>CM018076.1:208912360-210112360 GCA_008658365.1 Alca torda
TGATTTTGGTGGGATGTGTAAAGGGTTGATGCAGCTTTTGGCCACCGGGTCGGTCCACAAAGCTCTGCCATGGCATGGTGACCAGGGAGAGGACCTCAAATGCACCTAGCATGATCATAGAATCATAGAATTGTCTAGGTTGGAAGGGATCTTTCATATCGTTGAATCCAACCATCAACTTGACGCTGCCAAAACCACCGCTAAACCATGTCACTAAGCATCATGTCTACCCATGTGGTCTAGGTACTGCCCAGCACCATGGTTGCATCTTCAGCACCTGGATGTCACATGAGCTGGTGGCACAGCAGGCATCAGTGATGCTGCGATGGCCCAAGGAGAACTGTGTTGCCAACATCCCCAACTGCCTGGACAAAGCAGATCCTTCCAAAGAGGGTGATGTAAATCTGCAGACAGCTGGGGTTGACAGGGGATGCAGCTGAAGAAGCAAATCCTGACTGGGGCTGGAGGTCAAGGCATGCAAGGAGAGGCTGAGAGCTGGGTGGGTGCAGTGGAAGAGAAGGCAAAGGAGGGTTTTATTACTCTCTGCACCTCCCTGATGGGATGGTGCAGAGGAGACAGAGTTGGGCTCTCCTCGGAGGTGCCCAGTGATGAGACAAGAGGCATTGGCCCAAAATGTAACATGGGAAATTGTAATTGGTTAACCCAGACTCCTGAGTAATGAAGTTTTCTGAGGTACCCTTGTCCCATTTGTTTCTAATGAGCATTTGACACTGTAGTTTCCCCAAGCCCTTGGTGAGGTTGGAGATTGGCAGTCCTTATTCACTGACGCAGATGAGCATCCAACCTAAACGAGGTACCTGCACTGCAAGTCCTTCCTAATCCATGGAAAAAGATAGACATCTGCAGTGAAGTCTGAATCTCTTGCTCAACATTTCTCCAGCGACCACAGAGAGATCCTGGAGCAGCCACAGTCCTAACAAAGAAAGTCTCATCCCGTTTAGAGGTGATGAATCCAGGCCTGGGGTTCTGGTGCTGTGACTGCTAAATAAGAGGGTCAGGTCCTCTGTGTCGGCCCCAAGGCTCCTACACACTGATCTGACTTTGTGTGATCGAAAGTCATTTTTAAGTTTAGTGTCTTGGCCTTCCCAGATGCTGCTGGAAACAAAAAAGGGAAGTATCAGCCCCTGAAAACCTAGTTTGAACTTGGACTGAGAGCATTTCATAGATGCTTCTTGGGCTAGCATTGAAATCTGATCTTGCCCTCCAGAAAGGACCAGAGCTTGAAGGCAGCTTTTTCCGTGGTGAAACTCGAGTTCTCCATCTAAGAGGGAAACCTTTCCACAGGTGAAAAGGCATTTCCCATTACTAGAATCTGGATGAGATTTGGTATATGCTCATCCTTTACCAACCAGGCTATCTGCTACAGTGGCAAAAACCAGCATTGGACAACCCCCCTTCATGAATCGCACGGACAACTCCTACTTTTAACCCGATCTACTGCTCTGTCTGTTTTACTTGGTATCTGTTGTTTCACTGGTAATCTATCATTTTACAGCTTTGGGGATAATCTCGTATCCTATTGCTTGCTGAGGTAGTTTACTGATTCCATGAGCAAGATATTCCTCTTCCTGTTCTTTAATGATGACCTACCACTTTTATAAATGATCTGCTGGATTTCCAGACATTCAGCAGCCCACCTAAAGCCACAGCTTCCGGAGGACTGCTGGCCATCAGATAGCTAGATATGCATGTGCTGTCAATCTGATATATCCAGGATGAGTTAAGCCGATGCTCAGTGGTGTAAATATTTGTTATATGAAAACCCTGGCCAAGTCAAGACACTGTTTGGGGAAGTTCTGGCTGGCCCATCACGGTGTGGGAGTTGAAGAATGAGAGATTAAGTGTTTCCCATGGTCTTGTGGGATCATGCTCCCTACTTGACCCACATCCTCCAAAGTTTGGGTCTCCAAACCTTTGACTCCGTGATGACCAACAGAGAACCAAGGAGCAGCCAGCCTAGACAGCAGCCTGGCTGACTGAGGACATGCGGAGGCCAGCCATATGCTATGTCAGCGGGTGCAGGTCTGATTAATGTCAGAGTCCAAGTCCTGAAGGATGAGGAAAATACGTTCATACAACTCTCTGTAAATCATACTTAATTTTTCATCAGTAGACAGGGAGGCTATGGGGAGCGGGACTGGGAAACACAGAGGTTAAGTGACTTATCCCAAGCTGCAGAGCGGCACAGGATAGAGATTGCGAAACTTGCAGACCGGCCGCTTCGTCACTGGGCCTCAATTTAATTAGCTAGTGTGGTTTTATTTAAGAATGACAGCGCATTACATTTCCTTGTAATTCATGGACCCCACCCCACTGTGTCTGCAGATACAGATCAAAGAAGTGGCTCCTGCTCCCAGTCTTGCTGCTAGAAATGGTTTCTTTTCATGCCTTAAATTTGAGAACATCAACAGTATCTAAAACATTCAGCAAATGATTTCTTTTCTACTTAAAAGCAGACTCCCTTCAAATAATTTCCTCTTTCTTTGGTGCAGGTTTCCGCACTCTGAAAGCTCCATGCAGAGCCCTCAGAAATAAATCAGATCCCGAGCGTTCAGCCCCGTTGCTCATTTTGCAGATCCGTGCTTTGCAAGCAGAGCATTTTCATGTGCAAACAGCGGCCTGCTGGCAAACGCTGGCAAAATAAAAGTCATTTCTGAAAGCACGGGCCACCAAATCCCTGCCTAAGCTTGGAGTGATTAAACCTGGGTTATCATAACAACGTCAAAGCGCATGACGCCCTGTGCAATATCTTTATGGGTTCTGCCACGACAGTGTCAGATCTGAGGGTAATCGCTGCCCAGGCTTGTTTTGATCACCATCCCCTCTCTCCTGACCTGGGAACCCAACAACAGTTGGGTTGTTCTTCCTGACTTGATCAGATTCAATGAAATGATGGTGAGAGAACAATTAGGTCCATGACTAATAGCAATTCTCACTGAGCTCACACGGTACTTGGGCCACGCTTACACAAGAGAGGACACCAGATTAGCTGGTGCATGAGCTATTTATACTGCGAGCACTCAACCTGATGGTTCCCTTCCAGCGTTTTTCTCTTCAACTTTCTCTTTTCTGCTGAAAGCAAGGGCTCTTCTGAAACCAAGCCCTTTCCCAGTAGATAGCTTGGAAGGGGCTGCTCCATTTTAGGACTCTTTAGTTGTATGTATTATTGCATTGACCCTTATAGATTGTAGCCATCAGGGACAAAAGCAAAAGGTCAGTTATTCATTATCAACTGGAGCTTTGCAGGTAGGTTGCTTCTGTAGATTCATAGAATCATAGATTCACGGAATGGTTTGGGTTGGAAAGGACCTTTAAAGGCCATCTAGTTCAACCCCCCTGCCATGAGCAGGGACATCTCCAATAGATCAGGTTGCTCAGAGCCCCGTCCAACCTGGCCTGGAATGTTTCCAGGGATGGGGCATCTTCCACCTTTCTGGCAACCTGGGCCAGTGTTTCACGACCTTCATTGTAAAAAATTTCTTCCTTACACCTAGTCTAAGTCTTCCACCTTTTAGTTTAAAGCCATTACCCTTTGTCTTATCACATGTCCTTTCTGCCTGTCCTCTCCTGCCTGCTGTGACAGTTAGAAGACACTGAGTAGTGATGGGGCTGGGAGGCACAGGGCAAGCCAACAGCTGAGTGGCTTTGCAAGTGGTCTCCACTTTTGCAGCTCTGACTCCTGTGTTCTCAAAAGAGGGGGTCTGTGGAGGAAAAACCACAAGCGCTGGGGCGAGATGCCTGGTTTGGGTCTCACTGCCTGATCAGAATAGATGGGAGGGAGGTGGCAGCCCTGGGACATCACCTACATCCCAGCTGCTACCTGATGCTCATTCGGTCAGGTGGGAGCCAGACAAAAGGGGCCTCCAAAACTTTCCTTCTCCAAAAGGCTCTTGCTGTGCCATTAGCACATCTAGGCTGAGGAGAAAACCAGCTGGGCACCCCGAAAGTCTGTGTTACCCCTAAAATTTGTGCAAATAATCCAAGGCTGCGGCTCCACTCTGCTGTTGGTTGGGGGCCTGCAGAAGGGTCGTGATGGATTCGGTGAGGGCGCAAGCCAGTCTGTCGGACGGCATGATGCACACCCTCCCGTACCACGGCAAACGTGAGCCAGCTCCACCCTCTCTAATTAAGGGGCATGATTTCACCTCCCATTACCTCATGTTTACCACAGGGTAAGAGCACGGATGCGGGCAGTATGACACATTGCAACTTCACAGCCTTACCTTGCTGACTTGCTCCTGTGTCTATACCCTTTTTGTATTTATATTCCCCAAAAAGAGCAGCCTAAACCCTGGCCGTGTCCATACACACACACGCATATGCACATACACATGCAAAGTTGTATAGGTTTGGCAAAAATGGTCCTACACGGCATATTGCGCAATGTCTACGAAAAGCAAGATCAGAGATTTCCAACCTGACTTAAAGTATCCTGGACGTATCACGGAGGAAGGAAAGACTGATTTGTATTTCAAAATGCAAGTGCTATGCTTCAGGGAAAAGCAAATTGATGCCTCAGATAAGGAGCACGGCATTAGTGGTGGGTTTTTTTTTCACTGGTGAGGCGCCTTTATCCTGATATGAGTCCCAGATATTAGCACAAAGAATTACAAGAGGGAAAAAACGATGTTAATCCTGTGTCTAACCTGCCAAGCATAAATATTCATGTAATCACTTTGCAGTTACCTGGTAACCACAACAAAGCACACATAGAAAATGTAATTACAGGGGCTCCGTAAACTCATCTTAAATTATCACCTATAGCCAGGCACATGTTATTAGATATTAGATTCTCCCTTAGATCAGAATCTCATGTTCCTCGCGTCTAATTTGAAATAACTATCTCCTTATTGGCAAGCGACGAAATCTAAATGGAGTCACGTAAATCCTACTTCACAGCTCAATTAAGGAAATGTGATTACAGATCTGGAAGCAGATGCAGATATTACTGGGGAAGGGATGATGGCAGGAGCCTACAGGAAGCAGTCGATGTTTTCCAGGGGTCATTTGTAGGGGAACCCGTAGGAACAGAGTTTCTATTGTTATAAGCTTCAGAGTATGTGGGGCGGAGAGGGGGCGAGAGACCGGATTCCCATTTTTAAGTGCTTTGGAGGTTTTCAGAAGGAGTCAGGTTCCATTGTTGCGTTTTAAATATTCTCTAAGCTCGCTGGGAACAATATACGTTTTCACCGCTTTTCCCTCAGTGTCCTTCCCTCTCGTGATGAGGTTCACACTCTTCGGTTGTCCAACAACTGCCCTTGATCTTTATTCCATGCTGGGGGGTTGGGAAGACATGAGGGGGAGATGTCATTATGTCATTTTAGGCACTTATCCCAACAAAAGCCAGAAGAGATGTATAGAGATGTCCTAGGACCTCTCTGAACGCAACAGGCAAGCGAAGCAGGTGCCTTTGGAGCTCTCTCAGCTGCATGCACCTGTGTCATTTTAGGGAGGACCATCTGTCAGATGCACCATGAAATGTCCTGGGTGAAGGGATGACAAGGGGGATGACAACACATGCAGCACCCCTGGGGTGGCTTGGTGTCCTCGGCACGGTGATGACGTGGTGGAAGAGCACTGAGAGCCAACATACGGATGTACCAACCTTCTCCAGAGGGCTCTTTGGCCCTGGAAATGATCAGGTCTCCTCACCAAGCTGGATGAGCCTGGGGACAAAGACGCCCTTCTCCAAACCCCAAAGAGAAGGTGTTAAAGTCACGGGCAGCAGGTGTAAGGGAGGAGGGTGGAATCGAGGGCTCAGAGGATGGCAGATGCAAGAATACATCCTGCCGCATGCACCCGGGAGCACCTAATTATTCCTATGGGGAAGACACATTATGGCAGAAGCTAGCACAAAATAAATATGGAAACATAGGGATACATTTGCAAATACTCTTAGCCAAGAGAGGGCGAAATTAGGGATGTTGATCCCCGTTTCTTGGAGTGATCAAGGGAGTGTTGACTTAACAAAACAGTGGCTCCGTTGAGTGATGGATCTGCTCCATCTGTCTGCCCATTTTCTGCCCTTGGTTTTCTTGCTCCATCCCAAATTGCTTGCTCCTAAAGGGAGAAGGCAGCCAGAAAGCAGGATCTCTCTCTGTAATGTATTTGTCAGTGTGTTTAGGGTGGAAATTAGAACTGGGTGAGAACTTGCTTTTCTGCTCTGGAAGGACAGTCTTTGATTTTGGTAGCTTCCACCCCTTGAAATCTGAACATGCAAACACACACAGAAATGCACCACAAAAAATAAATCTAACCCACCAAAAAAAGGCTGAGTTCAAGAAAACCACCCATTTTTCATTTGAAATCCAACTTTTTAAGAGTCCTTAATGTTTTCCTGTATGAAAACAGTGCTTGCCCAGTGAAAAAATGTGCAAAAAAAAGGTCAAAGCGTTCCATTCTGGGAAGATGCAGGCACATGGACCCTGGACATCGTCTGACTGTGCCTGCTCAGTTTTTAGGCAGGATTGTGCTGAAGTCAGGACGCTGAAAGAGGTTTTCATTTCAGTAAAAACTGCACTTCCTTTGGTTGGGAAAATAAAAGTTTTGACCAAAACTTTATGATTACTCTATTTATGATGCTGGGAGCAAATTATAAATGCAATTTGTGTATGGGAAATCCCCTTGAAATTTCAATTAAATTTGATATATGTGCTTTCAGCATCCTTTCCTAAGAGAGTTTGTTTCTGGGCCAAATTATTCCATCTTTATTCATACATTAGTAAGTGGAGTCTTTCTTACTGCACACTTCAAAATCTAATCCTTTTCCTTCAAACTACTGCAAGAAAAAAAGAAGACAAAACCAGCAGTAGCTCTTTTTCCATCAGTCTCCATCTGGTACGTGATCTGTGATCATACCTCCAGGTCATTATGCTTGTAATGTTTATTGGAAAAATCAATCTTTAACTTTAAGACTTTACACAGGAAATATTAAAGTAAATTAGGACCCTATACATCCATTTTCAAATTTCCTTTCGACCTCACAGTACCTACTTCTTTCATGAAAAAAAATCAAGGTTATCATTTTTTTTTCCAAGCTGCTGTTCCATTTTTGCATAACTGACAAAATTTCCTGGAAATACAATTTGCCCGGCTACCTTAGTTATTATCTCCAGCCCATATTAGCAGCTAAGCGGTTGTTGACATTCCCTTTCAATATTGCTACTAAAACTCCATGAAGCTTACGCAGAATTTATATACGAATGTCAACTCATTTTTAAAATATGTAATAGGAAAAGATCAGCCAATGTGTTTCTGGCCACCTACATTTCAGAAGGTATTGGCTGGTATTAAAGTAGTGTATACATATATATTTTAAGAAACCACACATTTTCTGGGCCAGGATCCAAGGGCATATAAAGTAGTTTAGTCGGTTATGACTGGATGAGGAGCTAGATGGAAAACAGAGCATTCTCAGAGGGTTTGGGTGCACATGAATTTCTTTCCAGAAATTAATGAGGGTGGGGGGGTCATTAATTTTACTTTTATTTTGGTGGATGAAATGTCGCTCTTCTGGATATTCTCAGGGTGCGACGTGAAGCCACCCTCCAGCCCCCATCCATCCCTCCCAGCGCTGGGGGTGAACACACCCCCCTATTCATGGTGCTGGGACAGAAATACTGCGACAAGCAAAAATAATAAAAATATATATATATATTGCGGTGACAGCTTGGGGTCTGAGGACAGATAGCCTCGTGGGACGAGATGAAAGCCACTGAGACAGACCAGAGCAGTGAAAGGAGAAAACGCACAGGACCGAGGCTCCTGGACTCTCTACGGGCCTGATCCTGCACTGCTCAAGTCCGCAAAGCCTTTGCCACGTGCAGCTATAGAAGCAAGAAGAAATTTAAACAATTCAAGCAAAAGTTGACTTTTCTCCCTTTGTTTTTGCACTTTTAAAAGGGGAATGAGGCTACTTTGCAAATTCAGCCAGGGCGCTGGATCTGTTTGTAACGAGGCTGTCTCCAGGTGGAAGGCACTAGTGAAAAGCAGGATATTCTTGCTCTTTACCATTGATATTTGCCCCCTTTAATATCATTAGAGCTGACGTGTCCTTGAAGTTTTCTCATGGAACCAGCTCATCTTTGCTACCCCAAGAAAATGTTGTGTTTAGAACACAGCTAAAAGCTGTTCGAGGCTGCGTCTTTAACGGTGCCAATGGGAAGATTGCATAACATCAAAAATAAAGTTTAAAAGTAATCAGATCTCTCTTAAAAAATAAAAAATAAAAGGCAACATTTCTCTTGCATTGTGGGGCCACATCCTTCAGCTGTAGACCCAGCTCCTTTTCATAACAGAGCACACAAGACACCATAATAAACAGTGGAAAACAAAACCACATGCTGCCATGAAAAGAGACTGAATATCAAAACCGATGAGGGAGAAGCCAGATTCAGCAATGCCTCTCAGTGCTAAAGTGGCTCAGCTGCCCGCAGGGGACAAGGGACCACCGTGACTCGCAAAGCCCCATGGATGCGGGGACCGATGCTGTGGGGACCGTAGCAGCTGGCGTGGGAACAGCACGAGACCCCCTGCTCACAACCTCATTCCAGGCCACCCCGGACCAGGGATGGGATCCTGGGAGGTGAAACCACCAGAACTCCCAGTTTTGCAAGGATGGCAAGTTTTTTCTCCCCGGGAACTCTTCGCTCAGCCAGCATCAGATGTTAATTTTCAGTCGTGAGATCTCTCTCCCAGACTGACTCTATCATTTATTTCCAAGGCCCTGGGCTATTGTAGGCTGGACTTCATTTGTTTTAAACTCCTCTGCCTGGGATGTATTGTTCTGTGCTGCTGCTTCACAGCTCTGTATGTCGTTACCATCTCTGCCCCTTCCCACAGAAGGAGCCATTGTGTCCTTTTTTTTTCTTTTTCTTTTTTTTTTTTTTTAACATAGAAAATTAATTTTGTGGCTGCAAAAGAGAAAAGCCCTGGAATCTCTTACTTCTTCCCCACCTAAAAAAGAGAAGAAAGGGAGGGTGATTTTGTTACAACGCAGTGCACCAGAAAGTTTACTAATGACCTGCCTGCAACCAAATGGCAAAGTCACCAAGCAGGAGCCGAATTTGTGGCATGACTCAAGCCTGGACCAGGATGCTCAGGTCCAGATCAGGATTTCTCCAGCACTCCAAGAGTGAAACTGTAGGTATGGGCAATTACGGAGGCAGCTGACAGCTGCAAAGCAGCCTGATCCAAACTTTCCCAAGGCTCCATGATGTCTGGATCACAAGTCCGCAGGTGACAAGGAGTGTGTCTTTTATCCTGCCCTTCTTCTGCAGGTGTGGGTCATTTGTGTGTTCCATTGCTCAAACACATCCAGAGCTATAATTTTACCGGCACAGTGCTCCCAGGAACAGAGCCCATATCCTAGAATGACAGCTGGAAATCACTGGTGGGGACAGGAAAACACTTTGTGAAAGCCTGAAGCAGTAGGTTTTACCTGGAGAGTAAGCACAGGCTGTGTAGGACCTGACTGAAAAAGGAAGAGAAAGAAGAAAACAAAGCCAAAGCATTTTCCTTTGGGGCATGACCTACTTATTTAACATCTCTTCTTCCCTCCAGACATGTGCAGCTGTATCCTTACCGCCTTTTGGGCTCATCTGTGCAAAGGGCTCTCTGTTGTCTACCCCTTTAGACAGTGGGGGACAAGGAGGTGGAGCAGATCCAGCGGATCTGACCATCAGACGATCTAAACCACACCACTGGGCAAAGACATCATTTCACCCTGTCATTCGAGTATTAAACTCCTCACAGTGCACAGTTTTGGCGATTCCCCTTCTCCTCAGGGGAAGGAGAAAATCCTGGGAGGCCGGGAAATTTTCTTTCTGGTGGGACAATATTTGGGTGTATCTGGGACCCATTTAACCTTAATGCACCCTTGGCTTAATGTCTTGAATTCCTTCTCCACGTAGGGGCTGCTGCTCCATTCCGATTTCATTACACTCCTAGCAAATCTGCGAGGGCTCAGGGATGATATCGCCATCAAAGGCTGGAGGGTTTTAATGACACGGCTTCCATGGAAACTTCTCGTGAGCTCACCCGTTCGCCTGCATTATTTCCAGCTGTGCTCACAGATTCATAAAGAGAGGGTGCAGGAGCAGCAGAAAAATTTACACCACTTCTACATCTTGCAAAGAGAATGGCGAGCCCCAAGCACAGGGGAAAAAGGGAGATCCACTTCAGATCACCTGGAGATGGTGTCCGCTGGGAAATAGGGCGCAGACAGAGGGATTGCTTTGGCATCAAGAAATTTCTGAGGAGGAAAATCACCTTGTGCCATTTCTCTTAGAGCATGAGAAAAGCGTAATCCCCATTTCTCAAGCGGACACCAGGAGAAGAGTGATGGGCCATGGCTCTTTCAACACAGGCCAAAGCCAACAGGCTCTTACGGACCTCCCTGATGCTTGAGAAGCCCCTTGCCAGGGTGAGTCATGTTAAATGAGGTGGGCAACCCCAGTCTGCTGCCATGTAAAGTCAATTTGCTTGGATCCTGGTGGTTGCACGCAGTCTGGCTGAGTGCACAGGAGGAATCAGAGCATCCGTAGCTAACGTATCTCATCCCCGGTGTGCTTTTGGCAGAGAGGCATAGAGAGAACTTGGCCAGGGGAGGAGAAGGGAGAGGCAGCAATGTTCACCACTCCAGCTGTTTGAAGACCAGGTGTAGGCTTGTTCCTCGAATTCCCAGTGCTTTATTCCCCATCAAAAAATCTTTAAAGGCTTCAGACTCTCAAGAGATCAGCAACAGGATAAGACCATATATCTATATATAGATATATGTAGATGTAGTAGCTGGCAGGTGGGAGTGAACAAAAAAGTGTCAAAGTCATGAAGTAGAAGCAATATCCCACTAAAAACAATGTTTGAAACGAGGTGGAAATTTATGCATTTCAGGAGCTGCCGCCTCCATGGGTTGTACTGTCCTGCTTATTTTTTCAGGCTTGAGAGCAAACAAGATGAAAACTTGACTTATGATTTGCTTGTACTTTTAAGAGGAGGAACTCAGCAGGCAATAATATATTTGGGACTTCTCAGGGCGTTGGCCAAGTTATTGCTCCATCAAGGCCAAAATGCAAGTCCGGCATCCCGAGGGACACAGAAATCCCAGAACGCTGCAAAGCAGTCGGTCTCTGAGATTTGCAGCATAAATATTTGGGAAGCTGCATTTATAGCCATGTACGCACACTTCTACCAGGTCCTGCTGACCTTGTCTGAGTGGGAAAAATGTGGGACCAAGAAGGTGAAGGAATGAAGCACCCCTTCTAAAAGCTATGGGGAGGTTTGGGATAACACCACAGATGACAGTCCAGGCTAAATCTCTGACTGTGGGATTTTTCTGGCATTGCCACCCAAGCTAGCTAGAGCCAACCTTGCTGAAGCTGACGTATGGCATGTGCTTTGTCTTGGACCCCTCCAACCTTGTGAAAACATCTCTCGATGTGGAAGTGGACCCGGAGGGGACACCACCTGCTATCACTTTCCTGCTGTTTCCCTGGTCTCACATGCCAAGTGTGAGTTTGACACTCTTGGACTGTCTGTCCTCCACTTTTCCCATCTCCTAAGGCTTCATGGACATTCTCCTGTCTGAATCAGCCAGGATTTGGGCTATGGATTGAATGAGCAACCCCAAGAAACGTGATTGCTGCCAGAGCTGTAAATCCAGTAAAGTCTGCATCATATACTGCTTCTTCTCATATAGCATTTGGTGAGACCTTCTCACTCTCTACAACTCCCTGAAAGGAGGGTGTAGCCAGGGGGGGGTCGGTCTCTTCTCCCGAGGAACAGGCCATGGGACAAGAGGAAACAGACTCAAGTTGCGCCAGGGGAGGTTTAGGATGGATATTAGGAAAAATTTCTTCACTGAAAGGGTTGTCAAGCATTGGAACAGGCTGCCCAGGGAAGTGGTTGAGGCACCATCCCTGGAGGTATTTAAAAGACAGGTAGAAATAGTGCTTAGAGATATGATTTAGCGATGGTTTTTGTCAGGAGTTAGGTTGATGGTTGGACTCGATGATCTGAAAGGTCCCTTCCAACCAAGGCGATTCTGTGATTCTGTGATTCTGTGATTCTATTATTCTCCATTCTCCTCTGCAGGAGCTGGTAGCAGCCAGCACACCAGATAGGTGGGTAGAGAGTAGTGTCATCATCATCCTCTGGCCTTCACTCTCCTGAAGACACAAGAAGGAAAACCAAGATCCCTATTTTTTCTACAAATTTCCTGATATTTGCTGTCTTCTCAGACCTTGTTTTCCAGGTGACAGGTGGCTTTGTGAGTTTCTCAGTTTTGTTGCCTTCCAAATTTCAGAGGTGTTTATAAGTAAAGGAAGCAAGGGCAGCCAGGAGCCACAGGAACAAGAAGGCAAACAAAGCTGCCTTCAAATTTCATCTTATTCTGCTTTACTCTGTTCTTCTTAGCAGAGCAGGTTGGACATTTCTTCCAGGCATTTCAGCTTCTTCTGTCTACCATGTGGCACAGCTCAAGATGAGGACTCAAATCTTCTCCATAAATCTGGACCATGTGCTACTACTAAATCGGTGATGGAGAAGAAAGTTTCCTGACATCACACTCAAAAGCACATGTTTGCTTGCTCCCTATTGGAGACAGTAAATTTCAGCTCCCATCATTGCTACTGAATCCACTTTGCTGAATGACACACCAAGGGACATGTGAGAATTAGTCCCTTTATTTAGCCCTGGGAGTTTGTTTTTGGGTTCATCCTGTGCACGTTCTCTATCACACAGAGGAGCCAACACAGCTCAAACAACCAGATGTTTCGAGGATTTTGGCACGGTGCAGAAAGTAAAGACTAAGTAGTCATAAGCTTCAGTTCTCTGTGTGAGAAGTACCAATAAGGGGCTTAAGTTGCCGTCAAGGCTTGCAAGTGCTTTTCCTTCTCCCAGGCAGTGGTGTACACCAATATCTTTCAGGGAAAGGAGCATCACATAGCTGGGAGATGCTTGTGGTTTCCTTCTGGCCCATCAGTTGATAGAGCTGCAGGTCCACCAGCTGTTCCATCAGCTCCCAAGGGTTCCATCCAAACTGCAAAAGAGGAGAGGACACAGGACAGACAAGAGTCTCTGTGGGAATTCAATGGTATTTTTTCATACTAATGTCTTTCCCTATGCATAAGTAGTTTTGATCCTTTCACCACAATGACAGCAGTTAAAATGATGTGGTGGATCTGGGTAGAAGGAGCTGTAAACATCACTGTTGCAAGGGAAAAACGAATCACTGTTCTCGGAGGCTACGATGAGAGAATAACTTACATTAAAATAAAAGAGGTGAAAATGCTGAGAATAGAGTCTGGATAGCCTGAAAGAAATAGTGGTTGTGGGATCAAAGGAGCACTGCATGAGAATAAGTTCAGTGTCTGTGGTCAAATTTGCACAATTCGCTTGTATTTTGTCGTACCTTCATTTTAGAAGGGACTCAACTTGAGACAAGACACAGGGACATGATGGGTGGGTTGAGCTTGGTATTGTCCTAAGGCCCTACTGGAATCCCTCCTTGTACAAACCTAAAAAAATGGAGGCATCCAAATGCCAAATCCCTCTTGAAAGTGTTTGTGTGGACACTGAGGAGACAAAACCAAGCCTGGGTTTCAAAGCTGAAGTCCACTTGGAGGTCTAAATTTTGACCCATTATCTGAGGGTAGAATGAGGAGGTGGACCTCCATCCCAAAAGGCTGTTAGAGCTCTGACTTTCCTTATACCTGATATTTGGAGGGGAGAGGAGGTGACAACCTGGGGATGGTCCTGCTTAGATCTCTATCTGGTACCTACATGTCTTGAACACTAGCAATGTCCACCTGCTTTTTCTCTGCTGACCATTTATTGCTCCAAGATTTTGAGCCCACTGGAGGGGGACCCAGGGAGGAAAATTTCCAGCTTGGGTTTTCAACAACCGCTTTGCTTCCCTGCACCTTCCCCCCATGGCAGCAAGCTGGCAGTGGACAGGGATATAATCCTTCATTTCAGATGCCCATGGCAGGATGAAAACAAACCCCCACCGTGCAGTGTCCTGCTGTATCTCAGGAGACATCCCAGGCATGGGAGCCGTCGCTGCTGTATGCAAGGCAGGACGGCTCCCCATCATCCTCCCAGTTTTTATTTCCTCAGCTCTCCTGATGATACAGTTTGAAGCACAGAAGTGTTCTGTGAGGAATGTGTTTAGGGATGAAGATGAATACCTCGGAGCCTGACAGTGTAAACACTGAGAGCCTGTTTGGCTTCTTCCAGTGCCAGCTCCCTGGATGGACGCAGAAAGCCCCTTCACCGCCCATGGAGGCTCTTTGGTTCCCTCTGATGAGTTGGAGCTGTTCTGACCCGAAGCAGATGGAGTCAGTTATTTACACCACGTTCTCCTGGGGTGCACTCTTGACCCACTGCTCGCTGGTCTCGATAGACATATGCACTGGTGCCGGCTGATTGTTTCAGTATGACACAGAGAACATTAGTGGAGCAGAGCCAGGCAGAGGCCCACAGAGAATGAGCAACTGATGGGGATGTAGTGCTGGGAGAAGCCTTGCTGGTCGCATGCCGAGCTGCCATGTCTTGCATTCAGGTGGCAGGAAGGGAAGAAAAACCTCCATGATGGACTTTTGGAGGCTGAGCTGGGTGGTGGGCTGTGGTGGGGTGATCAGGGGATGCCAGGCCTTGATGGGATGTCACTAAGGGCTGGGTATTGAGCGTAATGTGGAAGGCAGGGGAAAAGGAGGGCAGCTCTGAGATGCGTTGGTCTAGGAAACTCCATGGAAGATCGCTTCGGGGGTCAAAGACAACTCTGCTTGGTGCTCTGAGGAGCAAGGCAGAAGGACGTGCTGTGGTCATTTCTGCTCCAGCTCCCTAGCAATCATTTCCTATGTTCATTTGGGGAACCCATCTTTCCCTTACCTGTACCTCTCCTGCCCTGTAACCCTTGTCTCAAAGTTCACGGTCCCTTGAAATGTGTCCAGACCTGATAGGGGAAGTGCCATGAAACTCAAAATAACTATCGTCTCCTGCAGCTGCGTAGCCCAGAGCAAACATGGTCATACCTGTGAGACAGCTGAGCACAGCAGGCAGCTGCTGTCCTGGCTGCTGCAAGAGGAGAGGAGAAGGAATTTCGGAGATAGCATGTGGGCAAGGGTGTTAAAGAGTTGCAGGGACTTCAGCACTTGATTCGTATGATCCCTTGATACAAAGCCAACAGACACTTACTTGTTCCTGCTCTGTTTTAACCCTTCTTCCCATTTTTTGCCTCCACTGAAAGAAAGCTTCAAGCTCAGAAGGCGCAAAGGAAGATTAAGTAGAAGGAGTTACATTTTCCTGGCTGCTATCAAAACCTTTTTTCCAACTTTTCTACTTTTTTTTTTTTTTTCTCTCTTCACACTGACATACCTTTGACGTTTTATGAGCTGAACTGTATTTCATTGCACGAGGCACTGGCAGACAATCTGAGAGCCTTTTATTCTGAGGTGCTTTTCAGCTTCCAGGCTGTGATCTACATCGCCTCACGCCGAAGCCAGGCTGCAGCCACGGGCCTGGCTGACATTTTACAGGGAAAGGGGAGTGAGGCACCAGCTTATAAAAGTGTTTGAAAACCCAAGTGTTGCATATTAAGATACGCCAAGCTTGAACTCCTGAAGTGAGCAGTTAACCCGTGGAACTCCTCCACAGATGATGCGATGGATGCAAAACTGGGCTTGAGAGAAGGAGTCCTTAGAAGAGATATCCATTGGAGATTACTAACTAGACATACTTCAGCCAAGAAATGCCTTATACAGAAAATGGTCAGAGGCTGAGAGGGTACTTAAGGCTGGTATCAAATGTGTTCATCCTGTTTGCATGTCCGTTGAAGATACTGGGTTTTATGGACCCTTGTTATAAACCAGTGTCCACCCTGCCTCTTCCTGAGTTAAGCGGTAAAGCTCTTTTACCGTGAGCAACCAAGGAGAACTGGGAGCTTCCCAGGACTGATTTACACGTATTTTGCTTTGAAAAGTATCTTTGGTGCAGCAGCATCTTGGTATCCCATGGTGGCTGATGTTGCTCTGTTCCCACAAGGATAAGCTAGATCCTTCTTCACTCCAAAGAGACAAGAGTTAAGAGGAGGCACAGAGGCCAGAAACCTACTAAGGCGGCAAGTGGCAGAACCAGTAATTGAATCCAGCTCCTTTGGACTGGTTTATTCAGTCTTTGCAGGCAGTGAATTGCTTATAGTGAATCAGGCGAAAGGGCCTGATTCAGTGGAAAGTCCCTGGCTGGCCTCAGTGGATTTTGATGGGCTACCTCATCCTAGGGCTTGAGCGGGGCTCCTTTTCATTTTGTGGGATCTGCAGGTGGCGCAGCCTACAGAATAGAGATGGAGGGATCATCACAGCTGAGTTTCTGGAGGTTTCATCAGTGCACTCTGACCACAAGTGTCAACCTGACCTGACACCAAGCAGGTTTCACAGCAAATGCTGGGCTGTATTTCTTTTCAACATTCAGAAAGAGACGAGCCAGTTGCTGCTGCTGCCGTCTAGCTGAAGTGATCCTCATCATGAAAAGCACAGACTGGGACAAGCCAGGGTACAGTATGAACCCACAGGATGGGCTCTGAGCCACCTTGGGCTTGGTGCAAATCAGCAGTGCCCAGTCTGATGTTAAAAGAACATTGGGCAACCTGGGCCAGGGGCTCACCACCCTCGTAGTTAAAAATTTCTTCCTGATATCAAATCTAAATCTATCCTCTTTTAGTTTAAAGCTATTCCTCCTCACCCTATGGGTCCCCTCCCTGATCCAGAGTCCCTCCCCGGCTTTCCTGGAAGCCCTTAAGGGACTGGAAGGGGCTCTAAGGTCTCCCCGGAGCCTTCTCTTCTCCAGGCTGATCTCCCCCAACTCTCCCAGCCTGTCCTCGCAGCAGAGGGGCTCCAGCCCTTGAATCATCCTCATTGCAAGATGTACGTACATTGCAATTCAGCTGTGGGATTATTTTTTTTTACAGCAATGATGCAGCTAATGGGAAGGAGGGCGGCGAAGCCAAATGTGATGTTGCATTAAACAGCTGAGCACACCACAAAGACGCCGCAGTCTGTTGCCGCAGGACTTAGGTATTTCAGCATCTGGGGAAAGGCTGAGGACGGTCAAAAAATGAGCTGGAGAGCAAAGGACCAGAAGGGGAAATGTCTGCTAACGAAAAGGTGTGTCTGCCTGGGAAAGAGATTGTATGAGTTATTGCAGGAAAGCACCTAAAGCTGTTAGCCATGACGTGCAGGTGCAGCGTTAAAAAGAGCAGGTTGCAGGGCTGGCCTGCTCCCATAAACCACAGAAGGGAGGGCATGGGGATTAGATCTGGGACTGCACAGTGCAGAAATGGAGTGAAATCTTTCTATGCATGACTGGCCAAGAGATAAATGAAATAGAGCAATACACAAACACAGGGTTTGAAAGCATCTTTCAAACCCTTCTTTCAAAGGAGAAAGAAAATGTGTTTTTTCTACTCAAGTCTCACAGAGGTAAGCTGGACTCAGAACAGCTCTTTTGAAGCTATCATTTTAACAGCTCTTTTGAAGCTATCAGGGATTGAAAATATTAATGATCACCTTTAAAATGCTTTGAGAGTCTGTGATAGAAGGGACTACATCAACAGCTACGTGAGTTATTCTAGCTGGATGACGAGACCTGAGTTTTGTCCAGATCCTTTTCACAGCTGCTTATACTTGCACATAGATGCACTCTTGTGCACGGGTGTACACACACACAACACACAAGGCTAACAAAACAGGCAGCCCATCACGCATCCCTGGAAGCAAGGAGCTGTTTAAGGCAACCATCTGAGAGGTTCAGATCTGCAGCCACAGTCCCTATTGCCTCCAGGCCTCCTTCTGCAAACAGTCGATGGAGAACATCTAGAGCAGCAACTATAAACAAGGAAATACAGAAATATTTACCCCACTGTGCAGTCTTGCAGCAGTTGCCTGGTTTGTCAGCCTGTTGCCTTTAACATCCACCATCGCGCTGACACACCAGCAACTGGATTCATCAGCCCAGCTCCCACCATCGCCAAGGAACTACAAGTTCCCCACCACTCTTCTTAGGTATATTGGTACAAAGACAGGACAGCGGAGGGCAAAATACAACCCAATTGCAGTACCTGCTTTGTGGATGTGATAATGATGGAACAAACCTCACAGCCTTAAAGGCCTTAAGGTGTGCGTTTCCATTTTCTATCCATCCCTACTTATGTCAGAGTAATTTGCTGCACCTTCAGGACACCCTGGTATACCCAGAGCCTAACATACGAAATACTTATTTATGCAGAACTGGGGAGAGCTTTCATAGAAGGCAACAAAATTGGCTGGAGGGGATGAATGTGAAGGTTAAATCACAGAATGGTGGTTCCCAGATTCAGGCTTACAAGGCCATAATACCTGGTCTGTGGAATTGCATTGAAGAATTGTTTCAGTTCAGCGTTTGGTGATGCATGCTACCTCGTAGCCCATAAGAGATGTTTTGGCCCAAGTATCCAAGAGGTTTGAGAAGCATCCTGTTCAAGAACTGCAGCTCCCAGGACTCACTGTGCCATGGACCAACATCGCAGACAAAGCAACAGGTTTCTCAGCTCAGGATCTGTGCTGGTCCTGCTGGATTTGGCAGAACAGTGTTGAGGAGGTGGTGGGTCTGGCCCAGAGAATGGTGAGGGACCCAGTAGCAGAGAAAAAAGGGGTGAATGGCATAGAATGCTCAATGGAATGGAATGGCCATAGAGGGAGAAGGACAGAAGAAGGCAGCAGCTATGAAGGGCATTTGCAGAAGGTTGGGAATCCCTGCAAGAGATGTTATGAAAATGATTGTGTTGGTGCACTGTGGTTCTTAAGAGGTAAAATAAGGATAAAAATCAAGGATGGCTTTTCCCTGTGTTTCATAATAGATTGAGCCTTGCAAATGATTATTCCTCTCTTCCCCACACAGACCAGCCAACACAACCATGCCCACAATGTTGTTTATAACCTTACTTGCAGCTACTCCTGGCAGCTGTGCAGTCTGTCCCGGCAAGGAAAACATTTTGCTGGTGATAACTTGAACCTCTCCCTCAAATGCCCCAAGGTCTTCTCTTACTCTGTTGAAATCAGAGCCTGGAGAAGAGAAGGCTCTGGGGAGACCTTATAGCAGCCTTTCAGTACCTAAAGGAGGCCTATAGGAGAGATGGGGAGGGACTCTGGACCAGGGAGGGGAGCCATAGGATGACGGGGAACGGTTTTAAACTGAAAGAGGGGAGACTGAGCTGAGATCTCAGGAAGAAATTCTTTGCTGTGAGGGTGGTGATCCCCTGGCCCAGGTTGCCCAGAGAAGCTGCGGCTGCCCCGTCCCTGGAGGTGTTTAAGGCCAGGTTGGACGGGGCTTTGAGCAACCTGGTCTGGTGGGAGGTGTCCCTGCCCAGGGCAGGGGGCTGGAACTGGATGGTCTTTAAGGTCCCTTCCAACTCTAACTATTCTGTGATTCTATGAAATGATGGCTGCTCTGCTGGTCGATCCACCCCAGCAGCTCTCCTTCTGGCAGAGAAGGCTTTGTGGACACATCTTGGATTGAAAACTGGTGAGAACACAACGAGGACTGGTGAGAGGCAGCTGGGTGTTTTGTGGTGGCAGCCCAAAGCTTTGCAGCACCATGGTCTTCACAGAAGCGCAAGGAGTGTGGAGGGTCTCTTTGCCTCCCACACGCAGAGTGATGTGGACAGCCATGGGTTGAGGGACCTCTTTCATGCCAAAGTCAGGCCTCTCCCCTCATCTCCCACACAACCTCTCCCCTTTTGCTCCCCTCCGTCCCCCTTTTGACTGCGCTCTTTGTTTGCTTGGCTTGCTCACCATGTCGAACACTCTTTCATGCAACACTCCCCCACGGAACATTCATCAAGCCTCTTCCTGCTCTCTTTCAAAGCTCTCCCAGATGCTGAGAAATCTCACTAGCCCAAGGAAGAGCTCCAACTGTAATAACTACATGTCACTCTCTGTTTGTTAGACAGCTCCTGGCTGTATTGTCTTGCTCTGTGAAGCTCTCTTGTTTCTTACTGATCTGTTCTGTTCTCTCTGCTGCTGTGATATACCATGAACATATGTCCATGATGCCAATCCCTGATTTGCTACATGATTTTGGCTGGATTGATCAATCAAAAGCGTGTAGATGTTGGGCCGTAGGCCAGTGCATTCAGAAATGACAGCTGAGTTGGTGTGCCTCACTTTTGGGGCATATGGTGCCTGATTTTCAGAGGTGTTAGAGACAGTTGACAGGAGCTCTCTATGCTTCACATTACTAAATTATGCATCTTCTGCGATAGCTCATTTCAGCACATATTTGGCATTGTTTTCTTTGTCTTGTTTAGATCATGGAAAGGGGCATTAACGTTAGTGGCAGACTTTTGCATGGCTCAGGGCTCATTCAGTAGGTGGTTTCAACTGGGAGGCAAACCACAAAACAACCTCACTTAGATCCCAACAAGATCCTTGAGAGGTGGATGGGTGCCCATCTCTGCAGCTGAGAGGTCTAAGTGGTGGATGTTTGAACCATTCTCGAGCCACTCCCTAGTTAATGAAAACACACTTTCAGAAAATATGATTAAAGCATGTAAGGTATATCAGAAACATCTCCTATTTCTCTCCCCAATTAATCTGCACCAGTGTTTCTTGTTTGAACCTGGATCAGTCTCCCACACTGATTCACTGCACAAAATGTCCTTACTGGTCCAAAGAGGGAGTGGAGGGTGGGAACTTACAGCCAGGCTTGGAAAAGATTTAGACATTTTTCATGGTAGAGTTGGCTTCAGACAACTTAAAGTGCTAGTGGAACTGTGGTGTTAATCTCTTCCCCAAATCCTGCTGCATTTCACATTTCCTGCAGGAGCCCATTTTTGGTTATTTCTGGGTTTTTGGCACATAGGGGTTTCATCAAGATGCGAGGTGCCTGTGCCTGGCAGGAAAGGCCAGGCAATGAATTCAGAGCTAGATCCAATTTGCCTTAAAATTCAAGACTATTCAGATGTGGAGGTTTTGGTCAGACATTCATTCAATAATAGCAATGGAACACCATTAATCTGATTTAATTTTATGTTACATTGAATTTCTTCCTCTGCTGATTTTATTTTAGGCACCTTGTGAAAGAAGAGTGTGAGAAATTTGCCTTCTATAGGTCTTTAAGAAAAATCTCAGTGGAGTAAGCAGCAGGCAAGGAGAAGCCCTGTTTAAGCTAGAAGAGGCCTTGGTACAAACACAGATGGCCATAACCTGTTGACAAATGAAGTGAGATTAGAAAGTAGAATATTTCTCATGTTCAGAAGTGGGAGGATCCAGAACAACTTTCCAAAGAAATAAGTGCTGTGTGAGAAATGAATATTTTTTCAGATGGGGCTGATCATTTTCTGAATGGATTTAAATAATATGATTAAGTATGATAGTGGGGAACTGGAATCTTTAACCCAAGAAGTCCCATCTCATCCTATGTCTCATGGGCTGGTCTCAATGATTCGTTTGTGATCACCAATACTCCACAAACACTTCAGGGTAGGGTATTAAGAATTTCACATCCTGTCAGAACAAAAAAGTTACTTGTTTTCAAAGTAATTCTGTATCCACGCTATATTTTCCATTGCTCTTTCTTCTTATTCCTCTTGAAACTGGGTCTTTTATAGTACACACAAAAAAAAAATCAAATGCTTCCTTTGGGATTTTGTCTGCTATTGTTAATTCTCTTTCTGAAGTCATAATCCACTGCGCCATTGCAGGTGGTTGCTATGGAAATAATGATGATGTCCACAAGAACAGAGTTAGGGATGTAGTGTCAGGAGCACAGGGGTTCTTGCAGAGTCTGAGATCTTGTTTTCAGTCATCCTTGACTAACAGAGATTGAAGAAAGAGACTAATTGAGAGACAGTTACATTTACTCTGGAAACATCTGTGCATCAAATGAAGATTTTTCAGAGGTATATTTTGGCTCCTCCTTAAGTTCAGTTCAAGCCAAGGGCACTGTGAATCTGTTCGGTTCATTCCTTGTTCACTTGGTAATGAGGTATTTTACATCTCAGCCTCAACAAGACCTACCTATAATGAACCGCGCACTGAATGAACCATCACTGGTGGAGCTGATGGCACCACTGTCGTTGTGTGCAGTTGTGCACCCACTGTTTCAAGCCCAAAGAAGCCCAAGTCCAGATGAAACCTCAGCTGAACCCACATTAGCTCTGTTTCACCATCCAACTCCAGAAACAGTTGCTCTGGCAGCGGAACCCATGTAGATATAGACTAGAGCAGGGAGCTGCCCTGGCTGCTGGGAGGAATATCTGTATGACCATTGTCCCAGTCGCGTGTTGAAGACACACAAAACTCATTGTCTGGCACCTCAAACTGCACCAAACTCATTGTCTGGCATGGTTCCTACCTCATCCATCAGCCTGCATTCCCCAAAAGCTGGCCCTGAGTTCTTACAGGTTTTCGGCTAAGACTCAGCTGCACTCAAAGCTTGGTTCGCTCTTGCCTGTCTCTGTTATTTCTCCAGAATCATTTGAAAATCAACCCTCAGTTTGCCTGAAATGTTTCTGCCTCTCTTAGGACTCACGTTTGTCTCACAGGACGATTTGAGCGCTTGTCTTGTTTCTTGTCTGGGTTTGCTTCTTATTTTTGTCCTGATCACTAAGATTTAATTTCTTACACCTCAATAATGAGTTCCAGATCCTTCAAAATACTCCTTAATTTTTTTCTCCTACCAGACAGCCCCACGTAATGTCTTATTGTGAAGCTAACTGCCTGTAGATGAAGAAGCTTGGGAGAAAGCTTTTAAATTTTAAGAGTTTTTTTTTCCCTGCAGCACTTTTAGTTTTTATGAAGGTCTATATAGTGGCCCTGAATTTTTCTGGGACAGACCCATCTCAGCATGTGTTTCCTTGTGAACTGATGATTTCTGCCACAGCCTGGTGATGGGCAGAGGATATGATTAAAGGAGACACTGAGGAGGAAACTTCTGATTTGGACTGTTGACTGGGGGAGGGGAAATCTATGTGTTTTCAGTAGTGAGATTGTGCGGCCAGCAAAGAAAGTCCAAGATGACATCTAGATCACATACAGCATTCATTAATCCTCCTTTACCCAGGTTCACCTCATCTTGTCTCTCACCCCTTCCAACCCTAAAGTTTCACGGAGGTCCACAATATCCCAGCAGTGAATATGTGTGCATGTGCAATGGACAGGGGAAACTCTGACACACTGTAGAGAGAGCTGGAATACATCAGCTGACGTGGGTCTGGTTAGATATCACTGAAATCAAAGCATTTTGTGGATGAACATTCAGCTTGGCTGGAATTCTCCTGGGAACAAGGCCTGAGCCTGGTTTTCTGCTAACTTTCCTACTTACTGGATCAAGTGGCCTTCTGGGGAGTGCACACCTCATAGAAACACAGAATCATAGAATCATTTAGATCATTTAGAAAAGACCTTTAAGATCATCAAGTCCAACCATAAACCTAACACTGCCAAGTCCGCCACTAAACCATATCCCTAAGCGCCACATCTACATGTCCTTTAAATACCTCCAGGAAAGGCTTTGGATCTGGTCTGAAGACCCCCTGGCTTTGGGGATTGCCCACCACTTCCCAAGCTGTCAGCTCTGGGAAGATCTTGAAGAAGCTGCTGGCTCCAGGGCACAGCTGGGCAGGGCACCATGTGGTTCCCAACATGGTTCTTGGAGCCAAGTTCTAAAATTTTGGTTTCCATTCAAAATCAGGAGTAATACCGAATTCTGGAATAAAAAAAAAAAAAATCCTCCCCAACACTGAAGTAATCATCCTTTGCTCAGCTCTCATGACCTGCAGGCTCTGCACAGCTCACGCAATCCCACGGAGAGAGAGGGATGAGAGCATCTGATGGAGAAAGGAAGCAAGCAAGCCAGCCACACCATCCAAACTAACTCGATTTTCTCCAGTCTGAACAGTTTTCCAATGTATTTCCTTAGAGACTTTGGCCAGGGCCTGATCATCCAACTAGAGCAACAGCGTGATGCAGGACCCAGTCTTACAAGGAGCAGACACTGCTGTCTTTTACCAAAGCATGGAGAGAAGCCAAGTGACTTCACACCCCTTCGAAGAGCCTCTTGTTGCCCTATCCATAAAATTGCATTCCACAACAGCTGTGTTGAAAACAGCAGTGAGATATAAACTCATCCCAACTCTGCAAAGCTTGTTTCCTCTTAATCACACCTGCCCTCCTCTTTGTTTTCATCCTGGGACTTGGTTTGCAGACCCCCTTCCTCCTCTTCACAGTGATTGCCAGTGTTCAAACCCCAGTGCCTACTGCAGGCTGCCCAAGAGATTGCATTTCAGCCTGATCTGAAGACGCATCGTGGCCGGACAAGAGCACAGCAATCACTTCTGAGTCCCTGCTCCGACACTGAGTCGTGAGAGAGGAGAGGAACAGGGCTGTCCTGAAAATTCCCCTTCTGTACGATAATATTTCCTGTTTCCATCCGAGCAGGATCCAGGCTGCCTTTTGTTATCTTCAAGCTTCTCCATGCCAGCACAATTAGTTAATGAGTACGTTGAGTCTCAAGCAAAACACGCGGTTGATCCTAAAGCTTTAGCATGTGTCATTTCAAGGGAAATGAAAACAAAGCAATAAAAAAAAAAATCTGTGCAAACAGCCTCTCTGGCAAATATGAGAAGCAGCAAAAAAATGTTTTCCATGGATTGGACTGCACAGTTTCAGAGCAAAAAGAGAACACATAGGGAAATGCATAGGCACTCATTTATTTTAGGGTAAAATATCATTTTGCATTCCGAACAGATCCAATCTACTTTCTCAACACCCAGCTCGACTGGTGACAGCGATTTCTCCTGAGGAAGAGGATGACAATACATCTTCAAGATGCACCATAGTGCAGAATCTGTTGCTCAGAAGACAAGAAAAAGTGTTGGGATAGATTTCTCCTGTCTTCAGAAGGGAGGAGAGATGAGAAAATCCATCTGGCGATACCCTTTATCTCTCAGGATGATGGGCACTAGCAAAGGGTTGTTCAGTGCCTACAATTGTGAAGTGTTTATGGAAGAAACCCTCTAATAAGCTGTGTTTCCTCTTTCTCAATGAAAATTCAGCTTGAGGCTGAGTGAAGGGATTTGGTTAATACCCTTCAGGTCTTTGACTGGTTCCTTCATTCTGCAGCAGAGGGTGTTTTCATGATACGAGAGAAGAACCAGGGGAAAACTGCACCCTTGAAACAGCTTATCCCTCATCTGACTTGACAACCAACATGTCCTAGTATGAGTGGGACTCATGAAGAAGTAATACAAACCTGGGAGAAGCAAACATCTTGCCTGATCTAGAATGGGCATTATTTTACCATCAAAAAAGTGGGTACCAGGATATTAAAAAACTCCTGTACTGCTTCATGCTTCCCCTGCAGAAGGAGAAAATTATTTGGTCTTGATGAGAACCAGTGTTGGTCACCGGTGGAACTAGACCTGACCTCAGTGGCACACAACCCTGGGACTTTTAGGCTCAGATAACACAGCATCTGCCTATGAAATAGCTTTTCTTTTCCTTGAACTGCCTGAACAGATCCAAAAATGGTCCCCACGCATGGACTCATCTAGCAGGCAGGTTGCTCCATATTGAATCTCCATCCTTGGAGGTCTTCAAGATTTAACTGGTCAAGTCCCTGAGAAACCAGGTCTAATTAGATCTGCTCTGAGGAGGAGGTTGTACTGGATGATCTCCGGAGGTCTCTATGAGGAGGAGGCTGGACTGGATGACCTCCAGAGGTCCCTTCCAACACAAATTACCCTGTGACTCTATGATTTTGCAGGAAGACGAAGTGAATCTGGGAGGTAAAGCAGCGCAGCGTTTCCCAGTGCTGTCTGCAGACTGCTGGCACTGAAACAATGCAGAGGGCAGACACATTTCTGCAGTCAAGAGGTCTGGCTGGGCACTGCTCCCATTCGGCTCGGGGAGCCATCGCTGCTTTCCCGGTTTCTGACTCCCTGGAATCCAAATTGCAAGTTTACTGTGCTGCCACTTAAGAGGACTACTAACGGGAAAAAAAAATCCCTCTGTTTGTTTATGTGGTTAAGCCTTGCTGTTTACACGATTTCTGTGAGCAGGAACTGACAAATTCTTTGAGGGGTTTCTTAACAGGAACCAAATCTATTTTGGGAAGCCTCTCTGGCACGGCCCAGAAGTTGTGGCACACAGGAATCTCTGCTCCTAGAGCACTACAGATTTGCACACCGGACCTCGTGCTCCCAACAGCCCAGGTGGGGGTACCTCCATCACCCAAGGCTTAGGTGCCAATCAGAAAAATGTTTCCAAATTCGGGGATTGGCACCATTAGTGCTCTGCATCAGCTTTGCGTGGTGCAGGGATGGAGGTAGCCCTTGCCAAAGCTGGTTTGACAACAGCATTCCCTGCTACTCCCAGGACATCCACTCCAGCCGAAGGGTCAGCACCTCTGGACACGGATGAACCTATAAACTGGGTAAGCAGAGATATTTTTGACAGGATAATCTCTGCATTCATCAGCTCCTTCTCCACGCAGTGATGATAACACCTCGCACCCTACTTCACGTGGGTGATCCGCTGACACCTGTAACACTGAAGGAGTTTTTAGATACCAACATAAGGCATAAGAACACATTCAGATAGATAGATCCTTCCTAACACTGGTGGAGATACTAAATATTTCACCTACTACCTCTTACATATAAACATTTGAGGCTAGCTCACGAGCTGTTCCTGCACTTTCCCAGGCAGTTGATCCATTTTAGGAAAGGATATAATTTACAGGCATTTCCTGCAGCAGCAGGATTAATACTCAATAAGGAATAACTCTGCCCCATGTGAAAATCTCGGAAAATATTTCTCGCTGAAGATAGGGGTGTTCATCAGGAGGTCAGAGGTGGAAGGAGTTGGCCAGGTGTCTGGCAGAACGTGAGATGTTGCTTCATTGCTGGGGTGGTGATGGAGAGTGTATCTTGTTACTGAAGGAACCCTTTGCCGTGTTAGCAGAGGGACAGAGGTGCCTCGGAGGACTGGATGATGTTCTGGATCTCCTCCATGCATGTAAAACCGCGATTTATTTTTCAGTTGCCTGCTGGATTCCCTGTTATGTTTTCCTTTTAAGAACCAAGGATGCTCTCCTTGAACCAAACGTCAGAAGGGCTGGTGTGCTCAGGGGGCACGGATGCAAACCCTGCCACCTGATCATCTATTTAGTAATTTTTTTTAGTTGCTTGAGCTGAGAACCATTAGTGCCTGGACTTGTTTTTCCTTTGTTTTCTGCTGTATAGAAAAGGATAAGTGTTGCAATTTTGATGCTACTTAAAACAAATGGCCTTCTCAGGGCTCTATCTCAGATCCATAGTGGCAGCCCTCATGTGATTATAGGGTAGAAAAGTCACATTCACAGGACACATTGGCATCTTCCCTTCTGTCACCTTCTCTGGGCTGCATTGCCAGCTCAAGTGAACATCGCCCAGGTTGGTTCTGAGTTTTCCATCCTTGTCATGGGGAGGTTTTATTTCATAGGCTACAGGATTTCACCGGCCTTGCATTGCCAAAATTCTTTGAGTGGATAAAGATGTGAAATACGACGATCCCTCAGATCCCAAACACTGGTTTCTGGAGGTCCCTGGTAGGCACACCTCCAGATTTGTTATGTCACTTTTACTTTAGCTTCACAAAAGCAGGCAAAAACTGCCCGAATGCAAACACCTTAAGCCAGACTAGATAAAATCCACTCACGGACGGCGCTGAGCTAAGAAGAGGATGGATTGTGGGTCTGATCCAACTCCCACGCAGCAAATGGAAAGGTTCCCACTGATGTAATCAAAACTGGATCAGGCCCAAAATGACCGGTGATTAATCATTACTATTTATTTGTTAGCACCAGCAATGGATTCGAAAATTTACAGGATATAAATACAAGACAGATCCTGCCCCAAAGAATTCAGCAGCCAAGTTCTCTGGTTTTACAAGAAAAGGCACTCTGGGAAGCCCACATCAGGTATTCATTTAGCATGGTTTTAATCTATCCTTCCACACTTACGTGTTGCTGGGACAGAGAGGGCATTTAACTGATGAGGGGTTATTATTGCCGAGCCTTCTGGAGGAAGCTTAATGTGCAGAAGGGAGCTGAATTAGGTGGGAGGACCTGGAACATGGGGAGAGGGAGATCATTGCATGAACAGCAGAAATTACTCTCCCAGGGCTCCAGGCCAACAAGACTCAGAGACAGGGAGGATGGTGGGGGTAGTCTTGGACACAGTGACGGTGGAGAAGCCCACGCAAGGCTAGACCCCAGGTGTGGTGCAAAAATTATAAGAGAAGAGCGGGGAGGTGAAGCTGTGAGAAAGGAGGAGGTCATTTAAGGACGGTGGCTGTAGAGGAGTGGTTGGAGATGGTTTTCAGAGCAAAATTAGGAAAGCGCACACGTGTGCGTGTGCACATGCAATGACAGGCATACCCCTCAGTCATCTTCTTGAGTGCATCTCTCCTACTCTGGCTGACTTATCTCCTCTGCCCAAGAGAGCAGCGATCCCCTCCAGCAATATCGTAATGGGAACAGCAAAAGTTAACGAAGGTGCAGATGGAGACAACAGCGAATGTTGGGTCACAGGACACCTTCAGTGCTTGTCCTGGACCCAGCACAATGAGATTCAGATCTGAGCCTCTGGGAATGGTGACAACACTCAATTACCCAGAGACTAAGAGGTTTGGCTGCTGTCAGTCAGATCTAGAGCTGCTGAAAATCGACATGAATCCTCTGACCTGCTGACAGACATGGGACCATCACCTGTTCCCACCAGCTGGAGGCTCCTTGGGGGTCTCCATAATGGGATTTGCTGCTGCTCTTTGTAGTAGATACATCTTTGGGTAGATGGATCGTGTATCCCTTGATACCCAGAGGACCATCAGGTGATCTGCACACCTACTTCAAGGGTATGCTTCACTAGAGCAGTCATAGGAAAATGGTCTGTGTGTCCCTAGTTAAAAGGAGCTGGTGATTTAGGGTCTGACTTTCACTGCAGTCTATGATAAAGCTCCTATTGACCACAGTGGGAGCTTAATTAGGGCTTTAAATCCACACCTGGCAAATATCATCCAAATGGCTGGATCTTTGGAAAAAAAAAAAAAGCTCCCTTTTGCTCATTTCACAGATCTGCCGTCCCAGGCACTCAGGAGGAACAGCAGCCAATGCCCACGTGCTCTCAAGACTGACTCCTCTTTCATACACTCACTAAACTATGTAACATTTATACAGTCCAGCAGGCTCCATCTCATAACTCCAGGCGATTCTGAAAGAAAAGGAGATAGCATCAGTATCATAAACCCAACCTCACATCGTCTGCTTTCATGCTTCGGCTACCCTAATGTTTATAGATCACATATCCCAACCACTTCAGTTCAGCTTGCGACTGGTTTTCAAGTCTGCGGGCTCCAGGAAAAGACATAATGGGCTGTTCAACTGGAATTAAGGAAAATAAAACCCCTTTATGTTCACTCACATGTATTCATTTTACTGCCCTGGTCATTCTATATTTGTCAAATGTCTTTTGAGGTTTATCTGAACTATTTTTACATACAAGTTTTCTTGGAAGTTTACCTTTAATTCTTAAAAACTGTCCTAAAAACCCACACTGGAAATGTCAAGGTGACATCGAATGTTGTTTGAGGATTTGTAAGGGATGTGTTTCAAAAAAAAAAAAAAAAAAGATGTTTACGTGAAGAGCCCCACAGTAATTAAAAACAAACATAAAACCATCTTCCAGTGTGTTTGGCACTTTTTAATCCATGCATTTCAGGAAGCAGACATAAATGCAGACACTGTGTTCCTCTCTGAGGCCGATGTTATATCTCCCTTGAGGCTGGCAGCAATGAACAGGGTCCCTGTGTTACTCCAGGGTGTGGGAGCAGGGGAGGACCCCGAGGTGATCCTGACAGCTGCAGGCTGCTCCCCGTCGCCCTTCTCCTCCCTGATGCACCAAGCCAGGACATTTGGTCCTGGAGCAGGCTCACATCCCGGGTGCATTTGGAGGGCAGAGCTGCTGCTCCCTTCCCAGTCAGTCCTTTCATAGAATTACAGAATGGTTCGGGTTGGAAGGGACCTTAAAGATCATCCAGTTCCAACCCCCTGCCCTGGGCAGGGACACCTCCCACCAGACCAGGTTGCTCCAAGCCCCGTCCAACCTGGCCTTGAACACCTCCAGGGATGGGACAGCCACAGTTTCTCTGGGCAACCTGGGCCAGGGGCTCACCACCCTCACAGTAAAGAATTTCTTCCTGATATCTAATCTAAATCTCCCCTCTTCCAGTTTAAAACAGTTCCCCCTCATCCTATCACTCTAGTCCCTGATCAAGACTCCCTCCCCATCTTTCCTGTAGGTCCCCTTTAGGTACTGGAAGGCTGCTATAAGGTCTCCCCGGAGCCTTCTCTTCTCCAGGCTGAACACCCCCAACTCTCTCAGCCTGTCTTCACAGGAGAGGTGCTCCAGCCCTCTGATCATCTGCTTTGTCCATATCTCCCTTGTGATGGGCAGCTGTCTTATGCCTGCCAGACCCCTTTCAACCTCATCTATACTCCCATGCATGAGTGGTGGGATCTACATGAAAAGAAAGCGTGGTTCACCCAGGAGACATTGATCCAGGGGTCCTACCTGGCAACACTGCATCAGAGCCATGTTGCCTACTTTCTGCCTGCTATCTGGAGTGATCGCCCAATGGATGTGGAAACCAGTGAGCAAACTCATTTGCTCCTATTTGTGCAGGGGTGCATGCAACATCCAAAGAGATGGGCATGGTTCACTGAGCCACAACGTGCTCCTACCAAGCAAGATGTTTAAAATCTACTGTTGACACCCAGGAACCATCTCACCTCTGCTCTTGAACAGCAGTCTCTCTGATCCGGAGCAGACAGGACTCTGCACACCCAGGCAGGTTCCTCGATGTCTCTTCAGGAGACTTTGTTTGCAAGGACTTTGATCCAATGCCAAGCGCTGTACCCAAAAACAGATCAACACTCAACTTGATTTACTTGTTGGGACACAGATGTGGTTTGTTTGGAGAACCTTTTGCAGAGAGATTGAAGGGGGCGGCGTTTGACACTAAACACAGCTCTTGGGCACAAGGTTAAATTTTCAGGAGTGGCCCTTTATTTTTATAGGTCTCCAGCTTTGTCCTGTACCTTATGTTTGGTGACAGCAGACCTGGTCAGGATTTGGGGCAGCTCTGCAGAGAGTAGTGAGGAGCTTGTAAACTTTTGCTATGTTTTTTTTTAAATCCACAAATAAAATAAGCACAGAGCTTTGAGGGACTATTAACTCTCTGTGGCCTCAGAGACTGATCGTCTTATTTCCTGAGGGAAATATTTATGCAGGGATACCTTGTGCTCTACTGCAAAATACCTAGTGAGGTCAGTCTAAGCAAAAGCTATGCTGTCAGGATTTGTTATCAATTTCAGTATGAAGTTAAATCTCCTCAAGAATCAGAATCTCCTCTCCTCTCCTCTCCAGAAGACTGGGACCAGAAGAAAAACCCCAATTAGGACTGTCCCAAATGGACATTGGGCCATATGAGAGCAACAACTTTATGAGCCACTAGAGAATCCACACTGAGAACCCTCCAGTTAATGCTGTTCACTGGTTTCACACTCAAATGACTTGTTTTCTTTTGTTGCCCTCCTTTGTTGTCTGATGTTAGAAGGTGATGTTGCTGATCCCTTCACAAAAGGATGTCCATTATCAACTGTGTTGCCCAAAGTTCCTCAAAACCTAAAAAAAAAAACCCTATAGAAGTTCCCTAAATGATCAATTTTATAGATGGGGAAACTGAGGCTTAGAAATTGAACAGCAAGACCCATGAGAACATCCCAATTAGAGATGAACTATTCTCCTCCCAGAAGGATGGGAGAGGGGTTACTAAGGGGCCGTTCTCAAAGCTGTAAGAAGTTTTCCTGTATGTTATATTGACACCTTGGACAGGAGGATTTGCCCCACACTGGTCAGGGTGTAATCCCCTTGCCTGTGATGAACAGCTTCTCAGCTCACACGTGGGCAGCTGCTGCCTGTTAGCACACACGGTTCTGGAAAAGGTGCTGAAAAAGAAATGACCTAGTCATTTCTGGCACCATTTATTGGATAATTTGGAGAGAAAATTATTTCATTCCTGGTATTCAGCTCTCTCTCCTTCAACCTCTTTATTTCCTCCGCATTTTCTTTTTCTTTTCTTCAGGAAAGAAGAGGAAACCAGAAGTAACAAACCTCCAGAAACAAACATATGAGTCCTTAGTTTTCAATGCAAAGACTACTTTGTATTTTGTGTTTTGCATTTTGCGTTTTGCGTTTTGTATTTTGCACTGCAATCTCTTTTGTTCTAAGAACCAGCAGTCTATAGCTAAGCAAACTCTACAGTGCAGGGGCTGTCTTTAATTTCACGTCTTACGTGGTAACAGCAGCCCAGTCGGCGTTAAAGCAATATCTTTTTAAAAGCCAATTGTGTTGCATTAGGTATATCTCTGACCAGTGGCTCCCTAGTAAAATCCATGGTTGAATAAGAGCTGAAATGAAGGTGTCGTCAGCGTGTGAGTGCCTATCCGTGCGTGTGGTAGGCAGGGACGAAGAAATACCAGGATGGACATTGCTCATTCATTCGAGGCACAGATCTCTAAATCATTACTGACATCTCACCTCCCTTACAAAGGTAAGGGATGGTTTCTGGGCTATGTCGGCTGGAGAAGTGGAAAATAACAAGTACAGAATGTAAAAAATAAGGTACTACAGGCATTGTAAATGTGGTAGTTAAAGTATACGAGATATGAAAGGGAGCCTCCAACCTTGCCAAGGAATTTTGTCCTTTCATCGCTGTGCAGATAAATGGCTTTTAAACCATTCACGTTGGTTTTGAATGTCTAGAATTCAGAGTTGATCTGAACAGAACCAAATTTTATAGTAGGCACCAGAGCAGGTTTGTTTTCCAATGGCTTTTCCAGGGACTCGCTGCTCCAGACTGCACAGGATAAACGGGGGAAAACTCTGGAAACAGTTCTGTATCCCTCTCGGTCAGACGCCGTCGAGGGAAGCACGCTGAGATTGAGTTACATCAAAGACGCACAGAGACACAGCGAAAGAGTCACTAAAAACTGTAATCCTTCACATCCTTTTCTAGTCTGCATGAAGTCTGGATAAATCAGAGGCAAATCCTCCTTGCTCAACAGCTCTGGAGAGATTCAAACCCACCTGGCTGGGGGAGATGAGGGGGGATGCTGAGACCAGTGTCCAGCTCAGATAGTCTCACCCAGGTCCTACAAAGGGAAGGGTGGCTTGAATGGTGACCATAGAGATTGGACAGTGATACCTTGGTTGAGATTTGGTGTTACAACAGCATCTCTGCTTCTGTTCAACTCATTTTCCATCACTGAGAATGATTTATGGCACCATTTTACCCCTAGCAGACGACACTCTAGACCAAACTTTGCTGAGGAATTTGGATTTGTTGGCTGCAATGCAAAGGGGGGGAACTGTCATAATAAAACAACAGCCTGTCAGGAAAATAAACCGCCTGTGGTGTCTTCGTAGGAAAACGAACTGCACTGCCTCAATGAGCTGTAGGGATAGATCCCACCAGCATCTGTGTGATACAGGCACCTAAATCACATAGGCTCCCCTGCAAAATGCATCCCAATATTCCTTAGAGAAACGTGAATGGATTGGTTTTGCATTTATGATGGTGTTAGCCTTTGTTATAGCTTTTGCTCAGTGTGGATTTTTTTACTTCCTGATGATGGAAAAGTGTCATCTGGGGTCCTTTCTGGTATTCCTTCCTGAGAAAGGAGGAGTAGGAATCTCACAGCAGAGCAGGTTTTCATAGTCTCAGTCTTCATTGTGTTGGCTGATCAATTCCAAGGGAGGAGACCAAGCTGGGCCAGAGGACTACTCTCCGTCCCGTGTCCTGGGCTACACACCATCCATGTGCCAAGGCTGCTGGGGCATGTGTGTGTTCAGTGGTGAGCACCACAGGAGAATGGCTGAGCTGGCACCAGGCAACTTGCTGCTGCTTCTTGGTGTCACACAGAGCTATCTCCTACCTTTGACACAACAACCTGAAAGCCTTGGCAGAGGACCTGGGAACAGGGAAGCTCCCCACCTCTCCTTCCTAGTTATTGGTTCGCAGCTACTACAGAAACACCCTGGTGCAATCCTTAACAGGGAACAAAGGAGAACACTTCAGCTTGACGTTCCTCCAAGCATCTGGGAGGTCACTCGGCTGCCCCTCCAGTGGTGAATCATGTACCCTGGGCCATGGTGAGAGGAGAGCAGAGCCTTACAGAAACTCATCGGAGAGGTCCCAGGTGGCATGAAAAAGATGCAAATCAAAGACCTTTCTCAACATGCATTTGGGGGTCATGGTTCCATTTCCTTGTTTTTGGGATTTTGTTGTAGGCAATCACATCAAGTTAGTTTAAAGGGGGATTACCTCGGCAGTGAGACACACAGAAGAGATGGACTTGAAGCAAAGCCTTGTATTTGCATAGCCCCCAGAAAACTCTGGAGCAGCTGAAGTTCAAGTTTAGATCATGTGTCCCTCTAATGCCCAGGGAAGTTGTCAATGCCCCATCCTTGGAGGTGTTCAAGGCCAGGCTGGATGAGGCTTTGAGCAGCCTGATCTAGTGGGAGGTCTCCCTGCCCATGGCAGGGGGTTGGAACTGGATGATCTTTAAGGTCCCTTTCAACCCAAACCATTCTGTAATCTTGGTAATTCTGAAATAGGTAAGGACATAGGGACATTTAGACCTTTGCCAATGTTGCCACTACACCCTGATGTGACCTTCCAGGTTAACTTTGCAGGTCCAAGACAGAAGGAACAGAAAATCAGATTGTCATAGCTGCAATTTAGCAGTCTGGGGCAGTGACTTTCCTGGTCTTGGTCGCTTTCCCAGAAGACAGGTATCTCACTTGGTTGGCAGGTTGAGCAGGGATGAAAGAACAGAGAGGGTGGTTGGGTTACTGTTAGCCAGATTAAGCATGAATCACATTTTTAGAGCAGCAGAGAGATACTACAAGCTTACAAGGAGGATGGACCAAAGAATTCCCCATGGTGGAGTATTTCTTCTTCTCAAAATTGTCTGTTGCTACTGCTTCACAGCTGCTATAGTCCAAGCACTACCAGTCCTTTGGTTGAAAGATCATTTCAGGGGACTATGTCTCCCACTATCTCCCTAGAAACATGGGTGCACACGGTGAGACCCTGCCGGCTCACCAAGCAGAGCTCCCTGTTCTCACAGACACCGCCACAGCTAAAACGATTTGTCATCTGAGCAAGTTCTGTTTTCACAGCCCCTGGAAACCTGTTCCAGGACTTTGCTGATCTGATGCTTAGGAAACTTCATCTAATTTCCAGACTAAATTTACTCCAGGCCAATTAAAACCTACTTGTTCTTGTGCCAACATTTTTTTTCTTTCACTCTACTGTTTCTTTTCGCTCCCGGCTATTTTGACCTTTCATGTGCAACAGCACTCATTTCCCCTCTCGGCTGCTGTTGTGTTGAACTAAAAAAGCCAAGCTCTGGACCCTCCCCTCGGATGACAAGTTCTCCATCCTCCCATCCATGTCCTGGCACTTCCCTGCACCTGCTTGCTCTGAATGACTCATTCATGGACACGACCAACCAGGCCTGGAGGAGATATTCCAGATGCGCTCCTACCAACATCTCACACTTTCCCAAGCTTTAAATATGAAGACCCCAAAAATATTGCTCCTGAAGGTAAATTAGACACATGTATCACTCTCGTCTTTCCTCTTATGCTTTTCTTCACTCAGGAGGAGATTTCTTTTGTCTGTGCTGGGATCATCCATGTGCCAGAGAATACAAAGCCTCTCTTGAGCAGTGTTAGCTTGAGACTTGGTGATTTGTGACCTCAGGGTCCAGCTGGTAAATCGCAGCTATCCATCCCACGTTTTGTGCGTTCCTTTTTTCAGATGTCTCTTGAGTTCAGGGCAGAAGGCATTGGAAGAAAATTGCTTCAAAGTTCATTCTGTATTTTGAAGAGCCAAAAAGGAAAGAAACAAGCCCCACAAGAAATCGATTTTAGCATGAGGGGATGAGTAGCTAGATCCTAAGTTATTTCCACTTAGTCTCCCCTCCTCTCCCCTCCTCTCCTCTCCTCTCTCCCCTTCCCTTCCCTTCCCTTCCCTTCCCTTCCCTTCCCTTCCCTTCCCTTCCCTTCCCTTCCCTTCCCTTCCCTTCCCTTCCCTTCCCTTCCCTTCCCTTCCCTTCCTTTCTCTTATCTTCTCATTTCCTTCCTTTCTCTTATCTTCTCATTTCCTTCCTTTTCCTTCCTTTTCTCCCTAAAAGGACAAAACTTTCAGTCTTTCATAAGCAAGATGATGGATTTGGAAAGCAGAAATCATATCTGGAATGGAGAGACTAGAAAGACAAGTGGGTTATTGGTTTTTTACACATAATTAATAGCTTGATCACGACATGCCACGATATTGCCATCAGCATCCAGAACTACATCTTGTTAAACTCCTACTCAAACCTTATGTTTCTTGATGGGAAGCAAAAAGCCAATCAGACTCTGCCCATATCTCATCTATGGGATGAATTTCACCCACTAACGAACTAAACCACACACTCTGCTTGGATGACGGTGCCATGGATGGTGAGTCACTGGCCAAGGAAAATGTAAGGCCCGTATTTTTAATTCGGCTTGAATTTAAGCTGCTTTGGTTTTCACAGGTGATAAGTGTCAGCACCACCTCCTAGAGACATCACTGCAAGCTTGGAAATCATCTTCACTGTTACTGTAAGTGCTCAAATAACAGACACATGCTTTCTCTGGATTTCTCCTTTCAGAATTGTGGTGAAATCATTATTTTCATCTATTAAAAAAATTATGATAATATGTTATTAGGTACCGGCCAGGGAATGCAGTCAGACAAATGCAATACTAAAGTGTTGCCAATTCTTGTGATTTTATCTGGACCTTTATTACATGGTTTAAAAACCCCAGACTTCAGAGTCATGGGATTAGATACAAATCTCAGGTTTCTCTTCTTTGTTTTTCCTTTTAATAAAGGGAAGGAAAGAAAGTTTGAAAAGTTTTTGCAGGTATATCCTATTGATTCAAAAAACAGATGAAAAATTGTCTGACAAAAAAAAAATAAAATGCAAATGAAAATTGGAAACTGTTAAAGAATATTTTACTATATATATATTCAAAAAATCATAGGCCCCCAGCTTAAAGAGAAGAGTAAACTAGTTTTTTTTTAAAGCTGCTTTACAAGGGAAGTGGATACAGCTACGAAAAGAATAATAAAACTCCAGTATGTAATAACTGGGGAAGCTTAAAAGAAAAAATTAGAAACTACAAATTGTAGAGATTTCTGGGGAAGAAAAATACTCCAAGGTGGGAACAAGGTGGGACAATAAGTAGGAGAAAGAATCCTAAGTGTACCCTAAGTGTAATATTGGTTCATGGACAGATGTGGATGAATGTGGAAGATGGAACAGACCTGACAACAATAGTTCTGAAGCAGTAAATGTCTTTAGGATTCCAGTTTGGGGGGAAATGTAGATGTATTACATGATGATGATTAAATACTTTCCATTACAGCAGAAAAAAAGCATGTGAAAGAATAGCTGGTAAAATCAGATACATAGATATTCGATATCTGTATGACTGGCATCCCAGATTTACACAAAAACTAACCAAGGACCCATATGTGCTGTTGAGTTTGAGAAATAACTTGTATCCTGGGAATAGAAAAAGTCCTTCTGGAACAGAGAAACAAAACAACCTGGGTCACTTTGGGCTATCAGCCTAACACCAGTCATGGAAAAAATGATGGAGTCAACGACATCACTGAAAAAAAGTAACACTGATCCACACAGACAGCAGATCACATCAAGCCAATCTCACATGAGCTTTGATAGGCAAAAATGACAGCACAGATGTAGCGTATTTCCAAGGAAACTTTCTGTAAATTACACCACAATGTTTCTCTTATGAAATTGGAACCTCTGGATAATCAACACGATGTACATTTAAAGGGATAAAAGCGTCAGACGTTATATAAAATGGGCATATAAATGCCTATGTAAATCTTTGACCTGCCATAGCTGTACCCTAGACGGATTTGCCTGCAGCCTTACATTATTTAAATTTTTTGTCAATGGCTAAGAAAAAGCATGAAAATTGTGATGGATAAACATAGCAGATGACACTGGGATCGGCAAGAACAATGAAAACCAAGACAGCTTGCTAACAGAAGGCAATTCGCTGTGGTTGATATGCAGAGGACAAGCAAACTATTGGTACTTTCACATGACCAAATGTAAGATTCCATGCTTAAAAATGACACATATGGGCCTGATTTACCAAATGGGGGTCGGGGACATGATTTGACTCTCTGGAAGTCAGCAGTTCCAGCAAGGGTGTGTAGCTGATGGTGGATATTAGTCGAACATGAGAGTCTAAACGATCCCGTGAACCTCAAATTGCAAAAAGGGGAAGGAGACACATCAAGTGATGAAAGTCAAAGCAGAGGTTGCAAATCTGGAAAGGGTCAATGGAAGGGAAAAACAAAGAATGGATGTGAAAATGGGAAAGCGTTCTGAGAGAGCCTTAGTCCCTTTAGCTTGGAGAAGACTGAACGTCGATCCCAGTGACGGCAGCTGGATGTCTTTTTATCAGAAACGGTTCAGACAGAGCAATGGCCTTGAAGCAGAAATCAGGTCAGAAAAACCTGACAGCACATGTCTTGCAGGAGATAAAAAAAAATTATGGTAACAGTGCCTTCTGTGTATTAAAGTCACTCTTGTGATTCTGGACGAGGAGAAAAGCTCACCATCTTGTTGATGGAGGCTGGAAACCAGAAATGGAGGTCTCACCCGGGAGCCAGCTCCAAATATCTGAAGTGCCTGAAAAGGCCTGGTCCCCAGAAAGCTTGGGGTGATCCTAGGGGAGGACTGGGTTCCTTGCTGCCAGTCCATAGTATCCTGTCCCAACCTGATGGTGAGATGGACATGGGGTATCTTCCCTCAGCAGACAGCTGAGGTCACTCCAGCAACTCTTGGTGGGGGTTATTTCTCTACCCCTTCACCACCATCACCACATACCCACAGCTTTATGCCTGCTTTTCTTACAGCGCTGATGTCAGTACATAGATCTGTTCTTTCGCCCAGCATTTTCCTAGAAGGAATATGAATTTCAGGTGGTGAAATAATCCTTTTCAAAGAGGATCTCATTTCTAGGGAAAGCACCTGCCCGAACTCCCTGTGGTGTCTCCAGATGAACCTTCTGGGGCGGTTGCTCTGCCTTGCAGTTGTGCTATCCTCTTGGCTTTCCATGGTCCAGGTCCCGAACAGCATCTGCCACATTTGGAAGGTTAAAAAAAAAAAAAAAATACTTGAAAGGATCTGAGCAGAGCTGAAAAGATGACCCAGGTCTGGCTTCAATTACCCAGCCAGCGCTGATTTAAACTCCCTTCCCAGCTACTGTACAAGACATGACACAGGAGTGTATGTCCACCAGCATCTCTGCTGTTGCCTCAGCACTTCCCAGTGCAGAACAATTTGCTCCCATTATCGGGATAATTGAGAATAAAACCCTGGGCGAGGCTTAGTGCTTCCGGGAAACCGAGTTGGAGAAGGCTGTGCAAAAGTCCACAAAAACCTTATGTTTCAGCAGGCCTTACTGCCCTGCGGAACAGCAGGTACAGGTCAGGGCTGGAGTCTGGGAAAATCAGGGAATGCAGGAAAGGCAATGCTGAACTGTGTGTTTTATGGGGCTGGTAACAGATTGTGGGATGCCACCACCCCATGCAGCCTGGGTCTTCTGAGACACTGAGGTGAGGTGAGGAGCAGAGGAGAACAGCTGGAGGCCACAGTAGGCCTTCTAGAAAAGAAAAGCAAAGGATCACGGTTGCAAATAGCCTTGATTAGGCCCTTCCAAAAGGGTGCTTAGAATCTATTAAGATTTTCTTGTTTCCACCAGTCACAACCACAGTGCCTGTGCATCTCAGCACACTGCTTAAACCAGCTCTTCAGGACATGCTGGTATATTCATGTGCCACCAGAGACACAGCAACAGAGGGAAGGAGCAGAGAAAGGAGCCAGTCATGAACTGAATCCCCTGAAAACATCAGCAAGAGCCACAAGAAAACAGGGAAGAGGCCAACTCAATGGCTTTCAAGTGGTTTGCTCCCACCTTTCACTTGACTTGAAAGACATTGAGGTGCTGGAGTGTGTCCAGAGAAGGGCAATGGAGCTGGTGAGGGGTCTGGAGCACAAGTCTTGTGAGGAGCGGCTGAGGGAGCTGGGGGTGTTCAGCCTGGAGAAAGGGAGGCTGAGGGGAGACCTTCTCGCTCTCTACAACTCCCTGAAAGGAGGGTGTAGCTGGGGGGGGTCGGTCTCTTCTCCCAAGGAACAAGCGATAGGACAAGAGGAAATGGCCTCACGTTGCACCAGGAGAGATTTAGGATGGATCCCTGGAGGTATTTAAGACAGGCAGACGTGGTGCCGAGGGACATGGGTTAGCGGTGGTTTTGTCAGAGTTAGGCTGATGGCTGGACTCGATGATCTGAAAGGTCCTTCCAACGTAGACGATTCTATTATTCTGTGATTCTATCTAAGTCCTTCTGAGAAGGGTTTGTCATTGATTCGATGATACTGCTCTTCACACCCATTTGTGCCCTAACTGGTAATGTAATAAGCCTCCTTCGTAACAAAAATTAGGTAGGGAGATTTGTAAAATACACAGCACTGGGGAACTGAAACTGCAGAATACCTGCCGCTCGGCTTGGCAGCCCTTCTGCTGCTCTGTTCTCCATCTGCATGGAGAATAAAGGCTCCAGGGAAAATAAAAGCCCTGCTCATGCACTAAAGCAGCAGGCAGTACTGGAGCGAAAGAGGGAAATCTCGTCTTTGTGGGAAGCAGTGGCGAAATTCTTGTTGCCTTTAGGGGGGCCAGGACTTTGCCTAACACTTCTCATTGAGGTTTTGCATATGGTTCCCACTGGTTTCCCAGTGGGACACTGATCTTTTGGGGTGAAAGAGCTTGTCAGTGGTCCTGCAGCAAAAGGAAGAAGGGGAATGAAATTCAGCCCAGGGAATCTGATGGAGCTTGCTTGAATTCCTCCGAGGGAAGGAAAAGGTTTTATCCTGTTCCCGAGCATATGGCAACATAGCAGAGCCCTTTCTGCTTGCTATATCACACGGCTAATAAAACTCCTGTGCTCCACACTCAGCAGATGTTTTTGTGGCTGATGCATGAACCAGAATGAGATCCTGTTCCCTTTCCCTGCAGCTTTCCTGGCTCTGCAGTGCTAAAAAGAGCAAAGGTTGCCCGCGCGTTACTGTATATTTTGATAATATAGCGGCACAGGGCTGTTAAACCGTGACAGCTTGAATGAGGGTCATCGAGGAGGGGGGAAGAGAGATGAGTGAGATTTCAAACGCTGCATTGAGAGGCACTGCAGAATCTTTCATCAGAAATGGGAAGGTATTTTAAAAGCTGCCTTCGCTGAGTGAGGCTTTGCAGGACTGCGGCGACGTAGCAGACTCCGAGGTTGACCTTCCCCAACCAACCTTCTCGCTGCACCGAAAATATTCCAACCCCGTGATTGGACCTCCATGCAGCAAACTGCCACCTTCATGATGACGGGTTCACTTTTCTCAATTCCCTTTCACAGGCCACGTGGCAGCATCAAGAGATTGTCCACTGATGGGCTGAAACCCTTTGAGTCCTATTGGCTTTGCCAAGCAATTTTACACCCTGTCTTTTGAACACAAGCTGTACTCAGAGTTAGACTCATAATCCTGTTTGGAAAACCTTACATGGGGATATATACAGAGCAGAAGAAAGTTTTTTGTGGCAGCTTGGACCAGGACTGCATGGTGCAGAGATATACTAGAAGTTACCGTCTCCCATTGGCATGTATCCATCATATCTCTCCATTTCTCATGCAGGAGACAGCTCAGAATGAGGTAATGTCCAAATCAACAAAATCAAGGCTTTCTTCATAAGAAAAGATGAGCCTGAAAATACAGAGTGTAGACAGTGCAGTGATGACTTACTGAGTCTGTAGTCTTGGGTTTGAGAGGTACCAGCTCACATGTGGGTCTGGGCTCCACGGGTGTTCTCCAGGACTTTGCTCTTTACCTGCGATATCTGTGTGGGGTAGGAAGTTACCAGGATTCAACACGGCCCTGCAGAAAATCTGAGGAAAAAGAGAAGGAAGAACTCTTGAAGCTGTTGAACCCCTCCCTGCTGCCTCCCTCCTCATTACTCCAGTCTGGACTCCAATAAATAACAAACAGCTGCTGGGACTCATTCCTTGCTGGTATATAATGGTAAGCAGTGTCCAAATGGAACTGAAAAAAAAAAAAAAAAAGCCTCTAATAACAGCATACCTCCCCCAAACTGCTTCCAGCGTAACCGTTCCACACAAATCATACCATAAACACTTTTGAAGCTCCCAGTAAAGTGTGCACAGCCTCTACTGATTTTATTAGAGGACTCCTCGGGAGTAAATTGGGAGCAGGCGGTCACTGCTGGTGCCAGCCTCCCTCCCCTCCCCTCCCCTCCCCTCCCCTCCCCTCCCCTCCCCTTCCCTCCCCTTCCCTCCCCTTCCCTTCCTCTTCCCCTGTCCCCTTCCCTTCTCTCCCTTTTTCTCCCACTCCCCCAAGGGGTTCCTCCAGTCTCGGATAGTGCAACATGAGCTGTGATGACAAGACCCTCTTTTTGCTCATCCGTGGTCCAGCTCTGCCAGTGAAATAGCCCAGGCTGCCTGCCAGGATGGGGCAGCCCTTGCAGGCTCCCAGCCCTGACTGTGGAGGCTGATTCTTCCCCAGGTTTCAGTAGGCATCGCTGTGCCAGGCAGGGGCATTTTGGGGGGACAAGAGGAGACCCAAAGGGTGGACAAGGGGTAAATGGTACTCTCCCTCTGCAACTGATGCTTACAGGGAGAGCCCTGCAAAGTCCACCTGATGACCAACTCCCAGCCCTCTCCTGTGAGCATAATACAGTTAAATAAGAAAATGGAGTGTGGATTGCCATAAGCACAGGGCAGATGCTGCTGGGATGGATGCCTGGGCATGAAACCAAAACCCAAGTGTCTCCAAAAAAAGGGAAGAGAGAAGCTTTCAAACCCAGCAGCTTTCATACACACTGAGACAGCCGCGCAGGGAGGACAGGGGCACGGCAGCTTCCCCAAACTGGGAAGCGTTGGCTCGGGAGAGGCTGCGAGGCAACAGGGAGGGAAGGGTGAGCTGGCAGCCAATTCTATCAGCTGCTATTGAAAATCACTCCCATGGCCAGGAGCCTGGTCCGGATTCGCCAAAAGGTAGCTGCAGATGGGCATGATGGAAATCTCATTCCTCAGAGCTGCTGCACTGGTAAAAGGAGCCGTCGCACAAGCTGCAGGACATGTGCAGCCACTGGAAGCTGGTGCTGAGTTATTGCAAGTCTCTTAAGCCCCAAGCTCTGGCCGAAAGTTTTCCCATCACTAGCATATCCAAAATAGCTTTTTTAATGTGGATTATTTGGTGTCCACCAATACTGTTGAGCCTTTCCCTCACTGCAGGAACTGGTGGATTCTCTCCCTTCTATCATTTTTTACAGAATTTGCACAAACTTCAACTCTCTGAGCTCTCTTTTGCTCTGCCAGAGCTGCACCAAATGGCTAGGGGTTTCAAAGCTCTGCAAGGGGACACAAGTATACCCACACATTGCATGATCAAATAAACATCATTTCCTTCGGGAACCAGGCTGAAAATTAAAGCCTGAGCATGCTCAGTGCTGCTGCACTTCCCTTTTTCCGCTGCAGATTTCTGAAAATAATAGTTTCTAATAAAGTCCCTCTTTAATTAATCTGGTTAAAATTGTCCATGCGGAAGCTGAGTCTCTGACTGAATTATCTTTGCGTCGACTTAAGCTTCATCAAGAGAAATAAAATTATAAAACTAGGAGTTTTTACACTGGCATTTCCTAGATCTTGACTTTACAGCTGTGAAGTTCTTTGGATGTGGTGTTATTTGTAACAAACACCGATGAGAATAAGAATGCAGGCAGGCATGACCTTACTAGCACAGATCAAAGGGGCCATCTGTCCCAGTAATTCACTTCTGACATTGGCCCACACTGAGGACAAGGGTATTGGAAATCAGGGATCCTTCCCCCAGCCATGCTTACAGACTTTCTCAGCTTGAGGTTGCATCCAGGGTATTATCTTTAATACCTACCCATGGACCAGCTCTCCAGGAGGTCTTCTCTACCCTTCACACAGGCACAGTGAAAACACAGGGGTTTTTTATGGAAACCCCAAACCCAAAAGCAGTTGGTTCAAGACATAATGAACTGGTGAGGTTAGACAGCTGGGGCTGAGATTACAAATTGTCTGAGGCAAATTTACAAGGTTTTACTTCTCACTCTGCTTTCATGTTTCAAATATGCTTTCCTTCAACCTGCAATGTACATGTTCACTCAGAGTTTTATTGGGAAAGGCTTGGAGTAAATCTCTTTATTATTAAAGAGAGAGTGGGATTCAGGACTTTGGATGGGGGAGATTTATGTCAATTCCCATCCACCTCTGGGATGCCCCCTGCATGAGGAAGAACAGCTTCATCTCCCATTTCTTCCTGAAAAATGGCAAATTGCTCCAAGAGATGAGAAGGTGGAAGAGATTCTAAAAGTCTGTGTTTGAAATAAGAGGGGAATATGTGATAAATTATTATTATTATTTATAATACCAGCTCACAGATCTAAGGTGCCTTCAATCCTACAGAGCTTTAGCAACTTTGACATAGACAGAGAAATCATCCCATCCACCAGTGAAATACAGCCAACTCTAGCAAAGCTTATTAGTCTGGATGAGAACATACGGAAGGATGCTGGGAAAGTCTCTCTCCTGGCTCCCTGCTCCCCCAAAGGCTGCATTTGGGTCCACCCTCTCAAGTCCATGTGCCCTGAAGCCTCTTTGATGTCCTCTGCAGTCCTGGATCTCACTGGCATGTCTCAAAGGAGGTTTTGTCTCACCTAAAAGGGACCATGGGCAGCAGTGCAGAAGACCACTGGGGAGAGCGCTGCCCTCCTGTACTGGTCAGGACACACAAACTCAACCACCCTAAGGGTCCCAAGAGTGATGGAACACAGACTTTGGAAGGTTTTCATAAAATCAACCTGGAATTCATAAGCCTTACAAGTTTTTTTCTAAGCCATCGTAGTGACTTGGTCAAATGATCAAGCTATGAGTGTAATCATATCCTCCCTGTATTATTGTCTTGGAAGGGAGATACAACACTGTCCTGCCTCAGAAGGCAATGGGGAGACAAACTAAAGACAATGAGATGTTCACAGCTTGGCAGCGCAGGCATTAGGCCAGGCAAAGGTAAGCAACGCCATCCCAACCCAGTACGGAGGTCATATCCAGGAGCTTGTCTCCAACTAGGGCCAGCACAAGAGTTTTCAGTGAACAGCCAAGAAAACATGGAATAGCCTTCCTATAAGGTCTTTATAAACACTAGTTTGTTTCTAGCTTCTAATACCCAAATATTAATAAGAGCAAATATTATTTTAACCACGCATCTGGAAATCAGCTATGACTATTAACTGTTTCCAGAAAAGGATGGGCCAGGCTGCAAAGCCAGCCCTCAAAAATTAGGAAATGTCATCTCTGTCCATTTTCTCTCTCCAGGAACATCAACAGCAGGAGGTTTGAGGCACCGAGGGAGCACTGGCCCAGAAAACCCCTGTGGCTGTTTCTCAGAAACCTTTTCACAGGCCTCTGCTTATCCTTCACACTTCAAAGGCCCCCCCCACCCTGCGGATCTGGTCTTGGTTTTCTTGCCAGAAGCAACTCTTCCTGCAGCTCCAGCTCTGTTACAGACTTTATACATGAGCTTAAGCAAGACACCGAGCTGATGAGTTCTCAGAAACTAATAACGACACCTTCTTGGGCTATTCAGTCCAACACAAACTTTGTTTGCACAGTAGTAAATATAAACGGGGTTGTATTTGCTCTTCCTGGGGCATAATGTAATAGAATCATAGAATCATAGAATCATTTAGGTTGGAAGAGACCCTTGGGATCATCGAGTCCAACCATCAGCCCCACTCTACAAAGTTCTCCCCTACACCATATCCCTTAACACCACATCTAAACGAGTCTTAAACACATTCAGGGATGGTGACTCCACCACCTCCCTGGGCAGCCTATTCCAGGGTCTGACCACTCTTGCTGGGAAGCATTTTTTCCTAATGTCCAGCCTAAACCTACCCTGCTGCAGCTTTAACCCATTCCCTCTTGTTCTATCGCTAATTACCTGTGAGAAGAGACCAGCACCAATCTCTCTACAATGTCCTTTCAAGCAGTTGTAGGGAGTGATGAGGTCTCCCCTCAGCCTCCTCTTCCTCAAACTAAACAGTCCCAGCTCCTTCAATCGCTCCTCATAAGATTTATTCTCCAGGCCCTTCACCAGCTCCGTTGCCCTCCTCTGCACTCGCTCCAGCACCTCGAGATCTCTCTCGTATTGAGGTGCCCAGAACTGGACACAATACTCAAGGTGTGGCCTCACCAGTGCTGAGTACAGGGGGACAATCACCTCCCTGCTTCTGCTGGTCACACTATTTCTAATACAAGCCAGGATGCCACTGGCTTTCTTGGCCACCTGGGCACACTGCTGGCTCATGTTCAGCCGCTTGTCAATGAGAACCCCCAGGTCCTTTTCTGCCCGGCAGCTCTCCAGCCACACTTCCCCAGGCCTGTAGCGATGCATGGGGTGGTTGTGGCCCAAGTGCAGGACCTGGCACTTGGCCTTGTTGAAGACAATAAATAATTTCCTCTTTTTTCAATGGCTTAAAACTTGAAGAGTGATGCAGTAATGCATTTTTCAAAAACTAGGTACATTTTTTTTGTTCTGCCTTTTCAAGATCCTAGCAGGACATGTTAGACATGAAATCCCACCGCATAAATGGGAACACCCTTGTCTGAACTCTTTCATTGAGTCTGCTTTACATTCATCATAAACAGACACTGAGCAAATGCAGTAAGAAGATATGCTCTCAGTACACTAAACTTGCTCACTTTTATCATCCACATATGACTGTTCCCTCTGGGAAAATCTTTTTGAATAGCTTTGATTCAGGTCTACAAACTGAGCCCTCAATCTGCATGAATCCATGCTCCATGACTGTAAATTTTCACCACTCCGAGGTGAGATGTTGGGTCGCTTGTGAACAACTCAATTTTCACAGAGTCTAAATAAAAGTCAGAGACTTAATTTGCAGAGTCTTCCATCAGCCTGAAAGGTTTATAAAAGGGAACAACAGTTTGGACAAAGTCTCAATCCCAGCCATAAATCATCCAGATATTAAAGCTCCACATGGGCTTTTAGATCTTGCACCAGGTCGGATGATGTCTTGAAACTGCATGGAGTCCTCTATACCATCAAGGTTGCGTAGCCCAGCTGATCAAGTAGGAGGTGGTAAACACTTCTAAATGATGTTGTCATTAGGCTCAACTGGTTCTTAGACAATGGGACAGGCTGCCCTCTCAACAAGCCTGCAGAGGATACTCAGCTGGGTGGATGGTTGATGTGCTGGAGAACGGGGAAGTTTTTCAAAGAAATAAGCTGCATAAATGAATGAGCAGGAACCTCATGAAATTCAATGTAGAGAAATGTAAAGTTCAGTATCTGGGGTGGAACAGCCCCACATGGCAATACAGGCTGGGGTCAGCTGAATAGACCTGGGGGACTATGAGGTGCCCATGAGACAAAACTGTGCCCTTGTACATCCAGGGCTGGGTCAGCAAGGGGGCAGCCAGGAGGCTGAGGAACGTGATTCTTCCCCTCTACTCAGGAGCTGACACCATGTCTAGGCTCTGGGTCCAGGTTGGGCTCCTCAGTACCAGGTAGATTGTAATAAACAGGAACGAGTCCAGCCCCAAAGCAGCCTGTTGGACCTGCTTTGAGTGGGTCTTAGACCAGAGACGCACAACACCTGTCATTCTGTGATTCTCCAAATCTGAATTTTCTTGTTTTCCCGCTGTGCACCAGGGATCAGCCACAAACCTTTTTCTAAGAAATTGTAAAGCCAATAGAGCCAAAGCTCACACTTAAACCCAGTCCTCCCATACGTGAAGCAGAATCGAACAAAATGACAGCCTCATGGTGTCTACAGGAAAGATGCGAAGGGATTTGTGATCAGGGAGTGCAATGATAGGACAAGGGATAATGGTTTTAAACTGAAAGAGGGGACATTTACATTAGATAATAGGAAGAAATTTTTCACTATAATGTTGGTGAGACCCTGGCCCAGGTTGCCCAGAGAGGTTGTGGATGCCCCATCCCTGAACGTGTTCAAGGCCAGGTTGGATGGGGCTTTGAGCAACCAGATCTAGTGGGAGGTGTCTCTGCCCAGGGCAGGGGGTTGGAACTAGATGATTTTTAAGGTCTCTTCCAACACAAACCTTTCTATGATTCTATGAAAAATTGCAAACAAAAGCACGCAAACCATCATATATATATATTTATATATTTATATATTTTTATATATATATATATATGGAAATTTTTACTGCTGATCCCCTTCATAGGAGGTTGAGACACGCAGGCATCACAGAGGGCTGTGGGGCCAGGGCTGAATCCGACCTTTCCCAAAGGCTAAGAGTGCTCTGGGGCTGCACCACAGCAATGCTTTCTCACTTGTGTTGCACTAGGTAGAGATGCCTGTTGGCCAAGTGTAAGGGGTCATGGAGTGGTTATGGCAGCTCTTGCTTTAAACTTGGTACATCACACACTTATGAGAGACAAAGAAATGGATATCTTGAAAAAGAAGTGCAAAGGAAGCTTGAGTCTGATGAAAGGTTGAGACCACCAAATGGGACACAGCTGGTATCTTGCCTACAAGAAAGACATTGAGGTGCTGGAGTGTGTCCAGAGAAGGGCAACGGAGCTGGTGAGGAGTCTGGAGCATAAGTCTTATGAGCAGTGGTTGAGGGAGCTGGGGGTGTTCAGCCTGGAGAAAAGGAGGCTGAGGGGAGACCTTCTCGCTCTCTACAACTCCCTGAAAGAAGGGTGTAGCTGGGGGGGGTCGGTCTCTTCTCCCAAGGAACAAGCGATAGGACAAGAGGAAACAGCCTCTGGTTGGGCCAGAGGAGGTTTAGGATGGATATTAGGAAAAATTTCTTCCCCGAAAGGGTTATCAAGTATTGGACCAGGCTGCCCAGGGAAGTGGTGGAGTCGCCATCCCTGGAGGTATTTAAAAGCCAGGTAGACGTGGTGCTGAGGGACATGGGTTAGTGGTGTTTTTGTCAGTGTTATATTAATGGTTGGGCTTTATGATCTTAAATGTCCCTTCCAAGCTAGACGATTCTGTGATTCTATCATTCTATCATTCAAAATAGCACCAAAAGGTAGGACATCCATTTAATAGATATGTATGTTGTTTTATTCTTGGTTATAGAGCATTTCAGCAGTGACTGCTGTAGGTCAGGCAGTGACTCATGGGTTAGATAGCAAAGGAGTCAAGTTCACCCTGTGCTTGATGGTGCAAATGCCCATCAGCCCTGGTCCAAGAGAAGCACCAGTTGCCTACCAACCATGACTGGCACATCTCTTGTAGGTACAGACAGGGACAACATTGCTCAACTCAAATGGTGGCTCACAAGTCCTGTAAATATCTGAAGTTGCTCTGCTGGAGACAAGGTGAGCAAAGTTACCTGTTTGGCTTTGTCCTTTACTCTTAATATGCATGAAACAATGAAATGCTACCTTGGCTTAGAAGCATGTAATATATTCCTGCATTAAGAAAAAGAACGGAAACACTACAGAGATAATAACTCTTCCAACACGAAGCAAATTTATAACTCCAGAAATGATATACAGCCTTTTAACACAACAGTCCTTTTCCTTGGATAAATGTAGGGTTTGGAATGATTTCACCCCTTGAACGTTGTTTTTCCTCCAGTTCTCTAATCCTTCCTCTCTCCACCACCTCCACTCTCACTTCCTTTGTCTTGACTCATCCGTGGCTGCTGCCATTTAGATGAGCAACAGGATCCCACCACGCACGGTGGCAAGGCTCCGGCCAGGACGCAGGCTCCCTGCGACTCACGCTGAGATGCTACAGTCAGCTCCCAATCTGCTCCGACTTAACCCAAGCTCCAGCATGTCTAACAGGCACGCTTTTATTAACTGTTGTCCATTCCGTTGCCAATCTCGAGCCTGATCCAAAGCCCCTCAAGTCAATAGGAGTCTCTCCCTGTCAAAATCTCTTTTGATCCCTAAACGCTGCTTACAGAGTTTTCTTTCTCTCAGAAAACTTCCTGGCATTTATTATTTTAATTTAATGCATTGTAAAAATGAATTATGAATTCCGATACATTTTGGAGAAACTCTGCAAAACATATGAAGTCACCCTCTGAGACATAAATCACATGTCCTTTGTTGCTGCTTTCAAAATAAGATTTTATCTGTGTGCTTATTAGCTCCTTCCAGGCCAAACTGTGTTTTCACAGTGCTTACTCATGTGAGTGATTGTAGAGAAGTCAGTCCAGCTCTTTCTGGAAGTAGCAGCTTGCCAGTGGAAACCAGTCATTTCCAATTGGGCCTTGATTAGTAAAGCTTTCCTCTTTTGGGGAAGGAAATTTTTTTTAACCCCTTAATAACAAGAGTAAAACCTACTCTTCCAAACCCTGTCTTCATCTTCAAGACCTGCTCTGAGAAGCCAGATATAGAGCCATGAGGGTCATTTATATCTAGCTTTCAACCAGCTTGGACAATGTCATGTTGATCAGTTAGATGTTGCCTCCCCTTCTCCAGCACTGCCCTGCTGATCCATAAACAAGCCATCCAGAGCAAGTGATAGTGGTCAGACACTGTTGGGCTGTGACTTCCAAACACCCATGACCTCCACTGCTTTTTCCTTTTCCTCCGGCCATGAGTGAGAGGAGAAGACCTTGAACAGTATTTGACCCACAAGCAATGGGTTAAGACCATGCAACAGCAAAGACATTTGACTAAGAGTAAAGAGATCCCAACATTTGTTATGGACAGAATGGCTCTGAGCTGTTCTTGGTTGTTTTCAAGAGAATAGCACATGAAATTAACTTGACTCAAGGTCTCTAAATCAGTTGCACTTACTTATTTTCTCAGGTCAGGTTTGCTTCTGTGTTTCTCTGCAGTCACCCCTCTGACATTGCATCCCAGCTTTGGAAGCAAGGGAAAGTCCATGTTTTCTCATGAACTTTACAGACCTGCTTACGAAGGGCAGTTTCGGGCACTTCTAGTGGGATATGGGAAATGGCATGGTTTATCTCCAACCACGCGTATGTACGAACGCATGTCTAGAGATTATCCGTCTGCTAAAGCCTCTGTTACTTCTTCATGTCAGACCCACATCTGCACATCATGGTGCATTCACACCATTAGCATCTTGCTTACATTAAATATAGGTGCATATGTGTCTGCCTACACATACCAAGCCCGTGACTGTGATGATATCTTGTGGTATGAGCATCAAGCGCCTGAGTTCCAGCCCCTTTGCTAAAAATAGTGACAATGTGGCCATCCTCAGAGGTACAGAGATAATTCTTTGTATTTACCACTCAATTAAGTCTTTTTGGAGTGCTGAGGACTGACTGATTAATATTTAGAAGTGTCTTATATAAGTGTTAAAGCTCTGGTTTATAAATGCACGCCTACTATAAGTGCACACCTATATAGTTCCTTAAATATTAAGCTTTAACAGAAACATTGGCTGCAGGTGATGTAAGATAATTGTTATTATTTCCTCTAGGGGTGATGTTTTACTACCTTGGAGACAGTCAGCATTTACATGAGATATAGATCATAAAGATAGACGCACAGTAATTTATATTGTTTACGATTACAGCTCAGGCATTCCCTTCAGCTTCGTCTTGCCAAGGAACCCACCACTTTCCCAGTGAAGTGCCTGATGAATCGTAGCTCCATGGAGCCAACGCTAATGGAAATGATGTCACCGCTTACCAGGCTCGGCAGACCAGAAAGTCTTCCCTGGACCAGCTCTGATAGCATCCCACTCCCATTTATTCCCGGTGTCTTCTCTTATGTACCAAGTCAGGCTGTAGTGCCCTGAGGGGGGATGCAAGAGAGGGGCACATCTTGTCTTTCCATTTAAGAGATCAGTTTTTCTCCCCCATGATGGTGTCCCCTCCCATTCCCATTCCTTGGGGCTGGGAGAGCCTGGAGGATGAACCTGGGGTTTATACAACCTGCTCGTTACCGACCTGGGAAGGTGATGATGGGCAGAACAAGCCTTTAATTACCTTTCCAGGTGTTGCTAAGCCCAGAGGTGTTACAAACACAGGGGAAAAGCAGGGTGTTATTGCAGAGGTTGGTAAAACAAGCAGGGAAACAGCAGAAGTTGCTGCGGACTGGACAAACGCATCATCAAAGAGCAGAAGACTCATCCTGCATGCCTTGGCTGGGGAGATGGGGTTTCAGTGCAGGAAGGACACGGATGCAGACTACAGTTTAGGATTCCCCATCCGTCGCTGGCAGGTGAAGTCAGTCAAGCATTGTCTCTGATAACGGCAGTCACTCTCAATGGGGATGTGTTTCCACTCAGGTAAGTTGCCATTTTTCTACCCTAGAAACAACCCATCAGCATGGTCATTATACCAGGAGATCCTAACCATGGGACAGCCTTTGCCGGTATCTGTGCTGGTGGGAGAAGATGCTCTTCCAGATCACCCACAGCTGCTCTCCCTCCAGCCATCCAGGTCTGCCAGTAGAGCAGCTTATCTGGGTGATCACCAGCTCTTTTCCTACTGAAAGGCTGCACGTCTCTATATCTCTAAAAGCCATAGCTTTGCCACCTAAATGTTGTAGCACAGACACAACCTCTGGGAGTGGAGGGTCTTGGTGAATCTCTGACCTGCAGATTTAGGTGCCCAGATCCAACACCCAAGGTCTGTGACAGAGAAAAGCAATTCAGCTTTCTTTCTGCAGGATGTGGGAACCCTTACCCTCCTCTTGCTCTCTTCACACACCAGTCACACACTGAAGATCACATCCAAACCATAAGAAGTGGAATATAATCTAGGGAAGCCTCACCAGAAATGAAGTTGATTCTCCATCCCAAGACCACTAGGTGAAGAGGAGCCAGGTAGCACAGCCAGAGCAGGGGCAAAGAGCTCCCCATAATCATTAACCGATTTGCCCTTTGGAAGGACAACTGGTACATGCATTTGAAAGTGTTACAAGCTTTCTACAGAGTCATGCCTTGGAGTGAAGATTTACACTCTTACAGATGGCATATTTATCAGCTGTGCAGGCAGCCCTTCCCCTCTGGCTAACATTTTCAGCAAATTTCCATCTACAGCCCCTGCTGTTTTCCACTTATGAAATCTTCTGCTTCAGGATTTCTGTAGGACACAACAAAGCCATCAGCACAACCTTTAAGTAAAAACTTCTACTGCATCAAACAAGGTGATTCCTTTCAGTGGAGAGGGAAGGGGAACTTGACTTGGCGATATTAGGAGGATTCCCAATTTATGCCTTTCACACACCCATCCCAGCTGAATAGCTCATGAGATATCGAGAGCAAAGCACAAAGTCCAGCCCATCTCAGGTCCTGATTTTACATGACTTCCCTGCACAGAGGTTAAAGGGGAGAGTTGTGTGCCTCATCTGTCCCTCAACCTGCAAATACCTTGGGGTATGACTTGGCCCAAGAGGGCTGTGGAGTAGGAGATATGAGAAACACAAATGATTTGACGTAAAGAAGAAAGTTTTGGCCATGTTGAAGGTGATGGCAAAGTGGTGGAGGCTCAGCCATACTGTGGACTGCATGTCTTCCACTCACCCAGGGGCATCTGCAGTGCCTGCACATCAGCCTTGTCATGTCTGTAGGGACATTTCTTCCTCCCACTGGTCTCCTTCCCATGAGTGGCCCTCCAGATGCTCACGGTGCCGCTTAGCAAGGGTAGGCACCAGCAGACCACAGGTACAGCAGGTCACTAAGAGCCTGTGAGCTGTATTTCTGCTGCATGGGGTGGCTGGAGCAAGTTGGGCTGGGTCGTGTGGCTTCCTAATGCTTCAGCAACATTTCTAGAGGGAACGCAGAGGGGTTCTACGGTACAATGGGGCACATTCAGCCCCAAACGCTCAGCTCTGCAGCTCCTTGCTGCCCCATCTCCACCCTCACTGTCACTCTTGTGATTTTAAAAACTCTGTCTTCGTTAGCCCTGCACAATTTATGTTGAGGGATGAGAATGTGTATTTCTGTGAGTGAGAAGACTTTCAGTCACAGCAAATTTTCAGCTCAAACTCTCAGCACAAAGCTCAACAACTGCAGATTTATATTTTTTTTTTTTTTTCTGATAAAATTTCACAGAGCCTTTTGTCCAAATTAGCTGGCAATGTGTGAATGGGATAACTTGGGAGAGCTGCAGTCATCAAATATTTGGGCTGGAGGGGAGCTGGGGGCGGGGGGGTGCTTCATGGACTGCGGTGTTCCTTGCAAGCTAATCTGAGGGACGCCTTAGATCTTCAGCCCATTGAGTGTGGGGAAAGCCATGACCCGCTGCCGCTTTCATTTCTGTCCTGATGCACTTTGCATATTTGTTTTTGTCTCGCTTGGGCGTGATCCAGGCACACATCCTTGAAACGAAACAAACCCGCACTGTCTGAGCATCCCTTCGCTCTCGGGAGCTAGGAGCCTGGTCTGCTCCGTGTGTCGTTTCAGCAGAGAGCGCCCAAAGGTTTTTCAACTTCTTTAGAGCTCAAAGCGGGTATTAAGAAAAGGCTGGAGCGAGTGGAATCCGTTTGAAGGAGATGCCAGCATCGCTGCCCTCTGCAAACAGGGCACCCTCGGCCACAAAGCCAGCCCGTCCTGCAGCTCCCGCTGCGCTGGGTGGGCCAAGGCTCCCCGTCTGCATGCTCAAGTAGATCTTTCATCTGCCTCCGGGTGAAAAGCAAAGTGTCGCCTCATCTGTGGGGAATTTGCATTCAAATTATACCAGGGCTCCTAGCAGCGAAGGGACTCGCAAGGGCAGCTGGCAGCCAATTCCTCTCTCCGCGGGGGCTTCTGGGCTGCAAGTATGTACCCACCGCGCCAAGCGTTGTGACTTGTGGCTTCCCGCCGCGGGAGTAATTCAGATTCCAGGCGTCCATCCATGTCGCATAAATATTGCAGCTGGCATAACTGCAAATACGATATATATTAGGGTACAGTGTGTCGTGGGTGCAGAGCACCCTCCCCAGCCCCTGGGTGGGTCAAGCAAGGACACCTTTCCCGTTGCGTGTGTGTATTTTTGCTCACCAGAAAACGCCTCTTCTCTCCCTGCTGCCAGCGCACCTTGACTCAGGTCCCATCCCTTTTGAATACACTTAGAAAAGCCTGAAATTGCAATATCTAGGTATTGGCTGGAGTTTCTTCCAGCACCAAAAAGTCCCCTCAAAGGAGCTTATAGCCACTTTTTTGCATTGCTGGACCCTCCAGCATCCCTGCCTGTCCTCCAGAGGTGGAGGCAGAAGGCTCTCAGGAGCTGGCAGCAGCCCTCTCGCCTCCGCCATGAAGTGACCGTCCCCCTGCACTGGGCACTGGTGAGACCCCCACCTCGAGTGCTGTGTCCAGTTTTGGGCCCCTCATCACAGGAAAGACACTGAGGTGGTGGAGCGTGTCCAGAGAAGGGCAACAGAGCTGGTGAGGGGTCTGGAGCACAAGTCTTGTGAGGAGCAGCTGAGGGAGCTGGGGGTGTTCAGCCTGGAGAAAAGGAGGCTGAGGGGAGACCTTCTCACTCTCTACAACCCCCTGAAAGGAGGGTGTAGCCAGGGGGGGGTCGGTCTCTTCTCCCAAGGAACAGGCCATAGGACAAGAGGAAACAGCCTCTGGTTGTGCCAGGGGAGGTTTAGGATGGATATTAGGAAAACTTTCTTCACTGAAAGTGTTGTCAAGCATTGGAACAGGCTGCCCAGGGAAGGAGTGGAATCACCATCCTTGGAGGTATTTAAAAGCCAGGCAGAAATGGTGCTGAGGGACATGGGTTAGTGGTGGTTTTGTCAGTATTAAGTTGATGGTTGGACTTGATGATCTGAAAGGTCCCTTCCAACCTAGGCGATTTTATGATTCTATGACATCAAGGACCCTTTTCCCATCCCTCTATAAAACCATACTGTTTATGTTGCACACACAGTATTTCTCTGACCCCCTTCCTGCTACTGTTCCTTAATGGCACAGGGGAGCAGGAGGTGAAAAGGGATTTCAGCCTGGGTAGATGAACGGTCAGGCAGAGACCCCAGGGACTGACTTGTTGACAGGACTGTGGACCACAGATGGAAGCCCAGCTTTCTGTCCCCTCTCTGGCAGAATATCCCAAAGGACTGTCTGCTGGTAAAGGCATATTTGAGCTGCTGGAGGTACCTCCTGACTGCAGACAGACCTTGAGGAGACCACATTGGGTCTTCAGATGCCGGATGAGACCACAGTGGGTCTTTGAATGCTGGATGCTGATGGAGCTGTTTACAGTAACCAAAATGGTCTCGTTCTCCCTCCTTTCTCCCTCTCCTCCTTGGGGTTTTGATTAGATGATCACCCATGAAGCCTGGAGGAGACATTTCTGAGCCTTCTCAGCAAAAAACAGGTTGTAAACAGTAGGGGAGAAGCAGAACATAATAACATCCTCTTTAAAAAAAAAAAGTTAAAAAAGTGCAAGCTGACACCACCCATTATCCGAGGTGATTAAGAGAAATTGTAGAGTAAATGCGTATCCTTGTATATTGCTGGTTTATCAATCAGGTCGCAACACGGAGGGGAAGGCAGCAGGAGGGGAGAAAGATTTCTCATCTCGGCTTCTCTGGCAGCCACCAGCTGCTGTTTATGAAGCCCTGGAAACGCACAACAGCCTTTACAAGACACACGTGCTGAAGGCTCTGGGCCAGGGGAGGGTCGATGGATGCGGATCCTGCCGCTCCTACACCACTTTATCTGTGGGACACCTGGAAATTGGTCCCACTAGCTGCAGAGTGTGCGGGCTGCAGAGCACAGACGCATCCCCGCAGCAGAGAGGGAAGGAGTAAAAATGTCAAGAGCTCATTAAAAATATAGAAGCAGAGGGAGTGTGAATGCGAAGATCCTGTAGGAAGCGTGTTAGTTCAAGTTACTGAATCCTAGAGCTGCTCCGTAAGCAAACAACTGCTCCATAACCCGTGTTGCAGTGGAGAGAGGTGGAAACGATCACATCGTCAAGTCTAGAAGCTCTGAGACCTCACCTGTGGCTGGGCTGCTGACCCAGACTGAGCATCTGAAAGAGGAGATGCCGGAGAGAGTTAAATTAAAAAGCCTCAGCCAAGCTCATGAACAGGCTGATTTCCACCTTCAACCATGAACTTCAGGCTGGAGAAAGCCCATGGGATGCATGTGACACCCCATCTAAGAGAAACAGTGCGAGGGTTCACGATGCAAAGCTAGAGGTACCCCAACAGAAGGTGGATGGAGTAAGGCGGGGGGAGTTGTTTGGTTTCAGGATTTTATTTGGATGCTTTGGGGCCAAGCAGAATACTTAAATACATTTTCTTCCAGGCCATTTGGATCTGAGGTTTCCATTCAGGACCCTTGTCTCAGGGTAGGATTTATCCTTTCCGGCCCTTCCCTCTGATGAATACATTTTGGTTTGTGGCTGGCACCACATCAAACACTTCCAGCACCTGATCTGAAGTAAAACATTAAGAATCAGATACCGCCGGACTTGAAACAACACTAGTATTATTATAGCACAAAACCTCCCTGGTGACATTAATGAGCTCTTTGAAGGGGGCTACCAGCAGGATATTCTCCCCGTGCCCTGCAGACTGTGAGATGGGTGAAGCGGGAAGATGCTTCGGTTTCTCCAAAACAACTGTTGCAAAGCAAGCAATTATCCGCCAAGGAAACATGACCATGGCTGAGGATGGGGGGCTGGGGGGAGCCCTCGTGTGATATTTCACATTTCCTCAGGCGACAATTTCAACACAGCACATTTTTGTTGTCACTGGCGTTCAAGAGCCTCCAAAGGAGGGGATTACGGGGTGGGATAAGGCTTGCCTGCCTGTCTGATAAAGCCTAGCTGGAGATAAGGGCTCCTTACAGGTCTAATTTTAAAACTGTCCCCATCGCCTTTGCTTCTCTTGATTCAGAGCCGATCGGCGTTGCCTGGGTGAGAGAGCTGATCGTCAAAGGGGCTGGGGAGGGCTGAGAGTCCACCTCCCTCTTGCCACCTCAGCCATGAAATGAGTCCCCATAGCTTGAAGCATCTTGAGAGTCCATGCTCTTCCACTTGAACAGCCACAGGAGCCAGAAAACTCTCCTCCCAGCATGGATGTCAGGTACCTGGGGCTCTGGACCTGCCTCTTCCACCCATGAAACCAATTTCTGGAAAGCTGAAGGAGCAAAACACCCAGGTGGATGGAGCCCTACCTTCTCCTGCCCCAGCATCACATTATCCATGCCTCAAGGCTTCTCTGTGATTTTATTTGGCTCATGATGAGACTGGAGCATCCCCACCAGGGCTCATGCTAAGATATGTAAGAGGTGTACAGCCTGGCCCTGGAGCACACAGTGGCTTCCCCAAACCAGGGCAGGACCTCCATCCAGAGGCTGAGGTTAAGCACAGCTTGTTGATCTGAGCCTCAAGAATTGCTATTTATTTATCTACCCGTGCTTTTAAGTGCCCTGAACAGGAATCCCAGTGTGTCCTTTCCAGGAAAAGCCATCTCCCTGGCCTGGCCAGCTTCAGAGACAGAAAGGTTGATCCCACCATCTCTGTGCTCATGCTTGCAATACTCAGAGGTATCACAATACAGAATCACACAGAATCACAGAATGGTCGGGGTTGGCAGGGACCTCTGGAGACCATCTAGTCCAACCCCCTGCCAGAGCAGGGTCACCCAGAGCAGGTTGCACAGGAACACGTCCAGGGAGGGTTTGAATATCTCCAGAGACGGAGACTCCACCACCTCTCTGGGCAGCCTGTGCCAGGGCTCTGCCACCCTCAAAGTAAAGAAACCACTCCTGAGCATTACTGCATTGAAACGGGGAGCATGATCAGCTTCTCCAAGCCAGTACAGCCCCAGAAATGGTGATGGAAAACCCTCATTTACCCGTAGGTGACAACAGTCATCTGCTTTAAAGCACGGTTTTGAGAACGAAGCCCCATCTCTGCTCCATGGCTCCCTTTTGCTTTGCATTTTTGCCACTAGTGGGAAGGAAGAGGGAGAAGGAGAGGGAGAGGGAGAGGGGAGAAGAGGGAAGAAGACAAGGAAAAGGGATGGGGAAGGGGGAGGGGAAAGGGAAGGCAAGGTAAAGAAAAACATGCACTCGAGTTTAGTAAAGGTATAATAAAGCTGGAAGGCAGTAATGCTCAGCATGGTATAGTTTGGAGAAGTCAGCAACAAACCTCCTGTATGTAAATCCCACCATGCCTGCCTCCTTGTGCTTTGATTATCAAATACAATTGCGAAAACATGCAAGCCACAAACACTGACCCCCCTGGCTACTTCATGCACCACATTAAAACCATGTCCTGAAACCCAGTTAAATCCCTCAGTTGGAAATAAAGGGAACAGAGGAAACCATTTAACCATCAGAAGGTGCCAGGAAAGGCCCAAGGGATGTGCTGTGGTCTCACCAGGTGGTGATGCCTCCCCAGGCTCGGGAAGAGGTGGGTAACGAACAATCTGGAGAGGCGATGGAGCATGGAGGGGATCAGTGTAGTGAAGAGGAGCTGAGTGACTTGTGACTGTGAAAGGGGCTGGGATAGGTCCCCTTTCCAAATTTCTGCATAAATCAGTAAATGGGCAGGAGACCCTGATCGGGCTGATGTGCCATCCCAACCAGCCGTTATGCACGTCTGGTGGGACACCAAGCACAGACCCAACAGCCCAGCATGTACATGGTGCTGGGGATCATTTGGTACATCGCTGGCATGTACCTGCACGTCAGGGCTTGGAAAGCCACGGCTGCTCTGATGGGCTGCAGCCATGGTGCATCCTCCATCAGCTTGGGCCCAGGCTCAGCGGGCTCTGCAGGAGCGATATTTTGTGGCTTACACAATTCTCATTACCCAGTTTTGGATTTCACCAGGACCCTGCTGTGGTCCCTGGCAGCGGCCAAGACTTCAGCTCTGAATCACACCAACAGGCTAGCGTTTAGCTGATACAGCGAAGACCCCAGGCTAGAAATGAACATGGCCATGTGCTATGCATTCGATCACCAGCACAACTGCTTGCTGTTCCTTCAGGGAGGGCTTCTAACCCCAGGTCTTCTGGCCCCAAAAGATCTTTTCAGACTCTGTCACACAATTTCAGCAGAAACTGGTTCCAAAGCAACACACAAAAAAAAAAAAGCAGTCATATAGCCACATGAGTAGAGGACACTCAAAGAAATGTATTCACATAAGCAGCAGAAACTCATTGATCTAGAATTATGCCTTCCTTTATAACTTTCCCATGCAAGCCTTCGAAAGAAAACTGGGCTGCAAAGAACTGTCATAAGCCTTTCAAGAGCTGACAAGTATCCAAAAATGTGTCTGCTTCTCCAAATGATCCACCCTGCTTAGTCTGAAAAGAAAACATAAAATCAGGGTATTTCAGCAACGGTTGTGCCATGATTTCCCACCTCTATTTCGGCACAAACTCAAGACTTGCCTTCTGACGGTTTTGAAGCCTTCTCTTGTAACGTTTCAAAAGCAGCCCCAGTGCAGACCGTCAGCTCATGTAGGCCTTTGAAAAGTCGGTCTTAGACTTGTCCTTCAGACCATTTCCAGGGGGAGATATATTTTTGCCTCCTCCAATTCCTGCTGTCAAGTTTTCTTTGTTTCATATTTCAGTCTGTTCTTCAGATTTGCTGCGCACTGTACAACGGGGTCACCAGAAAGTCACTTTGACTGGTGAACAAAGTGGCATTTGTGCATGAGAAAGAAACACTTTGGGTTGTTTGAGGGTCGAGGAGGTTACAAGAGGCCAAAACTGACTATTGATTAGTATGATGGAGCCAAACTCAGGGTCTCTCCATATCCCTCTGATTTTCCCTTACATTCCTTGGCATACCCAATTTACCAATGGTCAACTTTTCCCCATCATGCTTTCATTTGCAGACTCCTTAAGGCAATTTTGAGGGTTTTTTTAGTTGGCATTCCCATATCTCTTCTGGCCCAGTGCTCTTTCAATCAATGTGAACCACCACGAGTCCCCCCTCCTCCACCACAACAAGAGGTGGTTCCAGCTCCCCGGGGTCTAACACAGCACAAACAGCAATGACTGAAGGCTGAAACCCCCCTTGCCCCAAAGCCAACACAGCTTGGCACAGATTTTGATGTGAATGCCATAGATCTGTGGCCTAGATTTTCATGCAGAGAAGAAAAGAAGGCTTCTTTCCCATTGACTGCAGGGGCTTTTCATGGCTCCCGCTGCATGCCCTCAGAGGGGTTAGCAGTGGTGGGTGGAACCATGTTGATGGCACATTTATCTTTATAAATGTGCTAAAAAACAATAAAGTCTGTCTTTCCTTCTGCAGCCTTGACCCTGGAGCACTCAATGCCAAGCTGTAATGGGAGGAAACACAGAAGGGGACACAGGACAGCTGGACCATGCTCAAAAAGCTAGGGAAAATCACTAGTTTCAAACCCAGTAGGGCTGTGTGGAGGGAATGGGATTTGCTTCTAGGGCAAAACGCTGCTCTCTGAAAGGACCTATTCACTGGGGGTCCGACCTTGTGTTTCCACACCTAAGGAGCTTGATTGGTTTCCCGGGCATTGACTCCCCTGTGTTCATCTGTTTCAAAATTCTTGACAAGGCAAGCTGAAAAGAATCCCCCAAAAGCACCTTGGGGAACTCTCATTGCTTTTAAAATAAGACAGGGCAGAGCAAGAGTAAATACACTGTGAGGAGCAATTCTGCCTCAGCAAGACAAATGGATTGAAATTCTTCTAGGTCTTTTCCAGCTCTCACTGCTGGGAAACTTGAGCCTAGACCCCAGATACTTTATAACTCTCGATGTCTCCTGTGCTGTGGATTCACATAGATTTACCCTGGCTGAAGACTTGGTCTTTGGGTTGGAGCTGATTGAGGAGCAAGCGTGTCCTTTAAAGCACCTCACAACTTGTTGGTGTCACCACAAATGAGTGGGACACAGTCAGGGGTTCGTGGGCAGCCCTTGCCTTTGGGATAGTGGATTCCCCCCCTTTTTACAGTCTTCAGTAAAATCTTTCCGAGTAGTATTTTTTTTTTTCCCTGGGATAAGCGTTGGTGATGCTCAACACATAGGAGCAGGAAGGGTATTGCACCTTGTGCAATCGCCTGCAGTGGGAATTTCCTTGGCTATCCCCAAAGTTGAAAAGATGGGCAAGCTGAATGTGAAAAGCAACGTGTAGGGAGACAATCTTGGCCACCCCAGTTGTGAGTTGTGAGAATCTATTGCATAAATATGTGCTGCAATCCTCCTTTTTATAAAGGAATTGAACGGAGTGGACCTGAGATTCTCACCAACTGAAAAAGCTTCATGGGGTGTAGCAAATGTGACGCTTGTGCTTCAAGGTCTTCCTACCTTTGTTCTTGAACCTTTCTGTGGCCAAGCATTGCCCCCCCTAAACATTTCCCTAGTCCTGTGAGTGTGGCTGTGTTTTGCTGTAGGACCAGCGGTGGGCACTGCCAGCGCCTCACATCCCAACATCATTCATCCCATAGGCAAACCCTAAATGTTGTTGCCAAAAGCAGTCATTGAAGCAAGATTCAAGTCATGCTTCAAGACCATGACAACAATGAAGGAGGTTCCCCACCAACTTGCCAAACGGGACATATTCCAGAGGTGCAAACTCAGATGAGGTGCTCTGGCTGGCCTCCTCCGCCTTAGCTCCCAGCTACCTTTCTTCACACACATTTCTGCTTAGACTCCCCCTGCTTTCTGTCTCAGCCAGGGCTCATCTTCCTTCTTGGAAATCTCAGAGGAGACAAATCGTGCTTTATATGGGAGATGCTGAGAGGTACCGAAATGAAGACCATTACTTGGGTCTTCTGAAACAGTCCAGAGCTTGACAGCCTAAATCCATCAAAAATTTACAGCGGTTGTACTGAAGAGGGCACTTGGTCTGATTTGGATGCCACTGAGCTGGCCTGAATGCAGCCAGAGAGGGAAGGGGGGCTTGTTGTGTGCTTACATTTTTATTTGGTCCCAACCTAAGAAGCTCCCTGACTTCTCCACTACACTCGCCTGCCCCTACTCACGCCAGACTGAGACGTTGTTTCTCATCAAGGTCCCCACATCTAAGGTCCTCTCTGGGTCTCCAGGTTAAACTGTGTATTTCATTACCACAGGGCACGGGGATGCTAAGAATTACAAGCATTCAGCAGTAGGACCCTAATTAATGCTGCATATCTCAACATGGTGCTCAGATTGTCTTGTATATTTGGACTCAAAACTTGGCTTACATTCACCTCTCCATACTGAGGGCACATTCCACCTCCCACAGCTACTTCTTACCAATTATCTTTTTTCTCGGTTTGAGGAGCAGGGGCTTTCTCTTGGGTCTGGTCAGAGGAAACAAACCACCTCCATGCACACGATTCAGCGTGGGTCTATCCATATTTGCTACGTGCAAACACAGGAACGAGCTGCAGCCCACAGCTCAGCGCAGTCCAAGTAGCACACAAATTATGGGAAGTAAATCGCTCCTATGTGTGGGACACATTATTTCCTCGAAGAGAAATTGATTTTGACCTTCTGCTAACTGTTAAATACATTCTTGTGTTTGGGAGAGGGTTGGGATTTCTTTATCCAGATGAAGAGTATTAAGCAAGGGGCATAGGCAAGTGGATGTTTTTCTCAGAAGAGTTTCCAGGCAGGTGTCTCAAGCCTGTCCTCTGCAGTGAGCTCGGCAAAGTGGGCTCCGTCTGTTCCTTTTCCAACTCTTGTGATTGCACTTGCGTTTCTACTTTCTCTAAGCACATCAGGATGGAAGAGGATGGTGCCAAAAGATGTGGCAGGTGGAAGAAATAGTCCATGGACGAAGGTGTTAGAAATCTTGAACTCCTTCCTGGCAAGCCTTTATAAATGATTGCCTCAACGTTATGGTTTGTAGACCTGGGAGAACTGCAGATGGGGTAATTTGGTGCGCAGTCCAGCTGTCGGGACCAGCCAGGTGCTCTGGCATGAAGCAAGTGGGGACAAAACACTTTACTCTCTACCCAAGATCTGCGTGGACTGAGGTCTGCTCTCAGATGGGCACATCCAGAGCTCTCCTTCACATTTCAATCCACTTTACCCCAGCAGGACCCCGTTTTGGCCTCCTGTCCGTGCCATGCAAAGTGTGCTTAAGTGAGGGGGGCTGCCAAGCTTGGACCAGACCCCTGAGCAATCCCATGTCCTGTCTCAGACTCTGGCAGGGAACAAATGCGTCGGGAAAACTGCAAGAAAATCCAGAATAAGCAAACGTGGATCAATAGCAGGAATCTCTTTCTAACTTCCAGCAAATATTGACTTAAACCCCCAGAGCAGACATGGACAAATATTGCCTCATCAGACCTTTTGGGGGGATTAAAAATGTCTTCTCAATGGAAAAAGAAAATCTACGCTTTTTTTGTTTGCTTCTATTCAAATGGTCTGCTTTTTTTTTTTTTTTCTTCTGAAAAGAAAGCTCAAATATTTTAATTTTTGGTCTCTGTGTTCAGAAATCCTCCCACCACCCCAAAGAAAAAACACCATGATACATAAAATAAATAAAAAAAAAAACACATTCCCTGTAAAAAAGCAATTAGAGTTTTACATCAGATTTGTACCGGAGAATGAAGATTTACCTCCCTTCAGGATTTCTGATTTTTTTTTTTTTAAATGTGAAAACTAATTATTTTCATTCCTCATGCTCTTGTTGTCTACCTAAACATCCGCTACCGTGGCGAGAATATGCCAGGGTCACAGCACATGATTACAGCATGTTTAATGTCTTCCTTAGGCTGATAATCTCTTAAATAGTCAGTCTTGACATTTAAACAGGGAGGCGTTTGTGGCAAGGAATGCAAATACATCCAACACTGAAGCTGGCTGAATAAACAGAACAAGGCAAAAAAAAGTCTCGAAGTGCAACAAGGAGAAGGCTGAAATAGAGAGAGGGGTTGGGGGGGGGGGTTCAATCAATAACTTTTACATCTGTGTCAACTACCTGTAACACCAGAATGTTCAACTGCAGAAGAGTTATAACAATACAAACCTGTGGCTGGCAAAGCCATCATCTCACGGCTATTCAGTTCTCTGTCCCTGGGCTACTGCTAGGAGATGAGTTTAGCCTCTTCTTTAACTTCCCTGCATCCACCATTGACTTTCAGTGCCATGCAAGGTACGTCGTCTTCTCCCTCCATCCCTTGCTCCCTAATATGATTCTTTTCCCCTTTAAATAAATTACCCTCTGCAGGACGTTGTGAAGTGAGTGTCAGGTAAATTAAAGATTATTGACCTGCATATCTGAACCCAAAATGACTATAAGATCACTGAGCTGTTTGGTGGGAAACCCATCTCCAGTCCGCTTTCTAGTGGGTCAGAAAACCACAGCCATCACCAGCCTTCCCTTAGCACTGTTCCCTGCAGAGACACTGGGATCCCAGGGAGATGGCGACAGCATCGCTCCCTTCCCCTGCAGCGCATCCCTTCGTCTCAACAGGCAGGAGGTCTCTGGGTGCCTGGTGGGTTACTGGGTAGATGAAGTCACTGGGTTATTGGGTGCTGCTGGTCCTGGGTGGACAAAGGCTCCAGGGCTACCAATGCTAAATGCATAGAAGCAGTTACATGTCTTACCATCAATGATGGAATGGTTTGGGTTGGAAGGGACCTTAAAGATCATCTAGTTCCAACCCCCCTGCCATGGGCAGGGACACCTCCCACCAGACCAGGTTGCTCAAAGCCCAGTCCAACCTGGCCTTGAACACGTCCAGGCATGGGGCAGCCACAGCATCTCTGGGCAAAACCGTTATAAACCGTTATAAAGCATTATAAGCCATGCACCTCTCATGCATGGTTTGCAATGATTGTGATGGCCCATGCCATCCTCACAGAGGCCTCCAGTCTGTGCTGTGAATGGCTGCCATGGTTGCCTGGGTCCACCCATAATTTTTTCCGAGTAACACAGGCTTTGATCCCAGATAATCCCCATGTGAAAGTAGGTCCTCATCCTTGCCTGTGCAGATTTGACTTTCTCCTATGAAATGTCCAGTGGCTCCAGGCTTTCTCAGGTGCCTCCATGTCAAGACTTGGGAGCCTCTAAACAAGCTTATATGGCTGTTCGTGAATCTCCAACTTCAGGGCAGCTACTCCTTCTCCTTCCCTGCTCTCCTCTTATCAGCTCCTCCTCACCCCTTTCTCATGGTCTGCTGGCTTGTCCCCTTCTTTATCACCACAGGCCACTTCTGTGGGACCTTCTTCCTCAATCCACCTCTAACTGCTAAAGGCCTCCAGAGGATTTAACCCATGGAAATGAACTTCACTAACAATATACTAAACAATTCAATTAAGAATTTAATTGACAAGTAGCAGCAGAGACCTGTCTCTGAGTATCAGTCTGGGGGCAGAAATTTGCTACAGATATTTCAAACATTTAAATTCTGTCTCTTCTTTCCCTTTTGGTTGTCTAATTCCAAGATCTTAGCAAAGTTCAAAGGTGAGTGGTTGTCTCCTCACAGAGATCATCAAGGTTGTGAAACAGATAGAGCTCTTCTTGCCTAGGAGCAACAAACCATCTCAGACTTGCTGGGTCTTTATGGAGTGGGTGAGTCCCATAGCTATGGGGTTTCTTACACTTTCCTTGAGAGTATTTGGTGGTGACCTCTATTGAAGACAATATGTCAAATGTGGGCCAAAGTAGCACAGCAACTCCTCTTGTCCTAGATATGTTTGGCACTGGTTTGGGTCATCTCTCCTGGACTCTCACTTCTCAAAGCTGTAGATCTTCCTCTGCGTAGAGGAAGGTCAAAGATCCCAGTCCCAGAAAGGCCAGCTGAAGATAATTTTGGATATCACCCAAGCCTCAACTGCCTTCCTTCCTATGGTTGACCCCATCTGCCAGCTCCCAGATAAATTTTCCTTCAGTAGCTCATGGGCTATTGAATTGCAACTGCAGTTACAGGACTTCCCTTGGACAGGATGGACAGGATGATGGGGCAGAGGATACAATCATGACACCCAGACATGGGTAGTCACAATAACCCTGCAGATGGCATCTCTGTAATGATGTACCACAGATGCTCTCCACATCTGCTACCCCATTTGAGGCACAAAGCAGGATAGAAGTCTTGACACCCAGATCTGCTGTAAGGGTGTCTCCTGCTAGGCAAGGTCTGCGGTAGGGATAGCATTTCTTATAACACCAATCAGCTACTGATTAATAGACAAGGTTTCCATCGCATGAGGTCTTCTGCAGGCCTGAAATAGAAGCAATAAAATTCCGTGGTAGTTGCACTTCACTAGAAAGTGCTTGGAATTGAGCTAGATATGTTAATTGACTGAAAGAAAATGAAAGTTAAGTGCAAGCTCTTCAGTAATTAAAGGAAGAGGGTGGTAAGAATGGTGATTTCCCGTGGGAAAAAGAGGGAGTTTATCACCTGTAGTACACGGAGATTGTGATGGTTTGATGGGGAAGGGAGAGAGTTGTGCTTCCTCGGGTGCTGTTATTTCTTAGTGAAAAAACATTGTGAAGAAGAGAGAGAGAGCAGAAAAGAGAAACTCATCAAATGCCTTCTGCCCTCCCAGACCTGAGCCATACACTGGGTTTTCTCTGTGGAAGAAGTCTCCCATCCAGTCTTGAGCCAGTGCAGAACAAAACAGCAGCCCAAACACAGGAACTCTAATGCATTTTAATTGGGTTTAAAATTATCTTTCAGCATCGCTATCTCAACTGTCTGTCTTCTGATATTCTCCAAGCTAGTTATTTAATTTAAATTATTGTAGACAGAAGGGAGGTTTTTTCAACAGTTTTTGAAGACCCTACCAAAGAGTCCCAGCTAGCTGCCAAGGGTCTGGGGAAGAAATGCCGTCCACCTGCTGCTTCCCTACGCCACTCTGTCTTCATTTATGGTAAACTTTGAGGAGCTGGGCTGAAACCAGGCACCAGGCTGATACCTGACACCAGCACTGAGCCAGACTCTGGCTGATTTACACTGGGGAACAAAGCCAAAGGGAAACAAGACTGCACGAGGGGAAGGAGTTGGCACTGCAGAGTAGGGATGTATGCGATCAGCCAGCACCTTAACAGAGGTAGTCCATTTTGGAGTAATAATTTTGCTCCTCCCGTATCGTTTTTATTTTCCGTGTGTTAACATAAAAACCGCCCATGGCCACTATCCGCTGTTACTTCACATTTCTCAAGGTCATTGACACCCAGAATGTGAAAGATTAGATCACTGCCTCCAGGCTTGGATTTCGATTACCCAACTGCAAACCTTGAGTGACGCCAGTCGTCTCGCAGCAGACTCTGGTCTGTGAAGGCATTAAATAAGCTTGTGTGTGGCCAGGCAAGATGTGGAGCCCAAATATGTGTAATAGTTTTCAGATTTCGTTGCATTCCCATGTAAGTCTGTGCCCTGTATCTGCACCATTAACGCCTGAACTCTCCATGACCATAACACCCATGTTTGGGACAAATACATCTCAAGAGCTAAGCCACCCAGCCAACCTGGCTACCTTGGTGTCTCCACCACAATACTGAGGGCTGGGAATATCTTGAACTATGATTTAGTGGCACTACTTGTATAACTTTTCTTCCCAATACTTGGCTTTTGTAACATCTGTAGGCTGCAAAAGATTTTGACCTTTGTGCATGGGAAAGTGCTTAAAAAGTTTGCAAATCCTGGCCTTGTTTTTGAAGGATGATAATGCAGTACTTTATAGTTCTGAGATGTTTTGGGTGTTTTTTTAACACTAGGTTTTCATCAGGGACTTCCTTTGCTTTGTGTTGCTGGTTGTTGCGGGTGGGAGGTTGGTTTTGGGGAGCTAACGCTGCTGGCATGGAAGGCTGCAGCTGCTTGGTCTGGGACTGGAAAGGCTGAATCACTCTTTGGGTTGAAGTCCAAAACTTCCCACGAACTGGTCTCATCCTGGCAGGGGACAGAGCTTGACGTTGTACAAAAACTCCCAAAGATGAGCAGGAGGAGAATTGAAGTGGGTTTATTGTAGCTTTTTCCTTTTGCAGATTCCAGGCTAAGAAATAACAAGACAGTGATTGGTATCATTACAGATCATCCATATCAATCTGTCCATTCCTTGTAGGGGACATGCAAAAAGAAAGGAAGGATTGGATCTGGTGGTATTGACCCTAAGTAATGTAGATGCACAGCAAGGACCTTCAACTACTCAGTGACAAGCTGGTGCCAGATGATCTTCCCATGGGTTGCAAGGAAGGTCAACCAGGCAACAGCAAGAAGCCCAGCAGGAGCTGTGGACCTTTTGAGGTTCCTTGGAGGTGTGTTGGTTATGACAGACTCCACCAGGACCTGTATTATCAACATGACATTTTCAGAACCATCAGCGGTGCAGGAGGTCTGGGTCCTGGGTGCATCAGCATGAAATCATAGAATCGTCAGGTTTGAGTCCAACCACCAACCTAACGCTGCCAAAACCACCAAAATGTCAGACTGCATTCAACCAGCTATTCAGGTGGAAGCCAGGGTGGCCTCTGGGCTCTGCTGCTGCTGATTTACACCTGAAAACACTCCTCCCTTGACCTAGATGATATGAAGTCACTTGAGTAACACATGACTTGGGTGTCAAACTGTTGCATCTGTGGAGCCCAAACACTTGCTGGAAAGCCTGAAATGACACGAGGAGTTAATGTATCACTTAACTCATTCTGGTGAGTTCAGGTTCAGATGGCCAAAGCAAGGTATTGCAGTACTGTCAGGATTACAAGGTATATTGATTTGATCTCCATATTAATTAATGTGCTGTGAAATGCATGGTGGCAGTGCTGAATGCTGATCCTCAGCAGACGCAACTTGATATTCAGCTGGTGAAAACACTGATTTCAGCCCGGCTGAGACTCACCATGTGCAGTCCCAAGTGTCTCCTTCATACAATAAAAGCAAATAGCCAGGAGAAAAGAATCAGACGGCCTGCCCACCGCTCCTGCAGCCCACTCTGCAATCACCTTAGCTCATCTCAAAGAGGGAGGTCTTTCAAATCCTGCCTTTCATTCTGAAAATGATTAATCTCCATTCTTGCTGAGAACAAAGGGACCTACAGCGGGCTTTGCATTCAGCAAGGAAAACCAAGAAAAAAAGCGAGCAACCTTTCATTTTATACACCATCAGTCATGGGCTACTGGTTTTGGTAGAAGAGCCGACAGGCAGTTGTGCCAGAACCAGAAGGGACCAAGCTGCAGGCACAGCTTGTTAGAAATGACCTGGGAGCTGTGAAAACTCGCCTCCTTTGAAACGAGTGTGAAACAGTTTGATTTTTTTTGCTCCATTTAATGTGGGCTCAGCGGGAGCTGGAGATGGGTGCCAAAGTGAAGCCAAGCAAAAATCACTCAGCCGAGCCTTCCCAATGCCTCTGCTGCTCGCCAGGGCATACAGAAGCGCGAGTTCCTCTTGCTCGTGCCAAACACATTGCTACAGGATGAGTAATTTTGCCTTTATAAATTGAGCCGTCACTGGGGGTAAGCAGTTGGTAACACAGAATCGTGCGCACTTCTCCCAGTCCTTCCCACTCTGATATCTCTGGAGCGATCTGGGGTTAGTCATATTGATTGCTCAAAGCACTTGCATTTTGAACATCGACCTGGATTCAGGAAAAACACCCAAACTGAGCTTTTCAGAGCTGAGGAGGTGGTCTTTCTTCAGTCCGGCTCTTTGCTCTGAGGTGGAGAAATGCGATTTTGCAGATTCAAAAACTGGTGCTCGAGGAAGTTGATTGAAGGACTCAGGGTTTTCCACAGAGAGAAACAGGTCAAATAACAGCAGTTATGGTTCACTTTTCTTCCTTAACATTTTTGGAACTTGAAAAATTAGTAGAACAAGTAGGAGTCTTTCTTTTCACAGTGTTAAAGCTGTTTGCATAATAACCAGCATGATCGAGGATTAATTCTGTCAGCATCTCTGCTGTATCATATCAGATCTTTTTTATATTTATTTCATCATTTCCATCTTCCATTACATCTGAGGAAAAAAACTGACAGGACCTGATATCCAGTCTGTTCTGTTTAAATCAAATTAGGCTAATTTATAACTCAGTAATTCACATTTCTTAATGGGAAAACCTAAATCCCTCTCTGCTTACCTTTCTAAAACCAGTTCAAATTACTTCTTAAGCAAAATCAATCCAGGAACATACAGTTGTAATGGAGGAGATCGTACTCGTGCCTCTTCCTCTTCATCTGAGAACACATGAAGGAAAATTATAAATAAAATATTAATACTGTAAATGGTTTCACTAATCAAAGCAGGTGGGAAAGGAGAAGGACAACCAAAGACTGAAGATTTGGGTCATAGCTTCAGGGGAACATCTCCTACTGCTTTGCCCTTGGGTGAGGATTTTCATTAGAATATGCTCTTAAACTAATTATCTGTAACTGGACTTTCCCCCTGTCTCTCTCATGATTATGTTATGATTATCATTTCAAAGGCAGACAATATTTTGGCAAACAATAATTTGGCAACAAGGAGAGAGTAAAGACCAGTTGCTGTTATTTAATGGTGATATGAATTTGAATGCAAGAAGATGCCACGAGACAGCAATGGAAGGGACTGTCCTTTCATAGAACCATAGAATGTGTTAGGATGGAAGGGACCTTTAAAGGTCATCTAGTCCCACCCCCCTGCAGTCAGCAGGGACATCTTCAACTAGATCAGGTTGCTCAGAGCCTCATCAAGCCTGGCCTTGAATGTCTCCAGGGATGGGGCCTCCGCCACCTCTCTGGGCAACCTGTGACAGTGTCTCACCACGCTCATTGTGAAGAACTTCTTCCTAATGTCTAATCTAAACCTGCCCTGATCTAGTTTAAACCATTGCCCCTCGTTCTGTCGCTACATGCCCTTGCAAACAGCCCCTCCCCAGCTTTCTTGTAGGTCCCCTTCAGGTACTGGAAGGGGCTCTAAGGTCTTGCCGGAACCTTCTCTTCTTCAGGCTGAACAACCCCAACTCTATCCCAACCTCTCACCCCTAACCTGTCTTCACAGCAGAGGTGTTCCAGCCCTTTGATCATCTTCATGGCCTCCTCTGGACCCGCTCCAACAGGTCCATGTCCTTCTTGGGTTGAGGGTTCCAGAGCTGGACACAGTACTCCAAGTGGGGTCTCACCAGAGCAGTGTAGAGGGGCAGAATCCCCTCTCTCGATCTGCTGGCCACGGTTCTTTTGATGCAGCTCAGGATGCCGTTGGCCTTCTGGGCTGCAAGCGCACGTCGTTGGCTCGTGTTCATCTTTTCATCCACCAACTACATCCACTTGCACTGCATGTAAATGCAGGATGTATTTTCGTCCTAAGAAATGTATTAGATATTCAGATAAAGCACTTAGGCTTCGCTGTATAAAAATATGTGCCCTTTCCATTGTTAATAATCTATAAGAAAGACACCTGTGTGACACCACTGGGAAAAGCTTTGAGACCACAACCAGGCAAAACAAGATACAGAAAATGGGTCCCCGTGCATTTGGAGTGAAATGCAATGGGTTATAAGGTGAAAAAAAAAAAATAGATATATATCTGGGTTATACAAAGGATGAATTTGTCCCAAAAGATTTGGGTTTATTTTTTTGGCATCTTTTGAGCGATGCCTCGATGGAGCATGGATCTGTCCCTGGATGATTCAGGACTTCAGGCTGCTCTCGACAACAAACCGTTCCTCACTCTGCCAATATTCCCAATGAAATCCAATAAGATGAGTAAAACGGGAGTCAAAAATCCACATCTCGAGTAGTACTCCCCTCCTATCAACTGTTCTGTTTTCACAGTGCTATTGCTGTTATTTTTGGACACAGCAGCCCACATTTCCTGCTAAGACTCGTTTCCACTATAATTTATAGTCCTATTTCTACAACGGGTTGAAGGTTCTTTGGATTGCAATAGCAAACATGTTGCTTATCTTGCTGGTGTAGCTCCAGTGGTCGTCTGCCTGAGACATGGTAGCTTCACCTCTCCAGGAGAGCGCCTTGGTCAGCGTAGGAGTTGTACACAAACCAGCTGCCATGCTCCTCGCTGACGGATGATGATTATTTTCACGCAGGAGGCATCACACTCTTCTCCTGTCCCGGGGCTGCTCCACAAGAAGTCAGGGGAAGAGGTGCTAAAAGCAGATTTCACAGGGATGAGCTGGGAGGCATCCGCAGCCTTCGCGTGTCCCATTCTCTCTGTAACAAAATTTGATTTATTTTCTAGCCCGGGCCTGCAAGAACTCCAGGAAACATTTGAGTTAACTACGATGCTGGCTAGGATACACATTTGAACTTGTATGGGAAAGTCTAAGCTTTAATTTGATTTATGCTTGTAACAACATTTGTGTTTATACTAATAAATGCAACACGTATATCGTAATCCCATAAAGCGCAGTTATCTGTCCCGAGCTGAAAATGGCCCAGTTAACCCCAGATAAGACCACGTGCACGGAGGCTGACAGCACCATCTCCCCTTACTTCTCTGTGACCAAAGCACTAACAAAAGTGTCCAGGGAATGGAAAATGGGCTCTCTTGTACAAGTCCTTTCAGAGTGCATTGGGTAGAGCAAAAAATGCCCTTTGAGGCTACGATCTCCTTCCAAGTGGCCCTCCAAGTGTCCAAAAATGCTCATGTTTACATTACCTTGGATGAACAAAACTTCTGTTTTATTCTTAAAATGGGGGTATTGTTATCTTTTCTGCGCAATTTATCCGTTTAGCCCAGGACACAGTCTTCTATTGACGTAATCCCGTTAGCAGATGAAATATAGACCTGTATGCCAACACAACCCGCTTCCAGGCAAGCGGTGTATCCCCAGAAATGGACTCACTAGTGCTCCAACTCCTCCAGGGCATCAGGACTGGGACAAATCCAGGTGTAAGAGAAGCTGCAAGAAAGCAATACCACAGCAGGGAGAAATCTAGGAGAGGGAAGGACTCTGCCCATATCCCAGGACCTCAGCCACCTCTCTACAAAGTTTCCCTACCTCCTGCTAGAGGAAAAATCAGTTCACCAGAAATCTTGTCATTGGTTCTAAAGGTGGTTCCAGAAATGGAAATCTACTTTGTTGGTCCTTTTTCCATTTTACCGGTGGCTCAGATATGGCAGCCGGGAAATCTGCTTTTTCTTCCAAAGTCTGTTATGGGCTCCCAGTATGGCTGGGAATGCATCTCCGCAGAACGACCTGGTGATGTCAAGCCCATTAGGTGGCTAATGGGCTGAAACGGGGCTGGATGCTGCATGAATGGTCTGGTTCCTGTAGGCAGAGTCCCCAGATATTTTTAATTTCCCCATGGCCTGTAATTAATTTCCACCCAGCCTTCCAGCATCTAAAGGGGGCCTACAGGAAAGATGGGGAGGGACTCTTTATCAAGGAGTGGAGTGATAGGAAAGTTTTAAACTGAAAGAGAGGAGATTTAGATGAGATATTAGGAAAAACTCTTGGCTGTGAGGGTGGTGAGACACTGGAACAGGTTGCCCAGAGAAGCTGTGGCTGCCCCATCCCTGGAGGTGTTCAAGGCCAGGTTGGATGGGGCTTGGAGCAACCTGATCTGGTGGGAGGTGTCCCTGCCCAGGGTAGGGGGGTTGGAATTAGATGATCTTTAAGGTCCCTTATGACCCGAACCATTCTATGGTTCTATGATTTTTCAAAATGTTCGGATGCAGAGTTGCAGAGAATCGAGCCCCCAGGCTGGGCTTACCGAGCTATGTGCACTCCTCAGAATGCAGAAAGATGCCTCATGGGTTTTTCAAAGGTGTCTAGGCACCTCAGTCCCACTGGCTTAAGAGCTTGAAGCCTACTCTGTTTAGGAGCTTTTGAAAATCCCAGCAGCGTCACTCTGAGTGTCTACACTTGGTTTGCTTTCTCCAGGACAACGCCTGGTTTCTGCTACATTTTCTGACGGTTCAGGCTTATTTGCCATTACCGGAAGGTTACCCTGGTAGTTAGACTTTCCTTTCTAGGCTAAGGAGGAGATTGTTTTACACAACGCCTTTCATCTTCCCTAATACGCTCCATATTATCCTCTTGATTTCTTCCATCTGGGCAAATCTTTTGTTGACCTCACCTGAAATCTAAAACCTTTCAAAATAAGCCCTTCCACTTCTCTCCTCTGATCCAGTAATGGTGGATGTGACTGGGAGGTCAGAACTCTGAGATTAGTCGTGACCTCACTCTTGGGCTTCGCATTGGCAGTAGGTTAGAGGCTTTGAACTTGGCATCCTGACAAATTGTTATTACTACACACCAAAAACCAGCTCACCCTCGTGCCTGTGGGAGGGTGTGGGGGGAAAGACAGGGAGATGGATTCCTTCAAAGAGCAAAGCCATTCCACACAGCACGACACTGAGACAGGAAGGTTTAACCCAAGAACCCCAAGGTAAAATCTTGACAGACACTAACTCCTAAAATACAGCCCAGAAGTGCTCTTAATTGAATCTTAACTGGCTCGGATGATGTGGACAGTGAATAACGCTTGAGCTTTTATTTTTAGAGGGTGAGCTGCCAACCTCTCATGAAAACTGAGTAGGGACCAGATTTCTGCACTGAATGACTCTCACATTTTACAAATCCAAGAACAAATAAAGTCAGACTGACGCAAATATTTAGTCTATAACCCCAAAAGACATGACAAGATCTTCAGGGTCATCTGACTCAGTCCTGTGAGATCAGAGACAACCGCTTTGACTGGGGATGTTCTCAAACATATCAACCTCCCTCTGAAGAGATAATTTTTTCCTTTAATTTAACGTTAACCTTCATTATTCTCTATTTTTATCCTGGAGAAATGAAGCTATTGCAATCTCTCTGTCCGACCGTCAGTGTGTGTACGTGCTCGTGTCTGTCCTCTCCCCCTGTAACAGCATCCGACTCCGTTGGCCAAGTTCAACCACACTTGAAGGAGATTGGGGGCCAAAGAGGCTTCGCTTGGTATCCCTCAGAGAGCAGGGCTTTCTCGCCAGTCAAGCAGAGAGAGGCAGACCCATAACCACACCGAAGCCAGACAAATTCAACTTGGAAATAGAGTCTGCGTTTTTAACAGCACGGCTGTTAAATGAGAAAAGCTTCAATCGGATTTTGTGTCTTCTTAGGCAGCAGCCTCAAGACACAAATCCAGAGGAAACCTGGCTCCTTTCGATCCAGAACTACCTGTTTCTTAGATTTTAAAGTCACAGTGGGCCATAAGATCATCTATTCTGAGCTCTATATAATATGGACCATAAAATTGCATACTCCAATAAGGAACCCAATAACTTGTGCTTGGCTAAAACCTCTGTTCCAGCAGGCATCTGCTCACGATTTGAAAATATCTGAAGAGGAAGAATCTACTACTTTCATTGGTATTTTGTCTCAACACTTAATCATTCCCACTGTTAAAGCACTGGGCCTCATTTTGAAATGAAATATGTCTGCTTTTAGGTTCCGGCCTTAGACCTCTGATAGACTACAAGGCTCTGTTGCCTCTGGGTGTTTTCCCCTGAGGGCAAACTTCTACCCTTCTTGAGCCTCCTCTTGACCTTCCCTCGGTAAGTGAAGCAGGTGGAGATCTAGCATGAGACTTGTTTTTCCTAGGCTTTTGAAACTTCTTCTGACTTTTCATTTTTTTTTGGGGGGGGAGGGGCTTTCAAAATAGGTTGACATAGCAATAGCTTGGACAACTTACAAACTAGATTTTTATTGATGCGGTCAATGCACATGAGGGACCCAAGCTCAGAGAAGGCTGAGGGGTGAAGAGGCAAAAATTCAAACAAACCCCAGTGTCTCGTTTCCCAGTCTGGTGTGGGCCTTTGACGGTGTTAAAACGTTCATGTTGTTTGATAACATCACCTCCTCTCCTAAAATTATTAAGGCAGAAACTAGCTTGACATATTCAGGGCTCACAAGAGGCTTCCACTAAGGGTGGAGAAGGGCTGGAGAAGAGACAGAAATGATAATGTGATCTCCTCATGCCTTGCTGAGCATGTCCCAGAAATGGTGGCTCATACAGTTTCCCTTCTTGGGGTTCTTCTGGCACAGCCTGGCTAGGTCTCCGCTCTCTTGCTCTAAAGGATGTCTAAATTTAACTGCAGTAGACAGGAGAGCACAGAGGCTATTCTCAGTCAATCTGATGGAGTTCACGGAGGGTGAAAAGCAGAACTTGAATATTTGTGCAGACTGACTTCAGTTCTTAAGGCCCTCACTGCCTGGCCCAGTGGTAACACAGCCCGTAAATCTCTCCTCGCATAGTTTTCATTTTTAAGTTCTCCTTTAAAACAGAGATCCTGCATCTGGTGGAAGAATAAGCCAAGTATAACAATGGCTCATGGGGTGTGGTGGTAAAGCAGTTAAGTGTCTCTCTGCGGACAAAGAACCACGTGTTGGAGCCTTCCTCTAGCTTCAGGACACTGACCACCCGCAGCAGCTTCATCCATCACGGGTCACCAGCAGATGGGCCATGGGATGCACAAATCAGTATTGGTGCCTTCCAAAAGAGGACCAACCTCTGGTTTTCAGTGATGACCCCATCTACAGCCCAGCCCTGTGGGGATACAGCACCTAGTGCCACAGAGACCATCCACGTGCAGTTCTCCATCGCAGTCACCAGCAGAAAGCAAGCTGAGCCTTAAAAGGCAGAGTGGTGAGTCAGAAAAGGGAAATTAGATAAAACAGGTTTTGGGAAGTCCAGGCTGCAAGGATGCAGCATGTCCTTCATTTAACACGATGTTTTTCTTTCCTTGAATTTTTTTTTTTTTTTTGCGGTATTGGAGGGGAGCAAACAAGTTTGCTGACCTACCAAATGCATGTCTATCTTCACAAGCATGCTGTTGAGTGGGCAATGTACCTTTGCACGTGCAAAGGAAACAGGGACCTACCCCGCACTTTGTGGCAGCCTGATGTTATTGCCTCGCTAGTATATGCCACAGGAGACGGGAGTATTTGCGTTGTCCTGCAGATGTTTTTTTTCTTTTGATCATTCTCCACTGCATCGCGCTGGGGACTTCTTGCTCATGGGTCTGCTGAGATAAGATACCCACACGTCTGCAGACTTAAAGCATGGGAGATCCAACTGAAGAGAAAATTTTATGGGACCTTGGCCAACAAACTCTTCTGAGCTCAACGGCACAGATCTATGTGAAGCGTGTGAAACAGCACTAACAAGGAGAGGAAGAGGGTTTAACCTTTGTTCCAGAAGCCATAAATCACCATCCAGAGGATGAAAAATGAGTAGCAACTCTACGGCTGTAAAATCCACACGCTATGCTAGGCTGAGAAAACAGTAACATTGGAAGTAGCAAATTTCCAGAGCCCAAAAGGAGCTCAACGGCTTTCCAAAGACATTAAAGTATCCCCAAAGCCCCTTTGGCAACTTTGGTGAGCAGCCTGACTTTCATCCTGAAGGAAAGAAAGGATCAGGTTTTCCCCATTGTGTCCCCATCCCTGCCTGCTCAGAGGAAGGCAGACACTTCAGCCCAGCTCCTCTCCATGTAGACAAAGTGAGGGTCCATGAGGACGTGTATTTGCTCCCATCCTGCACGTGTCCAGCTCACCATCATCAGCAGAGAGATATTTTTTTCCTCATCTCTCAGTCACAGGGCCATGCTGCCATCTTGGGTGTCTCTCACGCAGCTGCCCAGGTGACGGGTGTCCTGGTGGCTGAGCTTAAGGAGGAAGTGGAAAGGCTGAGGACCATTTGGGAGCGCGAAAGGGAAATCGATTGGTGGAGCCACACCCTGCCATCCTTAGGGAAAAAGCAGCAGGCGGAGGCTCCACGAGAGGTAGAGGATCCCCTGCCCTCTTTTCACCAGGCAGAAGGAGGGGAACTAGGAGAGGATGGGGGGGCATGGAAGCAGGTACTTGCTCAGGGCAGCAGGATAGTCCCTTCCAGACCTCCCACGCTTCCCCAGGTGCCCGTACAGCACAGATATGGGCCTCTGGAGACAGACGACGAGGGAATTAAGGATGCTGATAAAGCCCCATCCGGGGAGTTGCCAAAGCAGCCACCTCCACGCATTAAGACTGCTTCTGTGAAGAGCAGGAGGAGGGCGATAGTCATAGGGGGTTCCATTCTGAGGGGAACTGAGGGTCCCATATGCAGGCCGGACCCTTCCCACAGGATCTGTTGCCTCCCTGGGGCCCGTGTTAGGGATATAACCAGGGAAGCTTCCTGGCCTGATACGGCCCTCAGATTATTACCCGCTTTTGATCTTACAGGCAGACAGTGATGAGCTGGAGAGAAGAAGTCTGAGGGCAATGAAGACAGATTTCAGGGCCTTGGGACGGCTTGTCAAAGGGTTCAGGAGCACAAATTGTGTTCTCCTCTGTCCCTCCAGTTTTGGGGACTGACGAATGGGTAAACAAGAAAATCAGACAGATCAATACCTGGCTCCAAAACTGGTGCTACCAGCAGGGCTTTGGGTTCTGTGATCACAGTTTGATCTACAGGACACTGGGCCTGCTCGCTAAGAATGGGAAAACCCTATCCCGAAAGGGGAAAAGGGTCCTAGGCCAAGAGTTAGCAAGGCTCACGGGCAGGGCTTTAAACTAGAAACGAAGGGGGAAGGGGATAAAACCAGGCCCACTAGCAATGAGCTTAGGGATAAAGGGCCAAGGATGCGGGTGAAATCGGTAGCCCAGCTCAAGTGCATCTACACGAATGCACGTAGCATGGGCAACAAATGGGGTGAGCTGGAAGCCATTGTGCAGCAGGACAACTATGATGTAGTTGCCATCACGGAAACGTGGTGGGGTGACTGTCATGACTGGAATGCTGCGATGAATGGCTACAAGCTCTTCAGAAGGGATAGGCAAGGAAGGAGAGGCGGGGGTGTGGCTCTGTACATTAGGGAGTGTTTTGATTGTATAGAGCTAGATTCCAGTGATGATAAAGTCGAGTGTTTATGGGTAAGGATGAAGGGGAAGGCAAATAAAGGAGATCTTGTGCTGGGAGTATGCTATAGACCACCCAACCGGGATGAGGAGACTGAGGAAGTATTCTATAAGCGGCTGGCTGAAGTCTCGTAATCACCAGCCTTTGTTCTGATTGGGGACTTCAACCTGCCGGGTATCTGCTGGAAATGTAACACAGCAGAGAGCAGGCAGGCTAGGAGGTTCCTCGAGTGCATGGAGGATAGCTTCCTGACACAACTGGTAGGTGAGCCTAGCAGGGGAGGTGCCTCGCTAGACCTACTGTTCACAAACAGTGAAGGACTAGTGGGAGATGTGGTGGTCGGAGGTCGTCTTGGGTTTAGTGATCATGAAATGGTCAAGGTTTCAATTTGTAGTGATGTAAGGAGGGAGGTTAGCAAAACCTCCACCTTGGACTTCCGGAGGGCGGACTTCAGCCTGTTCAGAACACTGGTTGAGAGAGTCCCTTGGGAGAGAGTCCTGAAGGGCAAAGGGGTCCAGGAAGGCTGGACACTCTTCAAGAAGGAAATCTTAAAAGTCCAGGAGCAGGCTGTCCCCAAGTGTCTCAAGCTTAAAGGGTGGGGAAAATGGCCAGTCTGTATGAATAAGGAACTTCTGATGGGACTTAAAATAAAAGGAGGGTTTACCACCTTTGGAAGAAGAAACAGGCAACTCAGGAGGAGTACAGAGATCTCGTTAGGTTATACAGAGAGAAAATTAGGAAGGCAAAAGCCCAGCTGGAGCTCAACTTGGCCACTAACATTAAGGACAACAAAAAAGTTTTTATAAATACATCAACAAAAAGAGAGCCAGGGAGAATCTCCATCCCTTACTGGATGTGGGGGCGGAAGTTGCAATCAAGGACGAGGAGAAGGCTGAGATACTTAATGCCTACTTTGCCTCTGTCTTCAATGGTCAGACCAGCTATCCCCAGGGTGTTCAGCCTCCTGAGCTGGAAGTTAAGGATGGAGAGCAGAACAACCCACCCATAATCCAGGAGGAAGTAGTCAGTGATCTGCTTCTGCACCTCGACGCACATAAGTCTATGGGGCCAGATGGGATTCACCCAAGAGTACGCAGGGAGCTGGTGAGAGAGCTCACCAAGCCTCTCTCCATCATTTATCAACAATCTTGGTCAACAGGGGAGGTACCAGATGACTGGAGGGTGGCTAATGTGATGCCCATCTACAAGAAAGGTCGGAAGGAGGATCCGGGGAACTACAGGCCTGTCAGCCTGACCTCGGTACCAGGGAAGATCATGGAGAGGATCATCTTGAGTGAGCTCTCACGGCAAGTGCAGGGCAGCCAAGGGATCAGGGCCAGCCAGCATGGGTTTAGGAAAGGGAGGTCCTGTTTAACCAACCTGATCTCTTTCTATGACCATGTGACCCGCATTCTGGATGCAGGGAAGGCTGTGGACATTGTCTATCTGGACTTTCGTAAGGCCTTTGACACCGTCCCCCACAGCATTCTCCTGGAGAAGCTGGCAAATCATGGCATAGACAAGTGTACCCTTTGCTGGGTTAAAAACTGGCTGGATGGCCGTGCCCAGAGAATTGTGATTAACAGGGTGAAATTTCCTTGGTGGCCGGTCACCAGCGGTGTCCCTCAGGGCTCGGTTTTGGGACTGGTTTTGTTTAATATCTTTATCAATGATCTGGATGAGGGGATAGAGTGCACCCTCAGTCAGTTTGCAGACGACACCAAACCAGGTGGGAGTGTTGATCTGCTTGAGGGTAGGAAGGCTCTACAGAGGGACCTGGACAGGCCGGATCGATGGGCCAAGGCCAATTGTATGAGGTTTAATAAGGCCAAGTGCCGGGTCCTGCATTTTGGTCACAACAACCCCAAGCAGCACTACAGGCTTGGGGAAGAGTGGCTGGAAAGCTGCCCAGCAGAAAAAGACCTGGGAGTGATGGTGAACAGCCATCTTAACATGAGCCAGCAGTGTGCCCAGGTGGCCAAGAAGGCCAACAGCATCCTGGCTTGTATCAGGAATAGTGTGGCCAGCAGGACTAGGGAAGTGATGGTGCCTCTGTACTCGGCACCGGTGAGGCCTCACCTCGAGCGCTGTGTTCAGGTCTGGGCCCCTCTGTACAAGAGGGACATTGAGGTGCTGGAGCGTGTCCAGAGGAGAGCGACCGAGCTGGTGAGGGGTCTGGAGACCAAGTCGTATGAGGAGAGGCTGAGGGAACTGGGCATGTTTAGTTTGGAGAAGAGGAGGCTGAGGGGAGACCTCATTGCCCTCTACAGCTACCTGAAAGGAGGGTGTAGAGAGGAGGGTGTTGGCCTCTTCTCCCAGGTGAATAATGACAGGACCAGAGGAAACGGTCTGAAGTTGCGTCAGGGGAGGTTTAGATTGGATATTAGGAAGAATTATTTTACTGAAAGAGGAACAGCCTGCCCAGGGAGGTGGTTGAGTCACCATCCCTAGAGGTATTTAAGAAACGTCTAGATTCGGCACTTCAGGGCATGCTCTAGTGACAGAGATTGCAAGGGGTTTTTTTTGTGTGTGTATGGTTGGACGCGATGATCTCAAAGGTTCTTTCCAACCATGGAAATTCTATGGTTCTATGATTCTCAACCTCTGCTGTCTTTAATGGGGCGATTTGATGCCACCAGTGGAAGCCACCATAAAGACTCTACCAACTTCAATGGAGGTTTTTAACACTGCAATTCCCAGTCTGTTTTTTGAACCTTGTTGGAAAACACAAGACCAGCCTGTCCTGCAGCAGTGGAGTGCTAGGGTAGGTCCCCAGGTTTGTTTTTCCAAAGATGGTTTTTCCTAGAGTTGCACTTCCCTATGGTAGATGCTCCAGAGAGAAGAGAGGAGAAGAAAGGATAGAAGGTGCCTTAAACATTTCAGGAATGGTTTCATTAGGCTGACAAGTATCATAGAGTCATAGAATGGTTCAGGTTATAAGAGACCTTAAAGATCACCTAGTTCCAACCCCCTGCCCTGGGCAGGGACACCTCCCACCAGACCAGGTTGCTCCAAGCCCTGTCCAACCTGGCCTTGAACACCTCCAGGGATGGGGCAGCCACAGCTTCTCTGGGCAACCTGTTCTAGTGCCTCACCACCCTCACAGTAAAGAATTTCTTCCCAATATCTAACCTAAATCTCCATTCTTACAGTTTAAAAGAAGGTCTTAATTTCACAAACCCTCAGAGGCTGGTGGGGACACTGCCAGAGGGGAAAAGGAGAGGAAGGAAGGACTGCCAGTTGGACTGGGAGGCAGGGATATAAATGTACAGCATCACACGCTGGGGCACAAGTCTGGTTTTGTGTCTTTTTCTGGCAGGCCACTTTTTAGCTGACTGGTACTATCCTTTATTAGGATTGTTCCCCGAGACATGGATGAGATAATGCCATGGTTTATAAATCATTCACTTCTGAGTCATCCTATATGGAGTTCACGAAAATCACGAAGGGCTTAAGCTATTCCTGGATGAATGTGCTGTAGAGACATACAAACTGGGTGCAAAAGGAGCAGACATTTGTTTGCTACTGTGACACAGAAGTATTTAGCCATTTAAGGTTTATAGCAGCAACGTGCGCTGGCAGCCCAGAAACCCCCCCACAGCCTGGGCTGCACCCCCAGCAGCGTGGGCAGCAGGGCGAGGGGGGGGATTCTGCCCCTCTGCTCCGCTCGGGGGAGACCCCCCTGCAGTGCTGCCTCCAGCTCTGGGGCCTCAGCACAGGAGAGACACGGAGCTGGTGGAGCGGGGCCAGAGGAGGCCGCGGAGATGCTGGGAGGGCTGGAGCCCCTCTGCTGTGGGGACAGGCTGAGAGAGCTGGGGGGGGTCAGCCTGGAGAAGAGAAGGCTCCGCGGAGACCTTGGAGCCCCTTCCAGTCCCTCAAAGGGCTCCAGGAAAGCTGGGGAGGGACTCTGGATGAGGGAGGGGAGCCACAGGATGAGGGGGAAGGGTTTTACACTGAAAGACGGGAGATTGACATGAGATCTGAGGAATAAATTCTTGACTGTGAGGGTGGTGAGCCCCTGGCCCAGGTTGCCCAGAGAAGCTGTGGCTGCCCCATCCCTGGAGGGGTTCAAGGCCAGGTTGGACAGGGCTTGGAGCAGCCTGGTCTGGTGGGAGTTGTCCCTGCCCAGGGCAGGGGGTTGGAACTGGATGGTCTTTAATGTCCCTTCCAACTCTAATCATTCTATGATTCTATGATAATGGCATAAACTGGGACTGTCCCATTTTAACCAGTTGCACTCAGCAACCCAGTTCCTGACTGCAGGTGACAGGAGAACGTGGCTGTCTCCCATGCACGCTGTTCCATGAGCCTGCCCGCTGCGACATGAAAGCTTATCTCCATTTCAGGCTCTGGCGTGGACATCTCGCCAGCCACCGCCTCCAACCCAGCTCGTGCTCACATCCTCCCAGCAAGACACGCTGGCACCTCCCCGCACATTTCACGGTATGTTTTTATTAGTCTGGGCACGTGCATACATCCTTCTTTTTTCTTTTTTTTTCTTTTTTTTTTTTTTTTAACATCTTGTCCTACATGTTTTTGAACCTGAAAGGGAAGGACTTCTTGATTTTACAGGTTTGGATTTGCTCCTCTGGATTTAGGGCCGTATCTCTTAACCAAAACAAAATGCTGGAGTCCAATCTGTCAAATTAAAGCAAAGATTTACCAAAGGAAAATATGCTTACAAAGTAAATATAAATTAATTTAATTGGTTCCTATTATCACGTCTATTGGAGCCTGCAAGTATAATCTGGTGCTGAAGTAATTAATTGGGTGTGAAGCAGCTACCGTGCCAAAACTCACTTGTAGGGAATGAAACTCGCAGACTTCTTGGCCTGACTGTTACCTGCAGCGTCTTGGCTTTGTTATTTCGCAGAGTGGAGCAAATCGCCGTGCCGAGCTGTGCAATCAAAGGCTCAGATAAATGCCTCGCTTTGTGTTTTCCTGACTGGGTGGTTACGACTACAGGCGTTTTCCCAGCCGGGTCAGGGAGAGATTGGTTTCGGAGGGGAAGTCAGCGGACAGGTTTAGCGCTGCTGGGATTGCAGGCACTTATTTTTGTGGTTTTCCCTGGCTTAATATAGTCTCGGCTTTAATGGCCCTGTTTTTCCCCTTCCCTGCTCTGGCCTCGCAATAAAGCAGCTTTGTCGGGTGGTTTGCAGAGGGGATGGGGAGCGGTGGGGAGCAGAGGATGCTGCGATGGCACAGCTCTGCTATCCACAGCAGCAGCAATGAGAGAGCCACAACTCACAGGATCACAGGATCACAGAATCACAGAATGGCAGGGGTTGGAAGAGACCTCTGGAGATCATCCAGTCCAACCCCCTGCCACAGCAGGGTCACCCAGAGCAGGTTGCACAGGAACGCGTCCAGGTGGGTTTGGAATGTCTCCAGAGACGGAGACTCCACCACCTCTCTGGGCAGCCTGTGCCAGGGCTCTGCCACCCTCACAGGAAAGAAGTTCCTCCTCATGTTTAGGTGGAACTTCCTATGGTCAAGTTTGTGCCCATTACCTCTTTTTCTGTCACTGGGCACCACTGAAAAGAGCCTGGCCCCATCCTCCTGACACCCACCCTTTCAGTATTTCTAAGCATTGATAAGATCCCCCCTCAGTCGTCTTTTTTCCAGACTGAAGAGACCCAAATCCCTCAGCCTTTCTTCCTAAGAGAGGTGTTCCAGTCCCCTATTCATCTTGGTAGCCCTTTGCTGTGCCCCCTCCAGCAGTTCCCTGTCCTTCTGGAACTGGGGAGCCCAGAACTGGACCCAGTGCTCCAGGTGTGGCCTCACCAAGGCAGAGTAGAAGAGGAGGATGACCTCCCTCTGCCTTCTTGCCACACTCTTCTTGATGCACCCCAGGATGCCATTGGCCTTCTTGGCCACAAGGGCACATTGCTGGCTCATGGTCATCCTGTTGTCCACCAGGACTCCCAGGTCTTTCATCCCATTTTGCCAGGATGGTCACTCGTTCAAGCTGGGAATTGGCTCTGGCAGACCACATCGATCAAAAATAACCCAAGTTTAAGTAACGCAGAGATTTTGAGATCCTGGCACGTCCCAAGATGATGCTCAGCTGCTGCGACTGGAGCAAACAAGAGAGATGGCTCTTCCTGATGCTTCTTCCCACCTCCTGCACTGGGTGCTTCTCCCTGGGCTTCTCTCCAGCCTCCCGTGGCACCTTCCAGCTGCTGTCATCTGCCACTTTGGGGAAGTCCCTCTTCCTCCATGGCAACATCTGCAAGTGGAGCTGGGCATGCCCTCCCATTTATCCCTCATCTCAGCTTGTAGCATCTCTAAACAAGAGGACTCCCTCTTATTTTAAAATTATGTTCCCAAATCCCACTCTTCACTGCACTGGGTAAAGATGGAGCCAAGGTCAGGAATTCACCCCATACTTCTGCATTTGCTTTTTTCTCCACTATGTCCAAAGCAAGCAGGACTGTAGATTGCAAACACCCTCCGGAAAGCAGATGTGAGGCTGGGATGGCGCTTGGTGAGAGGTGTTGGGTGGCCATCACAGGGTCCAGGCTGTCCTTAAGGCACAGGAGCAAAAATCAGCTCCAAACACACCTTCTTGACCCCTCCCCGTGCACCTCCTGCCTAGGGAGTCTTGCAGGCAGCTTGCCAGGACGTGGCTTTTGGACACACACATAAAGGCTTTAGAGGGACAAGACGACAGCAAAAACACAGGACTTGTGATCGCTGCCCATCCAAAGCTCTGACCAAGACTAGAAATGGGCTTTGGTGGGGACAAGCCTTTAAATGCTGGGACACCAGCTCTGCTCTCTGGGGTCTGCAGTGAAAATGGCCAAGACAAAAGAAGTGCTGCTATTATTAGAGCTAACGAAAATGCTGATAAAAAGCTTTGGACAAAAAAAAAAAATAAAAAAGGCTTTCTGAGCAAGAGCTCAACCTTAGCGGGAACAGCCTGGTCACTATTTTCCAATCCTTTTCCTCCAGGGAAAGCAGAGACTGGCCCTTATCTTATGTCCTTTTAAAGTAGCATCGGTGTTCTGGTTTTTATTAAAAGGTTTGATTTGTTTAAAATGGTGCAGTTTTCGGTTTGTGAAACTTATTTCTTTCCACCTCTTCCTCTCTCTCTCTCTGTATAAACATTTATGTACGTATTTAACCAAAAACTTATTCTTGAATACAGATTTCAACAGGGGCGAACATCTTCTTTAAGGTGTCTGAAGATTTTTGCTCAGCTCCCAGCCCTGCCAAGGCCTCCTTTGTGCATCCTTGAGTCGCTCCCTTGAGTCGCTCCCTCAGTTTTCTTGTATCTACAGATTTGGCTAATGCAATCCCGCATCACCGGGGGGACAGAGTTAAAGTAATTCTTGCTCCCCAGCCACATGGATTCTCCAGGGTGTTGGATGCTCAGGAAGAAGGCCGTCCTGTGGGATCCACGATTGCAGGGTCCTGACTCGTTCTGGGGAGAAAGTCCCAGGGCACGGACAAGGGAGCAGGAACCAAGCTCACCCAGGATGGTGAGATGCATCCCAATGCAAAAGCAGCACAGAAACATGGGTCTGGCCCCCAACCAAAGCACACAGACCCCGGGGAATCACAGGAGGGGGTATTTGCCAAGGGTAGCGCTTCCCTGCAAAGCCCTGATGGACACCGGAGGAGGAAAAACACCCGGACCGCCCCGGGTAGCCTCACCGTGAACCGGCGGGGCTGGGAACGATTGTGGCTCACGGGCCAGCCCGGGCTGGGGAACCTCATAAATCATGTGGAAGTGCAGAGTTATGAGTTTCCTCAGACAAACACCACTAATTGCAGTGTGCTCTGATTGCTGGTGCGAGGCCACGTAACTCACTGGCGAGCCTGGGAGGGGGAGATCCTGGATGGGATGGTGCAATTTTCGTGAGGGGCAGACGGACTAACACCTCCCGACGAGGTCCAGGGCTGGAGCACAGCTCAGATGAACATCATTCCCTTCCAGCTCTGTCCCGGAGTTCGTAACCTCAACGTGTAAAACCGTAGCCCTGCAAATTGTCTGAATGTGCCCCATTTTGCTCTTTTTGAGGCCGGCACTTCCCAGCGAAGCAAAGAGCAGCTCAAACGGGGAGGAAAGGCAGGCTGCGAGGCAGGCATCGATGGGGAGCTCCATCTGCAAAGGGTGATCACTTGCTGGTGCAAATGCTCTAGGCCATGTCTTTGTAGTAAAACAATCCTTGTGATCACTCCATGCCCGAGCTGAGTGACTCAGAGTAAAAATAATTAAATATGTTAATAATTATCAGAGGCCCCTTTGATTAAAACAAATAAAGCTTGCGGTGTGTAAGCAAGGAGGAATGCGTAGGTTTGCAGGGCTCAGCTCGCAACCAGGAGCCGATAGCAAAAGTGGACGTGGTGCCTGGGTTGGGCATCAGAGGAGCTTGAGTGCAACCCAACCGGAGATGTCAAAGGTGGCCAGGTCCCTGCTGTAGCAGTTGCCCCTGTCCTTGATCCCAACCGCGCTGCCGCAAGGACAGAGGTGAAATGGGGGACTGGAGGCATCACATCTCCACATCTCAGCCCACCCAAGTGGGAGACCTGGCAGCTTTTGGGTAGCTGGTCTGGGAACATGAACTGCTGATGGAAGGTGGGAGGCAATTTTGGGAGGTGAAGAAAATGTTAAATATAATTAATTATACCCTGAAGGGTGTTCATTCAGGAGCCCTAGGCACCCGATGGGCGGAGGAAGGCACTCCTAAAGGGAGATTCAGATCTCCTGGGGGTTTAGTTGGCCTTCTGAGGTGCCCAGATGAAAGCCAGGCTCATGGCTTGGCCACATCAGTGCGGTGCTTCTAAGGTGAATCTATGCCATGAAAGGGCTTTTCCGTGCTTCTGCTTGAGATGGGATATGGTGGACACTGTACTGAGCTTAGAAGGCAATTACAAAAGCATTTCAGAAGAGGTGGGCATGCCCAGACAAGTGGCTCCTCTGCTCCTTGCTCTACATGGGGTGCTTGTCCCCTCTCTCCTTGGAGCCAAAGGCAGCATCTGCACCCACTGGGCTTTCTGGCCAACAGTGCTCTGCCTCAGATGCTGGAGATCTGCACTTTTGGCCGAGCGAGGAGATGGTGCCGGTGTGGTGCTTGCACAGGAGAGCATGGAGCTCCTCTCCTGTGCTGGAATGTGGCTGGGGGCAGGCGGGGGGTGGGAGCCCTCACAGCAGAGTCTGGAGAAGCCTTTCTATGGCTGTTTTGATCTCTCAAGTGTACAGGTGATAACAATCAGGGCCTGACGTGCTGTGAGGGCATTTATAGACATAGCGAAACGCGCCTGTGGAGCAGGAGGGTGAGTTCGCACCGTATCACGCTCAGGATCAGTGATGCTCTAGGGAATGAATACCAAAACCCACTGACAGGGTGTGCTTCCCATATGGGTGCTTATGCAGCACCATACTGCACCCGTGCGTGTGACACCGCACGTGTGTTATGGCCATGCTGACTGCCAGCAGCTGAAGAAGATCTATCTGCCTCAGCTTCACCATAGCTTTTGAAAGCCAACTCCAGGTTGAGTGAAGCTTCAGCCATAGCATGAGCAAAGACAGCATCCCAGGGAGGAAATGCTCTTTGTGTCCCAAAGCATTTTTATTCCCAGGATGCAGCTCATGGGAAACACAGGACGCAGGCTGTCCTCTCGGCATGGGTTTTAGTGTCCAAGTTCATGAAGAGATGCAGATTTTACACTGAAACGCACCATCTCTGGGGCAATCTGTGAGCACACAGCAAGATGACCCAACCTCTGGGAAGGGGAAGGAGGAAAAAAACCCAGATCCAGTTCAATCCGATCGGGAACCTGAGGGAGATGCAGCACAGCCTCCCTCCCTGGAAACCAGCCAGGGCACTGGAGCTACCACCCCTCCACAAACCCAAAAAGGACCCAAAACCAGACAGCACCAGACACTACCCGCAAACAGGACACAGCTCTCAGACCTTTTCTTCCCACTCTGGAGATGGGGCGTGCAGAGGGAGGGACAGCCACCGCCAACACCTTCTGCCATGTGGTCTGTGTCTGTTATTTTGCATCCTGCTCTCCCGCTAATAAAACAAGCGATGTCCTTGTAGTGCTTTCCGGGGGGGGGAAACATAAAATGCATTTGCCGTTAGTTTATTTTTGTAAAGCCCTATTTAAGCAAAGGAGAGGAAAGGGATCCCTGCAAGGGGCACACTTGCTAACAGGAGAGCGCAATACGCTTGATTGCTCTTTCTTGTCCCACAGAAACTCACTGACGCCCTGGGAAGGCAAAAAAAAAGGGGTTAGGTGATGTAGCTATACAGTGTATAAAGCAGCTCCTTAACACATGGTTGTAGTTATGCAGCTGGGGAAAGCGGACGCATATTTTGGGATGATACCTGGCCAGCATGCAGCCAGCTGTGATCAGATATATCCAGGGTAACTGCGCCACCTCATGGTCCCCAGAGCCAAAGAGTTGAGAAGAAGGAGTCAGACGCCTGGTGTGACTCGCGTTCACTGAAAAGCATCTTCACAGCCGCCTCTGAGAAAAACTGCGGCAGCTTTATTCACTGCAGCGAAATCACCTCCTTTAGGAAGGCCGGGTGGGGATTTGCTCCATGGATTACTGCCTTACTTTGACAATAGTCCCAATAGTCTCCAAATGAACTACTACTACTTCTAAAACAATGGCAAAATAAGATGCCCCCTATCTGCTCTGGGATTGCTCCTTAAAGCACAAAGAATCGTAGAATGGTTTGGGTTGGAAGGGACCTTTAAAGATCACCCTGTTCCAACCCCCTGCCCTGGGCAGGGACACCTCCCACTAGACCAGGTTGCTCCAAGCCCCGTCCAACCTGGCCTTGAACACCTCCAGGGATGGGGCAGCCACAGCTTCTCTGGGCAACCTGGGCCAGGGACTCACCGCCTTCATGCATCACTTCTTCATCCAGTCCTGCTTTATAAGACCCGGTCCCTATGGCTCCTGCTGCTTCCCTGCAGATGCGAGCTTGCAGCCCAGTAGATCCTATCCTGGAGAAGGGCTGTCCTAGATTATCATGTTCTGCTTCCTTTTCCTTTGATCCACTCGAAATAATCTCTCCCATTTGGCACCCCAGGCAGCCCTTCTTTTAGCCTCCTGTTCTCACCCTGCTCACACTTGCAGCTGATTGTTGGCCGTGTCTCTTACAAGCTGTCACTTGGGCATTCATGCCTTGATTTTCCTGATTTTTCCTCCGTAAGAGGTGGGGGGAGAGTTTTCACCAACTTAAGTCCAGCACAAGACAGTCACCTAGTGCTCTCCCACAGTGAAAAGGGAGAGCAGGGCATCATCGGCGTTAAGCAAGCCCACCCCAACATAGTCCTACATTCCCCTTCTGGAAATGCCTTGCTTTTTCCCACAGGCCACAGTGAGGGTCCAGTCCACTATGTCTATTTTAAGCACTTAGACAACTAAAGTTGACCTGGTATCCCTCAGGGATCCGTATTGAAACCAGTACTGCTCAATATCTTCATCAATGACATAGACAGTAAGATCGAGTGCACCCTCAGCAAGTTTATGGATGACACCAAGCGGAGTGGTGCGGTGACACGCCTGAGGGACGGGATATCATCCAGAGGGACCTGGACAGGCTCGAGAAGTGGGCCCGTGTGAACCTCATAAGGTTCAGCGAGGTCAAGTGCAGGCTCCTGCACCTGGGTTAGGGCAACCCCCAGTTTCAATACAGGCTGGGGCATGAAGGGATGGAGAGCAGCCCTGAGGAGAAGGACTTGGGGGTGTTGGTGGGTGAGAAGCTCAACAGGAGCCGGCAATGTGCGCTGGCAGCCCAGAAACCCCCCCGCAGCCTGGGCTGCATCCCCAGCAGCGTCGGCAGCAGGGCGAGGGGGGGGATTCTGCCCCTCTGCTCCGCTCGGGGGAGACCCCCCTGCAGTGCTGCCTCCAGCTCTGGGGCCTCAGCACAGGAGAGACACGGAGCTGCTGGAGTGGGGCCAGAGGAGGCCCCGGAGATGCTGGGAGGGCTGGAGCCCCTCTGCTGTGAGGACAGGCTGAGAGAGCTGGGGGGGGTTCAGCCTGGAGAAGAGAAGGCTCCAGGGAGACCTTATTGTGGCCTTCCAATACCTAAAGGGGGCCTACAGGAAAGATGGGGATATACTTTTTAGCAGGGCATGTAGTGACAGGACAAGGGGTAATGATTTCAAACTCAAAGAGAGGAGATTCAGACTACATATAAGGAAGAAGTGTTTTACGCTGAGGGTGGTGAGACACTGTCCCAGGTTGCCCAGAGAGGTGGTAGATGTCCCATCCCTGGAAACATTCCAGGCCAGGTTGGATGGGGCTCTGAGCAACCTGATCTAGTTCAAGATATCCCTCTTTATGGCAGGGCGTTGGACTAGATGGCCTTTGAAGGTCCCTTCCAACCCAAACTATTCTATGATTCTATGTTTCTATGACCTGAATCCCCATGGACATGTGTCCTATCTGCCTCCTACTGTCCTCAGTGATGAGAAGCTCCACCTTTTTCCTCTCGCCTTCACCCTTCTGCTGCTTCTACAAACAAATGCATTGCCAAGCCCTTGAGCTTAACTCCATCCTAACCACACAAGGAGAGACTGTCTGAAAATCTCACTGGCTTCTTCCCCTCATATCTAATTTGTGGTGCACAGTCAATCCTGTCTCCTGCTGTCTCCTCCTTAGTCACCTTCAGCCATGCAGATTGCATTTCTGTGGGTGATTTCCCTTTGCGTCATTGATCCAGCACCAGTCCTTGTCTGCAGCGAGATAACAATAAAGGTCACCGTTAATTTATGACAATATCACACAGACTGTGTGTCCACGTACCACTGGCTCTTGGCATGAGTAGTTCCTGGCACCGTAAAACACATGTAAAGTGCAAGTAGAATAAGAAATTCTTTGGAGATCTGACGTATCCTAAATCTAGATACAGCTATTATTTTTTAAACTTCGCCCCCCACAGCATCTGTTCATAAAAGAAGGCTTTTTGTAGAAGATGCAATTTGCAGCAACGGCCGTAGAGACATTCTGATCATGGTTCTGCCTCGTCTTCTGCATCCCCTTTACCCATCACCTCTCTTTTTCTCCTGGTACTTATCTGCTTTCAACGGGCACTGATGTTGGGTGGGAGCTGAATGCTGGGCTCTCATGTGGTGTTACATCTGCCTGAGGGTGAAGGCTGCTCTTACAGAAGGAGGATTCAGCTTACGGAAAGGGGTTTTTACCTACTTTGTTCGGAAATGCTGTCCCAGGAATCACAGGTAAGAAGTTCTTCATAGCAGGCCAATTTATTAAAAGCTGTGGGTTACTTGCAGTTTGGAAATCTTCTCTCTGGTATCAAAATGTGATACGGAACCAGAACAAAATACATACAAAGTACAAATGTAGCTGTCCCACTATACAAACGTTTTACAAGACAAAGGAGGGATGAGTTGGGGAAACAGCTGAAATGCAGCCAAGGGAGCTTATTTCAAGCCATTTGAGAAGCTGCTTGTAAACTTTACTCCAAATCCTTTCTGCGTCCTTGCCCTCAGCATCCGCCCTGGATACGATCTCCCACTTTGAATTCAGCGTTTCTCACTGGAACGAAGAATTAGGAAAAGTTTTAAAGCAGAGAGGAGCGACTGATTGCTCAACCGCTGCCAAATTCCTTGACTTCATGCTTCAAGCAAAGCAGTGAGATGCAAGGTGTCCCTGGAAAGCTGCAGACATCAGCCCCAAGTAAAAGTGATCCAATAAAACCCGTTCTGCTCCCTCCCCATCTCTTCCCCTGCCAGCTTTAGGATTGAGCTCCCAAGCACACTTCACATGCAGGAAGGGCCAGAACTGAACTATCCCATAAAATGCTGAAACATTGTGACCTACGCGGCTCATCTTACCACAAAATCTTCTAGAGCAGGCACTTACGTGTCTCAGTTGTCTTTATGTCAGCAAAATGAGCGTTGCCAAGGCCCATTCCCTGGCCCGATGGCCAGATGAGATGGAAGGGTCTGTATCTTCGTCGTTAATCTCTATTGCTTTCCAGAACAGGTTGGGCACATCCATCCTCATCACTGGGAAGGCTATCTGGTTGTGCAACTACAGGACTGTTTGGGACTGGCCAAAACTGTTCCAGGGATCGTGCATAAAATTTAGCTGTACGGCCAGCTGAGACCTGTGCCGGTTATTAGTATGGATGTAGTCAGAGAGTTTTATTTGCTTACAAGAGCAATGGCGCCACAGCCTCCGCAGTGAGCACTGGCCAAGAGAGGTCCAACCTCACCCCATGAGTGAGGATCAAGGGTTCAGATGCAGCTCAGGAGGTCGCCTGGAAGCAAAGAGAGACCAAGACTGAAATGAGAGCCTAATGGGCTATATTATTTATGAGGAATAGAAGGAAGATGTTAAAAACAAACAAATAAAAAACTCAGTCTCACCTAATATTTCCTTTACATTGTGTTTATGGCCTTTGCTGCGCAACCGGTACTGTCAATAAACCAGGCATTCAACGACCCTGCACAAAGCCCATCAACATCTGCCTGGGGTCAGTGGGAGAGACGGCAGCTACTGGATGGATGAGCTGACAGGGACTAGAAGAAGAGAGTGTCACATCCCCATTTGGGTTCCAGCTCTTCTCTTTGCCCTAATTTAATGAAGTAATGAGCCAATTTGGCTTCTTCATACCTGTGGCTGTAACATGCTGTCTCCATCTACGATCAGAGTAGTCCAGGCACCACAGGTTTTGGAGCATGTTGTAAGAACCATTGAATGAAAGTCAATGAGCCGTGTGATGAATTAGATCAAACTAGATAATTAAGCTAGACTCACCCAGACTTCAAATAGAGGAAAATGTCCCCAAGTAACTCCTTTTAAGTGCTAAGGTCATTATCAGTTCTCTATGAAAAAATCACAGATAATGCCATTAATTTCAGTGGATGCAACCACAAGTTTAAGGTTTGATGACATGTATGATACTTGAGTATTTGATTCCTGGAAATAGTCATCCTAGAAACACCGGAGCAAGACTTGCACATATAACCTTACCAGTTTTCTTCTTCAGTGTGACACCCGAGCCCATGTGGTTTAGTGCCATCTCTGTCCTCCAGGACCTGTCAAGCATTTAAACGTCACAACCTCTTTTGGGCAATATTGCTATTCTCTGATTAAAGATGGTCAAACCAAGGAACGGAGATGTTAAGTGTGTTACCTTACCCCCCGAGTGGGAAAGCATCCCTTTGCGATTCAGAACAGCACTCAGTACTATGCCAAGGCTTACTTCTGACACAAATCATGCCAGGAAAGGAGGAGTGGAGGATTTGCACTCAAACACACGCCAGTTTTAGGTGCAGCTGGGAACAGGTAAAGAGAGGAGAGAGCCACAAATCCTCCCATTCTCAGGTCTGCTATTTGGAAACACCGTATCAGACTCAGGGACCAGCCCACGCTCTCGATCTCACCTTCTCTTCCTGCAGTTACTGGTTTTAAACTTAGGCTGAGCGCACTGTCATGCGAGTTCAGAAGATACGTTTTCAATATTTGCCAGTCCCAGCATTTATATCATAGAGTTATTTGTCAAAGCCCCACCTATCCCATGCAGCACTTCCTTTCTGATAATTGCTACTGAGATACAGAGCTAAATAATGGACAGGGGAGAAAACTCTCTAATTCTCACCATTATCTTGAGAGTAGCCTGTTAAAACATGAACTCTCTGATATTTTCTTCCAAACTCCTCCCCTGAGATACGCCTCTGAGCACCCCTGGAATTTCCTTGCACTCAGACACTGCCCTGAGCTGTCGTGGGAACGTGGTGAAATTGGGAAGGTGTCCTTTGGTGTTGAAACCTTCTCAGTGTTGTCAGAAATGAATGGAAACACAGAGTGGTGAGCTGCAAAAAGAAAAAGCGACGAAGATTTTTTTGAAGTCTTGCTGAGTTTATCTCTTCATTGTAAATGGTAAAGAGATTACAACCCTGAGACTTCACGTTCCCCCCACAAAACCTATCCAGGGCATGCTCATGTCTATCCAAGAGGGGAGAAGGTCTCTTAGGGCAGGGACCAGTCCCTGCAGTGATAGCAATGGCAAAAAACTATTTTGGACCAGGTTTCAAACCTCGGGCAAATGGCAGTGTCTATCAGAAAGCTCAGGCACAGCATTGCTGTAGCACGAAGGGCAATACGAGTAACCCGCTGGGGCCATTGCTTCTCCCTCAGGCACCCATTGCTTAACCCATAAGCTGGGTACCCTTTACATCTTAAGAGCTACAGAATCAAAGTCGCTACAGTCTGCAGCACCTCCATCTCATGACTGTTCCCCGACCGTCATTATGAGCTGCCAGTTACTGAGGCAATCCTGCAGCTATGGCCAAAGGATGCACTAAGCCCGTCCACCTTGCTGTGAGCCAGCAGAAGACAACCAGCTCTCTTCCAGAGGACACGCAGCCACTGCTGTCATCATTTTATCCAGTCCTGGCTCTCGGATTGCACATTTAGGGACCATCTGACATGGTTTCCACCATCAAGCCGCCTCATATTTTGGAGTACAGGAGCTTGGAGTCAACATCTACACATGATCATATCAGTTCTTCCCTCCCATCATGTCTGTCATTAGCACTTATCGAAATGGCACCTTGCTCAGACACCCGGAGCTCTACCCAGTGTCCCACAGTCCTTTGTGCTGGCCCCAGGGTGCTTTCAAGGAATCACTGCTCTTAGTCCACAGCACTCCTAGGTGCATATGAGATCCAAGGATTAAAAAACCCTTGGAAACAAGCAACGAGACCATCAGGGAGATGGGAAGGGGATGAGAATGAAAATATCAGGGTAGGCAACACGTGCTCTGAAATAGGAGCAACGACGGACGACAGCAAGTGTCTTGAAAAAAGGGAGATAGCCGAGAAAGCTCTCGCAGACTCTTACCTTTGTGTTAAACGTAAGATATCATTAATTAGAAACAAATCACTAGGAACTAAAGTCACAAGCAGGTTTTGTCACAGCTCGATTTCCACCTTGGTCACTCCTGTTCACCAGGGAAAGCGGCTCATCCAGCACACGGTGAAGTCAGCAGAGACATCTAGTGGCAAAAATAACATAAAAATCCGCAGGGGAATATACTGGACTGCTTTGCTTCATCTTACGGACAGCTCGATTATCACCGGCTTTCCAGTACACATAAAAAAGACTGTTTGGGAGCTCAAGACTGTATTTTTAACTGATCTGTTGAAAAATGTATTGGAATGATGCTTTCCTAAATCTCCCAAACCCCAGCTTTATGGAGATAAAACACCTCCATAACTACTGTGCTTCCTGCCTGTCCTCAGCCTCCCAGGATGTTGTTCACCCTGGCTCTCTCTTGCTTTTTGAGGAGTTGGAGATATTGGTATCATGTCTGGTTCTGGTTATGGTTTTTTGCTCATGTGTGAAGGTTTCTGTATGCCATTGCTGCTGCACTGATTGATGGGATCTTGTTATACAGCTCAGAAGAATTTTTTTTCCATCTGTTCCTTACAAATATGTTTTTTGTTAAGAGCTTTTTGGATTTTGGCTTTGATGGCACTGGGCTTTGTTTAAAGACTCACATTACCTATTATGTTGAACATCTTTGTGCAGCTGTTCCATTTAGTCCAAGTCTGCTCTTCACTGGACACAAACCAGCCACTATTCAGCTTTGGCAGCTGTTTAAAAAAAAAAAATAATCAACCTTTAAGAATGTAACAAAGCAATGGCAAAATTCAATTTCTTAGTGGAGCAGGTAATACTGCCAATTTACCTGCAGTGAAAATCTGGCTTTATCTTCGTCAAAGCCTGTAGTCCTTGCTCTGGATTTGTTCTATAGTCACAGACAATAGATTAGAACACAACACGCCAGATGAAAGAACGATGTGCACACCAAACTGCCAGCCTAGGTAGAAATTTTTACTTTTATAATGACTTTGCAGGGTTTATGTACATCTCACGAAAGACATTTGGCCAACAATGGGAGATCATTGCTGCGACAGCAAGACAGTTGCTCAGGCAAGAGAAGACTGTGGCCTAGATTTTAATGAGTATTTAGTGATATTCAGTATTGCAACACCTAAAGGACTTACAGGAACATTGGAGTGAGAGGACGCGATGGTAAGCAATCAAGAGCTAAAGCGAGTGACCTAGCAGTCTGCTTAACAAACCTCTGTTCATCACCTGGGCTGTCATACCCAACTACGCATGCGGTCCTACCCCGACCCACTTGCAGCGATAAATTTTTAAGCTCTTACATGAGTAAATCAGTTTGGAAAACCAAATTTAGGCTCTGAAGTCAATTAGGCATTGCAAAGAGAAACACTGAAACACCTCATCACTCGCTGGTTGGGCCAAAGAGAAAGTTAGGGAACTTCAAAGCAGCTGGGATCAGATATTTGATGTGATTCCATACCAACTGCGGAACATTAACAGGTCTAGAGGATTCAGTGGAAAACAAAGGCAATACAAAGGGTTGAGTTACCCATCCAACTTTGGTAGTGAATTTTTTCTTTTTCGGTAGCGTTGTTTCTTTTGGCAGACTCCTTACAGTTTTTAAGTCGCAAAGAAAAGCACCACTTTTACCAGTAGCATCCACATCAAATCCATTAAGCAAATGATGAAAACTATTTTAAAATCATTTGCAACCTTTCAGCTGTGCTCACAGGTGCCCTGTTGAACACCTCCGTCCCCTCACTGTCACTCCTCCCCCTTTCCTTTGACTTGTCACATCCAGTAGACAAAGCTTCCTCCACCTTCAAGCACAACTGAAGAAGAGGAGATACAAAAAAATGTCTGCCAAGCATTGGCTGTGCTGGCAAAAGAGGACCACCTCTCACAGGGACAAGGGAGTATCACCCAAAATGAATCTGGGGAGGATGCTCACTTCTGGAAGGGGCTGCTGTTGTCCCCTCTCCTGACCTCCTGGGCAACACGAACCACAAGGTCCCTGCACACAGAGCAGCAAAGAGCACCCCACTCTCCTGCGGTCCCCAGGCTTGCACCCGTGAGGCAGGGCTACTGCTGGAGGGAGCTACAGACCCGCTGCCTCCACTAATACATCTGCATCCAGCTGGAGCACCACCTTACAGAAAAATATCTAATTTAACTCTGAAGCCTTCACCTGATGAAGAATCCACCCTGCCTTCTAGTGACCTGCTCTAGTGCTAACTACTCACCCTGTTGAAAACAACCTTCCTCCAGCCTGAACGTTGCTGCTTTCTCCATCAAGTCCTTGTCCCCATCCAAGCCTGTTGACTCCAGCAGTCCTTCTCTGTAGGCAGGCAGTAACCTAAGAACAGGAGGACAACTAGTGTCTCTGTGGTTCAGAGACACATTAATATTAGTGGCTACATCTCTTCTAGTAAATAAGATGATTCAAGGACTGTTTTCTGGCCCAGAAGACCATTTGCGCAGCACAGCCCACATTCATACACCCAAATACGCACCAATTCACACACCCAGCATTCATACGCCTACTAAGGTGTAAGAGCGACTACTACGAGTGACCCAAGATCTGTGCTCTCCCTGGAAACTGTTGGAGAGCATGGTCAGAACCACAGCAGGGAACGGCCACAACTACACAACCTGGACTATTTCAGAACAGTAGATGGGTCCATGCCTTGGTCCCGGTTAGTTCCTGTACCCTTCAAAGGACAGATTAGCTGTATAAGGATAAAACCACTATCCAGAGCTGTAATCAGTAATATTAAGTTTAAGGGAGGGTATAAATGCCTATGGCTTAGTGTGTGGCTAAGCCTCAAGCTACTAGGGAGAAGGAAGGGGCCAGAAGCTTTTCCTTCAGGCATCTCACCTCATAATACATCCTGAAGAGATTTGTTGCAGTTTTCCCTGTGGTGCTGGGTCTGGCCAGTGTCTGCAGCAAGATACTGAGATGCAGTTTTACCCAGAGTGGCAATTTTGGTCATGCTGCAAACCAAGGATGTCCATCATTTCCCAGAAGAAAAACAATGGAGGAGTCGTTCAGTGTCTTCTCTTTTGGGAATGGGGAAGATAAACTAACAGTAACCACTTAGCTCGCAGAACTGGGAAGATCTCTTTTTCTCTGCACTATTTCTGTAATGTAGGAGCCAGTGAATGTGGCTCTTGTCACTTGATACTTCATTTCAGTGCAAGCCTGAAGAGCTCAAATCCACAACAGCCCAAGCTCTAAATACTTCCTCAGGACAGACTTGGCTGCTGCTCCCAGAAACCTCTTCCTTCTCTTCTCTCATCATTATTGGACTTGCTCTCGCGGCATCAACCCACGAGGCGGAGGGAAACGCTTGGCCAGAGAGCGGGAGACTCCTAGGTTTTACAAGGCTCCTTGGCATCAATTCCAGCTCCCAAATTATTTCTTTTCACTGTTTAAATAATACAAAAAGTCAGTCCAAAAAGACAGGCTATCTGCGTGGGAGATTCAAGACAATCTCTGGACGTTCAAAATCAGGCCATTTGTCTAAATATTTAGATAGGAGCACCGAAGCATACAAACACTTACTGAAAGGTGAGTAAACTTGAATTTTATTCTAATTTCTAATCCATTAAACCCAATTATTGCAATCTTTAAGTCCCTTTGATGGTCTCTCAGTGCCACGTTTTCTCAGAATGGCTGGAGCACTGAGAAATCTGAAATTATATGAAAGATGACACTTGAATGGCACCTGATTTCAAAGGCACTGGCCATGAACATACTGCTAGAAAGCCTTTTGGGCAGGGGCTGCAAATCAACCAGTCTCAGAAAATCTGGACGTGTTTACCAGTGGCAGATGCTCTCCTTCCTGGCTTGCCTTGCACATCCCTACTGCTCCCGAGCACATTTAGATTAATGCAAAGAAGGTGAATATATTTAAATGCAGGTGGCTCTCTGTGGTAGGCAGACGATCCCGTAGGGCCATGCTGGAGGCTGCCAAGCAGGAATTTAGCGTTGTCTCTGTTTGCACAGAAGGGACCTCAGTGACTTGGAAAGTACAGAAGGAAATGTTTTCTCCATGACATACTATGGGCTGCCTACAATCAGCATCCTTCCTTGGCAGCTGGGCTTGATAAATGTTGTCAGCAGCCTGGGAGTCCTTTTGGGCTCCCAGTGTCAAGAACGAATCTGAAGCAACCAGACAGGGACAAACACCCCTACGCCAGGATCGCTCTGGTGACACTAGAGCGAGGCCTTATGTGACTGGGCTGGAAGACTGAATCCTTTGGAAAAAATTAGATTTGAGCTGCTTATTGGGAATACTGGAGTACTGCGTGCAGCTCTGGAGTCCTCAGAACAAGAAGGACATGGACCTGTTGAAGCAGGGCCAGAGGAGGCCACAAAGATGATCCAAGGGCTGGAGTCCCTCTGCTGTGAGGACAGGCTGGGAGAGTTGGGGGGGTTCAGCCTGGAGAAGGGAAGGCTCCAGAGAGACCTTCGAGCCCCTTCCAGTCCCCCAAGGGGCTCCAGGAAAGCTAGGGAGGGACTCTGGATCAGGGAGGGGAGCAACAGAACAAGGGGTAATGGTTTTAAACTGAAAGAGGGGAGATGTAGATGAGATATTGGGAAGAAATTCTTTGGTGTGAGGGTGGTGAGCCCCTGGCCCAGGTTGCCCAGAGAGGTGGTGGCTGCCCCATCCCTGGAGGCGTTCAAGGCCAGGTTGGACGGGGCTTGGAGCAGCCTGGTCTGGTGGGAGGTGTCCCTGCCCAGGGCAGGGGGTGGAACTGGATGATCTTTAAGGTCCCTTCCAACCCAAACCATTCTATGATTCTATGAATAATCAAGTTTGTTAATCCAGTCTTCAGTAAATTATCTAATCTCATTATATATATCACATTTAAAACCTAAAAGAATCCTAATATACATGGCTTTTCAGCAGAAAAAAGTAAATTAATTACCCTGTTTCTCTGCTAGAATATACTAAGTTGCCAGACAGAAATGGCGTTAACAGTTCTGCATGCTCTTACACATGCCATTCTTTGGCTTGACATTTTTAGCCCAGTTTCTGAAAGAAAAAGTATTTTTAAACCCCTGTAATTGTGCTGGGGCTATTTATGTGAGCTTATCAAGCCTTCCACTAGTACCTTTGAACAAACTGGCCAATTTTATACAAATACGGTGAAGAAGACAGGTCCTGCAGAGCCACAAGTGAGAGACCCTTAAGGTCCCCTCACTATAGGAGACAGATGGATGTGAGCTCACCATTTGTCAGACAGCAGAGAATCCACACAGGCAAGATCCCCTTTGAGACACAAATCCAGATGAAATGAAGCTTCTTTGGCTCTGCTAATCCCAAAACAACTTCAATTCTTCTCTTCAACAGAGCGAGGCGATACCATGCCTTGTACTTCTGCTTCTCCGAAAGACAGAAAAAAGGCCACATGACACATTTCCTCTTCGCTCTTTCCCATAATGTATTTTTTTTTAAATCTCTGCTCCAACACTGGGTTTCCAGGTCAACATTTCCACTGTGTTAGGACATTTGGAACAAATTTACCTTTCAATATTATCACATTCAAGCAGCATAAAGTGGCAGCTTAGAGGTGCTGCAGGATGCACAAGACTCCTTCCAGTATTCCCATCATTTACCAAGACCCACGTAAGGGGGGATCTGAGCCTTCCTTTTGAACCAAAGCTTTAAAGCAGTTTGTTTTGGCCTCCTTTAGAGCTGCAGGCCACGTGAACTACAGCCATTTGTTCTGAAACCATAAATCTCACAAGCTATAAAGTGGTCTCCTAATCCTTTTATTTTACAGGGCACACATTTTCTCAGCGAGCCATGCCCCTCCTTAGCTGTGATTTGGAGAAACCTGCACGAAGAAACCATTCCAGCCTTTGGAGCTGGATTTCTCCAGCTGTTGCATTTTCCTTATATCCTGGGCTGTCTGCTTGCACAAATTAGGTGCTCCAACCTGTCACAACCACTCTGTAGAAGGAAAATAAAAGGATCAGCAGCAGCCCCACAATAAAGTTGAAGCCAAATAAAAACTTGTGGAAATTGACTTCATTAATCTTTCTCCTTAAAAAAAAAAAAAAAAAAAAAAGAATGAGAAATGAAGGGTTTTGCACCAAAAAAGAGGGACACACACCTGAGTAAACAGATTTTGAGATCTGCGGACCATCCTTCCACTGGGCAGGATCAAAGTAACTCTGCTGGAGTGCATTATGGAAAAAGACATATATAAATTGGGGTCCTGGCAGTTTAGGAGACATAAAGAAACAAGGGGAGGGCTCTGCTGAAGGTCCCTCTGACCATTCCTACTGCAACAAAATCCTTCACTTAAACATCTAACTGCTGTTGAGAAGGCGATGGGGAAAAAAAACAGAATAGCAAAAATCATATATGATATTCACTCCTTTGATCTTTCCATGTCCTCCTGCTGTGGTGCCTCCTGTCCTACACCAGTGGCACAGTGCTGGGTCGGTTCTCCCATGCTGAGATGGCGCAGGCAGGTGATGGCATCCCACCTGGCTGAGGGAAACCACTTCCAGAAGACATCTCCTTCGGTGGCAGCTTAGCAGCGGTCACTCATGCTTTTCACAGGCCTGAACATGCCAGTCTCTGCCACATCCATCACCTGATGTCATATGTTCATGAGGCGGCTGGATATGCAGCTGGAGACAGGAGTTTCACTCATTTGTGAGACCTGAAGGACCTTCTACTAAGGAGAGTCAAGGGATGGGAGATGTCTCCACAGCAGTGCAAGTGAGCTGGTACCGTCTTGGAGAACCTCTCCTCCTTCACCAGCACCATGCACACATGGAGGACGTGGGAATGGATGTGTAGATGATGCCAGATCTCTGCTTGCCCAGGGAGAGGGAGCCACGCTCTGCAAGTTCTCTAAGGAGCAGCCAAGGTCACATCAGCAGTCCCCACCTCCATTCCCATTTCCTACCCAGATCCTGTGTGATGCCAGTGACAGGGCAACACTTGGCAAAAAAACAAAGGGAATCACCAGCATTTTTTTCAACCATAATGGGATACAGGCAGTTTATTCCTAAAAGTAAAAGCAAATAAAACCAAGAAAGAGCTTGAGCTGTCAAACACAGCACTGCTGTCTCTGTTCTCCAAGTACTACGCTTGTGTCGTGCCTGGTGTACTTCACAGGTCACTGCAAAATAGGTGTCCTTTTCCAAACACTTGTAGGAATAACTGGTTATGAGCATTAAAATGTCCTTCGTTACACAGTGAGAGTTTCATTTTAATAATTCCCGACATGGCAATGTGAGTTTGCCTGCTCAGGAGCAGTTAGCCAAATGCTCGAGCTGAATCGCGTATTAAGAACTGGCAACAAAATAATATCACACAATGAACATATGAACATCATTTTTATGTATTAGACACAAGTACAGTGAAGTGCTGAGAGCACAGAAAAAGCCACAATTTCCCACTTAGTTCTGCTGAGCGTGTGCCGAGTCATAAATGGGGGATAACTTTCCAGAACAACTTTTCAAGATTTAACTGCAGCATCTGGAAAATCTGTTCTGAAACACACCGATCTCAAGTACTCCAGGAAATTTGCACATACACAATCACTTTGCATTTACCTCACACCTCACCTGTGTGGAAAATTAAGTTTATTTGCCTACTTTGCATTCCTAGTGAGACATTGTTATTGCTATCTTTCTTCCTAGCATACGGTTTTGCTTCTTGTTCTTTGCTTTTTTTCAACCACAGGAAGGAAACGTAAGAAGGTCAGGTCTAAGGCGACTGCTCTGTAATACAACACATATTCTTATTCCACATGGAAAAGGAATGTCAGGTTGTTCAAATACCAAAAACGTTCTTCCTCTCACCCTGCTGCAGCAACACTTGTTACTTACCTATAAAAGTAAGCAAAAAAACCCCAACCCTTCACAAAAGATTTGGTCACCGCTCCGCGGTGCGCTCGCTCTAATTAGTTGAGCAATCCAATAAACTGAAAAGCAGAACAATACAAAAGGAAGATTTAATTTGTCTTTATCTATTATGAAAATGAGTTGGATTGCGGTGGTACAGACATATGATTTTATATAGTATTCATCCAAGTTTTTCAATTGAAGCTTTCTGTAAACTGGGAAAATGATCTCTGAATTGCTCTATTTTCCTGCATGGTTCATTCAGGACGAATGAAAATCTGTTTCTAAGATTAAAGACTTTATTTTTATGATACCTAACCACACAAGTTTGTCTTAATTTGTCTTCAGTTTAATCTTGAGAGGATTAAAATTTTATAAAATTATGTTTCACACCAGGTTGTGACTGTTTACTTAAAATATATCTTTTATTATTATATTGTTGTATCTGAAGTACCAATTATTTTATAACTCTGTTCCCAAATTCTTTCCCAGCCCAGGAGAAGTGGTTACTCTGTAAAGACTCCGATATATTCAAATATGCCTAAAAAAAAAATAATTCTAAAACTGCACACTCATAACTCTTTATGCTTTTAGCACACTGAAACATCTACTGTGCAGCAGCTCTGGGACAAGCAAGGAATAAAAGACACATTTTTACCTGACCTAGCACAACTCTTACATGTAATAAGATATTACCAAATTGTCTGTAAATTAAAATCCTAGCGGAGCTGTGCTCAGCTCAGGGAAAGTATCACAATACTTCAGGAAATACTGATCTGCTGGAAACGAAGAAATTACTATATTAATTTTTTTGTAATTAGATAAACATGGCAGGCAGGTTTCCGAGTCAGCTGGGGATATTTAAAATTTCGAAGGGATGTTACCCACCTATGCTCCTGTCCTACACTCACACTGCTGTCTCCAACCTGTTCCCATGTTTGTTTCTGCAGAGATGGTCAGCCTCCGGGTGCGAGCGTCAGCGAGAAGAGGGACACGTGAAGTGGAACCATTCATAAACTGCTGTCACTGCAAGAGGAGACTGTACTGTTAGGAAGAAGATGCTCAAATAACCAAAAACACATGGAATGAGTTTTTAAGACTCTTCCTCTGCCGGCGATCCTTCCTTGTCCACTGCTGACAAAGCGTGAATCCAAACACATACTGACGTTAGGAGGGGCCATCTTCTTTGCTTTTATGAATACCATGGACTGTATGTTCATTTACCCCAAACTAACTCGCCCCTGCTACCCCTTCTCTTTAAGCATCATTTGTCTTATTTCTGCTGTCTCTGTCATATCTGTAAGTCTCCTGGGCTACAGACATTGTCTTATAGCACCAGGCAGGGCTTTGGAAGATCTTGGTATGGTGTCCTGACTCACTGCAAGTTTTTCATGTGACCAGATGGAGGCCATAGCCACTCGAGATACCTGATAACTGGGTCTTATATCCCAGAGATTTTATAAAAATAAATGGATTTATGAAAATAAATAGATTCTTATGATGATAAATAGATTGACGACATAGAAAATATTCCAGAAATGAGGGTCATGTGAATACTCATGATTATATCTAAATAGTCTTTTGCATACAAAAGGCAGTGAAGTCCACCTGCGTCCCTAGCCAACCAGGAATCCTGGAGCCATCTCCTCATCTGCCAGAGGGTGCATCGGTCTTGCCTTCAACTGCAGGTTCCTCGTTCCCAGTCTGCTTGGAGCACAGGCAGAGCACAGGGTGAAGTCTGCCTGCAAAGACCAGAGACCCGCACGACATCCAAGCAGGCCATAAGCAGCAAGATTTACCATTCACATAGAGTAGTAGGGAGTGGAACATGATGATACAAATCAATATTTTAAAAGCTGAGAGTCAGTGCAGAGAAGATAAAAGTGCAAACAGCAAAGTGTGTGGATCCATATGACCTGATCCAACAGTATGGATCCATACAGTCTGGTATCTAAACCAAATCCTCACTGCTAGAAGAACTTCCGCTAAGCATGCTCAGCAGTTGACTGCCTATGTGACCGTCACATCTCATAACATTCTTGCTCTGTCAGGAAAGAAGCAGTAGAAATGCTTTTTAGCCATCTGTGATGGCTTGCTATGTACGGAGAAGGCTCCAGGACACCCTGTAAGAGCCTTCCAGTATCTGAAGCAGTCCCACAGGAAAGCTGGAGAGGGACTTTTTACAAGAATATCTAGTGATAGGAGAGGGGTAATGGCTTCAAACTGGAAGAGGGGAGATTGAGATGAGACCTCAGGAAGAAATTTTTTACTAAGAGTAGTGAGCCCCTGGCCCAGGTTGCCCAGAGAAGCTGTGGCTGCCCCATCGCTGGAGGTGTTCAAGGCCAGGTTGGACAGGGCTTGGAGCAACCTGGTCTAGTGGGAGGTGTCCCTGCCCAGGGCAGGGGGATTGGAACTGGGTGATCTTTAAGGTTCCTTCCAACCCAAATCATTCTATGATTCTAATTTAATCAACAGGTAATGACTGTGCCAACAAGCAGCTGGTCAAGCCAAGAAAAGAGTAAGCAGAATAATTACCTGTTCCAAGTGCATTCTGACTGTACAGTCATTGGGTAAAGCATCCCTTGGGTGTTATGATATTTAGGATCATAGATTATTGATTAATACACAATACTGTAGTAAGGGCTGTTTCCTGCACTCACACCCGAGGGGACACTCCAGAGTAAAGCCTAGAAACTTTTTTCATCAGTTTGAGCTGTTTTAAGATCACCTTTTCCCCAAGGACTGTAAGGGAGGTTCCCTTGGCTGGGCTCCCTGCATAGCCAAGGTTACAGAAGGAAAGCACAAATCTTTATGTAATATTTGAAGAATACTGGTATTTGAAGAAAAGTGAAGAGGAACTTGCTACTTTTCTACAAGTGGGATTCATAAAAGCAGCATTTTAGGATGGGGGGAGAAACAGGAAGCTTGGTGAGAAAATGGATGGGTTGGTTTGTTTAAACAGTCAACCCAACCTGATACAGCTTGCAAACGGGTCCTGGTCAGAAGAGAAAAGTGTCTCATAAAGATCAGAAGCAATGTGAACGGGAATTGAGAAGAGAATGCCCCTTTTTTTTTGTCTACGAAGTTGCATTCTCTTTGTAGAAAAAAAAAATAAATGGAGGACTGTTGGCCTGAACACCTTTGGGAAGGGGAAAGTAAATGGAGTGAAATAGAAAAAAATATAGCATTTTTAATATTTGATAGCAGAAATGGAATTCAATGGGGTTTTTCTGTTCTCCAAATCACAATTAAAATGAGGGGATGTATCAAAAAAGGTCAATTTTAGAACTGTTTTGAAAGATTTCATTGTCACAGGATCTACTGAAAGCCACCTGGGGAATGGAATATAACCAAAGCAGCTGAACAATACAGCCCCAGTGCTCGACTCAGATACTGTATTTTGCTCCTAAATGGAGATTTTAAAAATGTGCTTTTTCCTGCCTTTAACTGCGCATGCCCAGCTTGACACCACTTTAAAGCTCCTTTCCACAGGGGAGGGGGGTAATGCTAAACGCTTTGTAAAAATCACAGCCTTTCAATGCATCTCCAGTCAAAAAATACGAAATACAGGCATGCAAGAACACTGACTTTTGAAAAGCACGACCTTAGAGCACAGCAGGTTAGGCACAAAACTACAGGTCACACGGGGCAGAAAAATAGCATCCAGCCCTGGAAAGACCTGTCTTCCTTACAGCTCTTCAGTGCTGGGAGAAGAGCAGTGAGACCTGAAGGACCACGTAGCAGCAAGGTATGCAGTAGCTTATGCATACCTCGGAGAAGCAAGTTGTGCAGAAAATTATTGCAACAGCATTTTCAGCGTGTTTTTTTCCTCCCTTGAAGAGTTTCCCAGGAGCAACGGAGCACTCTCAGATGGGGAATTGCATCCAGGCTCTAGCTGTGTTGTCCTGCCTGAAAGGTGCAAAGAGTCAGGATCAGAGCAGCAAGTTTGTTCCATTATCCCCGTCGTTAGAACAAGAATGTGAAACAGTCTGGAAAACACAGCAATACCTGATGTCAAACTGTATGCATTACAAGTACTTTCCAAATCCTGCTTTTGTAATAACGCAGAAGGGTGCCTTTACATATGCCAAAACCCGCAGGCTTCTCAATAAACACATCTTCTGCAATGGTGATGCACTTACGGGATTAAAGTTTATAAGAACTGCTAAACAGAGAGAGGTCTGCTCACCTGCCAAGCAGTAATTCCTTCAAGCTTTCTGCCATCTCTGCAGACACTGAACAGGGTACCTCATGCACGACATTGATTTGGAAGCCGTAGTTTTGTACGGTGAAGCTGAAAAGTCTTAAAGGCCATGCTCAGTTCGGTACTTCCACTTAATGTTTTCAGAGTGGAGTGGAAACTATCTGATAATTAAATAGAAAGAAATGCATTTTGTTCATGTAGTAGTACTGTGCTTGGATCGGAGGGTACAGGGTTCTGGAGGAGCCACGTATGGTGCGGACGACGTCTCCCAGGAATAAGCCGCGTGCCTTTCACTCTGGGAGTGCTGCTTCTAAATCAAAGCATTGCTCAGCAGAGTTGACATCTGCAAGACAAACAAGTAACTTCATCTGGCTTTGCATATTTTATATACATATATATACATACACATGCAAAAAATGAACCAAAAAGTGACTTAGAAGTACTTATTCATTAGGCAAAGAGAAGTTCTCCAGGGTGCAAAGACTCTTTTCTCACTGAGGTTCCTGGCACTCGCAGCTTTCCATCACTTTTTTATTATTAAAAAAGGAATTAAACCCATATTTTTCTCATTTCAGTAAGTACCTTTATGATCTCCAAACAACTCCAACAATGATATCATCTGTCTCTTTCCTCCAAGGAGGAATTTGGGCTAGACTGTGATATTCCTGCTCATTCCTAGAGCACAGAGCCTCACACCAAGGCAAAGGCAGCAAGACTCACTCCTTGGGGGGGGACGAAATACATGTCACAGCACCGTCCAGTTTATACTGTACCTCCTACACACCCCTCCCTCTTCTTGAGGGCTGTTCAACACTATAAATTAAGAGTTAAAGCCTGAATCCTGCAAAGCCTGATCTCTGCAGGCAGATACCCAAGGCTGTTCTTCAGCGGTACGTGCTCACCAGTAAAGATCTGCCCATATGGATCCCATTTCTTCACAAATACTCTTTTCAGGATATGTACAACACGTGGCATAATTGGGCTGGAGTCCTTGAAGTGGCCTCTCATCTAATAAAACAGATGATTCACCTTTGACTTGTTAAAGTCCTCCAGCTTAGGAAGGAGGTCAAGCGTGCCTTTGGCTGGCTGCCGGCACAATGGTGGACCCACAGGGATGAAAGTGGGTCCAACCTCCCCAGCGCTGTTGGCCTCCTTGCAGCCGCCTCTCCTCCACACTTTGTGTGAGGTACCTTCTGGCAGCAGCACAAAGCCCTCCAGCCTGGGTCTGCTCAGCCTGACACCACTGAAAGCTGGTGGATGGAGATGGAGAAGACCAGGACCTCATCTGGGCTTGGAGCATCATGCCACTGACCAATCTATGCCCTTGACCAGCTCTCTCATGTATCTCCCCACCCCTCTCCTGCTTCCCTCTTGACCCAAACCCATGACCCCTCTTTCCCAACAGTTCATAAACATCTTCCCTTCACCAAGTTACCAGATGCTAACTGTATAGAAGTGTCCTGCTGCTTCACTAGGAAACAACCATGAAGCTTCAAGTTCTTTTGCTCTGGGCGTAAGAGAGGACAAAAAAGCAAGGTGCTGGTGATAAGTTCTTCTCCTCTAAACCATATCCTGTTGATGGTAGATGCTGTAAGTCTCTTGGTTGACAGAATCTACCTGCTAGAAAATCCCATGGAGGCTTGTGGGCCATGCCAGAGGTGGTGTCTTGCTGAGCAGACCTTCTAGAGCTTCTTCCAGAAGTAAGGAAACAGTCCTTTCCCCAGATCTTCAGATATTTGTTGGCTGAAGAGGTGACAGTAGCTGAATTTTCAGGGTCTAGCAGTTGGTTGTGTAGTTCCAGGTCTAACTGTTGACCGTCACAGATGTCCAGAGACTCAGCAGTCACCTCAGCAAAAGATGCCATAAGACACATGAAAGTATTGGCAGATGTGCTGAACTGCCTCCAAGCCTGGCTTTCATGGGGATCTCAATTTTTACAAGTAAACCACTGCTGCTCAGTTTCTTTTAGTAGAGGTAGAGCTGTCACAGGACCCTCTTTAACAGCTGCAAGGGAAGCCTGTGCTCTAGTCTGGACTCCATATGGCACGCTCGCAGCCTCACAGCATGGCTTCTCAGCAAGAAGCATCCTATATTGTCCCCACAAATGTTTTGTTATAGTGTTGCTGCTGGTGGAGCACATGGTCATGAATGCATAAGGGTTTGTGGGAGGTCTGTAGATAAGGCTGGCTTTTACCACCCGCGCTTAGTCAGTGCCGCTAGTTCTACAACCAGGAAACTAATTTATTCCTGAAGAGTATTATATTAATTAACACGCATGCGGGGTCGTTGGGAACCTTAAGCAAAATACTTCGGCAGCAGCCACTGAAGCACCAGAGCATCATCTACTGTAAGATCCCACAGGCGATCACACTGACAGTTTACTCACGTATTTAACTTTGGGACACTACAAAGAGAGGAACAGGGGACTACAGGGCATCTGCTCTGTCACTGCCGCACCGCTTCTCTTCAATCGCACTAAACAAACTGCTAGCACTGGCCTTGCCTTCAAGGAGACTTCCAGGAGTAACGACTGCCAGCTAAAATAGAAGACACACAAGCATGGTTTTAAGAAAAAAAAGCAAGCTTGCTACACAAAAATACATTAATGGAAACAGCGGACAACTATGGCGTCAATAAAATGAACAAATACTACCTTGTGGAACGTGCACATTGAATTCTATTTGATTAACACTCTTACTTTGCAAAGTAAACTTATCATGAACATGCACATCTTTTGAAATTACTGCAGATCTGTCTACAATTTCCAACTCCGTTTTTTTTTTTTTGCTGATGTGTCACTACTTACACATAGGCCAAATGTTGGGGAGACTGCTATTCTTTATAAGAACTGTTTTCCATAGGGAAAACAGGGAGCATTAGAGGCCTGGAAGTTATTGAATGTTAAGCCTTCTTTGGGGTAACACCTACTGTTATTCTAGGTTAGCAATTACTTGATCTATTTCAAGAAACAAAGAGATTTATTTTCACCTTCTTAAGAGTGATTGGGATGTTTCTGGCAACTCGGATTTGCAGCATTTCGCAGAACGGGAGCACGGGGGGAAGAAGACAGCTGCACCCAGAATCTTTAGAGTGGTTCTGCTCCTGCTCCTCTGCTTCTTTACGGCAGAACCTTGGCAGATAAATAAGCAATTACAGGATTTCTGTGGCCAGTGACAGAAATAACGCCACGGGGGACAGAACACTACACACTGCTTTTCGAAGAAGTGACAGTGATTTCTAACAGGAACTCTGTGCATGGGAAAAGGAAACAGAGTTCGTATATTCTTAAGACAAGCATCGCTTTCACGAAACACAATCAGCTGAGCAGCTAAGGAAAATCCACTTTCACTAAAATACATTAATTTCTCAGCAGTGATACTTAAAATAATTTATACATATTGCTTCATTACATAGAACGTGCCAAAGAGCCAGGTCAAAGCAAGGTAAGAACCTCAGATTCACCATGGAAATACACACTCCTCTGAATTGGCACGACATTTAAGATGACAATTCCCTCTGTCTCAAGAATCCATTAACAAAAAAATGGAACCAAAGTTTATCTTTAGTGATTATTTGTCCCATTTTCAGACACTTCTCTATCAGTCTTTGACCTGCGCTAGCAAGAATGTTCTCTTTAAAATTACTTTACTGGATTCCACTTCAGTCGCCTCCTTCCTCTGCACCCTTGGTGCTAAGATGTGAGCCACTAGTTTCAGTAAATGATTTTCTTCCACACAAATCTCTTAAATTAAAAGGGTACTGACCACTGCAATCTGCTACTCCCCTGCTCCTCTGCATCCTGCTGAGCCATCACTACTCAGACTACCTGCTACAGGTTGCACTGATGTGCCTAAAAATGAGGCATTCCACACCAACAAGGCAATTCAAATAGGCTCAATAAGCAGCTTTTGATTGATTACAGACACTCTAAGCATCTCTGTGAAAGGCAGCGCAACAATCAAGCACACCAAGCGATCAAAGCTCACAGAGCCAGCTAATTAGCAACACTAGTCACAATTGTATGTCGCAGCTGAGCTCCAGAAGACACTTCAGTAGCTAAAAGAGCATTTTACTGCATTTTCCCTGCATTGTCTCAGTATACCGGTCAAAAAGATCTCATTTACACAGTCAGAAAGTACTCTTCAGCTCTTTTGGGCAATTATATGGCACTGGGTATTAATTTTCCTTCTCTGATTATGCCCGTAAGCCTGGGCTCATCCAACCTGACTTTAATGATGTGGAGCTCCCAATCTCAGAGGTGATGACCACCTCACATTGCTGTGCTTAGCACAGGAACCAACAGATATTCCCAGGATGGGAAAGATCTTTTTCTTTATTCTATTAAAATTGTAATTGAGATCTTCTTTAAAAGAGACAATTTTCCATATGACTGCTAATTAAAAAAATGCCCTTTTTTTTTTTTTTTTTTTACAGCATTAACATAGATTTGGGCTATTTTCATATATTCAGAGGAACAGAGCAAGCTATTAGCTAAAAGATTTTTTACTGATAGAGGCAACAATTGCATTAACATGAAAGCATGCCAGAAAGCATACACAAATAGCAGTGGAAAGAAAAGATAATACTTTTTAAGAGTAATTCTTACTAATCCAATGTAAATAAAAGCTCCTGAAAGCATTTCTTAAGAAGTACATAGCCAGTTTAATATCTAAGCTTACTTAAGTAAAGTGGTTTGTTTTTTTTTTTCAAATTTAGTCTTATTGTTTGACTTCATTAAAACACTAAGTACCGTATTTATCATAGTCCGTACAATGATTCCATTTTCTGTTGCTGGGGGCCTTTCCCACTGCAACTAGAAAGTACATAAAAGGACAACTGTAAATAAGTTTTAAAATCAGCATGCGTCAGGATAGCTGCAAAACTTCACTTTTCAACTATTGCAAATTTCACCTATTTCCACCTGTTTCAGTTAAGACAGAACTTGACAATTAAAAGCACTGTATTTAGTGCTATCTCAAAATACTTCAAAAAACCTTCAGCAGAACATACAGATTAAGCTATTACACAAAGTTTCCTGTGTCTTAAGACAATGCCACTCAAAAACAATGGAGAAAAAAAATTGCTAAAACTAAAAGGTACTTTACAAAAGAATACACATTCTCAAAGAGGCACAGCTTTACTAAGAAATTCAGTACTATGTAAAAAGCAATTCACATTTTATTTTAAATTGCAATAAACTGTACAAAAATGTCATATTCTTGCCAAAAAATAACAGCAATATTTCCAATATTACTTCTAGACAAACCACAAGTTCTTATTTTAATCTTTCCTGGGCGAGTTTACAAATAAACAGATGAGATGCACGATTTTGTGTCAGAATCGGGATAGAACGAACAGATTTATACGCTTGTGGAATAAATTTTATGGTTTTAGTGTCTTTTGGGAATTTAAGTACTCCTGCCATGCCTGTTAAAAGCCTAAAGAAAGAGTTGTGTGTCTCACACAAAGGAATGTAAACAGTCATCGAGAGATTAAAGAGGTTGACTCTTCCAATGAAACCGTAAACGTACCTCTACACCACTGACATTCACTTTACACTACAAACAGTCCACAGCACGAGGATCGTGCGATAGCTGAATCCACTCTCCAAAATGACAATTAAATATACAAAGACTGTTTTTTTTTAACAGTTTTCAAAAAAGAATAAAATCCTAAGTAACAGAACTGAAATGAATTATACTCTTTTTAACATTTTGAATTTATTTTTTTTCCTCATCCTAATTCATGAGCAAATATGTAACAGCCCCATCAGATCTACAATCACAATGTCCTTTTTCCAAGATGCAATAAAGTAAACGAGCACCTAGTTAAGTCAATCAGATGTAGAAAGCACCGCTGCCAAGAGCACGGGCTTATTTTCAGGGTTGGCTTTGTTCGCCTAACACATTTAATGCAGCCTAAGAAAACATAATTTGGGTCACTGACCACAGCTTCTTCAGTCAAAGATCTAAAATGGAAATACAATTGCCGTGATTTTTAAGATTTCAGTTTTTTTTTCCTCAGCATTGAAACCTAATTAAGAAAAAGCTGTTTCAACAGATTGGGTAGAGCTTAAAAAAATTAAGCATCTTCTGTTACTTCAGAGTTGTTTGAGGGAATAAAGTCTTCTTGAAATTCCACTTTATCTGGATAGAGTTTAATGTAGGTGTCCACCATTAAATCTAAGTCATGTTTTATATCAAAGTTTATGTTCAGCACAGCTAAGTTGCTTGACCTTTGCTCTGTCAAGGTGTTTTTCAGGTATGCCTTCAAGCGCTTTCGTCCTACTTCATATTTTTCATTCTCCACCTTCATCACTGGAAGTATGCACAAAACTTTAAGCAAGGCGTAAACATTAGGGAAAAACTTAATGTCAGGCAAGTGAAGTGCTTCATAAATAGTAGCTGGAAGCTCGATATCTTTTCCTCTGTGCTTCCACTTGATTCTCCAACAGTGAAGCTCAGCAGAAAGCGTGTCTGGATTAGGCAAGTCATTTTTATACAAGTCAGCGTGATGCTCCTCGGACGTATTGAATTTCAGCTGCCCCATGACTGAGGGCACTAACGATAAACACTTAAGAGCTTTTAAATGTTGTTCTGAGAATATATCTTTTAATTCTTGAATAATATGCTCCACTGTGGGGACACTAAGGATTTCTTTGTAGTAGTTTTCTGATGTTACCTCAGAGTTCAAGTTCCCCTGTCGTGCCCTGCGAAATTTTCCTGGGAGTTTAATTTGTACATCCAGTTTTGTAGCCAAATTTGTTGCTTCCTCGAACCAAAATTCATGGTAAACTTCAATATTCTCCATCACTTCATTCAGAGAATGTAACACTGCTGTTAAGCTGCTAGCTGCAAAGAACACATCCGATGTTTGTCCTTGGAGATTTTTTCCGAATGCTCTTGTAAAAGACAGAACGTTTTTCAGAATTACAATAGTGACAATGAAGTCAAAATCTGTTAATGCACTTGAAAGTACAAATGCTCGACCGACAATAAAATTGTTCCACCTGACGGATGAGTCACTGCTTACCGCATCCAAGCACAGTACCAAGGCTTGCATGAGGTCCACTAAAACCTCAAAAGTATCGTGCCTGCCCGTCCACTGAGAACGGCAGATCTGCTTCAGCTCGTTACCCTTCACCTCATTGTTCTGAAAAAGAACAGAAATCGTGTTGTCCAGTTCTACCAATAATTGCGGAGACTGATTAAAAAGACAGCAAACTTCTTCGATTGTTCCTAGTGCAATGGAAACCCCAACAACAGGAACGGATTTTGCCAGCCAAATGTTTAAGGCACAGGAGGAACACAGCGTATACACAGCTTGTGGATACTTTTCCAAGAGTCTTGTAGCCACAACTTTCATTTTAGAAGCAAACCCACTGGAGACAATGTAGGCTTGACCTCGACAGTACTCCATGTTTAGACCCCACTTTTCAGTGATAGTCGTGTGGAACTTAACAGCTAAAATTTCAGGATCGGCCTCATATGGTAAAAACCCTATGAATTCTTCTCTTAGATTATGAGAATCATCAACAAATCTCACCAACACTGGCAAATGTTCCTCTCCTGCGATGTCTACTACTTCATCGGTGACAATAGAAAAGAAGTGTGAGTCTCTTACTTCCCTCAGCGTCTCTTCTCTAATACAGCTTTCGCAGATCTCAAGCATTTGTTTTTGCTGAGTTTTTGAACAATACTCAAGATTGACTGCAGTCATCTCAAATCGTTTCCTCAGAACTTCATCTCCAGCATTTATTCTATATTCCAGTAGAGCCTGAAAGTTATCTGAAGTAAAAATACCTTCTGGAAGCTCATCAACATTATGGCCATCCAAAGGAATATTTTGTTTACCCATTAGGATCAAAATTTCAAACAAAGATTTAAGGTAATCTTTGTTTTCTCTTTCTTCCAGTGTTAAGGGGACAGCTTCTTCCTCTTGTTCTTCCCCTCCTTCCTCAGAGACAGTATTTTGTTCATTGCTTTCATTCAATTCTTGAGTTGCCTGTTGCCGTTCAAAACCTTCATCGACTGCAAAATATAAAACACTGTAAGTGTCAAGATAATAAAAATAAAACACATTTGCTTTCCTCTACTATCCCCATTACCTTTACGTTACTGGAGTCCAGAGAAGGATGTTCCCACTTTAAAATTCAATGAGTAGTTAGGAAAGAGTTTAGGCTGGCTGTTTGAATCAAGCAGGAACTCAATTATCCTCCTGATATATATAAACTTATAGTTACATGTCCTACATTACCTCGTCAGCCTCAGTAAACAAAGCTTTTATGAACTCAATTATTTTGCCCACTTACTCTTCTGTTGCTTCAGTGTTCTTATTTCATCTTCACTCTTAAAAAAGGAAAAAAAAAAAAGAACTCTGATGATTATGTGTACCGCATGACCTTAAAATACTAAAACACATCAAGATCAGACACAAATATTGTAGATGAGATCATTTTAAGAGTGTTAATATTTACCAAAAAGTGCTACAAGGTCCAAGAGGAGGAGGTTTCTTCAGGTAGTTTATTGCTACCACGACACACATCTACTAACTACATCAGAATAATTTGTTGCTAGTGCTAAGGTTCCCATACTTATATTAGGAGTTTGATCAATATATATTTTATAATTATTACTAAATAGATTCCATTAAAGAATTATGTTTCAATATGACCATCACTGTCAGTAGACAGAACTGTCTTTAACTCTTATTTTCAGTCAGTAAACAGACGCAAACTTATGAAGAAATCTTTAGAAATTGTCTGTAAGTTTTCCCAACATATAAGCAGAGTTTAGGAGTTGAATTCCTCTTAATTGTCAGTATACTTATAACCACAGAGACCTAGAGACACTTTTTCTACAAATGACACAGAAGAGGTATTGCCAAGACACAATTCCACAAAAAACTGATCTTGGTTTTATACATGGATCATCGTTTCAGAACAATAGGCAAAACTAAATATGTCTGAATTGGTGCAGACTTCGAAAGTTAAATGGGTGAACTGAAGATCACAGTCAATATGCAGCAAGAATTTTAGGCTACTATGCGTAAGTTGCATTCAGTTACCACTGTAATAACAAGAAAGAGGAAGCTATGCACTTTCTTTGGAAGACAGAATCAGCTCTGGATCAATACATTTCATTTTCCAGATTATTTCATTAGACTAAGATTTATATCAGCATAATATTTGGACATTTGCATATAATCAACAAAAAGATACTAGAATAGGCAGTACAGAAAATGCAAACTAAGTGCTAAATATTATTATTTGACACTTTTAAACAAAAGTTTCACATAAACTTACTTGCAAAAAATCTTACATTAAAAACTTACCAGCTCTTTTATCCTTTTCCTATGCCTGCTGTGGGGATTGTTCAGGTGACTCGTAAGATCAAATATAGTTGGCACAGCATTATCCCGTAAAACTGTTCTGTAAGGGCTCTGTAAGCAGGCAGACATCAGGATTAGGGATATCTTTGGGAAGTTCTCACTGTGTGTGCACAAAAAGCCCCCAGAATGTCAAATGCCATGCCCTGGCCCCCTTTCTTTTTTCTTGCTTTTTTAGAAAAGTATTTTCACTTTCTGATGTTTCAAAATAAAGCTATGCTATGCAATTTCACATTTTGGGGTATGAAGAGAACACTGAAAATGAGGAGATATTTAAAAAAAAACAAAAAAACAACACAACCCAAACCACAAACCCTTTTTCTTCCCTGTTATCTTCACATCAAAGACCCCAGATACAATAATTAATGTAATATTATGATTTTTTTGTTCTGGATAAAAAGACATCTATGCATCAGAAAGGAAACTTTTTGGTACTATTGAGCCTTGGGTTTTATCACCTATTTCACAATTCTAGAAACAATCACATAACCATTTTCACAATTAAAATGTTCAACTGCTTCTTTATGTAGACTTATGAATTCCACAAAACACTATCGTGAAAGATCGTATTGAGGAAAATGTATCTGTCAAATGAGCAGCAGGACGAAAAGACTTCTAGGTGGTCATGTAAACGTTTCCAACAGTTAAAGAAAAACATTTTAAGTAAAATTTTCTATTTATATATAGTGTAAAACTTACATGATCTAAACTGGCTAATTTCCAGTAAGTGCAGAATTTTATTTGATTATCTTTATACCTGTCATTAGACTGAGATACATTAAACAAACTGAGTTTCATAAAGCTTCATTTCAGATTCAGAATTACTTCCAACATTCATTTGTTCATTTGTTTCTGCGATTCTGGCTAATCAGAGACCCTGTCATGGGCAATACCAACAGGAGCTTAAAGTCTGACCTGTGTATTTTAATTGTTTCACAACTGAAGGAATGATTTTACCTATCTATCGGAGTAAAATTCAGTCTGGAGATTAAAACTGGATACAAAGCCCCAAATCCACTGTTTCCGACTGTTAAGTAAGCTGTTAAAAATCATCATTAACAAGAAGAACTGAAAGCTGTTATTTCATTAACAGGAAACAGTGCCATGATTTTAGCTGGATCAAATGTATCAACAACCAAAAGCTTGACAGACGTAAAGAATGTTTAAATCTCTTGGCCACAACAGTGTAATTTAACTGAATCACACCATGTACACACTTCAGTAACAGCACATTAATGATTTTAAATAATTAGAGGTATGCAAACTTACATACTTACACCCAATAAATTTATATAATGTTGTAACATCAACAAACAAAATGAGTATTGCTTTGCACGAGTAAAGGACTGCAGTGAAGACCAGGGCCCTGCAAACACACTAAACCAGCAGGAGCATCTCTCTTTTTCTCTTCCCCAACTGCTCATTTCCACCTCAACCTTTGTGACAACATCTGCGAGTCTGTGCGGTGCCCTGGACCATGACAATGATCTCAATTAAAACTAAGAGATTAATTTTCCCAGGGACCGCTCACCCAGGGGATCAAAGATTAAAATGCAGCTTTCTGATGAAAAATGTTAATCACATTTTGCAAGATGCTATAAACAAATGCTTGGTTTTACTTACACTTCTACATATCATAGACGTCTCAAAATGTTTCGCGCACAATCTGTAATGCTTGTTGAGTTGATCTGGAGTTTTATCTTCTAGATCTGCCCTTCGACAGTTCTCTACCCATCTTTGACATCTGCATGTAAGCAAAAGAATTAGCTAGTTTTAAGATAAACCAATTCCAAACCATTCTTAAAATTAGAGCACAGTGAGCTCTGCCCTTAATGCGAGGCTAAGGAAAGTTCTGTACACGTTCTGTTGTAACATACCATCAAGTCTTTTTAAAAGTTTGGTTTTCTCCTTTTGGTCACCACTTAATACCACCCCAGCAAATTCAGGAATCTTTTCCCTTAATTTATACATTCTTGCTTAACACTCCCCAGCAAATTCAGGAATCTTTTCCCTCACTTTGTATATTCTTGCCTTTGCCTCACACATACACACACCCCCACCAGATTTTAGCGCAGTTGCTCATGAAACCTGCCTATTTAATTCCTATTAATTTAATCTTAAAAAGACAAGTTAAAAAAGAAAGATATGCTTGTAGGCTAAAGTCATAAAGTTGTTACAGGTATCTATTAAAATAGTTGTTTTCCTCTACTTCCCTTCAAAATACAGCATTTTTCTGATTTATTTTGGTCATTGGGGAGTTTAGAGTAGATTTTTGAAAAGGGAAATAATAAAAATAAAAAATAAATCATTCTATAGACAGTGCTTACACGCCTGAGGTACGTTTTTGTTAGATGCATATTTTTCCAACATTTACTTCTGCTTTGGGTTAGTTCTCTGAGATATAACACAAAACTACAGAAACATTTCCCCTACTAATAGGGCTCCTTTTAGATATGCAAGACACTACTTCCTCTGGCAAGTAAAACACTTGCAGTAATTGATGCAAATGCATTAGTCAGCTTATATTTCCCCCAAGGGGGTCTATATAATCACTTTCTTGCTATGGAGTTTTGAGCAACAACATGCATAGACTGATTCTGCACAGCTACTCCAGTAAAACTCATCTGCTATTTTATTTTGCAGTAAATATATATATATAAATTAATAGGACTCCAGCAGCTATAGATATCTCTGTATTTAAAAGTTTCATGAAAAAAAGTCATCCTTTCCTTCCTGAAAAAACAATCCTCTGAAGCAGCATTATTTTAATGCACTTGCTTACACTTCCTGGCATCACAGAGCCACCAATTTACAACACCACGTAAGTAAACAGTGAGTTGAAAATATACGATACAGATAACTAAATACCTTCACATGAACATGACCAATAATTTGTTCACTATTCAAACTGTAGAGTGGTTATGCAAGCTCCCATTCCTCCTAGGGTACATCCTTCCCCAGACAAACTTGAGAACGCCAGAAACAACTATATTATAAAGAATTACACAATTATCACAATAATTCTAGAGCAAAAAGAAGAAGGAACTTTCACTACAGTCTCAGAAACTTGTTTTATTTACAGTCCATCACTTTGCTATGTACTTGTCAACATGGACTCAAACTTTAAAGTGTTGTGTTATTTGTTTTGTTTTTTTTATTTTTTTATTTTTAATTGGTACACGTTGACAATGTCCACAAAGTCCCAGGAATCTACACAGAGAATTTACATGAAGAGTTTACTAGGGCAAAACTGGGGGAGATCTCCCCACGACCCAATCATTGCTGAAATTCATGGAAGTGAAAAAGTTACTCGGTTCACTTAAAAACAAAAAGCTTTAAATCTTTTTTATTCCTAAATTAAAAAGAAGATGGGTCCCGACCCAAGAAACAGATAGATGTTAAGAGAAAGCAATTTTATTATTATTTTTGAATGCAAACACAGAATTATTGCTCATAGGAGCAAGGCGGGAGAAAAATAGTTAGCGATTATTCAGTAATTTAGGAATGAAGGCTGTCTCACCAGATGTTTTGGTGGGCAGCCCAAATGAGGAAACCCACAGCTCTGAGTGGATTCACCATCTCCTCTACTTCAACTGAGTGCAATAAAGGGCAACTGTGAAGATGAGAGAGAGGAATCTTGGATTCCTATCTCTGCTGGCCCAACAGTTTGCATATCTTCATTTTCGCTGATGCAAAATATCAAAATAACAGCTATAAACAGGAATAATTTCTAATATTGCTCTCATAGATCTAGACATAGTCATCCTTGATGATGACTTAAAATAAGAAAAGAAAGAAAATGTTTTAGAAAAAAATCAGGTTTTTGACACCACAGATCTTGCACTCTTGCCTGGACAGCACAATTGCCCGAACAAGAGAACGTTCTGCATTTAACCAAACACTATAAACACAATTTTTTTACACAGGAGACCTTTAGCATGCAGATCATATTGAATCTGGCTCTGATACTTTCTGAGGGGGTGCTGATTACCAGTTAACTCGTTAAAGGTGATAGCATCGAGCTGTCACAAAGGCTGATGAGCCTCCCTATAGCCAGTGGGGAGGGTCTCAATCCAGAAGGGTATCCAGAGCAAGAGCCTGACCCTAGCAGTCTTACTCGCCTTGCCCTGTGGCTCAGGGAAGCTGAGGAAGACTACCAGGGAGCAAAGTCAGAGCTACTCATGTTACGCTAACTCCTCTGAATCCCCTCCTGGCAACAAATGAGTGGCAGTGACGGCACGCCTAGAACTGGCACACAGTTGCCAAGGGCAGACAAAAATCATCCTGAATCCCTTCACCTCCAATGTTGCTGCCAACCAGAGAACCAGTTAAGCAGATACCAGTAATAGCTGGGGACCAAATCAGACTGAGCGATGGCAAAAGACACCCTGAGTTCTTCAGAGGGGACATACTCAGGAAATGAGCCTCCCAAAGATTAAATTAACCATCCAATATTCCTCTCCCTTCACTTCTTCTACAGTTACATAAAAGTGGCTCTGGAGGATGCAATTTGTGCCAAAGTCAACACTGTCTGAGCATACAATCCCGAAGAAGCCCTTGAGATCTGAGCCCCAGTTTGCAGGTCCTGATCAGACACGGGCACTGAGCTCCTCACCTCATCAGAGCAGCTGATGGGAAACTAGACAGAGCTCTAGACATCTAGGAAACTCCACTGGCAAAGGCTAGAGCGTTGATGTTTTCTCAGGTAGCTACAGGACTAGAGGGAGACGGTGAAAATTATGTGACTGGACTCAAACATGCAAACCCCATGTGAATTGGACCCTTCAGTCTTGCCATGAGTTTGGCTCCAAAAGGAATCCTCTACGAGGAACAAGGAATGGAAGAACAAAGAAAAAGGAGGTCAGACCCCTGAAATCACACAACATAGCTCCGCATGGTATTATCCAAGCAGCAATTAAAAAGATTTAAGAATAAAATTATGTATAAAAATGTCTCCGTTTTTTTAGTATTCAACAAACACACACTGTATACTGTTGCACAAGCGCTTTAGTTGCAAAATATTTGGCACAAATTAAAAGCCATTTCAATGCTATATATTACACCACTGCTTAGGTATTGCTCATTAGTTTTTAAGGTTTCCTCCAGTCACAAACTTCACGTTTTCAGAGATCTGCTGACATCTCATGGAAGCTCAAACAGCATTTTATTTAGGTGCAGAAAGAGGGACTTATGTTACCTCAGTATTGGTCAAATGTAGTAGAATAGCATCTCTTTGCTTAAGAAGAATTTTGTTCCAAATACTCACACCTCACCTTTACTCAAACCTCCATGACAGAGTCACAAATATGGACGAGGGTTAAACAGACAGATCTTACTGTGGGGATCACAGCCTCGACTGCATAAAACTATAAAATATGTATCCTTATTGGGGTAACAGAGGTGATTTACAATAATGTTTGATATGAAAAGACTACGTACCATCCATTAAATGCAGCTGGTTCTTTTTCAAAGCCTAATCTGTGCACCCCTTCTTGTTTTCTCACGTAGCGACAATAAATGAATCCAGTCTTAAATAACTGGTTAGCTCTCACAGACTTGCTAGCTCTTGAAAGATCAGACTTGGAACATCTAACTGGAACTGCTTAGCACTGAACTGGGAAAATGTAAAGGGAATTATTCAGTTATTGTGGAAAACTGAAAGCAGTAAAGCAGCAGAGACAATTTACTGGGGACTGTGTATTTCTCATCAATGATTTTTTTTAAATTAAAAATTATTTTTAAAGATGTATTCTAATGCTGTTATACTCAACTTTCTCACTGTAAGCTGACAAGTGCAAACAACACATTTTTGGCCTAAAGTACTTTGGTCACCAGACCAGTTTGACCTATAACGGTCAGAGGTTTCTATGACAGCAAGCAGTACAAGCAACACATTGTCATTTACAACTGCAAATGCCTGCTGTAGTCCAAACCGGAGAATAAACCACTAACATCCTTCAGCCTACAAAGGGAGAGGGCTGCATGGGTTTATCAGTCTTTAAATGCTGTTATTGAAATAGAATATGATCAACTTTGGACATTTTAACATAAGCTTAAATGAAAAAGGTGTAAAATATTCAAGGCGGGGGTAAAACTTTTAGAGAACTTAAGGACAGTGTCATCTTTGTCACTGCATGTTTTTAAGAGCATAACAAAGACGCTAGAAACAGTTTAGGTATAGCTAATCCTTCCTTTGGACAGTGGAAAGGTCTAAGATGATCCTTCAGGGTCAATTTTAACTCCATTTTCTACTATTCTGTTACAGGAACATTAATCGTATTAGCCTGAGTGACTTCAAGAGGATTATGAAGTAGGCACACTCAGAAAGCGTGCTTGCTCACACACTGTAGAAATGTAAGCCAATACATGCTTCCGAAAACCATGTCTGCAATCCACTTTAGCGTTTGCAAATGAAATATCCATAAAACAATATTGTAGCTGACGCACATTGTTTTTTTTTCAAAAGGTTTTCATTTCTAAACTTCCACAAATGGTGGTTAAAAGTAGGAGTAGTCTAATTCGGAAATACAATTAAAAAAAAAATCTTTAAGATCAGGGCGTTCCTTAATTAACTGCACCTTTTTTGATCTCTGTATTGCTACCATGGAAAACATTCATTCAAAATGTCTTTCAATCGAAAAATTACAAACTGGAGGGGGTATTTTCTTCATACAATAAACTGTCATGTATTGACCAATTTTGCACAACTTGACATAACTCAGATTTTACAGCATGGACTCCTTACAAATTAAGACTGAAGTTCAGACAATACCAATTCTCCTCAATTCCGCACAAACTGCAGTCATTCCTTTGAGTAAGAACCTGCAGTTCTCACAGGACAGAACGTGGAAAGAGACAAGGCTAGGAGTGAATCATACAAATGAAAGGTTAAGAGCTAGGGAATCAACTATTTCAATTTCAGTTTTCATTAAAAACATAAACATATGTAATAAGGATTGCGCTATAAAACCTTGAACGTATGGACATTAGAAAGAGGTCTGGTTATCCTAGCTTTAACACAAGGCACTGCATTCACCCAGGAGAGCTTGATGACATATCCAAACACACAGCTTTAAGCAGCAGCTACTACTTATACAAGCTTTTTGTGTCTTCTTTTGAAATCACCTAGAGTGATTCTAAGATTTCTAAGAAAAAAAACTATATACCCACAATTCCCATGGGTTTTGAAATTTTCCAAAAATCAGGTCAAGCAGCTTCAAGGAAGGAAGCAAGAGAATACCGTGTACAAATCGCCAAAAAATTCAGCCTTAATTATCTACTGTTGGGAGAGAGATAACTGGTATTGCTCTAGCACCTATGTACCTTTCAAAATTGTGAGAAGCAAGTGAAGTCATATGATTTTAAGAGCGTTATCTAGATTCAAAGGGCTTCTACACGTGGGTTTCTACGTCTAAGTACATGATTTATTTTTCACGGTATTTTCCATGGCCTCTCACACTTCTTGCTGTACCAGTGCATCACCCCTGCTTTTCACCCATTGGTAACTGGAATATCCCACCGCTTCTGCTGTTGCTCACAATGCTTTGCTACCAACAACCATCCTTGCAATCCTGTGACAGCTGCCTGTCACACCGGTGTCCTATTTGTCATGCACACACCTCATCATCCAGCACCACATCACCTCAGCACACACAGTAGGACTGACAGGCTTCCACCACCTGAACCAGTGCTGGCCTTGTATGGGCTCCCCACAATGCACGGGCTCACTTGGCTCATCCCGTTGCTCCTGCACCCATCCAGCTGCCCCACACCTCTAACACCCAAACATCCCATTGGTGTCCCACACCCCCTAACAGATGTGCACCCCCTCACACCCTCCCATACCCCTCAGAGCCAGGCATTCCTTCACACCCCTCACAGTCAGGCACCCTCTCACTCCCTCCCACACTGCTCACAGCCAGGCAGCCCCTCACAACCTCAGCATCCCCTCTTTACACCCTCAGCATCCCCCCTTACACCCTCAGCCCCCAACATCCCTCAAATACTCAGCATCCCCGCTCCTCCCGCCCCAACGAGGCAGCCCCTCACACCTCAGCCCCCCACTCCCCTCCAGAACCAGGCACTCCCTTAGCCCCCTGACTCCCCTCACAGCCAGGCACTCCCTCAGTGCCCCATTCCCTTCACAGCCCCTCACACCCTTAGCCCCACATTCCCCTAAGAATCATAGAATGGCAGGGTTGGAAGGGACCTCTGGAGATCATCTAGTCTGACCCCCCTGGCAAAGCAGGGTCAGCCAGAGCAGGTTGAACAGCAACGCACCCAGGTGGGTTTTGAATGTCTCCAGAGAAGGAGACTCCACAACCTCTCTGGGCAGCCTCTTACAGGGCTCTGGCACCCTGAAAGGATGTTCCTCATGTTGAGACAGAATTTCCTGAGTTCCAGTTTGTGCCCATTGCCCCTTGTCCTGTCCCCGGGCACCACTGAAAAAGTCTTGCCCCATCCTCTTGACACCTGCCCTTTAGATATTGATGAGCATTGATGAGATCCCCTCTCAGCCTTCTCTTCTCCAGGCTAGACAGCCCCAGGGCTCTCAGCCTTTCCTCAGCAGAGAGATGCTCCAGTCCCCTGACTCTCTCCAGTAGTTCCTTGTCTTTCTCGAACCGGGGGGCCCAGAACTTGACCCAGTGCTCCAGATGTGGCCTCACCAGGGCAGAGCAGAGGGGCAGGATGACCTCCCTTGACCTCTACAACTACCTGAAAGGAGGGTGTAGTGAGGGAGAGGGTTGGTCTCTTCTCCCAAGGAACAGGCGGTAAGACAAGAGGAAATGGCCTCAAGTTGAGCCAGGGGAGCTTTAGGATGGATATTAAGAAAAATTTTTACACTGAAAGGGTTGTGGAGCATTGGAACAGGCTGCCCAGGGAAGTGGTTGAGGCACCATCCCTGGAGGTATTTAAAAGACGGGTAGACGTAGTCCTTAGAGATATGGTTTAATGATGGTTTTTCTCAGAGTTTGGTTGATGGTGGGACTCAGTGATCTGAAAGGTCCCTTCCAACCCAGGTAATTCTGTGATTTTATGACCTGCTGGCCACGCTCTTTTTAATGCACCCCAGTAGATCATTGGCCTTCATGGCCACAAGGGCACATTGTTGCTTCGTGGTCAACTTGTCGTCACAGCCCCTCTCTCCTTCAGCCCCCCCATTCCCCTCACAGCCCCTCACACCCTCAGCCCCCCCACTCCCCTCACACCCTCAGGCCCCCCACAGCCCCTCACAGACAGGCAGCCCTTCAGTCCCTCACTCCCCTCACAGCCCCTCAATCCCTCAAGCCCCCCCAATCCCCTCACAGACAAGCAGCCCTTCAGTTCCTCACTCCCCTTACAGCCCCTCAATCCCTCAGCCCCTCACAGCCAAGCAGCCCTTCAGTCCCGCACTCCCCTCACAGTCCCCCACTCCCCTCACGGCAAGGCAGCCCCTCTATCCCTCAGCCCTTTCCCCCCCCCCCTCATGTCCAGGCATTCCCTCAGCCCCCGACTCCCCTCACAGCCCCGCACTCGCCACCCCACGGCACAGCCCCGCCATCTGTCACCATCACTCCCACGAGTCCCATCCGTTCCGCCCCCCCCCGGAGGGAAGAAGCGGCGGCCGCGCTCGCGCATGCGCAGCCGCCCGCCCACCTCCCCGCCGCAGCCCGGGGGGTCGCCAGAGCTCCGCCCCCCCCCCCCCCCCCCCAGCGAGCGGCCTCCGCCGGCGGAACCGGCAGCTCCGGGCGGCCCCGGCCCCTCGCAGCCCCCTCCCCGGCTCGTATCGCGGCGGCACCCCCTCGCCTAGGTGAGGAGAGGGGGCGCGGGGCAAGAGGGGAGGGAGGGAGGCGCCTCCCCGCCGCCGTGTCTCCGCAGGCGGAGCGGAGGGCTGCGGGCCGGCGGGGCCTGAGGGGAGAACCGGGCGTGTGCCCCCCCCCAGCCCGCCCCTCCTGAGGCGGCGCCGGCAGTGCCCGGGGGGGCAGAGGGGGAGTCTCACCTGACCGGGTCCCGCGGGAAGCGGAAGAAGGCTAGATCGGACTGGGTGCTCTTGCGGGTGCAGTTGGGAGCCGCACAGAAGTTCGGCATGGTCCGTCCCCCCCCGGATTGGCGCCGCTGCCCCTTTAAATCGGCGGGCCACAGGGAGGAGGAGGGGGGAGGGGGGGTGTATGTGGGGTGGAGGAGGAGGACGGGGGGGGAGGGAGAGGGAGGAAGGAGGGGGGTAAGGGGGAGGGGGGGGGGGGGAAGCGGCTCTACACTGCTGTGAGCGGCCGGGAGGATTCACCGCCGCCCTCCGCCGGGAGAAGAGCCGCCTCCTTCCCACAATGCACCTCGCCCGGCCGCCGCGGCGGGGCCCGGATGAGCGGTGCGCATGCGCACGCGGCCGTGCGACGCTCTACATACACCCCCCCCCTCAGCCCGCGCGCGGGAGGGCGGCGCGCCTGCGTACGGCGAGCGGCCGCCGGCGACGGCGCGCATGCGCAGAGGCGCCGGGCAGTGCCGGCCTGTCAACGGCCGGGCCTCCCTGAGGAGAACAACATATATCCGCGGTACATTGAGTATATTTACCTTAAAAATTAACTGAGGGTGCAGCGCGAGGGTATAATCTTTTGTCCGTTTTCTTCTTGTCCTGGTTTCCGCGACACGGGGCTAATTATCTTCTAATGCTGGGGAAAACTGCACTTTTAGAAGGCTTTTGTTGTCTGAATTTGTGAAAATATTTACTTTATAGCCAGCTAGGCTATGTGGGATTCAAGGTCTCGGTGTTTTCGAGCCTTGCCAGGTGCAGGGATGAGGAGGAGCAAGGCCTGGGCACTTGTCCCAAGCTGCCAACAGGATTATTTCATATCATGAATGTCACATTCAGTATAAATTAGGAAGTTTGCTGAGGAGTTCTCTGGCTCCCTTGATGGCGGCAGTCCAGAGAACTTCTTACACTGGTGCTGGACTGCTGAGCCCTTCCCTTCCTCCTAAAGCTGCAGACATTTGCTGTCCACTGCCGGCAGTGCCCAGCTTCTACTGATATCACTGAGCATAATCTTTGTATGTTTTATATTGGTATCAGGATCAATACTGGTTCTTTAGTACTGTTAATTATTTAGTCTTATCCTATTAAATCTAATCTAATATTTCGGCCCTCGTGTTTCCTTGTTTTTCCCCAGTTCCCCATCCCGAGTGGGGAGGGGTCATCCAGTAGTAGAGAATTGTCTAAACAACAATAAATTGTTGTGGGTTTCTCAAACCATAACACTTCTGTTTTGCTTTTTAGGAGGAGTCATTACTCTGCATCCCAGATGGATAATGAGAGAAACGATGAGTGTTTTAAGCAATAAAGTAATCAAAGAGGGAGTATGCCTAGTGTGAAGACGTTGCCAGGTCTGTCATAGGTAGAAATGAAGCAAAGCTTAGGAAAAAAAAAACCAAAAAAAAACCCCAAGAAACAGAAAAACTGGATAGTTGGAAGAAAAAAAAGACTCATTCACCAATTGTGGCCTGCTGGTAGTGTGAGGAAGTAGATACAGCAGCTGTGAAATGTATAAATGCTCATGGCAAGTGATAATTGTTTCAGGTGTAATAGTGCTATGGGGTAAGAATTCAGCTGTGAGACATCTTTTACATAGCTTTAAAATCGCATAAAAAGTGTCCTGACATGGGGATTTGGTGGGCTTTAGGAAGTATAATCTAAATGTATGAAATAGCCAAAGTATGTGTCTTTTCAAAAAAGTGCATAAAGGAAAAACAACAAAAAAAAATTACTCATTTGATTCCTTTTGTCTGGCTTCAACATTTGTAAACTATTTTGTTTAGTATGAGTAGGATAAAAGCTGTCTTTTACATGAGGGAGCTTTGTCATCAAGTGCCCTTCAAACTAGGAATCTCAAAGTATGTTTTGTTGGACTGATTTCAATAACATCAGTTTATTTGGTGTTAATTCTTTGCCAGAACTCTAACTCCGGCATGCAGGCAAGTTCATTCCCTTTAAGTAGTTTGTAGTAGTCATTTAAGCCAAATCTAAAGATAAGTTTAGCTGCACCTGACTGCTTTCACTTTACTGGGCACTCGCCAACGTTTGTATACAGTGAATGGTATAAGGGAGTTAATCAGATAAGTAACCTGTTTTTAAATACACTCATTTACCTTTAGGTTAGATTTAATTCAGGTAACTGCCATCTGATTTGCTCTGCAGATTGCATAAATGTTAATGCTGACTCAAGGGAACGCAGAGGAGAGAGCTGGTTCATCTTCACTTGCAGTAATAGTGTAGAAGCACGACTATAATGTTAATGTGAAGCTCCCTAAATTTCAAAAACCCATTTTGGTATGAAAAAGTACTTCTTCACCCTTAAATAATTGCTATTATCTTTTGCCCAAGATTGAAGGGCCTTTTCCCCTCCAGATCGATTCACCAAAGACGTGTGCGTGCTGAAACTCCTTCTTAGGGTTCTGAACAAGCAGAACCAGAACAGTATTAAATAAACATATTTCTAAACGGCTACTTCAGACCAAAGCTTCTGTTGATATTGCATCATTTGAATCACTGTACAAGCATGTTATGGCTCTTCTAAATGTGTATATATTTGCATATGAGTTTTCCTAATGAAATGGATGCAATGACTTGTGCATGTTAACTTACTGAAGTCTGCCAGATGATGTTTTTATGGGGAGACTAATTTTTAAGTGATCCCTATACAATGGAAATAAAATTAAGTTAATTCTTGTCAAAACCCAACACTATTACTAGAAGTCCATTATTTTTAAAGAAAATTAGTTTACATTACTACTTAGTTGGAAGTTCCAAAAATTAGCTTCTGTTGTAGGGTACAGACATCACCGAAACCCTTTTTTTCGCCCTGCAGAGTAGCTTTTGGGGTGTACATATGTAACTTGTATGATAGTGATTTTGTCTTAAATAATCCTTAAAAAATCAAGTGTTCACAGTATTTTTCCACGTGTGTCTGTCTATTGTCTGTTCACATTGAATGGGGTTTACGGACTGTATTAGTAGCGTTGTACATATAATCTGTATTGTCTGGATAAATTATTCTTAAAGGAACTTTCTGCGTGTGTGTGGATTTTTTAAATTGCTTTATTTCCCCTCTGTGCCTTTAAGGTCGGCTGTATCTTAAATCCAGGGCTTTATATCCCATAATAGTGGTTGTGAAATAACCTCTTTAATGTACTTCTGGAGATGAACTGGATGTCTCTTTCCCAGGACAAAAGTCAGTATGCCTTTATTTTCTGATTGTAGTGTTTAAGTATGATTATGTACTCCTGCAGGTTTCCTGCTATTAAAAGTTTATTTGCAAGAGAATATTTGAAGCATGAAGTGCTTTCATGACTCTTACTACCGTTACATTCTCTTGCAAGCCCTGTTGTTGTTGGGATAACCTTTCCGTAAGAACTAACGGACATCAGGTTAGTCCTATAGAGATATTTTTGTTTTCTTGCTCCCTTTGAGACCCACTGAAATTTGCAATGACAGGATGAAAACCAAGTTGCCTATGTGCAGGGCTTGCCTACGGTTCTGGAGAACTGGGAGGCAAAGGTGGGGAATAACTAAGTCTTCCCCACAGTATGAGAGAGGATCTCAGAGACCATGCGAGCGCTCGCTGAAGTATGCAATACTAGTGACCAACATGCGACTTAACTCCAACCGTAAGTTGCAGTAATGCAGCATCCTGGCTCCTCCCTCACGGTTAGTTTTTTGCAAATGAAAGTCATCAATGTCTATGATAATATTTAAGGGCTTTCAGACCTCATTCCCATTGTATTTTCCCTATTTTACAGACATCTTTCTTTTTTTTTATGATTCTGATTCAAAGAATGCAGTTTTTCATAGGTTTTGTATCAGGATTTTGACAGGAGGGACTCCAGAGGGCCGTTGGCACTGCAGCATTGTGACAGGATGTTGCGTCAGAGCCTGCCCAAATGACGTGGGTTTGTGCACAGGCATAGCTTTCCAAATGACCTGTACTCACCTGATTTACTCGCAGCCGTCTGCATTCCCTCCCAGCATAGGACAGCAGTCTGCTAAATTACAAGCAACTGCCCCGAGTCCAGTCCTCGCTTCCACCGGAGCTGCTGCAGTTTCTGAAGGGTTCAGCCAGCCCAAGCAGATAATTACAGCTGCTCTGTGGGCAGCCCATGGTAACGGACGGACAGATGTTTATATTACCATGAAGGAGTTAAAGTGAGGGCATCTAAGACGTCTTGTCTTTTCCCAATTTGCTTGCTCCAAACCAGGAGTAACAGCTTGTCTTTATTTGTCTGCACAAGCCTTGCTAACCACCGCTGTTAAAACCAACCTCTTAAAAAGTACGTGAACTTCTCCCAAAGTTTCAGCGAAGGCTGCACAGTGACAAAAATGTTACTGCTTGTGGTTTTCCAACTCAGCGCCAGCTTGCTTTCCTTCTCCATTCCTGTTTTCACCCTGCAACAACACTGTATGTTTAAGTAAACTTTCATTTCCAAAGTGGTCCAGGATGGATATAATTTCTTGAATTCAGGACGCAAGCAAATGGATGAGATCCTTCAAAAACAGTTGGGCATAAAGGGTTTATAAATGATTATATTGCTAGGAAAAACAAGGTTGGTGATCGTTGAGATAAGCGAATGCCTAGTTTCGTTGGCCATTAGGTAATTACAATCGTTAACTGTTTATCCTGTTGTCTGTGGAGCTGCCTTTGTTACCCAGTCTCCTTAGAGCAATTGAATACATGCTTTGCAGTTGATATGTTGACTTGCCTCCCCAGCATTTACAGCACATCTAGCCTTGTAAAAATACTTAGTCAAAATCAGGAGCAAGTCATTCACCGATGAGTTGATCTGGACTTCCAAGAAATACGCAGTCTGTTGATGGCTTAAAAGTGTAGCTCCAGGGAGAACATGCAATCTCCCCTCAAATACAACGCAAATCAGGTCCTAGCGGGGCTGAATACTGCTAAATGCTAATCTAGGGTACGTTCTTTGAATTGCAGAAGTATGGTAGAGTTACGATGGTTTGTAATACGCATATGTGACCATAGATAAGGACACAAGTTGCACAGTGGAGCGATAACTTTAATACTTAGCCTTATTCCCACAGTTTCTATTCTGAGAAGCACCTTTGCTTTCTCCCCAGAAAGTTTAGATGTTCTTCACCAACACAGCACACTACAAAGAGGATGGAGGTTTGCATCTGCCTCCCTAGATTGCAGAGGTTACTGACTTTAATTTGCTCTTTGATATGCTACAGAATGACACAATAAAGGTTTTTTTTTTCATTATCTGAGGTTATCTGATCAAGTTCTTGCCTCAGTATGGCGGAGTGTTTAAATGGGTGCTCAGCTCAATGCACAGCGGTATTTTGATGAATTTAAGCCTCGCTGAATTTAGGTACTTTCAGCACTGAAGCTTTACAATTTATAAAATGAATATGTAGGTTGAATATAATATGTATTACTTATAATGGGGGGGGGGAGGATCTCTATGACCTGGCAACACAAAGCTATCTTCACTGAAAGCAGCTGAAATATCTTTGTGGATTTAAATATGAATAGTCCTGGGTGGCAATCCTGGTATCTGACAGGGCTGTATAGAAAAGGCTTTCCTGGCAAGCTGCCAGCGCCAAAACATTGCTGAGGCTTCTGCTCTTATCTTAACCAGGAGAAAAAATGTGACGGGGAAAGCGGCTGAGGAGGAAGAGAGAGTTTAGGAGTGGTCGGAGGGTGATAGAATGAAATTAAAATAGAGATGCTTACGTCAGGAAAGCATATGGAGTCACTGAATAATCTCTTAAGAGAAGTGAAAACTCCATTGGTTTGGCCATTTAACTCAGAAACAAAAAATACCAAGCAATACTTTAACTTTTGTTAGGATCCAGCCTATTTCTGTCTCATGCAAGACAGGGAATATACTTTAAACCATCTTTAAATTCCCTAAAAATTTAAATTACATACAACATTGCATTCATCTTAGTATAAAAGCGTAGTGGTTTTCTTACTTCTTTTCTCAATTGCTGTCAGACTGATAGAAATAAGATATTTTTTTTTCCCCTGATATTCCAATTTTACTTTTGAAATTACCAACGTAAGACTCTTGGAAGCTGAAAATTCCCCATTTACGGCAGAAAAGAAGCAGCTGCAGTAGCTGCGCGTGGTTCTCATCCACTGTCGAGCTGATGTGCCTCTTTTCTATCCGGGAAAAGCTGCTCTGAAGAAAAAGGATTATTTCGGAGTCTGTATCAATCAGGTTGTAGCGATGCAAGTGGAGATGCAGTTAATAATCCAGCGAGAAGCTCAGTGAGGCTGCTGTGCTTGTTCCCTACGAGCCCCTGAAGAGCTGAGAAGCGCGGTTTTGTTGCCGGTGACCCGGGCTGCATACAAATCACCTTCTCCGCCAGAAAATCACCGCTCCTCCCTTGGGCCATCTCACGCCCGATGCTTCCAAGCTCATTGTCTTCCCCCTCCCATTGTCTTAGGGGCTAGAAGGAAGCGTGGTGAGACATAGATTATTCTGTAAGTGCCCAGAAAGTTTAATTAATTAGACCAGTGCCTGTAATTGATGAGAATCGTATTATTTAAGATGATGGGGCATCGGAGGGTGTCAGGTCGTAGAGAATATAATACAAAGTAGGAGTGCTTGATGGTCACTACAATTCTTTCTCGTACTGGCAGAAGGAACAAATTTTGCTGAAATGCACGTAATTGAGCAAATTCTTAAAAAGAATACCCAGCAGCATGCTGTCATAAATAATAACGCGTGGCTTTTGTATATCACGACCTGCCATTAGTTTTTAAAATGCTTTATAAAAGTGGGAAACGGAGGCACAAGAGAGGTGATACAACTCCGGCGGGATTGCTCACTGGGTCACCATCAGATGAAGAATACTGGTCCCAGTTTAACGAGTCCCAGTTTCACCTCTGCTGCCTGCAATAGGAAAGCTAACGGCGAGCTGCTGTGAACACATTTAGAGCTAAGGAACCAGCCTAATATCACCAAGCTACAAAAATTCAGTGATTTACTGCTTGAAGCTGTTTTAATTACGTTGAGTTCTTAGCTTGCCTTGACTGCAAAATAAATTGGATTATTACAAACTACTTTTACCTTGTGTTTTTCACACTGTTGAGCCTCGCCTCCATAGGAAACAACGAAATGTTGCTGCTACCGACAAGTTTGTCTCTTGTTTTGTTTTCTGAACAGTCAGAAAGTGCTCTGTAATTTTGGGCCTCCTTAATTGATGACTCAGTCAGAGACCGAGCGTGTAGGTAATGAGAACTAAGAAAGCAATTAACATCTGGAAGGCAACTAAGGCTAGAAAAATCGCTGACATTTTCCCATTCTGCATTTTCCTCCTTCACCCACAATAAATTCCTTGATTTTATATGAATTTAGTGAGAAAAATTCACCTGTGGGACACTAAGCCGTATTGTCTTTATTGTCCTTTTTTTAGTATATAACTGGAACACTCCTGGCATTTTGTTCATCAGACATAAAGAAAAGCTGTCAAGTTGTGGTCTCCTTCGGGTGAGCTCCCTGGATTAGGCTAGAAGATCTAAGCTGGCTCCGTGCAGTCATTCTGAGTCCAGATATTCTTAATTCAGTCTTATGGAAAGATCCGTGCAGCTCCTGGGACCGGTTAGGGCTTCTTGCCTCAAGAAGACCCTCCTGACCGAAGGCTGCTGGGCTCGGTGCATCTTCTGGGGCTCACCTCAGCTCCTCTGCAGGGACAACCTTGGTGGTTCCATCCCAGTTGTTCAACCGCTGCAGAGCTCTGGCCTTGGTTCAGGTTACTTACACTTTTCAGGACTCATTATTTATGTGTTTTGGGGTTTTTTTTTTGCTTTGCCCATGGTTTCTCAGCCCTCCCATTTTTATGGGTAATAGAGAATTGATTGTAGGTTAATCTGAAGTAAATGGCAATGGTTCTGCCATAACTACAAGCAGAATTTTGCCTTTGGACTTTCTGGACCTCTCTTGCATATTTCCAAGTCTGGGTCTTCATCCTTAATAAAAATAAGAAGTATTCTTGGAAATGGTCTTACGACATCTGTAGAAATGCAGCAATCCCAGCTTCAGACACTTCATACATAACCGGCTCATTTTTTACGTCTCTCTTCTGTTCCGTGTGCCGAAGGAAATGAAGCGTATACCGTTCTCTTGAGTACATACATATGTACGTATGTGAGTGTCAGCCTGTGTCTGTCCACCTTGCCCGTAATAACTTTGCATCCCATTGTCCTGTTTCATGCACATTTGAAAAAAAAATAAAGATCTAAAAAAAACCCAACTTGATCTAATTAAGTTTAATGAATATAGCTGCTGAGCAGAGCTGAGAAAGCCGATTTGTGCTCTCTCTGAGCTGTGTTGTTAGCCGAGATTTTGCTGGAGAGCATGTATCAGAAGAGAGTGCATTAATAAACACACAAACTCAAAGAAAACATTCAGATAAAACCTACACTTGAGTAGATGAATTTTCTTAAAAAAAGAGGTTTTGGGATTTTCTTGCTTACAGAATCATTTTTCTACAAGTACAAGGGCCAACTGTTAAACACCTCAGGTGCAATAAAACTGATACCCTGCTAGAGCATCACACTTACAACCGATGAATAAACCTCAGAAAGGTTATTTTATTCTGATAAGCGGCGAGGCTGTCCTGCCTGTTCCTACTGACCAGAGAAACCACATTAAAAAGCCCATTTCCAGATGAGTTTGCAGCGGCGTCTCCGACTTGCGAAGGAAAACTTCAGCTTCTGGCACTAACCCGGTCTGCATCTTCCTCCGTTTGGGGCTGAGAACATTTATTTTTATTAGGTAATATTATGCAGAGATGCTGCTGCTTGCCTTCAGCTGGTTCTTGTTTAAGAAGGCATTAAAAAAAAACCAGAAGGAAAATTGTTCTAGCTCTCCTGTACTGTTCAGCACAATTGTTTTCAAGTACTCGAGATTTATACCGCTGTGAAGAACAATAGGAAATTGCAAGTGAGAAAATGTTCATCAATGATCACAGGGAAGAAACATTTTTATCTATAGTTAGGTGGAAAGAAGAGCACTTGCAAGTCTGCGAATAGGTGTTGCGATTCAACGCACACCATCCACCCGCCTTGTCTTCACCTCAGCAAACATCCAGCTGTTCCTGGCATGGTGAAAGCAAACTATAAAATGAGATTTTCTGGGAGAGAGCAGCATAAGGAGGAGCCCTGCCCTCCTCTTCGTCACACTGTCCATCCCCTGGGCGCCCGTTTGCTTTGCAAAATCAGGAAGCGTGCAAGATGAAGCGTGTAAAACCAGTGCCTGCAGCAAAAATGAAGCCCTGCGAGATGGAGAACCGACGGAAAACGCTCGTCCTGATGGAGCTTTGCTATGATTTTCCAGCAATCGCCTTGCAGTTTTATGGATCTGATTTTTTTTTTTTTTTGCTTTTTTGCTGCAACATGCACCCACATAAAGACAGATGTGTTGTTTTCAAGCTTCAGCTGGACCCCAGAGGTGTTTTTTCTATTTTTAATCTGATCTAAGGACTTTTAAAGAGATACAATTACTGCTTTTCTGGGAAATCATAGAATGATTTGGGTTAGAAGGGACCTTAAAGATCACCTAGTTCCACCCCCCTGCCCTGGGCAGGGACACCTCCCACCAGACCAGGTTGCTCCAAGCCCTGTCCAACCTGGCCTTGAACCCCTCCAGGGATGGGGCAGCCACAGCTTCTCTGGGACACCTGGGCCAGGGGCTCACCACCCTCACAGCAAAGAATTTCTTCCTAATCTCTAATCTAAATATCCCCTCTTTCTGTTCCCCCTCATCCTGTCACTCCACTCCCTGATCCAGAGTCCCTCCCCAGCTTTCCTGGAGCCCCCTGAGGGACTGAAAGGGGCTCGAAGGTCTCCCCGGAGCCTTCTCTTCTCCAACTCTCTCAGCCTGTCCTCACGGCTGAGGGGCTCCAGCCCTCGGAGCACCTTTGTGGCAGATGACCGGAGCCAGATCACATGACTTTTCTGCAAATCTGCTGAAAAAAATTTGCAACTGCTGTTGTATCTAAAGTAACAGCCAGGCCCCGGGCTCCAAGACTCATGTTTTTGGGAGCAGGGGGTTGCTCTGGTCTCCAATGAGTGACTGCGGGTGTTAAAGGAGGAGCCGCTGCCCGAACACTCACACACCGTTCATGGTGATGCTCACATGCACACACTTACTCTCCTTCCTCCTCCTTCAGGCCTGACCCGAGGTTTCCCACAGCAGAGCCTCAAGATGTTGGATTTCATAAAATAATTAATTTAGTTGGAAGGTACAGCAGCAAGGACACCCCGGGCTGGGTGCCTCCAAAGAGAGGGATCCCGAGCAAAGAAATCCATGGGCAATGGTACCTTTGCGATCTCTACACCTGCCCCTCACGCGCTGTCCATGTCTTTTAGTCCAGTAGTGACTTTTGGTCTGAAGTTTTCTAACATCTTCTTGGATTCTTTTTCTGTGTCGGGGCAGGGCAGCTCTTGTCTTGTTGATCCGCAGTTTCAGCCGAGGGTTGTAGCCTCCGTATCTTCTGATTTACACCCTTCGTGCACCTGCACTCACTGGCAGAACGTGGAGAACCGAAGAGTCATAGAATCACTGAGGTTGGAAAGGACATTTCAGTTCATCGAGTCCAACCATGAACCTAACTCTGACAAAAAACATCACTAGCCCATGTCCCTCAGCACCACGTCTACTCATCTTTTAAATACCTCCAGGGATGGTGATTCCACCACTTCCCTGGGCAGCCTGTTCTAATGCTTGACAACCCTTTCAGTGTAAATTTTTTTCCTAATATCCATCCTAAACCTCCCCTGGCGCAACTTGAGGCCGTTTCCTTTTGTCCTATGGCCTGTTCCTTGGGAGAAGAGACTGACCCCCCCTCACTCCACCCTCCTTTCAGGGAGTTGTAGAGAGCGAAAGCAAGTCACAGACTTGGGAAAAAACACTACCAAAACATTGTTCTTACACTAAAAGACTAATCGCAGCACTGCGTCTGCAACTAAGAAAATTACTGAGAGAATTAACTCTATTGCAGCCTGAAGGCTTCAGCAAATCTACCCATTCCTGGTGAGTACAGCTAAGCAAACAGCGTAAATAGCACCATATTATAACCCTGAGTAATTTATTCTAATGAAAACTTACTTATTTACACTAATATCCCTCAACAGCAGGGAGTGAAACCCCCTCCCTGAAGTGGCGTGGGTTGTATGACGTCATTGATTGCGCAGAAACTGTTTGCACCGCGTCACCACTGCCCGTTTTGAGTCAGAAGCTGGAAACGGCTAAATGACGTCAGGGCTGATGTCACCCCCGCCAGATTTCGTTAAGTTTCGGGGTACGTTCCCACCCTCCCGCCCAGGCAGACAAAGCGCGGCGGGGAGTGTTTTGTCCCCTCTCGCTGCCCGTCCCCATGGCGGGCCGGGCCGGCGCCTCTCCCCCCTCGAAGGACTACAACTCCCAGCAGCCCCCGCGCCGTCGCGCATGCGACCCGCGCCATCTTGGCCCCCTCATTCTGCCATCTCCTCGCTCGCCGAAGAGGGCGGCCGGGGGACTACGATTCCCGGCGTGCACCGCGGCGGTCCGCGCATGGGCAGTGCGCCCCGCCGCCATCTTGGTCCCGGGGAAGCGCCGCCGCCGCCGCCACTAAACAAACCCGAGAGCGGCACCGAGAGGGGGGGAGGAGGGGCCCTGCTGCCGAGGAGCCTTTCGATGTGCCAGGCACGGCCGGGCAGGTGGGTCCCGTTCCCCAGTAACCCCGCCGCGCCTCCCCACCTTGCCCGGAGCGCTCTCCCCCCTCAGGGAGAGGGGCAGCTCCTCTTCCCTGGACGGCGGGGACCCGCCGCCCCCTCACGGGCCCGGGTGGGCAGCGCCCCGTCTCCTGCCTGCAGGGAAGCTGCGACCGCCGTCCACTCTCTCCCTTCCTCTCTCTCGCCGGTGGGGGTCCCGGGGGCGGCCGCCTCCCCCCCCGAGTCCGGCGGGGACCGAGGGCCGGGGGGTCCCCGGGTGGCGGCTGCCTCCGGCCGCCCTTATAGAAGATCCTCCCTCCCTCCTTCCAGCCCAGCGCTGGAAGGTGAGTCGGCGCCGGGGCTTTTGTTCCCGGTGCCTCCCCCTTTCCCCCCGCCCCCGCTGTGCCGTTCTCTGCCCGGGGAAGGCGGCGCGGCCGCGGGCTGGCACAAGCCGGCTCGCCCCGCTCGCCTACGGCTCCTCTTTTTTTTTTTTTTTTTTTTTTTTTTAATTTTTTTTCCCTTTTATTATCTTCGTTGCAACGGGGGGATGTGCCTTCCTCCTTCCCCGCCACCCCCGGAATCTTGCCGAGATGCGATCGGTCGAGGGGGTGTTCCCCTGTTTGTTTGGTTGGTTTGGTTTTTTTTTTTGGGGGGGGGGGGGATTGGTGTTGGTAAGCGGAAAGCAAATTTTCATGGTGTTTTTGCCATTCTGTCATATAATAGGCTACTGCTAAATGCATTCCCCGGGGGGAGGGGGGGGCGTGCGGTTAGCTGGAAGAGTTCTTATAATAGGTGCTCTGTGCATAAAGAGAGGGAGGAGACTCCGACATCAATTCGGGGAGCGTTTCAGCATAAAAAAAAGGCTTGAGAAGGAGATAGGACACTCGGTAAAAAAGGTTGGGTGATGGATCTGACCAGGAGAGTGTAGGAAGTCCGTGCCCCTGTGAAACTGCTGAATTCCTGCATGGCAAAGTATGCCATTACAAAGGCTGGAGCAGGGATGGGAGCGAATGTGTCCGTGGAGTTGTGAGCAGGCTGAGGAGAGTTTGCATTAATCGGCTTGGGAAATCAATAAATGATGGACTTGCACTTACTGCATTTATATTCTTTTTTTCAGCGAGGCTGAGCTCTGTGGGAGCGCAAACGCAAGGGAAAGATGCCTGTGGTGTGGCCAACACTTCTGGACCTCAGCAGAGATGAATGCAAGAGGATCCTTCGCAAACTGGGTACAGTAAGATACAATTTGTGGGTCTGTATGTTTGCCCTTTTAAGATTTGCCTGGCTGCTGCTTCCACGAAATACTTTAATATGTCTACAGGCAACCTACAAGTCATTTCCTGCATTTTGCATGTGTCATTGGTTTGACAGCCCTGGCTTAAAATGATGTTTGGCAGATGCTCTCTGCCTGAGCAGAATGAATAGAGAAGAATTGTTTTGGTTTGGTAGGATCTCTCATGGAAGTCCTGGTCCATCTCTGCCTTGATGTTGCATTGCTGTTCTTTTTACGGTCATTAACATGCAACAGGATACTCTGTGAGAGGAGGGTCGTTGTTTTTCAATTCCGTATTAGACACCTTTTTCTACCAACAAGTAATGGAACCCTGGTTTAACTGGCACTGTGGGACTGAGTGTGAGTAGTAGAGGTACTGTTGTAAAGACCTGAAACAGAAGAAAAAAGGTAGTTTGTGATTTGAAGTTGCACAGATTGATAGGGAAGTGTGAAAACTGTTCATACTTAACTCATAACAACAGGAGCTTTTTGCATTATTTCAAATGTACTTCAGTACCTGAGAGCCCTGACCAATAGATACATATTGGGAGGTTTTTTTGTGCTCTGTCCCTGCAGGTGCATGCGTACAAGGAGACTTGCTTTTGTATGCTGGATGGTAATAAAAATATTTGCTCTTTCCTTGCATCCACTTCTGGGTACCACAGGAGAGAGAATCCTTTGTTGGATTGTTGATCTGATCTTGTGCAGTTATATTTTGAGTCTTAGAGCTGAATTTCTTTTTATTTAGTTAAGAATTTTTTGCCAGTTTAATGATGTGTAGTATTAGAAGGGAAAAAGACCTTAGATTTCTTTTCAGGCTTTCTTCTGAGGAGCGTAATCTAGGAGATGATGTCAGGAAGAAAGTTGAGACTGCCTCTAACTTCCTGTGACAGTCAAGTCACAGCTTTTCTTGTTCTCGTTTTACTTGAATGTTAAAAGATGATGTGCTGCACTTCTTAACCGTGCCAAGGTTTTCATACGTTATGAAGTCGTCCGCTTGATTTTCTGAGAGTTGAGAATTTATTTTCCCTTGCTTTGCCCTTTTTATTTCATTTTTTGGGAATCTGGGATTTGCGTTCTCTTGAAACAGACAGTGACGCAGATGTTGCACACGACATTACAACTAAGCTGTACATCCATTACAGTGACATTCCTAGGTCTCAAGCGTGGCTTGAGAAGTACAATAACTAGGAGAAAGTGCAGGATGCTGAAAGATTTGGCCCGGATCTGTGCTACTAAATTTTGTTAACGTAGCTCTGCTGGCTAGGAGCGTGGAAAAAAAACCAACAAACTTCCAGCTGCCGGTGGTGTGCTGGCAGAACCTTGCTGGTGCAGCTGAGCCAAACAGAACTGCAGCTACACCTCCTTCAATGACATAACCTAGGCTGACAGGGAAAAAAAAAAAATAAAAAAAAATATCATTTTTTGTTGGCATGAGCTGTGTCCCCACAAGGGGGCCCTGCCAGCGTTAACAGAGGATCAGAGCCTGTAGCAGCTGCTTCTCTCCCGGGGTAGAGAAACTCTTTAAACAGGCGCACCACAAGATTGGAGGGTGAAGGACCACAGGTAGTGGGAGCAGATGTCTGTCTAACGGACACATCCAGCAATATTCTTCTGCTTGGGAGAGTCCCACTTTACCAGCTCTCAGCCCAACATCATCTTTGGTTGACCGTTCAGCAGTAGTGGGGTAATCCGTCATGAATGAAGTGCAATGGTGTAGGTGAGGCTGAAATGCATCCTGAGGCATGCAGGACCTAGCGTTGTTCTGCGGCATTTGTGGCTTATAACTGATTAAGGGGACGATGGTAGCACCTTACACTTAAAAAGATGGTATTTATTGGTGAAAACTGTTTTGGCTGTTTGGTGTGTTCTGTGTTGTAAAGAGAGCGCACCATTTAGTGATTGCTACATAGACATAAGGGTGAGGACACTAGTTATAGCTGCTGTTATCTTTACTAGCTTCCAAAAGGCTGGAATGTGCATTTTTAAAGCCCTAATGTAGAGGTTCTCTGTTAAAAATGAGGAAAGAAAAAAAAATAAATCTATCCTTGCTAAATAATTATTTGATTGTATCTGAGAATTATTTTATGTTGTTAACAGAGGAAAATAATTAGTATCTTAAATATTGTAACATGGTTGTCTAAATAAATGTTGATATTAGTAATAACCATTGCATTAATTAGCAAATGTTTTATAACTGAAGCTGTGAATGCTTCTGTAGGTCACTCAGCATCCCCATGCAGGCTGCATAGTTAAGCAAAGCGACTCTGCTTTGTGTTTTGTCTGCTTAATCAGGACAGGAGAGCAGGACTTCTTTTCAACACAATTCCTTGATTTGATTTGTAAATTAGCTCTTTGGAATCGTAAACTGAAAGCTTTTCAGAACAGCATCAGTCTTTCTTCTGCAGCAAACTTCAGAGGTGTTAGGTTTTGGCCTGCCCCTTTTATTTTTGCTTTTGGTTAACTGGGGTCTGTCGTGGGGTTGCTTTGGGTTGGCTGCTGAAATGGGGGTCCCGAATGAAAGGCACCTATGAAATTATGGAACAAATTTTTATTTCTGGCTTAAAGCAGGAGTTTCAGTAATGTTTCCTTAAACTGTGCTAAACTTAGAACAGCAAGTCATCCTCTGGCAAATTAGCAGACTCCATTATTTGCATTAAGTGTAGTAGGACAAAATTCAGAAGTTTCAGTAGCCTTTAACTATCCTGTTTTTCAAAACACCGATAGTGTGACCTCTACATAGGTCACCTAGAATTACAAATTTACGTTAAATCAGAGTTGCATTTTTGTGAGTTAATCTTTGTGATGGCTTTACATTTAAGAATAGCTGAATTGGTTCTTTTGTGTTGAGCAGGTTCATGCAGTGCGTTGCATTCTTTTCAGATTCAAGCAGTTGTATGTATCAAGTAAAATGGGCATAAAAGATGATGATGATCATATTTAACAAACTAGAGCTGATGTTCTCCATGCTAATTAAGCAACAGCATTACAAAAAAATTAGTTGCTCTTTTGATAGTGTACTTCTTTGTCAAGCCAAGCTTTTCCATGGAACTTTTAAAGATGATACGTGTTAAAGATTTTCTTCTGCTTCTAGAGAGTTCTGAACTACTCTCCAAATTTGGGGACTGTTTCTTCAACCTTTCTGACTGAACTGTCAGCTCAGAGACAGTTTGAAATATTCGGTTGGGTTTATAGACTAGATAATCCTCTGTGATGATACAATTGTTTAATAGAAAAGCTGTACGCTGCAGAGTAATTGACTGAGAGAGTTCTAAATCATCAATCTCCTTTGAAAAGCACTAAATAATTGAAAGACACGTTCCTTTTAATGCTTTTGAAAATTAATAGAATACTGTCAGTAATACTGAAAGTAACATATTTTTTTTTCCTTGCTGTGAGTGTTACGTAAAAACATTTGCTCTAATTCTTCAGAACTGGAGGCATATGCAGGTGTCATCAGTGCCTTACGTGCACAGGGAGACCTTACGAAAGAGAAGAAGGATCTTCTTGGAGAACTCTCTAAAGTGCTTAGGTAACCCTGACCTTTTTAAAATAAGAACTGATGACCTGTTTTCTTTTAAGGTATCGCGTGCTTTTTCTATCACTAGTATCACAAAGCAAATATTAATTTAGAGAAGTAATTCTCCATCTTGCGGAGATTTAATTCCTATTCTGCTTTGAGTTTTTAATAAGGAGAACAACTGTGCTTCTGTGGTTGAAGCTTTACTGGTTTGTTGGTGTTTTGTGAGATACTGTGTTAAAAGGATTGCAGCTAGCTCATGAGGCTGCGTTAGCTTGGAGTTTTGTCAAGGTAGGACTTCAAGGTATTTGGGCCCAAGTTATATGAAGAAAGAATGCTGCGTGTTCTGTGCAAATCTTTCTACCGTATGCTTTGGATTTATAGCTCTCATTTGGAGGTTGGATTCTAGCGGTTTTGCAGGGATACCCTATGAGCAGTAATGTGCTTTTTATTCTTCAGTAATATTTTTGAACAATAATACATTCATTCTTTCTCACTGTGATAGCAAAAGTTAAGTGACAATCTCTTAAATGTAAATGGATGTTCCCTTTCATCTCTTCAGCAGATTATTCATAAGTTTAATTTTAGGTAGAAGTTTTAGATAAATGTTCATGTCTCCCTCTGACTAAAATATATTGCTGTTTTTTTTAATAGTATTTCAACAGAGCGACATCGTGCTGAAGTTCGGAGAGCAGTAAATGATGAACGACTAACGACTATTGCACACAAGTAAGTTCCAGGTCATTTTCTACATGATTTCCAAAAGTACCCTTTGGAAAATCCATTATGCCTTGACTGAACGATAGAACTTTGAGGATTGATGGGTCTTTAAAGAACAATAGTAAAACCAGTGTATGGATGAAGGAATTACTGTATCAGATTTGCATCGGGGGAACTGGAAACAGTTATTTAGTCCCGTTGCATTTTGGATCTGAAGGCATCCCATTCAATGTACAAGTACGATATAAGAAACAGTCTTTTGTCATGAGGAGCTTTCTGTAAGACAGACTAGAAGAAAATAGAGAAATCCATAACCAGAATGAACACGTTTGCTTTATTATGTTTTGTTTTACCTTTAATTTTATTTAAATCCATTTGGAAAAGTTCTGTTAAGAGGGACTTAACTATGTAGAAAGACAAAGGGAGGGAAAGAGGTGGCAGAGATTAGTGGAAAACAGTGCATCAGCACAGAGGGGGAAAAATGGTCAGAGTTAAAAAAAACCAAAACTGCAGCAAGCTAACTGATGACATCAGTGTCCACTGTTCTCTGCTTGATGCAGCTGCTGTGCTGGCATCAACTGGGCTGGTTCCTCCTTGCATTTGCTTTTGCAAGCTCCACATAATTTTGGGAGGTGGAGAGGAGCAAGAGGGCAAATGTTTACGTATCTTTGATAGTTATTTAACAGTCTTAATAACTGGCTTTAAACAGAGCTGGACTGTAAGTGTCTGTATATTTTTTTTCTTTTTCTGTGTTACAGCCATTGATTTCTTTGAGTGTTGTAGCTGAGATGTTATGGGGACAAAAAAGGAAGTTGTACAAATAGGAGGCCACTTGGAGTTAGCAATTGTCCGATCCAAGATTCGCCAAAATCAGCATACTGTTTTAGTGCTTCAGAAGGACATTTAATATTTTAGTGTTTTTAATGTTCAAGTTTAAAGAGTTAGAAATATGCTGTTTACCAAACAAAAAACACCAACTTCCTTACACTCCTTTAAAGAAAGGGGGGGGGGGGAATAGTGAAAAATAAGCATTTAATTATCATATCAGGATTCTTTTCTTGAATCGAGTTTCCTTTTAAGTAGTAGTTCTGTTTTTAGCATTTTACAGAAGAAGCATAAAGTTTGTCCTGAGGTGTTAAACCTCAAATGGATGAGATATTATATTCCAGACAAGGTGCAATTGTGAAGTGCTGCATCTCTTTATTTTTCCTGTAGTAATTCTTTGTAAGTGATGGTTGGTAATATAGTATTTGACTTAAATAATTCTCTAACTCATTAAGAAAGGCGACTTTGCTATATGCAACATTTATAGTCTTATTTTTGATTTTTTAAAAACATATTTTGACCTCAGCTGATGTAGATCCGCTTATACTATATGAATATGTATGAAGAACGCTGAAGCATATCAGGATTTAACAACAGAGCAGATCCTCTGCGTTTTGCAAACTAATTTGTGGTAGCTTTTGCTGCAACTTGCTTGCAATAGTTCACGTGAGAAGTTGTTTTTCGGAATATATTAATACATTAAATGGGTTGATTTGCTTAAGAACATAACAGCATTGAGAAGTAATTTGCCATTTTGGTTTTGCTGATTTGACAAATGAGTCATGTAAAACAGTCATAAACAGAAACACTTCTCCATCTAGATAAGAACAGCATTTTCTGGAACCATTCTAGTTTGTGTGTAAGTACTAAGGTTAAGAGAAAATGAGCGTAGCAGGCTGGTTGCAGTTGAGGAAGATGCACAGGGTGTATTTAAGTCATTTCACGTTCTCTTACCCAGTTTGGGACTACTCAATAAGTCTGAGGAAATCTTTCCGTCCAGGTAAAACAAGATTTGCATTAGAAGCTGAGTTTTTTTTCCCTGTACCATAATCAATTTTAGTAGTCTTCTATGAAATTTATAGGAAGTCAAGGTATTTTTGTCATCCAGAAGTAGAGAGTATACCAACTCTGAAATGTGAAAATTAGTGAATAGTAGCTAATCTAATTATGGGGTTTTGAATATGACATCCACAGACCTCTGGCCCTTTAAGGGCTCTGTGAAACAAAACAGTAAAATAAGAAGAAACTTTTAGATTTTCTATGGGAGGATTTCTATATCAGGTGGGAAAAATGCAAGGGCTTTCATGAAATGAAGAAAGTTGAAGATTATTGCTCTCATATGTCTTTAGAAACTGCTTTTTAGACTTTCTCTATTGAAAAAAGGCACTTAGATAAGAATACTGAGTATTTTTGGAAACTTGTCAGAATACTTACAGAATATGCGTTTCTGTTTAGTATGTCTGGACCAAATAGCTCTTCCGAATGGTCTATAGAAGGTCGTCGACTGGTGCCGCTGATGCCACGGCTTGTTCCACAAACAGCTTTTACTGTTACCGCTAATGCTGTTGCCAATGCAGCTGTTCAGCACAACGCATCTCTGCCAGTTCCTGCAGAAACTGGAAACAAAGAAGGTGAGAGAAAACCGTGATTCTACTGCAGTCTCTGGGAATATAAAAATAACGTCACAGTATAACTTGTTATCTTAGATTTTAAGTGTTAGATACTTTTTTAAAAAAAGTCTGAATCGTTCTTATTGCACAGCATTCACAGAAATATTAAAAAAATATTTTTTTCTTTTTTTTTTCCTTTTTAGAAAGATGCCTTTGCAGCATCTGCAGCATAAATCTAACAGCTTTGTGTTAGTGAGTACATTAGCAAGTGGAATATAAAAAAAAAAAAAAATAAATGCCAGAAAGTGAGGGGGAAATTCACTGGTTAAGCTCTATAAACTATAAAAACTTAGATCGATGGCTTAAGGTTTTGTAAAGTCTGTAAGCGGTGAAAGATGGTTCAGAACACTTTAAGAATGTAAGTAGGTTTTGGTAAAAGTCAAGAAAATGTTGGTTTTCTTTTTTTTTTTTCTTTCCTTCAGATTAAATGTACCAAGTTAACATGTTAAAAGATTGCTCTCTGCTGTCCCTATGCCTTTTAAATAATGCTAGTACACATTCCATCTAACGTATCCAAATAGGTTCGAATTATGCTTCATGCAAGTAGAGAATGTGTAACACTTCTCGAAACAGGCTGTTTTACTCTGATTTTGTGAGAAGTACTGGATCATTGTACTGTTAGTTATAAGCAACAGTTTAAAACAGCTGATGAGCAAAATCAGTTGTTCATTACTGAAGGAACATTTGGGTTTCTTCAACTGATGCACCGTTGAGGAGAAGCACTAGCTAGTTTCTCTCAGTTACCAGTCCAGATGTGGTCATTTACAGAAAAGCAAAAAGATCGAAATATTAAATTAATGCTAAAATGAAAAATAACAAACTGTAAAGTAAAACATCAGATTGATACAAATAAAAAAATCTAGAATCGGTAGCACAGATTTCTGGGGATGGGAGGAGGGGAGGTTAGATTTCTGTTATCTTTGAAGGCCATTAATTCCATGGCTACACTTTGGTCAAACTGGGGAGTATTCAACAGTAACAGGATTTCAGAGGCAAAGATGTAGATAATGACCCAATAAGTCTTTGGCTTCCATTTCAATTGTTAAAATAGTGATAGACTAATGGGATTCTGCACTTCAGTTATATGGAAGGTGTCTTTTCTCCTCTTCAGTGGTGGTTTGCTATTCCTACACAAGTACCACTTCAACCCCAACATCCACCCCTGTTCCAAGTGGCAGTGTAGCAACAGTGAAGTCCCCCAGACCCGCCAGTCCAGCCTCCAATGTAGTCGTCTTGCCAAGTGGAAGTACTGTTTACGTCAAAAGTAAGTGATACTAGCAACTGATTAACAAAAGGGAAAGAAAGGGACAGTCTTGTGGCTGAAACATGGACTGAGTTAAACACTCTGACCTTGGGCAAGTCATTTACTGCCTTTACACCTTCATTTAGTCTAAAGAATGAATTTATTGCTTCCCTTTTTCAGATAAATTGTGTTCAGGATAAATCCAGTCACTGTAAAAAAGCTGCAGGGAGCAGTAATGGCAAGGGCAACAAGAGTGAAAAGTATTTTTAAAATAAAATATAGGAATTGCTGTATATCAGTGGATTTCGGATCCAGCTTGTTCAGAAGTTGTCTATAAGGTGGCTCTGCTGATGGCTTCCGTAGAGGACTTCCCTCTTCCTTCTGCTTAAATAATGCACAGTAGTCACTTATTTGAGTTAGAAAAGGTCCCTCCTTTCCACTTTAACAGTTGACCTGGACTTTTTTAGAATACAGTAGTTCAGCAAGCATTTATATGCTTACATTAACTACCTCTAGCCATTTGGTGATATATTTGGAAGCAAATCTTAGTGAGGCTCGCATTCCTGGGCAACTGTGAAAACTCCATACGAAATTCCACCAGATACCCATCGTCATATGTTTAAATTTGGAAATCCAGGGCATTACATCTAGAAACAGTCTTTTTTTTTTTTTCTTGTCTCTTCCACCACCTTTCTTTGGCTTATAAATCAGCTAGTTGTAAAAGCAGAATAGTTCCTCATACATATACATATACCTAGCCAGTATACTACATAGGTAGTTTTATTTAACTAATAATTAAAAATGTTTCCTTCTAGCCTTACTTGGTGCCTATCAAAATGCAGCTGACAAAGATTAACAGTGAAGTAGATAAATGTTATTTGTATGCTTGCTGTGGATACCTTTAATATTGTAAAAATTACTGCAATCTTTATGTTATATGTGTGTGTTTGTCTTCTAGCTAGTCAGAAATGTTGCATTGTAGATAAATACAATGTTACCTGCAAACCACCATCTTTAATGACTGTATCAACCCACAGAACCCACTACGTTAAGATTTTTAATTTTTCTGATTTAATGCCCTAATCGCTCAGCTTTAGTTTAAAGATTCGGGGGAAAATGTTCTTAACCTCTTAAAAATTTAATTTAGACCTCTATTGAATTATTCCATGGTGATGCATATAAAACCAGTCTAGACACACGATAGAAGGATGAAAGGTTCTCATTTTTATTCCGGCTGTCCCTAGATTTCTTTTTTTCCCTTCTTTGCCTGTTTGTTTTTGTTTGTTTGTTTGTTTTTCCAAGGAATCGTGTCTTTCAGAATGTGTTATATTAGTCACGTTAGTTTTAAGAAACATTCTTAAGAGCAAGCTCAGGAGGCCTGAGTTATAGTCATGACTTCACCGCTGATCTGTTGTGTGACCGCATCCAAGTCACAGTCTGATTGAGCCATTAACCTCTCAGTGCCTCTGCTGCCTTGCCTGTCAAGTGTGAGTTATAGTCGAGCTGTATTACCTTTTTAGCTAAATGTTCGTGGAAAACTTTGTGCAAAAGCAGTTTCTAACGTGAAATTACAGGAATAATGTTCTTACAGAACCCCAGCAGTGAAAACAGGAGATGAAATGAACTGTACTAAACATAAAAGAATGCTCTGCTAGTTTAATCTTACTTTCTTACTCCTGTGTTGTGGGGTTTTTGGTGTTTGGTTTTTTTTTTTGTGGTTGAGGACCACAAACAAATAGCTTTCTCTCCAGTATTTCTTGGTGACCCACCAAAATAAGAGCTGTGTCCTGACATCCTAGCTGCGTGTGGATTTTGATTCAAATGAATTCTGAGATTCTGAAATTCCTGTACATTTTCAATGTGATTAGTCACCTCACGGTTATAAGTTTGTATAGTGCACTCACAGTAATTACTTAAAAGCCTGTTCATAGTAGACCTTGAAGTCACGTAACCAAATCTCTGCTTTATAGATGGAGATCACCTCTAGGCTTGTTCAGGGCCATAAAGCAGATTGTTGATGAGGGCTTTGAAATCCAGACTTGTAGATCCGCGCTTCATCTGTACTGCTACAGCCAGCTAAAACTAATTTTTGGAGTTCAAAGCAAACTTAAAATTGAGCCTTTGCTTCCCTTCTGTGCTTCAGTTTTCCATCTTTGTGTGGATAAAACTGTCAGCCTTTGTGAAGTGAACCTGCAAACGAGCTGGTGCTGGTACTAGGAGAGAATCCCATCTTTCAGAAATCACTTGCTGTGCTACTGGGCACTTTCTTGTCCATGTCAATTCCTGTGTCTTCACTTTTTTGAATGCCAGAATATTTAGTTATTTTAATTAGAGATTGTCAGTACTTAGATCTTGACCCTAATTAGAGATTGACCGCCAACCAAGTTTGCTTGGGTTACCAGCGAGACTGCTTTTTAGTGTGACATTTTTTGTCTGTAAGCCCCAGGCATACAAAACAACGTTTGAGTCTTGTTCTGTGTAAGGGGATTGTGTATTTTCTGCATATCTTTTTTTTTTGTTTGTTTTTTAAATTGTTTAACACTGGCTAATTTGGTAAACATAAATGCTACCCAATAGCTCTAAGAGATTTTCAGAGTAATTAAATTATGTCTTTCTGTAATGTATACCAATTTATGAACCTTTTGCCTACTTAGGGGAGAGTTCTGTATGGATTTAAGATCCGTTGATCATGCTGCAGAGTTATCCATTGCTCAGCTGAATATTGCAGGAGACTTTTTTTTTCTACGTATGCAGTAAATGATTGTGAGGAAGAATGAACTCCTTTGAGGCCAGATTTCTGTTGTTTTTTGTGGTTGTGTGTTAGGTGCTGTTTTGTATCTGTTGCACAAAACACACCAAACAAGGCAGAAGCTGATAAAGTGAGATTTGACCTTAATAATTTAAGTATGTCATATTTAAAAAAAAAAAATTAAAAAAAAATCTCAAGATGTTGTGCTGAGGTGAAAGGGAGACGGATACTGTAATGATAAGAACGGCATGAAAGTAGGTACGGAGGTTGAAATCAGAGAAGACTCCAGGAGGGTAAACTTCAGTAGTGCAGATGCTGTAAACAAAACCAGCAACAAGAACAACAGTGTGGTGTAAAGTTTTAAACTGAAATGCGCGTGACGTTATCCCAACCCCCTTGTGTGTGTAGTCTCATTAGTCAGACTTCTGGAGACAGAATGAAATCCCTCTGCTGGCTCTTATGTTTTTTTAATCTCTTAAACTGGCTGAAGTAACCCAGTAACTGAGTAACGTGGGTTTTTTGGAGCTTGTTTCTTTGCTTTATGGCACTTTAAATGTGGTCTGTCTCAAGGACTAAGACCATCTGCGGTGTGATACAGGTTAGCTGGGACCATAAGAAAGAATTTATCCTCTGTTTCTTTTTCTCTTATTTGGAAGTGGGTGTAAGACTTGGCGGGTTTGAATTGTTTTAGAAAGCATTGAGAGCCACAAATGGGGAAAATATAATTTAGAAAAAGTGCTTCCTTTCCAGGTGTCAGCTGCTCGGATGATGATGAAAAGCCCCGCAAAAGGCGGCGAACGAATTCTTCTAGTTCTTCCCCTGTGCTCCTGAAAGAAGTCCCGAAGGCAGTGACTCCTGTCACTAAAACTATCACAGTGCCTGTAAGTGGCAGCCCCAAGATGAGTAATATAATGCAGAGCATTGCCAACTCCTTACCACCACACATGTCGCCAGTGAAAATAACCTTCACTAAGCCCTCAACACAGACAACAAACACGACAACACAGAAGGTATGTGGGGGAAGCTGCCAAATGTTACTTTATTCTGGTTTTATCAATGAATAAGATGTGATGTTTGACTCTTCCTTTCTATGAACTGTCTAGCTGTTTTTTAAGGATTGCGCTTGGGATAAGGTAATCCCTCTGTAAAACAAACAAAGAGAAAACCAAACTCGTGTATGAATTTAGTTCACCTGTGTGTGAAAGGACCTGGATTGACAGCCGTGGAGACTGAAGCCCTCTTTTTATCCACAGAACAGGTACAGCACAGGCAGCGGGAGTGCAAGCTTCCCCCAGACTGCCCCACCAATGTGCCTCAACCCTGACCTGAAGGGACCACTTCTAGGGATGAGAGGGGATTCAGTCTCCATGCTCATTCAATTCTTGGCCTCTCTGGTGAGACTGCCAACAAGGTTGCCAGTTAGTACCATTTGTGGTGTTGGGTTTTGTGATATGGACACTAGTCCACTGAGAACTGGATCACATAGGCCACTGAACAGCCTTCAGATGGTAACAACTATTGGTCAAAGGTAATCTTTCTTATTTCTATTTTCCTTATTTATAATTATTCTTTGCAGTAGTAGATTTCCAGGAGAGGTGGCATGGGCTTTCCCTTGCCAAGCCTTTTGTCTAGAGACTAGTTTTATGGGGGTCTATAAAGCTTATTCTTGGAGCTGGTCAAAGACTGGGGGGGCTTTATTTTCCTTTCAGTACTAGTGTGCCATTTCTCATTCTACATTAACAGCGTTATAGTGCTCAAAATCAATTGCATTATTTCAGCCGAGTGTGCCCAGCTTTCACCAGAATGCAATGTGTGGAAAAGGGCTTCCCGTGTTGAAATTTTGTATTGGACTCAGATTTTATGTGCCTGATCTGTGGCATGACTATTCTCCCATGCTTTAGGAAGCACTTCAGATGTGTCTACTTTTTTGTTCTTAAGGTTTAAAAAAAAATTAATGGTTCAACCCGAGTTCATTCTTGGTACAGTTATTAATTAAGGCAAACTTGCGGGGGGAGGGGTGGTCTGTGGAATTAATTTGGCCTTGATACCAACAGACTGATGGTAGGCTGGCCACTAACAAGCATGTTTTTTCCCAACTGTGAGAGTTTGACTATTGAGCTCAAGCCTTCACACGGCATTTGTTCTGTTAGGCTTCTTAATTGTTTTATGACTCTATTTGGATTAGCAGAGTTCCCATGTCCTGATTTTTGGAAACTTTAAAACCAAGGAAGATTAACTGAAGTAATGTGCAATAAAGAACTTGCTTTCTGGCCTTTTCCCGCTTCAGAGTTCTTTGGTGCTTTCAGTTGATTCACTGTTCTTTAACAGTGTGCTTAATCAAATTTCATCTCTGAATACTTGTATAGAAATTTGTGAGTGAGCATAAACCATCAAATAAAATGTCCTGCATTCAATGCAGCAAATTCACAGCTAGGATGGAGCTTAACCTACCCATCCTGTTGGTCCTATTAGGCTCATCTTTTCGGTAGGAAGAATATTTTTGCCTTAAAACTTTTTTTTTGCCTTATGTTTGTAGTGTTGTATTAAATATAAGTGTTATATATGATGGTAGTTAAAGATGGAGTGTATTAAATCTCCAAAAGGGAGAGAATGGACTCTTGATAGTGTCTTTTCTGCGGTTGTGCCTCTGCTTGTCCTGACATAGAAATTTTAGGGTTTGCTCTGCACAGTAGCATTTGAGACTCCTACTAATCTGCAATGACAGGAGAATCATCACTTGTTTCATTCGGGAGCTTTAGTAGCATTTGTATCTGATCTTGTCACACTGCCCTCTTTTGTTGGATTTAGACATGCCAAAATACATAACTGGATCATTTTGGTGGGAGAAATCCCTTTTAGTAGTTTCAAATGAAATGTCAGACTTGTTAGACTTAAATTGGAAATGTACTATTTTAAACAAGTGCAGTTGGATATGAGCAAAGTTGTTGGATATGAATGAAATTCTTCATTTCTGCATGCCAGCCTTCTGAATTGTTTTGACATTTTAGTAGGTTGGAGGAAGAATTGTCGGAACAACTAATAATGTCACAGCTCTAATTTCTGGATTCTCTTATAATAAAGGCCTCTGTCTAGGACACAGAAGGAATCTACCTAGTGAAGCTTCTGGCAGTTAATGCCTTTATTCTAGGTTTTTATGTCTCAAAATAGAGCTGACAGGACTAATTTGTATGTTTCTATGCTAGGAATTAGTTTTTACATTAACAATTAAAATCAACAACAATAAAAAGCGATTTGCCTTTTTTTTTAGTCAGGCAGTCTTTCTGCTGTAAAAAATGTGTTGCAGTTTTGGGACCCATGATGAGGGTACTTTGATCACTTAAACGTATGTGAGAAAATAGTATCTCAAAAATATAATTGCTGTGATTTGAGCTTTAATGCTTTTACATTTTTACCTGAAAATTCTGTTTTCTGGATATACTTCATACATGAAGACCACTAAACTTTGTTCTGTGTCAATTTTGAAAGAAAAAAAATAGAATGGAGAGATCCAAACCTGCTTAGTCACTGGACAACAATCTGTTGAACTATAATGCTTTAGAAGCTTTTTTTCCTTGCATGATTAAATAGTTATTAAGTGATAATTTTGGGCTGATGGTTTTCTTTCTGTCTTTGAATGAAGAAGAGTGGTCTTCGGAGTTGTGATTATGCCCAGATTCATCCAACATATCTGTACTTACTTAGTTGAGATGCTGAACTTGCTCTCTTACACTATGGATTATATGGGAACCTTAATGTGAATAATTTGCCTTTTTTAACTGCAAGTTGTCTTTTGAATCTATTTCTAAATTAGTTATCCTAGGTGGAATGGAGCCAGCCCTAGAAATACTTCACAATTGTTTAAATTCTAGTGTTAACTTACTATTTAAAAAACAGGATAAAACTCCAGAGGCACATCATAGGATCTTTCCTCCTGCAAGCCTTGTACCAGAATCAGGCTGTGTCGGGTTCAGCTCGTCTGCGTGGTCGTAGCGTAAGAGCAGTTTCAGAAGGGTGTTTTGATTAAGTCAGGGTTAGACAGAAGGCAAAAATAAAAGTGACGCAGAGAAAACATTCTCCCTGGAGAATGCAATCAAGTGGTAGAGCAGCAGATGTGGAAACCTTGTCCTTCAGGTGTTGGTCAGTTGTGGTCAAGCTGCTGCAGCTCACGGAGGTACTAAGGCTTTGGTTTTCCTTAGATCAAGATATTAAAGGTTTAGCTAAGTAGCAGGGACCACAAAAACTACGCACTGGAGGGAAAGGAGAGGCAGAGGCAGCCGTGGTGGTGAAACTTGCTGCTTTTATTCCATCCATGTGATTATCTCTTTTTTTTTTTTTTAAAAAAAAAAACAAAAAAAAAAAACAAAAAAAAAAAACAAACCAAATTATAAACGCTTAAACTCTTACTGCTTGATCTGCCACTTAACTCTATTGCTGGTGCCATTATCATATTATTTCTTTTGTCTATTGGGCAAGGTTTCAGTAGTACTTGGGTAATAGTGTAAGACTTCTGGTTTGAGCTGACCCAGGTTTTCTTTATTCCTTCTGTACGTTTTTTTTTTTTTTCTGTCTGCTTTTGTTACATCAAATCATTAATTTTCAAGGTTTTAAGAAATGAAATTTTTGTTGGGACAGTTGCATTATTAATACAATTTCTTGATATTCTTGCATGGTAAACTGAAAATATGTTGCATTTCTGTGCTGTGTGTTTCCATTTTAACTGTGTGTTTTTAAGTACAAGGAGGTACATGTTAGCAGAATAAAAGGAATCTTTTTACGTAAATAGTCCCCATATTCAATACTTGAAGAAATGTTTAGTTTTCTAGGTCAGTTGCATAAGAACAGACCTCTTCCGATGTTATAATGAATTCTATGGTTTTCTATGTCAAATTAGATTCATGGTGTTGTAATTGTACACTAGGGGTAATGTTTATTGTCTTTAGACAAATGGTTTTCAGACAGATAAGAAAGAATTTCTTGTTATTGAGAGTGCTAATTAAAGCAGAAATTGTTTTAAACCTAAACCAGGTTTTTCACTGATGAAATATTGATTGTTTACAGCCTTGTGAATCAAAAATATTTCCCATTACTGACTTGGCAACTGCTTGTTAGCTCTTAAAGAGGAAAAAAAAAAATCATCTGTTCTCTCACTGCCGTTTCTTGATATATGTGCAGAGTTTTGGAGAACAGTGTTTAAAACTTGCTTGAAATCCCTTCCGTTCCATTTAAAATGGGCTTCCGGCTTCCTAGCCCAGGTTAGTGAAGCCATACCTGTCTGTCTGCCTTCAGACATGAGATAATAATACTTTAATTAGATAGTAATTGTTTTCCTTAAAACAAAAAAAAAACCCTCCTAATTTTAAGGAAATGTTTATCACCACTTCTTTAAATGACTTGAAAATGTGTGTTGCCAGCAAATGTGAATATGATGCTCTTAAACAGTCTTAATAAACATGTATCTCTAAAACTAAATACACATAGGCAGATATTTTACTGAAACTTCGTGCTTTTAAAGAAATGCAAAGAACAAATAAATTTCTTGGTTTTTTTTCTTCTTTCAGGTGATAATAGTAACCACCTCTCCAAGCTCAACTTTTGTACCCAACATCCTTTCAAAGTCTCACAACTATGCAGCAGTTACGAAACTTGTCCCAACATCCGTCATTGCCTCGACTACTCAAAAGCAACCGGTGGTTATAACTGCGTCTCAGTCCTCTTTGGTCAGTAGCAGCAGCAGCAGTAGCTGTTCCACTCCCTCCTGCACCGCAAATACTATTGCTGTGACTGCTGTAGTGTCATCAACACCGTCAGTGGTTATGTCAACAGTAGCACAAGGTATGGCAATAACATTATATTTATAAAAGCTCTTTCACTGATGAATGGGGGAGATGCACTTTATGTTTACATATGATGAGTAAAGCTCAGGAGACGTGGAAGAAATCTATTGATGAAACTAATCCAAGATACTTCACAAAAGTTCTTGTTGAACTCTTTTCCTTTTTAGTTCAACAATTAATGTGCGGATCCACTTTTTAAAGCAAACACGGTGAGGGGGTAACAGTTTCAAGCTGAAGGAGGGTAGATTTAGGTTGGATATTAGGAAGAAATTCTTTACTGTGAGGGTGATGAGGCACTGGAACAGGTTGCCCAGGGAGGTTGTGGATATCCCATCCCTGGAGGTGTTCAAGGCCAGGCTGGATGAGGCTTTGAGCAGCCTGGTCTAGTGGGAGGTGTCCCTACCCAGGGCAGGGGGGTTGGAACTAGATGACACTTGCCCAGGGCAAGTGTAGGGTGCTGCACCTGGGGAGGAACAACCCCATGCACCAGTCCAGGTTGGGGCTGACCTGCTGGAGAGCAGCTCTGCAGAGAGAGACCTGGGAGTCCTGGTGGACAACAGGATGACCATGAGCCAGCCATGTGCCCTTGTGGCCAAGAAGGCCAATGGCATCCTGGGATGCATCAGGAAGAGTGTGGCCAGCAGGTGGAGGGAGGTCATCCTCCCCCTCTACTCTGCCTTGGTGAGGCCACACCTGGAGCACTGTGTCCAGTTCTGGGCTCCCTGGTTCAAGAGGGCCAGGGAACTGCTGGAGAGGGTGCAGCAGAGAGCTACAAAGATGATTAGGGGACTGGAACAGCTCTCTTAGGAAGAAAGGCTGAGGGACTTGGGTCTCTTCAGTCTGGAAAAAAGACGGCTGAGGGGGGATCTTATCAATGCTTATAAATACTGAAAGGGCGGGTGTCAGGAGGATGGGGCCAGGCTCTTTTCAGTGGTGCCTGGGGACAGGACAAGGGGTAATGGGCATAAACTTGACCATAGGAAGTTCCACCTGAACATGAGGAGGAACTTCTTTCCTGTGAGGGTGGCAGAGCCCTGGCACAGGCTGCCCAGAGAGGTGGTGGAGTCTCCGTCTCTGGAGACATTCCAAACCCGCCTGGACGTGTTCCTGTGTAACCTGCTCTGGGTGACCCTGCTGTGGCAGGGGGTTGGACTAGATGATCTCCAGAGGTCCCTTCCAACCCTGTGATTCTATGATCTTTAAGGTTCCTTCCAACCTGAACGTTCTATAATTCTATGGTGTGGCATAGCTTTTTATTTTGAAAAGATTTTAGTTGCAGCATTAAACCACTATAGCCTCAAAATGACTGGCTTTAAGACCTCTACCTGATGCATGGAAAATGGATGTTTCTAGTATTTGAAGATGATTGCTTCTCTTAAAGCCTGCAAAAACATGCAAAGTTAAGATAAAATAAATACCACTTATTCTTGACATGCCCAGTCTTTAGTATATTTCTTGTAGTAACTAATCTCGGTGGCAATTCTGAAAAGTAAGAAAAATTTACACCTTTTTATCTGTGTACTGTATCAGCACGCCAGTTTTCAAGTCCTTAAAAATTAGGACCTGAGTGGGCCTGGATTAAAATTCCTAGTTTTCCGATTTCACACATATACTAGCCTGACTGATTCAGCTCCACAGCTGCTAGCTAGCATTTGGAAGGGAAGCTGTGAAAGAGCCTCTGTGATGAACACTTGCAAAATACAGTGCTAGACAATGACAAGTGTCACATGGCAATTTTTCCTTGTCCGTATTTTCCATTCTCATTCCATTCCACAAAAAGTTGAGCAACCAAATCAAGGCTGAGGAGGTATTTTGCCTTCCGTCTTGCTTCTGCAGCAGATTTTCATGGTGTTTGAACTGTGGATTTTTAGTTGGGTTTGATCATGGAAGAGACTATGATTCTAAAATACGGTAGACAGAATATCTCTTCAACAGTTTTTTCTCAAGACTATCAGTGTCATTGCAGAAGATGCTGGTGTAATGTTTTGTGATATGAACTGATAATCACTCCAAACGTGGCAAAGTTAAATGCATGAATGAAAACAGCTGACCAAGAAAATGGAGGAACCATCTTGGATGATGCAGTGAGAAAAGGGTCACTTATTTAAATTGCCGGACTTGTAGCTTATTTTGATTTCTACCACTGGTCACTGCCATCTTTAAATGTAGAGGAGAAATAAGAGAGGAGTTTTTATTACCATTTTCCACTACAGCTGGGACCTGGTTAAAAACTGCCTTCGTTAAACATGGACTTCATGTTTGTCTTCTTTGGTACTTCTGGACATGCAGTTTAGAATTCTAAATGAAGGCAAATTTTGTTGGAAATGTGACAACTGTGTAAGAGAATGACAGAAATAAGTAATACGATTTATTTGGGAACTTTGTCTTTCCATCTTACTGCAAAATTGGTTTAATCGCTTTATTACTTGTAAGATCACCTAACCTATCAGCACAGTTTTCCTGGTCCACAGGACCCAGTCCACAGTTCTCTAAATTACATACCATTACTTGGTTCATTCTTTTAAAATAACATCACACTTACTAACAAATACTCCCTTCTAATGTGGATGGGTTTGGTATTTGTGATCCTCATATCCTAACTTCTTGTAGTCATGATTTTCACTATAAATACTTTGCTTTCTTGAAGCTTAAAGATCAGGCTTTGAGAAGATCTGTGAATTTTGTGCTACAAAAGGTGCAGGAAGTAGACGGGGACTGTGGTCTTTCCATTAGCTGCTGCTCTGCTGCCACTTTGGAAACCTGTATTAGGCTCCCTTGCCTCTGAACAGACCGATTCTGCTATGTGGGAGCTTTTTTACTTGTGTATTATCTATGCATCTTTCAGTCATAAAGACAGTTTAAATGCAGAAATATTTAAGAAATTGTAATACTTTTCTTTTGTGTTGCACTGTTCAATCTTAAACCATGTACTCTTTCACAGGTGTGTCTACGTCAGCAATCAAAGTTGCCTCTACCAGACTACCTTCCCCAAAAGGTTTGGTTGGGAACCCAACTCAGATCTTAGCACAGTTTCCCAAACAGCATCAGCAATCCCCCAAACAGCAGCTGCACCAAATACAACAGCATCAGCAACAGCAGCAGCAACAGCAGCAGCAACAACAACAGCAGCAGCAACAGCAGCTGGTGCAGTCTCCTGCAGCTCAACAGCAGCCCCAGCAATCTCAGTTGCCACCTGGCATCAAGCCCACCATTCAGATCAAACAGGAATCAGGTAGTTGGGAGTTAATCTTGGCTCATACTGGTGATCAGGAGGTCTCACCACCCCTCAAGAAAAGTTGGGGGGAATTCTGTCCCAAAATGTGGACAGGGAGCTGTCATTAAGGCATAATTACTTGAGTACAGGATTTGACATTAAACCTGGATATAAATAGATATGAAGGATGCCTTAATTTTTTCAGCTAACAATAATTGAAGAATTTGGTTCTGCCACTCTTCGTGTTTGGTTCAGGTATACAGACCATGCCTTAGGAATAAATGTTTTATCTTTAGAGATTGAAAGGTATGTAAATATCTTCAAAAGTTACATGATTGGCAACCTGGAAGACACCAGTTTTCTGAAGATCCAAGAGCTTTTCGACTGCATCAACTGGAAAAAGGAGCTAATCCAAGTTTTAATTCTTTTATTGGGTCCAGAAATCGAAGCCTACTTTTGTGGTACTTGTCAAAAGAAATGCAATTAGATCTGAGACGGGAAGTTGGACTGGATTCTTTTTGTAACATTGATTCATTCAGTTGACTTTGGGCAAGTCATATAACTTTTCTGTGTTGGCTTTACTCTGCTGTAGAATCCAGTTCTTATCTCCATAAGATGTAGTAAGATTAATTCTGAAGGAAGAAGTGCTATAAAAGTGCAAAGTATTTTTACATCCATATTTTATATTAATCATGTTAGTAAAAATATTATTTTATATTCATACTATTTAGATAAAAGTATTAAAATAGACCACAGAATGAAAAAATAAACAGCCCTACTCCTGTCCTTTGATAAACTTCCTTCTGGATTATAGGACCATTGCCTAAGAAAAATATCCAATAAGACAGACAGACAGACCTCCATCCTCCAGTCACTGAACAATATTTGATCAGTGAGAGCTTCACTCCTTGCCTTCTACCATGGGTTTAGGCTCAGTGTTCTTTTTGGTTAAAGTTTCTTTGGAAATGCCATCTGCTACCTGTTCTTTCTGGAAGATGTGAATCAATTTTCAGAGAGGCTTTGCTCTTTATCCAGTTTTGTGTCTGGATGCAAAGGCTCCAGTTTATCTTTCCTAACTTCAGATAGTTTGTTATTTAAGTTTGGAGCTTGTTTGCTCCATACTGCTTTTATAGTCAACATAGAAAGAAGAAAACCTCTCTGGAGGATGTTTCATGTCCTTAGTGGACAAAATTGTTCACCTAGAAATATTTGTGGACAAATGTAAGTGCCTACATTTAGATGGGATTAATTCAGGCTGGATGTTTCATGGCATTTGATCAAACAATCAAATTTATCTCATCATGGAATGTAAGATGGAAGTGTCCTGGATATACTTTTGAACAGATGATGTTAACTCCTGGTTTGCAAGTGAGAAGTGAATCTTGCAGAGGTCCCATTCCACTACACAAATTGAGAGAGGGGGAGCAGAATCCTTGCTGCATTAAGGTGTTCCTTATCCTTTGTTCTTGCTGATTCTACTCGGAGTTTGTTTCAGCCCAATTCCTTTGTGGCTTCAAGATAACCAAAAATTCAAGAGGAGAGAGCACAGTTTACTTCAAGAAACCTTCCCTAGCCAGTGCCACAGCTGCTTCCTTACACCCACGAATACCCTTTGTGCAGAAAGTTTTTTTTTAATTTATTCAGAGGGATGGAATTCAACTAGACTAATTAAAACATATTAGAATTTACAGACTAAGTTTATTGAAGAACTGTTTCACTTTTAGATGGCTCATTATCTATGAACCAATTCAGTATTGGCTGTAACCTGTTGATTCCTGGGAAGTGTTCTATTTTTTGAATCATGGACCAGAAAAGGTTAAAAATCACTACAACAAATCAATGATGGAATGGAATCCCACGCCTCAGTGGGGAGTAGCTAGGAACTGAAACAGGCACATGAAAGACAAAGATGATGACTGTCTTGTTATTTGCAAACCAAACAAATTTAAAGCAAAAAATCCCAACCCAAACAAAAAAAAAATATTATTTTCAGGATCAAGAATACACGGGCTCAGAATAGAAGCCTTGTGAGGCTACTTGCCCACTAGGGCTTGGTCTGAGAAAAGCATTTCAGAAAGTAACTTTTCGTGCCTGTATTTTAACAGTGACCTTTCTCCTTTCCTAGGTGTTAAAATAATCACTCAACAGGTGCAGCCCAGTAAAATCCTTCCCAAACCAGTTACAGCGGCCTTGCCCAGCAGTAGCAATTCACCTATTATGGTGGTTAGCAGTAATGGGACTATCATGACAACTAAACTGGTCACTACTCCCACTGGTAAGTTACGGCTCTGAGAAGGGAAGGGAGGGTAAACCCAGACATATAGGTGATCTAAACGTGGTTTATTAGGGTAAAAAAAAAAGCCACACTTCTCTCTTGTGAACAGTGAGCACAGAAGCATGTTCATAATCCTGTGGATAATTTTTCTAGATTAGGATTTTTGCACTGAGTGCTCTTTTATTCCTTTTATGATCTTTTTGAATTGGTACACAAAAACATGACCATTCATTCCCCACTGGGTTTATTTTCAAGGAAGTTTTCTTGCAACTTATACTTTGCACTTCTGTAGCACCTTATATTAGACAATTTACATTAATTTAATTTTCTAGGTACCTCAGACAAGTCAGCATCATTCCTGTTTTGCATATATGGACTTTAAAAGACAGGTGACTTGCTCATAGTCCTGCAATGAATGTATAAAAAGGCCAGTAAATCGAATTTTAAGCTCCCGTTGTTTTTCTGGGGATCTAATTGTGTTTGTGTTTTCTTACTGGTTAAAAATCAGAAATAATGCAGACTGTTCAGATTGTAAACTTGTATGAGGGAAGCTTGAAATGCAGTTTTATCCTCATGTTCAGAAAACTCTAACTTACTTCCTGAATTACTAGCATGAGTTGGGAATGTTAGCATAAAGTAATGGTTAATATTCTTTTTTAACTTTTGAAGGACTTCACAAAAACATTCTTAAGTACATAAAAAAAGCCTAGCAGTTTTGCAGTCCATTTGATTGGTAAAACCTGTATTGTGCTCTCTTGGATTTGAACACATGGCTATATTCTGGTGATAACAAACTCCTTTGCTCTGTGATATTCAGTAATTAAGGTGTGTAGTGCACTACCTGCAGCAGTGCAAGCAGAATGGAATGACAATGTTTGTGTAGCTGTTGGCTCGTATTATTTTGAACAAGTTTCTTTTGTGGACTCAGTCCTGTTTCCATTCCGAGGAGGAGTGGAAAAAACCCCAGCATTTATACCACGTCAGGAGGGGGTTTTTTTTGTACTCCTGAATGCTAAATCCATAAAACTGTGTTATTGTAAATTACATTTTTTTTTTTCCTCTTGGAGTGATAATTAGACCAATGGTTGGTGGTGGTCTTTATAAACAATGTGTCATATAGGAGAAGTGAGAGTATGGATGTCTTTGAAGAGAGGAAGAGATCAGGTCTGGTAGCGTCATTGGATGCCTAACTCTTGGGCATCTAAGGGAGCAAGTGGCAACCATGCAGGCAGAATCTAAGCACCTATTGAAAATTAAAATCTTAGACAAAAGAATGTGAGTTAAAATACGGCAGTCGTGCAACATTTGGTAGAATACTTCAGAAGACTCCTACGTTAATTTAAAGTTGGCATACATTTGAATATTGCTCTGCCAGTTTAAAAAGTACTAGGAGAATTGTAAAGGGTGGTAATAAATTGGAGTGTGGGCTCTCTCTGAATCAAATCTAATGCTTTTTCTCAACACTAACTTATTTTTCCACAAATACTAGTAGAGGATCATGTTCTAACAGTGAACTTTCTTCTTTTCTCTTCAAAACAGGAACTCAAGCAACATATACGCGGCCAACAGTTAGCCCCTCTATAGGGGCTCGGATGGCTGGAACTCCAGGGGCTGCTACTTACGTGAAAACTACAAGTGGTAGCATCATTACCGTAGTACCAAAATCGCTGGCCACGCTGGGAGGGAAGATTATCAGCAGTAATATTGTTTCTGGTAGGCCTATGAGTATTAATACTTTGATGTTAAGTCTTATTTCAAAAGTAACTTTAGACTTGCTCTAGTTCTTCAAGGCTTTTCTGTGGGTTACATGCTGAAATAATTATTACGACCTTTATTGGAGAAGAAATTAATTCAGAAGAAAAATAGCTGAGGATGAAGAAGAAAATAAGGGGTAGAAGGTATGGAGGCAAAGTGTTCTTAAGGATTGCAGTAGTTCTTGCGTTTAAGAAGGAAACATTTAACGTGAGGAAAGCCTGAGAGGAAAAGAGAAGCATGGCGGAGGAGAACTACTATATTGTCCTCTGTTAGAGGGCAGAAAGATCAGAAAACTATTATCCCCAATTTAAAGCATTTTTAAATCTGGATGCTGCCCTTTTCTATTCCACTGCATGCCCAAAGAACCAGACTACATGCAGAACTGTGGATGTTAAATTCAGCTGTGCAGTCCCCACTTTATCTTCTTGTTCTTTTATCAGTGGCAGCCTGTCTTTCCCTTACCCCACGTTCTAACTTGAGGTTTTTCTTCCCAGCCTCATGCAGACCAGCCTTGGTGCTCTCTGCCAGTATAGCCTCTAGACATAGGGTCTCTTTAGCACCAGGACCAAGCACACTCACACCAGTCACAATTCCTTAGTATCTGTTTTGGACTTTTATGAGTGGTAATGCAGAGAATTCTGCTGCATTTCCTAGCTAGGTGCACACGTACAGCAAGATCTGCTGGGGCTACTCATCCTGGCTAGTAATATCTTTAAATTATTTGGCAGTCCCGCTATTGGTGCTTAACACAGACCTGACATGGCACCAGCCGGCTCCTGTCACTGGAAGGTACTGCGCAAGCTACCCAGTAAACCCACTCTGGGGTGTAGTTTGGTCAAGGTACTTTATTTTTTCACATCCTGATTTCTACAAAATGGTATTGAGGGCTGATACAGTAGTTTCTTTGGGAACAAGTAACTTTTTTAGCCTGTTGTGGGTATGAGTAGTTGTTAAAGTTTCTAGATCTGCCAGCGAGTTTGTACACAAACGCAAGTATTACTCTGCTGAGCACCAGTTAATGCAGGGAAACCCTTGGCTGGTCTTCATAAGGATAATAACGATTGTCCTGAAACAACACAAGTTTGGAAAGGATGCCTGGTTGTTTTTTTTCATTGTTGTTTCGTGTTTCTGCTGTGACTGAGTGGTGCTTTCTTGAAGGAGAAAGTGGAAGGTGTTGATAAGAAGCTGTTTGAGCAGATATTGAAATAGCAGTCTGATAACACTGATGACTTGCATATCAGCATATGTTCTCTTGTAGACTGTGGAGGGCTGACCAGAATTACCTGTCACTGCAGGTAAATAAAAACCTGGTACAGGGAACGGAACTAATTAAATACTGGGAGAGGAACAGAAATAGCCAACACAGCTCTTCAAAAAAAAAAAAAAAAAAAAAAAAAAAGAAAAAAAAAAACCCCACACTTCTAAACTCTTTTAAGAACTGATTGTTAAAAAATAGCATATTTTTCTTTTTTCCTTCTTTCAACCCACTACTCGTCACCTGTCTTACAACAGTTCAATGCCAGAAAGAGCTGGTATTTCTCTTGATTGAAGATACATTCTTGGTATGTGGATTCTTCTACAGAGGTTATCTATAGAAGAATATTTGTCTGTGCAAATAGGACCTTGAGTTGAGTAGTAGTGGTGTCCTTATCCCTCCCTAATTCTGGCTTTTGAAAAGTTAGGCATTTTAGCCTGAGAAAGCTGTTTATATGTTGAGTTGGGTGATGTAAATTCCCATGCCAGATGCTGCCCTTTTTTGTAGCGCTGTCAGTTTTAAATACAATGATTCTTATATAGCTCACCGACTTCTGCAGTGGAAGGAAATGTACATGTGATAAACTGCACGTTATTTCTTTTCCCCCAAAAATGTAGGAACCACAACCAAAATCACTACAATTCCAATGACATCCAAACCCAATGTGATTGTTGTGCAAAAGACTACTGGAAAAGGAACTACAATTCAAGGGCTTCCAGGCAAAAATGTTGTCACAACGCTGTTGAATGCTGGCGTAAGTAAGAGTTTCGAGTCTCAAATGTCAAGTGAGAGGCTGTGTGGTGGCTGCTGCATTCATTCTGCTAAAGTCCCTATTAAAAGCAAACTGCGCATGAGCTCCTTAACAGATGGAGCACGCCTTAATGTCGGGGATGTTTGAAAAGCAAGGGTGTTTTGCAGGATATGAAAGATGCTTAAAACAAGCTGGGAATGTTCTCAAAGGAAAAAAAAAATTTTGAGCTTGCCTTTTTTCCAAGGTTAATGATTTTTGTAATCCAGAAGGGATTAAGTAGAAGAAAATTACTATAATTTTACCCTGTTTGTGCTGTAGTGGGAACCATGGTCCTGTGCTACAGACTTGCATCTCCAACCGTTTACCTTTTGGATGTAAAGGGCAGAAATAAACTGTCCCCTCACAGTAAGGGTACCACCTTTCAATTTATGTGGTGTGTAACACTGTAATATCCTGTACCTGAGTAATGTATAGTGTTCAGTTACTTTTTGGATAACCTGATGCGTACTAAGAGCAAAATCAAGTATCCAGCTCCAACTGAGTTGACCTATAAGTGTTAGTAAATAAAAATCATGATGTGCTTTATGTTCTTAGATAGAACTATAAGATTTAATGCATTAATCATGTAATCTTTAAAAGTCTACTTGAGTAGCAGGGCTGAGCAGGGAGGTTTCTTTCTTTTGAAAAAAAAAAAAACCTAGGATTTTTTTTTTAAGATTTTGAACTTTCCTAGTTTACAAAATTTAAAGCTATATTTTTCACACAAGTGGAAATCTTGTGACGTTCCACAGTAGGAACCACCAGAACGTGATGGTATTTCTGAAACAAGTATGTTTCTTGGGATTTCCAGCTACTTGGTGGGAATTGGTAGGGAATACAGGGAGAACTGGCAGCTAATGTTTTTTTCTCATTTGGTTTGTTACTGTGCGGAGCTAAAAAAAAAAAGCATGCTTAATGTCTTTGTTCTTCTTAAGCTGTCAGGAGTCTAGTCATACGTCAACGCTATTCCAAAGTCAAATGTTTCCTGTGAAACAGCTGTGAATCTGCATTTTTGTAATAAGCGAACTTTTAGTTTAACAAAAAAAAGTCCATACATAACTGATGTCTTGATCCTGAGGATAGTACAAAGATCTATATTTAAATAATTTCTTTTTAGAATCTTAGTTCAAGTTTTGTAGATGTCTTGCCAAAGTTAGTGTTAACAGAAATAAGAAGATTTAAAAAACATTTGCGAAGGATTTGAGGGAAGTTCCAACTTACACGAATTCTTTGAAGCAACTTGAAAAAAACTTGTCAGTGTTCTTTTAGTTACTCTTTTTTGTTCACCCCTTCAGACCAGCTCAAAAGGTAAAGTAATGGAAAAGGGGATTTTGGTAGCTTTTCCATTCAAAGCCATAGAGTTTTTTGTTCTTGGTCTTTGAATACTTTTTGTATCAAATACGTTTAGTTGCAGCAGCGGTAGGTTGATTTCATGGTACACACGCTCACCTATAACTGTGTATTTTTTTAGAGAAGTGGGTCTCTCTGAAGAATTTCACTAAGTTAACCTGTAAACTTTGACTTCTCTACAGGGGGAGAAAACTATTCAGGCAGTGCCAGCAGGAGCAAAACCTGCTATCATCACTGCCACAAGACCCATCACAAAAATGATTGTTACACAGCCAAAAGGAATAGGGTCCACGGTCCAGCCAGCCACCAAAATCATCCCAACTAAAATTGTTTATGGTCAGCAAGGGAAAACGCAGGTACAGTGAGGACCCATTTCTGTCTTGAAATGTACCCCTAAATTTTAATGGGAAGTAAATAATTTTTCACTATGTTGCCACATTTGTTGCAGGATTAATAACATGTCTATGGGGAATAAGACTTAGGTGTGTAATGAGGTGGCCTTGATTCTGCTTTCTTCAGCACAATGTTTGCATTTGCTAGCTGTTTGTGGAGGCCTAGAGCAAGCCAGAAGTATTTACTAATCTTTTCACATAGCTGAAACTGGCTGGTTATGGCTCTGGATGCCCGTTTAAGTCTTATGGCTAATGGCTAGGTTGTGAGACGTAAAGACGGAGAATCTGGACATAGGTCATCCATCAAATCTGAGGTTTTATTGACGTTATTTTCTGCTTAATGTATGTTCAGGTTGTCCCTGCAACCTTGTGTGGTTGTTGGGGCTGTATACAGAGAATCTGGCTTAATTCTGGAAGCTTTCAGTTTCAGCTCTTTCTTTGGTTGCACTTAGTATTTAAAAGAATTAAACTTTCATCAGATATATTATTTTGTGTGTCTTGATTGTTCAAGACTGTATTTATTGTGGGCTGCAGAAGAGAGGTGTTTGTCCTTACCACGGCAGTGCATGTTCCAGCTGACTTGCGTAGCTTTTTCTTGTCCCACCATAGTTATATTCAGCCCTGAAAAATGACTGTTTAGTGGTTTATTGTGTTGAGTACTGCAAATTACTGAGTGAGAATTACATTCTTGTGCATTGCCATTGGGCTTTGTGGTTTAATAATCAGAGCTACTGAATTTACAGGTAGACATTTTCAGTAAATTATGAATATTATGTAGATCTGATACATTGATCTGAGTGGCTCCCTGTACTCTTGATTGCTCAGATCTGGTTTTTTGAGTGCTCTTACTATACACAAAATTTGTCTTTCTAATTAGGTTCTCATAAAACCAAAGCCAGTGACATTTCAAGCAACAGTTGTGAGCGAACAAACTAGGCAGTTGGTGACTGAAACGTTACAGCAGGCGTCAAGGGTAGCAGAGACAGGAAATTCATCTCTCCCAGAAGTGAAAGAAGAACCACAAACCTACACCGATAGCAGCTCTTCTTCTACAGAGTCCTCCCAGAGCTCCCAAGGTATGTATTGGTGTTGCATAAAATACGAATGGACTGTTTCCCAAGCATGCCAGCTAGTTTCATATAACTCACTGTCTTTCCTTTTAGTGCAGGTTTTCACTCAATCTGTTAGCAGTGAGTATCATTGTTCACTTCCCCTATGGCTTTATTTATCTTCTATTTACTATATGCCTCCATTTCCTATGTGAAAAGGAGAGATAATTCTTGCTGGGCTCTGACTTGCTGGTAAAATGCTTGTGGCCTGCAGCCTGTTCCGTCTTTTTGGGGAGTCTGGCAGAAGTAGGCAGTGTAGCAGGTTTTTTTGGCAGCCCATGCTCTGCCACCCTTGTTCCTGGATGTATTGAAGCGTCTCTCCACTGTGTGACTGAAAGCTATCGTGTGACCAACATAAATTTTGGTCCTTTTCTAGGCACATATATGTGCATCGGGACATATCTCAGACATGCAGTCCTGATGGGGATGCTGCCGTGGCTTCAAGCCATGATACAGATGCAGCTCTTTTGTGTGGTAGAGGAGGATAAATAATAGGACATAAATAACACGTAGCCATAAATAACATCCAGGTGAGGAGTGACCATAGGGTGTATCACTGCATCGAATAAAAGCTAATATCTCTCCATGAAACGTGTGTACTTAATGTGCCTTTCAGTCACCTTTTCTGTATAATTCTGTTACTGTTGGTCTATACTGCTGTATTAAGTAAATTAAAAAAAGTTTCGAAGATTCAACAAACTTACCAAAATTTAGGAGCTGTTAATTTAGAACGCTGAATACATGTCGATCACCTGAACTGCTAAAACTTTCCGAAAAAGAGTTCGATCCCAAGGCAAATTCAATATACAAAGAAACCTGCTGAACTTTCATTGTTCAAACCAAAGCTTTGACGAACAACTAAGATACAGGATCTTTTTTTTTTTTTCTGGAAACTGTTCATAACATCAACAGTGTTTTGCTTCGAGTCAATTGTAATAAAAACTAAAGTGTTGCAGAATGAGAGTATGCATCCTTGGCAGTGTTCAAAACACTAATGGAGAATTTTGAACTATAGCCCTATTTAAAGCAAGAAATTGGACAAGAGACCTCCAACCCAAAATGGTTCTGTGATGACTTGATGTGCCTTTGTTCTTTTGCAAACAGATTCTCAGCCTGTAGTCCACGTGATTGCTTCAAGAAGTCAAGATTGGTCAGAACATGAAATTGCTGTGGACACGAGCCCTACAATAATTTACCAGGATGTATCCAGTGAATCTCAGTCAGCTACTTCCACGATAAAAGCTTTGCTGGAACTTCAGCAGACAACAGGTATGAAAACACATTTAGGATAATTTCAAAGCTTATTACTTGCTTAAGCAGCAGGTTGTAGTAAGTTTTGTAATTGAAAAGCACCTATCTTGAATCAGCTTGATTCCTTTCTTCTTATCCTGCAACAGTTTGTTTGAATCTATTTCATAATGTTCGCTATCTATTTAATTAAACTTTTGTATTTGTATTGGTGGTTTATATATCGGAGGCTTATTTTGTGTTTTTCTTTTCTTCTAAAGCAGTGAAGGAAAAGTTGGAATCAAAGCCAAGGCAGCCTACCATTGACCTGAGCCAAATGGCTGTCCCAATCCAGATGACCCAAGAAAAGAGACATTCTCCAGAAAGTCCTTCAATTGCTGTAGTAGAGTCAGAATTAGTTGCTGAATATATCACAACTGGTAAGTGACTTAAGGTAGTGTGGTGGTGGGTTGGCAGTTGAAGTCTGAGGACTTGGTTTTGGAGATTTCTTACAATGGGCTTCATTTTTGTGTTTTTGCTATAATTTGCTGTAGAGGAAATGAGTCTTTCCTTCCACTCTTGAGACCCTGTGCAGGGGACCGAGATTGTATCTGCTTTTCTGGGGCATAGTGAAGAACGTTTCTAACTGAAACAAAGGGTTGTTGCTTCAAGACATCCTATTTGAACAGATTTTCTGTTCCCTGATCTGATAGAGAGGACAGGCTTGTCCCACTTGTCTTTCAGAAAAATGTGTAGTAAGGCAAATGTAGAAAATGAAGTTACAGGAACTGTATACTAGTTTTTTGTACATATCGAGAGGAGCCAGACTTTGAGTTAGTTTAAGCTGTATTTGCAAAATGTTACTTGCTTACCAGGAGTAAGTGCATTTTTAAGCCAGGTGTGCAGTTAGAACGGTAACGTAGCCCCCAGTTTCTTTGTTTGCTAGAAGCTTTTGAACTGATAAATTTCCATATTTAAACAAATAAATTATTCACATTGAAATTATGGTTGGGATGCAGGTCTTAACTTTTGTAACTCTTGACGACTCCTCTCTGGTTGTCCATTTTGTGTAAGTCTTTGACTCCCATATTTCTCTGACGATCCCTGCTACCCCGGAACACTAGGTGTGAGCCACTTCCCATACATTCATGAGAGGATCAAAGTACCCGTTTGCCATTTTCATTTCTTAAATCCACATTACTCATCCTCTCTACTTTATTTGGAAAATGAAAGCAAAAGCGTGTTGAAAATCCACGTTGGAAAAAAGAAGTAAAACTTGATTATATTAAATTGTGTAAGTGCATATCCGTAACTCCAGTCTTTTTAGTGTTAATTGTCTAATCTGATATTTTCATTTTTTCATTTTCCTGCTCTGTGCCTCCTCCCCTCGCTTCTATCTCTTGTATGGTCTGAATTTAAGCTGTGTGAAATTGGAGCTGGGGGGGAAAGTTATTGTTATTCTTTTAAATAACACTTACTGTATCTGGCTTCAATTTTGAATGTTTGAGTCATGCTCCCTGGATCTTTTTTAAAACAAACTCAAAAGTATAATAAATAGTGTTAAAGCAATCTCCAGTTAACAGTCTGTTATCTTCACTGACACAGATTCTGTGCACTGAGCTTCTATTTGAGGTTCTAGTTTTTACTGGCTCTTGCTGTAAAAGTTGATGTAAAATAGGGCCCTTTGCAGGGAGGACGAGAAATTAGTCGATGTCTTTGTAGACTTAAGTCCTTTTCTGCAGCTTAGAAGCCGTACAAAGTACAAAAGGTAAAAATTTCCTTGAGCTATGATTACTATTTGAAAAACTGGGATTTTCATAAGCCTTGAGTTGATACACAGGAATCAACCAGGGAAATGCAGGCTGCTGGGGGTTGACTGGCAGCAGTTTCTGCTACAACACAAAACTGGTTATTTCGCTCTTAGGTTTTTTTGTCCCTTCCCCCAGTTTCTGTGAGCACTGCTAGGGAATGCAGGTAATGGAGGTTTTTGTGTTAATTTGTGCTTCTCACGATTCATTGGTAATCCACCTAGCTATATTTTCTGCTAAAAATTCAGTAGTAAGATAGTAAACGGTCTATAATCTGTTGTGAAATCTCCTGCACTCCCCTAGACCTGAGGATTAGGCACATTTTGTATGGGAGCTGGGCTTCAGCATGTGCTTCCTCGTGAGATGAAGGGAGCGGTTCACACATCTTAGTGTCACCGTTTTTTGTCTGTCTGCAGACTCAGGAAGACAACACTGTATTGGTTCACATTCGGAAGAATATCTACACAACCATATAGGTTAGAAACTTTATTTTTAAATGAAGTTTTCAATTGTGCAGGAACTGTTGGGGGATATCCATGATGGATCTGGCACAGCATGCAGGCCGGTATTGATATAATCCAACTCCTTTCTTGGAGTGGGAAAGTAAAATTATCATTTTAATTGAAAATATGACCTTTCTTTTAACTTTCAGGAAGGTCACTAGAAACTTTTCAACTTTAAGTTACCTTACAACTGAATTTAAACTTTGCTTGTTCTCCTTCAGTTATTAATTATTTTGTATCTCAAAAGTTAATTAGAGCAAATATGTACCTATTAGTATGGACAGGCATAAAATAATTTGAATTCGTGTCTTATCAGTGACTGCAATATAGAATGGTTTGTGGGTTTTTTTTCCTTGCAGAAGATCATTTCTCTGTCAATCTATTTCTTAATTACAGAGCCATCACCATAGCTCTGTAACTCATGCTGGGTCTGTTCTAAAAAGTGACATAGACCCATGATAAGGTCTCCATTTTTTGGTCTGTGATTTCTGATCAGTCTCGGTTGCTTTCCCGATACCCAAACAGTTTGTAATTACTGATCTTTCAAATTTAGCCTGTGCTCTGGAGAGTATTTCTTGCAGTTTATCAGTGGTAGCAATTTAGTGAGCAAGGCTTGCTGTTCTTAATTGCAGTCGATTGTGCAGGTGCTTTTAACGGTGTGAAAACCACAGAATAACTCGTGCTCTACAGTGTTCTGCTGGTGCTGTATAAAAGAATCCAGCTGAAAATCGAGTATAAATTCTGCTTGCAAAGCTGGTGTGATGGGAGAGGGAGGCCGGAGGAGGTTTGGACCAAGTGTGGTGACTTCGGAGACAAAGATAAAAAGCAAAACCCCTGAGTTGCTACTTTAAGAGGCTTCTCAGAATAGATCTACACTTTAAGGTTGAAGCTAGCATACAGTAAAAGATGTTTTTCATACTCAGATCTTTATTTCACTCATATATGCTTTCAGTTGAAGCTTAAATACTTGAAGTTACTGCAGTTAGTTCTGCAGAAGTGCCACTGACCTCTTTACTTGCAGTCAGTCACCGGTCCCAGCCCCACCAGCAGTCGTCTCAGCCCCAGAGGACTCTGCTGCAGCACGTGGCTCAGTCGCAGACAGCAACGCAGACTTCTGTTGTGGTGAAATCTATCCCTGCATCCTCCACAGGCGCAATTACCCATATCATGCAGCAGGTTGTACCCTTTCTTTTCCCAACAGTCTATAAACAGCCATAGGTTATATGAATTTTGTAGGATCGGGGCTTGTTCTGAATGAATATGTCGTGTTGCTGCCACTGAAAACGCGAAGTGTAAGGGCAAATTAATAACTTAATTTTCATATTGCCTGTTTTGATGGTGAGGGTGGTGGGATAAAAGGGAAGCAGTTAACGGTATTACGCGAGACTGTTAAATAAGAGGTATTAACAGCCACTGTGGGAAATACAGTGCTTCCTAGATAAATTCTTGCTGCGTCTGTGTCATCTCTTCAACAGCAACAAGCTGCTTTTTTCTATATGTCATATTGTAAGGGCCAAGGCTCTTTAGATTGTGTTGGTGGCAGTGTAGGGGGAAGAGGAGTGAAACAGAATCTGGTCAGTACACAGAGAGCGCAGTGTCTTTTTCATTTGAGGGCTTTCGTTTGTGAATATGCAGACTTCTCTGAACGAAACGATCGTATTTAGACAAGTACCACGAGAATCCCAAACACTTGAAACAAACAGTGTAGCTTGTGGTGAAATCTTACAGAAGCCATTCCAGTGCTGTTGTTCAAGACCTGCTCAACTCTGCAGTGCTTTAACTTCCAGGAACCTCAGCTGTGGACCAGGACAGCACTCCATTAGGGTTATAAACCCACTTCAGAGAGTGCATTCTCACAGGTGTTGGAGTAGGCTGCTTCGTCTTGCTAAGGCCATTTATTAATAATGCTTATACCATGGTAAACAAAGCATAGTAACCTAGATCTCTTGCTCCCTCAAATCCCTCAAAAAATCAAACAGTGTTTGTGCAACGCCCAAGAAAAATTGCAATAAAAATTTCGAGGAAGGAAGGAGAAGAGAGGTTCTCTGCTGAAATAGGGTAGACTGTGGGTATATGGGGAGCTGCAGGAGGAAATTATGCAGAAGACGTAAGCTCTCAAGAGGCAAAATAAGAATTTATAGTGCGGGGAGACTCTGGCTTTAATGAGGAGCTACTGGTTCAACCACCTGCTAATCCCTGCTGCTTCATACCCAACTGCCGTGCAATTGCAAGGGCTTTGAACCTTAGTCTGACACAGGCGAGGGCTACATAATCTCCACTGAGGATTAGTTATGCGGTTAATGTTGTCACATAGAGATGTACCATATTCTAACATGATAAAAATAGCTGCTTACGTATTGTGGAATCTCAGTGTAAAGGTTGGGAGTCTGTAATGGTAAAATAAGTTAAAGTAGTCCAGTTGAAACATTAAAATTTATTTTTAGATTGTGTATTCTTATAATTTCTATTTCTCTTTACTAACTCGCTCTAACTTCTTCTTATTAAGGCCTTAAGCAGTCACACTGCATTTACCAAACACAGTGAACAGCTTGGAACTGAGGAAGGAGAAGTGGAAGAGATGGACACCTTAGATCCTCAGACTGGCCTGTTTTACAGATCTGCCCTGACACAATCGCAGGCACAAAAACAGCAAAAACTGAGTCAGCCACAGCTGGAACAGACTCAACTGCAAGTGAAAACTCTGCAGTGTTTCCAGACTAAGCAGAAGCAGACAATCCACCTGCAGGCCGATCAAATCCAGCACAAACTCCCACAAATGCCCCAGCTTTCTATAAGACATCAAAAGCTAACCCCCCTGCAGCAAGAGCAAGCACAGACCAAACCAGATGCACAGCACCCCCCCCCACCACATGATGGCCAAAGAAAGGCAACTCCCTACCTTAGTGGCACAGCCACAGCAAACTGTAGTACAGGTGCTGGCAGTAAAAACCACGCAGCAGCTGCCCAAACTGCAACAGGCACCAACGGCACAAAAAATCTACGTGCAACCCCAACCCCCCCAGAGTCAAATGCAGCTACCTGCCTCTTCAGAGAAACAGCCAGCAAGCCAGGTAACGGAATATTGATAGCATGCAAAATACACGTCGCTGTTCAAGGAAAAAAAAAAAACACCCCAAAAAAATAATTGAAAACACCAACTCTGTCGCTGTAGCAGTGTTTTGTCCTGGCAAGAGAGAACTCCTCATTCCGCTGGTATTAATTACCCCATCAGAAGGTTGACACTAGGAAAGAGAAGCACATGTTATAGGGGAAAAAAAATATCCATATAGAGCTCACAAACGTGTTTTGTTGGACAGCTTTTATGAATTTCTGCCACCACTGGTGCATGGAATTTGTCCCTAATTATTTTCTTTTAATTTTTAGATATGACACGTTATTAATTTCCGTTCCCGTAGCACTTTTTATTTCTGTGGAAATAAAGATGGAATACACTGCAGTCTCCTGAAGCTCTCCATTGTACGTTTTCCTTTGTAGTTTACATCGTCCTGAAATTAGATGGCTTTTGTGTACAGGAGTAATTCGATTTTTCCTTGGGAGGGGAAAATGTAAAGACTGAGGAATATGGAAAAAAATATGTATTTTAACTAACTCCAGAAAAGTACAATTATCTTTTTTTTTTTTTTTGGCCCTTTCAGGAATACATGTGAAAACAAGAGGGTTAACAAAAACATCACATAGGGATGTAAATCCCAAAGGAATACAAGGCTGCTGTGGTGTTATACTGCTACAATCCTTATCTAGCAGCCTAAAAAGCTGCTTTTCCCCAGGCTTCAATTAACTGTTACCATATCATTGCTAATTCCTTTGTTAAAACACTGAGTTTCAACTGTCTTCCTAATAGCAAGTATGTTGTTTGTACCATACTGTCCTTGGAAATATTGATCAGATTTTTTTCAATTTAAAAAAAAAAAAACTAATCTAGCTGTAACATGCACAACAAAAATTTGATTTTCAGGTGCAGCATCCAATTATAACGCAAGGATCCACTGTTACAAAGATAACTTTTGAGGGGCGTCAGCCTCCTTCTGTTTCAAAGGTAGCAGGTGGCAGTTCTGGGCCCAAACTGGCTTTGCCGGTTACCAGCCTGTTTCCCACGCAGGCATCCGCGAAGACAGCAGTAGCAGATATTTTGAGAGTGTCTATGGTGGAAGCTCAGATTGATGCAAACCTAGAACATACGATAGTGGATCCCCCAAACAAGGCCATGTCCACTAGTAAACTCGCTAGCGGAGCAGAGTTGTCACCTTGTACCCAGGTGCCGAGGGTGACTGCAGTAGGGATGACGGCAACTTCCATCTCCCAGCAACAGACATGTACAGAATCCAGTTCAAGTCCTCCTGCTGTTGGTCCTACTTTAACAGAGAGGAAACTCGATGCACACGGAATGCCTACAACAAACCAGTTTGTACACATTCAGAGTATATCACAAAAGAAAGCTGAAGAGAGTTCATCAGAAATTGTTATCCAGGTAAGAGAAGACCAGAGCAAATAAGGCAAAGGTTGAGCAAGAGCAAACTCATGTCTAGTGTGATGATAACAACTGAACGGTGTTCGAGTATTTTTGTTTTCCTTCCCCAGTTTTTGGTTCTTTCTCTACTCTTATGCTTTGTAATGGGTTACTGCTTCAAAGTGTGTAATTCTTCTTAAATTGAGCTCGGGTTTCTCTAGCACTGTATCATTCGCTGTGTCCTCGGTGTCTTCCTTTCTGTTAAGAAAACAAATCAAGCTCATGTAATTTTACAAAGTACTTTCATTTGAAATGCTTAAAAATGCGACCTTCACCACTTACTATGGAACTGCGATCTAGAATTTTTTATAGTATCAATTAATGCTACCACCGAGTATAAAATTAGTGCCAAAAAAATGAAGTAGCGGGGTTCTACTTACAGGGAAAATTCAGCAAATAATGTCTGGATTCAGAAGAAAGCTTCTTAACTTCGCTTACAACCAGTGTTACCGCTTCTGAGATAAAATGACTATTGATCTTTAGCCTAAATGCTTCGAGTCCTTGCCTAACTGATGATTGATATTTTCATTGATCCTGCTGTCTTAAATGTGATGGTTTATGATGTAATACATGGTCAGAATGTCAACCGAGGAAGTATTTAAGTCATCCGAAGACCCGTAGTGGTGTAATATGAATCTTTGTAGACAAGTTAGCATTGTATATGTTCATACAAACGATAGCGTGGATTGAAATGGTTTTATTGTGTATCGTATTTGTGTTGCAGTGAAAATACTTCTGATGTGGGAAAATAACCTGTGTACAGAGCTTTCAAACTTTTCATGCTACTTTGTAAAACCTTCGTTGCAGCTAACTTCGCTTTTGTAGAAATCATCATTTTTGTACTCGTTTTTAGTCCCCATTTCCCTAAATAGACAAAGGGAGATTTCCTATATATTTTGAGAATCTGCATTGTTTATCATTGTGGTGTGCTACGACCTGATTCAAAAGTAAAATACGGCCCAGAATTTCAGTTTTATGAAGTTGTAGATTTAGTTTCTAGAACCCATGAAAGGATAAGCAGAAATAAGTAGCTTAGATTCGTTGAGTTTCCTCAGCCTCTGTGCTGCTGCAGCTCTGAGCAGGGCCGGAGCTCGTATTGTATCGTATCCAAAAAACGGAGTCTAGACATTCGTATCTGAATGTCTTGTCTGAAAAAGATAAGAAAAAAAGATAAGGCTGAAGAAAGCTTCTGCTTTGCATTTGGGGAATGGTAGATGGTGGGCGGTGGTGGTTGAGCTGTTGGTTATGCTGTCACAGACCTTTAGTGAAGATCCAAGGCCAAGATCAGTGGCTTAACGGCAAAATTATTCAAATTTTACCTTTCACCACCTAATCCGGTGAAAGGCTGGTTTGAAGCTTTAGATAACATAACGTAACACGCAGCAGGCCTTACCTAGGGAAAATTGCTCTTGGAAACCCAATATCCCTTTTCCATGAGTACCTGTGCTTGTGCAGATGCCTTTACCTGTGGAAAAACTGCGTGTTTAAACTTAAATCTTTTCTTTCTTGCAGACTATCCCTCACTATTCCATCCCTTGTCACTCCAGCTCCAACGTGGTAGTGGAACCCAGCGGGCTCCTGGAGCTCAACAACTTCACCAGTCAGCGCCTCGATGATGAGGAGACGGCAATGGAGCAAGATGCGGACAGTAGCACTGAGGATGGCACCGAGCCCAGCCCCTCTTGAAGTTCTGCTGAACAATCCTAAGGAATTGGGACACTGGAGTGCACTTTAAAATATCTTGGGATTTTGAGTATCCAAGATGCCCTTGTATTGTGATGTCTTAGAGCACTTTTGCCTATTAGAGTTGTTCATCGGACCCTTGAAGCATCAGTGTGTTTTAACAAGATGGTATTGCAAAAGCTGCATCTTAAAAATTATTTCCCAAAAAAAAAAAGAAAAAAGATGAGTGGAAAAAAAAAAAAGATGTGGTTACCGAGATTCAGTAAACCTGTTACAGTGGAATGTACTCCTGTTACAAAGCAAATCTGCAGCGAACTCTTGAAGCCCTTGCCCGGATACTGAAACAGCTTTCAGTGAAAAGGGATCATTATTTTGCTGTGTCTTTTTGTTAGCTGTTGAGCAAAACACCATCAAAACAAAACAAAAACAAACAAAAAAAGAGAATGTTTAATAAATATTTGTATTTTTAAATAGCATGTGAGAGAGAAAAAGTGTCTCTGACAATGCTGGAAAAGCCCCAGGAATTTTTGGAATTGGTTAGCTTTCTTGCACTTGTGCTCACTTAAGAGTTCAAGATTTTTTCATAAGCCGAAAAATATAGTTTATTTTTTTAAAATTCTTGTTGGTGAATGTTTGGAAATGAGCAAAATCGCTGACTGGTAGCAAAGTGGATTTGCTAGTGGATTTTTGTTTTCATGCTTTACAAGAGGTAGGGTAATAGCGTGTTAGGCATTTATTTGTGCCGTAAGCACATGAAATGCTCATCTACTCTAGTTAATCTTTGATTATTTATTTAAATATAAAATTTTAAGTGAGGCCAAGTTGTTTAAGAAGTTCCTGTGAAACAGGCAGGTGTGTTAATTCTAACGCAAACGGGGTGGGGGCGATGTATTTTGCTATAAATCACTTTTTCAAAAATTGGGGATAAGTGGTTCAGCATCTTTCAAAGTTGAACCTCCGAATTTAGAAGTGAGCTAAGGCTTTTAAAAAAAAAAAAAAATTTGTGTTTTACTCTTACATGCTGTTTTTAAAGTGACCATTTGGGGGGTTTAAAAGCTGAAATCGGTATACAGCGGTAGGTCTTGGCAATTAGCCTTACGACTTGGCTTGTTGAAGCAATACTTTGGGGTTTTGTGATAATTACAAGCCACTGAGAGAGGTTTGGGTTCAGACGGGGAAAAGACAAGCAGTTTTAATGCGTTCTGCTAATGAAGACAATACTTTTTTTTTTTCCCAAATGTATATAAAAACACGTTTTTAACTGTTTTGTATAGATTTCATTATAAATAACTAAGCATTTTAAGACTTGGACATATGGTTTAATTGTATATACATCTATCAGCCTAACTGCCCACTTTTTGGTGCTGAAGTACTACTGTAAGTAGATTTCCTCCAAAGTCTAATACAGCTTTTTGCGTCACTCTTTTTTTTTTTTTTAAAGCTGTGATTTTACTGTTGATATTGTAGTTAAGATTAAATTCCAACTAGAATAACTCAAACTAAAAATACAAAGCCTAAAAAACCATCTATCTTACTTGTCCTGAGTATCCACCTGTGTAAGAACATGCAGTAACCCCTAGATGGTGCTCTTGGTTTTTCATCTAACCTCAGTTATTTTATTAATAAGGTCCCTATGACTTTCATACACTTTTTTTTTTATTTCCTTCTGTTTTCTTTTCCATCGGCATTAGTTCCAAAATAACATAGTTTATTATGGTGAAGTGTCCTGATAATTTCAACATGCAAATGCCAGAATAGTGGAGTAGGAAACTAATTATTTTTGTGTTACCTTTATGTTGGAATAGATATTGGTTTGGTGTCTGCTGTTCTTAGTGCTCAGGATGGAAGAGAATGATATACGTGAGATGAATCATACCATATTTCTTTCTCTAGTAAAAAATAACCCTACACCTTTCTAGGTGGGTCAGGTTTTGATAGCTGTTTGGGAGCTTTTACTCTTGTTTTGGTGAAATAAGGGTGACCAATTATGAGCCAAGTCCTGAAAGTTCCACATTGCTCCAGAATGACAAAAAGCCATTTAATACAGATTTTACTGGGATGGGACGGTCTGTTGTGCTTTGTGTATGCCAGCGTGAGGCATAGCCTGTAGTTTTCCATGGAGTTGTGAAAAAGCCAGAGCAGATGACACCCAGTCTTGCGGTATTTTTGAGTGTCCCTGGCAGATCCGGGACTGAAAGTCCATGAGAATCTAAAGTAGAGCAAGGTTTTTCTTAAGCGTTTTTGCCCAAGAACTTTGCCTTAAATTATGGTTTAAGGTTTTAGTGAATGTACATGCCTCTCCAGCCAAAAAGGGATACTAAGAAATGGCATAAGGTGAATTCAGCTCTCCTGATGCATTAAGGAAGTTATTAAGTTCTGGTCCAATTTATGTCAGTGTTTTATGTAAGACTTCTGTTTGCGTCTTTAGTGCTGATTTCACAGCAAAGGTATGAACAACGGTGAACTACATGACAGCAAATCTCTTTTAAAAACATGAAAGCTTTTAGTGTTGCTGGGAGAGGTAATTGTTTTCAGACTGGCAAATCGAAGCATGTGGCGGGGGGGTATCTAGGGGTCATGTGAGAAATTTAGGAAAAGGACTTTTGTGATCGATGCATTCCTTCTTGGAACTCCTCTCGATGCTTTCCCAAACTGAGCTGAATTTTTTTTCAGTTTCACTTATTTCATTTGTCTGTTCTAGCACTTCACCGTATAAGCAAACTTAATAATAAGGAATATGCAAGTTGAGCCAAAATTTAGGGTCAAGATGTTAATTTTTTCCCTAGTTATTTGATTTTTTATTTTTTTTTTTTTTTTGGAGAACTGGAAGAAGACACGCTCAGAGCGTTTGGCCTTCTCCCCCTTTTCGTGAACTCCAGGCAGCCACTGCCTGTTCGTTGTCCTGCCCTGCAGAGGTGCAGATTTTTCATAGCCGCCGCTGGGATACTTCCCTCGCAGCCTCAGAAATATCACCGAGCTGCTAAAAATAAAACATCAGTGTGGAAGATAACATTTGCATATCCCTTCTCCCTAATTAGCTGCGTCTTCCTTCCTGAAATGAGTTTGACGTCCCTCCTTGGAATAGGAGAAAGGGGAGCGTGGTGATGATGCTGATCTCTGGTACTAGGAATCGGCGGGCATGAAAGAATGGTTTTGAATTCAGCTTTTTAATAAACGTGCTCTGGCACTGCAATAGGACGTGACTTTTCAAAAAAAAAAAGGATGCTAAAAAAAGTAAAATTGGAGGAAGTAGTGAAACAAGGGAGGAGTTACGTGCACTTTAAAGATACATACAGTCACAGGGGAGGACGTGTTTTCTGGAAAGATTTAACCATCAGGGTAAAAGCATTTTCAGTCTGGTTCTTTCTTCCCCTGACAAAATGGGCTTTTGAAACTTCAGGGCAAAACAGAAAACCAGAAGCTACTTGCAGTTGTGTCACCTTACATGTGGAGGATCCTTTGAACAGAATGCATGATTAAATAGATGGGTGAAAAAAAAAAAAAAAATCCACCAAGACCCAAGAAAAAAAAAAAAACAGAAGTCAGGGAAGCTTAAAATTATATGCCTTTTTTTCTCTAATATATAAGTAGTTCCTATAGTCTAAGAGTTTCACAGATGAGGATGGTTGTGCATCCCCGTGGGTACACTGCGAAGGTAGATGGTTTCGGCTTGGCGATGTTCAATCCAAAAAAGACTGAGCGTAATTTAAGATAATGAACTAGAAAATTCATACTGTTTCAGGGTTTGCCTGCATTTGAAAAAAAATAGTATGTTTAGTGCCTGTGTGTCTGTGCTGGACTCAGGACTTGCTCCTCTCCCTGGGTTTGATGTAAACCATGAAGAATGATTGCTCATGGCCTGTGCGAAGTTTCCTTCCGTGCTGTGGGACTGAGAGGTTTTTCCCTACCCAGAGTCTGCCCTGAAAATCTGTGAATCTGGTTCTTTCCAGTAGAAAAGCAGCACATAGTTTACGATAAATTGAGAACTTAATATAATTTATCAAAGGGAAAGTTAAGAAAGTGCCTTGAGGTGAATTTGTGGGTTCCTATGCAAGAAGGAAATTGTCATTAGTGGCTCTTTAATCTGTATAGAGGCGTAAAAATAGAAACTTGGACAAAATCAATACCAAGATTGAGGTTAATTAATTAGGGTTATCAGAGTGTGTCGTGTTTTCTGTCATTTGGAGCCTTTTCTTTCCAACAAGCCCAGCGGCTGCAGGTTGAAATCCGGTGACCTCCTATCTCATATAGTGGCAATGAAACTAGGCAGGTCCATTGGTATCTTGAGGCTTTAAGCTATGGAAAAATATTAATAAAATAGTATTTGGTGGTTCCTTGAGGCAGCTGGAGCTGGGACTGGCAAGTGGAGGTAACTGGTGATCTTGGATGGATTGTGGTGGTGGTGGTTTTTTTCTGTTTCACTGTGCTTGGGTGAAAGGCTGCTGAAGCAGAGTAAAGAAGATAACAGGTACCTGGGAGTGTGTTCATCATTCCTAGGCAAAATGGTCTTTGAATTATTTGGGGTAAGAAACACACTGAGACGTTTTTAAGCATTGGAGACTGAAGAGTAACACTGCCTTGAATAATTTTTGGAGTTCCTGGACCGTTAGAATTGTCCGATAGATACTCCGGATCACGTTCTGCTCAAAACTTCATATGCTTTTGGTTTCACCTGGTACTTGGCCACTTTTCAAAACCAGGATTCCTTGTGATGATACCTCGATGTCTTTCTCTGCTTTCCATCTCTCGGTAAGTTTTTAGCAGGTTTGAAATTTTCTGCGATCCTGTTTTCTGTAGCTGCCTTTTCTTTATGACATCCATTTGATACTCATATCACCTAAATAGGGGTGGGTAATTGGGACCTTGGGCTCTTTGGGTTATCACTGAACCCTTCAGAGGGTGGTAGGCATGTCAGCCCGTCTCCCGTGGACTACGTGTGGGATTTAGACTCCATAGCATGGTTTGGCTTGGAAGGGACCTTCAAAGATCATCTCATCATGTGCCATGAACACCCGGACTACCCAGCATGAATCCTCTGTGGCGAAGCTTTTGCTAAAACTTTAGAAATTCTGAGTATCTTCTGTCTAATTTATTACTTGTTCGAGCAAAGGCTGGTCAGGAATTGCTCTCTTGTCTGGTGACAAATCCAGCTTTTCGCAGCTGTTGGCCAGAACTGTCCTGGGGCTTGTAGGACTCTGGTACTTTGGGACTTCCTTCACATCAGTCTCTACCAGAGGCCAACTGAAGACTCTGGAAGCCTCTTTGCACAGGCTTTTATTTCTGTTAAGGATGCTGTTCTTTATATATTTATGCATATGGAGTGCATAACGGGCTGGCTGCCTCTAGAGATGAGTGAGTCTGTCACTGCTGCCCTGTAGTTGTCACCATAGTCACTGACTCTCTCCGTAAACGTAAACCCTTTGAGCTGGATGTTTGGTCAGGCCAGACCTTTCCTGCAGACTAGTTAATCCTTCACTGCCAAGTTACTCCTCGATATTGCAACCTTTTTTAAAAGCAAAGCAAGCCACTGTGCAGGGCTTCTTTTGTGTGGTGTCTCCTCCAGATCTCTCTTTTCCGAGTTCTCTTTGTTCCTAGGAAGCTACGTTCCCCCTGAGTTTAATTCAGACCTGTCATTTGCTCTGCTATCTCCCATTCTTCCTGCAAGACTCGTGGAATAGTTTGGGTTGGAAGGGACCTTTAAAGGCCATCTAGTCCAACTCCCTGCCATGAGCAGGGACATCTTCAACTAGACCAGCTTGCTCAGAGCCCCGTCCAACCTAGCCTTGAATGTTTCCAGGGATGAGGCATCCACCTCACTGGGCAACCTGGGCCAGTGTCTCACCACCCTCATCATAAAAAACTTCTTCCTTATGTAAAGCTGTGTCTGATATATAATTTCCATGGAGAGAATGGGAATGCTTGCATCCCTTCCTTGCAAGAAACTTCTCGTTGCCTGAAACCTCAATAGAAAAGGGCTGGGAACGGTTCTTCATGTATCACAAGGTCGGTGAGGTTGGCAGGAACCTCTGGAGATCATCTAGTCCAACCATGCTGCTCAGAGCAGGGTCAGTTGGGGGACGCTGCTCCAGGTCTATGCCTGGTCGGCTTTTTTGGAAATCATAGAATCGTTGAGGTTGGAAGGGATATTTCAGATCGACCATCAACCTAACTCTGACAAAACCACCACTAACCCATGTCCCTCAGCACCGTGTCTGCACGGCTTTTAAATACCCCCAGGGATGGTGATTCCACCACTTCCCTGGGCAGCCCGGTCCAATGTTTGACAACCCTTTCAGTGAAGAAATTCTTCCTAATATCCATCCTAAACCTCCCCTGGTGCAACTTGAGGCCATTTCCTCTTGTCCTATGGCCTGTTCCTTGGGAGAAGAGACCGACCCCCCTGGCTACACCCTTCTTTTAGGGAGCTGTAGAGAGTGAGAAGGTCTCCCCTCCGCCTCCTTTTCTCCAGGCTGAACACCCCCAGCTCCCTCAGCCGCTCCTCACAAGACTTGTGGTCCAGACTCCTCACCAGCTCCATTGCCCTTCTCTGGACCATCTCCTATGATGGAAACTCAACAGCCTTTGCCAGTGTTTGGCTACCTGCACATTCATTTTTTTTTTTCTTTCAATTTCCATTTAAGTGGAATTTTGTGGTTTTGAGTTTTTGACCCTTGTCCTTCCCTGGGTTACCACTGAGAAGTCTGGCTCCATCTTCTTTACACCCCCATCAGGTATTTTTACACCTGGAGAACATCCCCTTTCAGCCTTATGCCCAGAAACCTGAACGGCTGCAAAACCAATGGTAGAAAAAACACTTTGAGAAACCACTTCTGGTTTAAGTTTTCAATAACCTGGCCCAGGGCGTGACGCTTGTCTTGGGATGTTCGGCTTCTGCCATGTGTCCCCACCAGTGGGAGGATTTCAACTACAAGCGATGCGAAACTTGCTGCTTTCAGGGCTCTGGGAAATAAATGCCATTAAAACCATTGTCAAGGCAGCTTGGAGGGATGATAGCCATGGGCTTTTGGGAGTGTGAAAATAATACCAGGAAGTGGTTTGAAATTATACCCAGAGAGGCTGGAATAAGATTTTCCTGTTGTGTATCACATGGAGAAGATGCTGACTCTGGAGGAGGCACTGTCGGCACTGTCTATGGGGTGTCTACGTGTCCCAAAGGACTTCTTCAAGGTTATGAATTTATCCAGAAATTAATTTCTCCCAGAGACACAGGAATCTTATGGCTTTTAATTGATTTTATTCTTAGTTTCTTTTTTTTTTTTTGTTGGTTTGTTTCCTGTCAAGATATTATTTTTTTGTTGTTCTTCATTTGAACTAAATGTCACAGTGAGATGCCGTAGCGAGCTTGGGCTATTTATAGTGGAAAGCAACGGTATCTTGACTTTCAAAGTCTGTAGCGCAGAATTAAGAGCGCAATTTTTCTGGTCAGGAAATGGCAAAGGTTTGTTTTGAAATAAGCTGTAAAAGCAGAGCCTGAAGTATAAACAGCTACTTTGGGGTACTGTGAGGGAGGAGGAGTGCCTTTTTAGATGCCGGGACTGCATAAAGTAATGCTGATCCTGATCCAAAAAGTGAGATTATTTATTTTTTTTTTTTTCCCCAGTTGTGATTGCCTTTCTCCTTGTCCTGGCAACCTTCAACCTGGTGGTTGAAGACGACGCTCTCCCCTCTGTAGTTACGCCTTTGGGACCTTTTCTCCTTCCATCAATTTTCAGCCCTTCTCCTGTGAGCGCCTGCTGAGAAAGGTGGTCGCAGGAAGGAAAAAGTGCAATTTATTTCCACCTATCGTGGCAGCGAAGAGCGGATGTGTTGTCCCGCTGCGTCTGGGAATGGGGCTGGTTCATGTTCATTTGATCATGTTGATCAAAATGTAGAGGTTATTCAATGGTTATTTGAATAAGTTATTTCAATAGTCCACGATCTTTAAGGTCCCTTCCAACCTAAACCATTCTATGACTCTGTGAAGCATTGTCCTACGTTGCCAACTCTCTTCTCATGCTGAGCGAGTTCTGCGCTCTCCAGAAGCAGTCTGTGCTCGGGAATTAAAGGGAATCCTTAGGAGACATCCCAGCCCAGCAAGGAGTGATCTCTGGAATGTGCGTGGTACAGGAGCCCACCGCGGTGGAAGTGAAAATCCAGTCTAAAGGGTCAAGAAAAAGAAATGCTGCTCCAACAGCTCTTAAAAAGATATTCTCTTTATACCTTGGTTCTGCACGTTCTCCGAGGATGCGGGGGACATCCCCTTCTTATCCCATCTGGCTATTTTTTGTAATATGAGGACGTAGTAATGAGAGAAGGAAAATCACCCTTAAAGCAGACTGTCCAGCAAGAAATTTCTCTGTTGGGTTTGTTTGTTTGTTTGTTTTTTCCCAAATCAAATTTTGTTATTTAATTGTAAAATAGACCCTACTCCTTATTTAGAGGCATTTTGGTGCTGCTTTTTTTTAATAAGTTAAAACAGGAACATGGGAACTCATTAGGGGGAAAAAAGAAAAAAGGATTGACCTTAATTGTGGCTAAACTCCTTTTGGGAATGAAAAGGTTTCTGTTGAATTGTTTTTCGTATGTGCTGTGTTTTCTGTTTTTTCCCTTGGTTTGTTTTGGACATGAAATAGAAATACTCTCTTGGTTTGAGAAGAGGTTAAAAACAGCATGAGAACAAACCACAAGAAGTAGGAAGTAGCACAAGTTTAGTGAGAACAAAGTTTTGTAGCTGCAGCATTCCCAGAAACAGGGATATTTATTTTCCTCTCCGGACTTTTACTCGGACGTTGTCCCTGCAGCCACATTTGGGCTGCGGTGACGCAAAGCACTGACAAAGCGCCCTAGTGAGCTCCCACTTTCTAGTATTTCTTAATATTGAAAAAGTGTCCGGAGAAGGATTTGCGTGCTCAGAGATATATTATTTTTTTTCAACTGCATCAGTCTATGGTTGGATGCAATAGCTATGAGTGAGCGCTGTGCAGACTCCTCTTTTCGCATAGAATCATAGAATCATTTAGGTTGGAAGAGACCCTTGGGATCATCGAGTCCAACCATCAGCCCCACTCTACAAAGTTCTCCCCTACACCATATCCCTTAACACCGCATCTAAACGAGTCTGAAACACATTCAGGGATGGTGACTCCACCACCTCCCTGGGCAGCCTATTCCAGGGTCTGACCACTCTTGCTGGGAAGAATTTTTTCCTAATGTCCAGCCTAAACCTACCCTGCTGCAGCTTGAACCCATTCCCTCTTGTTCTATCGCTAATTACCTGTGAGAAGAGACCAGCACCAACCTCTCTACAATGTCCTTTCAATTACTTGTAGGGAGTGATGAGGTCTCCCCTCAGCCTCCTCTTCCTCAAACTAAACAGTCCCAGCTCCTTCAGTCGCTCCTCATGAGATTTATTCTCCAGGCCCTTCACGAGCTTCGTTGCCCTCCTCTGCCCTTGCTCCAGCACCTCGAGATCTCTCTCATATTGAGGTGCCCAAAACTGGACACAATACTCAAGGTGTGGCCTCACCAGTGCTGAGTACAGGGGGACAATCACCGCCCTCCTTCTGCTGGTCACACTATTCCTAATACGACCCAGGATGCCACTGGCTTACTTGGCCACCTGGGCACGCTGCTGGCTCATGTTCAGCCGCTTGTCAATGAGAACCCCCAGGTCCTTTTCTGCCCGGCAGCTCTCCAGCCACACTTCCCCAGGCCTGTAGCGATGCATGGGGTTGTTGTGGCCCAAGTGCAGGACCCGGCACTTGGCCTTGTTGAAGCACATTCCATTAGCATTGGCCCATCGGTCCAATCTATCCAAGTCTCTCTGTAGAGCCTCCCTGTCCTCATGTAGATCAACACTCCAGCTTAGCTTCGTGTCATCTGCATGAAAATACAGATCCATGGGTGACCGCGGCATGGTTTTACCTTTTATGATTTATTTTTTTTTCTCAAATCTACTGTGTAAATGTGCAACACACAAGCCCAGAAGGACTAATTTGAGAACTGGAGGGCTGCCTTCCCTGTAAAGCAGTGCTTTTGGTCAGAATGGAGCCTGGCTAGCTTTGCCTTGAGGATGCACAGACTCATTTGATTGCTGATACTGGTTCAGTGCCTCCCTCTGAGTTTGTCCTGAGGGATGGACAAGTTCTCCTGCGATAGATGGGATTGAAGAGACCGAAATAACAGTAAATATCTGCCAAAGTGGTACAGAGAGCACAGGTTAGGGCTTTATTGCAAATAAATCTTATCAAGTGGCTTTATTACAAATAATTGTTATGGACTGAGACTGGTATTAGTGCATAGACTCAATGAGAAATTGCCTGTTCTGATGAGCCACTGTGGATGTTGGAGTTACCTTTGGATCAGGGTTGGCGCAGGTGCTTTTTGGAAGACTATTGTGGCCATGTTTGGAAATAAAATAGGAACCTCAAGCTGAAATAAACTGGGGTTGGGGAATGGGGGTTGTGAACTTTGAAGTTGAGGGTAAACGTAACCTGGATCATTTCAATTCTCTCAATCAAGGTGCAGGAAGGCACAAGGACAGCTGTGGCCCTGGAGCTTTAGTCCCCTTGCAAGAGTTGAGCAGAAGTGATCTGGGAAATTGCTTGCCTTGGACTTATGTGGTATCTACAGATGGTGAGTGGGACTTGGGAAATGCTGGCGTGCAGATGCCAGCTGGACAACTGGAAGTGAGCTACTGAAATCCCCTACTGAGAGCTGCAGCTCCTGTTACGGTGAGATATGGTTAGCCCTGGTTTGTACCCAGATCATAGAGTCCTAGAATCACAGAATGGTTTAGGTTGGAAAGGACCTTAAAGACCATCTAGTTCCAACCCCCTGCCATGGGCAGGGACACCTTCCACTAGACCAGGCTGCTCAAAGCCCCGTCCAACCTGGCCTTGAACCCCTCCAGGGATGGGGCAGCCAAAGCTTCTCTGGGCAACCTGGGCCAGGGGCTCACCACCCTCAGAGTGAAAGAATTTCTTCCTAATATCCAATCTAAATCTCCCCTCTTCCAGTTTGAAGCCATTACCCCTCATCCTATCACTACATAGCCTTGAAAAAGTCCCTCTCCAGCTTTCTTGTAGGCCCCCTTTAGGGACTGGAAGGGGCTCTAAGGTCTCCCTAGAGCCTTCTCTTCTCCAGACTGGTGGTTGATTTGATGGTGGCACAATTGTTTGCAAAGCTTACAAAGGCTCTCAAGGTTAAAACAAAGTTACCAAGTTCCTGACTGAGGTGGACTAAGCACCCCATTATCTCATTCCTCCTCACCTTCCACCCCTAGAAAATAAATTTTAAATTCACTAACTTTGTTCTTAAAGCTACTGAAAATCACTTTTCCTGTCCAACAACTTCCTTATGAGATTGAGGTTTGTTTTCATCATAAATCACACCCTTGTTCTTGGTTCTGGCAGAAAGGATGTTCTTTGTGTGGTTGACAAAAGACTTCACAGTTTTCCTTTCCCTTCTCTTTTCTTCATGGACTTTGTGGTCACCCTAGAGTAATCTCTACAGCATAGAGAATGACCATAACATAGCGAATGGAGGTTTTCAGGAGGTTTTCAGCCATGGGAATAATCTCCCTAGGGAAGTGGTGGATTCCTCAACATTGGACACTCTTAAGATTCAGCTGGACAGGGTGCTGGGCCATCTTGTCTAGAGCATACTTTTGCCAAGAAAGGTTGTACCAGATGATCCTTGAGGTTCCTTACAACCTGGTATTCTATGATTCTGTGTTGAGTTGCGTGTGTTTGTTGTCTTTGCAGAGATGCATGAGCTACCTCACAGGCAGGTGAAGCCCATGGGCCATTGAGAAGGAAGGAAGGAAGGAAGAGGATGTCTTTTGGAGCCCAGGACTGGTGAGCTCAACAGGTCAATTATGAATTGATGCATGAGCTCCCAAACTTCAGGTTACCAATCATGCCATCAAGAGGTGTGGTGACATCAACCGTGCAGTCCCTACTACTGTCCCATGGGATGTGTAAAGAGTCCTGGATGTGATGAAATTTTACAGTACAATAGCGAGGATAGAAATGATACTAACCTCCAAGGCCTTGTGTAGTTCCCTGCGAGGAACCTAACGTGCCTTCATCCTTCCCCTGGTTTTTTGTCTGTGTGCTCTTTGGTGATGCTATATTGTTATCTGCAAATAAGTGAGCCTGCACTGCAAAAACATTCACCCTTTCTGGACACACCATTTGCTACAACCTCTATGGCAATGTCCCTTAAAGTAGTGACAGCTCCTTCGTTGGTTTTTGAGATCACTCGTGAGCCCTGGAAGACAGCAGGTTTTGTGCCTGTGGAAAATGGTGATTGTTTGTCCTACAGACTTAAGATTCTAACTTTTTATTTTGTTGATTTATCAAAATTCAAATGCTGGTGATTTGAGCCCTCCATTTATTATATTCCACCCATCCTATTCATCATACTCTTCATTCTGGAGCCTGAATCCTTTGTTGCCACCAAACCACTATAAGAAGCTCAATGAAACGCGGCATTCACGCTGTCTGGTGGGACTTGTCCAGCGGACTTGTCTTCTGCCTCCCTTGGCCAGGCGTGTTGCGTATTGCGGTGTAGTAAGCAGTAACTTATGTTAACATAACACTCACTATTGCTGCTGTTGGAGTCTTGCCAAAAATATTGTTAGGTTTATTTGTCAGATTTTAATACCAAAACATAAATAATCCAACCCAAGAGAGCTTAGTGTAGATACCTTCTGGTTGGCTTGGCAGGGACCCAGCCTAGCTGTGTGTTGACACAACACGCTCCATGCTGAGCATGGTGTCTTGGCTACGGTCTTGTTGCTCTACATTTGTGGCAGTGACGTTCCTGCTTTGCTGTCATGGTCTGTCCAAATTCATCCTATTCTTCCACAAACCATCCGTTTTTGAAAAGTTTCCTCTTACTGCTAGTGCTCTCTGCTAATCCATCTTCTGACCAGAGAGGAGTCACCACAGAGGATGCTTCTGAAAGAAACTCTGGGACTCGCTCCTGCTTCCTCTCCCCTACAGTCTTTTATTGGCACAAAATTTTAGTTTTCATAGAATCATTTAGGTTGGAAGAGACCCTCAGGATCATTGAGTCCAACCATCAACTCCACTCTACAAAGTTCTCCCCTACACCATATCCCCCAACACCACATCTAAACGACTTTTAAACACATTCAGGGATGGTGACTCCACCACCTCCCTGGGCAGCCTATTCCAGGGTCTGACCACTCTTGCTGGGAAGAATTTTTTTCCTAATGTCCAGCCTAAACCTCCCCTGCTGCAGCTTGAACCCATTCCCTCTTGTTCTATCGCTAATTACCTGTGAGAAGAGACCAGCACCAGCCTCTCTACAATGTCCTTTCAAGCAGTTGTAGGGAGTGATGAGGTCTCCCCTCAGCCTCCTCTTCCTCAAACTAAACAGTCCCAGCTCCTTCAATCGCTCCTCATAAGATTAATTCTCCAGGCCCTTCACCAGCTTCGTTGCCCTCCTCTGCCCTCGCTCCAGCACCTCGGTATCTCTCTCATATTGCGGTGCCCAAAACTGGACACAATACTCAAGGTGTGGCCTCACCAGTGCTGAGTGCAGGGGGACAATCACCTCCCTCCTTCTGCTGGTCACACTATTTCTAATACAAGCCAGGATGCCATTGGCTTTCTTGGCCACCTGGGCACACTGCTGGCTCATGTTCAGCTGCTTGTCAATGAGAACCCCCAGGTCCTTTTCCGCCAGGCAGCTCTCCAGCCACACTTCCCCAGGCCTGTAGCGATGCGTGGGCTATCCATGCACTATTCCATCACTATTTAGGTGGCACCAGTCTCTTCTGAACTATGTAGGATACTGATGGTTTGTGGGAATAAAAAAAGCAAGGAGTCCCTGAGATTTCTGAGGCTCTAAGGACAGTGCGGAGCTCAGGGCCACGCGTAGTGTGAATGGGTTAAACCAACAAACTAAAGGCCACTGTAACTTGGGATTTCCATCGTTTCTGTGCCACAGCTTCAACTTCTGTTTGCTTTTAGGTTCAGCTACTGAGAACTTATTGTTTCATAAAAAAAAAATAATATTGTTTTGTCAAAATAATAGAACTTGCTTATAATGGAAGTGGAGAAAGGCTGCTGTTTGGGAAAGACTGACTCGTTTAATTGGATGCTTCATTTCTGAAACATGAGCCTATAATGTCATATGTTTGTGGGTTTTTTTATTTTTTTCTTTTATGGATGCTGAAGGACTGAACTGGCAGAAAACGTACGTGAGTTTTGAATTAAACATATGATTTTATTTTTTTTTTTCCCCCCTCCTGAAAACATACTGACGTAAAAGAGGAATCAAAGGGTCAGGTGTCTTTATCGGACGCCACCTGCGTGAAGCTCTCTAGGAATGAAGCCAGGCTTCTGCGGCCACGCTGCAAGCTCGCTCTTGTTTTGCAGGAGCGTAAACAATCCTATGCAGATGGTTCACAGCGAACCCAAGTCGGAACAGCACAAACTGCATCCCGCTGTAAACACAATTTCCTGCGAAGAACAATAATACTTAATCATTTTTTTTATGTTGCAGTTTGAGCTTGGTGGCAGGCTGGTCTCCTTCATGATCACTCGACAAAGGAAATATAGCTCAAAAAATCAAATTACTAGCACAAAACCCCAAAAATCTTTATTCTGGTCTGATGACATTATAAATATGAATTCTTTGCTTCTTTCCCAGCCTCAACTGGGAGAGAGAAATGATGCTTTTTAGCAATCTCCATTTAATTTCTTATTCTGCCGTTCATGCCCCGACATTTGAAGTGATGTCCAAGAGTGAACAAAAATAGGTTCTGGTGAAAGTTCAGTTTAATTCTTTATATGTTTTTTTGCAGCTCTTAAAGGGCAAAATTTTATAAGTGATATGCATAGGAACCTAAAACCTATTATTATTCTCCTCAGAAGCATCTTAAACAGATTGTTCTCCAAAGTCCATGGTTGAAGAAACCGCGATGGGATTAAGTTTACTGGTTAAAAATATTTGTGGAAAATCCTCAGTTATTTGTCCTTATAAGAAAGAGGAAGGATGCTAGTTTCCTATAATGGAATAAAGTGCTTCTGTTAACTGCTGAAGGCAGCGTATATAAGAGAAATGAGGACTGAAGGGAATGTGAGCGGGAAAATCATAATTAATTCCTTACCTGTAAACAGCAAGTTAACTTTGCTTACCTGTATACAGCTGGTGAACTGTGATGTTCACCAGCTCTCCTGGTGAACATCACAGGGTTTTTTGAGAGGTGGAACTGAGCAAAGATAGTATTTCTTGTTATTCAATGCAATGCACTTTCTCTTATATTCTAATGGTCTCTAAGGACAGGTGGTGGAAGCCGTAATGAAGACTCCCAGGCAGGGCAAAACCATGGGGCATCCTGTAGGGAACCAAACACAAACTTGCTGTGAGTCATGGGGATGACATGGTTAGTGTTCTGGTGCTTATTAAATTTCCATGGTTGCCGTGGAGCTTACATTTCAGAGGGTAATGTAAAATGCTGGTGGAAGAGGAAAATTGAAAGCTCCTCTTTATGGAGAAGCAGGGGTGAGCACCTGTAGTGGAGGAAGATGGATTCTGACTCTTGCATAGACGATGCATCTCCCATACCCAGGTTTTTCAGATGGACTTTCACAATAGACCTTCTAAGCATAAAAGCTTTTCACTGAAGCAAGGAATACCGTGCTGGATCCACGTGACTAGATGATCATCCAGTAAGAGTTGATTTTTGTATCGGTACTAAGCAGCCAGTCTAAAAACCACAAGGGAGAGCTTCTGTGCTGGGGAAAATGCATTACCCTCACCAAGCTGTTCAGGTGGTGGGAAGCACAGCTGGGAAACCTGTGGCTTCCAGGTCAGGAAGGATGCAGAAGTCCTTTTCTTGCAGCCTATGGAAAAAAACCCACGGATGGCCTTAGTAGACCAATCTTGAGAGCAGACCTCTCAGGACCCATCCCACTACCCTCTCTCTTGAGCTGACCCAACGGTGCTATGCACTGAGCCTTGCCCCAGCATGTGGACATAAATAATAATTATTTTTTTTCCAATGGAAAGCTTTTACAATAACATGGTGACTTTTTGAGCATGTGTGTGAAATTTTTCTCTCTCCTCTAGTAGTGTTTTTCTTATCTTCAGGCCTTTCTCCTCAAATAAATACCAGCAGGTTGCTGACCAGCTTCTCTCCTTCAGGGAAAGCATGCCTTTGTGGTGAAGACGCTGAACTAGGGCTCACATCATCTGGGTTGACATGGTCTCTGTGACCCCAGGCAAATAAATCATTGTCTCTGCTCTTCGCCTTGGCTCCCCGAGCATTTGGCCATCTCCCTGCTCCACAGGGTAGCGTAAGGATAAAATCCATTTGTGATCCCGAGTTGCTTGGATACTGTGTGGGTTTAGGGCAAAATAAAAAATAAATAAACAGAAAAATGCATCTTCTAGAGTCTTGCCTCTGGTCTCCAGTCCTTCTCATCTAATTAACCAAGCCCTGTGTCTTTCCTCGGGCCAGTTTGCTGTCCCAAGCTGCTGCTTTTGCTGCTCATCTCGTGTCCTTGCTCAGCAGCTCCCTACAGGGCCCTGCAACTTCCCTCCCTGATTGGCAGCTTTTAATTGGCAAATGATTGCCCTCTCCCAGCCCGATTCCTCCCTTCCCTGCAACATCCTTGGGTGATGCCTGAACAATAAAACGCGACTGATGTCCTCTTACAGGGCTTTCCCTACCCTGTCTGCTCCTCTGAGGGAGCAGTGTTCATTTTTAGCCTTATTTCACTATTAGGTTATATATTATTTATATATATACAGATTATCTCTCTCTATATATAATCTTTATTACCTAATTCCAGGCTGAGATTATGAGTTGAACTAAAGAATCCTTAGAAGCCATAGCTACAACTACACAGACATTACCATGCAGTGATGCCCAAGGTGTTTGTAGTTTTAATATGAGATAAAGTGTTTTGCAGGGCTTCATTGAGAGGATTTGGCTGGGTTCCAAGGAGGGGGGGTCTACATCGAGCAGCCCACACTGATGACAGTACAGCTACACCAGTTGAAACCTGCTCACGACTTTCGATTCCAATTAATGGTATGCTGAGATTTATTTTTCAAATGAGAAGGAGATTCCTTGTTTCCCCTTAAATTTTGTTCTGCATATGCATACGCTATAGGAACTATGGACTTTTCAGTGCCGTTAGCTAGAAGTTTGCTGCACTTCTGGCAACTTTTTATATATTTATATATAAATCATAGAATCATAGAATGGTTCGGGTTGGAAGGGACCTCAAAGATCATCTAGTTCCAACCCCCTGCCATGGGCAGGGACGCCTCCCACTAGACCAGGCTGCTCAAAGCCCCGTCCAACCTGGCCTTGAACCCCTCCAGGGATGGGGCAGCCACAGCTTCTCTGGGCAACCTGGGCCAGGGGCTCACCACTCTCACAGCAAAGAATTTCCTCCTGAGATCTCATCTAAGTCTCCCTTCTTTCAGTTTAAATCCATTACCCCTCGTCCTATGGCTCCCCTCCCTGATCCAGAGTCCCTCCCCAGCTTTCCTGGAGCCCCTTGAGGGACTGGAAGGGGCTCTAAGGTCTCCCTGGAGCCTTCTCTTCTCCAGGCTGAACCCCCCCAACTCTCTCAGCCTGTCCTCACAGCAGACGGGCTCCAGCCCTCTGACCATCTTTGTGTCCCTCCACTGGACCCATTCCAATAGGTCCATGTCCATGTATATATATAACTATCTTGAATGGTGTACATCAGCTGGTGACTGGTTGTGTGCTGCTTTCTGGAAGCACGTGTCAGCAGCTCCTTGCTTCTCCCCTGGAACTACTATAGTTTGCACGGCTCAGCTACTGACAATGCTGAGATGCCCTGGGGAGCATTCGCAGCAATTGGGCTTTATTAGCTGCCGACAACATACATTTTCCTTCCTCCTGGCCCCAGCATCAAGGCTATGCTTGTAAAGACAACGGGTCAGCTGCAATCATTCTTCCCTTTGGTGGAATATAGGGATGATAACATGCGTTGTATCTTAAATTTACAGGAAAAAGCGATGTAGGTGCTGACTTTGTATGCAGGATATAGCAGCTGCTGCCGTACGTTCTGCTAAACTATTTACTGAGGGTGGCTGAGTATGTTTGTGGTGATGGAGTTTTTAGAGCTGGAGCATGCTTCAGTGGGGGTCTTTTTAGTCTGGAAAGACTGAGCAGGAATCTTATCAATGCTTAGAAATACTTAAAGGGTGGGCGTCAGGAGGATGGGGCCAGGCTCTTCTCAGTGGTGCCCAGCAAGAGGACAAGGGGCAACGGGCACACACTTGAACATAGGAAGTTCCACCTAAATGTGAGGAGGAACTTCTTTACTTTGAGGGTGGCAGAGCCCTGGCACAGGCTGCCCAGAGAGGTGGTGGAGTCTCCATCTCTGGAGACATTCCAATCCTGCCTGGACGCGTTCCTGTGCAGCCTGCTCTGGGTGACCCTGCTCTGGCAGGGGGTTGGACTGGGTGATGTCCAGAGGTCCCTTCCGACTCCTGCCATTCTGTGATTCTGCAATTCTCTGATTCTGCGTAAGATGCCTTTCCCTCTATTCCCAAATGATCTTCCCACTGCGTAGAAGGTCAGGAGGTACCACTTCAGTGACTATAACAGAACTGAAGGTCATCCTGGATTCTTCTTAGTTTCCAAAAGCTACTTCTATCTTTTCTATGTCATTCCCTGTTGCCCTGACTTACGGCAGTAGACACGTTCCCGGCAACCTCACTTCATGGGCTACAACTCTCCCAATAAGCCAAACGGGGTCAGAGCATGATCCTGGACATGGTCCTGTGGTTGCCAAGACCTTGACTTTTAGCACAGCAATTGCTATTAGTGCAAAGCAATGTCAGGTACTTATTCACAAATCTCAGTACGTACTTCAGAGTAAAATCCTCCTGGATGGAACCAAGGAAGCAAAACCCAGCTGTTTGCTCAAATGCAGCTGCAAATAATTTCTTTATAGTACAAAGCAAAATCTCACTTCAAAATCAATCTTTTCCTGTCACTGGGTTCTTTGTTTTAGGCTTTAAATGGTTAACTTCACATCTTAGCTGGTCCTCCTCATCCTTTTGTGGCTGATCATAAATACTCTGCAGTGAATTCCATTTATTAGATAACATTTGTAGAGTAGCAGAGATGTGAACAGTATTTTATAGATTACAGATAAGGCATACTCCCTGCCTGTGAGACTTTGAAATCTAAAAGTAGTCAAGTTAAACACACGGTGGAACATGGGAAAATATTTCATCGCCGGGATTATCTGGGGTTACCAGTGATTAGAAAAGAGGAGTGCTGCTTGGAGAGCTGAATTTCAAGCAGCGCTTTGAAGAACACAGGAGGTTTGACAGATGAACACAGGGATGGGGCAAAGGCACACGGCCAAGAATGCGAAGAGACAAAAAAAGAAATTAGATGAGAAGATAGAGATAAGCCAGTGCAGTGTGAAATAGTGGTCTGGATCTTGGTCTTGGCAGGAAAAACTCAAGCTATGAAGGTCAGAGGGGCAGTGCAGGTAGAAAAAGAGAAGTCTTAGAACAGCTGTGTTTATAATTTTGAGTGTGTGATTGCGTACTCTGTGAGGTCTTGGTCTCCAAGAGGGAAGTGTGGACTTCGGAATGAAAGAAAAGAGCAAGTGATGTGCTGCAACAAAGACATTAAAGGAGGAAAAAGAGTCAAAGTTCTGGGAGTCAATGGGAGGTAGAGAGGTGGGATCTGGAAGGAAAATGCGTTCATTTCTGGAAAAAAGTGTGTTTGAAGTGCAGGTCCTGATGGAAGAGGTCCCTATGGGTAGTGTCGGGATAGAGGGGGAAGAGAGGTCAGAGCCCAGTGCTGAGGTTCAGCGTCACGGCTGTGTGGTAGGAGAAGCATAGATGAAATATGTCATGAGGATAGAAGGTAGATAGAAGGAAACACAGAGGACCAAAATCAGGACCCAGTCAAACACCAATACGCACAATAAGACTAGAGGTAGAGGAGCCCTTGCAGAAATGCCTGTAGGAAAACATTCAGTGACACCTACTCCATCTCTGTTCTGTCACAGACATTGTTCCCTCTGTCTTCTCACATCCAACAGGAAGAGACCAACTGCTGCTGCCTGGAGGTGGCGATTATTGCTTATCTGTTAGAGTTCCAAAAATACATGGCTGTGCTGTTCCATTCTGTGCCTCATCCTTGGGAAAATTCCCCTGTAGACACCTGCAGATAGACCTACATCAGCAACGCATGCCGAAACCTTGATGACTTTTGTTGGGCATCACTATTGCTGTTTCCTCCCGGTGCTTTGTTGTGCTCCCCAGTCCGTGTTCATCTGTCTGCCCCTTGCTTTATACTTTGACTGTGAGTCAAGCAGACCCTTCAGTAGACCTTCAGGGCACCGCAGTGATACAGGAAAGTCATGTCTAGATGTTCCTCCCTGATAGCTGATGCAGAGTGAGTTGTCACCCTTCTCCCGGCTGGACTGGTGGAACTCTCTCCCTTGGGTATAGTTATATGTGTCAACAAGAACACTCTGTCTTTTCGTTGCTGTAATTTACTCAAGAACCTGAGAAAAAATTAGCATTGCGATATGGATTCAGGAGTCAGCTGGGGGCACCTACCCGGACACAGGATCTGGGAAACCCCCAGTTTAGCAATATGAATGCAGGCACAATGAGCTGTCTCCAGCAGCACAAAAGTAACAGAGGAGAGCTATCAGCAATCGACGGGGGAGTAGGTGGGTGGATTAAAGACAAAAATAAAGAAACCCATGAAACAAAGTTAGGAAGGCAGGTTTGTTTGGTTTGTTTTTTTTTTTCTGTCTGTGCTTGGTGCAACAGTTCCCAGAAAAAGAATGAGGGTAGCAAAATAACACCCTTCCACAAGCCAAAATTTGATTATGAGTGGAAAAACAAATTCCTCTAACAGCAGCTGCTGTTTTATGTGTGGGCCATAAAAGCGCATAGTATTATGAAACTTGTAATAATATTTAGCAACTGCAGTAATCTCATTAATTTTTTAATAGATGTTCACTTACTTACATCCTGTTTATAAGATGTCCCTGAGCATCTGCAATATTACAAAGATGTATTGTCATGGCGAGGTGGTTAGAGGAGATTGTTTGCTTGGGGTGGTGGTGATTAATTAGAGTTTGATTTACAATCGAGAAAATAAACAGAATGGGGAAGCTTTGGCTGATATTAAGACAGGTCTTCAGCTAGCCCAAGTTGCCCTGGGTCATCTGAAGACTAAACACTGGTCTGCCTTTCCGTTCTCGGTCTTAATCAAAATCATGTCATTTTGCCATAACTTGTTATATGTTTGCCTATCTGCTTTAAGGTTTTCAGCATTATTTATACTGTGTTTTATTTTTATGATCTTACCCAAACCATGTAGATCAAGTTTGGAATAGAACTTGAGTGTTTCCAAAAAAAAAACCCAGGCATTTCCCCTCAGAGGTTTTGAGCCGAGAAGTCTCAATGAAATAAGTAGTCAGGAGAGATTTGCATAAAGATCCCGAGTTCTGTGCAAATTTACCAGGTTATAAAGTTCTCATCAACAAACCTTCCTGTGCAAGGATGTCTGTGCGTGACTGAGGAATCTTGTGCTGCTTGTGGCATTTGGGGTGACTGGGGCATGGCCAAGTGCTTACACGGCTACTTGAAGGATCGCAGACTCACCATGCAAGCAGGAGGAGGACGGCTCCATTCCTTACTGACCTGAGCCCTGAGCGGCTTCCTTGTCTTGTTGGAGGTGTAAATCATCAACGAATTTAGAAGGTGGGCAAAGATGGTAGACAGTTTCTGTGCTGGTACAGCCGGTCTCATCCCTTGTTGCAGCAAAAGAAGCAAGTGCGGAGCAAGAGCAGAGGCTCAGCCTGTCTCAGTTGAACATCTTGGCGGCTGCATTTTGCCGGTGTAGAGTAGGGACAACGGGATGGCCGTAGCCTCTCCTCCACTCATCCTGCAGACAAACAAGAGGCTTCTTTCCTTCTATTTGCCAGCTTCCAACAGCTCCAACTTGTTTAGCAAGGGGGAAAAAACCCCTCGCCCCGATCAGTTTGTACAGTAGTAGCAGCGAGTGTTTGTGACAGCAGCCAAACAACTTCTTCTCCTCTTCTGGTGCGTGGGGGAGGGCAGGAGCGAGTCCAAAATCAATAATACCCAGAAACACAACAACAATTAGCACACATACGTAATTGAACCTCCCTGCCTAAAATATCAGCTCGGAGCACATATTTACCTACTCATGCTTCCCACTAAAAATAAACAGATTGAAGTCAAAAGCCTACTGTGTGAGTAGGTGGGGGGGGGGGGGGGGTGGCGGAAAACACCACGTGTGAAGCGTAGCATGTGATAGAAATTCCTCTGTGCAACATGTTTAGGCTCCCTTCCCATCTCAACCTCTCTTCAGCAGTTTGGATTGAGTTCCTGGACAATTCTTGCCAACAAATACTGGGACGGCGTGTCTGCTTTGTGTCTATGTTGTTATCAATTATCCGCAGCTGCTGCAACTGCATTTCCAGGCAGAAGTTATCAGAAGTTCTTCCTTTTTTGGGTTTTTTTTTTGTTTGTTTGTTTGTTATTTCATTGTTTGTTTGTTTGTTTGATGGAGACACCAGGGCACCAGGTGACTCAAATCTGGAATTTGTTTTCTGGCTTTGCCACAGACTCACTGGCATTGTTGGGAGAAGGTTGCACTCATGCCGTGTGGACTACTATCAATCTGTGCCCATGCAAGGGTTTTTTTTTTTCATCGAAAACATAATTATTTGACATGTGTCAGCGCTGCTCCTTCAGCTCCTTCTCTGTTGGCTTTGCGCAGACAGGACGAATCTCTGAACCATCAAAAAGGGGTGTTTGCACAACAAGAGCAAGGAAGAATTAGGATACTGATGGGCCTTATCATCTGCATTTTGTTTGATCTAAGAAGCAGTAAGCAGCAACTCAATATCTTTTGGTTGTGACCTCCATATTCAGCCCAAATAGCTAAACGTTGGCCTTTCTGCCAGTCCTTTCCCTGAAGGCACAAATATTGTTTCTGTTAGGCTCAGGAAATGAATTTGGACCCTCTCTTTCTTTTGGGTTGAAGTTGCACAAGAACTGTCCCATCAAAGACCCCCAGTTATTTTTGTCTCCTGAATATGCCTTGAGTAATTCATTCTCCAAGGCTACGTCTACACTAGCAGATTGAACTTGCCCATAATTACTTGGCGGCACCAAGGCCAACTGGCACGGGATAGCCCATGTCTATGCTGCTAAAGTCTATTTGTCAAAAATACTTTGTCTTTTGGGAAAGCATGCGATCAATTTCACCTTGTCTGGGTGACAGTCAATTCCAGCAATACGATTTTTCTGCAGCCTCTCAGAACTCTGTGAGACAGCAAAACCCCTTGGTTTCACAGCTCTGCAATGTAAGAATTGTCATCCAAAATGATAGGAAGCAAAACAAAACAAAAAAACGCAATTAGATACAGTGAGAGTGATAGTAATTTGGTTGAAGAGATTCCCATCTCTAGGGTTTTTTCCCATGTAGGCAAAATAAACACACAGATATTAATTTCAAACATGTTTTTGTGAGTTAGTAGCACAAAATTATGTTTGAGATACATCCAGCCTAACTGATGAAGGCCTAAGATTTCTTATAGGAATCACAGCATCGTATATGTGTTCCTCTGCCTGGTCACCTCGTGGTCACCTCCTACGTTATTTTTCATTTGGGGAGAGTGTGAGTTTAAGCTAGTTGAAGAGCCTCAGAGAGCAGGTGAGCACCATTCCTGCGCCGGGTGGTTCCTTTTCCCCCAAGTTCATCATAGGATGGATGAAGAGCTTTGCTATGCCTCTCATGCAGGGCGGGTGGGGAATGGGAACGTCTAACTGTTGTGGTAGTGGACTGCCAAAGGGAATCCAGATGAAACACCACCTCAGTGAGAAAACAGCAAAATGTGTGTGGAGGAACCAGGATCTTTAAGATCTCCTTCCCTTCCTCCCTATCGAATCTTCTACCCCAGGGATGGAGTCAGACCCATTCCCCATCTCTCCTTTTGGCCTCGTTAGTTGTAGGAGGTGTAAGTGCTGCATGCTGGGTCTGGCTGGAGACAGGGGTGTCTGCTGCCGCGCTTGGGCAGGAAGGCAGGGTGTGGGCAGGAAGCCCTGAGCCCCACCTTGGCAGGGTGAGATCATGGTCTACGCTCATGCGCCGTAAGCACTCCCGTCTCTTGGGAAACTCCTGCTTCTGGCTTGAGTGTCACGGCATGGATGGGAGCGGTGTGTGCCCTTTCAGACACTGCTGGTTCAATGCATGGACAGCTTGGATACCCAGCTGGGCATTATGAGATTCTCCCAAGCTGTCTTCCTGAGGATCATACAATGGGACATATCAAAAAACCTCTTCTATCACCCAAGTGCCCCTCTGGTAGAACAGGGGTCTGATTCCTGTTGGTCTTATTAGAAACAGGAGACAAAATTCCTAATAAGACTCAGATGTATTTGGCTCAGCCCAGGTGGAAGTTGGGTACCCAAGTTCAGGAGAGAAACCAAAAACCCCTTGCACATTCTTCTGAGATTTTTGAAAAGCTGAAGACATAAGTTTACTTCAGAAACTTAACAGGGAACTAAAGTTACATTAAACGCAGAGGATCCCTTACTTCATCTGAGTTGATTGTCCACTGAAGTATCTGAACTTGAGGCCAACCACCTCAACCAAAAGTCCTGCTGGAACACGTTTTGGTTCCCTCTCTGTACACGCAGCCAGGTCTTCTGCCAGGGGAAACCAGCACAGGGAAGAGCAGGAGGAATGGTGTAGCTGGGTCTCTTTCCAACACTCACCCAGGAGCTAAGTGATGCCAGTTCCTACTATTTTTCTGTTGCCCTGATGCCCACCTCACATTCCAACCATTTCAGGATACACATAATGGGTGACCTTCTGGCAAAATCCCTGCTCCTTCCACACTGTTTTCCAAGTATGGGTTTGGGGACCAAGCTTGGGCATTCAGTGATTAACTCACTGTAATCTTCTGTTGGATCCCCATTTCATTCAGGATGTAAATTCTTCTGCTCTTTGTCCTCAAGGACGTTATTAGAAATACTACCTCGGTGCACGTGTACAACCTGGACAGAGCCGCAACTGGACGAAAGCCCAAGTTGCGGAGCATAAACTGCTGCTGTCAGTGACTCCTGAGTGAAGGTTATGGAGCTCTCCACTTACCTTGAACATTTTGTGATCCTTCTGTGCTCTTTTCTTAAAGAGCCCCATACAGGACCACTGTTACCGTCTTTAATTTTTTTTTTTTTAATGAGAAGATAAATCCTTTGTGGTTTATTTCACCAACAGCAAGAAAATAGGTAACAGATCTCTTAGTTAAAAACTTAAATGAAAAATCCCTCATGCAGCAAAAAGAGCTTTGAATGATACCTTCCAGACTAACTCCGAGAAAGGCAAACAGGTCTCCTATTTCTTAGTTATCCACAGCCCTGAACATCTGTCCCAAAATATTCAGGCTCCAGACTGCCAGCAAAAGAAGGACTGGAGGTTAAGGGCTTGACCTTCCTGAAGAAACTATACTTGGCCAATAAAGACTTTGGCTAAAAGGCTTACTGGGGGATGGATGAAGATTCATCTCAGAGCAGAAAGGGATGCCAGTAGTTTGCTCAGATGTAACATTTTAACTGGAGATTTATTGAGGTTTTTTTTTTGTGTTTGGGTTTTTTTTTTTTTTTTTTTGCTGTTGCTTCTCTTTGCAAAGCTGAAACTTGTCCAGTAACACTCTGTTTCAGTCTTTTATATGGGTTATCAGACACTTAAGAAAAACAAACAAGCAAACAAAACCAACAGAATCTGACAGTCACACCTACAGTTTCTTTTAACAAAAAGAAAAACAAAAAGAAGGAAGAAGTTGAGAGTCAGCTTGTTTGTGATGAAAGGAGGTGGACTGGGAGATCTCTTGACAAACTTTCAGCTGAGATCTTGGCAGAACAAAAGATAAAGAGCTGTTTTCCTTAGTTGCTGCCAACATTTTTAATGTTTCCACCAGCTTCATTGGGCATCAAACGGCCACTAAATTTGGATAATACAATGTCCAGCACAATGCATGATGCATGACTCCTCTGACAAGGCTGTGTTTGTGGGAAGTATTGTACCTCGTGGTCTTTAACTAAACACAGGTGAAACTGCGTTTATTCATAAAGGCTGGGATTAATTCAGCTGTCATCATGGAGCAGAAAGATAAACAGAACGAATAAAATAACGAAGCTTTAAAAAATCCTCCTGAGACTTCAGCCCATCTGTAGATCGCTCAGTGGTTTAGCAGGAACTGCACGTGTTGAGGAAAAGGAATATACAGCTCTAAAGCCAGGTTTTGGGAATTTATAACAGTTTTGTTGGGTAGGCAGAACTCTCCACCTATGTCTAAGTTAATGTTTTCCTACGGGCATCCCTGAATCTGTCCCGTAGCAAAATGGGGTGTCACGGAGTTCAGGATGAGGACCGACAACCTCTGAGTTGCAATGACTGACTTTCTCCTCAGATTTCAGCTGTTTATTTAAACCCAAGCTGTGTTTCCCGGTCCAGCCCAGATGTAACCAAGTGCAGCCCACACCTCTGACATTGTGAAATTTCCACTATTTATACCTCATGGGATTAACTTCAATACGGACCCAAACCTAGCTCTGTCCTTGGCTAAATTTTATAATCTCCATGCTTTTGTTTACGGCTAATCCACATCCACCTCTCACTCCACACTTGAATCCCACCCTGGCGCAGGGAACGGGTTTCTTTATCCAAAACCCATGAAGTCCCCAGGAGGACTCACAATACCTCCATGTGGTATTTTATAACAAGTTTCTACTGATTCCTGCTTGTCCTGGTTTATGAAGCTGCTTTACAACAGCAGAGGGAACTTGCTCAGGGACTTCAGTGTATAAAAAACCCCAGAGGGCACCTCTCGTCTGCATCAAAATTCAGAGTGAAGACAAAGATGTTGACAAATAATAGCAAGAGGACCGTTCCCTGAGCACGATGCCTTTTACCCTCTCTCAGCGATGCTGAGAAGGACGAAAGCTGCTTTTCCAGGGATGCTGCCAATCAGTGGTTCACAGCTGGAGGGGATTGACTCACCAATATAAACTGAAGGGCGTTTAGAGTCTGAAACAAAATAATACTATAAATCACTGGCCTTTTTTGAGAGGGAATGAATTTCTGCTCAGGCTTAGTGGAATAATCATAAAATACGACTGTTAATTATATTAATCAGTGTATTGGGGCATTCAGGAAACACCAGGCTATGCTTCAATGACATAAGTGGGGGAAAAAATTGCTTCAGGGTTCTCGTTAAGCAGCAAGAGGGATACAATCAGGGATGGATCATACCTCAAACACGGGGACAGACTTTTTAGTAGGGCTTGTCGTGATAGGACAAGGGGTAATGATTTTAAACTAAAAGACGGTAGATTCACCTCTTAATCTAAGAGGGCAGATATAGCACTTCAAATACTGTGTCCAGTTTTGGGCCCCTCACTCCAGGAAAGCCATTGACGTGCTGGAACGTGTCCAGAGAAGGGCAACGGAGCTGGTGAGGGGTCTGGAGCACAAGCCTTGTGAGGAGTGGCTGAGGGAGCTGGGGGTGTTCAGCCTGGAGAAAAGGAGGCGGAGGGGAGACCTTCTTGCTCTCTACAACCCCCTGAAAGGAGGGTGTAGCCAGGGAGGGCTGGTCTTTTCTCCCAAGGAACAGGCCATAGGACAAGAGGAAATGGCCTCAAGTTGTGCCAGGGGAGGTTTAGGAGGGATATTAGGAAAAATTTCTTCTCTGAAAGGGCTGCAAAACATTGTACCAGGCTGCCCAGGAAAGTGGTGGAGTCGCCATCCCTGGAGGTATTTAAAAGCCGGGCAGACGTGGTGCTGGGGGACATAGTTTAGTGTTGGACTTGGCAGTGCCAGGTTAACAGGTGGACTCGATGATATTAAAGGTCTTTCCCAACGTAAATGATTCTATGATTCAGATGTGACATAAGGAAGAAATTTTTTACTTGGAGGGTGGTGAGCCCCTGGCCCAGGTTGCCCAGAGAAGCTGTGGCTGCCCCATCCCTGGAGGGGTTCAAGGCCAGGTTGGACGGGGCTTTGAGCAGCCTGGTCTGGTGGGAGGTGTCCCTGCCCAGGGCAGGGGGGTTGGAACTAGATGATCTTTAAAGGTCCCTTCCAACTCAAACCATTCTATGATTCTCTGTTTCTAAACCCAGCACACCAGTGAGATTTGTTCAAAGGGTAAGTAACCATGTAATATGATTAATTCATGTCCAGTCTTGGTGCTTTACACTTTTGTTCCCAGACTGGTGGTTGCTCTTTCCCTTCTTCCCTAGATTCACACCAGCACAACTCCATGGGAATGAAAGCTTTTGCTGGAGTAAATGTGGTGAAGCGTCAAGGAAAATTGTTGCACTAATCACTCCTCGCAGTGAAGTCCATAAGAAATGCAATCAATATGGCACTCTCCCACGCACAATCCAATGTGGATACGTGGATAGAAATAACTGCTGCACTAATGAGTAAGCAGATTGATTTCTTCCTCTACTGCACTGGGAACCCAGCACAACACGAGGTTCATTGACATTTACCGAAATCTTATTGACCCTGGAGTTTTCATTTCCAGAGCAACCCCAGTGTATGCGGGAATTGCTCAGCGCATCGTTGTGACTATTAAAAGCCAGGCCTTGGGTATTTGCTCAATGCGATACCCAATTACCTCTCATTGCACAATGCAGAACAAAGCTACACGTTACCTTTGCACAAAGGATTAATCTTGACCATTGCTACCAGTCTCTTTTCTTAGCACCATTTCATTGGCTTTCTATCTTAAAAGCACTGCACGCATCTCTCAGTAAATGACCTGGATGTCTGCGTGCCCAATTATGCTTGTGCATTGATTAGCTTCTTCTCTCCAGCCCTTCAGTCCTATCTCATTGTTGTAAAGTCTCACGAGTCTCTTTTTCTCTCTTTCTGAGTGTTTACTTTTGACCTGGAATAGCTGGGGAGTTGCCGTTGAATAATTATTTCTCAAGAAGCCTACACTTTATGGTGGTTTGTAAATGTCACGGTCTTTTAATCTGAAAGACAAATCTTATCTGGTGGGTGGGAATAATTTGTAGGAGTTGTTGGTTAACACAGTTTTTTTTGGTCCTTTCTCAAAGTGACCTCAGGCCCTGTGGTGATATGCAAATTGCTGAGTTTCACCGTATAAACTCCCCATTGTTTACCCATAAGAAAATGAAAGAGGCTCAAGAGGGGCCCACAGGGGCTGGATTTCAGTATCTTCTACCCCAAAATGTATCAAAACAACACTGTCTCTGTTATGTCTGGGTCCTGTGGGGCAAAAGGGTTTGGCACCATTTCTTAGCTGTCCCTCCAAAACCACTGTCAACACTTCAAGCTGCCCTCGTGCTGCCCAGCAGTTGAGTTGCTGCTTTGGCAGGCTGCTGCGCACATCCTCAATGGTTTCACCTCTCATGGTGTTTTCCAGGCTGGTGTTCAAAAGCAGGATGGATGGGCCTTTAAGCAACCTGGTCTAGTGGGAGGTTTCCCTGCCCATGGCAGGGGGTTGGAACTAGATGATCTTGAAGGTCCCTTCCAACCTGAACCATTCTATGATGATTCTATGAATCAGCATGCATACAAAACCAGCCTCCAAGGCAGTCCCTGGGGACGTCCCCACCTTGCAAAAGTTAAGGCTGCAAAGTGTCTGTCCAGAGGTGTTGGGGTCTGCACAGGTCCTTGTAGCAACATCAGGATCTGAGGCCAATGCTGGTGCAAGCTTCATTCCATCCTCTTCTTGTGCAGGTCAATGGAGCCAGGCAGTGATGGAGGAGCATGAGCATAACCGAGCCGAGCACTGACCTTGAGATGCAATGCTTAGGTGTCACTTCACCCGTCACCGGAGTGCCGTTGACTGTTGGATGGTGTGCAAGCAGCGCTGCTCTGTCTGGGAGGAGGGATGGAGTGGCAGAGCAGGGATTTGTCAAAGACTGGGCTTGTAATGAGCAAAAGCAATCAGCGCTGTGGATTTGTGTCTTTGTAAGATGATGAAAGCCTACTGACCTGCTTTGCTAGAGTTTGGGACAGCCGCTAAACTCAGTTCTGCATAATACCATTAAAAAAAAGGTGGAGGTTCTTTGTAGCTCAAATTGCTCCTGAGCTCCGTTGTCCGAGTCCTGTGTTGGGTCAAATTTTCCAAGGCAAAATCAACATGTGTTGTTTGACAGACAGCTTTCGATAGCCCAGATGTTTTCAGGGTTGTCTCAGCCGTAATTAACTATGAGCACTTGCAGCCTGAGAGTGTTTAGCAGAATTTCTAACTATCTTCCCCTAGTTCGTGATGGTTGTTTCTGAGAAGGGCAAGACGTACCTGCAAACCCGCTGCCACCCTCGTACGCACATAGAGCTCAGTGCGAGTCTCACTAATCCGGTCTCAGTTGGCGTGACCCCTCCCACCGGCAGATCAGGAGGGGAAAAACTCCCCCAAACCTGCTGCTGCGGCTCTGCTCTGAGACGAATGACACCAGTCAGAGTTATGATGAGATGTTTCCTTCAGCAGGAAGGTCTCCATTGCATAGGCTGCTTCCATTTCTTCATTTCCTCTGCTCTAGCCTGACGTCACCCTCTGCTTTCACTCCTGCCTAGTGACCTTTGCATGCTCAAAGCAGCTTTCTTTTTAATTGCTTTTATCAGCGTTTACTTTCAAATCCGGTCTGAGGACACCTTACGTCTGTGCCTAGCGGAGGCTAGGTGCTCCTTCACAAAAAAGGGACTTTATTTATTTAATATTGCAGCATCACACTCAATGAACCACTTTTGAAGCTCACATTGTTACAGGTCTCTTAAGGCAATGAACACTTAAACTACACTCCTAAGACCTCTAAGGGACCTTTGTAGCCTCCAGCATGGGATGGATTCACATCTAGCTTTGCTGAGAGGTCAAGTTTCTTAAGCTGCTGTTCCAAATTTGGCTGAAACTGAACAAAAAGAAACAAAGCTGCTGTCTAGGAGTTGTCTGATGGTCAATAATAAGCAGAGCCTAACAGATTGGAGCCTACAGAGCATTAAAGAAGATTAAACAGATGACACGGTGATGTCCTGATCTGTGTGCTTCTCCCTAGGGAGAGGTCTCCTGCTATCCCACTCCAAACCATGAGGAGGCTGGACATCTGGGACGTGTCCACAGTGAGGGGTAGTTTCTTCCTAAGAAACTATTCCTGCCAAGAGAAATAATCTTGTGCAAGTCTTTGCTTTCTCAGAACTGTTCCTTCTTGCCACACTTTCCTGGGCTGTGCTCCCACCGCAAGGCCAGCAGAGAGCAAGTCACCTAAGCAAAGCATTGACTCACATACACTTTCACCTCAAATGGGCGAAGATCACTCAAAGCTGGGCCAGACGCTTTTGTTGCACAGACTCAAACAACTTCTACATAGGCTTTTGCCTGTTTTTCTTGGGTTTTAGAAATTCTTTTCATACTCCAGATTCAGTTGGTTACAGCTCATTTTGTTGCTAGCTCTTCTGACTCTGCTGTAACTCCTTGGAGGTACGTGTTGTTTGTATGGCCATTGGTGCAAAGACAACAGCATCTGCAGGACTTGATGCAGTGCTTGGTTTGATCCCAACTCTCTCTTCCTACTGGAGCCACACCACATATTCCCACCTCTTGGCAATGAATAAGGGATCTCAACAGTGTTTTGGGATAATACCTGGGTGCAGGTCCTTCAAGAGGGGAAGAGATCAGCCTCAGCACACATCATCTGGCCCAACGATGTGTTCAATCGCAGCAGATCATGCTGCACAGGTCTGCAGTTGATACACAACCACGGAGCTCTGGTTGGGTTTGCTCTGAGGAGCTGGAGGCTTTCAGATACACCAGGGAGGGCCACCAGATACCTTGGAGAGGATGACCAGCAGTTTTCACTCAACTTGATGTTGGTGAGAAGAGGACAGATGGGATCTGCGGTCTTCTTGGGAGCCCTTGTGAGTGAGGAGGTGCTCTGCAATGTGTTGTGCATCTTGGGATGACTTAGAGACAAGCACAGTCTTTCTGTCACCTCCAGCCTGCTCTGGATCAGGCCCAGGATGCATCATCGTGGCCATGATGTGTGGTGTGATCCTTTTGTATACACGACTCTGTTACCAAGTAAGGTTTCTTTTAAGGATGTAACTGGTTGTGCAGCAAGATCGTGGGCTTACAGGGAGAGGGTAATATAAGCTGGTTAATTTTTTAAAACCACGCATTCCTCCCCCCCTCTTTTCTTTTGAGTTTAATTTTTAAAATGGTCTGTTGGGTTTGTTGCCAAATACCGGTTCATCACTTTTTTTGTCAAACCTTCACAGCTGGGGACTTTCCATGGGACGGGTTGTTTGGAAAAAGTGATGTAAATTGTAAATCGCATCTTAATTCGTCTTAAAATATCTAAGCCTGGGAAAACATGTCATCTTACTGAAGAAAACACACATGCTCAGAAACTCAGCAGGTAGCAGTTGAAAAATCACACCAGCGGTAAAAGCCACGGTTATTTTTGAAAATGATTGTTAAAATGTACAGCTGATCCTAAAATGAGATAATTAAATTTACGCATCAGAAAAATCTTTTTTTCCCCCCTATTTTCCTACTGATAATGAAACCACATAAGAGAATAATTGGCTAGAAATAAATAACAACTGAAACATTTTTAATGAGATTTCAATAAGCGACTGGTAAGTTAGCTACGATTCTTTCGATTTGTTCCTCCAATACAGAAGAAAGCACGTCCTGGAGTTCAAAACCTATGTCTTGAGCTAAACGTTCTCTTGTATGATACGTTGCTGTTTAGGAGAGGGGCAAAGTTTGGTTGTTTTTGTCCCAGATGATCCCATTGCTCTTCTGAGTATTTCCCAACAAAAATATAGGACAGGAAGTTAAACTAAATTGAGAATGTAAATTCATGTCGTTCATTGAAAGTTCATCAAAATGACATCTTACCAAAATAATGTTCTCTGCTTTTGAAAACTGGCATAAGGGATGTGTATATATTTGTATATATTTTTTTACACAAGCTTTATTACACAAGAAAAGTAAAACCGTAGGTCTTCATGCTTTGCATCTTGAAGGTATTCATAGGACTTTACTCATAATAAATACTTAAAATAGTGATTTTTTTAAAATTATTTAGATCAAGATTCCCCACAAATACAATGGGACAACATATATATGAAGTTAAACCTAATTTGAACATGTTTGAACATTTGAAATGTCTCAGCCCTTCTGAAATGCAACTTCTTGGTAGGTGAAATATTCAAAATCACAAGTATTTGATTATTGCACTAGACTTTTTACATTCTGTAGCTCTGCAAGGGCAACAAAACTTAAACCACAGACTTTTCTAGACATATTTTAAAACCATGTTCTTAAATTAGCTTTTAACACCTATATTTAGACGCTTCAAGTCTGATAATATTTCAAAGGTGCTGAGCACCTCTGCTTTCCATTGACACAGAAAACTTCTTGACACTTCTCTGAATGAGTTCACATTTCTCAGAAAGCCTAAATATGGTTGTAGACACCCAGTTTTGACTCATTTGCCTGAAAATTTCACAGTAAAACTGAGTCTCCAAACTAAAGACTGTAAAGAATTACTGAAGCAAACCCCAGTGTTTCAGGGGCTTGTCAAAGACATCCACGGTAGTTGTGATCCCTTACAGGGGAATGTAGGTTTACCAAGGAGTTTGACCACAAAAGTTGTGGCAAAGACACCTCCAGGAAAGGTAACTGACAGTAATAAAAGAGAATTATGTTAATTGACTCTTTTTTGTGCCCATAATGTAGGGGTTGGTATAGAGTCCTTAGAAATTGTAGCATAAGAAATGAAGCAGCACCTGGGCATCTCTCCCCATCCTGGCCTGAACCCAGCCAGGGCCATCCCAGCAAAGCCCAGAGATGATACCAGGAGGAAAAAAATCTCCTTGTTGGGTCTTTTCCACCTTCTTATTTCAGCTGAAGACACCACTCTGCCATTTCAAGTTTTCTGGTAGTTTCAAGATAGACACATTGTGAATTCTCCCATCTCTTACAGCTCTCCATGCTGTGTCTGCTGGATCCTCCCCATGATGAGGAAAAAGCAGTCTCTGAGCTAAGGATACTGGTACAGGTCCAGGTAGTTTTTATCCATCATTTGCAAGTTCAAGCTGCCCAAGATGAGCACCAACCAGGGTGATGATTTTTCTCATAGGCTCCTGACCAATGTTGAGGTGTCCTGAGACCACCAAATGCAGGCCAATGAACCATCTCCAGATGATAATACCATTTTCCTACCACTGACTTTCTTCTAAAACCCACAATTCGTAGCACTGGTAGGGCTGGGAGTGGTATGGGTTCGGTCTCTGGAGGTGAAACCATCCGTCCCAAGCCTCGAATCCATGGGGATGTGTCAGATTCCCATTCTTTCTGCCAGGAGCGCTCCAGCTGCTCTACTACTGTTTTGAACTCAGGTTGCAGCAGTAACTGTGGGAAGGAAAAGTAACACAAAAGATAAATTGCAGGATATTTCGGGTCAGGTTTTCCACTCGTGGTGTTTCAAGCTTCCATGCTTTGTTCAACATATGTTGGGACGTGAAGGCACTTGCGTCGCCTGTATGCCTCGTACACAAAGCATGAGCCTGATTCCCCACGGATCCCCTGGAGTTTTCATTGTGGCTGGCAATCCTATTGCAGCAGAAAGTTGCTACATATCCTGTACTCCACAATGTATTGACTTCCTGTTGCTACAGAGATTTAAAAATGACAAATAACAGGGTCTGAGTCAGATGAAGTAGTCAGACCTCAGATCAGAGTTATACGTGTGTGTGTATATATATATATTTATTTTATTTTATTTTATTATTTTATTTTATTTTATTTTAATGTTAGTTGAAGAAATGTCATTTTGACACCAGCTTCAGACTTTGCTGCAATAGCTAAATGGCTGTGGGGTCTTCGGCAAGCCACAAAAGATGTGATTCCTCACACACGGCTTTAGGTACACACTGTGTCGATGTCTATACATGATCGAGTCACCTGTGACTCCCTTTACAGTCAGTAGAGAGGAGCGGGCACTTTTAGGTTGCGATTCATCTGACTTGTTTTAGCCATCTGCTTCCCAAGAAGGTGAATCGCACCCCGGGAGTGTCCCCCATCTGGTTACAAGGAGAGCCCAGGGTGACTCGAACCCCGGGATGCTTTTGGTCAGACCGATCCCAGCCTTGTCTATGCCTCTACTTCCCATCTTTAGAATGGGTCCACCTCTCCCCCTGGGTCAATGTGGTTGACGTCCACGCTCTTCGAATGTAAGGAGTGGCTTAAAAGTGACAACAGCTGTTTTTCACTATCAAGGCCCTGGGGTGTTCAGAAGTGGTATGTAACGTGTTAGATACGGTTATTTATTAGTTAATTTGCGGTAGTGCTTAAGAAGTCAGAAGGGTGAAATATGAAGCCATAGCAGAGCATATCTAAGAGGTTCCAGTGGTATTTGAACTCTGATTTCCACCTTAATCATTTCAAATGGGGATGGTGAGAGATTTAGGAAGCCCCGTTTTTCAAGTTTCCTTCAATAAATGTGCCCTCAGTTTTCCCCGGAGGACCTGTTTTGCCATCCTTGCACGTAATAAGCTGCAGATATAGAAATGAAGACCAAAGGCATTGGACTACCTGCAGTTCACTACTGGTAACTTATTTCCTGCAGTGTTTCCCTGGACAATTTGCAGGGATCTATTTAAACCATTTAAAGCCTTTCTTCCTGTGGAGGAAGACATGTTGAGGCTCGATAACTCTATTTATACTGGCCAAATTTCTTTGTCAGGCTAATAGATAGAATCATAGAATGGTTCGGGTTGGAAGGGATCACCTAGTTCCAACCCCCTGCCATGGTCAGGGACACCTCCCACCAGACCAGGTTGCTCAAAGCCCCGTCCAACCTGGCCTTGAACCCCTCCAGGGATGGGGCAGCCAGAGCTTCTCTGGGCAACCTGGGCCAGGGGCTCACCACCCTCACAGCAAAGAATTTCTGCCTCAGATCTCATCTAAATCTTCCCTTTCAGTTTAAAGCCATTCCCCCTCATCCTGTGGCTCCCCTCCCTCATCCAGAGTCCGTCCCCAGCTTTCCTGGGGCCCCTTGAGGGACTGGAAGGGGCTACAAGGTCTCCCCGGAGCCTTCTCTTCTCCAGGCTGAACCCCCCCAACTCTCTCAGCCTGTCCTCACAGCAGAGGGGCTCCAGCCCTCCCAGCATCTCCGGGGCCTCCTCTGGCCCCGCTCCAACAGCTCCGTGTCTCTCCTGTGCTGAGGCCCCAGAGCTGGAGGCAGCACTGCAGGGGGGTCTCCCCCGAGCGGAGCAGAGGGGCAGAATCCCCCCCCTCGCCCTGCTGCCCACGCTGCTGGGGATGCAGCCCAGGCTGTGGGGGGATTTCTGGGCTGCCAGCGCACATTGCCGGCTCCTGTTGAGCTTCTCACCCACCAACACCCCCAAGTCCTTCTCCTCAGGGCTGCTCTCCATCCATTCTCTGCCCAGCCTGGATTTGTGCTTGGTTAACCATGGGTAAATCCAACCCCCACCTGAATCAGGAACCTGTGTGGATGCAAAGCAATCACTACATCAGGAGGTTTTGAACCGTGTCCTGCCAATCCTGACTGTGTGGGGTGGGGATGGTGGGGAAATCTTGTCCTTTTTCTGCTCCCAGCAAAAATCCACCCTGTCATGATACTGGAAAGGTGAAGTCAATACAGGCTAATTCCATTCAGAGGAGAATCACCGCATGTGAAGTGCTGACTTCAGACTAAAACTATGACAAATCACTAAAAAAAAGTTTAGCGGACGTTTACTTGTAGAGTGCTCAGAAAAAAAAAAAAAAGATGTTGAGATATTGCTGCGCTCATTCACTCCCCAGGAATTTCCCTTCATGCGGTGTTAGATTCATGACTAAGACGTCTTTTCCGACTCGTCAGTGCTGTAATGGAGTAAATGAAAACAATCTTGACTGTGTGGGGCAATAATTGTTTGCAACAGGGCTTTTTTTTTTTTTTTTTTCCCCAGAACATGAAGATGATCAGATTATGAGTGGAAAAAAAAAAAGAATAATTATGTAAGTAAATAAAGTACAAATACACATACTCCCAAAATATCCCCCGTCTCAGAATTACTAACCGTTCCTGTTGAATAGTTGGAGAGGGTATGAAAAACACTTACACATCTGCAGTGTGTCCGGACTGCTGTTGGCAATGCCTTTTTCTGTTGCTTAAGGGATCTTGATTTCTTCAGTCAACTTTAGAGCAAAGGACCTCAGGAGTCTGATGTCCTCTGCTCCAGCCCCATACAACAGCAAGAACAGGCCTCCAAAATTAACTATAGTTAATCTACCATAACCTGTATAATTATTCCAGTATTTCTGAAGACATTTCTGCACTCAAATAACTTGCATCATTGGGAAGTCCTCATTGATAATCTGGTATTTATTTTCCCCAAAACGTCGTTTTTGTTTAGGTCCTGGTAGTGTCTGGAGACTTCATAGAATCACAGAAACGTCTAGGTTGGAAGGCACTTTTAAAAGCATTGAGTCCAACCATTAACCTAACACTGCCAAGAAGAAATTTTTCCTAATATCCAACCTAAACCTCCCCTGGCATAACTCCAGGGCTTTGCTGGGTAAGATGTTCTACAAACATGGACTAAACAGGCATAGCTGACATAAGTGCTTAAAAATTGTGGGCAAAAAGGATTATTCTTTATACTGTGCGGGAACTGAAGTACAGAGCAAAATCTCACAAGAGGGACATAGCCAGGAACTGAACCATGTCTTCCAGGTCCATGTATAATGATTGATAAGAGGTCTAGGACATAGCAAATACCTCAATTGTAGGTGGGATTTTTTAGACCCAAAAAGAAAAAGATAGGGCCAGCGTGACTTCAAAAGAGGCCTAAGGTAAGAAAACCGGATTATGAGTTAAAAGAAGAGAAGCCCATGTTGGTATATAAAGTTGGGAGAGGTGGTCAAAATGATTTAAGGAGTGGCAAGAAATCTTTGTTTTGTCTTTGTCAGAATGAGAGCAAAGGAAGTTGCAATAGCTGAAGCACCAAGATGCTGAGAACATCGTACTTGTGACGGTGGTTAGGAGGGGCCACAGCATGAACTTGTGTGACAGAAAGAATGTGCAAAATGACCTGTAGCCTAGATGAAAAACTCAAAGAAAGTTTGAAGCTGAAGAAGACACTATGGGAAGATGCTGATATCTTCCATGCTTTCAGGTCATCCTGACCTCATCCTTTTTACAGCCTTAAAAATCTCCCGGGCTAGTGGGCAAATGGATGATCTTGCTTATTTGTTTCCAGAACCTCAGATTGAGGTAGCCAGGTGGGTTGTGTCACCATCGTCCTTTGGGTATCATGCTCTGTGCTGATAGGTGCCCTCAGGACATCTCCGGTGTGTTTGTTCATGGCCTGCTCATCTGTAAAGGATGGATAATAAGGACTATTTTTTTTTCTCTTTTTTCCCAAGTATTTAGAGATTTGTTGATGCAAAATGCAGGGGCCATATTTATGCATTTTCTTGCTCCTCCTACTCCTGGCTACAGGCTACAGCCTGGAGAGCAGGTTGTAGGCATCTCCCTTCTTCCTTGCAGGCTCCAGCAAGCAGTATCAGACAATGAGCAGCCTTACATGGGCCTCAGCTCCTCAACTAAACCAAATAGCATCCTAACATGTGGAAATGAACAACATGTGCGTCCCATGCTTATGCTTACTCAGCCATTCCCAATGCGTTTTTCTAATCCAGGTTCACAAAAGGGACAAATACTTCTTGGTTCATTCTCACAGCTGGTACTCTGAATAATGTACCTATTTGATGATTTAGATCAGCAGTGGCACAAGCTGTAATCAAGAATCATAGAATCAAAGAATTGCTAGGGTTGGAAGGGACCTTAAAGACCACCTAGTTCCAACCCCCCTGCCATGGGCAGGGACACCTCCCACTAGATCAGGTTGCTCAGACCCCCATCCAGCCTGGCCTTAAAAACTTCCAGGGATGGGGTTTCCACCACCTTTCTGGGCAACCTGTTCCAGTGTCTCACCACCCTCATGGTGAAGAACTTCTTCCTAACGTCCAGTCTGAATCGACCCATCTCTAGTTTTAATCCATTCCCTCTAGTCCTACCATTACCCAACATCCTAAAAAGTCCCTCACCAGCTTTCTTGTAGGCCCCCTTAAGGTACTGGTAGGCCACTATAAGGTCTCCTTGGAACCTTCTTTTCTCCAGACTGAATCCCCCCAACTCTCTCAGTCTGTCCTCAAAGGAGAGGTGCTCCAGCCCTCTGATCATCCTTTTGGCCATTCTCTGGATGCATTCCAGCACGTCCATATCTGTCTTATAGTAGGGGCTCCAGAACTGGACGCAGTACTCAGGTGGGGTCTCACGATAGTGGAGTAGAGGGGGAGAATCACCTCCCTCGACCTGCTGGCCACGCTTCTCCCGATGCAGCCCAGGATACGATTGGCTTTCTGGGCTGCTAGTGCACACTGACGGCTCATGTTGAGCCTCTTGTCCACCAGCACCCCCAAGTCCTTTTCTTCAGGGCTGCTCTCAAACCAGTCCCTGCCCAGCCTATATCGGTGCTTGGGATTGCCCCGACCCAGATGGAGGACCTTGCACTTGGTTTTGTTGAACTTCATGAGGTTGGCATGGGCCCACCTCTCCAACCTGTCAAGGTCCCTCTGGATGGCATCCCTTCCCTCCAGCATGTCAGCCACTCCACACAGCTTGGTGTTGTCGGCAAACATGCTGAGGGTGCACTCTATGCCAGTGTCCGTGTCGCTGACGAAGGTGTTAAACAAGACTGGTCCCAGTACTGATCCTTGAGGGACTCCACTCGTCACTGGTCTCCACTTGGACATGGACCCATTGGCAGCCACTCTTTGGGTGCGGCCGTCAAGCCAGTTCTTTATCCACTGAATTGTCAGTCCATCAAACCCATATTTTACCAGCTTGGAGACCAGGATGTCACATGGGACAGTGTCAAAGGCTTTGCTCAGGTCCAGGTAAATGATGTCAGTTGGTCTCCCCTTGTCTGTTGATGTTGTGACCTTCTCATAGGCGGCCACCAGGTTTGCCAGGCACGATTTGCCCTTGGTGAAGCCATGTGGATTGTACCCAATCATCTCTTTGTTATTCTTCTGCCTCAGCAGTGCCTCCAGGAGGATCTGCTCCATAATCTTACCAGGCACGGAGGTGAGACTGACTGGCCTATAGTTCCCTGGTTCCTCCTTCTTTAGCTTTTTGAAAATGGGGACTATGTGTCCCCTTTTCCAGTCAGTGGGCACCTCACCAGACTGTCATGACAAGAAAAAAACCCCACAAAGTAAAGTCTGAGCTGTGACCTGCTCCACAAAACATTCAACCAGCTGGAAACATCTCAACTGCTGTACTTCAGTGTATGGACTGGATATTGCCTGGATGAGGATGTCTCCAATAGGTTGCTACAATAAACGCCAGCTCCGAGCCAGGCTACAATATAAGGCTTTACTCCAGTAACATGCTTCCTCCAATGTTCACACCAATCCCTTTAACAGAATTGTTGCAAAAAAAATTGTCGCCATTAACAATGTGCCCTTGTGGCCAAGAAGGCTAATAGTCTCCTGGGGGGCACTAAAAAGACCGTGGCAAGCAGGTGGAGGGAGGTCATCCTACCCCTCTGCTCTGCCCTGGTGAGGCCACATCTGGAGTACTGGGTCGAGTTCTGGGCTCCCCAGTTCAATAAAAACAAGGAACTACTGGAGAGATTCCAGTGGCAGCTACAAAGATGATGAAGGGACTGGAGCATCTCTGTGCTGAGGAAAGGCTGAGAGCCCTGGGGCTGTTCAGCCTGGAGAAGAGCAGACTGAGAGGGGATCTCATCAATGCTCATCAACATCTAAAGGGTGGATGACAAGAGGATGGGGCCAGACTCTTTTCAGTGGTGCTCGGGGACAGGACAAGGGGCAACGGGCACAAACTGGAACACAGGAAATTCCACCTCAACGTGAGGAAAAGCTTTTTTCCTTTGAGGCTGCCCAGAGAGGTGGTGGAGTCTCCTTCTCTGGAGATATTCCAAACCCGCCTGGATGCATTCCTGTCCAACCTGCTCTGGGTGACCCTGCTTTAGCAAGGGGGTTGGACTGGTTGATCTCTGAAGGTCCCTTCCAACACTTGCCATTCTGTGATTTTGTGATTAGGCAGAAGTTGCCAAATCCTCTGCTTTTGCTGCCACTTGACTCCTGCACCTGTAAATAACAGATCACCCATTTGGCAACCGCTTCTGTGCTAAGGCATGATACCCAATGCCTAGTTAGGTGGTCAGATTCCTGTCTGGTTTTCTATCGTTGATTAATTTATTTAATTAATTTTAAATGTCTGCTCCTAGGAAAGTAAGAATGTTTGCCATGAGATGGTGATAAATGATGTGCCATTGTGTGTCAGGAAGAAATTCTTTACTGTGAGGGTGGTGAGCCCCTGGCCCAGGTTGCCCAGGGACGTTGTGGCTGCCCCATCCCTGAAGGGGTTCAAGGCCAGGTTGGACGGGGCTTGGAGCAACCTGGTCTAGTGGGAGGTGTCCCTGCCCAGGGCAGGGGGGTTGGAAATAGATGATCTTTAAGGTCCTTTTCAATCCGAACCATATTGTGATTCTGTGACAAGAGAAATACTGCTGATAAATACAGACCCTACACTACCTGGAGCTCCAGTTCCTTCAAACACAGACACTGTCGCTGGAGCAAGGGCTAGAAAACCAAGCACTTGGTGAATGTCCTAATAGGTCACTTTTTTTTCTGACTTGTTTTCCATCAGCAAGCATGTTTGTTGCATGACACTAAGTATTAAATTTTTCGTATGTCAATGGGATAAGTCTGTGTTGGTGCTATCTTCAGACAGTAAACTTTGAATTCTTAATTGTTATTCTGGGTACTGCATAGACCTCAGTTAGTCCATTAGTAAAAGAAATGGAGAGGGAGCCAGCAGCAAGAAATATGACAGTCACATTTGGCTTGAAACTGCAGGAATAAGCATCTGGATTGATGTGTTGGTAATTAATTAGTCACTGCTTGAGCAGACCCCCAGAAGTTTTTTCTCATTTAAGTCACCAAAACACCAAGCACGTGCTCAGCGTTTCAGATTTAGCAAAGCAGAGAGGTACTTCAAATGGAGGTTAACCTCTTTGCTTACTAAAAACGGACTCTTCAGACAGAATGTGCTCTGCAAGCCCCAGAGCAGATGATCAGAAAGCACTTAAAATATTCCTTCCTGGCTTGACCTTCTCATTGAAAATCACAGCGCCCTTTTCCAAACGAGGGTATCACCCACAGCCCAGATTGCGCGGTCACATTCCTAACTGTGCCGGAGAAAAGTCATTTCCTCCGGGGCATCCTCTGGGGACGATCCAGCACATCCAATGCACAATGGCAAGGCTCTTCCAAGAAGTTATTTCTCCGGTTATAAAACCCGTTGGAGAAAAGCAGTGCCCTCTCACCCTGACCAAGTATTTGTACCCTTGCACAGATCTCAGACGCATTCCAGAAGCTGCCCACAGCATAAGCCAAATATTTATCCAGTGGTCTGAAGTTTGAAATACAGAGGATCATAAAGACATGACATTGTACTGGTCTTTCCAAATTCCCAGTAAGCCGGCTCTGTAGACCACAGAGATGATGGGCATTCGCTCCATAACACATTTAGTTACCACTCTGAATGCAAGAAAAATATGATGCATGAGTGAATAAGCATATGTGGTAATCTTCTAGGAAGGAGATGTGTAACTTTCAGAAGTGTCCCATGCCCACAGTGAGACCAGATGCTGAAGTAATTTCTCAGTTCAAATGCTCAGACAGATTTGGGATATTCTCAGTTCTTTTGCCACGACAGGCAAAACAACCAGGCTGTGAGCTGCTGGATCCTGGAAATTTTAGCCATCTTAGACGTTGGATATCCAACCTGGGAATGAAAATGGGCAATAATAATAAGGACTTGGATGGGCTTTTGACATGGAAGGCTTCTGGGATATTCAACTAGATGTCAACACGCTTTCAAAACTCTAGCCTACCTTGTCTCATACCTTTCCCTCTGACTGCAGAAGACAGGGGAACTGTCAATATCATCATATGATTTATCTCCCTGGATCATTCCCAGCCCTTCCTCCCTGATCATCCAGACTAAAGAATCATAGAATCACAGAACTGCCTAGGTTGGAAGGGATATTTCATATCATCTAGTCCAACCATCAACCTAACAAAAGGTTGAAAGGAAAAAGAAAAAGAAAAAGAAAGAAAACACAGACACTGTCACTGGAGCAAGGGCTAGAAAACCAAGCACTTGGTGAGTGTCTTAAAAGCTCACCTTGCTTGCTAATGAAAAACAAGTCAGAAAAAGAAAGAAAAGTTAATTTATACTTAGGAATGAGCCAACTCTATTGCTTTGCACCCTTCACTCCACAGGATCCTCCAGCACTCCCTGGGAAACTTTGCACCCTCAGCCACCCCCAGGACAACCCCATGTGCACCCAAAGATGGATACGTGTCCTCCCTACCACAGTATAAAAGTCCATGCTGGGGCTGCCACACAGAGCTGGTGAATTCAAACACTTTGTCTGAGAAGACACAAGCACAACATACATATAGGATGTGCCAAGAGCTATGCGTTGGAAATACAGAAACAGGGTGCCCCATGCCCCCCCAAAGCCAGGGTTCTCTCCTTGGGGCACACGCCTTTAGTAAAGGAGTTGTGGCTTTTGACTGAGGGCTTCAGAGGTCAGGCAAAAGCCCTTCTTGGTCCCGAGACCCACTTTCAAAGACAACCTCTTGGCGTGATGACGTTTGGGTCATGCTTCTCAAGTTTCTGTAGATGAAAGCCAAAAATGCAGCTAGTCCTTACCCCTGGAGCAGGACATGGCTTTGATGCAATGTGACCGTGTCTGTCTCTGTGACGTGTTGCTGTCTAATATCAGCGACAATGGGTTCATCAGAGTCAGTAGTGGAAAAGGCAGCTGGACTGTGGCTGCACCGATCAGTAACCGCAGCAGGTTTAATAAAATGCTGACATTTGAGTGGTTGGTTCAAACCATCCAACTGGATAACCACAGCAGGACTAAGATTAGGGTAGAAGTGTCTCTCGAGGAACACAGAATATTTTATCGTCTGCTTGCAAATCGCACACTCTTTCGAGATCTGTTTATTATTTGATGCTGCCATGGAATCTTTCTGCACACAAGATGCTTGAGATAAGCTCATCCCAAGACCTATGTGCCAGGGCAGCTGCAAAGCAGAGAATTTTCTGTCTCGGGAGGGCATGGTGAAAAATACCTTTGCAATGAATTAAGCTCTCCCTCGGGAGAGAAAGGAATGCGTGGAATGATTTAGCTGAGCTGTGTATAGCCCAAGGCTGTGTGCCAAGAGAGATGAGGGAAGAGAGTCAGATCCCTTTTATAGCTTCGCCCCACCCGGCTGTAAAGACACAGAGCAAAGTGGCTGAAATAGCACAGCCGGAAAATGCCAAGAGTCAGAGAGCAAGAACAGGGAGTGGGGAGAGGATCTGTAAGAGCACTTGTAAGCAGATTTGCTCCCGAGAGAAGGCAAAAGTTGCTCTGAGTTCCCACAGCCAACAGGTTTGGGCAAGTAGGAGTGAAGGCTGGGCGTCCCCAAGGCAGGAGCCTGCAAGGGTGTGAAGCAGCAGCGTGCACGCTTTGTGCTTCAAAGTCTCCATTTCTGCAGAGATATGAAGGCTTGGGAGATATGAAGAACGGCAACTGTCCTGCCGGTTGCTGATCTTTGTCTCTAGTTAGTTTAACTCTTGGGGGAAGGAGGGATTTGAAGAGGGCCTGGTGGGAGGTCATCGAAAAGGCTGTCACAATGCTTCTTCCTCATGGAGAGAGAGCAAACGCAAGAGTAAACATGATGACAGCCACCAGGGCAGTGACAAAAAGTTGTGTTATTATCTGTAAGGCTAACAGAAGGTGTTTAGATGGAACACCAAGTGAGAAAATCTGTGACTCTGTCAGGATGCAATACCTAAAGGTATAAAGTCCAGACTCTGGTGTTGAACCCCCACCAGGACAGAGATGTTAATTTTGCTGGGCATAACCCCCAGGTTCTTCAGATCTCTGTGCTGCTCCCTGTTTTGCTTGAGCTTCTTTCTACCTACCAACTTCCCATGGCCAACCATGCTTAATTTAGGGCATTTGTTGGTCCCTAGTCAGCAACAGCTCCCCAGCCATCCCACAGCCCTTTGGTGCCCAGGTTGCAGTGTCTCTGGACCACTGACCTCTTCTTCTGCAGTGGAAACACATTGTGCGAGGGATCAGCACATTCACGGCCTGTCGCTGAAGTCCCTGAAGTATTGACTTGCTCCTCACGTCTCAGAAAATTTTTGCTGTAATCTAATGGCATAAAATCCTGCTTGAATGAAATCTCCAGTACCATGGTTTAACTGAATAGCTTTATTACTGTACTTAAAATTCCCATCTCACAATCTCTGTAATTAATGAACACCCAAAGAACATATTTCACAGAGACTTAGAACAGGAAAGGTTTTAAGGACCATGAATCTGCTTTTTGTACATTGCAATATGCATTTGAAAGAGGGTATTTTTTCCTTATGATCAGGAACAAATTAGATATGTAAACAAATTAGATACAGTAAAGTAGAGCTCATGAAAAGGGGGAGCAGATAACACAAGAAAAGTGTTTGTGTGGTTAAAGCACTAGACTGAACCTCAAAGGGTCAGATTTTGTTCCCAGCTCTGTCACAGGCTGGTCTGTGATCTTGGCTAAGAGGCTTTGCCAGATCTGGACTAAGTACATTAGTAATTGTCTGTCACTGTTGTGGTGGACATGGCAGACGGAACTGCTACTCAACCACTGTCTAGACCTGAGGGTGCTACATTTCTGCTAGCTGGCACTGACATCTTAATATCTTCTGTAGCCAACAGTTTGATTAGACTTCATGCCAAAGCCCTAAGGAAGAATCTTATGTTGGTGCCTTCTGCTACCTGATCCCACAAAGAAGCTCTGAGCCTGAGCTGAATACATCCTGCACATTAGACAGCCAGGTGACAATGTGCATGTTTGCACAGGTCCTTCTTCACGCAGGTGACTCAGAATCTCATTCTTGCTCCAGTGGATATGAAGAAGAGTCTTGATTGACTTCAAGTTTCCATGAATTTCAAGCTCCTCTGGCTCTTCCCTAGGACACAAGCTGGCAAGATCCTTACTATCATGGGGTGTCAAATGTTCTCTGAACAGAAATATTGGGCTACAGGATACAAAGACTGGTGCTTAATAAGGAGGGTCATGTCTTGGATAGATGTGCTTAAGGCATATTCCCTTTTTCCAACCTGGCTAGCGGAGGAAGGTCTCCATTCCCCTGCATTTGGAGATCTCTTTATGCATATACTCTCTCTAGGAAGGAGGCACCTTACACCCTGCAGACACAAGGATTTCATTATGTGATAAGGGACAAAACCCCCCATATTATACAATGGTCACCAAACTGTTTTGAAAGTAGAGCCTGAAGTCCTCAGGTGTACACAGCTGCACAGGTTCTATTGATTTCCATAGGGTTTGGGTGCCCTTATGCCACATTAGACCTGCTCATGTCTTCAGCTCTAAAGTGGAGGTGACGACGTGTCTCTTTTTTGGTTGGTGTACATGGGATGTTCTTTCGGAAAGGGAAAACTCTTACCAAATGTTTAGTCAGTGTTTGGAGCAGGTTACTGTAGTATCACCTTGCATCTCTTGGTAATACAGTTGATGAAGTTGCCAGGAGTCTATATGTGAGTGCCACAAGCCCTTAAAGAGCTGTCAGAGCAATCAGAGGTTCTTTGTGAAGGTATTGGCTGGGTGACCATCACTGTCATCCCTCCCATTCAGATTTTTAAGGAGTATTTTTGCCCTGAGAGCTATCTAGATGTAAATCTTGGGTCTTCACTTACCTTGAAGCTTTTGCTATATGTGAGCATCTGCAGAGTCAGTGGCAGAAGGATGGGTTTTTTTTTCCTACCAGCAACTTTCACACACACCATGATAAGTATTTCTGGGGAACCGTCACTAACATTCCCGGACCACAGACAAATATGATAATTTGGCAGCTCCAGAAATGACTGTAGGATATAAAAGGAGAAAGGGTGGGGGTGGAAAAGATCCCAGAGGATAGACAGTAGCCTGTTCCCACACAAAGAGCGGAGGGTGTGATGCCAATCCCAGCCATTTGCTCAGGGTAAACCCAGGGCATGTTAACAGAAGTCAATGATATGAATTAAACTGGGTGGTTGGGAGGAGACCCATTTCCAGAGATGGCATCAGTCGCAGATGAAGTCCTAATGGGACCAATATGTTGAGAACTTTGTAGACTGCAAATCCCACACCAGTCATCCAAGCGCCGGGGCAGAGTATGAAAATCCACCGAAATCATAAGCTGAAGCGTTAGTCATCATCTGTAGAAATGAAAGCTGACAAGGCAGCAGCTGCCTCGGTCAGAGCTGTTTCATATTGGAATGGCCCCATGTAGAGAAAGTTTGAATCAGAAATGCAGTGAAGCCAAGAGGGAATGAGACATTAAGCCACCACAAGGGATAAAAGGGAGACTATTTCAATATGTAAACAACCAGAAAACTCCCGGGTAGCAGAGATGAGTATCAACTTAGACCAAGAGGAAAATGGCCAGCGATGACACAGAGTAAGAGGGGCTGGAGCAGAATTAAGTTTCACTGTCTGCTCTAGGTTTTGCATGCAAGTGGATTGGAAGGTCAAGGAACAGCCATTTCCTGGCTGAATCTTCATTGTTCAGTCCCTCCTGTTTTTAGTTTAACGTAGAATTGGCAATAATTACTTGCAGAGCACCACAGATGTATCACAGAGCTGCAGACAGCAAGGCAAGGGATCAAAACTTGGGAAACTGGCACCAAACTCCTTCCTGTGCTGTCCCACCTCATAAGACTTTTGGCCAGACTGCTTAAGGGGGTCTGGGACTTCGCTCCTCTACAGCAGATATGAAAATCTGCCCTGGCTTCTCTTGTTTGCTAAGACATGAGCTCTTAACACCAACGTTACTGAAGGAGTGCCTTGAGTTCCCTCAGCTCTCCAACCTTCCTGGGAAGCAGTTGAATTTGCGAGGGCTAAATGTGCTGAAAGAAAGCAGAGATTTGGGTCACTGAGCAGTCAGTTCTGCTGGCTTGGAGTTGGCCAGAGACATTTCCAAGTTGTTTTACAAGCATGTAAGGGCATAAGAGTGACTGTGCTGAGTCAGACCAGGTCTGTAACTGTTCCACATCCCTCCTGGGATGGAAGCTTAGAAAAGGAGCATACAAACAACACTGGAGGATAGTGGTACTGCATCGATACCTCCTCTGTGCCCACAGAGTTGTGGCTTAGGGACCTGCCAAGCCAGAGGTTGTACGTTTGTGTTGAAGAGCCTCTGATGAACATTTCTTCCCTTGGCTACGCGATTGCCTGTGGGATCTGTATAAATGTTTGGTATTCATAATGCCTGCTGACAAGGGGGTCCATAACTGGACTCCAGACTTTGTGAAAAGGCAGAATCTTGAGGTTTTTTCTAAGCCTACTGCCCAATAACCTCATGAGATGACCCTAGTTCTGCCATTATTAGAAACAATGCATAATTATTCTCTATGCCATGGTGTACCTGTTTGTAGAGATATTTATTGTGTCTCTCGTATAATCTCTTATGAGGCTGAACAGTCTTACTCCTTTTATACACTTCTTGTGAAAAAAACATTTTACACCTCTCTGATCCCTTTAAAACTTTTTTAATTCTGCTATGTCCTTGATGAGGAGTAAAGCTCAGAGAGCAAAAGAGCTTTCAAGATTTGGGTACTCTGTGGTTTCTAAAGTGACATCATCCTGTAGCTGTCTACCCCTTCTCAAGTAATGGCTTCCCCATAATAGCTTTTCCTAAATGTTTTTTAGCCACAACTGAGTGTTCAGTTGACATTTTTGTAGAACTCACTGACACCAACATCTCCTGACTGAATGCTAAAGCGGTTCAGAGACCTTCTCTTTGTAGGAAAAAGGGTTGTCATTTACTGCCTTTGACTTTTATCCCTCAACCACTCCACAACTTTTCAGTTACTTTCCTCTTTAGGATTCCTAATAACTGAGTGTCCTTCACATACATTGTCCCCTCACTTTTCACTCCCTTTTAAAGATGATTTATGGGTTTACTGCATGGTGCAGACTGTATCATAGATCTCATGGATGTCCTCTGGTGGCGTATCTCCACTGTGAAAACAAGTCATTCTTTTCCTACCCTTCAAGCGATATCAGTCCCTGAGTCTTCTCTTGCTTTGTGAACTTCTTAATCCAAAACTAATGCCAAACTAAAAGCTTGTATGAATTAAAATCTTCTGTTCTTTCTTCTCTTCCCACCTTCTCAAGAAAAAAACCCAGGAAAATATAATTCATGTGGTGTTTCTTATCCAGCAGGAAATCCCATTAGGCCCACTGTAGCCATCATGGGAGTTATGTATAATTTAGATACGCCTGGGAAAACATTCAGTTGAACATGACCTTCGAGTCTTTGTAGGTCCCCTGAGGAGTCTTTTCAGGTTTTCTGTTGGTACAACTCTATTTGGCCATTTCTGTGGACAAGTGCTTGTTGATGGGAAGACATGCCCTGGTACCAGGCTCGTCATGAAATTCTACAAGTATGCAATGCCAGACAACAACTACAAGCGTCAGCATGCTGGCCAAGACTTGCTGTGTTCTCCTAGGCTTTCCTGTGCCTCTGTCCTGATACCTCACCCAAAACTGGGCAGCTACTACTTATCTAGCTCTCTCATCCAGTAGAAGGGAGAAAGAGAGTCCAGAGATGGGACTGTGGTCCTTCTCGCTGCCTCTACTTGTCACTGCCTGAGCTCTGGCAATGCTGCTCCCCGTGCTCAGGAGCCTCAGAGCTAAGCAGAGCTAACCAGCACCTGGACATACTTCTCCTGGAAGGGAGAATCAGTTTCCCATCTCTTCCCTGTTCTACTGGGGGTGGCACGCCTCTGGTTCAGTCCTAGCTACTGCCTTGTACCCTCTTTCTCATTGGGCCATAAAGAGCCTTCCTTCCATGATCCAGATTGGACATCGGGGGCCAAACTCCACACCCACCTGCAGCACCACTGAAACTTCATCAAAACCATTCTACATTTTCACAAGCAAGAACAGGGGTGGCTTCACTCCACTGGTACCAGTACTAAGACCATTTCATCTTCCTCCACTGCCACACTGTATTGGCACCCAGATGAAAAAACTAAAGAGTGCCCAAATTTCTTGACTTGTACATTATCCCTCCTAAAGTATGTAAAAGTGGAGGTTCATGATGCAGTGTATATCTGCTCCTGTTGTAGTCAATAGTCTTCTAGGTGTTTACTATTCATTTACTTCTTTTAGGGTATTTTTCATCAAGGACCAGTCATCTGCCTTTGAAGTCTCCTACTGACTTCAAGCTTTGTCTTCTGTGTTAGAGGAAAATTAATTCCTGACTGTAAAATCAGCTTTATTCCTCATAGACAATGAGAACACATTGGTTTTGTACAGCAATACACACACCATTGATGAGGAATGCACATTGTGCTGTGTTTTTCTCACTGAACTTTCTGTCGCCTTTACATGTCAGTCTGTAAAGTATCCCCCCAGAGTTTTCATTTCTAGTCATCTCTGTGCAATACAAAATGAAACATGCATTGGAATTATTCATACCATAAGATGACTCATAAATTTTTTCTACAAGAGACATTAGATTTTGAAGTAACAACAGATAAATCCAGGAAAATTAAGGGGCACATTGAAGAATACTATATCAGAGCGAAAGGCTGCAGGCAAGATATTGGAAGACCCATAATTTTCATTAATAAGTCTATAGCCTTCAAATATGAAATTAACCCAAGATTAGATTCAGTCATTAAGCTTGGAAAAAATACCTGAGTGTTACAGTGATTTTATTTAGCTTCTGTGAGCTGAGGTTTGAAGGCACTGTAAAAAGGGCACAATATCTATGTAGCCATAAGTGTCTCTGGGTCTATAGTTTCAAGAAAGAAAAGAAGGTGAATTTGGTGGGTAACTGGACAGATCCAATCCAGGTTTGTGACAGTTTCCTTTAGTTAATAGAAATCCCAGTTTAAGTGATACCTGATGGTCCCTCTGTTGCATTTTCCTGCCTGTGGCAGTGGTCAGCAGTGATTGCTTAGAGAAGGGGAGAGAAGGGGAGCGAAGCAAACTCTTCTCTGCTAGCAACATCTGGCTTGGTGAGCAGATGAGCAGGTACTGGGACAAGAGCAATTCCACAGCTGTGATGGACTGAGCAGAGGGGTAGCACTTTTTAATCATGCTTTCTGTCCTGCCCAGGACTCAATCTGCCTTTTCTTTGCATACATGAGAGGAAATCTCATCCTTTTATGATTACTATGAACCATGGCCCACCAGGCGAATCACAAAGAAAGCTCTTACCGGCAGGCAGAGAGCCTGATCATTTCTTAATTGTATCTCTGGGAAGAGTTCAATTATAACCATTTCCTAAGTGTGGAAATAAACACTTTGCGTGGGTTGCTCCAGTGGTTAAGAACCTCCTACCGTGTCCTGACTTACAGACCAAGAAAATTGTCTTCCTGCTAGGTAGGATTAAAACAAAAAAAGTATCTTGTTTTAGCCCTCCTAAACCTGAAAGCGTCTTAAAAGTCTCAGAAAAACAAACAAGAAAAAAACAAAAGGACATCAACAATCAAGCCATCTAAAACTATTCTTCGGTCTCTTCTTGTCCATTCTCCTATATGGAACAGCTGGGAGCAGCTTGTTAAGAGACACCAATTTATGGTTAGCCCATCCTCCTTCGCAGAGAGTGAATAACAGCCGAAAACAAGAGCACTTCTGGTGACAGCCACCATGTAAACAGTCAGCTAACAAGGGTAACACTGGATAAGAAAGTTGCTACCCACTCTGTTCTTCATAGAAAGCCTCATTACCTACATGGAGCTGGTAAAGCTCATTCTAGGTATCCTGACAGGTTAATTTAGTACTATTCTTTTTCTAGCAAAAGGGCCCAAAGCAAAAAAAAAAAAATTATTTTGGGATCTGACCTGAAGCATATATCCAGGGATCCAAGGAAATTTATCATTCCCGTCTTCTCTCCAGAGTGTATGATATGGGTATCTCACTTCCAGTTGAGTTTTGGAACAATAAGCTTCATTCAACATAGTCACAGGAACTGCTTCATCAGCATGAATTGCCTTAAAACACACAATTCAAGCCACGTCAAAGGTCTGATACTGATACACTCTTTGAATGCTGTGGGGTGCCAATCACCCCAGAGTGATGGGGTGGGCTATGTTAGGACATGCGGAGAACTGAACCACCCACCCCCTCAGAGGCATGGGCCTTCTCACAGACCCCAGCAGATACCAGGGCATGACTGCCCCTATCCTAATATAAAGTCCAACAGACGGCTGGACTCCGTGGGATGTACAACCCGAGGGAGGCAAAGCTCTGGCTGCGGGAGGGCTATCTCAGAGTAGCTGGAAGCAATATCAGAGGTGAAGAACATAAAACAGCTCCAAATCTGCCTTCTGAATGACTAATCAGGCTGAGTCTTGACTGAACATCAGATGGTGTCTCATCTACAGCCAGACTCTGTTATCACGCTCCACCAATGCTAAAAATGAATAGTGTGATAATCCCCTCTCCAGGGGAGGAATGGTTCGCAGTGTAAAAGGTGCATCTCAAACTTTTTGAAACCCCAGGAATTCTGCAGACATTAGAAATGATAAAGCCCAGTTTTCTACCGAGCGGTGGCTCTTGGTTGATTGCCTTTGGTGTCTGAAAAGCCTGCGAGCTCTAACTTATATTTTTCTAGCTAGGGTTCTATTTATAATGTCTCTCTCTTGTGGTCTCCTCCATGTGAGTTCTCAGATGAGCATTTGTAGGGTCTCTCTCCTGCCCAGCTGATGGGAACACAACGCAGCTGAGATACGGGATGGACACAAACACCAACTCATGACCCACTAAAGCCTTCTCTTGGGGGACTGTGCATAGACAAAATGGCTTACACCCAAATACAAAGGAATTACAGAAAGTTAATAATTTCCACGGTTTTGTGCCTAGCTGGGACCTTTCAGATAATCTTATCTGGGTTGTACAACTCAGGCCAAAGAACTGCACTAAATGGCTTCTGCATAAAGCCCCTTTTTTTTTTTTTTTAGCTAACAGGCATCATCTTATAGAAGAAACAGTAAACTGGGATTCAGGGGATCAGCATTAAGTATCTAATCTCCTGTTTCACTTTGTGTTGCTTAATTAATTCTGTTCTTCAATTCCCTCCGGGCAAAGTATAAACAACAATACTTCACTGTTTCACAAAATTATTGTAGCTGTTAAATGTTTGTAAAGTCATTCAGATACCACAGTGGTGAGAGGCATGGAAAAATCTATACATAAATCAGCACTGTTTATATTTCTGCTGATAGCAGAGATATCGCAGAGTTTCTCTTGTATGGATTTATTTTTTTTTTTAATCCCCAAGTGTGGAGAAGATGTTGCCTCTGTCATATTACACACTGAAAAAAAAATTAAGTTCATGAACATCATAGTACAAAAAAGGGGAATAAATACTTCTTAGCAGCAGTGTCATTCTTCACAACTTCAAAGCACTTCACAAGTATCTGCCAGGAAGCTGACTTTCCACTCTGACGTTCAGATTCCCAGGGTATTGTTTCTATTTTGGTGAAATGTTTGTTATGACAGCACGACCTTCCTGAAAGAATAGCTTCAACATTTGAGAACCCATCCCTGGCAGAACTACATCTCAAACTGCTTTTTTAAGTGGCTCTTCTAAAATATATCTAAAAGCACGTATCAATAATCCCACTCTTTCTTATGAATTGACAAGGAGACAATACAGGAGAGAATGAACCAAGCCTTCCTCCTCGAATGTGTAATAAGGAGGCTGGAGGGATGCCTTCATGGAAGGAGATGGGATTTAACATCATAGACATAGTTTGGGGGGAAAAAGATGAAAGCTGAATTTGCATGTGCTAAGGAGACCATCCTCCTGACGTTCCCCTTTTCAGAGGTGAAGAAGGAGAGCCGTGGGGTTGCTCCTGGGACAGAAGCTGAGAGCTGAGCTTTGGATGAGCTGTTCTGAGGGACCTGTCTCTCTCTATGATCCTAAGTGTTTAAAGTCAGTGGCCATAGGAACGAGCCCTCTACAATTAATTGCTCCTGGAGATCTCAGAATTGAAGTTGCCTGAGAAACTGAGACCCCAGAATTCATGCTAAGGACCTCACAGCACAGCCCTTCCAAGCTCAGGGGTGGGAATGCTCTCTCTTCACTCTAAGTGAGAAGCACAGCGTGGTCAGCATTGGCGTTTGGGCAGTTTTCTAGGGCAGCGTAGCTCTGTGAATGGGCATCAATGTGCAGTGGGAAGGGTCTGTTTGCCAGACCCGTCTTTATAAACCCTATAAGGAATGTCATGCAGAGGTCTTCAAGATGGTGTCATGAAAACAGACTGATCAGAGAAAGTCCCAGTAAGGCCTCCATCTGAGGTAAAAGCTGTAGCCTGACGCCAGCCTTTCTTTGGCAGCAGGAATCGATGGCGATCAGAGATGCTGGGAGGGCTGGAGCCCCTCTGCTGTGAGGACAGGCTGGGAGAGTTGGGGGGGTTCAGCCTGGAAAAGAGAAGGCTCCAGGGAGACCTTATTGCAGCCTTCCAGTACCTAAAGGGGGCTTACAGGAAAGCTGGGGAGGGACTCTGGATCAGGGAAGGGAGCAATAGGACGAGGGGGAACAGTTTTAAACTGGAAGAGGGGAGATTTAGATGAGATGTTGGGAAGAAATTTTTCACTCTGAGGGTGGTGAGCCCCTGGCCCAGGTTGCCCAGAGAAGCTGTGGCTGCCCCATCCCTGGAGGGGTTCAAGGCCAGGTTGGACGGGGCTTGGAGCAGCCTGGTCTGGTGGGAGGTGTCCCTGCCCAGGGCAGGGGGTTGGAACTGGATGATCTTTAAGGTCCCTTCCAACCCAAACCATTCTGTGATTCTATGAATCATCTGCATAACCTCACTCTGGAAGAGACCATGGGCTTCTTTTGTTTTGAATCCTAGATTCAAGGTAAAACTTGCTCATTGGGAAGGAGGGAGGAGAGCAGAAGAGAAGAGCCTGCTCACCAAACATTTCAACCTTGATGTTTTGCAGTGGTTTTTTGGCTTCCCTCTCCCCATCTAATCGTTCAACTGCACTTTTTCTTGTGAGCAAACACAGCCAGGAAGCCAGGATTTCCAGCTGCAGCACGGGCACTGGTATCCACCACTTTGCAGAACAGACTTGTAGCCTCCTATCGCTCTGGCACAATGCAAAGCAGCAACAAGCAGTGTAAACAGATCAGCCTGGAGAAATAAACATTAGACCAAAGATTATTTAATAACTGTTTTTAATTAAGTAATTTACTGACCAAGGTCGATGGCATGGGATCCTGCCTCCCATGAAGACCTTGAATACTGTGGTCTGCAAGAGGTGTAAATCAGGGGAATTTCTTTGATGTGCAGAGTTTGTGCCAGTTTACACCCAGATAAGGATCTGATCCTGTGACTTTGCCACTTGCTTTGGTTGGAACAAGGGCAGGCCCAGGTTTAGCAAGACTAAAAAAGATCAAAGAGGTGCAGTTTCTTGGAAACAGTGGAGGAGGGAAAGCCAGTCCCTAAAGATTTCCTGCTGCTTCTGTAGGAGAAATGAACAAACAGCTAAACAGAAAAAGCAAGCAACAGGGTTCCTGATATAACCAAGGCTCCCTTTAAACATCTTTCTCCATCTGGGATATGTATAATTGCTATCTTCCGGTTCAAGCCGCAAATAAAAGGCACTGTAAACATTTTAGAAGGGCCTGGATTCATCCTACCTAAATATAGGCAATGAGCTATGCTTTCCACGTTACAAGCACGTCACTGTAGGCTCCCTCTATAATTAATAGAAAGTGTATACTTTCTACGCCACTAAGCCAGAGGGACAGTGACTGAGACCTGGCCTAAGACTGATATTCACTGCTTAAAGTGATCACTCTCTAGAGTCAACATTTTGCATTGGATTTACACAGCCTTGACTCTGCTCTGGACTTTGTGGCCCCAAGACCTAATGATCCCAGAAACCCCCCCGCAGCCCGGGCTGCATCCCCAGCAGCGTGGGCAGCAGGGCGAGGGGGGCGATTCTGCCCCTCTGCTCCGCTCGGGGGAGACCCCCCTGCAGTGCTGCCTCCAGCTCTGGGGCCTCAGCACAGGAGAGACACGGAGCTGGTGGAGCGGGGCCAGAGGAGGCCGCGGAGATGCTGGGAGGGCTGGAGCCCCTCTGCTGTGAGGACAGGCTGAGAGAGCTGGGGGGGTTCAGCCTGGAGAAGAGAAGGCTCCGGGGAGACCTTGGAGCCCCTTCCAGTCCCTCAAGGGGCTCCAGGAAAGCTGGGGAGGGACTCTGGATCAGGGAGGGGAGCCATAGGACAAGGGGAAGGGTTTTACACTGAAAGAGGGGAGATTGAGATGAGATATTAGGAAGAAATTCTTTGCTGTGAGGGTGGTGAGCGCCTGGCCCAGGTTGCCCAGAGAAGCTGTGGCTGCCCCATCCTTGGAGGGGTTCAAGGCCAGGCTGGACGGAGCTTGGAGCATCCTGGTCTAGTGGGAGGTGTCCCTGCCCAGGGCAGGGGGTTGGAACTCGATGGTCTTTAAGGTCCCTTCCAACCCAAACCATTCAATGATTCTACATGTGTTTCCATTCAATGTACCTGAAATAACATAGGCACTGCTGTTCCCACCAGCGTAATGTGACAATGGGATGAAATCACAAAAAGCGTTGAATGCTCTGGGTGGTGGATCAGGGCTCTGGGAGGTGTTTGAAGGTGTGAAGCTTACTGAACCAGCGCTGGAAAACTGCATGACTGGTTCTTCTCCTGGATCGAGCTCAGGCGTGAGCACAGTCAGGGAGGTAAGGAAAAATGAACAAGGCTGGACAAGCCAGAGTTGGCAGCTTAAACCTGTGTCTGATATATTGTTATTCAGTACAGTATGTAGTAAACATTTATTTAAGCGTGCATTGATACACACAGATAGATGCTCTATGACCTGATATCCGAGGACATCTGTTCATATTCATAGCTATGATGGCACAAAATACACACGTTTTAGTGGTTATTTTCCTACATATTAGCGTAGTGTCTGTCATCACCTCATCTCATCCCCTTCTGATGACTCACATGGTCACCCTCCCAGCACAAGTGTGGCACAGAGAAGGTCTTACATCCCATTAGGAGAGTGTGGCAAAGGGAGTCTGGTTGCTGTTGCCCAGGAGAAGAGGAGCACTGACATGGCATCCTCAAGGGAGCTAAACCTGTGCTCATACTACCAGAGCCTCCTTTCTCTTGCTAATAAGTTGTGTTCCTAGATACTTCAGATTCTTACATGATTTCTTGCACTAGGCTTCAGTAAACTCATCCTGCTGTGGTTAGCCTGCCCTGTCGGACTCGCCAAGTGTCAGAAAGGAAATAATTCTTCATCCCTGGCAGAAAATAACAAGCCACGTTTTAATGTCATGTCCATAGGGACAAAAACAGGATGATAGAAACTGAGATTAATTGGGGAAAAAGAATCAAAGAAGATAACGTACTGGTGGATCATGCTCTAGACTTGGCAGTTTTGATGGGCTGGACTTCTTGTCAAGCAGCCTGCTGATTCAGGTTCTGTGCTCCTTGGAGGATATGTCCGTGACTGCACCCAGATGTTCATCAGTAGGAATGAACAATGTCATGTCTGTGATAAAAATGGAGAAAGTGTTGGTAGCTCTGTTGGCCGCAGCTGAAAAGTGAAAGGGCTCTTGCGGCATGTACACACCAGGGTGAGTTCTTGGGAGAAATGAGTAAAAGGTGATGTGGTCTGTCTGGTTTCTTGGTGTTTGTTTCCTAGAGACCTACTCAGTCCGTGGGGGAAACATTTGGATTAACAAGAATTTTGCCTGTGGGCTGAAGTGCTCTACGTTACCCCTCTGTACGCCAGGAGTTTGATCCTGCAAACCTCCGGAGGGATATGAGGCATCTCCTTTACATCATCTTTGTTTAGAAATTTGAAGTTACTCGTTACTTAGTGCGACATTCTTCTACCTGAGACTTCACAATACACATAAATGGTGCTGCCACGGAGGTAATGAAACAGCAGAGCCTCCTCTTGAGCTAGAGGAGCACTCAGGCTTATTTTAGTACAGCATATATACCGCAAGTGAAAGGAGATGGTCTGATGTGGCACACAGCACTTTTGTACCAACACAAATCTTGATGGTAGTTATTACATCGGTTTGTTTTTTGGAAAAGAAAATTGCCCTCTAAACCAAAACAACAATAATGGTAAGAAATTTTAAGGTGGCCCAAACCTAGACCAACAGACACATTTCAGCATCACAAGTTGCCGTGCGAGGGCGTGCAGGGAGTGGAAGAGGTGGGACGCAGATCATCAAAATAGCAACACCAGCAAACCTCATTAGATAGGCTGAATACTGGGAAAAATATGTGATTTTTTCCCCTCACAGTGATTGTTGAAGGGAATGTTTGTTGAACCAGATCCTAAATGTCTCACAATATTTTTAGGCACCTAGAGGATTAACCTGGAGTAAAGATTCCTCTCCTCACCAAACTGCAAGGAGCTCTGCCCTGAAAAATCCCGCATGCTAAAAATTCAAAGAGCTCTCCCAGATATTTTGTTGTGACTACGACTGTCAGAATCACGTCGCTGTTATTTGAGCGGAGGGGGTAGCTGCAAACCCAAATGTAGCTCTTTCTTGTCTGGAAAACTGTGGACCCTGGGAGTTTGATAAATTTTATTGTGGGGGGTGTCTTATCCAAAAGCCCACAGGGTTGAATGAGAAAACTTCAAAATAACTGCAGCCTCTGCCGGTATTTCTTTGAACAGGTTTGACCTTCCATGGGGGCACAGAAAAAATGTAGTAATTCTTAGCTAAAATGTCTCAAGCAGTGAGGCCTGTAGAAATCCCTAGGATTCAAGCTGAGTTAAAGGAGAAATGAATAATATTCAATTTATGGAGCCAGAAAGGTTAGGCTGGTCAAGAGAAAATAGTTTTAAATCAGTGAAGATAGCTTACTCCCTCCACATTTTTTGTCTCGAAGAGGCGTGTAGAGTGAGCTGTCGGTTTAATGTAAGCAATTGCAGATAAATGCCATCAGACGCTGATGCTGTGGAGGAAAGATCAGCTTTGTTTCATGAAGCAAAACCAAACAGCAGGGACAACAACAAAACTGCCAGCAACGGGACCTCACCCACGCTAAGGAAAGCTCTGCCAGGTCTTTAATCTATCATCCACAAGGACGGGGGTTTCCTCCAACCTTTGCTTTGAAGGAATATATTTTGGCAGGGGGAAAAATGCCTCTTGGGTCTTGGACTGGGAGGACGCTCTGGTACCACGTTTTTTTTCCTACCCGGCTGTTGGTCATGTTGCTCACCTGGGTGGATCTGGTACAAGTCATCTGTTTATTGCCCGGTTAATGCCATTACTTTTGTTGGTTGTTCAGGTCCCAGTTCTGCTTTGCTTTATCTCATTGCGCCAGGAGCTGAGCAAGCAGAGGGAGACGGGCTGGGTGGCTGAGCAGGACAGCAGTGGCACTCAGTCCCAGCAATTGGCAGATAGCGAATTGTCTCATAGATTTTAGTCAAAAAAATTCTTGTTGTTGCCATTTGTCCAGGTCAGAAGAGAAGGCAACGTAGGGTGCTATTTTTGGCACATTATTTTTTTCACTCTTGTGGTCTGTGGGCCAGTGAAGGGTCTTACTTTTCTAGGCTTCAGTAGGACTCCATTAGGAGAAAGATATCCCCTTGCTCAGAAACCACGTTTTTTTTTCCCCTTCACTCTTCCGCCGCATAATCTCATGGGGTTAGCTGATCACCCCATGGGTGTGGTAGGAGAAGACTGATAACTATGCATACCAGGACACATATTCAGAAAAATATTCTAATATTTGGGGCAGATGAATTGGAAACATATGTATCTCCACAGAACTGGATGCCAAAGCAGAGCTGTTTATCTGCTGGATTTTGTGTACTACTACTGGCAAAGAAATCAATGATGAATGTACACTATTGAAAAAATGAAGGGCTACTTCAGGGTTGTCCTTACAAACGCTCCTTCTTCCCCAATGCAATCATCCGAATGTCACCAACCTCCAAGCAGGCAGATGGTGAGATTTCTTTATTCGTGTAGCTGGGTGATGGCCCCAGGATTTTGTGAAAGTCCCAGTGGGAAATGCTGATTTCAGATTCCACAAGCTTTAAGCACCCAGACAGATATTGAACACAGGAAGAGCGTAGCTGTCAAAGGATTTATCATGCTTGACTTTGGGCACTCTCCATCACAGGCAGCTTGGTTCCCCATTTGAAATCCTTGACCCAGAGAGGTGGAAAGGCAGGTCTGGGATTAAAGGAGAGATCATAGGTTCTGCCTGAGAAATTGTGACATTTTTTACGTGCACCCATGGTCATCAGTTCACAGTTGGAGAGTGGGTCTCAGTGCTCCCGGTGTCCCAGCCTTGAGCCATGACCTGACCCAACGAGGAGCAGCCAAAGCAGAGAGAAAAGCAACACGCAGGTGATTTTTCATAAATACTCCCATCTTCTTCAGCTGGTTTTTCAGCGTAATAAATGGGATAATAAGTGGTGTCAGGACATTTGGATTTTGTGTCCCATTCCTCTTTGTACGCGAAGCTATGTCTCTTGGCTGAGTTGAACGCTCTGTTACGAAGACAGCATTTTCAATTCAGCTGCCTGGGGAAATGGTCTGGTCCCAGGGCAGGCTTAGGAAAAGGTTAAGCCACCACCAGCAACTCCTGCAACACAAACATCACACCTACAGAGATAAACCCTGAAGAAGGTGATTGTGATGGTCGTGGTGGTGGTTGGCCTGAATACCCTGCTTGCAGGACAGTTGTGATTTGTCCAGCTGCCTTTATACATATCAATTGAATTCAGAATCAGCGATATAAAGTATATGTGATATACAGGCATATATAAATGTAAATGCCATATGTTCCACCAGCAACATCTCCTTGCCAGTGTTTATTTTCAGTTCTGTCTTCTGATTTGAGTCCCCTTCCTCATTTTTATTGTCAGCACGTCTGGACATTTTTGTCAAAGTCTCTGAGACTTGAAAGCTTTTTCTTCCAAGCACTAAGTTCACAGACTCTCCTCCTGATAAAGCAGATAAACATCTGAAGCAAAGGGGCGTCTACTAGAAAACAGCCCAGCCAGCCTGGGGACCTCTGAGACCAACTTAGCTGGATACAGCTGGAGAGTCTGGGAGAAAGAGACAGTCCTAGTTCTGATAAGATTTTTTTAACCCCCTGAAACAAATCTTCAGATGGAAAATACAATCCAAACTTGACATCTTCTGGGGACGGAAAATGTACAGCTATGACTAATTTCATCACTATCTCATTTTTGATCCTTGCTGATTCCGTTAGGGTGTTTTTTCAGAGGGAACCTGTGAGAAACTGAGGTCTTGTTCTCAGCAAAGTGTTGAGATCACAGGGCATGTGATTTTTTTTTTTTTCCCCCCTTTTTCTTTTTTTCTTCTTCTGGTCTCAAAGCAGAGACAGAAGACAAGCGATGAAGGGGTAGGTTAGTAATGAAGTTATTTTGCACACATGCAAACACACACTTTAGATCTCAGTGATACAAACCAGATGTTCACTGTCTGACTCCTAGGAAGACTCTAATTTAACTCATCCAGAGTTGTAGAAAATATGAAGGCTTCTATCAAACTCTTGCCAAAAGAGGATTTAGCTATTTCTAATAGCAACTATGCACTTATATCAAATATAGTTGTTACAAATCAGTCCTTGATTGGTTGAAATATTGTTCCTGAATCAGCTGAAATTTCTGAGACTCTGTTATTTTTTTGTAAGAAAAGAGTTTCACTGAAAAGGTTTTGTTCTGTAGCAAGGGTTCCCAATTTCTCCTCTTGTGGCTCCAGTTCTGAAATTTAGCTCCATTTTCATCAGCCCGATGTCCTCAGTTCAGAAATAATTGAATTTCCACCAGTCTCATAACCTTGTTCATAACTTTATTGACCTCTCAGCTGGGAGCTACTGCTGGATGCTTGGTTGTTTTTGTACTTTCATTTGGGTCTGGTCTGTACTGGCCTCTGCTTCTGTTTTTGGTTTTGGGTTGTTTGTTTGTTTTGTTTTGTTTTTTTTTTTTTACATATAGCTCATACGGTATCATTCAAGCTCCTTGACTGCACACAACTTAAACAGAAGGATGACAACTCCAAAATGCAGTTTCAGTGATAATTTTAAAGTGAATAAATGTTACGGTTAATTTCAGGATTCCCAAGCTCATTCTCATAATCCTCCCATAACCAATAACAAGACCTTGCAATTCAAAGTGAACCAAAAAGCTGGGTTTTAATTTAAGAGCATATCTACAGCTCTCATTTGAGGTTAGTTTTCCACTGTCTGGTTGCCAGACAGTGGAAATATAGCTATCGCTGCTCTCTAGAAACAGCCACTGTCTAGTTAGCCTTTTAATGTTGCTGCAGCGTTTTAGGTGAGGTTCACATCCCCTGATTTTGCTGTGTATGTAGCGGAGGCATCCCCACATCCCTGGGATTTCTGGTTGCCCAGGTTCATTTTATAGTCAATGGAGAGAAATAGGCACTTTGGAGACTCCTCTGTCTTATTTTACATATCTTCTTGAGGAAGAGGTGGTTTCACTGCGTATTTCTCTTTAGATGGATATCATCAGCTCAGTTGATAACTCGGATATCTGCACTGGGTCAGCTCAATCTCACCCTTTCTGCCTCTATGAAAAATTGAATCACATTCAATGCAAAGTTCAAGTGCGTTAATTGAGGAGTAAGTGGTGTGCCCTCCTCTGTTTAAGGACCATGTAGTGGCCCCCCCTTCGTCCTCCCATTCCTTGTCCACTCTAGGTAAGGGACCTATTCTGTTTTAAGCAATTGCAACCACTCTCTTGAATTGCAACTACCCTGCCTGAAGGCAGAGATACAACCTTCATGCCACTACTGTTACGAAATAGCTCTAAAATCTGCTTGAAACTTCATGGGAAGTTTGTCCAAAAGACCTCGATCCGTTTTAGCCTCTGAAAGATGGCTGGAAGGAGGCTTTTCAGATGTGCTTCATGCTTCATGTGGTCCAGGGTGGGACTGGATGAAGATGGTTTAAGCACAGCTTTATTCACACCCCTTTTCCCAAACTGTAGATACTGGTGTGCTCCTCAGCTGTGGTAGGTCTCCACGCGAGCATGTCATTCATTTCTGGGAACCATGTTCCTGGATAGCTAGAAATGCGTGAGAAAGGATTAAAGAAGTTGATACGTAAAGCCTGGCACGGAGATGACTGAGGAGGATCGTAGGATAGGAGTCAGCTGAGATGTGAAGGCTGTGAACATAAAAGGAAGCGAGGGGTTATTTACTGAGCTGTGCCGAGAGGAAATAGCATAAATAGGATGAGGCCCAACAGAAAACGTCAGTCTGGCTTTCGGGAAACGGGATGCATTTTTAGGATGCCCGGAGTGAGGATTAAATAAGCAGTGCGTTATCAGATAAGATGCTGAATCATGTGAGATAATGGTGATAAAACACGGAAGAGAGCCCCAGCCTGGCAGCTGGGAGCCACGATCCTCCCCCTGGTTTTTTCGTCTCTTTGCCAGCCTTGGGAAACCTGCTTCTTGCCTTCACTTGTTCCCTCATTAAGCTGTAATTGCTTTGGGAAAAGACTTTTGGGACTTGTTTTGAGTTTTACAATGCCTACCCCGAGGGACCTATTTTCTGGGTGCTACTTTAATAGCATCAGTAAGTAGTCTTCACCGGGGCCAGATTTACAGGGAGGTTTGCTCAGTGTAGTGGTTTTTTAAATGCCTGACCTCTCCTGGGCAGCTCATGCTGGATTTGGGTTTATCATCAGATGTTGTGCACCAAGGACAAGGTCTATGCTGCTGATCAGAGCGCTACCTAAGATAGCAAACAGAAAATGTAGTGGGAGGACAGGGCTTTACCTTCAGGCTCTGAAGAGGACCAGTCCACCCAGTGCTGACCTGGTGGAAGGCACTTCTCAGCATTCATCAGCTTGCTCCTTTGTGCTACCTGAATCCTTTCTCATACAATATGTTGAAGGAATAAAGCTTCTCCCTTTTAACTCAAGGTGACCATAAAGCGTTCATGGAAGACATGACACGCTGGATCCAAGGCCCTCCTCTCCCTCGGGTGACTTGAAGACAAAGCTCCTTCCCCAAATTAAGAGCGCCCTTGCAGCATGGTAAGGGACATCCCAGTTCCACATTTCCCCACTGTTGTGTTGTGGGGAGGGGCAACGTCTGGTTGTCTTTACCAGACCAGACTCTGAAGAGGAGAGAGAAACATCTGGTTTATGAGCTCCACTGGATTTTAGGAGTCAACCAGGTATTGAAAGGTTGGTGCCAAGACTTAGGCAGTCCTTTTCATCCCAACAAAAGACTATAGTAGGCTGCTATGGAGTGATACTACCGGGAATGCAGGCAAAGGGAATTTTAGGGATCTTTAGGGTTAGCAAGCAGCTAATTGAAGGATTTTGGCATGATGCTGGTGCCAGAAGTAACAACTAGATGCTTAATCTTTTGCTGAAATTTAGCATTTAATCTTTGAATACTTCTTCCAATTTCTTGAGACCTAACAGGGTAACAACCTTCCAGCATATTAAAAGATAATTCCCAGTGAACGGAGAAATTTTAGAAACAAACCAAAAATGAAACAAGAGCAGGATGAGATAGTAGCAATAAATACACCCGTGCTTTTATTTGCTCTCACAGCAATAGTCCTCTGCTGGGAACTTTGCCTTCAAAATGCCTGCTGGGAGGTTCCCTGGCAAAGACTGAGCAGGTAAAGTGCTTCCAAGCTAATGATCCGCAACAGATAAGAGCAGGAACTCATCTGGCGAAGAGATGACGCCTGCCTTTTTTTTTTTCCAAAGGAGCTTTCAGAGTAGCATTGTTGGGTAACCACAATTCACAGAAAATATTTGCTCTTTGGGAAATAAAGCTGAGATAGTTTCGAGTCTGGCAGAAAATCCCAGTAATCCCCAGAGAATATGGAACGTGAAGGGGAAATACCATTGGCTCCGCAGTTCAAAGCTGAGATAAAAACTCCCCAAACTATGGGTTTTCTTTTAAACAACATTTGCAGGCTTTGATGTAAACTCTTCGCGTGCAGTCTCCTTGCTCTGAATTTCTCCCCCGCACATGTTGTTCCTGATTTTTTGCAGTCCTTAAATGGCAGAGAGGACAGAAGGTCACGTTCCCTCTGATGTGTGAGTGCGTGTGTGTGTGCAACCTGCTGGCAGACCTGCAATAGCGTTGGCCGCCACGTTGCATAGAGATGTACTGAAGTCGGATCCTGCTACACTGGGTGCCGTAGAAAGATGGGAGCAGTGACAATCTTTCTCTCGACAAGATTGCAGTTGATATAATGGACCAATGAGATGGATAAATAAGTATATTATGGAGCGAGGGGAGACAAGATGATCAGCAGATGTATTAGGGTGTGTTATGCCATCTGCTGAAAGGCCATTCAAGACTAAATGTGTCTCTTGGTGGTCTGTAAGAAACCTGTCGCTTTGACATAATATCGGAAACAAGACTCCAAGTCCTGAGCTTGGGTCCTGCCGGCAAGCCACGGGTGGAATGCTTATTATGCACCACAAACACTGAAGTGGGGAAACTATTATCAAGAATTCTAAGCACCAGACAAAATTACTTTGTTCATCTCCAAACACGCAAAATTTTGACAGAATTTGCCAGATAGTTTCAGCGGGAAGCTTTGGGGCAGGGGATGGAGGTAACGACAAGGAGGCAATACCCCAACAGCCCTTCCCAGGACTGTCCACTGGTTCAGTCTGGATGTGAGAATGGCGATTCAATCTCTGCTTTGACCAAGGGCATCAGACCCCCTCAGGCTCTTCTGACACAGCAGCTTTTTTTGCCAGCGCTGTCCCTGGCTGCTCCAGCCTTTGAAGGGGATATCCTCCCCCTGCTCTACAAACTTCATTGCAGCAGATTTATTAATTTTTTTTACCTTTTCACGGCAGTTAGAATTATAGCATATTTGCCTCCAGCTGAAAAGAATGATATAAAGTGCTAAGGAAATGTTTGAAGCTAATAAAAACAGCACAAACCCCTCCTTATTCCTCTATCCTGCTGACTTCAAAATACACGCGTTGGCTCACATTGACCTAGGAATGACTTCTAGGACAGACAAACGTATGGGATATGCGATATTTCTGTGAATAGCTACTAAGATGCAAGCCAAGCATCTTATGCTGGGAATCACATTCATAAATCAGGAAAGGGGAATTGTGAACCCCTTCTGATCCTAGCTGCTGGTCCTGGAGGAAGGTCACCATAAACTCAAGGATGAGGTGGACCAGTGTGTCCTTGTTTCTGAAATTCTTGAATTCTCTATTGATTCAAACATGATAAACATTTTGGCCCAGATCATGAGCTAGCAGCATGTTTTTCCCCAGAAGGAACAAACTGTAAGTTGTAATCTCAGATCTGAACATTCCTTATTAACCCATTTTTTTATCCATGATAGCACTAATTGAAGTACACATTATTAACAGCATGCAGGAAAAAACAGGAAAAAACATATCTAGTGTAACATGTTTAATCAAGGCCACGTTTAAGCCAAAATTGCATGTTTTCCTTACAAATACTCTTGCGCAAATAGAAACTTGCCCAGAGGAGCCTGTTCTCTGAGTTATACAGGCAATCAGGCTGAAAAATCAAAATGATCCACTCTGGTCTTATAACCTGTGAATCAGATTTGGTTTTATTAGTGTGACTGAGAAAGAAGTCATATCTGGACAGTAAGCCTCACCAGACTGTAAGCAGATATCTGTCCTTTTCTGCAGCCCGTTAGAGTACTCCTCTTGGATGAGTAGGCAGAGACACGCTCTTCCAAGCAAAGTAGAGGTGGCCCGGCTGCTTTCAACCATGGCTTAACGTAGCTAATAAAACATTCACAAAAAATAGGACAATGATTCAAAGGTGAAATTCCGTTGAAACCTCAGTTCCTGGCATTGCCAGGCAAGTCTGTGGACTAACGGTGGGTGTTTTCCAAGTATAACTTCCACAGGAACCCACCATCCTGCAAGGAACAGAGGAGAATAAGCTGTGACAGCAAAGACAAGTAGATCTGAAGAAGAGGACTCCACAATGGGCTTGCTCTTGGCGTTAGGCACAGCATCTGGGATTTCAAGGAACTGAAGAGGCAGATGAGTCAGATGGGTCTGGGCCATAAGGGTCAGTTATGCTCAACACCCCCATTCCTGGAAAGCCCATGGAGAAGGTTCTGGAGGGTCCTGCTGACCTCTTGGGGTGAAACTGGTGTAAATGAGAGTAAAATTTGACCTGAATGTTTCTTAGATGTCTCTCCTTGTAATGAGGAAAATCAGGAGTTAAAGCCAAGAATAATTAAACATTCTGAATCAAGTTCTGCAACAGTCTGGTTTCCAAATGCAAAAACATTGCCTCCACTTTGGCTCACAGAAGCAATTCGCATACTAGACCCTCAGGGCCACCATTCAAGCTCTCTGCAATACTTTTTTTCAGCTGGGAACTGCCTTTAAGTTTTTATCAGAGCTCAGCTATCTGCCTGTGTTATTTATATGCATACACATGCGTACCAGATCCTCGGTTAACTAATTTATACCCACTGAGGAATGCAAAGAGCAGCATGCCACTATTTGCACTTGGAGATTATTTTTTTTTTAACAAAGTTTGTCCCGTTTTCAAAGCTGTGACATTGTTTTCAAATTAAGCCTTTTTTTTTTTTCTTTCTTTTTTTTTTAGTGTATTTCAGGGAGGCTGACAATTTGGCTTCTGTTCTGCTTCATTGCTGGGTCAGACCCCAGGCCCAGAGCATGAAAGTCTTTATTTTGGGACATTCCCACGTGATCGTCTACTTGAAGCGGCTGACGTTAGCTGTCTCTTCAGTGACCAAACCCGTGGGTTGGTTTTGAGGTCAAAGCTATGTGTGTGCAGGAGGCCTTCGTGGTAAGCCAACTCATATCAAAATCTCTATTGGTTTGGGATCAAAGAAAATGGTGTTGTTTGTAATAACTTGGAGAAAAATCTGTGGACATTTGCTGGAAATGAGCTTGTGAGGGATACCAGGCTCCTGTATTTGACATACTCTTTTTTTTTTTTTTTTTCCTGCTTGTTTCTAATCAATGCTGTAAGTGTTAATGGCTTGCTTTCTGCTAGCTGACCTTGATAAACTCATTAAAGTAGGCTGTGGGATGATAAAGCCATGTGTCTGGAATAGCTGAGTCAGGTCCTACAGCAGAAGGAGAGGCCTCTGTTTTGCCTTGGATGGCTCTAACAGCTGCTGAGGCGGTTGATGGTTGAAAGAACAGCAAGGTGGATCTGGGACCTCAATAATCACCTAAATGTTTCAGGGACTCTGCTACCAAGTGGCCAAGGCCTCAGGGAAGGGGGCTATGCATCAAAAAGGCTGCTTCCCCCTACTGCTGATGGGCTGCTAAAGTTGTGTCCCCACCTGGGGCAGTGTGGACCAGGGACCGAGAACTTTGCTCAAGAGCCTGCAGTAGCATCCCATGATGCCTGTACCCCTGGGAACACACATCCTCGGTGAATCGCCTCTTCAGCTTTCCAGATGACAAGTCTGGTTTAGGCAGACTCAGGCTCATGCCCAGCTTCAGTTCAGCTCATAAACTCCTGTCCAGCTGGGGAGAAATCCAGAATCAGCAGGGAATGAAGAGGGAGCTCTGTATTGTCTCCAACAGAGCTGCACAGCCAGTAGAGGAGCCAAACTGGGCGCATTCTCCATGGGTAAAAGAAACCACAGGACTAGGGACAATCCTTGTGCAAAGACAGGACTGTGAAAAAAACATTGGGCTTTCTCCCAGAGAAGGAAACATGTCATGTTTCAAGTGGTGATCTATCCAAGACTGAAATAAGGTACTCCTGATGGAAACTTATGTTCTGCATAACACAAAGTTAAGCAAAGAACCCCTGTTAGCATTTGATGAACAGCATCAATTTTCAGAGATAATATTCAGAAATAATAAGCTTAATGGAAGGAAGCTTTCCATATCCTGCTACTTCTCTTCTCATTCTGTACTCGTAAACACCAAGTCTTGGGGAGAGATGTTCTTGACCACATGCAGTTTCATAATCCTATCAAAGCCTTGGTGTCACTAAAAATCATAATCAGTTATTTAGAGAGGACACAAACACTTGGAAAATGGCAAAGGATAAAGGGGAAAGTTTGTAACATAAGAAAATGTAAAATCATATATACAGGACCAAAATTGAAAGCCACACTTACAAGATGAGGAAGATTATGGAAAACAGGAAGGATGGAAGAGACTTGGGAGGCTGCTGCTCAGATGAACGTAATCATCTGATGGCATCTCAGAATGAGTAAGTGGGGAAACTTTGAGCTTTGTTCTGTTTCTATTCAACAACGACTGTCTCCAGAATGAGGTACTCATTTTCAGTGTCTATTTAACAAACAGCAAAACAAACAACCAAGCCTGGAAACACTCAGGCAATTGAACCAAGGGTAATTAATGTGTTGAAAAATTTGCCTCGTAAGCAAAAGTCACAAGGTGGTCAGACTGTGTAGCTGTCAAAGCTAGACATGTCTTGATTCTTACAGTACTTAATACAGAAGCTGATTTAGGAGAATTTGAAGTCTTAGGGACAAAAGTAGAACGAGACCTAAAGGGTGGAAGTTGGATCTAGACAAACTGAGATTTAAAATAAAGGCGTGCAACAAGTCATTGGAACAGCTTGGAACAGGGAATGTGGTTGAATTTCCATTGCTAGCAGTTCTCCAAATCACCACAGTACATTTTTCTCCATTTCAAGCACGAATTAACTGCCAGAAGCCTAATGGCCTCTTACGCAAGAAGTCAGACAAGACGATCACCATGGTCTCCTCTGATCTTACAGCCTATGACTAATGTATCATGTGTTTGTTCTCTCATTGTCTCTGGGGGAGAACGAGATGCAGTGGGCTGTTTTGTTTTGGAAGGATTATTGGGAGATTTTCATGTACTGTACTTATTTTAGAGAAGGGAGGTCAGAAGTGTGTGTTGTAGTTGGAACGGAGAGTTGCAATGTTTGTGGGGGTTCTTTGTTCTTGTGGGAGCTTGTCCCATCCTGGACCCTGAGAACACTCTGTATTTTGTCTATTAGAACACTATTAGAAAGTGTTGCAGTGCCAGAGGATTGAGATGTTCCCAAGTCCTGGAGCTGTGGATGATCATTTGCCAACGCCAATGAAGCCTTAAGGATGGGGGTTATGACACTGAGCTGTAGGAAACTACTGTGCACAGGAGAGGCATTGCATGCTTCCATGTCTGATGTAACTTGCTGTGGTGCTTTGGCCCCCACGGAAAGAAAACCCATTGCTGATTTGGAAGACCCGTGTTGCTCCTCTGCTCATCCACAGCCTTTCTTTCATAGAAAATGGGCGATGTACGGCCCAGCGATGCCTGCCGAGGGGATAGCGTTGGCCCTCTGAATTGTGTCAAAAGTTCAAAGATGAGCGTCAGGGCTTCTGAGTCATTTTTCAAATATTAAGATAGCTCCCAATATCACTTGCAATCAGCCAAAGACAACTGTCTCCTTCTCATGTATCCAAGCTGTGACTAATCAAAATTATTTTTTAAGGGAAAAAATATTTATCCGGGACAACAGCTTTTATTATTTTATTTTTTAATCAAAAATGACATTGCTTTACAGTGTTTAATGAAGCATGCAATATCAGCCTTGCTGCTTGTTTCTTCTGCAAGAAGAAACTATACTATATATGTATGTATCATGTGTATATATATACATATGTATGTATATATATACACACTATACTATATACTATATTCAATTCAGGAAACAGTGAAAAAAGGGAGGGGCAAAGTTTTGTAAATATACAGCCAATCTTTACTATAGTGTGGAACAAAACATTATCATCACTCCATATAACAGTACAATAGACCACTGAACAAAGGAGACAGTAGTTATTTTACATGTAAAGAGAAGAGGGACACGTGCACAAACGGAGTCAGGTGCCTCAGTCCTCTGAAGCAATAGGGAATTGGGTTTTTAAGAGCCTTTTTTATGTCCCACCACTATTAACTGGTCCAAAGTCACAGACAAAGGAATATAATCCCTGTTCGTTCATCCCAGCCTGTAAAAAATACCTCCTGGACTTTTTTGGTTAATAAGACCTCAACTCTGTCTTACAGAGGCTTTGTAATTCATCAAAACCAGAGCACAAGAGCTAAGAAGCCTGAATTTGAAAATAAGTTTGGGTTCTTATTTTAGATTTCAGCTTCTTGTTTTGGTGGCCAACAGTAAAAATAGATAAGCGGTGAGCATCATTGGCAGCATTTGTAATTCAAGGCATAGGGTTTAATCTGCAACCTCTTGCTGAACAATCCAGCCCTCAAAGCTTTGATGAACAGGCAGAAGTTACCCACCAGCTTAAGCACTGGTTCACTATTTCTATAACAATATCACCATTTTCCTCCAGGCACTATTCATACACACAATAAGACTTTCTGAAAATCTTGAACCTTGTGTTAGGAATATAGAGGCTGAGAACACAGGGTGAAATTAATTGTTCGATAAAAGGAGCAGAAATCAGGATTAGAACTTTTGAGCTCTATCATTGTGGAACTGCTCAAGAAGAGGAAATCCTGTTCCCTTCAATTCAACGGCAAAGTACCAACCTCTTCCTGGAGGTTGCACACTTTGACAAACTCATTCTTGACAGGCGCTTTTACCCTCCTCACCAGCACCCTTCCGCTCTCAAAGCAAGGGTTTTTCTAGGAATGATCAATGGGAAAGTGCAGGTTCTCACTTGTATTTGGCAATTTGTTAAGATGTTGGTTTGGGGTCAAACCCTGTGGGATCTCTGGTGTGTCCCAATCCTGCTGCAGCCAACAGCACTTGGGGTGTTGAGCTCTGTTTTGTGGGGTTTTGAGGGTGCCCAGCTATTCGTGATTTTGCAGCTTTGAGGAAGGAGGTCAGATCAGAGAACTGATCTTGGCAAAACTGAGTGGAAAGCATAGAATCATAGAATGGTTAGAGTCGGAAGGGACTTTAAAGATCTAGTCCAACGCCCCTGCCATAGGCAGGGACTGCTTCCACCAGACCAGGTTGCTCAAATGCCTGTCCAGCGTGGCCTTGAATGCCTCCAGGGATGGGGTGTCCACAACCTCTCTGGGCAACCTGTTCTAAAAATCAAAACCAGATCCAAGATCAGAGAGTAATAGAATGAATCATGGAATGGTTAGAGTTGGAAGGGACCTTAAAGATCCTCTAGTTCCAACCCCCTGCCCTGGGCAGGGACACCTCCCACCAGACCAGGTTGCTCCAAGCCCCGTCCAACCTGGCCTTGAACACCTCCAGGGGTGGGGCAGCCACAGCTTGCCTGTGCATCACATCCTCTTGTTCAGCTAGATGTGGTGCTTAGAGCATCACATCCTCTTGTGCAATTCAGACCTAGGTAACTCCTTCCCAAGATCCATTGTGAGTTTTTTGCAGCAATAGTTCTTTTTAAATCTCCTGTCCTTTGCAATGCTCTTTTACAGATGTGTTACGAGATTGATCCTGACACGGACTGGTGTGCGCTCCCTGATGGTGCCAAGAACGGTAAGTGTTTTTCGTGTCCTTTCTCCCAGCGCACTGCTGTGTTTCTGACGAACGAGCTATTGTAATGCACATGACTCAGGTTTATTCAGCACACTGTCAGACCTGGAGTGCTGTCAGACTTGTTTATTGCTTTTACGCCCTTCCAGGCCTTTTATAGGAAATCACAGAAAGCCGCTATTTCACCACGTACACCTCTCATATCAACAAACCTCTGAGTAACACAGCCCCCCTTTCTCTGCACGATAACTTGTCATATAAAATTTCACATGCCTTACTCACATTTCTGAAGATAACTGGTTTTACCCGCACAGATGAAGTAGACCCACACAAACTGACGCATTTTTGTAATACGTCCTACACTCAGATTTGATCGTTTGCATGTCATTTCTCAATTTTGCGAATGCGGAGAGTCAACAAAAAAGTGATTTAAAAAGGAAAAGTTCTGAAAATGTCTCTTTTAGATTTTCCTGCTAGTCAAGAATCACTGTGTTTGGGGTAAATGCTTCTGAGCAATGTCAGTAATCACTTCGGTTGTGCAAGCCTTCAGAGTGTTGTTCCTTGTCAAAAGAGACAGTGTTGAGGTGTAAAGATTTCTTTTTCAAGGGGGTTGCAGGACTTTTCCCCAGACTTACAGCAAGATTTGTGCAGCCCCTTCAAGCCAAAATGGAAAGGCACTCCTCATCCCCTGTGTGACCCCTCCTACCACTGTCAGGAATGACCTTTGAAAAGTGGGTTTGAAGAAGGGTGGCTCAGAGGTTTGGCAGCACATCTCTGCTGACCTTTACCAAAATCACTGCTCGCTGCTGAGCTGCCGTCGCTCTGGATGGTCCTGCTCTCAGCCTACCTCGGCTCCCCAGAGAAATGCTCGTGCTTAAATCTCTCCTCGTGCCAAAGTGGAGTTGTGGTCTTGCACATTAAGAACATGCACAAGCCAAGTACCAGAGCTGAGCTGACAAGCTGTAACTTCTTAACCACCCGCCTGACTATGTATAACTGTTTGCCTAAGGGCTTTCTTTTACTTTTCGACCCCCCGTGCTGGTAGTATTTATACACATATTTAACTTTATGTATACAAGTGTCTGATGTCAATTAGCCCACTCTGATAAGTGAAACGCAGCGCATATGTCAACGTTTGCAAGAAGGAAGCTTTGATCCTGTTTATATCTTTCCTATCTCTGAAGGAAAATAATCCATGGTCTGTAAATCCAGTCTCTATGAAAAACTCATCTTGTCACATCATTTTGCTATTGGCCAACGATATTACTGCCGCTGTGGGACATGAACACTTCTGGAGGCTGGGGGCTTGAGCCAGCCAGTCCTAGGTAAAGTTCCTTCCACAACCTTTAAATAATGGATAAAAAATGTCCAGAGTGAGGGAGAAGTGTACAGAGTTCAGACATTGGGGGAAAATTTTGCCACATTCAAATCAAAACCATTGCCCTTACTGATGACAGAATTTTACCACTGGCATTTAGCTTTGACCTTGTTAGAAAAAAATGTATGCCAAGTTGCCAACTTCTAGTATAAAGTTAGCATGACATTAGGCTTAAAAATGAGGTTGAACAGGGGCTATATTTCTGTTGGACAACACTGAAGTGTAGGGTGCTGTTCCCAGAAATGTCTGGGATTTGTAACCCAAGAGGAACCATTCACCTCAAACTGTGCAAATGGTCACTCCTTGTCTGATGAGACTGATCTATCCCGTCCCTGCTCCTGTTGGAGAGGCTCATTTGGCGTAACACTGTGGAAGACAGAGAGAGAAGAGGATCTCTGTATTTAATCCCTGGTTTGGCGTTTTGAGGAATGGGTAGTCAGGGGTTTAATTTCTTTTCCATATGTGCAGAAAGAAATCCTTGCAGCCTTCAAAGACTAATTCTATGAATTGCATTGACTATTATGTGCTGTGCTCATTTATCCATTCAACTGTATTGTAACAGTATGGTAGAAGGTGATCTTCAGTTAATTTTTTTTTAATTCATGCTACCTTGAAATGCAAATGCATTTGATTTCATTCCACTAGTTAACTAACTCCCACTTGTTCAAAACCAGACCATAACTATTCGCACTGTTATAAATTTTCATTTTGATGGAGGGCGTACGTGGAATTTGCCTCCTGACACAGTTTGAAGAAGCCCACCGTGATTTATAATCACATAAGATTCTGGAGAATGTGCAATTTTTATTTCTACATTATCCTGTCCTCAAACCTTTTGCCTACTCATCATCTTCTTGCTGAAACATCTGGTCTTTAGACAACCAGAAAGTGTACTGAATTATAAACTGTGAGGTTGCTCTTCAACCTCGCACATTATCACTCAATAGCAGATATCAGAGATGCTTTACTTCTAATAAACATCATATGCATTGCAATGGCTTTGGAGGTCTTTTCGCTTTGCTAGTAAGCAGGAGATACCCAGCTGCACTATCAAAACTGCAAATATTTGAGACTAAATTGCACAAGATGTGCTTTCTATTTGAACCATATTGGTGGGATTTGCCAGGTTAAATATAGATGTATGTTATGTAGATGTTTGCGTTTGGGATCCCTTTTTTGCCAGTGGAGAGAAAAAGACACTGTTAGAGACTGATTGTAGAAGACTCTGACCCAGCAACTGATCTCGATTCCATACGATCTTATAGACACACAAGTTGGGAAGATCCTGAAGAGGTCACCTGTGTCCCCACTCAGTTTCTTGGGGTGGATCAAGCACTTCTGGACCTTCCTTAGCAATTGTTTGTCTGAGCTGTTTATAACAAAAGGAAAAGACCAGGTACTGTGTTGACTTCTGTAGAAAAGACAAGCACAGATGCCTTAATCCTACACTAATTGATGAAATGTTAATGCTTGGATCTGACAGTTTTTGTTTCAGCTTCTGAAAAGTTATGTACCTGCTTTAAGTTACTGTTCTACTATTGGCCATGGAGAGAGAAAAGAATCTCTGAAGAACATCCTTCCTGCCCGAAAATATGTAACATCACTTCTTGGTGATATGACCCTTCCGGAAGTGCCTCTGTCTCTCTGTTGGCTATAGACCAACACCACCTGCCCAGTTTTCAGTGTGGTGGAGTGAGATGGGATGAACCTGACCATCGTCAGGCCAGGAATCAGAGCCCTGATCTGAAAAATTGTGTTCGTGAGATGACCTTGAAAGTATTCAGATTCCAGATGAAACTGGGGCCAGGTTAAAAAAAAAAAAAAAAGAAAAAAAAAGAGAAAAAAGAAAGATAAAGTAGCCTCTACCCCTCTACAAAAATGAAGACTCAATAAGCCTTTAAAAGGTGTTTCTGAAAAATGTGAGCCCATAGAGCTTAGGTGGAAAAGATTCAGCTATATATAACAAAAATATCTGCCAGTGACAATCTGACCTCCTTAAATGCTTAATTTGATTTAAAGGTGACATGAAAATTATGACAAGGCTGAAACCAAACAGGAAGAGCTAAATGACCAGAAGACCATCAGTCTTCTCTCCCAACTGCTGTTATTATCCTTCCATCAGGGCCTGATGGATAAAGTACATCTTAAAAATTCAGCACTCCCCTCTGATGGCAATAAGGAAAAGTGTTTCTGTCATTTGCAGTTAACACCAGGATATTTTATAGGTGCTCAAGATTTTAAGTGCTGCTATTGTCATATCACAACCTTTAATGGGCATTTAAAGGGACTACTTGGGTAATTTGAATTCTCTACATTTGAAAAACATTTTGAGTTCCGGTAAAAAAAAATAAATTGGGGGAAAAAAAAACAAACCAACAAAACCCATTTTTCTACACAGTGAAGTGAAAAGCTTTTCCTCGGCATTGTTGTACTTCTTTTCTCAGTCCCAGTTGTAAATTCCCCATTCTGATTCTTTCAGTGCTCCCAGGTCAACCCACCCCTCTTTTTTACAGGATTTTTCAATAACAGAGGTGTACATACAGTCCAAAACCTCAAAGTTAATGCCACCAGCTTTGCAAAGTGCATAAGAAAGTAGGAAAGTAAATATTGTGGAAAGGAATAAAAGGACAACCATTACATAAATAAGGAAATTACTTAAGTGTCTAAGACAGGATTTCAGATGACTCTTTGTTAATCATTACATTATTATGAAATTTCTATATATCATTAACAGTCTCCCTTTATAATCTGCGTATTTTTCTAATATAAGTTTCCTTTGATGATAGTCCATTTTATTACGCTTGGTGATGTTTCTAATTACCAGTGTCAGTGCATCGTTACTTTTGCTGTTATTGCACTCATTAATGATCTATGAAGTTTTTTCCTTTTTGATGTTTTTCCCAGCTCAACACATCATGAAACAGGCATCACTTTGCTGTAATGGGAAGTATTATTTTGAGAATCAAACTAATTTTCCCAATAACTTTTTTTTTCTGATATTTTCTCATTTTCTGTCGAAGCTCGAACACATGTTTGTAATCTCTCCTGGTGTCAGAATGCTGTCTACATGTTCTGGAAACTCTGAGAGCTGAACTGCACATTTTCCAATAGCAATGACGCAATGATTTATATTGGATCCTTTTAAGACTGATTCCTCATGCTTTTGATGTGCTCAACCAGTTGTATTCACGCTTTATCTGGGCTTACGTGGGTCCCAGGTCTCCTTCCAATCTCAAGTAATGCTGTAGAAGCAAAGGAAATATTTCAAGTGTAAAATGGCACATCTTGAGACTGCAGTCCCCAAACTAGAACATAATGAATCTGAAGTCATTCAGCAAAATACCAAAGACATATCTGCTAAGAGTCAAAACTGGGAACAAACATTTCTGAACACAGACAATAGGTCAAATATACAGAAGAGATTATAAGGAAAAGCAAAGAGGTTTTTTTTTTTTATTTTTTACATTGTTTATAAGAAAATAAATGCCAGATACAGTGTTTTGGACAACTTCTTTAAGAAAGAAGCACAAACCAAGTTTGGAAGCACAGATCCGTTCTCAGTTCAGTCTTTGAAATACGGATCACAGTTGTCTGCACCACAGAGGCGTCAGTCAGCTCTGCTCTGTTTCTGCTTCTTGAAGTCATCTGCTTTGTATTTTATCAGGACTACTGCAAAATTGCTTTCAGCTATAAATTTACAGTGACTTTTTTTTCAGAAAATGAAAGACATAAGTGGCAGCTTATTAGCAAATGAAGAGTTTGTGGGCCCGGCTAACGCATTGTGTGCTACTCTGAATGGTGGCTGCCTCTGTAGAGCTGGTGGAGCTATGGTTGGTGAAGATTAAACCTATCATACGTATTGTTGGTTCAGTTACCAAACAAGAAACTAAACTGGTTGTTTGGATCAACTTGAAATGAAATTTTCAAACCATTTTCTATTGGGATGGTTAAATAAAACAGTTGGGTTGAGCCATACAATTTGATGTATTTGGACCAAAAATCAGCGGAAACCAAGGATAGATTTATGTGCCATTCATGAAATGAAGGATCAGAAACAGCTCAATACCAGTCCCAGGGAAAAGGAGTCATAGAATCATAGAATCAGTTTGGTTGGAAGAGATCTTTAAGATCACCAAGTCCAACTGTTAACCCACCACTACCAAGTCCACCACTAAACCAGGTCCCTCAGCACTACCTCTACAGGTCTTTTAAATACTTCAGGGATGGTGATTCACCCGCTTCCCTGGGCAGCCTGTTTCGATGCTTGACAACCCTTTCGGGGAAGAAAGTTTTCCTAATATCCAATCTAAACCTCCCCTGGTGCAACTTGAGGCCGTTCCCTCTTGTCCTATCGCCTGTTACTTGGAAGAAGAGACCAGCCCCCACCTCACTAAAACCTCCTTTCAAGTTCTCCTTTCAGAATGTCCCTGGAATAGAGACCAAGGGTTCAAATCCCTTTAAATCTATTCTACTGAAGGGACCCTCACTCCAAACCTGTCGGGGTGTCCACAGTGCTAAGTGCCATTCACTGTGCCGAGCTGGATGGAGGACCCAGGCAGCATCACAACCTCTTCCCCATTGAGTAACTGTGGTTAAGAGGTGCATAGGTTAGGTGGCTCTGGAATGAAAGTACAGCTCCAAGTTTTGCTTTGATTTTTTTTTAAAAATATTACTGGGGACAGAGAAGCTTGTTTCTCCTTCAGAGAGGTCTTCTTCAGAAGTTTCCTTCTCCTTTCTAGAGTCCCTGATTGCACAGCAGTCTGGGTGATGCTTGGAACGTGGGAGGTGGGCATTGAGTTGTTGTGTCTACCTTCCTGTGGCTTCTCTTGGCATGGGATCTGGACCCCTAGACCAGGATGCCCTATGAAAACACCTCCATCAGTGGCATCAGAGGAGCTGTCAGATGTGTCATCAGTGATGTCAACAGCTTCATGCTGGATTTCTATGGTTATTCATGCAAATATCAATGTCAAAATTTGGCAGGACATACAGCCCAGGTGCAGCCATGATTTCAGGTCAGCCTGATGTGTTTTTTTTAGAAAAAAGAAAAAAGATCTCCTCAGTCTCTTTAGAGACATGTGTCTGTGCAGTGAGGCCTCTTGAGTCTGCAAGGGTGTGTGATCAAAGCTCCACTCTGCTTCCTCTTGTCCCAGCTGAGTAGGATAATATACAGTGGCCCTTCCCTTGATTTTGCTGAATGAGATAAGATGGACCCACATATGTGGTTCTGGGATCATGATGGCATGTTGCGTTAAGTCAGCAGGCCTGATGACTGAAGTTGTTATTTTTCGTCATTTCCATGGTAACTTCTCACAAACTGATGATACTTTACCCATATGCAAGATGCTCAACGAAGGCCATATGCAACTCAAATGTATATGACGTCTTGTTCAAAAACTTTCCATACAATAACTATGGTTGTCCTACTGAAAACACTTCTGCAGTTGGAGTTCAGGCTGATCATCTTTTGAAACTGGATTTTTCTATCTCAGATGGAATGGACTAAAAATATCTATCTGTATTCCATGGACCCCGTAACAGCTTGTCCTATATTTTCATGCCATAGCAGCATGAGTGGCTTAAGAAATCTTAAGTAAATACTGTGTATGTACAAGCACTGATTTTTTTTTTTCTTTCTGCATGAACAGTGTCCTATTGTCTGGTTTTAATTTGTAGTTCCCTTCGTGCTCCTTTAGCTTCCTTAACGGGTTCTCAAATTTCCCGTCTGACTTGGCAGTGGTGCCCTGCCTGGAGTCTTGCCGCTCTCTGTTTGGATACACAACCAAAACCCCAAGGGGCCCTTTTTTGGTTATGCCATCAATTAACCTTATTGTGAAGAGCAACCTCTCCAGCATGCACAACCTTTCGTACTTGGGATGTCGGGTAACTGTTATTTATATGTATTGGTTAGTCTTTAGGGTATTTATTTCTCTGATGTTAATTCTAGGTTGATGTTTATTTCTACTGGGCTGGCTAAAGCTGCCAGTTTTCAGAAATCGGAGCTCTACAAACAGTACAAGCAATGCAAACAATACAGGGATACGAGCAAGTGACTGTGAGTCACAGCTCCTACGTTCAATTTCCACCTACACTTCTACACTCAATTAACTCCTCCAAGGCTGAATTTCAATATTTTCCAAGAGTCCAGTAATTCTATAGGAGTGCAGTGTTTTGGGAAACCTATAGATGAAAGTGGCTTAGATATTCAAACACTGATAATTAATTTGAAAGTTGTAAATCCGTGAATAATAATGATTAATTGGCTGTGATTTCCATTATTTACCTAGTGATGACAGCTACTTGTTCCCCTCCAGACCTCTGCTCTCCCGGCGATGCAACTCATGTGAACTGTGATTCGGGCCAGAATTTATGGGAAAATTGAACAAGAGATCCTGCTAGCTCTGCAGCAAGCCAGAGCCACCTGAACGGGGAGCGAGGGCACAGCCGAAGGGAAGCTATGCCAGAAGGAAGGGTATTTGTTTTGCCTTGTAATCACCATCAATAATTAGGTAGAGAGAAGACAGTGACAACAGAAAAAAAAACAATGAAAACCACCATCTTGCACCCTACGTCCACATGCAGACCAGTTAGGTTGTCGCTGAACTACCTGGCACTTTGCAAGCGGAGGCTGAAGACCTGAAAGTACCTCAGGAAAAGAGTGCTACCTTGCATCACCTCTGCCCGCACACCCCGGCTGATTTCTCATGCCCCTTTGGCGATTTTCCAAGCCTCACCATCAGGGACAATCCTCCCACTGTGAGAAAAATGCAATATTTGGCTCGTTAAATCGACTGTCACTTCTGCAGCTGATAATCAGGGAACTGCTTATCTGTTAAACAGCCCCAGTCAGGAGCGGCCAGCCAAAGAGTCTGCATGAGTAACGTTGCTGAATCAGCCAAAATACCTTCCCCTGGGCTGCAGAACGGCCTGTCTGCACCCCTCCCAGCCTATCTCCCCTCCCCAGGACAGAGTGAGCAAAGGGCTGTGGTCTGCTTCCAGGGAGCACTTGAGCCTCAGCCCTGTCCCATCTACCTCTTGGCTTTGCTGGAGTGTAACCATAATATTGCAGAGGCAATGAAAAGCCCGGCGAGGTCCGGGTCACTCTTCCTCACCAGGAAGGAATGGACCGCACCCAACGTCGTCCTTAGGCGGGACACCCGCTGATTTGTGTGAATTGCCTGCAAAACTGGCTCCATCATTTCTTGCTCCTTCATCCACAGGTACCAAACCTAATTCTTCACCCAGGCACTGCTACCCTGCAAAAAGCCACAGCTTTCTCCAGGACCCTAAAGGGACATGGTTCTGTTTGTGTTGACTCATCATGCATGCTATATAGCAAAGACTCATCCTGCACATCCCAGCTGTCCGTCGGGCAAGCTTGTGAACATAACACGGGCCAAAGCCAAAGATTAACGCAGACACACAGACCAAGCTACACCCCTCTTCAGCTTGCTGCAGCTTCCCTGCAAGCCCAAGGCATGGCCAGAACATGACTCAACCCACTGTGGCTGAATAAGAGCATATCCCACCCCACGCACCGTTCAGGGCAGGTAGCCTGGGCTTAGCTGTCCTGGGTTTGTGTTGTTAGCGACAATCTTTGGACCGTTCCCCGAATCAGACATGGTGAGCCCTACTAGCACGTTGTGCTGCCCTTTCTGTGCTTTCTTCATGTTGGATAAAAGCAGCACTAAACGTCAGAACGATCTGTCTGGCTACTGAGTCATTGCTGCCAACCCAAGTGGGCTGAGGGATTGGCTGGTTCCAGTTTTATTAGGCGTTTTCCTAATTAAATAGCGGGGAGCGCTGTAGGAGAGCTACGTCACCTCCTGGCACTTCAGACTTTGACTTCATTTTGGGCTTGTCAACGTAGCGAGACACTGGTAGGGCATGAGACGACCCTGTCTGGGGGCTGTGTGCCCATGAAAGCTCCCTGGTGGAAGTTTTGAGCTCAGGCACATGAAGCCACACAGATCCCAGCCAGACCTGGCTTGTGGCCGACCAGTTTGGCACTCGGGTGGAGCAAATATACATCTGTCTGCACCCGTCCATGGAGGCGTACCCCTGGGGAGGTCAAAGAGAAAGACGGAGTTGCTGGGGAGGGTTGCCCAATGCCTTTCCCCAGAAGCATTTCCCCTGGCACAAGACTTGGCTGGAGGAACTCTCCTCAGGGGGCCTGTTTCCTTAATGGAGGAATGTATTCATGGCCTGATATAGGGTTGCATTATAAAGACATGATTTGTGACACATGTTACTGAGTGAAAGGAAAACGGTAGCACCGAGTAGCGTGGGTCTGGGGAAAACATGATTTATTCCCTACCACAGTATCCAAGAGCACCCTGGAGAGGCAGCAAGTCTCCTGCCAAGCCCCCTGGGTTTTTTTTTTCACTGCTCCATCCCTCTCTCCTTCCCTCCATAGCAATGAGGAGCTGCTCGTAAATGTTATCCAAGTATCGCTAAACCAGAGAAAGGTGCTCCCTCTCATAACATCCTAGGGCTCCAGCTTCCTTTTGGGAGCCACAGAAGGGTTTTCTCAGCTGAAGGGGGAGAGGTGGGCAGCCATCCGTCCAGCAGAACAACATGGGGAAACCCCATTCAGCCCAGCTTTGGCTGAGGAGCCGATTGGTCTCATTGCTAAACTGGAAGCCTCAAGTTTATCTCCTACCCCAGGGGATCTGGAGAGACGGGGAATGGCCATTGCAAGGAAATTCAGCAAAGATGCCTTGGGGTTAGTGCAGGGCCCCTGCCTTGTGCACATTTTCACCCTTGGCCAGTGCAAAATGCATTTTGTTGCAAAAAACGGGGTGTGAGCTACTTCCACGCACTGCAGGGTGAAAGCTACCTGCAAGCAAATATTTACTGCATAAGGATACTCCAAATGGAGTCACCTTGCGTAGTTTCTCTGTGTGCTTGGAGGGACTTATGCAGGTCCTCCACATCTATGGAAGGAGCCGGGTTGTGCTTCTCTCCACCCATTTTTGATTGTGTTGGACTGGAAGCTCTTCAGACATTTTTTGACACGCACCTAGCACAGTCCTGATCCCTCCAGGACTCTTAGTGTGACTGTAATGTGAAGAAGTGTTCACCTGAGGAATGCAGAAAAATTATTCTTTCTCCACCTAGGTCCAAAGAGCACATCGATTTTAAAATGAGTTTTATTTAGGTTCAGATAAAAAAAATCTGGCTTAAAAAGGAACTTTCCAGGTTTATAAGGTATCAGTTGCTGCTTTGAAGACTTCTGTGTGTGCTGTGGATAACACACTACACAAGCTGATGTATGAAACAAATACTTTTATCTGTTCTTGGTGATCCAGACTCTTACATGGTGGAAATCAACAGATACAGGAAAATAAAAAAAAGAAAAATAAATTTCTCCCGTGACAATTTGACCTTCTACTTTTTCAGTTGGACTATAGGGTTTTGGGTTTTTTATGCCTATACTATGAACAGTCAAGACTAGACACCATTTCCCCTTGGTCTCCATCCTGTTTTTGAGAACAATAGTTACATTTTTGACACAGTGCCAGCCCATAATTCATGCTTGCCTGCATCCTTTAGAGCACAGACTTGGCTGATATTATAATATTTTGGTGCATTGAAATTACTGTTCCAATTAGAGCAAATTTTTTTTTTCTAATCAATAATATTATTTCTAAAAAATTAAATGTTTTAGGGATAACAAACAAGGAAGAAAGGCTTCATCTCTTGATGAAATATGGTTGCATAAATTCCCTTGACCTAATCTCCAGTTCCCTCAAACATAATAGAGTTCAAAAGTTCAGTTTAGGATCAAACTTTGTTGGGTTCATGTCCTGTTTGGGACAGACAGCTTGAAACAGACGAGAGGAATCCAGTGAAGAAGAGAGGGAGAAGGTGGCAGCGGTCAGGACGGAGCAAACAGAGCAGCTGGGGATGACAAAGCAAGAAATGCATTAAAAGAACACATACGCTGTACAAAGCCTCACTTCTGAAGGTGTCACCGGTTTTCACCCAGGTTGTCCTCTGAGCACAGTCCAAAAAGTTGCTGGATGCATCAGACCTGCTGAGCATCACCTCATGCCATCGCCAGTCCCATGTGTGGTGTTGATACCATTTGTAGAGCAAAAAGTTGGTGCCAACAGCAGCAGTATCTTCACTGGTGTGAATGAAACCATCCCACCTAAGGGCTGCTCCCAAGCAGCAGCTTGGATATGCTGGTTAAATTGTCCTCGAAGAAACAAGCAGATTTTTCATTTGCAGAACAAGAAGGATTCAGGCACTCAGGCTGATCTGAAAAAGAGTTGTCTCAGAAGTCCTGAATAATTCACATTCCAACATCTGTAAGTCCAAACTGATGGGAAAACGTCCGCTCCCTTCCCCATGCGTAAATCCTCTTCCAGGAGGTAGTCTCTGCTGGGTCTCCCAGGTTCAGGATTGATCCCAACACACATTTACTTCTACGCCACCACCGAGATTGTAAAAATCCACCCAACATTTGACTTACATTTTCTATATGTTTCTTCCTTCTTCCCTGCTGATTCAGAATGTTTAAAACAACCCTTTCTGTTTATATGCTTTAATTCTCCCCCTTCCACTGTGAACCAATTCTCATAACCTTTCTGCAAAGGTCCCATTTTTCACACCTTTCCCAGTGGCTGCTGCATCCCCTCTGAACTCTCTCACGGTGGCTGGCTGGAAAACTTTGCCAGGTTTCGTAACCTCTTTCTTAAGAGAAAGTACCAGGGATCTTGAGGAGCGCATCTGGGAGCTCTGCAAAACAAGGCAGGAGAAAGGGGACAGGAGCAGCTGCCATGGAGCCGAGTCTCGTGACCTAATAAATTATCCCTAGTCAGGATGTAAATGATACTGGACGTAGTCTTAGCCTGTCCCATTTGTCAAGTGAAACGTGAAGATGGTTTAAACTACTTCACAAGCAGGGAGAGGTATGGGGAGTTGCGAGGGCTTGGCTGGTGAACAGATTGTAACTCGAGCTCATCCACTTACGGCTGAGACAACTTCAAAAACTGCTCTGACTTAACCAGAAAAATGATTGCCATTCCTTCCCAATGCAGACAGTGTGTTGTGTCTTTATTTCTAATTTGTGGGGATATCTGAAACAGTGCAGTGGAAAAGCAAGGGAGTTTTGAATGTTTGCATGCAAAATTTAGCTATGTCTCAGCTATATTTTTTAGGCCTTTATTAATTGAATAAAGCTCTTTTATTATTATTGGAGGAGGAAAGTTAGGAAGATCTACTTATTTGATCCAAATAATGCAAGATCTTTCTTTGAGATAAGACTTTATTCCCATAACAACTCTTGCACAAGACCAAAATCCCAACAGGAGAGTTGTGAAATAATAACTGGTAAGGAAAAAAAACCCAACATCAAAGCCATGAGATCCTGAAAACGTTGCTCCACGGACCGCAGTAAGTGGTTTGTTTAACTCTGCAGCACTCAGGTAACTCTGCTGGGAGATATCTGAGAATACTTTGTGTGGGTGAGCCCAGAGGTCTCCTGAAGAGCAGTAGGAAGTGCATGATGCAAACCGAATGAAGTGACACATTCTGTAATGCACAAACACGTGATGTCATTGCACTTTTATTGCATTTACTCGAAAGCCTCCGCGTGAGCAGTCTAAGGAAGCAGGAGGTTGGAAAAGCAATTACACCGTGGGAAAAGAAGAAACACAGATAACATGACATTGAATGTGCACAGGCAGAGAGTTGTGCAAAACGTTCCTGGCTGAAAGCTGGTCTTGATTTCTGGTTTTGATTACTGTTTAAGAGGGCAAACTGACATTAGACTTCAGAAAGCAGATCTAACATATGAACCAGTTAAAGCAAAGTCCTCAGAGCGCCTTTTTTTCAAACTAATTCTGACTTCAATGGTGGGTTTGCCTGGATGGCCACAAACTGGTGTTCCGTTGCTTTTGACATACCCTGGGGTATGCTCCCTGGCCTCCAGGTGATACTCAAGAATAGCTAGGTTTCTTTTCTATCCTGGATCATACCTGCAGAGTCTGTATTGATGTAGCCCAAACCCCAGGAACAACCCAAATGGCACTAGTTTCTTGCCATAGACTGAACTAGCTGTCTATGTTTAGACAATTGACTCAAGTCTTTAGTTCTGGGTTAATATTAAGCCGTGGCTCGTATCAGGAATAGTGTGGCCAGCAGGAATAGGGAAGTGATCATCCTCCTGAATTTGGCACTGGTGAGGCCACACCTCCAGTGATGTGTCCAGTTTTGGGCCCCTCACTACAGGAAAGCCATTGAGGTGCTGAAACATGTCCAGAGAAGGGCAACGGAGCTGGTGAGGGGTCTGGAGCACAAGTCTTGTGAGGAGCGCTGAGGGAGCTGGGGGTGTTCAGCCTGGAGAAAAGGAGGCTGAGGGGAGACCTTCTTGCTCTCTACAACTCCCTGAAAGGAGGGTGTAGCCAGGGGGGGTCGGTCTCTTCTCCCAAGGAACAGACGATGGGACAAGAGGAAATGGCCTCAGGTTGTGCCAGGGGAGGTTTAGATTAGATATTAGGAAAACTTTCTTCCCCGAAAGGGTTGTCAAGCATTGGAACAGGCTGCCCAGGGAAGTGGTTGAATCACCATCCTTGGAGGTATTTAAAACCCAGGCAGACGTGGTGCTGAGGGACATGGTTTAGTGGTGGAGTTGGCAGTGTTAGTTTAAGGGTTGGACTCAATGATCTGAAAGGTTTTTTCCAACCTAAATGATTCTAAGATACTTAAATGTAAGTGTAGGTGTAGACATCACCATGTGAGCTGGTGGTTGATGCTCCTTTTGCAACTAGTGGAGATGTAGTCACTAGAGTTGATGGAGGTTGAAGAAAGGTTCAGCTCACTATGTAGCAGGACTCTGGGCGTCCCAGAAGACCCGAGTCACAGCCTCCAGCCCATGTAAATGTAGATGCCCTAAGGGAATTTAAGTGTCTGTCAGGGGAATCAGATGTCATAATCCTTCCTTCATGATAACACCTGTATTTTAGCCTTCCTGTGTGATTTAAATACTTTAATCTGGGCTATAGGGGGAGACAGCACTGACTACTGGTGGTTCACAACCCTACACCTTCCTCATGAAACACATTGACTGGAGGATGAGGTAGCTTTTCTTTCTGTTTTTCCTATAACATGGTGTTTAAAGCACCACGTAGACATCGTGGCTCGATTTTCTCCTCTGCAGGAAGGTGTTGCCTTAATCAGCACCTCAAGCAATATGGGAGCATGGTACTTCACAAGTGCCTCGGTCAGGCTCTTGCCCTTTAACTTCTGCAGCCAATTCATTGTGTTGAGGGCACAGTTTCCTCCTCCAGGGATTACTTAAGTGTTCCTTAAGGGGCACAACATTCTATAAATTGAGATAGAATGGAGGATAAATTGATAAGGTCCACCTCGCAATGCCCTTCAACTAGTAAGGAGGGTGTTGCTTGAGGAGTAGAAAATACCCAAAGGAATTGAAGTGGGAGTCTAGGAGTTATGATGGCAGCTCTGTTTCCAGCCACACGTTGTACAGCATCTAACAGCGATGCTTCAGCGATATCTACCGGCTGAGGAGACTTGGCAGAGGGATGCTCAACATGAGAGCCCTGTTGGGGCTCACACAGATATGAATGGTTTTGTGCTGTCTGCGGCATTTTTGAACATGCCAAGGACCAGACTGTTAAATGCACAGGGAATTTCAACATCATAGTCCTCTACAGTCTTTAGGCACCAGATGGAAGGATCAGCAGATGAACAAGGACTGCAAAGATTTAGATTTTGGACTTGAATACCTAGAGTGGCAATTAAAGTACCCAAACCTTTTCTTTTTCTGGCCTTTCACCTCACTGGGCATCATTCTTCCCAAACAGCAAAGGAGCTCAATTTAGGGGTGACGGGTCCAGTTCAGCAAAACAATAACTTGCCTGATATCCGTAGTGAAACATGAGGGACAGATTAGAGGAAACATACGGTCCTGAATCACATATGTAAGGCAAGAAACATATGCTAAGGTCTGCTACAAAGAGGTTTTTTTTCTGAGAGTAAGCAACAATTAATGAAGCTGGGGTTTTGAAACTCTTCAATCTACGACTGTTGCCAGAATTTTTTGTTTCAACATTTTAAAGTGAAAGGCAGTGGCGCCATAAAACTTGTAAATATTATAAAAAAGCATCAAGTATGATATAAGTACTCATGATGGAAGGAAATTTTACAATAAAAAACATTTTTGAATGAAAATCTTACCTCAAGGTCTCTTCTGGGAATTTCAAAATGTTACTGCCGTTATTTTATTTTATTTTACATTCTTTCTGTGTCCCAGCACTTCTTGATGTGTTCAAACGTGAAAAGATTTATACAGTTTCAACAGCTTGACATTTTGTTTTTATTTTATTTTGTTTTGTTTTGCTTTGTTTTGTTTTAGTGATACTTGGGGGGATGTTATTTAGCATTACGCAATTGAAACATTTCCTCATCTTCCCTAGAACAAAGATAATAAAAGCAAACTGAATGTTGCAATGATTATTATTTTTTTATTATTACTGTATGACAATGTGCTTGCTGCAGTAGGAATAGCCTAATGCAAACTGAAACTCTGGCCTTACAAACTAAACGTTTCCCAACTTCCCATTTTTCAGAATTCTCATGGAAAATTTTGAAAACTTTGATTTTAAATTTGAGCAATAAAAATGAAAAAAAAAAAAAAAAGAAGGAAACTTTATGTGAACTCAGACTTTCATGATCTGACTAACTTGCCCACATCTGACATCATCAGCCACTTTTGCCACCTCTCTGGACACTTCTACTGCCAAGTCCCTTCCACAGCTTCAGTGCAGGGAGTAGATACCACTAACAGACCGTTGCTCGGAAGTTTCTCTGCTACTCTACTCCTCACCTAAGTGCGTGACCTGTTCTTGTTTTGCAAGACTCAGAGAATAATTCAGGTTGGAAGGGGCCTCTGGAGAGCTCCAGCCCAGCTCCCTGATCAAAGCAGGACTAACTTCAATGTCAGAAGTGGCTGCTCAGGGCCTTGCCCTGACGAGTTTTGAAAATCTCCAAGGATTTTCCAGAGTTTGACCTCTCTCATTATGGAGATTTTTTTTCCTTATGTTCAATCTGAACTTCCCCAGTTGCAACTCTCAGCAGTTTCATCTTGTCCTTTAACTGAATGCTCCTGGGAGGAACTGATGCTGTCTTCTTTGTAACTGCTCTTCCAGTATCGATAAAAGTTTTCCCCCCAAGACTTTCTCTTTTCCAGGCTGAACCAGCCAAGTTTCTTCCATGTCTTTCTCAGATATCATATGCTCCAGTGCCCTGACCATCTTGGTGACCTCTGGTGGACTTGCTCCAGTTTGTCAGTCTCTCTCTTGCACTGGGAGGCCCACAGCTGGACACAGCATCCAGATGTCGTGTTAGATGTGCCAAATAGAGAGGAGTAACAGCATCTCTTGACTTTCTAACTAAGCTTTTGCAAATACAGCTTAGTGTGCAGCTGGATTTTGTTGTCACTAAGGCAAGATGTTGATTCATGGACAGCTCAGGCCCTCTTCTGCAAAGCTCCTTTCCAGTCTTCTTGTCCCTAGGCTGGAGTGTTGCATGAGCTTGTTCTGTCCAAGGTGTAGGTCTTTGCTGAACATGATGAAGTTTCTCTCAGACCATTGCTTTGATGTGGAAGGCCCCACTAAATAGAAGCTCTGCCCCCAACATATCAGCCACTGCTCCATTTAATGTCATCCACAAATAAGGTAAAGGCTTTGTCCCATCAGCCTAAATACAAAAATGTAGCTTAAAGTGATGGACAGCCTTCCTTTCCTTTATTTCTGCCCTCTAGTGCTACACTCTCTGCTTCTGCTTCTGATTTCATCCTGACCATTCCTTCCCCATTTGTCTTCCAAATTCCTGGTTCAGCTATGCTTATTCCCCTTCTGTTCTCCCCACCCCATGCCTCCTGTCCAGTTGCCTGTCCCAAACTTTCTTCTCCTTAGTGGGTTTCCTGATTGAAAATGGGTTTTTCTCCTTCTCTGGTCTTGTCTCGGGGACCCTGGACTCCCCTCTCCACTTTTTTACCTGGGAAAGTCAGAAACACTAAAGAGGAATCTCTTCTGTTGTCACCTTCTTGAATGATTCTTCATAAAGAATACTGCTTATGAATTGGGAAATGTGTGTCTTTGATGCAATGACTGCTAGAAATGGACAGGAGGAGGAAATCTGTGGAACTAACTTGGCTCTGCGACGTGACAGAAGAGCCAGGATCAATAGCTTGGGAGAAAAGTGACTCTCCCAGTGTTGCAGGACTGTTCCCTTATAGTTGCCAAAATTTTGTTTAGTATCACGTTGCATCAGCCGCCAAATGTCTTTGCATGTGAAAGAATGTTGCACGGCCCAATGGGCCCTCCTCGGAAAGTTCCTCTGTGCTTATTCAGACTCTTTTCCCTCCCGTTTTGGTTTCACCCTGCTACCCTGGTTACTTTATACTTCTGTTTGTCACCCCTCGTGAGCTGATGTCCTCCTCTGTCTACATGCGTCACATATTTGCAGGCAGCTAACATGTCACCTAGCCAAGGTGCCCATCTCTCCCCTGCTCCGCACGGCTCAGCTCTGCCTCTCTGCAAAGCTTTTCCCACCCTTCTTTCTTGGATGCTCTTCAGTTTCCAGTTACACCTCACGGTTACCCATCATTAAGAGCTGAACTGTACAAACCCCCTCTTACCTACTCCATATCCCTTCCACCTTTCGCTTCTATCATCCCTGCTTCTATCATCATTTCTGCTCCTCTCATCTGTCTCTTAGGCTCTCTTCTCACCTTTGAGCTACAAGAGATGGGCTGAAACTTCACAGATGTCCTCTAACCTCTTGGTGGGTAGGTACCTATTACTACCTGTTCCTCTGGAGTATTTTCAGCTCTCCACTGCTTGGAAGGAATTTCTCCAACACTTTGTTTTCTCTTTTACTCATCACTCACCCTGAGCTCTCTGATGGCTCTCAACTCCCCTTTCCTCTTGTTTCTTGGCAAAATCTATTTGGACCCTCACCAGTCCATGACCCGTGAGACCAAAATCTGTTCTGGCTGCATCATTGCAGCGTTTTCAGAAAGCTGCAGACCCTAGACTTAATTTCTGTTTTTTTCCTCATGGATAATTTCCCTCTTTCACTTAAATTAAGCCACATCAGCAGGTGAATGATTGCTCTGTGAATGAGGAGATATTTAACTTGGTCCTTCTGGGAGCAGACTACAGGGCAGAGGAGGTGTTGGTGGGTAGCTTTGCTGTATTTCAGCTCTTCAGATGCTCAACACAGCTCTGACAGAGCAGGCAACAATCATTAGAAAGCAGTAAGTGAAAGAATTATATATACATGTGGACAATCTCAGTTTTTTGCAGGGGCTTGTGTAAGACATACTACAGAACCTCGGTTTTGAGAAGAGATGGCCCCAGTTTTCTGGAAAATCAGACTTATTTCAGGATTGGTGAGATGCAGGCTGCAAATTTAAGCATCTGAAATAAATCGTTGATCGCTTTTGAAAATCTTGATCAAATTTCTTCACGCAGACAGGCATGAAATCGGAATCCACAGGCACCAGCACCACAGGCTGGTTGTTATTATAGAAGATCATTTAGTACAGGCTGTTCTAATTTAGGTTAAACAAAGCTAATCCTGAAGTGATGTATTTCTTACGCTAGCCTGCGTGCAGCTGTGCCTTTGCACATGTGTGCATGAACAGAATAGGCCTTTTCTTATGGAAAATAATAGATACGGCCAGAGGATACCTCACCATGCAAGGTAAGACATGTTTTTCTCAACATGTGGAGATACAGGGGATTCAGGCTGTGGTTTTGCTTTTTTCCTTCCCAGACAAGTAATACATAGGAATGTATTACATAGGAATACACAGGAACAGGAAAGCAAATGCTCTGGGCTCTTGAAATATTAGAAGGCACTTACTGGATTTGATACTAATCCACCATGGCTGGGCAGGGTCCATGCAAGAGAGGTCTGTAGCCAGAGGCTCTGGTACTCCGCTGGGGTATTGTTTGGTCTTGGGTTTGCAGGAAAAGCCAACGCCTTTGGAAACTGAGACTGGACTTTCCGTGGATGGACAACTTGAGTCATGACTTGCTGAACTTTTAGGGACTCTCTCTGGGAGTGTTTCTAGTGCTTCCAGTACTTATGTCTACCTTACACTACTGCTGGGGAACAACCCGCAGCAAAATGTGGTAGGAAATATTTGAAGGATATCTATTGCCCTGCCCCAGGAATATATCTGCAGAGAGGAAGTCGCTTGTTGCATGCAACAATTTAAAACAAAAAGTTTGCATTGGCTGTATAAATCCCACATGGTCTACTACATATCCTAGAATCCCAGAAGGACATTCCCTGATAAGCAGCACGAGCTCTCATTGCAGAGGCTGTTGCAAGGACTTTATGCAAAAGCAGTGAATGAGGGTGTAATTTTTGGTTACAAAATACCAGTCAAAACAGCCTGCATCGTGCCAACCTGGACAATGGACCTAAGCGGCAGAAAGATGTGTAATGTGTGAGTAATGACTACGTTTGATGCAGGATCAGGTACTTTGGCATTTGGGCTTCTTGCAGGCATAGAAGTAGAGAGAGGATGCAAGAGTAGGGGCTGTCATCTGTGTACCTATATTTTCGTAGAATCACAGAATGGTTTGGGTTGGAAGGGACCTTAAAGACCATCCAGTTCCAACCCCCTGCCATGGGCAGGGACACCTTCCACTAGACCAGGTTGCTCAAAGCCCCATCCAACCTGGCCTTGAACCCCTCCAGGGATGGGGCAGCCACAGCTTCTCTGGGCAACCTGGGCCAGGGGCTCACCATCCTCACAGCCAAGAATTTCTTCTTAATATCTCATCTCAATCTCCCCTCTTTCAGTTTAAAACCCTTCCCCTCGTCCCATGGCTCCCCTCCCTGATCCAGAGTCCCTCCCCAGCTTTCCTGGAGCCCCTTGAGGGACTGGAAGGGGCTACAAGGTCTCCCCGGAGCCTTCTCTTCTCCAGGCTGAACCCCCCCAACTCTCTCAGCCTGTCCTCACAGCAGAGGGGCTCCAGCCCTCCCAGCATCTCCGCGGCCTCCTCTGGCCCCGCTCCAACAGCTCCGTGTCTCTCCTGTGCTGAGGCCCCAGAGCTGGAGGCAGCACTGCAGGGGGGTCTCCCCCGAGCGGAGCAGAGGGGCAGAATCCCCCCCCTCACCCTGCTGCCCACGATGCTGGGGATGCAGCCCAGGATTTTGAGGAATAACATCATGGAGAGCTCTCATTTCTCCCTGTTTTCCCTCTCTTTGCTCTTTTTTTTCATATTTTCTTTCCCTCATCCTCTTCATCCCATCCAGAATAACAGAATTGGCTGGAGCAGGCTCATGTCACTTCTCAGTTGCTTATGCTGCTAACAGAGAAATCCAAATGAGCCATGCTGCACTGTACTCCTGAGGCTTATTCCTCGAGAAAGCTGTTTCTGCTCCCAGGGAAGTCAGTGGAAGTCTAATTAGTCCCAGATGTTTAGTAATAACAAGCACTTCCTTTTGGTAGAGCCAAACAAAAGCAGTGTTAAAACCGTTAATTAAATGGGTTTGGCTCTGTCATCAGGTTATTAACTAATTCCAGTCATGGCAGCCAAGCTAATACTGGCTCTCAGAAGGAGATATAATCTTGCCGTGCTCGACACAAAAGGCATGAAATCAGTGTGTGGGTAAATTAGCCCGCGTCTGGGCACAGAGCTCAGCTTGTTTTCACACCAAAGGAAAATCTCACCAACTTCAACGTCGGGCTTCCCTCTAATCCTTGGGTCTGCTGCTTGTGCAAACTTTCTCCTACAGGAATAAGAGCTTGATCCAATGGGTAGAGTTGAGTTTCATAGATGTTAGATCAGGCCCTATTGCTGCTGACCGTGCACATGCTTGCCTGCATCTTTAGTAGATCTCCTTGTTCTCCGTTGGTTGTACGGCTCTAAGTATTGGCTCTAAGATACGGAGCAGCTGCCCCTGCTTCAGGACCAGAAGGTAATTGTCTAAGGTGGAGTCTGAACACCATAGAAAAATAGGAAGACATAGCTTTGCATCTGTGGAGCATTCCAAGCCGGTGCTTTAATATATTCACAACCCTGTGCTTTTTACAAAATTCAAAGGTGGTTTTATTGTACAAAATTCCACAATGAAAACTACCAGCCAGTTTCTTACATAACCACTTTAAAAATAGAATTATACACCTTTTTGTAGTGTGTTAATTTTGACATTCACTACCTGGAAGAAACAGAAGTGGAGCAGCAATTAGACTCTGAGTATTCACCTGGTCAGGTTTTGGTTTGACCTCTATTTCTCTTAATGTACAGTTTCTGGCATTAACAGAAAACCTGATACGGCTCCTTTCGAAGCCGTTGAACCCTGTTAGTAGGTCAGGCTCCCACTGTTGGTGAGCTTCTTTTCACTTCAAAAGGGTGAATCTGCTGTCAGAGTATGGGACATAACATATGTCAGTGTCAGCTTTTAGCAACGCAACACGTTGGCCATGTTAAACCCAGCACAGAATGAGGATCTACGTAACTTTTCTTACAGCCAGTCCTCTAGTCCATAACATCTTTTTTTAGGGAGAGACAGTGGACATCTGATCTGAATAGTGGCCCAGGACTAGGTTCCCTGTGTGTTTTTTTTTTTTTCACCTGTATCTTTAAAACACCTTTTTGCTGTCTAACCTGTGACCTTTAAAAATAGATATATTATTCTTTTGCATTGAAATGCAACTGTATGCAGTGACTTCCCAACGGTTTTCCTTAGAAATATAAACATTTCAGTCCAATGTTAGCTGGTTGAAATTCATTCTCCAAGCTTTTTTCTTTTTAAAAGTGTTCACCCCAGAGATGAATTTCTTCACATTAAACCCAGTTAAATATGTATTGCACGCGAGGGACAAATTTCTCCTCTTTGAGTTGAACTGTGGACCTGTGACCTTCTGAGCAGATCTGAGTAACATATAGTGCAGCTGTTTCACACCTGAGATTTCTCTTCCATCCCTCGTGGGAATTAAGTGCCAAGACTAATTGACCTCATCTACCTCACGTGTCTGGCCCTAGTGGCTGGAGCAATGTACTACAAGCAAAGAGAGGCATCCAAAGAGGTTCCTACCTCCAAGGTCTTTGGTTTCCCATGGTCAGACGTGGATTTTCTAAATGGCAGCCACAAGACAACACACACACAATGTAATTTCCATTTTTAGCTAAATTTTCACTATTTTGGAACTCTTAGGACATTTGCAACCCACTCCAAGGAGTGGAAGATTGTATTTTGGCCTGCCCTGACGTAGGTTTGTATGTTTCAGTTTAAGAAGGGTTAGGACCTAACCAGTTAGGAAAAAGCAAAGCTCAGACCAAATCAAAAGATCTCATGGAGGCACATATCTTTGAGAAGGGCTTTCTTAGCTGGTGTCATCTGTGACTGTCATAAAAAGGTGATGCAGTTACAATGCTAAATTTTCATAAAGTCTTTCTGTGAAGTTGACATCACCAAGTATCTCTGAACTTTGTGAAAAGTCTCAAGACCTTAGAGGGCTTTTTCCCTTGGTCTGGCTTAAATTACACGTCCCTCAAAACAACATCAGGGCTTTACAGTCACCTCTTCTACCACTGTATAAGCTTTTAAAGCAGATCCGCTTGTGAAGGAAGCAAGTGCAAAACACGTCAAATTCTCCTTTCAGTCCCTGCAACGCAGAGCACTATAGTGGTGCAGTGCAGGGGCACTTAGAAACCATCTTAAAATCCACAGTTAAAAATCAAAGATGAGAATTTTACCCTTCATTTCTACACACCGGCAGTGTAGCACCTGATTTCTTCGGTTTTCAAGGCATTTTGTGTTCCTATGCTTTAAACTGATGGCTAAAGTTTTGCCTGCGGAAGCAAAAAAATGAACCCACGCCAATGATGATCACGGATAAAACCAACACAAATGTTAATATAATAAGGAAGTTGATTTTCTTCAGATCCTCTTTTTCACAGTCTTCTGGTCTAAGGTTCCCAATGTGCATTTCTTCCTGGTACCCAAAGTTCTGAGTGTAGTGGCACGTTAAGTGCTCCACGTCAGAGATCTGGACATTTTTGTTCTGGATCATTGATGAGAGCCAGATGTTTCCGCAGCAGTTGAGTGGGTTCCCAGTAAGATACAAGTTTTTAAGGGAATTTTCTAATGCTAAAATATTGCTGTTCTGTAATGTGCTAAACCTGTTGTTCTGTAGGTCCAGAACTTCCAGTGGAGAGTCACTACCCCACTTAGGCAGCCAGTTCAGTTGGTTTTCAGAGAGGTTTAAATGTTTAAGGTGACTAAAACAAGGCAAGTCAATATTTAAATTTATCAGGCTATTGCCATGTAAATACAAATATTCCAGAGACTTTTCCAGTCCTGATAATGCTTTAACTTCTATTTTCAGTCCGGGGTTCATGGAGAGATCCAAGACAATCAGAGAAGTCTTGTAGAAAGTGTATGCTGGTAGGACGTTCAGCATGTTGTCAGCTAGGTACAAGTACTGAAGAGTAGGAGAATCAACAAATGATACGCAACCACTTTCCTCTCCAGCAAGTCTTTGCTTAGCTAATCCTGAGTACATGCTGCAAAGGCTGATATTATTGCTCTGTAGATTAAGCAGTCTGAGGCTGGGAAGGCTTGAGAAGATATCAAACTGCAGGGTCTGAAGATGGTTGCTTTGAATATAGAGCTCCTTCAAATTTGACAACGTGCCAGCATCCAGGAACAGGCTCTGCAAAGCGTTGTAGCTCAAGTCGAGGACGGTTAGGGAGATCAGTGCGCTGTCATAAGTTACTCCAAATGCCTGAAGACAGTTTTTACTGAGATTAAGGGTATGAAGGGACAACATTGACTCAAAGAACTCATCCGGAATGGATTTGATTTCATTATAACTTAAGTCTAAATATACAAGCTGGGATAAATAAAGAGAACTTTTGTTTCTACTTTGCTTCTGATCAAGAAGATGAAAAGAAGCATCTAACCATTCATTTTCCATATAGTCCATTTTATTATGAGGGGATTCAGCAGTGAGCTGGATTAAATTCTTTGATAAATTCAGAGTTACCAGTTTATTTACCTGGGGGAAGACTGGGAAGTGAAGCAGTTTGTTTTCACTCAGATCCAAACATCTTAAGCTATATTCATCATCTGACTTTGCGCTGTGGAAGGTCTCAATGCTATTCCTGCTAAGGTCAAGTATCTCCAGCTGCCTGAGGTTGAAATCAGAGATGCAAGTAATTGAATTCATGGAGAGATTGAGTTTGGAAAGGTTCACTAGAGTCTCAAAAGCACCTTCTTCTATTTCCATGATGATGTTACTCTGAAGATCTATCTCCACAAGATTGGGAGATCCCTGAAACATCTTGTGTGATATCACTATAATACTGTTGTCTGCCAAGGAAAGATACCGCAGTGCTGGAGCTTGTTTAATGAAATACTCAGCCATCCCATTGTACAGACTGTTGTGGGACAAGTCCAGTATTTCCACTTTGGGTAAAAGTCCAATCCCCTCTGTCCCATTCTGAGCAAGCTCATATAAGCGATTGTTGGCTAAATTTATTTCCAGCAAACTCGTCATGTGTGCAAAGACTCCAGGCGTGATGAAGCTTATCTGGTTAGAGCTTAAATCCAGGCACTGGAGGGAGGTGTAAAATGGTAACGGCATTTCAGGGATGCTTTGAATCAGATTTCCAGACAGATCTATTTTGTTTACATTCGGATGGAGCCCGGGAGGGATTTGGTGAAGGTCTTTGTTGTGGCAAAATGCCTGCGAGTTTGCCTGCCAGAAAAAGAGAGAAAAGGGGTTGCCATGTGACAAACAAAAAACATCTTTGCATGAAATATAAAGAAAATAACATTCAGCATCCAATCAGATCCTTCTTCTGAAACACTGATCACACTGTTTTCTCTGAACATCCAGACAGCAAGAACAGCAATCCTAACGCTTCTTTGCAGCTAACAGCACTCATTTCATTGTAAATACATTTAAAGACATCTGACTTGCAACAATAGAGAGTTTTATCTGCATGTGATACCTTCTAAATATTTTCCATTTTGTACCTTTTTCCCAGTCTCATTTTAACAGTCTTAAGTGAAGGAGTTTTGACCTCTTTCCATTTCAGTCAAGCACTGCTTCCTCACTTTTGTTCTGATGTTTAATTTTCTCAGCTTCACCACTGTATTTGATTTTGCAAACGCTACTTGCAATACTAAGTAGTACTTACAAGAGCTCCACTCTGTTGGTAGCATAGCTCCCAAAGCAAGGAGGTGGAGAAATGTATAAGGATCTTATGGCACAAAAACTCTCTCTCTCCTTCTTAGTCACACCCCTTGGATATTTAATTGTGTCTTCCTTTAGCCATGGCTTAGTTAAACAATGCATTTTTAACCAAGTGGGTCATTCAACTACTGAAACATTTCTGATGGAAGCCTCTAAACTCCTCCTCCTTTTACTACCCTTGTTTATCCTTTCCCTAAGGCAACAGTTCCTTTCTTCTTGTGTGTATGCCTTATGAAACCACCCACACAAGACTTCCATGATACGACAAGGAAAAGAAAAATTATGTAAAGCTAACTTTTAAGATGAAGAAAAAGCTGTGATGTGCGGTGAGGGCCATGCCTCCTCAGTCCAATTCTCAGCAGCAGGGTAGAGAAAAAACCCAGGTATCAAAGGCAAATTCATCTTCTAGATGCGTGGCTGTTTAATTGCAGCTAAGACTGAATCCGAATCCAGAGCAAAATTTGGAGTGTGTGCTCATAAGGAGCATTGGAAACATGAACATGCTCAACCTTGCATAAATGTCAAGCTGTATTTTGTTATTTTGGAGAACATACAGCAGCAGGAGGAAGTGGAATGTGAAAGGCTTAGGCAGCATTTAATCTACTGTAGGAAAACTCTTGTTATGAATGTATTTGGGTGACTGGGTCATGGACTGTTTGTAGAAAGATCAGAAAGGAAAGAAAGAAAAAAAAAACCTGTTGAATCTTAATTTCTGTGGAGAAGCAGAATCCAGATTCCATGATGCAAAGCTTTTCAGGCATGAAAGAAACATTAAAAGTAAAAATATATTAAAACCTATCCTTTTCATGTGGACTTTTAGGTGAATGAAGTGGCAGGTCTGTTTAGGAGAAGTGGGGCAATAGTCAGCATTTTGTGAATCTCTTTTGCATCATGTGAGTTTTGGACACCACACAAAAATGTGCCAGAGAAGTGCAAGTGCTCATCCAAACTCTAGATATACACAGGCTGCTCCACAGTCCTTCCCATAATACATCTTTCTCAAAGATCCCAAGTAAATCATAAAATCACAGAATTGCCTAGGTTGGAAGGGACCTTTCAGATCCTCTAGTTCAACCATCAGATGGCCTCCTAAAACCTGAATCCCCTCCTTTTTTCCCTCCAACTCACTCACACAAACCCCAGCTAAATAAAAGAAAAGAAGGGAATTTTCTGGCTTCTTCCTGACATTATTTCTTTCCTGTAAAGCCACTGTAGAATTCCTTGTTTTGAGTTAAACTGTGAGCAGCGTTGGTCTTAGCTTCGAGGCCCAAATAACAGAGCAGGAAGTCTCCTCCTCTTTGTTTTGTGGAAGAGGGAGAAGCCAGAAAGATGCAAAAATCCAGAGTGAAAAAGCAGCAGCCGTTTTGCAGTCGAAGGCAGATGCCAGGTTTCTTCCCACACTTTGAGCCAGATCTCAACAAAGGTTGAGCACCCTCCACTCCCTCTGGGCACCCGGCATCTTAGCAAAGTCCTGATCCAACTCCCATCGACGCCAGCCAGCTGGTTTTTACTGAAGTCGATGTGGGAGAGGTCAGTCCCAGTTCACTGTGTATCTTGCAGGACTGGGCCTTTAATCTGCATCTACTGAACCCTCCCTGTGATAAAAGGGACTGATAAAATCTATACCTCCCACTGTCTGCCATTTGTTCCTATAACTTTTCCCCTCCCATTTTTTTTTTTTAAAACGTTCATTCCTTTTCACTGACTATTTTGATCCTCGCTGAATTTCTTATCTAGTCTGTTCTGTACCACCTTTTCTTCCCCGAGGCTCAAACTGCATGGATTTCATTCTTATCAGTGCTAGGGAAGAAAAGATGATGCACGTCTCAGTGGGATGGAACAAACAGCATCTGTTTGCGTGTATGCCCCATCCTCGCACCCCATAGCCCAATGGGTTGGCAGCCTGAGGCTGGAAAAGAGATTTTTGCCAGTCTCACATTCTGACTTCATCATCTCTGCCGGTGCTGCCACCAGTTTGTTTGTAGTCCATTGGTAAGAAGTACTGCAGGGTGGGGAGCGCTTGGTTCCTTCAGTGTCTGGTGGCGTTCAGGTGCTGGCGACAAAATGACCCAAAAGCTCAAAACCTGAGCATCGTTTGGATTCTGATTCCAGTTCTTCACTACTCAGCACTGGGTGGAAGTTGTCACCCACCTTGTTAAGAGCCCTACAAGCAAAGCAGCTGGATCCAGGCCTCCAGTCGTGTTCTCCTGTAGCAACTCACAAGCATTTGAACCAAAATTTTGGGCTGGAGCCACTTGGCGCTACACTTGCACTTGCACGGTGTGCATGCCCAATCTCTAGAGGAGCTGCCCAAGTGGGAGCTCGGCTGCACAACCAAACCTTAGAAATTTCCCCAGGTACCACATACCAGCTGACCTATGATAACCAGTCATGCACATGTTCTCGCATCACCTCAATGCAAGGTAAGATATTAAGAAATCCTTCCCTTCTATAAATTATTTGAAAAATCCTTCTTTACCAGTTAACAAAAATTAGCAGAAACATCTTTTTTTGGGAGGTAAAACATGAACTAGTTGAAAACCCTCTCTTTGGAAGGGAACGTAAGTTAGGAAGAATGTCCTGACATTGAGGCTGTGCCTCGATGTCTTGCTAACAGGCAGATGTGCAGAAACTTGTATAATCAGTGCAGCTCACTCCCATATCAGGGGTCTGGTAGGGACCGTTGACTTCCTAAAACCTCTTTTACAAGACTTTGGTTCAACGACAGAAGCAGCAGTGGTGAGTCAGAGAGGGGTATGGGTTTCTGACTCATGCCTCTTCCATGGGATTTGGGATGAAAGTTTCCATTTCTGAGCTTTTGCTATTCTAAAGGTGTCGCCACCGGGAAAGTACCATGTGAAACGGCGAGGCTGTGATGAAAAATTATCATGTGAAGTAAGCAGGACTCTCAATGGACCAATCAGCTAATACAGTAGCTCCCTCTTTCTTTAAACTGTGTTTGGATTTACACCCTTCTCTTTCCATTGGACCAAGCGCCCAGCAAAGGAAGATAATCAACATTGACATTAGCGATGCTGAGCTGTTAATTTATACCAGATGAGAATCCCAGCCCCTGACTGCAGCGTGTTTTCTGTTGGGGCCGAATTTATCCCGGCCTCGTTGCGTAGAGCCTTGGGTTGTTGGCTTGATGAAAGCAGTTTACAGTGGAGTGGTGGAAACAAGCATGTGTTTACTTTTCAGCAATTGGCCTGATCTGTGACCTGTCAAGAAACGGGACGAGGCGAATCTGCTTGGATTATTGCGTGTCTCGCCCAGCCTTCATATGACTATGATACATGGGACCCAAATTGTCATGTTTACAGTGGCTTCATCAGTCTTCCCTCTCCAGCCAATGAACTGAGCTACCCAGTCACCTTCCCAAGATCTTTTTATATATACTAGGTCTTAATTTCTCTGGAATTCAGGAAGTGCAGCAATACAGCAGGGTGGGCCGGAATGGAATGAGTCCCATAAGGGAGATGTGTACAGCTAGCAAATTATTTTTTTTCCCTATTTTGGAAGTTCTTGAGGATTTGTGCTGAACAGCTTCAACGTTCAAAAAAAAAAAAAAAAAAGTATTTTTAAATGGCCTGTTACGGTCAGCAGCAGTTGGATAGTGAGGGGAGCAAGTTCAGCTGTGAACATTTATGATATCGCACCAGGTGCTTGCAAAAATTCAAGAAGCAAACTTTGTACAGGAACAAGAGGCTTTGTCACTTTTTTGTACCTCCAGCAGAAGTCAGGTACAACTCCCCTGGCCGCAATGCTGTGTCAGGGCAGAGGAGGTCATTCTCCCTCTTGTTACAAAAGGGCCAGTATAGATGCCTTTCACAGAAGATGCTTTATTTAAAGCACAGAGAACTGAGGCCTGGTATAAGGGAGTCGATTTTAGGTCTAAGTTCTTTCACTATGTCAGCCACAGAATCCCTGTAGTCTTGGGGAAATCAGGTCAAATTTCTTTCAACTAGCTCCCTCTTATTAAAAAATGGAGATAATGACCCTTCTTTGTTACCTGTTTTTATGTGTTGTCAGTACAGCGAGGACAGAGCCCAGGAAGAGCCTGAAGAGCATCCACCAACCCAGCAAAGCCCTTCTCTGCCATCACGGAGAGCCTGGTCCTGGGAGGGTTTCCCTTCTCAGAGACCACAGCTATTTGTGCCGTGCCTATAACAAGGGGGTCCCAACCTCGTGCAGGATGTCAAGGGGCCCGAGTAGGGTGACAGCCTTACCGTTTCACAGGACGTCCCCTCTGTGGGCTGATTGTTAGAGGTTCCTCTGTTCACCACTGCCAGGAAGAAGACGATGTACAGTTTCATGGTTCTGCAGGATAATGTAATTGTGGTTAGATTTCAAATGTGACACGGGAGTCACGCATGTGAAAGCTGGAACCAGATCATCATCTAACATGGAAAAGCACACATGCAGTGCACTAAATTAACCCATCTCTGAGCCTACAGCACTTACAACCTACCTATTACCTTTACATCCCTTTGAGCCTGGTGGGAAAAAAAGATTTATATGAGGACTTGAAAGGGAAAGCCAAGGCATTTCATGGGATTGCCCCGGTGTGATTTCAGCTGCTACCTAGATGATACCCAGGCCACACTATGAACTCCAGATGCTCAAACTGGGCACTGTGTCTGGCATCACTGAGAAAGACAACCACCAAAGACTGAGTAACCTTCCAGAACCACCTCGCTCTGTCCGTAGAAGCAGCTCAGATACTTTCAACTGGGCTGGAGTTTTGGGGTGCCAAGTCCTGACCGAAGTTAACGGGTGCCACTCAGAAACACCAAGGGCTGGGAACAGTTTCCATTTCCATCCACAGCATTTCCCACTCCTCTCATCCCAGAGTGTCACAGAGCTTTTACAGACTCATCCAAATTCCTTGAGTTAATATAAACAGCTTAAAGAATGGACTAAGAACTTTTTGTCCAAATGTTAGTTTTCCATTTTATATATCCCAGGTATGGGCAGGCTTTTAAATACATTTGAAAGCAGATGCCTTGACAAGAGTCAGATACAATCGATGTGGATTTGCGTGAAACAAAGGATTCATCAGAATTTAACTGTTTGGAAAACACTCCAGAAAAAAGGCATAGAAATAACTGCAAAAGGAGCCAAACACTGGGACGCCTGTCACTGGACAATAGGAGAAAAACGCAAACGGGGTCAGGGGAAAGCATTCATCCTTCAAACGGCTTGTTTCTAGAGAGACACTAATGAGGTCTCTGGCTGTGGTCACCACTGACGTGAGCTCCAGATATCACTTCTTTATGAGAGTCTCTGTTGTAAACATGATGAATCTGTCTGTATTTGTGTGGTTTCTTGCAGGCAGATCTGAGCTGGTCCTGCCCACATCCAAAGCCAGTGAGAGAGGCACCAGATCCCCACTGGAAGCCATGCAGCAGTGCTTAGTTAGCACTGCTCTTAAGTCTTTCCAGGAGCAAGCCTGCATCTGGCAAACTCCAAATGCACGCCGATCCCATGCACATATGCCGCCAAAAACCGGCATCAACGTACATTACTCAGCGGCTTCCGCCCGCAGCGCATCAGGAGGCTGGAAACAAAAGAGATGGGATCATTCCCAGCTGGTGGAGATCCCTCCGCTTAGTCAGTGTTTGAGGGACGTGGCTGATGGCCGCGCTCCCACGCAGCAATGGCAATTGCTGAACAGCAATGCCAACAGGTTCAGTATGGTAACCTGCCCATCCCTCCATTTCCCAACCAGAGAAAGTGTTGTGTAGAAGCGGAGAAAGAAGGAAGAGAGAAACTGGGGAGGTTTTGGCCACCACTGCTCTATTTTCAGATTGCACATTCCTTTCAGTTCAGGGAAACAACTAGTGATGGATGATGAACTGGGACCACAAGGTGAAAGAGCTTGGAATTTGTCTTTGGGGCTCAGCAGCAGGAACACAAATCTGTTTCCCCATTCTAAAACAAGACCAAGGGTGTTAATTCCAAACTCTTTTAATTATTGTTTGCAAAATACACTGAAATCATCCTGTGGAAGGAGGAATTGCTGATACCACCATCTATAATGTCTCTGTCATTCCCCCTCTGTTCCTCATTCCCCAGGCTTAGAGTAGTGGGTGTCTCCTCCAAGGAGGAGATAATGAGTTTTATTGTTTGGGTATTAGTTTGCTGGAACTGAGAGAAAAGACAAACCTACCGATGATTACAAGGCTTTACTCCGAGCCCTCAAATGGAAATTGTTTCTGTTTAAACCCAATGAATTAAGCTGAGGAAATTTCCATGAATATTACCCACAACATGGCACCACCCCGATGGACAGCGTGTGTCCCGTGCGGTCTGCAATGTTTTCTCTTGTCTTTGCCAGTGCAAAAAATGGTCTCTTTGCTTCTTAAATAATAAACCTGACACAATCCAGGGTCTTTACATGCTTTGAAACTTCCTAAAGTGTAAGTTTATAAAGCAACTGGGAAATTGACGTATTTGAGCACAAAAATGTGATCGAATGACTTGCTGTGCAAGTCAGATCTGTAGTAAGCAAGGATGCTGTCCCTCAAGGTGCTTCAAAGGAGGCTGTCACATGCTGAAGCATTAGGACGTGGTGGTCTCTTCCATACGAGACCACATGGACTCCATCCAGAGGAGGGTAAGCCACTCTTCGTGGTACAGTACAACCTTCTTGCTTATGGAGATTCCCTTCCCAAGGGGGTTTTCAGTTCAGCTGTCCAGATGAGGAGCTTTTCCCTGCCTGGCTTTTCTCTGGACAACCCTTAGACCATCCTCAGCAACACCTCCAGTTTTGGGCCCCTTCACTACAATAAAGCCATTGAGGTGCCGGAGCGTGTCCAGAGAAGGGCAATGGAGCTGGTGAGGGGTCTGGAGCACAAGTCTTGTGAGGAGCGACTGAGGGAGCTGGGGGTGTTCAGCCTGGAGAAAAGGAGGCTGAGGGGAGACCTTCTCGCTCTCTACAACTCCCTGAAAGGAGGGTGTAGCCAGGGAGGGCTGGTCTTTTCTCCCAGGGAACACGCCATAAGACAAGAGGAAACTGCCTCAGGTTGTGCCAGGGGAGGTTTAAGATGGATATTAGGAAAAATTTTTACACTGAAAGGGCTATTAAGCATTGGACCAGGCTGTCCAGAGAAGTGGTGGAGTCGCCATCCCTGGAGGTATTTAAAAGCTGGGCAGACGCGGTGCTGAGGGACATGGTTTAGTGATGGTTTTGCCAGAGTTAGGTTGATGGATGGACTCGATGATCTCAAAAGTCCCTTTCAACCCAGGCAGTTCTATGATTCTATGATTCTACATAGAATGAGACAGCACTGCATCCCCCTCCTCTCTGCCCTCTGGGCAGGTCTCAGGTGCCCACCACCCTCTCCCAGTGCAGAGCTCAGGACTCACAGGATCCCCATTGACCTGGTGTCACAGAGCATCACCACCAAACCCTGCCCTCTGGCTCTGGCACCAGTGTCTCTAACCAAAGCTCCCAAAAACAGTCTGGGAGCAGCAGTAGCGGCAACTCAACCTAAAGGATCTTTTCTTGCTCTGAGGTTTTCCCAGAGTCGAGGCAGCTTCGTGCTCGGTGCCAGTTTGCTCCCGCTGGCAGCTGTGATGAAAATCCCAGCATACCTCAGAGCAGCACTGAGCTCTGAACCACATTCAGTGTCACAGCTTTCCATCACCGAACTTCACAATTACCCAGCCCCATCCACAGCTGAAAAATATAGGTGAATTCCGTGCGTAACACCCCCAAGGAATCTTCTTAAGTGGGTCAAATAATTTCACATTTAGAAAAACCATGGTACCCAAACCACGTCAGCATATCCACTTAACAGATGGGAGCGCAAAGGCAGAGAAGAGCACTGATTTGCCCCAAGACACATTTGAAACCATGGAAGAAATCAGGGTTTTATCCCAGTTTTCACAGTTCCTACTCCAGAGCAGCATTTGCCTCCATCTCTGTTACAATATTAACCCTGAAACCACTTCATAGATGTTGCTTGTAGCTAACAACAGCAGCACCTTCCAAATTTCCCCCCAAGGTAATTTTTGTTACTGCTTAGACAATTAACAGAGACGTTTTCCTGTGCCAGAGAGGTTAAATTCAAGAGAATACACAAAACACAAACCAAACTCCCCAGGGTCTGATCCTTTCTCACACAAAACTCTTTGCTGCTAAATTAGAGCCTTCAGGGTTAAAAAGAGGGAATATTTCACATTTACCTTCTTTCAAGGGTGTCTCGCATCCCCAAACACTGCTTATCATGTCTTTTAAAAGCATATCCAGCTCTTCGAAACTGGCTCAGTCCCAGTACCAACGAAATTATTCTTCAAGCTTCACGTTCACCCATTTGGGACACCAAGAGGCTCAACTCACAACTTCGCAATGAAGGCATTTTCAAGGGAAATAGCCTTATTTGGGACAATGTCTGCTTTAAATTATGTTGCTTGTCTTCCTCCGGACTCCTCTCCAGGCTCTTGCTGGGTCCTAGCCACTGCTGTGCTCCGGACGGAGTCAGCTACTGTGCAACATCCTGAAGCCCTTGCTTGGGGGCAGGCGTTGAGAAAAAAGGGTGTTTTTTTTATTTTTTTAGGCTTTTTTTTACCAGAGAAACTATCAGGATCGGGCCACGGGTTTGCTGAGGGGAATAAGTGACTTATCGCTGCTGATGCCATTGTTTAGCTGCATGCGTGGTGCAAGGCGGTGTGTTTAGTTTAGGGTTTTGTGTCTGCGAGTTACATTCCCGGAGGGTTGGAGCCTCCTACCCCTGCACCTAAATCACTCTCTGCATCATTAGAAAAGCAGCACTTGAGGATTAAAGGTTTTAAATTCACGGCTGATAAATATAAAAGCCCAGAACCTGAAAACCTGTCCTGGGAGAAATAACTCTTTCTCTCCGCAGTGGTCACACTAATCAGAGTGAGATAGCAGTCTGCGGGCAGGACGGGGGTTCAGAGTCAGCTACCACGCACCTGACTTGATGGGTTTTCACGGCACGAGGCAGGAGTTAGGGATAAAGGCAGGGGGAGTCCGAATGCCCGGGTGAGATGCTGAATTTTTGGCACCGAACACACAGTGCTGAATCTACCAGACCTGCTAGGAAAAATTCCCGTTACAAAAAGGCTGCTTTTCTCGTGCAGAAGGTGATTTCAGATTGCCTGCAAGTTCAGCTTTTTATTTATTATTTTGTGCTGCCCTCTAGGGCTGGAGCAGCTGTCTAATTGCTGGTTTCCCCACTTCCTTTTGTTAATTAAGACCTGCTTCTGGAAAACCTGCCTTTACCCAGATTTCCCCGCCGCTCTTTCCCAACCTCACGAGCCTGAACTGTTGCGATGCACTTTCCCCATGGTTGAAATACTATGCCAAAGAGCTGGGCTCTTATCATCTCGTTTGCTTTGCAATGTGCCCTGAAATGAGCGGCACAAATGAAATGAAGAGGCAGCTGTACGCGTGCGGGCAGGAGAGGGGCACGGTTAGGTGCAATGCATTGAAAAATCCACCTTTAGCTCCCATGTGAACAGCCTGCCAGTGAGATTATCACAACCCTGGACAGGCTCCCCTCGAATGGGCTCTCATCAGACTGGTTTTGATCACCTTCCCCCAAGCACATAGTGTCTTGAGCTTCCCTTGGCCAGAGCTGGCTGTAGCTTAATGCCTTTGGCACGCTCCCTCCCTCTGCAATCCCCTCGGTTCAACCTGGGGACCACTGTGGTGTCCAGAGGTTTAAATGCCTTTGGGATGCTCTGGGTTTAGGGCTTGCCTCATCAGCAGCATGCATTAGCACTTGCGACGCACAGCCACTTTCGGAAGGAAAACCTCAAGTATTTGAGGTCTTCAAGAAAAGAAAAATACTTTTTTAAAATGATTTTATTTTTAAATAGGATGTTTTGGTTTGATTTGGAGAAGGAATACAAATATCATGCCTGTAACGAAGAGTAGCGCGTGCCCTGGATGATTGCAACTTCACATTTTCCTACACCTGTGTGCTCAGAGCACTGTGGGAAGTTTGGACTTAGAGGGGAAAAAATAGCAGGGCTTTTGTTGGGTGTGTTTTTTAAAAAGCCAGCTCTGTTCCTCAAGCTGTTTTACTGAGTGGCCGAGCAGCTGTGCCAGCCGAACTGTGAAGAAAAGCCTGGACGGAAACAAATGCCAAGACAGGAGGGAAGGGCATGCACTGATTCTGCTGCTCAGGACTTTGCGTCATTAAAACCACGGCCTTAGAGGCACACCAACTGCACCGGGAAAGATCAGCGGTGTCCTTACCATCTTTGCCCTTTCCTAAAGGGGACCTGACAGCAAATAGTTTCAAAGACCCTGAAGCATGTGGCTGACTTCCCATTTTCAATATTTTCATGCTATGGGCTACCCAGCAGGTTACTCCCTACAGTGGCATCGAAACGTTAGCACGGTGTGTGCTCAGCAGCCACATCTGCAGAGCAAGGGTCCTCTCCATCGGAGAGACTGGGTCGTCTCTATTGGAGAGGTTGGGTCATTCTCCATCAGTCAGATTGGAGAATCAAGCTCTTTTGCCCACCCGCAAAAGATACCAAGGGTTGTCCCACCCCACTGTTGCCAAAGGGGTTGCACCTGTGACTTGGTGAAATCAGGCCCTTCCTGATTTTCCTGTGGTCTCCTCAGTAATCGCTGCCTGCTCAGTTTCTGCCAACGTCAGTCGGATTTCACCCCATGTCACCCGAAGCCAGGATAGCATGGGGATGAGGGCTGGTGGGCACCTCACTAGACCTCTCCTCTTCTCCAAACCCTATTCCCAGTCTGACCCAGTGCAAGAAGGAAAAGCAAATCCCAGACACTGGCTCTCACCAGCCAGTCCGTAATCTGCTGCAGGTTCCCAAGGGCTTTGGATAAACAAGAATATGTCTTGACGATTATGTGTCTTGAACCTCCAGACCTTTTGGAGCCTGTCCATCCATAAGGCTGCTGCTTTCTAAGGCACTGCTTTTTGGTTGAGTCCTGCGTCGAGCTGCATGAATCAAACTCTCCAGAGAAGTAAACAAAACAAGCTCCCACCTTAGAAAGTGGGTCTGAACTGCAAGGGCAGGAGCGGGACAAGTCTTGCTCCCTTTCAACTGGAATAGCTCCCCGGTGATTCATCCCACCAGGGAGCTGGAGGTAATATTAATATTAATCCTATTGAAAAATAAATAGCCCGTGCCATCCTCAGCCACAGCCTCTGAGGAGGCGGCACAGCTCCAGCTCCTGAGACCCTACGACATCTCCAGGAGATGCTTCTCCTACTTTGGTTTGCTCATGCCTTCTGTGCTGTGCTTGGTCTCTCATGGGCAGACGCAGCCTCCTGCCTCTCTGGTGTCAAGTCCACACACCAAAATAGGGAATCCTACATCTCCTGTAATCCCAATGTGGATTTTCCCCTGCCTCTTGAAGCTGCTGCCTGCCTGCCTTCTCTCTCTGTGTCCTCTCTCCATGTGCACCTCCATCAGGTGTGCAGCCAACAGCATTTCCCCACCAAAAATTAACCTTTCTAATTAATTGGACACACAGGGTTTAGCCAGTTCCCCTCCGTTATTTGCCTTTTTGTCTGCTCCTTTCTCCAGGAGAGAAAATGAAAACGAATGACAGTCACATGAAGCCCACCAGTCTGGAGACTTTGTGGGCAAGGGGCTGGATGAAGGCACAGCAGTAGATGGGAAAATGAAAACACTTCCGTCAACAAAAACTGACGTAAACCAGCATTTGAAGATTAAACTATTTGAACATGAAATGCTCTCCCTGGAGAACGAAATTCCTGGAGAAACTCAAATCCAGGAACCAAACCAGAACCTTTTCTCACCAGCTTTAATCTAAGCACAGCAAAGACAGAGAGAAATTGGTTTAAAATTCAGCAATTTTTCTTTTACTGATGGTGGAGTCAGTGTTTGAGGCAAGGAGCACTCAATTTATGTGATCCAACAGGAGATAAAATGAAAGGAGGAAAACTATTTCTGATAGATCTGACTTGCATGATACTGATACCCTGCCTCGAATCCACCCATCCATCCCTGTATCAGTAAAAGGCCGAGCACTGATACAGTCACTAAGCTGTAACCATCTGCTTTAGAAAGAGATGCCTGATAGTGAATTTCTGTCACTGAAAACTAAAGGATTTCAGCATTTTAGAATAATAAGATGATTTTAAGGTTGGAGTGATGACGTCTTAGTAAAAAAAAACAAATTTCCACTGCTGTGGAAAGCCAAACTTTGGCTTCTATTTAAGGGAAACATGTTTATGCTTTTATCAAAAATCCAACAGGGCTCGGCTTTAGGAAATTATCTGTGACTTTTAGATAAACTAGGATTTTCTGAAACTTTACTATTTCCAAATATTGTCTAAACATGAATTCCTTGCCCTAACAGTCCAGATGCAGCAAAGCCCTCTCAGTAAAGTCACCGCTCACCCAAGGTGACATTCAAGCTGTCAGGATCTTAAGGGTAGAAAAATAACCCTGCCGCCTCACACCTCGTGCTCCGAGAGGCAGACTTCAATGACAGCGCGGAGAGTAAGAGAAGCTGACGAGCTAAAACAGCATTTTGCCCATTTTGCCCCGGGGACCGGTGTGATTCGCCCAAGGCTATATCAGGGGTCGGTGTCGGAGAGCTGGGCGAGCAGCGCTTAATCAGCGCACACAGTGCTGGGCTCTGCAGCACTCCCGGTTCAGAGCGCTACAATGCGGTAACACCATAAATAGACTAAAGTCCTGCGAAGAAAGAAAAGAAAGAAAGAAAGAAAAAAAAAAAAACAAACCCCGCCACATGTCCCCTTCTTCCGTTACTGTAAACACAGAGAATAATAACAAAGCAGGCATATGACAACGGTATTGTTATAAACTAACCAGTGCCTCCTTAACGTAAAGGATCTCACTCGCTGCAGTGCAAGTCCCTGATGGATTAAATATACAGCTGTGTGCATTAGAGCCATCTACACAGGGTGTTTAGTCCGTTCCTCAGCCTATTCATAAACACAGCATATTTTATTTATACAGTACCTTCCTCATCTGTGTTATTTTTAAAGGCTGCAGCTCTAAGTCACCGGAGCCCCCGTCTCTCCCGCCGGCGAAAGCTCAACTTTCCAGCAGGCTCCCGGTTTCGCACGCGTCTCCACATACCTGCTCTGTGGCTGGAGGAGGAGGAGGAAGAGGAGGAGGAGGAGGAGGAGGAGGATTCGCCTCTGCTTGCAGCCTTCTGCCTCCCGGACTCTCCCAGCAGCCTTTCCAGCGCAAGCCGAGGAAGAGTTTCCTTGGGGAAGTCGTACCTCTGTTGCATGCCAGCTGACTAAAACTCTGAGAGCTCCGAGAGAAGTTTGAAGTCACAGGGAAAAAAAAAAAAAAAATACTCCCCATAGACTGGTCCTTGAATTCATTCCTTCGCAGTCATGAGCTCTTATATATTCCCAGGCTCCCACGAGCACGTGAATACATACCTCCGTAATAGTTTTAAAATGTGTGTGTGTCCTCTGCGCTTCTCTTTATTTTCCATTTCGTTCGTTCAACCTTGGCTTATTTCCTGCCGTTCCTCAGCTGGTAATTACGCTCCTCTCGTATTGACACATGAAACAAGTCTGTGAATACCACAAAAAATCCCCTCCGTGGGCTTCGGGGACACGTGCTTATCTCTGAAGTTCGCCGTTCCTGTCCCATGGATGTGAGCGTGTGGCTTTCAGCTACAGGGACCTGCAGGTACTCGGGGACATCTCTCACCAGGGCTGGGGTAAATCGCTGGCTGCAAACCCTAAACTCCAAGTCCCAGCAGGATGGGGTGCGGAGGAAAAAGGTGTATCGAAGGGAAGCGCTGTAGCAGGGCAAACACATCGCCTTTGGTGTCCCGACGGCTCAGGTGTGTCTCTGTGGCACAGCGGTGGGATGGCCAAACGCACCCTCGGGGGAAAGGATAAATTCAATTTAACACTTGAATGGGTGCTAACGGAAACACCTCATAGAAAGGGCAACGAGACAGACCTTTATTTCTTTTCCTTGGGTGTGAAACGCCCTTTTACTTCAGAAGCAATGCTCTCATGTAAATCAGTAGGAGACCTGCACACTGCCCGTGTCATCTTCATCTGCTCAGAAGAAGTGCCTGGGCAGGTGTCCACTGTCTCCACATGTTGGTTTGAGGAGTACAAACCTCTAAGGTTTCACCAGCTCCTGAGTCTTAGGACCAAACTGAGTCTTGGCTTCACCAGCCAGGACCCAATCTCCCCAGGGCCACCCCACCAGGGAGCCCCACCAGGGACCACTGCAAACCTCCCACCTTCTCCCCTAGGTGCATGAGGAACACCTTCACTGAGTGACCTTCCCCTTGGAGGAGACATTTGGCTTCAGCATCGGGTGTTTTCCCCCTTTTGCACTGTGATGTGCAATGACAGGCAATTTTCACAAAAAAAACCCGGGGTGCTGACTCCCTCCTTCTGGACAGCATCAATTCTGTTCCGCTTTCCTGCTTCTACTTATTAAAATCAGATAAAAGCCATGTCCTTTTATACCATGTGCCAAGCAGCTTCATGGATTCTGCTAAACATATGCTGTCCCCCAGCCTTTGCTTCTCTGCAACAGGTTACTGCTCATTTTCTGTAGCACACCAGCTCCTGTGAGTCAGAGTTACTTCAGATGCTGCAGCATACTGGGAGACCCAAGATGAAACCCTCTACAGATGTGAAAGATGTGGTTCCTCAGATGTCGCGGTAAATATATTTTGCACGTATTGTTGCAATAAGTATGTAACAAGGGTAATAAATTTAATAGTAACTTGTACATAATGATCAAGAAGTAAACAATAATGATTTTATTACTGCAATCACCATTGCCTGTGTACATGTATAGCTGTATATATGTATTTATTAGAGGCCAAATGGCTTAAGAATTAGTAAGTAAACTATCTCTTATTGACTTGTCTCAGCAACAGCAGCAGATCCTACGGAGCATCTTGCTTGTGTGCGGCAGTCCTAAAACCTCATTGATGTCCCCAGATTGGCACTTTCAAGGTACATTGGGCAGTACCGAGGAGTGAGCTTGTGATCTCAAAGTTGTGTTTGCCCCCTCCATGCAATGCCTAAACTAACTGTCCGCTATTACTTCATCTGCACCATGCCTAGTCAATACGTCCACACTGTTGGGTTTGACACGAGCTCGACATTGACGTGTTGATGCACACATCTCCCACCCAAGCCGAAACTCACCTATTACTCCCTCCTGGCTTATTTGGCTGGGACTGACCCACAAAGAGACTTCACTGAGGCATAAGGGCATATTCTATCCCCTCCTGTCACCATGCCAGGCCAACCTGATGGCCAACTTGATGTCACAGCAGCCAAGCCTGGAGGACAGCTGTGGACCTGCTGTTTAGAGACAGGGGTCCAATTATATTTTCCAGGTGATGCATGGCTAGCTTATAGGAAATTGGCCTATCACAGAAAGAAAAAGAAGTCTCCTGACAATAAAGTTCAGACTCATAAGCAAGCAGAAGGAATTATTCCCACATATCCTGCTGTTGTTAGACCTCCATCTCTGGTGTGTGGGTCGCAGAAGACTTGGGTCAACCTATGGCTAATTCCCAGTGACACTTGAGTGCTGATGTTTCTCCAGTTACATCTCTCTCGTTAAAGATGTGTCTCGCAGCGAGTGATCCCTGGCCTGATCCGCACAGACTTGGCTCTTCTCTAGAGCAAGTTGGCTATGTCCAGGTATGCAGCACTCAGATATCTAGCTCTGGATGGTGTCCCCACAGCCCTGAAGGTCATTTTTTCACTGTTACATTTCTTTCAGGGTGCTTTGAATAATGTAGAGACAGCGTGCAAAGCCCGTTGGGATAGTGAAGGAGGACTTTATGAAGCAGAAGCAGCCAAACCTGATGCAGGCCCTGAAGAAAACCCCAGAACTACACCCAGTTTGGAAGGAACAAGCTGGTTTGGTGGGGAAGGGCACCCATGAGAGAGCTAACTCACAGTGTGGTTGACTGTGGGGAGCCAGGTTATCTGACAATGTTGATGTACCCATGCAAACCCCATGAAAGAACCTGAGGACACCAGGAGGTACGCCACACCCTGAAGACTTGTAGCATCATGCCTCCAAAACTGCTTACAAGCACCAATCCTGCGATGATTTCTGTTGGTGTCTGCCATGCAGAAATCCTTTACATCTCCATGCTGGGGCAGCAGGATGTGGTAAGCGGCAAATCCCACTTCAAAAAAAGGGCCACATGTCAGTGCTGGTCACACAAGATCAACCCCGGGCCATGTCCTGCCATAGGCTCAACCCCTCCAAGTCTCATGGGCTTCCCACTCTTCCATGGGAGAGGTGAGCAGGCTTGGCTGGTGGGGCTGGCATGGAGACAAGCAGAAGCGCATAAACAGAAAGTAAAACTCCCAGCTACTGAGGTGCTCCAAGACATCACTGCCAGTATAAGCATCATTATCTTGAGCTGACGTTAACCCAGTTGCTTTTCAGAAATTACACTAAAAGAAAAGAAAAGAAACCAACCAGGCAGAGATGAACTGGCAGTTTTTAATGACTTGCAAAAGATTAGAGGTTGAACACATGCTCACCTCACGCTTAAAATAGGCTGTATCATGTCAACAGGATGCCCATCTCTAATTACAAATGATATTTCCCCAGACTAAACAAAGTTTGATATTTATGCTCCATTTCCTCCAGCTCCAATTATAGTCTGTTCTTTTAAAAAAAATACATGAGGAAGAAGAAGGCCAAGAACTTTGTTCTGGCCTCTCTTTCTGTTCCTGGTGTTGGTCAGGGAAGTTTGCCACGTGACGATGCTTTGCACGCTGGGATTCTGGCTTGCCTTTGTGCTGACACTGGTGGTAAGCTGGACAGGGAGATGTCCTCCTGGTCGCCAGGTTAGTTGTGGTTCCTGTCCCGTCTCAGACTCATCAATATGTTGCCTGCATCTCTCAGGCCCCGTGTCTTTATTTATCCTGGAGGAAGATGCTGCTCTTGATATCTCTCTGGAATAGGCCTGGCTTAGTCCCCTCTGGTACCAACCATAACCTTCCTCAGATCCACCTGGCCTTGGGTCATGAAAACGTTGCCATTGCAAGATGCAGACAGCTCCACTTACAACTGCAAAGCAGGCATACCTTAGCTAGCTCCAAACCATCTAGCAGTAATCAAAGTAGCTGTGAAATTAATCCAAAAAGTAGGGTAAAAAATTCATGTCCAGCTCCCCTGGAACACTCCACACTCACCCACCCAGATATGACTAGCTACGAAGGGGTCAGCTGTGTTCACACTATGATGCGGCGATTTGCAGGATGGGCATAGTCCTGGCTCATCTTGTCACTTGGGTGGCTGCCTGTTCCCAGGCACTGCTAGATGCCTAGGCAGGCAGTGCTACAGAACTGAACAAGAAAGCAAAATGCACATAACAGTGCTCGAGAAATTTGTGCAGTGCTTGGGGGACATTGTATGTCACTTGGAATCGCAGATACTGTTGAAACTCCCAGTGTGAGCAGGTACCACCATAGGATTTAGATGAGGTGACTTTGGTGATAAGGTGACTCTTCTGCAGAGTGAGAGACTGCAGAAGATCTGAAGAGCTACAGATGTTGTCTATCTGGACTTCTGTAAGGCCTTTGACACACCCCCCCCCCCCCCCCCCAACATTCTTCTGTCTAAATTAGACAGCTATGGATTTGGTGGGTGGACTGTTCAGTAGATAAGGAACCGGTTGAATGGTCACATCCAGAGGGGAGTGGTCAATGGCACAATGTCCAGATGGAGATCGGTGACAAATGGTGTCCCTCAAGGATCCATATTGGGACCAGTACATTTTAATATCTTTCATTCCAACCTGAACCATTCTGTGATTCTATGATCAATGACATAGACTGTGGAATTGAGTGCACTCTCAGGGAGTTTGTGGGTGACACCAAGCTGAGTGGTGCGGTTGACACACCTGAGGGATGGGATGCCATCCAGAGGGACCTGGACAAGCTCAAGAACTGGGCCCATGTGAGCCTCATGATGTTCTGCTGGTACAGGGTCCTGCACCTGGGTCAGGGCAACCCCCTGTATCCATACAGTCTGGGGGATGAAGGGATGGAGAGCAGCCCTGTCAAGAAGGATTTGGGGGTGCTGTGGGGTGAAAAGCTGGACATGAGCCAACAATGTACACTGGCAGCCCAGAAGGCCAACCGTATCCTGCATCAAAAGAAGCGTGGCCAGCAGACTGAGGGAGGGGATTCTGCCCCTCTGCTCCTCTCGGGGGAAACCCCCCTGCAGTGCTGCCTCCAGCTCTGGGGCCTCAGCACAGGAGAGACACGGAGCTGTTGGAGCGGGGCCAGAGGAGGCCCCGGAGATGCTGGGAGGGCTGGAGCCCCTCTGCTGTGAGGACAGGCTGAGAGAGTTGGGGCGGTTCAGCCTGGAGAAGAGAAGGTTCCGGGAAGACCTTACTGCAGCTTTTCAGTACTTAAAGGGGGCTTATAAGAAAGATAGGGACATACTTTTTAGCAGGGCCTGTAGTGATAGGACAAGGGGTAAAGGTTTTAAACTGGAAGACGGGAGATTTAGGTTAGATATTAGGAAGATATTTTTCACTCTGAGGGTGATGAGATACTGGCCCAGGTTTCCCAGAGAAATTGGACGTGTCCAAGGCCAGGTTAAATGTGACTTTGAGAAACCTGGTCCAGTTGAAGGTGTCCCTGCTCATGGCCGGGGGGTTGGACTAGATGACCTTTAAATGTCCCTTCCAACGCAAACCATTCTATGATTCCATAAGATAACAAAAGCACAGCTGGAGAGGAAATGATGGACAGATGCGGGGGTTGATGGGACATGAGGCAGTGAGACAATAACGTGTGGGCAAAATTGCCAGGCAAGAAAAAGTATAGCATGGGAGCTGCAGAGAGTCCCATCATTTTCTGGGGGAGAAAACAGTGCAAGTGGAATTTGTGTTTGCATTGTGGGGGCCCAAAACTGCCTCCAGGGTCCTCTGTTTTAATTTTCTGGTGGCTGTGGGCCTCAGACTTACACCATTGCCCAGTGAGACTTCGAGGCATGGCTTGCAGGCAAAGTTGCCAGGTGAACATCTTGAGAAGATGAAAATAAAGGCAGAGACCTTCTGCCTTGCACTTGCCCTGCCGGCTCTGATGGTTGGAGGCAGCCTGCATCCAACATAGATTTTTCAAGTGCCTCTGGGCTTTGTCCGCCCCACCCCTACCATCTCCAGGGATGTCTTCTAGCCTGTGCTTGAAACATCCCAAGTTTTATCAACAGGTTCAGGAAATTGTGCTCTATGTGACAAATCTGGTTTATCTTGAAATGGCAAACCAGACGAGACTGATGTGGTTTCTTTTGTGAATACTTCTCATATCTCTGCCTGACACTGCAATAGCAGGAGGATCTGTGAATCAGGTGGTGCCAAACAAGCTGCAGAACAGTTTGCTCTGCTGCCTCTGTTAATGGGGTTAAAGATCATGTTTCTCTCTTTAGATCCCCTACTCCATTCAAAATGTGAAATATCATCCATTCTTCTTCCTTCTTTTCATTTTCTTTTGAGTGGGAGAATGAAAAGGAAAGCTGGTCTCTGCCACCGATTTTTTAGTCCCTGCTATTGACTCAGAACTTGTGAAAATGACTTTAAGCTATCAACCACCACTGAAATAATCAGTTTTCCCTTTTTATTTTTCCTTCTCTTTCCACCTCTTTGCCATGTTTACTTTGGGTAGGTGCTGTCTTACCACAGGGAAGCTATAGTGAGGGCATTACTGGGGCTATATCTGCAAGGCCTTGAAGCTGATCATGAAACAGGTAATTTTCAGCTCTCGTGGAAAAGGTTTTCACCACAGTTGGTTGAGAGTGTGATCTGCCCTCTCTTTAGCTCCTTCTATGCTGATTTTTCAGGCAAACACTGAAAAAAAGAAAGTTGCAATCGTATCCTAGGGAGAGAAGAAATGACTTAGAAATGCTCTATTTTTGTCATGTTCCTTAAACCGTTTGATCCTTCCCATAGCCCCTTGATCCATCACTACGTCATCGCTTATTGAAAGCATTTTTTTTTTATAGCCCACAGCTGGATTCTGGGTTATTTCCAAAATGTCTTTGCTTCCTGCGCAGTGTGTTGGCTTTTCTTGAGTAATCTAGCTCCCACCCCCAGTGATGTATTTTGGGGTTTTTTTGCATGGAGGGAAAAATATTTAAGCCCAGGCTTCATCCCTGAGCATACTCCTTGCTGTGCTGACAGAGTACATCATGGCCATCCCTGTGCACAGTGCTTTGAGTGGAACATACTCCTGAAGGAGAAAAGTACCCGCACCATCTAACAACCCCTCCACACCAAATGATGAAGCGGGGGTACATTGGGAGACATGGGGAAATGAACATTAGAGTTATTTCAGTGGAGAGAGAAAGCAGACATAGGGCAACATCCTGAAAAAAAATGCGGTTTTAGTCCTGCTCATTGAACAATCTCTCTGATTGTTCAAAAGACTGGAAATTTAATTTGATGCTGAACGTCTCCTCCTAGATTTTGGAGGTGGGATGCCCTCAGCAAAAGCTTTGGATCCATTGCACAAGCCGCATTTCCACTAGGAAGTTTAGTGCACAGGAATGGTGAAATATGGAGAATAAAAAAGCAGAGATAACTGTGCTCAAACATGTATCATCAGCCCCCTGTCAAGCACAAGTAGAAGAAGCTACAGCAGCAGCATTGAAGATCAGAGTAAACTCCTGGTCTCCTTTTTCCTATACAAATTTGTAACCCCAGAATGATGTCATGGTTGAAAAAGATGAGCTATCTCTGATCAAATGTAGACATCTGCAAGGCTGGCATCTATCAAATAAACCACTGATCTTGATATCCTTCGCAGCTCATGGAGGGAAATGGAAGCCCTTCTTGCTGATGATTCATCTCATGCTCCAGCAGATGAGTCACCCACAAGGAGCTCCTACTTTCTCCTGTGAACGCGAAGGGAGTGGTGGGTGACTAACATAGACACAGATTCAAAATTAAAGGAAATGAGTCCCTCTCGCAGTCAGGAAACAGAGAACTGGATTTCTTGCTGATTGTGGGTATACCTCCTGCTGGTATAAATCCCAGCTTTCCTGCCCAGGTTGGACATATCGATCACTTAAAATACTTTCCAGATTTTCATTGGAAGAAGCCACTTGGGGTTGGTATTTCCGAATGTGTTACAAATATTATAAGTGATTCTGCCATTCTGTTGCTGCTTTGAGGGTCTGACATCTACCACCCCGCTGAGCGAAGCCCTGAGCAGGATACCTGCCCTGAGGAGTGTCTGTGCCTCTATAAAGCATGTCCTTATTCACAAATGCAAATTCTTTGTTAGCAAGTTGGGATGTAGCTTCTGGGGTTAGACTGTACATCCCTTTTCCTACTCAGGTCAAACGCACTGGATTTTAGACAATGATCTCATGAGCCATCATATCTAGAAGGTCTGTCTGTGCCACATCATAAGCATCTCCTGGTTGGAGGAGCATGCTTCTCAGGATTTACTTTCTGGTGTCAAGACTCCTGTATTTTTATACCCTCCAGAGCATGAGTGAAAAGAAGAGAAGCTCTTCTTTGCTCACTGTACCTTCATTTGCTCATAGAATCACAGAATAGCTTGGGTGGGAAGGGACCTTCAAAGGTCATCTAGTTCAACTCCCCTGCCATGAGCAGGGACATCTTCAACTAGATCAGGTTGCTCAGAGCCCCGTCCAACCTGGCCTGGAATGTTTCCAGGGATGGGGCATCAACCACGTCTCTGGGCAACCTGTTCCAGTGTCTCACCACCCTCAGCGTAAAAAATTTCTTCCTGATATCTAGTCTGATATCTAGTCTGTCCAGAGGGTCCATGTTCCTGCTAGCACACCTCATACCTTAATGGATGAAATAAGCTGTTCCTAGGACTCAGAACCACGAGATTGGCCACATTGCTTATTGGTTCACATCAGCATCACTAGATTCAGATCTCAACTGTTTTCAGCTGTCAGGTAAGACAGTCTTGATAGATGTTTAACAGGCTCATCGAAAAGTGGAGGCACACAGCTCCCACTGACCTTCCCCTTTCTCCAGACACACACGTGCCAATATCCCTTCCTCTTTCATCCGCAGCACTGAGGAAGCTTCTCACCTTTCACACGTGACGCTCCCTGTGGTTACCCCGTGGTGGCCTGCTCCCGGCTCAGCACATTTCATCCTTGAAAAATGCAGAGAATTTCTAAAAAAACGAACAAAAAAAAAAAAAAATAGCCAGCGTGTTGTGCAACATCAGGTTGTCTTAAGGCTCGAGATTCAGGGTAAGAAAGTCATCGGAGGTGGTCAAAGAAAACATTGGCAATACTTTTCTGGGCGCTGAACCATTCGATCATTGACATGTGCAGGGAACACATCGGACAACTGATTTACATATACTTTGCCTGCCCTCTGGTGGTGAATGGCTGCTGATTAATTGTATGTATAGGTAGCTATTTATATGTAGCTACCTATATATATAGAGTATACATGTATACACATGTACATATATATATATATGTATGTGCCTATGCATATGCATTGACATATATGGCGGAAAATGCTTTCACCTGAATTGTACCTTGAACCTGAACGTTGCAGATGTGAGTGGTAGAATTATTGTCCTTGGCCGTAGATGGTCTTTTTAAATGCTGAAGGTTTTCCACCTTACTGTGATTGTGCTAACACTTAGATAAGTTAAAATAATTCAGCATGAAAATAATAAAAGTATAGTTGAACGTTTGTTCCAGCTTGGACAGACCAGTGAGCTCTTCATGCGTCCTCTTCCTCTCTATAAATAAACTCTGGCAAAACTGGGTGAGCTGTACAAAATCAAGAGCAAAATGTTTTTCCAGGACCAGTTCTTGCAGCAAATACAGGACAGCATAAAAATAACTGCTGCAGCGTGGATGTGCTTTCCCCTACACAATGCCAGCCTGGGTTAGTGGGAGGACACAGAGAGAAAGGTGGCCCTGGGCTGAAAGCTTGGAGTAGATATATTCCTTCAGCCCCTCAGTGGTGTTTATTTTCAGTTCACCAAGGGCTCAACACCATATTTCCTACAAATGTGTCCAGCACCTGGACATGAGGTAGTGAAGATAGGTATGTTCAACACTGCAGCTCTCAGGACTTATATAAATATAAGAAGTATTGCTTAAACTTGGTATTCTTAGCCTTTTGTCTTTGACGTGACCTATTACAGTGGGAAGGGCAGCAAAGGTGGCTTCTCAGGCTCTATTCATATCGATGGGGTTTATCTTTGTCTAGAGGGAAGTGAACCAGAGAAACTTCTCGTTTCAACACCTTCATTCACCACTCAGCATTTCCAAGTGAAACTACAGTCTTTCCCTTTTGGGAAAAAGAACCCTCAGCCCTTGGAGACCTTGAGATTTGCAAGCCCTTCTGTAGAGTATTATCCCAATTTCATATCTGCTTTGGATTGTGTTTCAAAACCATGCACAGGGATGAGCACACTATGTCCCTGGTAGCCTTAGACAACATAGAGGTGGTGCCCATCGTGTCCAAACACAACATTTATAGCACATTGTCCAGTGACTGTGGCAGTACTTATCTTCCTTTCTGTCTCACAGTAGCTCCATCTGAACAAGTGACCAGTTCCTGGGTGCTGGATTCAACTGTTAAATTGCTACCACCAGTGGTCCCTTGGCCAACAAGCACCACTTCAAACAATCCCAGGGCACGTCTGGGGCCAGGGGTATTTCCACCATGTAGTTTGGGTGTTTGGGAGGGGAAGCCAGTTTATTACCTGGTTCCAGTGCCAGGGAAGGGTGTAATTTAATCATGTAGGTGTCACCATTGCTTTCCGCGGAGTATCCCTTTGTGCTTTTCCATGTTTAAGGTCACAGAAGTCTCATGTGAGGTAGTTTTCTCTCAATGCTCAGGGCCTTCTGATGTTCCAGATTTGGAGGAATGACTTGCTGGAGACCTCTCAGGATGTGAAACTTACTGTCCCACCACAACCAGAGGACTCCCCAGCTAGGGAGGTTCTTCACCCAAATCCTTTCCACCTGCCTTATCTTCTGCTGGCTGGGCACATGTGGACAACAGTGCCTGAACATACAACCAAGGTAGGTTCATCCCACCTAAACAAAGACCTTTGTATTCTAACCTTGCCTGGTCTTGTATCTCCTGTCTCATTCCACACGCACCAGTGTTGGACAGTCTGCACTTTTCCCAATGCTCAACCACCAGGATAAAGCTACAGCAGTAGGGGTAGAGAGGAAAAGGTTTCCAGGCTGATCCCTCCTCCCCATAGCCCAAGAAGCAGCGTTCACTGGGTCACCCTGTAGATTGGACCTGAGGCTTGGACCCACCATGAGTATTGGGTCATATTTCCCTCTTGGCCTGGCCGTGTTGCAGTCCTGACAGGTGCAGTCAACCAGAGCAACCTCGATGACATCTCTCCATGAATAAACTTTGGCACATTATTTGGATAACAACCTGGGATTATTCCCTCCGGTGCTTTCTACGCGATGATGGTGTCTGGGGAGCTAGAGTTACAGATTTGGCCAGGCAGACAATCACCTCCACAGGGAGCCCACACAAGTAGGTTAAACAAAAGCTTTATTTCCACACTGCATTCTTGGGACACGGTGCCAAGATTTCACAGACGGCTCAAAACAAGGACTGGCAAGGAATGCGCTGCTCCTGTGATGCTTTCTTATTGCAAACAGCCCTGAGTCACAAAATGTGTGTTCAGAGCCAAGCCTGAACTTCCTTTAAAATAAGAAGTGTTCAGATATTAAAAATTTTCAGCTTTGTTCTTTAAAGCAATAATGTACTAGAGCAAAGCTCACATACAGAAAGGTGTAAGGAGTTTCTACGCCACCAGACCCTCATACATAGTTAAAGCCCTCTGGTACTACAACAGGAGAAATATTCAATAAGCCACATTTTTTAAAGCTGTTAATTGCAGGACATCTGCCACCAGATATTATTCTGTGCTAAGCGGTGTTCGGGCAGTGCGCTGCTCCTGGTGAGCAAAGACCTCAAGACCGGAGCTTCGTCCACGCAGAGTCTGTTTGCTGCCTTCTATTCCTGCCCACAGTTTTCTGGCAAGCGTGGAGAAAGGTCAGCTGGTTTCCTGCAGGATTTCAATATTTTGAAATGCTATTTCAGTTCCAGCTTCCGAGCGAGAAAATAAATAAAGAAGGAAATTGGATGTGGAGGTTGGATCCGAGACATCTGCCTCCGGGGTTGCTTTTCAGCGAGAGGCTGGAATGGGTATTGGAGATAGCCAAGCAGACGGGCAGCTGAGCTCTCTGGCAAGCAAACTGCTAGAAAACCAGACCCTTTTCCATTTGAAAACTGCAGAACATTTGCAACTTGGCAAACCTTAAAAACAATAGCAAAAAAATCTTCAGCGCTAATAAATGCCTTCTGTTCAAGACCAACTGGAATCTCATGCATCGTATTGTGGTTTTCGTTTGGACATCAGGCCTATGAAGATATAACATACTTCAGCTTTGGTCCTTGGCCCTATATTGATTTTCCCTGAGTTTCTCTGCATATGTTCCTGAAAAATGTTCCAGACATCTAGCTTTGTGAAAATTAGTGTATTTATTTTCAGTCTGTTGTACATTTTTCTTTTTAACTGTGCCTGCAGTCTGTACTACCTAGTTTGGCTCCTGGACAGCCCCAGGTTGCAAAGAGATAGTGGCAAAAGGGAGATTTAATTCCTTTGAATAGAATTATTTTAATGTGCCGATGAAGCAGTCAATAAGAGAGAACCAGCTGATAAAATTTTTCTTGACTGCCAGGAGATCTTAAACAGGTCCCATGCAGGAAAGGAGAGTGTATTGCACCGAGTAATGACAAAGTGAAGAGCAAATGCCATGGATCAAGACTGATGTGGAGGCAGGAAGCAAAGAGGATAATTACATGATCAGGATTCACTGTGCAACAACTTTCATGGGTGGTCCTCGCAGTCCCCCACTGGGTCCTGTGCTGTTTAACAGAATTTAGAGATGCTTACAAAATTCAGTAAGGGCAAGTGTAAGGTGCTGCACCTGGGCAGGAATAACCCCATGCACTAGTCCAGGTTGGGGGCTGACCTGCTGGAGAGCAGCTCGGTGGAAAGAGACCTGGGAGTCCTGGTGGACAACAGGATGACCATGAGTCAGCAATGTGCCAATGGCATCCTGGGGTGCATCAGGAAGAGTGTGGCCAGCAGGTCGAGGGAGGTCATCCTCCCCCTCTGCTCTGCCCTGCTGAGGCCGCATCTGCAGTACTGGGTCCAGTTCTGGGCTCCCCGGTTCCAGAAGGACAGGGAACTGCTGGAGAGGGGACAGCAAAGGGCTACCAAGATGATGAGGGGGCTGGAACACCTCTCTTAGGAAGAAAGGCTGAGGGATTTGGGTCTCTTCGGTCTGGAAAAAAGACGACTGAGGGAGGATCTTATCAGTGCTTAAAAATACTGAAAGGGTGGGTGTCAGGAGGATGGGGCCAGGCTCTTTTCAGTGGTGGCCAGTGACAGGAGAAGAGGTAACAGGCACAAATTTGAATATAGGAAGTTCCACCTAAACACGAGGAGGAACTTCTTTCCTTTGAGGGTGGCAAAACCCTGGCACAGGCTGCCCAGAGAGGTGGTGGAGTCTCCGTCTCTGGAGACATTCAAAACCCGCCTGGATGCGTTCCTGTGCCACCTGCTCTGGGTGACCCTGCTGTGGCAGGGGGTTGGACTGGGTGATCTCCAGAGGTCCCTCACAACCCGTGCCATTCTGTGATTCTGTGATTCAGAATGTCTCAGAGACATCGGTCAAGGAAAGGAGGAGAACCAAGGGAGACTGACATCTGTAGAAATCATGAAGTCAGGCTTGGGGAGGATTGTGAGGAACTCGAGTGAGTGAGGAAAAGGATGGTGAATGAAATTTAATACTAACAACTAATGAAATTTAATACTAACAACTGTAAAGTCACAAGCACCAGAGGAAAAGAGTTAGGTGCTTCTTACACTGCACAGAGCATGGAGCTGGTTTCATCAGCTCGGGAACTCTCCCTTTTGGTCATTGCAAGAAGACTGGGGGAGTACCCTGGTGCAGGACGAATACTGAAAAGCTTCACCTGCCTGCCTGTCCCAGCAGTCACTGGCCCAGGACTCCTCCATGCTGCTGCCCACCCACCAGCTGCAGGATGCTGGAGGAGAGGATTGCAATACCCAGGGTCTGGAAATCATTGTGGATGCAATAGCTTTTGGTGCATTTTGGGAGGTCTGGTCCAACTCTGTGTGCTAACCCAATCTGCCCTTACATCAGCTGTCTATATCCTACAGCACTGTCCCCACAAGCTGGCACAGCAACCGCGTAGCTCTTCATCAGGCTGAGTTTTGCCTGCAAGAGCTATATCCAAGGCCACCATTTCACAATGCTTCAGCAGGAGCATGGAGAGTTGTAGTTCCTCTGCCTCCTCCCACCTCTACAACTACTTAAAAGGAGGTTGTAGAGAGGTGGGGGTCAGTCTCTTCTTCCAAGGAACAGGCGATATGACAAGAGGCAATGGCCTCAAGTTGCACCAGGGGAGATTTAGACTGGATATTCAGAAAATTTTTTACACTGAAAGGGTTATTAAGCATTGGAACAGGCTGCCCAGGGAAGTGGTTGAATCGCCATCCCTGGGGGTATTTAAAAGCCGGGCAGACGTGGTGCTGAGGGACATGGGTTAGTGGTGGTTTTGTCAGAGTTAGGTTGATGGTTGGACTCGATGATCTGAAAGGTCCCTTCCAACCTAGATGGTTCTATGATTCTGTCCTTTTATTCAAACAGTTATTTTTAATACAAATGTAGTCTGTGATGAGTCACACTAGGACTTTGTGGCACGACTGAAGGGAAATGCAAGGATGTGTGGCTACAGCAGTAGGAAATCCTTAGCACACCTTCACCAGAGATGCCCATGGACTTGCATCCATGGGCATCCATGATGACCGCTGTTACAGCATGTGAGTAGGCGGGTGAAGGCGGGGGAAGCATTTCCCTGTGCATAGAACCTTCCCAGACCACATTCTTGGTTGCATGGACAGAAGAGAGCAGATTGCCCTGATGTCTCCCATACATTCAACAAAGGGATAAAGCTATTGCTGGTGTGAGGACAGACAGCTGACCGTGTGGTGACCGTGGAGCTGTCCCTGACCTCACCACTGAAGGACATATCCCTACAATGCCAAGGTAAATAACCAGAATGTCAGGGAAAGCGGACATGCTGACGTTTTTGCATGAGGATGTCAGGACAGAGACCACATAGTTTCATGAGTTCAAAGAGGGGTAAGGCTGCAGAAGGCTTATCCTCAGCCTTACTCCTGCCTTCACCTGGCTGCAGCTCCAAACCCCAGAGAAGGACCTTGACATTTTCCAATGAGAAATGTGCTGTGGGGAGTGGTATTGCCCCCTTCCCTCTTTAGTATCCCCTGTCATGGAGGGGACTTTCCTTGCAACTGTTTTGGCACACATCCATGCCGTGGCTACTCCATACCTTCCTTGGGTTCTTCTGCATCTCCTCATACCTCCTCTACTTGACTGTCCTGCTGCTCGTTTTTGTATTTGGAGATCTTTTCGGGATCTGCCTCTAAATTACTGAATAATGGAGTGAATATGTGAACAGGGGTCTCCACAGGTACCTCATCTGCACTGAGAGCTGAAAAGTAAGCTGAGATCAAGATAAATATAGAAAAAACAAAGACTTACAGGTGGAGGGATAGGTCTCCAAGGATCTTTATTGGCATTTGGTTTTAATTCACTGTTAAAAATACTGTATGAAATATGAACTCTATTCAGACACTGTATATTGTGCGTAAATACATCTTCTACAGCTTTCAGCGGATTTGCATGATTGCATTAAAATTCACCCTATAACATTAGTGGTAAAACCTCCAGCAATCACATGGTAGGTTCTTGTTGATAGTAGTTTCTAGAGTGTGTGCTTCACTATCCGAGAAATCCACCAAGTGACTTGTCCACAATCACCTGAGAAGTCTGCTGCAGAGCTACAAAATTCACATTTGCTGCTTCCAGCCCCCATCTTCCTCATTACAACATCCAAAGACTAGTTTTAGGAGCAAAATAACAAGAAAAGAGCCTGACGCAGTAATCACAGTTAGTATGGGAAGAAATCTCATGAGTAAGCCTAAACCTGTCTAAACAGAACAACGCCAGGAAAATATAAATATAATTTATGGCTCTCTAACAACAGAGGTTATCACACTCAGGGATGAGTCCTTGGCCTCTTCCTGTTGAAATTAAGAGAAAAAAATACCACTGGCTTCAAAGAGAATTAAGAATTATCCTGGGATTACTAAAGTCGTCAGTGATCAGAACTTTGTTTCTCTGCTACCCTTTCCCACAGATTTACTATTTTATTTTTTTTTAAATAAATTCAAAGAATGTTGTTTATTTTAGAAGGCTACAGGCTGAAGAAAGAATCCAAAAACTGTGTGCAGAAGGGCAGATTGAAATCCCCTCGTTTAAATTGTCTTCAGCTGGAAAATTCAGTTTTTGGCTACCCAACATTTTCATAAAATTGTCTCTTCTTGCATTAACAAAAACACACACTCAAAAGATTAGCTCTTAGTAGGTAATCATGAAATAAAAAGCTGGGTAACCCCAAACTCAAATATATATATATATATCTTTACATATGTGTAGATGTTGAAAGGGAGAACATGTGCATAGTGGTAGATTGAAGAGGTGTGGTGTTGGTTTTGGGTTTTTTTCCTCATTTTAAACTCACATTTGCACAGACCAGTCCAGATAACATCCCTCTCTGGAACTGAATATTGAGGTACGTTGTGTCAGAATTGCCTGGACAATGTCTCTTCCATAGGACTTTATTCCTGAATGAATCTGCAAAGAGAGGGTGAGCACAGAGCAGAAGGCGAAAGCTTTCCTAAGCTCTGTTTGACAGCTCAAGTGTCATATGAGCCCTTTGACAGATGGGTTTCAAGGGCCAACTTCTCCCACAGGGAATATCTACTCTCATCCCTGAATAGGCAAAAGCTTCTTTCACAAAACCAGGTAGCACGGAGTACAATCTCATTATTAAAGAACATTAATGATTTTCCCTTCTGTTTTCACTTTTCAGATGTTTATACCCCAAACTGCTCCTACTTTGAGAGTACACGTGTTTTATAATTGCTACAGTGAATTAGTTGTGAAAATTGTATCTTCCTTAGCTTTGTGGAGCCTGGTTTGCCTCATTTCATAAAGATATTTGCCATAACCAAAGAAGGTTCGGTCAGTGGTTGTTGACTCTTATTTATCGTCTGAATGATAAAAATCTGCTCTGATTGCTCTGGTGAGAAGAGCTCAAACTGAGCTTGAGAAAGGTCTCCGTGTCTTCAATGAGCACCTTCTGGTGGTAATACTGATTAGATTACCATATCTGCTGTTCTCTTCAGCCTTGCAGAAGAGAGAACAACAATTCCCAGAAGTTAGTTAGAAGCCAAACATTGAACAGGGGTAAAAAAACTGGAAGAACAAGTGGCCAAGAAGAAAATTATTTGACCTTGATGAAGCATGCTCTGTGAGAAGTGCCTATAGGCCAAGTGCTGTGCCTTTGCAGAAAGGTATTTTTACCCACTGGGAGGCTTACTTTGCTTTTGAGACCACTTGGAGATTGGGAAGGAAAAAGAGTGATGTGTCCTAGGCTTTGCACTCCTTAAGTGATGTACTTTTCATTCCCTCAGACCCACTTTTGCAGGAAAGAAAATTCATATCTCATTAGTATTACTCAGTTAAAGGAACTGCAGAAAGTCATTTTCTGCATCTCAGTTTTCCAATAGCTTGGCATTCTGCTTTGGGATGAAAAGCATAAAATGTTTTAGATATGCTATGTGTTCTTTCAGTTTTGATCTGGAATTGCGAAGATGATATATTTTGACATTTTTGAGCAGAATCACATTTTGGCATTTTGAAACAAATATTGATTCATACCAAAATGTTTCATTTCAAAACTGTCATCTCAGTTTGAAAATAGCATTAAAATGGCATTTGCAGCTGAAATGTCAATTTAAAAGAAAATGTTTCATCTTAAATTGACATACGGGAACAAAACATTTTGATTCAAAATTTCCCCTTGTGGGGGAGTAAAAAATATTTTTTTGCTGTTGTGAAAATCATTTTCTTCTCAATTGCAGTGATTTTCGTGAAACCAGAGTTTCCTACAACAACAACAAACCTATTTAATGCAAAACTGTTAAACCATTTTAGCACTTGGCATTATTGTTCAAGTCCAGGCCCAAGTGCAGCTGGACGTGGTTGTGCTGTCATGCAGACCTAGCTAAAATGTTTTCTGGGCTCATCCTTGTGACAGATGCTGATGAAAAGCTGGCATCACCATCACCATCCCCATTACTTTCTTCCCCAATGGATCCCTGCCAAAAATGCACACATACAGCTCTGAGCTGGTGTCCAATTTCACAAGAAGTGATGGTCAGGATTCATCTGCCTCCTCAGGTTCACCCTCTGCAAGAGCTAAGAGGCTTCATCAATTATACTGCTTTTGGCTGGAAGGGAATGAAATGGAGGGTGTGAGCTCCTCTGCTGGGTTGGCTTCAAGGTGTCCGTCCTGATCTTACTAGCTCTTCTCAGAGTTCATCCTCTTCAATACTTATTCCGGCCTCCTTCATGCTCCCCAGCTCTTTAAAGGTTGCTTTTGTCAGTGTCCTCTTTGTGCCCCTCAGGACAGATTTGAGTTTCCCGGTCAGCACATCTGGCCAGTTGAAGCTGTAAAACAGGGAAGAGAGAAGGAGTTAGCAACCCTGCTTGATAAGGAATAGTCTTTCATTTTGCATCATTTTCTGTCAGACAAAGCAGAAACATTAGACGTTCTCAAAGCCATCAAGAAGCATCAGGCAAGGAGGGATGCTGGTTGAGAACTGCAAGGAACTTGTGGTCCCAGTAGACCATACAACCTCTGGAGCTGTTGCATGGTTTAATGAGACACATAGAGCTTTCATCCAAGGATACCCGCTTTACAAATGTAAATTACATTTACATAAAAACAACCAGAGGGCTTCAGCTGCTCATAAAAAACATTCCTAGCTGCACATCACAAACCTCGTAAAGCCCCTTGCTGGTAATAGCAGAGACTCCCTGTTCATCAGCTGGGTTTCTCTGGGTTTGATGTCATTCACTGCCACCAATGAGAAATCTGAAGGTCCAGATGCTCTGACAGCCCCATGATCTCACCAAGGCCAAGATGGGATGGACAGAGAAACAGAAAGCCCTGCCATCCATCTCAGACCCAGGTGTTGTTTCACTGCCTTAGCCTGGCACTGTTCCTGAGAGAATATGCTACGCTGAGTACTAGGACTTTAGAGCTGGGCTACTCAAGGGACTACCTCTAGATCCAGGCTACTAAACCGATGTGATGGAGCTGAAGAGGATCGTTTGCTATGATTCTCTAAACGTCCCTGGTGCCCAGGTTCTACCATCTGTCGTTAGGCACAGATTTATTATAACAGAATGGGGATTTCAGAGACAAAACAAACAACAAGGACTTGTAGAAGGCCAGGAGCTGAGGGATTAAGGCAGGTCTCAACTCTGCAGCTGTCCTGTCCTGCATAAAGCACCACATGAAATCAAATTTACCATTTATAATAGAAGAAAATATCATTCCAGCTGTTGTAAACCAAAAAGAACCAAATTCTAACCCATACCAATAACACCATTGTGATTATACAGATATTAAAAAGAACTAGTTGAGAAATTGTTGTGTGTATACATATATATATGGTTTTAAATTGTACACACCGTTGTTGTGTGCAATGAACAAGCTATTACTTTAGAATAGGAATATATGTAAAACTGACTACATGAAGCAGGGATCCCAAGAGTGTAAGATGTGAGGTCTTGGAAGGCGGGGAATGAATGTTATTAGGCCCAAGGACTATTCACACTAGTGACAGATTATTAATATAGAATTGATAAGCAGCCTAATGAAACTGCCCTCAATGACAACCCAAGATAAGCTGTCTTTGAAGCATCTATTAAGTATCTATAAAGTACATACATATACTTTAAAGTATGTATAAGACTATAGCAATGTCAGCTAATAGCACTGGCACCAGAACTGGGTATGCAAGGTTGACCGCTCAGACACTTTGTAGTGTAACACTGCGTATCTAATGGTTTTTATTATCATTCAAGGAAATTGTGTTGTATTATTTGACCTAAGGTTCTGCAGATGGTGTCTGATGGTCTGATTACCTGTGCTTGAGGACCGGCTATAAAATCTGGGTGCAACAAGAGAAGAACCGGGACCTCCAAACTCAAACACATCATGCTCCTTTCACTCAGTGGGAGACTGAGGGCAGCCAAGGACAACCAAGGGCAAAAACCAGGGAAGGGATCTGAAGGCAAATTGCTGAATCTTAAGAAATCACCCAAATGTATCAACCCAATACGATTTAGGATTCAGTGGAGGATCCACCCTGAAAATTCATTCATTGAACTTTATGAGAAAGAGCTGATGCCCTTGTCAAAGATGATCCCAAATGTTTTGCAACCACTAAGGAAACAAGGAAAATAAATGTCCTTTTCAACACCTTTCCAACACCTTTCTGGTGTTGAATGAAGAAGATGGGCCTTCCAGTGTGTTGCCAGGAAATGTCCCTGCACAGCAAGAGAGAAGAAGTAGCTGATGCAGAGTGGAAGAAAGAGGAAGAGAAGAATGATGAAAAAAAAATCAATAGAAATGAGTGGTTGATTTCTGCAGTTATGGTTTTAATCTTTGGAGAGATCAGGCAGGCAAAATGATCAGAGATTATCCCTGCAGTGGGGCTGTAATTATATGGGTTTCTGGGTAGGTGTGGGTTTCACCTTTGAGGACAGAGAGAATCTTTATCAAAAACCCTGTTCTGAATGAGCTTTCACATCTTTACTGCTGGTCAGCCACACCTTGCTAGTCTATGGCTTGGCCAGCAAAATGCAATAATTTGGGTGTTTACTGTATTTCCTGAATGAGAAAGAACCTCGGGGGGTCTCCTGTCACTAAGCTGAGTTCATGGGATGAGAGACCAGAATAGAGGGAGAGGCAAAGTCTTGAGGAAAAAAAAAAAAAAAGAAAAAAAAAAAGTGAGAAAATAACTTAAAAAATTGAGCCTTGGTACTTTTAGGTGATCTCAGACTGTTTCTTTGTCTATGCAGGACACGCTACCTGTATGCTTTTACATCTAAAGGTCAGTGAAGAGCAATACAGGTGGCACTAAGATTTATACACCATGGATGCCTCCATAAATCCAGCAGCAACCAACCACATTGGGGTGAAATCTCACCCCTTTGAACTCCACAATGAACTCTGACTGACTTGCACGGGGTCTGAGTCTCATCTCTAAAGTGAGATCAATCTCAGGATCACAGGGAGTCATTGACCTCCCTGTGGGACAGTTTTCTGCTGGTCCTTGAGGGAAAAAGAAAAATCCCTTTCTCCGTAAGGTTCTAGGGGTGGGATTCAGCTGCCTGAGGATACTGTCTAGCAGTATTTGAGATGCCATGGTTTATCCTGTTTGGTCTTCAGCTGCTGTTTTGTCTACCAGCCTTGCACAAGTGTCTTTGACAACGTGGTGCTCTGGGCTGAATCCCACTTGCATGGGTGGGTTGGTAGGTCCATGTTAGGATCCCATATCCTACTGCAGGAGAAAGTAGAAGGATCACTAACGGTATAGCCAAGAGGTTTATCTCCAGGTTACTGGAGATGCGCTTTGGTATTCCTCATGCTTTGTTGTACGTTTTTATCAAGATGTGGCCAGAACCATCACTTGTCTTCAAAAACAGATGTCCGCCAAGGAAAACAGAGTCGACAGTCGGTCTTTCAAGGTTAAAGGATTCATTTTCTGAGCATAAGGAGTAGAGTTTTGGCCTTCCTCTAGACTCCAGGCCAGATGAATGCTCCAAAAGCCCTGAGATGGGGATCCCTACCATGGCAGCAAGGACTCTGTGAGACTGTTAGCAGTTTACGGTCACAGACTAATGGGACTGTAAACTCAGTGAATGAACTATAGACCAGTGCATCTGAGGCCCTTGTAGGGCGTCCCTTTATTGCTACCAAGGAAAAAACAAGCTTATTGATGGCATGATCCCTTTCATCATAAATGTCTAAATAGATTAGCTGGAAACATCACTAAGCCACCAAGCAGGCACGTGTGAATAAGTGGCGGTTGAGGACATGATTGCCTCCATTGAAAGCTTCATGCACACAAGAAGGATTGAACTAGGACTGCTGAAAAGCTCCAGGTATAAATGCTGTATTGATTTTTCTGCTGTTTCCCATGGATTGAGCCAAGTGGGCTAATGAGGACCTTCTGTTCTCTGTAATGCACTGCTAATCAGCCTTGCTTCAGTGCAGAAGTTTAAGTCTGTGGATGATATATCTGCTAAATATTTTACTATCAGTATATGTGCAGTTTTTGCCAAGCAGGGCTAACCCAAGTGAGAGATCCTCTTTGTCTCTGGCCTTGGAGGAGTAGCTCGCCCTCAGAGGTGTAGATCAGCAAAGCTGCCCTCTGTGCCTTGGAGCTTATATTTAGCAGTGAGTGTTCACATACGGTAGTGCTTATGCAGGTCTCTGCACAGTATGTCCCGTATTTAAATCTTTTTTTTAAATGAGGAATTTCTGCCCAGCTCCTAGAATAGGGAGACAGCCTCAGACAAAAATTTAAAAATCTCTGAAGGGAGATAAAGCAGCTTAGTAACACTCCCTGAATCTTTAAAAGTTGTGGCTGGGGAAGAGTAACACAGCCAAAAGTGCTCTGCTGGGTTTTATCCTTGTGAGAGAATTGGACGGAGCTTTAGTCTTTACAGTAATCTATCAGCTTGATACGGTGTATCTTAGGGGTTTTTAACCAGCCTATATCTAAGCACCTTTTCCTAAGAAAGTGGAAATTAAGTAAAAGTTAGTTCAGAGGCACTGAACAGAAGCATTATTGCTGGTTTCAGAGCTATTATTAAAAAAATAAAAACAACCATAGAGCATTTTCACAGGACATCAGACCCTCTGTGTGCATGCGTGGGGGTGCGCGCTTATATGCCAGACTTGCTCTGGTAGCACCTATTTGATCAGGCACCTCAGGTCATGCTGTGATACTCCATGCAGCTTCTGAATTCCAAACAAATCCTCCTAAATCCACATTTTTTTTTTTTTTTTTGTACCAGTAGGTACCATAGTGTTGAATAACAGAGCTGGATCCTGTTCCATGTCATGAGATATGGAATTATACTAGGCAGGAGATACACATTTCAGGAAAGCAACGGTAGGCAATTTGGATTCTTCCAGACTTGAACTCCAGGTTTATCTCTGTGTTTACCATGGACTGGGCTCCTCCTGGCACAGTGCACATCGACATCCAGCGGATCGATAATACACTGCAGGTAAGCACAGTAATACTGTATGTCTTTCAGGAACGAACGCAATAACAGGTCATGAATTTGCTAGGGAATCACCCAACAAGGCTAATACTATCTCTGGGCAGCTTTGCTGCTCTCTGAGCACCTTGAATGAGACACTTTAAAAGAGTAATACATATTTTTGACCACAAAAAAAAAAAAAAAAAAGAAAAAAGGCATGACACTAAAATCAGCAAAGTGCAGACAAATAACACATAGGCAGACACTAAACAGCAGAGCTACGTTGGGACTGTCCTACAGCTACTACCTCAGATCTAGGCCCTTTTGCCAAGGAGTTTTTCAGCTTTCCTCCTTTTGAACTCTGCAATTTCTTCCAGGGGTAACCCATGAGCTCTACACCTGCAGTGAACATGTAGGCCATTAGAGAAAGAACCATTTCAGTTTCATCTGCAATAAAGAACAGACCGTAATAGAGACCAAGGGAAAGGCAAGTGTCTTTTGGGGGGGAAAAGGAAAACAAATATTGGACCTGGTTCTGATTTTATTTATTCCCCTCTTGTACCGTTTCCACCCGACTTATTGCAAAGGGAGAGGTTAGCTAATTTAATTTTAAATGTCCCAAAGTTAGATGCCTGCTCTGATAAAGGCATCCTTTGCAATCTGCATAGCCTGGCACTTCCAGAGGGCTCTTGACACATCTTAGACCCTTCTCCCTGGATGAGATGAATGACTTTGTTGATTGAGGAGCACAAATTAGATATCTATCATGGCTGTATCCAGAATCTATTAGACAAGATGAATCCTGGGAGAATTATTGCATTATTCATCTGATCCTCCCCCTCATTCATCAAAGGGAAGAGCAGAACAAAACTGCTGTGAAGGCATTGTCTTCAGTTAGTTCAGCTCCTGCCTCAGTGCCTTTTGGTTTTCCAGGGTTGTTGCTTTCAGAAAGTGTCAGCTCTTAAAGCTATGGGCACATTTCCAAATGGAAATCCTATTTAGCTGTCCCTAGAGGCAGCCAGTTTGCCCTGAAAGCTTAGCACAAATTTAACAGCCTTTCCCGAGGGAGATCAGAGTCAAGTTTCAGTGCTTTTGCCAGTTCTGTCCTACAAATGGAAACGTCCAGCCAAGCTGTCCTTCTATGCCTTACCTAAATCCTCAGCTCTGGAAACATCTTTCCTTTTTACAGAAACAATGATCCTTGTTTATAAACCCCTCCATGAGTGCTGGAGCCTTTAGGGCTGGGTCCCAGGGACAGTGAAGCCAGGAAAATACAATCCTGATGGGCTGAATGAGGAATGGCTTCTTCTGGGAATCTACAACTCAGGTAGGATTCATCTCCCTGAAATTTAGGTATCTGCAACAGAGATGTCTCCATCCGAGCCGAATATCTTTGCCTCTATTCTGAGCCAGTAGAGGGAAGCAGGCTCTACTGGACCACAGCCGGGGTTTATCCCAAAGTGGATGTCCTCTGTGGGGCAGAAGAGGCGCATCTAAAGTGCCTGTTTCTCTGCATTGACTCTAAAAGGTGTGTAAGATGACCAGTTCAGATGGAGATCTCTATGAGGTATATAGCTTTTAATAAGACGAAATCCTACCCATTGGAGAAGGTCGTCTCCAGCCCCTTTATGCAAGCAGCAGCAAAATTCAGCCACACATGAGGAGATTGTTCTTTGAGTCCAACTAGCAGGACTTCATTCACAGGGGAGTGGAGGAGGTTGCTGCCTGTTTCTGTGAGGCAGAAACATTCTGTCTGTGCAGCAGCAGGTTGTGACCCACAGAAGGTGAAGACCCGACCAGAGTATTTGGGGATGAAGTGCAATATCATATTGCCTGAACTCCACCTCCAAACACTGCTAACACAAATATCAAATAACCCTTTGATAATGACCTGACTTTCATCCACAGCACAATAACAAGAAGAAAGATCCAGTGCAAACAGCACTGACATCTCTAGCTTTAAACTAAAGGGGGGAAGATTTAGACTAGATATAAGGAAGAAATTTTTTACAATGAGGGTGGTGAGACACTGGCCCAGGTTGCCCAGAGACGTGGTTGATGCCCCATCCCTGGAAACATCCCAGGCCAGGTTGGATGGGGCTCTGAGCAACCTGATCTAGTTGAAGATGCCCCTGCTGATGGCAGGAGGGTTGGACTAGATGATCTTTAAAGGTAACACATTGAATCCCATCTTCCAACCAAAAAATGCCACGACCTGACTTTGCTTGCTTTCAGTGCATTTAGGGTTTCTTGTTATTGGCAGTTATTATCTAATCTAATATTCCAGCCAATTCTCCCAGAAACCTCAGCTTGCTCAAAAAGAGCTTTTTAAAATGTAATTTTAAAGCTGAATTAACAGCATTCCAAGTCAGACAGCCTTCTTCAAAGGGAGGTAAGTCACTGGCTTTCATTCCCTTTCTCCTCTCAATCAGAGTTCAGAGAAAAAGTCTTCTTTCTCACCTGCATTATACCATATCCATGACCAAAATATTCCTTTTTCTTCATTTTGCTGTTGTGTTAGGAGTTCAGAAATAATTTGAAAAGAAAGCATTGATTGTGAAGCAAAACGCATCTGTCCTGACGTTGGGTGATCAAGCCTATGAGCCAGAGGATGTTTTGATTTCCCCAGGTAACTCTTGTTACATGTTATATAAAGTTTATTTATGAAATGTTGTGATGCTGTTGTATAATTCCAGCTATGTAAGGACAGCAATAGTTTTTCACTGCTGTTTTCTTCACAAGGTTTTTTATTTCTGATTTAGAAGCGCATTGGGTGAAAAACTTCAAATAGGAGCCTGAATGGAAATTCTTTTGCTTATCCCCCCAGAAAAAACACATCAATGGCAACATTAGGGACTCTCTGTTGATCATCTCCCATCCTGCCAGGGTGCCTCAATACAGACAAAGCAATGAGAGCCTTGTACTGGGCAGAAGAAATAGTCGTGTTGTCCTAATGGGTGTCATTTTCCTGGCTTGTACAAAGATGCTTCTCATCTGGTGTTGGGAGATGGATTCTTTGAGCATCCTTCACTGCTTCTCACCCATTTCACCTTCAAACAAGGATATTGGTGCTTCTTCGAGGGCTGATACTTGTGTATGTGAGGATGGGAGAGCCCCAAAACTTCCTCCTCTCCCTGTCTGAATCTTCAGTTTTTAGTGATTTCTCAAGTCAGGTTGTACTTATCATTGTGGATGGTGGTGGGCTAGAAGCTTTATCGGCCCTCCTGGATTTAAGAACCTGTATGATTTCATACAAGAGAAAGGATCTGGGTTTGATGATAAAAATCCAGAACTCTCATATGTTCTTTCCCTGGGCACTGGATTCATGGTTAAAAACCCTTGAGAGGACCCACGATCTCTGTCTTTCTTCACTGAATTGTATTCATTCTTTTTTTTTTCTTTTTTTTTCCCCTCCAGTTTACTTCCCTAGCTAATTTAAAATAGAGTTAGAAAGGGAAAGTTTCTAGATAAAACTACCTCCTGGGATAGGGGGTTCCTACTGCTTGAAAGCGCTGTATTCAGTAGCAGAGCAAAGGATTTCTGAAACAGGATGGTAAAAGTTGGAAAGTCAGAAAACCGAGTATGTCACTCATCTCCTTGGAACTGCAAATGAACATGATCCTGGCTCTTGGGGTGGTTTTTCTGAATTTCTTTAGCTATTGAATTTTTTCCTAGTGCTAGATATTTTTTCAGTGCTTCGCCAAATGCATCTGTGATTTAGTTCAGGTCAGGCTTGTATCTCCTAGATTTGTATAACACCATATCTTTTCATAGAATCATATATCTTTTCGGCTGTTTTGGACAAGAGGAGCACTCCACCGGTGCTGATGAGGTGCTGCCTGTGCCAGAGCATCGCGGGATGCCAAATTCCAATATCCCACATTTACAAACTAGCAGCTTTGTGCTTTTTCCATTACTGCTCTGCAGCCCCAAAACTAGTCTCCTGGTGTACCCTTAAAGAAACCTCCCAGCCTTCCTTTAAACCTATCTGACTGTGAAATTTCAAAAAAACCCCAAACCTATCCTACAGGTAGGCTGCTGCTCCACTCCTCGATATGCTCGTTTTTGCTATATCATCATTTTGTTACATCTTCCCTATGTCCACCCCAATCTGCTCTTATTTCTTGTGGCAGTACCAGGCTTTTGCAGAAAGCTTTCTTCTTTGCCTTCTGTAGCGATTGCACAACGGAACCCCAACCCACAAGATCCTGAGACACAGCAATACAAATCCTAACAAGCTGCAAGGAAGAAGGAGAAATAATATTCATTACAAGGCAAACATCTGCCAGGGAAGCTGTAGAAATTTGCCTTGGAGCAAGGAAAGGACTAAGGAGCCTATTGACACCATCCCCCACATCATTCTCCTGGAGAAGCTGGCGAATCATGGCATAGACAAGTGTGCCCTTTGCTGGGTTAAAAACTGGCTGGATGGCCGTGCCCAGAGAGTTGTGATTAATGGGGTGAAATCCTCTTGGTGGCTGGTCACCTGCGGTGTCCCTCAGGGCTTGGTTTTGGGGCTGGTTTTGTTTAATATCTTTATCAATGATCTGGACAAGGGGACTGAGGGCGCCCTCAGTAAGTTCGCAGACGACACCAAACCAGGTGGGAGTGTTGATCTGCTTGAGGGTAGGAAGGCTCTACAGAGGGACCTGGACAGGCTGGATCGATGGGCCAAGGCCAATTGTATGAGGTTTAATAAGGCCAAGTGCCCGGTCCTGCATTTCAGTCACAACAACCCCAAGCAGCGCTACAGGCTTGGGGAAGAGTGGCTGGAAAGCTGCCCAGCAGAAAAGGACCTGGGGGTGATGGTGGGCAGCCAGCTTAACATGAGCCAGCAGTGTGCCCAGGTGGCCAAGAAGGCCAACAGCATCCTGGCTTGTATCAGGAATAGTGTGGCCAGCAGGAGTAGGGAAGTGATCATCCCCCTGTACTCGGCACTGGTGAGGCCTCACCTCGAGTACTGTGTTCAGTTCTGGGCCCCTCTGTACAAGAGGGACATTGAGGTGCTGGAGCGTGTCCAGAGGAGAGCGACCGAGCTGGTGAGGGGTCTGGAGACCAAGCCGTATGAGGAGAGGCTGAGGGAACTGGGCATGTTTAGTTTGGAGAAGAGGAGGCTGAGGGGAGACCTCATGGCCCTCTACAACTCCCTGAAAGGAGGGTGTAGAGAGGAGGGTGTTGGCCTCTTCTCCCAGGTGAATAACGACAGGACCAGAGGAAACGGTCTGAAGTTGCGTCAGGGGAGGTTTAGATTGGATATTAGGAAGAATTATTTTACTGAAAGAGTGGTCAGGCCGTGGAACAGCCTGCCCAGGGAGGTGGTTGAGTCACCATCCCTAGGGGTATTTAAGAGGTGTCTGGATTTGGTACTTCGGGGCATGGTCTAGGGGCAGAGATTCTAGGGTGTGGTTTGTTTTATGGTTTTTTGGTTTGGGTTTTTTTTGTTTGTTTGGTTTTTTTTGGTTTTTTTTTTTTTTTTTTTGTGTGTGTGTGTATGGTTGGACTCGATGATCTCCAAGGTCCCTTCCAACCATGAAGATTCTGTGATTCTGTGAACTGCCCATCCTGTTCTACGTGATGCAAAGTTAACCTAAAGCTCCCATGCAAAGCAGGTTAAACTAAGATGTGACCAGACCTAGGAAGAAGGAGGTTATCCTTCAAAAAGGAAAATTGTCTGGGGCAGGAGCCAGCACTGCAATCTGGGCATTAAACTTGCACTTTCCCTGTATCCCATAAAAAAAGCTTGTGAAGGGGCTTCTTACTTGATTCCCAGTAAGCTTTTTGCTTCTGAAAACAGATACACAGAACCTGAGCAGCTTGACTTAACATTAATTTTAAGAATAGTCTTTTAGTTCCTTTGATTTTATTCATGGTTGGAAGAAAGTAGGGACGGTAAGAAGCATATTAGGTCTTTTAATGGAACTATGTTTCTTCTTAATTAAAATGTTTTGTATCCTGTGTGAGCCATGTCACCCACAGCGCTTGCGTTTTACAAGTAAAGTGCATTTATCTGAACGTCCCTACGCAACTGTAAAGGTATGAAATCCTGGTACAGAGACTGGAAACCAATGAGAATGTTCCAACTAATGCTTCCAGTAAGTCTGTAATTGGGATTAAATAGAGAGGTTGGGGAATATCAATTAAATTCAAATTATGTAGGTGCAATGATTGTTCCTTTGTTAGTCATTTGGTTGTGGCTTGAGGTTTATTACTAGGCAATGAGACGTATTCTTTCATCAATTTCGGCAATACCAGAAGTAGTTGTTATCACAGTATTTTGCTGGACCATTAGTATTAATCCAATCACATGATTAAATATTCTTCCATATTTTTAAGTTTAATGAAGTTTGGCTTCTAACCTCGTTATAAACTCAGCTTTGTAAGGTCAAGAACCATTGTCCAGGTCTCCAGTGCCCAGACTACTGCGAGCACAGTAGGATAGTGAAGCTTGATTTGTCCCTAGACATCTATGAACAGCTCTGTGAGGTACTTGGTCATAGATCTGCTCATGACTGCCTACCAGAGATGAAAAAGTGCCTTCTCTTGTCAAGAAATCCTGCCAAGGACTGTGCTTACAGCTTTGATTGGCTGATGGGTTTTATGTCATGGAAAATAATAGGAAGTTAGCAATTCTATTTTTTTTTATGTTACCTGCTGTCTTTTCCACAAACCACTGCAGTGCAGGCCTGAAATACTCCATATCTCAAGGGTTATGACTTGTCATGGCAGTAAGAAGCACTAACAGACCATGAGTGACACTAAGCTCATCAAGTTGTCTGGGTCTATATGAATTCCAGGAGATAACTCGTGGGGTCAAACACAGATCCAGAGATTTTAAGAAGATGAAATCATTTTTTTAGGGTTACTTTGAGCCCTTTCTTCACATAGAACTTCCACCTCTAGGATCTGACCCTTAAATCCTTGGCCCACAGGTTTGCATTTCCATATCATAGTCATGAAGCCAAGCACAATTTATTAATCTTCTCTTAATAAGTACCACTTCTCAGCAAGACCACCACAACTGCCACCAAATTCACAAAATAAAGCATGAGATAAAAGCAAATACTCATGGAAAGGAAAAACTTAAATAGAAGATGAGTTGCTTCAGGACAGGGCGAAAAGATGAGCAGAAGAGGAATTTATTCAGTACCTCCTCCTTCAGCTCAAAAGCCTACAGATGAGGAAATCCTTATGGAATTGTATGAGGCAGTGACTTGAAAACATCAAGAGAGAAACAACTTTCAGCCTCTCATAAACTGGTACAAAACTGAATCATCAAGATAAGGCTGGAAAAACAGGATATAATGTCAGATACCTATCTGATAATATCACAGCCTATGCATGAGGCATTTCTCCAAATATTTGCTTTGTTCGAACATCCTGTTACTTCTTCCTGCCATTTGACATTTGACTTCTACAAGGCATAGCTTTCATTTTGACCCTTCACTATGAAAGATTAAGTTTCATATAACTTTTTTTTTTCCTCTAATTACTTTCACAATCATTCAACAACTGTACGACAATCTATGGGGACAGAAATACTGCAAAGGAACAGTGAAGATCAGGGCCTTGGGACAAGAGCAGAAGATCACCTCCCTCTCTGATGGATTCTCCTGAGGTTACACAAGAATGCTCAGGCTCCCCTGATCCTGGTTACGTGGGAAAATTTTTTGCCTCTTCTTATTGTCCCCTTGGACCCGATGTATTTTCTGTCATTTACAATCCATGTTTAGAAACAGCTTGGGCCTGCGTAAGTCTGACTTTGGCACACATGAGCAGAGGACAGGCTCTTTGAGGATTGTGGAAAGAACCTCAACAGTCAACAGAGGCCTAATGCATAATTTTAGATGGTAAAACCAGGATGAGAAGAACCCACTCTTAAGATAGAAGTCTTGGTGCTTCCTTGGTTGCAGAGGAAGTCAGAGCCAAAGTAAAACCAGACCCTTTTTGCTGTCAGACATCTGTCTCTGAGCTAGACAATGCGGGACATCTTTACGGTCAATAAAACAGGCATCTTGCAAGAAGGATTCATCTTCTAATACAGACTTCCAAGCAGGGTAGTCGAATCAGACCCCTGAGCATGTACTTCTCTGTGTTGACTATAAAGGGAGTCAAGGTTGACTAGCTTTAATCTGGGTGACTACACTGTTCTTGTCAAACAAATCCTCCTCCTGGTTTTGATGTCCTGACCACAGCGTCCTTTCCAGGCACACAGCAAGTGACAGCCAAACAAGGAGTACTCCATTTGCAAAGTCAGGCATTGCAAAGCTACAAAATGGCTTAATGAATTCCAGTCTTTGCTCACCGCCACTTGCATGGTGGCAACATCATTAAGTCTGTAATTACATAATGGTGCCATGTTTTTACAACGCAAAATCTCCTTATTGTTCTGTTTGAATCAACAGTGCTACAGGGAAGAAACATGTTCATATGGTGCATGAGGCTGGTGTTTTCTGCAGGATGTTGATGGAAGGAGAGAAAAATTTGAGTGTCAGCCATACACTAACAACACCAGAGTTATGAAAATGTCCCTACCTGTGCACATCCCATACGCACACGGAGTAGGAAGGAGGTTCAGGAAGGAACTCCCTGGTGCTCCATCTCCAAGGGACTATAGGGGGGAAGCAGCAAGTTTCCCTGCCACTTCTTGGGTACTGGGATTAAGGAGAGGAGTTGAAGAAATCACACCACTTCTGAGTCCCAGTACTATGCCTGAAAATGTAAGTCACCTAAGGAAAATGATGCAGACTTTGCAAACAGGTACCACGGAAAGAGAGCTATTCATCCTGTGAACACCAACAAGGACCTTTTAGTGAATGTATTGAACAGCGATGAAGTCACACTTACCCTGGCTTTATTTCAGGAGGTTTAGGTAAGGGCTTCAGGAAGCCTTTTTTCCCAACCAACCAATATGTGTCTTCTACTCCTTTACCCTAAAATAAAAACAAAAATCCAGATAAGCAGCAGCTTTCTGACCACCCTCTTCTTAATACAGAACTTGCTCACTGGGTTTCATATACACCCAGGGACAGAGCATGCCTGGAAATCTTGGGCTCTCCTTCACAATGGTTCAGGGATGATTTGAATTTCCCTATCCTAGAAGAGTACATCTTGTTCAAACCGTCATCTACAAATGACCCTCATTGATCTGGGTCATTGAAACTACACAGCTTAGCAGAAATGAGAAACTACAGGTCCTCTAATCATCTTATTTGGCAGCACTATCATCAATTGAGAGATTTTATAACTGTTGTTGGGCTGAGTATCAGACTAATGACCTCCTTTCCCACCACTGATGATTTAGCTTTTAAGGTGAAATGCACCTGATGAAATATAGGCATCTATGTCAGAGTCAATCACCCTTGACTGGAGAAGTGGAGGAAAACAGGCACTTCTAAGGCAACATTCATCTTCACATAAACTGGACCCCTGAAAATAAGTCAGGTTAATAATTTCCTAAAGTGCCAATTTATCTCCCCTAACTATGTAAAGGTTTCTTTCCATTGACTAAACCTGGAATAATTACCTCAGATATCCACTTGCAGACATATGAACTCCGGTGAGACGATTGTACTTATCATGAAAGACTGTTGAGAGACCTGGGGCCATGTGCAGACCTCTTATGGTAGGTGTTTAAGGCAAGCAAAGCTCCTACCTCTGCCTATTGACTATGTAAAGGGAGAAGTGATGTCTTGAATTAGAAAGCATTGTCTTGTTTGGACATTGTGAAAAGCAGCATCTTCTGTCAAGGGTGGACTAAACAGAGTCCTAAATAAATAACTAGATCCAGCACATACAGCTGATTGCTCGATCCCATGATCCTTCAAGAATTACCTCATGTACTGAAACAACTGATGGGGACAATTTGGGAAGGATCCAGTGGAAGAGTGGTGGATGAAGGCCAAATAAGAGCTTAATATGAAAATTCCTTAAGCAAGAAGATTCCCCTATGAAGCATTTCACACAGCTCTGGCCTTCTTACCTTCAGTTCTGTTTTTCCCCTAGGTATGATTTCATAGCCTTCGTTTAGACTCCGAAGCGTATCCACTGTACTTTGGCTGACATGAATTCTGTAAGCTGGGAAAGGAAAGCAAAACAGCTGGATCATTATACTGCACACGCACTGCAAATTCCCCACTGCTTCATACTGGCAAGGAAAAGTCCTCCAAGGCATGCAGGCAGGTAGCTGGCGTAGCTGTGTGGTGCTCCTCTACGTAGAGTACAATGCTGATGGATGGATCCTTCCATGCAGGGCTGTAACGAGCATAGGGTGAGAGGAGATCTACACTGGGGACTTCCTGGAGAAGGCTACCAAACACTCTAAGTATAGAAGCCCAGCTCTTAATTAATGTTTTTTTCAGCAACGTTGCCAGCTGGGATCAAGAATGCCACTTTCATCTATTGCCACAGCATAACTAGGCAGCAAGAAAGAAAAGAAAAATAACCAATTGTCTTGCTCCAGACATCCAACGTCATTTGAAAGTTGGGATGAAGAGCAGAGAGATGGAGTTTGCAAGGGGAAATAATGAAAATGTGGCTGTGCATCTAGATCCATCTGAGGTTTTCAGTAATTGATTCCATCCAGAGCTGCCATTAACAGCCTATGAACAAAAAGGGCAAAGGTGGAGATCTTTACCAAACTCCCATCTCCCCCAGCTTGCTTTACAGTCCTTGCTGGAAATCACTGAAATTTGTTGCTGCTCCGTTGGTGTGAATGTTTCTAATTCAAGGAATGTTCCTAAAACATTTCCCCCCACAAAATAGTTTTCTTTGTTGTTGTTTTTGTTGAACTTTTGTTTCAAATCTGTCAATAGCACATTCCCTTCCCCCTTGAAGGACAGGGGATGAACCAATTAATTTTTTTTTTTTTTTTTTTTTTTTTTTTTTTTTCAGAAAAATCAGAAAGAAGAACATCAGTTCAAATATACAGAGGAAGACCACACGGCTTTGAGCTACATTTCCTGAGACACTAACGTACAATCTTCCTATTACTCTGTATCTATATACATTTCAATTCATGTATAATGATGCTCTTGTTTCTGCAGTGCTCCTGCTGTCTCCAGTCTCAGTGGGACTTTGCACTTCTAAGGGCCTAAATCTTGAGATTCTTCAAATATCTGTCTTGCCATTAGAAATCTGCTGTCAAAGTATTTCCTCCTTTCCACTGCTTTCCAAATGCAACGCATGCCTCTTGAAATAAGCCAGCCATAATCACAAGAAAGGCAATGTTCCTTAATTAATGATTAGCCTGATTGTTAGTCTTAATTAGTCTAATCAAAAGCACTAAAGATAGAAAACATGAGGATTGTATGAAAGAGTGAAAAAGTTCCAATGTGGCATATATACTGCAGCGTGTTTCTAGCCTAGCAGGACCTCAAGGTTTTAATATTAAATATCACAAACTTTGTGTAGCTTGTAAACCAGCCACAATGGCTAATTTCTTATAGCTGTCGAAAATATCAAAAGGGAGACCAAAGATCAGGGATTAAAATGCACGAGACATTGCCTTTGGAAATCAACTTGTACTGATAACCTGGGCATCAAAAGCAAATTCAAAATTCATCCAGGGCTCTGACACTGCTGTCTACTGTGTCATCCACAGTTCATCCGCAATGGTTTACAGATCTGTGTCTTAGCCAAGGACACCAAAAAAAAGCAGATCTGGATACACATATGACTGAAATACAGGGAAATGTTCCTTCTCTATCATCTCTTTTTACATGCCTGGAAGACTCCAGACATGTATAAGATGGCATCATCTTATCTGCTGCAACTATTGATTCGGTGTGTGTAGACTCACCTTTTATAACTGGAAGCCTCAGAAAAATGAAGGCAAGAACTTGAGGGAAAAATAGCATGAACATTAACCCATCAAGAAAGACATCAAGAAAATCCAAAGAGGAAGGGAAGCTTAAGGATTTCATTAGGACCTGCCAACTCGTGGAGCTGTTATTTTGATAAATTAAGCCATTACAAATGATGCCCTTCATGTTGCAGGACATCATTGCCTGTGGTTGCCCACATGTGCTTGAACCTTTCCCTTGCACTGGCCATGACAGGTAAGTGCATTATTTTACTGTGCAACAAGAGTTCTGAATTAAGGGTCCTCAGCACTGACTGAAAGCAAGATCCAACCCATGTAGGAGGAATCTAGGGCAGTATTCATGTTCCTTTTGGTTGATGGGATCCAAATCAGAGGACTGTAGCTGGAAGGCAGGGTCTTAAAGCTGACCTACAATGGCAAAACTGATGACATCCTCTTCAGGCTTCTTTGAATTTTGTTGTTTGACTTGCCCTTTTCTTCAGAGCTGATTCAGTTGCAATGCTTATGATTAAAAAGGCACATTTCTTGGTCTTTCTTGAAAAGTTTGTCAACCACCCACCCCAGGGACGGTCCCAAATACTCACGCAGGCCCGTGGACTCCATTCGTGATGCCGTGTTCACCGTGTCTCCAAAGAGGCAGTACCGTGGCATGGTGAGCCCCACCACGCCAGCCACACAAGGCCCTGAAAGACATGTCATCTGTATAATCCAGAAGCGTCTGCACAAAGTAAGGGCCCCACTGACAAACGAATCTCATCCTCTCCTTTGATATTGAAAAACCACGTGGGAATACAGGATTTTTAAAGATCTCATTGACCTTGGTGCTTGCTACAAGCAATCAAAAATCAAGCATTGGTGTTTTACGCCTGACAGAGATCTTGTGTGGTAGGACCTCAGTTCAGCATCGTCTGGGACAAATTTTTCATAGTTCACGGAAGCTCAAGAACTGTTGAAATCTTATTTTAAAAAGGCCTCCTTTTCCATCTGAAAAAACTAAAGTCCTGTAACATTCCCCATGTCCCAGTGAAACAGGATTGAAAACATGCTGGACCACCCCGTGTCCCCTCCTTGTGTTCCCCTCCTTGGAAAGGAAGACACCATTAGCTCTCCTGTCTGGCCAAAAACTGTTTATTTTTTCCTCTCATTCTTTAGACGAGATCCACTCCCTTCCAAACTAGCTCCCAAAGAACCAGTGCCAAGTTCTCAGGGAGAGGTATGCGTGCAGGATTCACACCAGCACGCACACACACGGAGATAAAATGTGTGGCAGGCAAACAGCACAGACAACTGCCATCTGGGGCACTCGGGTTAGCTAATGTTTGGACTGTGCTCTGAGCGATGAATTGCTAAATCTCATCACCCACAATTTAAAACATCAGGCTTGCAAAATAAATGCAAAAAAAAAAAACAACCCCAAACCCAAAGAAAAAGTTAAAAAAAAAAAAAGAGAATGTTCTCAGAAATGTAAGGAGGTGCAGGGCTTCCTGTAGAGAAAAGACAGACCTCTTTGTATTTTGCATTCGGTGTATGTATGTCATACGTTTTTTCAGGCTCCGCCTGCCTTTTCAATTTCACAATCCTTCCGGATTAAGATTTAACAAAGCTGACATCTGGGAAGTCTTTTCCCATGCAAGGTTACAAGAGACGTGAAAGTAGTACATCAATAATAGCTGAAATTATGCTATAGATAAAGTTTTTCATAATATGAAAAGTTGTAGGTTAAAAAGTTTTAAGATAGTAATAAAAGCAGTCATAATAACAGTAATAATAATTGCAGCCTAATTTAGAAGTGATCAATTACTTGGTTTAGGACAATGTAATTTTACTGTGATTTTAGCTGCCTTAGTTACAAAAAACTGATTCTTCGTATAGTTTTCAGATACATCAGGACACTGAAACTCCACAGGTGAAAGCTATGGGGAACTTTGCAAGAACCCCTCTGGCTGTGACCTCTGAAAAATTGTTGCTGCAGAGTCCAAGTAACAGGATTTCAATATAATTTAGAGAGGATGCAAGCTGAGAGGTTAGACGGAATTTAACTCCTGCCTGATGAAGCATCACTTGCTTAAAGATTAAGAAAAAAAAAAAAAAAAAAAAAGGAGGAAGAATATTTCATACCAAAAATGTTACAAGGACTTAAAACAGCATGTCTGGGTCAAACACAGCATGCAGGGACTGCTGGAGATCAAGTAAAGATGATTTAATAGGGCAACCTTGGATAAGACGCTGCCCCTCAAAATTTCTTCTAATTAAATTCCCATCCTTATCAGTACTTGCTAATTTGGTTCAAGCTCTTCAGGAGAGGAGCTATATCCACTAGAGGACTTTTTTTCAGGGTCTAGTCTGTAGGCAGTTTGATAGCACAACTGTAAAGACACTGTTGATACTACGGTGTCAAGGTCCTAATGCTTACCTAGCTGGTCCTTACTGTGTGCATAAAAAAGGGTCTAATTGGAGACATTTTAATTCATGCTTCAATAAGAGCTTTCCCTGAGAAAACACTAACTCACACGGCATCGCCTCTCTTCATCTTCTGGGGATGACATGACAGCGGCACTCAAATCTCAGTAAGAATCAAAGCTCCTGCTGTAATAGGCATTGCAAGGACACAAAAAAAAAGTGGGTTTTGGCAAAAACCAGCCCTCACTCAGGAGGATTTGATTCAAAGTACAAATATAGGTAGCTGAGCTCCTACTGTAGTTGGCAGAGGCCAAGTCAACGCAGTCAACTGAGCCGGGAAAGCCTTTCCAGTCCTGCACCTGCGCAACCCTCCAGAGTCCATTTACATGTCCACCAGATCTCCACTGACCACAAAGTGAGTGCAGGCTCCCTAACACTCCTGGAAACATCTGCACATGGGTGCCCAGGGAAGTGGTGGAGTCACCATCCTCAGAGGTATTTAAAAGACATTTATATGTAGTCCGGAAGGACATGGTTTAGTTGTGGACTTGTCAGTGACAGGTTAATGGTTGGACTTGAAGATCTTAGAAGCCTCTGACAAGCAGAACAATTCCATGATTCAATTTAAATTTAGGTTTCCTACAGAGTCATTATGATCACCCAATCATTTCTGCAAAGCTCACAACCTCGGATAGGCAAGATTTTTAGGGACAGGTACTATCTTTCTAGATTGCTGCCTTTAAGCTTGTCCTCCTGTTGCAGAAAGTTGCTAGTTCAAAACCAACCCTGCAGTGCAAACTTCTCCATGGTGAAAGCATCCAAGAGTTCATTCACTCGCTGCCTTCGCTGCCTGTGTGTGTTCCCCCTTTGTCTAGACAGCCTCAGCAAAGGGCTAACAAAAACTTCCAGCGATAAATCTCCCACAGTAACAAGTTTCAGAGGAAGCCAGAGACCCTGTGATGAGAACATTATGGCCGAGTTGTTTAATTATACAGGTTCGCTGGTTTGTTTTGAAATGGCGCTTTGCCAGGGCTTGCAAGGTCAGTTAATGAGCCGTGCTGGCTACGACTCTGCAGCAACCATCAGCGGAGGTTAATAAGCTTGATCGAAGTGTGGGGCTGGCTGCCGAAGAGCCTGACTGATAAACAGATCCTCTTCAACCTCCATGGAAAAACTTGTCTTCTCACCACCACTTTCCCCAGCCATCCAGCTCCGGCCCAGATATGGCTGGTGTGGAAACAGCTGAGTCAGCTGAGTTTTTCCAGACATGCAGTCAAGTTGAGAGAGGAGAGCCAAGACTCCAGGGTGCGTTTAAAGCAGAGGAGAAACTGCAGACCAAACACTGGTCTTATCCTCTTCGCCTTACCCATGCATTGCCACAAGCGGGCCACGGGTATGGGCCAGGAGAAATTCCCAGAGCTGCAGCTCTCCATTGGGGTTGGACGGACACGGGCAGCCCGTGCCCAAACAGCATTTGCTGTGTTTTCAGAGAGGGGAACATGAGCTCTTCTTGGCATCAGTTTCCAGAGAACAGTTGGCCCACAAAACTGGTGGTCACACCCGTTCTCCATCCTTTCCAGGACAGTGAAAGTGTAAAGCCAAGCCCTCCTCTCCCTCAGGTGCTTCCTCAATGCTTTCATGATGCTGGTGATTCCCTCATCATGCTTCTTTCCTCAGGAGAAATGGGGTCTAGGGTTAATCAAACTCTGCTGTCAGCTCAGTGGCTCAGAGAGATGGTTTGCTTTGGAGCGTGCATTTCTCGCTGCTCCCATGACAGTAGGACGTTGCCAGATCTGTGCAAAACAAAATCTGGCTTCTGCTTCTTTAGAAAGAAAACACCAATTCCTCCCCCTCTTCCTCTTGCACCCTACACGACAGCTCATAGCAACACTGCTTTCCAGATACCCAGAGTTCAGAAAACCAAGAAAAAAATGTAACTAACTACCCCCCGCACACATCATGTAGGGATAGATTTTTGGCTGGGTTCGTGGAAGACCTGTTGCAGAACTGCTGTCAACAGGCAGCAGCAGATGTTGCGCACCGAATCCCCCTCTTTCCATGTTGAAAATGTGCTGATGGTTCTCCAGAGACTCCTGCTCTGGGCAAGACAAGCTGGGGCCATAGTCTCATCTCATTTCTGCCAGAGTATAAAACTCACAGTGCTCCTGCAATCATTCCTTAAAACTTTAGACTTCTGTGAAGGGACAGCCAAAACCCCCAAACTGCAAAGAAAACAGCAGGGAGATGAGTTTTCAGAGATAACCCCAAAAGAAGAACTCATATGGTCTAGGAGATATGAAATATCAATTTTAGCCCTGCTCAAGTCACAGCTCCATTCTCGGGATATTCTGGGTGAGATTATTCTTCTTCTCTGCTCTTATTTCCCCATGTGTATAACAGGGGCCAGGATATTGACTTCTGTAAAACATTTGCATGTCAAAGCTGCAAAAATGTGGGCATTATTAGATAGGCTGAAGGACAAAAACTCCTGTAGTACTGGGTCAGACTCCTGGACAATCTCATTAATTATTTGGCTTCCCACAATAGGCAGTACCTGGTACTTCAGAAGAAGACACAGGAAGTCTGGTGATGAACAGTTGGGAAAAAAATTATTAATGGATGACTATGGTATAAAGTTATGAAGCTTCATATCTCTTCAAAAATACTGATTCTATGATAACAGCAGATGACTTTTCCTCCGTTTAAAATCCCAGTAATACTTTTGGTTATCTGATGACTGCAGTCCTACTGTATGTTTTGTTTTGTTTTGTTCTGCAGTTTGATTACGCTTTTATAAAGGAACTTCTTTTCTTTTTAAACAAGTCACTTTTCTGTTCATTGAGCAGATTATGACTTCTGTACTAGAGATTATTTACTTTCTTTATAACGTGCTTTTTTTAAATATAGCTGTATCACATATTCTTCCAGTTACGTCCTACCTGTAATAAATCTCCCCAACCTTTTTCATTCTTTCACCCTGTGTGCCTGTTTTTCTGTGCTTTTTCATTTCAGAACCGAGTTACAAACATGTCCCCATATCACCTGGAGAAGATTCTTTGGCACATCAAAGAGCCACCCTTACAATGAAACCCTTGTGACTAATGCGTCTGATGCAGTTCCTGACTGCGACAGAATACACAAGTTGTCGCCCAAATGATACTGAGCCGTTTCCCTCCTTGGGGTTTGTGCTTCCATTTTAGTGCCCTTGTTGCTATGGAAGATTTTAAAGCATCTTCTAAGGGTGCTTGTTTTGGGGCAGGCGGGGAGAAAGCATTCAAAGAAGTAGTTGTTTGATGTTCAGGCACAGGCGAGCGCAGCTGCCTACCTGTGTGCAGCCCGATTCGTATCCTGAGGGGGATGTCTGGCATGTGTCTCATTTTGAATGTTCCCACCGAGCTGAGGATGTCCAGGGACATGTTGGCTATCTCAGCCGCATGCTTGTTTCCATTCCGTTTTGGGAGCCCTGAGGCAACCATGTAGGCATCACCAATTGTCTCCACCTGGCAAATACCACGGCATTAATAAACGAAACAAAGCAAAAAATAAACAAATTGAAAGAGATGGGAAAGAGCAATAGAATAAAACTACAAGAGTGTTTGACCCAGGCATGGCTTGATCCTCATGTCCAGGTACTCCTCACCTTATAAACATCATGGTTTCCAAGAACAGCATCAAACAGCGTGTAAAGGTCATTCAGAAGGTCAACGACTTCAATGGGTTCACTGAGGGCTGAAATGGTTGTGAAGCCCACGATGTCGCTGAAGTAGATGGTCACCTGGTCAAAATACTCCGGCTCCACAGTGCCACCAGTCTTGAGGGCTTCTGCCACCGATCTGAAATAACAACACAAGCAAAGATGACAGGGCACAAACCCTTGTTGTAGTGCATTCCCAAGACCTCAGAAACTCTTGTCCTACTGTGCTCAAAAGGTATTCCAACAAATAGAAGGATCTATATGGCTGCAACAAACATTGATTAAAGTTTATTACTTTGATTGGAAGGTGCTTGCCAAAATTGGAGGTCAGCTCTGCAATCTTGCTCACTCCTGGGGAACTCTTTTGTCCAGTCTAGCTAGGACGGTTTTTTTACCATCTAAAGTACCAGTACTTACGGGGGGAGCATTTGTGACAGTAGTTTTTCTGTCTTCTGTTTTTCAATCTCTAGCTCTTCAGTCCGCTCCCTGATTAAATCTTCCAGGTTGCTCGAATACTGCTCAAGCATCCTGAGCATTGAGTCAATGATATTGGTCTTTTTCCCTTTGTTGATGGTTTTGAACTGGAAAAAAAATCAAACCAGAGAGTTATTTCTCCATCTCATTACACCATTGTAGCACTCTAAGTTTGGAAAGGAACAAAAAGCAAACATTTTTAAGGGGACAATGCTAAAGACTGGCTTTGTCAGCGGCAAGACATCAACAATAAAGGCAAACTAGAGGATGAATTTGCATCGCTAAGTATGGAAGCCGCCCAGGAGCATGTTCTTCTCTATGAATTTTCAGTGAGCGTTAAGTGAAACAGCACCTTCCATGAGCTGCCAATGTGTATGTGAGTTATTACGGAGTCCTAGCATGCAGCAAATTTGCACCCTCATTTATCCTATGACCTGCCTTTATGGTGACTTGCAGTCCTTTGCATTCAGAGGTGCAAATTCCGGGGCATCAACAACACCTAGAAACTGCTTATCTATTACTGGTCTTAAATCCACCTTTGCACACTGTCGTGTGCTGCTATCCCCCACCCCCAGCTGCTCATTGAGTTATTCTCTCTCCTCTTGACCTGAAGCTGAGCCTCTGGACCATTTGGATAATCTGAGGCTTCAGACACTGCTTTAGACTCAACAGTGAAGTCCCATGGGTGTAAAATTAATCACAGTTTCATAGAACTGAAAGGTAAAAATTAGGAAAAACTTACCTAGTTTGACCGTTTAAGAACATAGGAACAGTACTCCTGGATCAGACAAGGGGTTTATTTTGCCAGTATTTGTCCATGACACTGGCCAGTAACAGATGTCTGGGAAAGCTGTTCAAAGAGGGCTCAGCTACAGCCGTATTTCCTTGGGATATGCTCCCAGCATGCACCAATTTGCGGTTCAGAGACCTCCTATGCCAAACGTTGTATCTTCATGTTTAACAGCTTTTGGTGAATTTTCCTTTTAAATTAATCACCTTTTAAATACTTTAGAAGATCAAACAACATATTGATCTGAAGGTGCTATCATAATTTACAGGTCTTTGACGTCCATGAGAACACCGGTGCAGGTACACTGCAAACGTGAAGACACTAATCCCATGTCCAGCCTGCTTCATACCCCATGCGGTGGTGCTATGGCAGCCCAAGTTCAGGACAAGGTATAAGCCAGGCCAGGCCTAGCCAGCAAAACCAAATATCTAGACATCACGAACCATAAAATAACACAATAAATAGCAAAGGCAAGACTAGAGCTCTGGGGCTTCTCCAATCATTATTTAAGGGTTCACTTAAAGAAATAAAACACACTTTCCTGCCAAGTACAAACAAAGGATTCCACCTGCTGCTCTGTTCACCAACCTTATGAAATACCTCCTCAAAAGTTGGACGTCGCTCGGGGGCTTCACCCCAGCATTGCTTCATTACCTGGATGCACGCCAGGGGGGCCAGCTCAGGGGCTATGTTTGGGCGGCACAGGGGAGGGGGCTTCTTCACTTTCTTTATGATTTCTGTGACAAAGAGAAGAATGGGAAGCACGCTGTGAGATGGGTGGTCTCAGTGGGGACAAAGCACATGGACCTTTTCGCCTGTCCCTTGCTCGCTCCTTCAGCCATAACCATTATTCCTCACCACCCATCAGCTGCATCAAATGGACCTGGGATTTTCTGCTTTCCTCTGCCAGGAGTCTTTTGGAGGATTTAAAAGATAACAGATTCATCTGCCTTTTTGTCCCTGGAGAACCAGGTTATGAGCAATAAAGGGGCTGGATGGGGGAAGGTTGGGTGACAGATGGATGTGTGAGCCTGCAGGCTTGTGTTTATTGAAATTGCCTCTGACTCTCTCCATTAGGTTCTGCGATCCTCTACGGGAGCAGAGAGTTATGGTCAAGCCCAGACAGGAAGGATACCAGTCTCTGACGCTTCATCATTAACTGGAAAGCAGTACTTAGGAGGCTGATGGGAATGGAGACAGTGGAAAGTATTTTAAGGGGGAGAGTTTGGGTTTAAAACAACATGTGGGAAATTACTCCCTATCCAGAGGTGAAATAAGACTAATAAGGAACTGGCTTGGGCTTTCAGACCCTGAGAAGCCAGCCCTTGAATCTATGGGTTTTAGATAAAACAGCCCTACATCCAAGGAGGGGAGCTGCAAGTTTAATTGACAGCTGAACCACGGACATGGGAGTGTGATGTCTGAACCCAGCCCCCGCTCCAATTTTGGTATTTCTTAGTAAGGATATCCTGGAGGAAATGTGTTTTTCTTTTCACCCAAAGTGACTGTATTTGAAAGTTTCATCTTGTGTAGTGCAGAGCAGTCATCTGGATTGAAAACCACCCTCTTTCTGGCAAGAGCCCTGCATTTCCACAGCTGTTACTGTGCATACCCAAAGCTTTTCAGTGTTGACAGCTTACTTTTAAGCTCTTTGGCTCATCCCAACACTCTCCACCAAATGAACTAAAGAAAGCACCTGGCCCAAATATTTCCAGGGGCAGCCAAGGGGAAACGCCTTCCCCAGACAGTTTTAAAGTTCATGCTACAAGTGAAAGCTCCTCGAGGGTTTGGACGGAATGAGTAGAAATTCATCATTTCATCAGGTGAGGAAACTGGAGCGTACTACGTGTAACATTTGCTGGAGGTTTCCCGTGGGGACTAGGTAGGGTGACGCCTGATAATTACATCATAGGCTACATCATAGGTCCAGCTCTGAATTATAAGGTGGGTTACATCATGTTCATTGTCATTGCATTGTTGCAGCAGTTTGGTGCACAGTAAGGTCAGAGACCCATTTTTTCAGGCACTGAACTGGCAGTTACTGAATGGCCATGCCCCACTTGGTGACTGTCCAGCTTAAAATATGTTGAGAATGGGCTTTCACTGAAACCAGCTCTTTTTTGCTTGTTTTCCCTCCCTCCCTGTTCACGTGCTTGTGCCCTGACCCTGACTGCAGCGTGTGCTCTTCCTCTGCATGTGCAACATGGCTTGAACTAATGAGAGTTGCACCATGAGCAGTTCCTAAAGAGTTCACCTACTTGCTGTTTCTGTTACAAACCACCTTATATATAAGCCAGCGGGGTCAGGATGTATCACTTTGATCTTTGCTGACGAGAGAGCCTCTTTAAATGGGGAAGTAATCAAGGAAAAACAGATGGGCAGGTGGACAAAATAGGATGATAGCAAGGGAAACAAAAAAGGGCCAATGAGTGGGAAGCAACGGAGTTTCCAAGCTATGGGAAACTCTGCCATCAGATTTCACCCCACACTGTGATGAAAAGTCAAAATTTGGACAGGGAACTGGAGGTGCAGCAGTGCCGGCCAGCTCTGAAGCATCTTCGGCGGGACCCAGAGCCCCACTGGTCCCAACCCCACTGATCGCAGTGATGGGTCTCGTACTGTGGCTGAGATCAGAACTGCACATTTTGATGATGTTTATTTTGGATGTTTTGTTGAAAACAGCCTTTTGTCACTGAGAAAGGTCATGAGATCGGAACATTATTTCCATACTAACGTTTTACCCAAGGGGCTTGGCCAGACGTTTTATGAGCACTCTATGTAAAGCCTTAAAATTGTACTGAAATAGTTGCCTACCTTCAGCTGAGAGTTCTGACATGCAGTATGGTGGACCCCGAACAACCACTTCTTGTAGGATGATTGCAAAGCTGTAAATGTCCCCTTTGAACGTGCCTTTCCTGCGCATGTCCGGGTCCCTCAGTAGCTCAGGAGCTGTCCAGAGCAACTCTAAAAAATTCAAGAGCATCACACTTCATACACTCGAGCTCAGACTATTGCAAATGAAGTGCTTAAGTGAACGTCTCATTTCAGTCGTTTGAGGAAAGGCTGGAAAATACTTAATTACTCAGTTTTTTATTTCTTGTGATGTGTTAGAAATATTAAACTGCCATCCTGACAAAAATTTTGAATTTTCCAGATTTCTCTCTACCTTTTAAAAAGAGGTTGCTGTACCAACAATGTATATCCTACCTATAACAGCAACCCTGAACTTCAACATAAGAAGTCTTCTCACCGTTGCCAAAAGATTTAACACCCTTTTTTTGTTTGAAAATGTCAATCGGATAAAATGTTGGCGCTGAAGGCTGGATTTCTTGTTACTTTCACTATTTTACAAAGCAACATTTAATAAAATGCTTTCTGTAGTTCTTCTTAAATTAACATAGTTTCTGTAAAAGCAGTTTGTGTCAGTCTGAAGCATGATCAGTCTTTGTAATCCTTTGTTCAAGTGATGCAAGACACAGTTGTAAAACATACCCAGCCTCATCAAGAAATGAATCTTCTTCAAACTGGGATGTTGTTACCCTGGTGACTGTGTATTCTGAGTAATGGGAATAAGGAACATTTCAGACACTGCAATATATATAACTTCCGTAAGGGAGGAGAAGAAGATCTTCTGGCAACTGCCCTATCTGAGACATTGGAAGTGTGTAGGAATCAAATCCTGTGACACAGGGATCAAAACACTACATACTACTTGAAACCAGGTTTGAAGAATAAACCGGGATACCAGAGGAACCCCAAGGCAATGGCCAGGTGAAAGAAATCCTGTCAAAGTCTCCAAGCCTGGTCCCATGAGATGCTGTCCCTAACTGGTGGGAATGTCATGTGGCAGCCTTTGATGACTGGCATGTAGAGGACCTATTTCAAAAAAAGACCTGTACCATCTTGTGTTTCAGATGGCTTAGTTTTACCAAATAAGGCATTTGGGTTAACCTAAAACTTCAAATATAGGGTTGGGGCTGTGAAGCCAGATCCACTGGTTACAGAAATTCAGGTTTGATCAGGTTTCAGGGGCACTTAAATCCTTCTCCATCTACAACAACTTTAAGTTCTGTCACTGCTTACAATAAAATCTTTTTTACTTGCCATGACACTCTGCTATTCACTTCACTTTCAGGAAGTCTGAAAAAACTTTGCTTATCCTTTCCTGTAACAATGCATTGTATACAGGCAACTAGAAATCGTGAGGCTGAGCACATAAATCCTTATGTGGCCACTGGACTGCAATTGCATTAGGATGAGCACCTGTTAAAACAATGGACAAATATTTCCAAAAAAATATTTCCTTATGACACCTACCTTCTGGAGGTGGCTGAACATACGGGCATTTCTGTGCTTCTAAGAGCTCATTATAACCATAGTCAGTGATCTTCAGCACAAACCGGCCATCCACAACACAGTTACGAGACTTGAGACGTCCATGGGCGAAATCTCGGTGATGTAAATATCTAATTCCCTATGAAACACAGAAGGGATTGAGGCTGTTCCTTAAGAATTATATTATCTGTCAGCATTCAGAGACACCAAGGCAAATTGTCACCGGGGATAGCATCAAATACAGCATTGACTCTATGTGAAATGCAGTGCTGATCAACCCAAGAAACTATGGGGAAAGTTCAGAAATGGATTAGGAATAGGAATTGGGCTATCTGCACCCTAAAGTAACAGTCAGATGCCTCCCTCTGTAGCCCTAGGACTCATTGCACTCAGAAGTTGTACTTTTAGACAAGGTGGACACAAGTGGTACCCAATGGTTAGGCCAAGGAAAGCCATTAAGAGCTGGATGCCCTTACCCAGCTCCCTCAAGGAGGATCAGAAGGTGGACCATGGGCTGTAAGAATGGTTCTGGCAGTCTGTCCTCTGTAGGCCACTTGTCCCAGATTGGTAGTTCACCATGGGACATGTTTGGAGTGTGAACACTCTTCTAAAGTGATCGTAAACATAGCCATGCCATGACAGGGGATGGCTACAGTTTGGTTCTATACTGGATGCATTTCTGATATATGACAAGAAAGGACCTTTGGAAAGTAATAATTTGTCACCAAAGTCATTGTTCTAGGTGATCAGTTCTGGCCTGATAATGTAGTTTTATTGTCTCATCCTGCTGAGTGGATGTAGTCCTTTTACCCTGAATAGTGCTTCTCTCAGATGTTAACAAATCAGGAATAAGATGTCTCCGTATACCAGTATAATTGCATTCACATTGGTTTTCCCTGCATTACTACAAAAATCCCAAAGTCCTGGATGAAATAGCTATGTGAATATAAGAGTCACATGCAGGTCATGCCTCAGCAGGAGCAACGGATTTACTTTAATTAGATCCATCACGAGAGAGGACTTGAACATCCAATCCAGTTTCATATCTTCGTTTCTCAGCAAGTCCTCCAGGCTTCCTCGGGAGCAGTACTCTGTCACTATGGCAAAGATGCCACAGTCAGAGAAAAAGCCCAGGAACAGATTCACATTTTCATGACGCAGATCTTTCATCTGAAACAAGACAGTGAATCACAGCGAGACCAAGTCAGCTAGACATCTGCTCAGCAGCTTCTTTACATCATTAGATGTCCTTAACATTCCTGCACTCCCAAACAGTCTTTCACACAAGGATGGGGGAGCAAACAACCCCTTTCTGCTTACTTTCAGCAATCCTACACTCTTCAAACTTTGCTTTTCTTAGCCTATCCGTTAAGACAAAGAAAGCAAGATAGGAAAAGCAAACTGAACAGAAATTTGTTTTTATTTAGACAAGCTGGATTGGATCTTTCACTAGGACAAAATAGTTTCACAGGGGTAAATTGAGTTCAGCATGTGGAGTCTTGCTCCAGCTCTGGTCTGATCTGGAAAGGAATACCATGCCTGGAGGATCCAAAGTTATCCATCAGTGGTGGCTTTGGAGACATGCCCTGGTAAATTTGTTATATGCATAAAAATGCCACTCCTATGTTAGCAGTAGCTGCCAACAACTAATGGCCCTGAATTTGGAAAAATAAACGTGTTTGCTTGTCATTTAGTAATAATAACAAAATGGAAGATTAAAAGTAAACTTCTAACAGGAATCTTAGTTGGAGACACAAAGCAAATCCTAGAGAGATGAACAACTGTGTCTGTGCCACATTGGCAACAAATAACACATGAAAATAGCGCCCAGTGCATCATCCTGCCCTGACACAGGCAGGGATGATCTCCTCCAAACCACTCTGCCTTTCTAGACAAGGCCACTTAGAGGACTCGTCGTGCATTCAGCATTGCACCAGCTTTGAAGTGTCAGTTCCAGGTTGGGGTTTTGCCAACTGCTGACTCTGACACATGGGTCATTGGGAAGTTTGCCAGATGCAACCGCGCATGGTCCATTCCAACAGATTTCACTGGGTATGACTCAGTGACAGCCATGATCTGAGCAACTTGGTCCAGTGGGAGGTGTCCCTGCCCATGGCAGGGGGCTTGGAACTAGGTGACCTTTCAGGTCCCTTCCAACCCAATCCATTCTGTGATTCTATGATAAACTGGAGACAAGGAGGATAAAAATACGCTGCAGTCACAAAGGTCCCCCAAGCAACCTTCCCTCCACGTACCCAGCCATCCCCTGTTCCTACCTTCCTCAAGATGCCGGTGGAGCTTTGCCTCAGATTGTGAACGGCTCCCATCTCAAATTTTTTCAGCCACACCCAGTCTCCCTGTCCACAACACAGGAGGGTGAGTGGTAGAGCAAGTCTCTGAGCAACAACTAACATTGGGACCTAGGTCTGAATTTCAGATCCTCAACTTTGAAAGTGGCTGGGGATTTTCAGTGTTTGTTGCAAGTAGATTCTTTGTATATTGCACCCAAATATGAATATCCAGTGGAATCCCTAAAAAATTGGGGTGAGACAGGACCTTCACCTGGATCAGAAATTCATACCTGGAAGGTGTATTAGTATCTGATAAACCTGATAACTTGATTAAAAAGGAAAGTAACTCTGTCCAGAGCTTTTCTCTGGCATTAATGATCCAGTTTATTTTGCTCCTTTCGGGAAGAATCATCATGCCATTTTTTCAAAAAGCTGTGTTTTTAGGAAAGAACTGATAGATGGGGTGAGTTTTATTGGCCACTGCCTCTGCTTAAACTCCATACAGTCCTATTGGCACACGGGGGAATTTGATAGCCTTTATTCTGTGTATTTGGATCCCGTCTTGTGAGAAAGGTCCTTATTAGACATGTCACCACCTAAAGGCTCTGTCTTGTAAGAAAGGTTCTTCACAGTGCCTTCAGAACATCTCTAACAGGGACCAAACCTGGCAACACCACATAGGGATGTCAAGTAGCACCACCCAACATGACTCCAAGTGTAGGAGTGAGGTTTGGGGTGGAGTCACCTTAAGCACTGGTAGGTTCATGCTGGGGAGTAACTTATTTTCATCCTCAGGGTCCGTCAGCAGTATGCACATCTTGAGACCTCAACTGAAGCAGTGGGAGAAGGCTGCATGAGGTCCCAACCTACCTCATACAAAGCCGCGTTGGAGGTTTCGTGGGTGGCAGCTGCACTTTTCAAGGAAAAGGAGCGGGTTACAGATTTCAAGCTTCTGCCATCCACTGCTACATTGTTTGCATCAGTCAGACTGTCCAAGGTCAGTCTCTGGAAGGCAACAAAAGCAGGTGCAAGACAATTACCACCTCTGGATGCAAACCTCCACTCCAGCTCTGCCTCAGGCCATGCATTTTACCCATGCTAGCAACCTCCCAAACTTCTCATCTCACCTCTCTGAATGCCTCTAAAAGGCTCAAGAGGTTGACCTTGTGTAATACCTTGAAACACTACAGCGGCACTTTAGGTGATGGAAATGCCATGGCTCAGGGGAGACACCAGAGGAGGCAGGTATCTCTCTGAGCAGGGCACAGGGAAATGTCTCCTCTGGCATAGACAAGAAGCCTGTATCTGTGCCAGTGACCTCGGCAAAGGGATTGCTCCGCAGCAGTCCATATCGTTGGCATGGTCCTGGGCATGGCTCTGGCCTGTGCCAAATAACACTCCCTCAGGAGATCCCCAGCTCTGGATAGGAGCCAGCACAGGGCAGGAACGGTTCCCAATAGACAGTTTGGATGCAGACGCTTTATTTTAGAAGGTAAGATGGTTTAGCTATATGGACATGAACTATGTTATGCCACCCAACCTCAAGAAGAAAGAATAAGCCCTGGATGTTAAAATACATACAACCAAGGGTACTATTTTACATCATCATAACCTCTCTGACAATGCACGTGCATCTAATCTGAGACTCAAAAACACTCAGTGTACGGGAAATTTTTTTGATACGCGGGGGAAAATGAGACACAGAGAAGTGAATGACCGGCCCAGAGCTTCATGGGTATGAAAACACCCCAGAGCAAACCTATCTTTGTGTGTCCCACCACATTACTTTCAAGAGTGGAAGGACTTACCTTTTTATGTAGTTCTGGGTTGATGAAGATGAGGTCATCCAAGGTCAGTATTATCTTGTTAGGTCCCTTGAATAGCTGGCTGTTCAAGATACTGTGCCTGAGAGATTTGGAGAGTCACAGTTATCATTATTAGGTAGGTAACCAGTTTACACCACCTTCAAGTCGCCCACATCTGGCTTCCCTGCAGTATTAGGAAAGTGCAGCACGCAGTGAGGCAGTGGGGATGGACGTGGGTGAAAGCAGTAGACAAACCATGATGTCCTGACTTGAACTGATATCCCCCGAGTCGAACAGCAAGGCTCAACCAATTCACAGACAACAAAAGCTTTCATCTCTAAGGGTCTCATCACAGATAGACATCTTGAATCAATCTGGCTGCAAATATGAATTGGATATCTATATCCAAAACATACTTTGTTTTTCTTGGTTTTATTTTTCATATCCGAAATCATTCTGCGTTAGGAGACAGTAATAGGTTTTATTAGACCAGCCAGTCTGGCTGGTGAGCAAACAGCTCTCAGGCACACCAGCCTTTCTTAGGGACTGAAACCAAACCATGGATAATTTATAAAAGCTGCCTAGACAAAAGTCACCATCAAAATGTACTGGCTGAATCTCCATATTGTAGCATGGTGCAGTACAAAGCACACAGCAAGATGCCACCTTGTAATGACTGCAAGCTTGTACAGAGGGAAAAGCTGTGGGGAATGAGCAGTTTGGCGTGTGTGGCATAGTGCAATGCAGCGTGGAGGTCTTGGAAGCAGTATTGCTGAGCAAGTGCTGTTCCTCTTGGTCAGGAGTAATTAGAACAAGAAGACTGCTGATTTAGATCTACTTCTTCCAGGACCTGAGCCAGATGGGATGTCTATCACGCACTGTGTAACACAGGACAAATATGTTTCTGGCATCTTCACAGGCTGCTGCTGCCCATTTTCCAAGGGATGACTCTCTGCACTCCTTGATAGGCTACCAGACTTGCAGAATTGGCAAGGGTGAGAGAGAAAATTCGGTATAGTCATCAGACCGGCAAAGAGACTACCTGTTGCTTGACTGCATCCTGTTACTTGCCCAACTTCTCTTGAATTTGCAAGGCAGAAGAGACCACAACAAGAAGCGGTGCACTGTCAAGGACTACGTGTTCATGGGACAGTTCAAACAGGCTTATGTCCACTTTGTGTAAATCAATACGAAACATTCCAGCATTTCATTGTTAGTTTTTAGCTGGGATTCATCTGACACCATTGCCCACCATATGGCCATTTTAGGGACTCGGGGAAGAGGCAGAAGTCATACCCCATCATTTTGAAACCACTATTTCAATGGACCTTGAGGTCTAACACTGAGCACAAAGCACACTATATCTATTAGACAGTCAAAACCTCATCAAGCAGGAACAGAGAAGAGAAAGGAAAGCTCCCGCACTGCCCCCAGTGTTGCTTTATTTGTTTAATTAACTTTGTTTACACAACAGATGTCTCTGCACACATCTAAGACTTTGCCTGATGAAGTGGGCAATAGGGTGCCTTTTCCTAACTGTACCGTAGCAGGAATCCACTTCGCAAAATATCCATAGATCACCATGATTTCCATTGCACGTACCACTCCGGGCATTTTAGAAGAGCGTAGACAGCTTTTTGGAGTTCAGAGGGAGCCTTGGCCATATGACCTTGGTCATAATCACCTGAGATGAATTTTTATAATCTTTCTCTAAACGCTTGTCCCAAGCCACCCAACCCAGGTGCACGCAAAAATGTCATCATTTAGGTACCTTTCACCTGGACTCCCAAAACCCTTGTTTGGTCAATCGCATCCTCTCCCCCAGGCATGGAGGAAAGCACTCCTCTGCTGAAAGCAAAGCACAGAGAGCGGAGTGACTTGTTTAAAGTCATGGAGCAGATCCCTGGCATACTTAAGACCAGAGCTCCCCTGTTTGAACTCAGACGATGCTGTGGTGTAAATTTAGTTCCAGACATGCCCCTCCCTTATATAAATCATTCCCTGAGTCACGCTAGACTTTTTCTTTTCCCTTGCAGATGGCCATACATCTTTACTCATGACTGAGCCTTCCCAAGCACAGTCTGGTACTTGTGGAACAGCTTACGAGTAGGCAGTAAGATTGCCTTTTATTTACGTAATTGTTGAGGTTGGTGGCCAAGGAATAGAGGAGGGCTTTAAAGTGTGGGTGGAGGGAGGCGATGTCCTCAGTGCCTGCAATTATAAGGTATCAGAAGCAGCTGTGTGTTATAAGCAGGGGAACTGTTTGGGGTGTTGCTTTCTGGGTGGCCTTATATCATCTGGGTTTGGAGGGATGATTCAGGAGTGGAGAGAAAACATGTTTTGGGATGATTTGAGAGGCAAAGCTGGATGGGAAAATCCAGGAACCCTGCTTTGCTGAATTCGTTGCTGCTGATTAAATATGCCTTCTAATTTCAGTCTAATTTCAGTCATGCACCATGTAGACATCACTAATGAGAGACAGATTACTCCAGGGTCCAGTTTGGAGCAGATTACTTTAGGTTATGGCCATAGTGTCCTTGCTAAAGAGGTACCCATAGCTTGTGGACCAACTAGTCCATGCTGGCTCATGTCCACCTTGGATATAGAGTCAGAACACAAGTGTGACCTATGCAATTGTTGGAAAATGTCCCTTCCCCAGCAGACCACTTCATTTGCTCCAAAGATGCCATGCTCAAACCCATCTATATGCATCATGAATGACCAGGGAGATGGACTCCAGTTCAAAACAGGGAGTGAATCAGCTTGGTAATAAAGATGTATCCTAATTCATTGTTCTTAACCCTCTCCAGAGATACTGTCTCTGTCTCTTTAGTACATGAAGAAAGTAAAGAGGGTCAGCCTAGGTGTTTCATTGGAAACATGATTATATTAGGGACAGAAATCCAGAAAAGAATGAACTGGAATAAGAAAAAAAACATTTAACATGGCAGCCCACTTAGCCTCCACCCCAATGTTCTTAAAGCATATTCTATTGTTGGTTTGTATGGCACACTGTGCACTTCCAAAGTTATAGTCACCTTCCTAATGCTTCAGAGCCATCATCCAACTAATCATTCCAGCAGCAGATGGCAATGTTCTTCCAAACCTGGACTGGATTAAGGGTAAAATGACTCTTCCTGAGACTGCAGAACCAATGCCCATGGTGCTCAAGCCACTAGCGCTTCATAAAGTGAAGAGACATGTGGATGGAGAGCAGAGGCCACAGTCAAACCCGCTCTGTGTTCACATTGTCCAAACTGCTGGTTAAAGCGCAAGTTTCCCACAGAGGCGAAAAGTGGCACCAAATCAAATACGTATTGCGATTCTCACCTGATGAGAGAAGTCAGGCCCACAGCACAAAGCACCAGGGCAAATATCAGCATTACTCCCAAAATCATGACTGTAGGTTCAATCCCTGTGCGAAGAGGGGAAAAGAATCAGTGAATTAGAAAATCCCTTTGATTTAGGGAATACTATTGAAAATATCAGTATCAGACCATTAGACAACAAAGTCAAATATTCAGCCAGGAGAACGCTAGAAGTCAATTTTTACATGATATTAATTTGTGAATACACAAATACTTACTGACTTTATTTACATGAGACTGTCACTACTTTAATTATTTATTTCCATGCACTTTTTTTCCCTAACAGATCTAGAGCCCTGGTTCAGTGGAAAAATATTTTTTTTTCCTTCAAGTAAATAAAGACTGGACTTGCAAGGAAGAATTCAGTTTTAGAGGCAGCTTCTGCAAAGTTCATAACTTTTGAACATTTGACCCTCTTCTCTCCTGGAACTGAAACACTGAAAAAGCTTTATCTTGTGGTACCAGAGCGGTGGCCAGAGTGAGTCACCAGCCCATCTGGGATTTTTCATTCCCTGCTACAGATTTCTAACACTGAAAAGAGCAGAAGAGAAGGAGGAGAAGGCTGATGTCTTCCTCAATGGGCCCATCAACAGAAAATACTGGAGACACATACTTTTCTCATGAATGTCTTTGCTAGAGAGCTAAGGAAAGCTGATATGAGTGCATGAACTACATTCCAGTGGGAAGTGTTTGCTGTCTCTGACTCTTCTGTCTTCTGCTTACTCTATTTTATTCCGTCTGTGTTCAAAGATCCTTAAACACAAACAAGCATGGAGAAATTAGAGTTGATAAAAGGTTCATGACTCTAAGTCACTCCTGCATCTAAATCACAGGCCTTTTTACAAGCACTGAGACCAAGATCTTCCCAGTGAAAGCTGCAGGGATTTTTGAAAATTAACATTCTTTTCAGGAATCGACAGAGCATTTTAGCTGAAATTTTCCTGCCAGGTTTGGACTTACTTTCTTCTTCAGCCCAGGGTCCTGGTCCCTGATTGTTCTCACACATACACTGAAATAGGTTGCCCAGAGAGGTGGGAGATGCCCCATCCCTGGAAACATTCAAGGTCAGGTTGGACAGGGCTTTGAGCAACCAGATCTAGTGAAAGATGTCCCTACCCATGGTAAGGGGGTTGGACTTGATGACCTTGAAAGGTTCTTTCCAACACAAACCTTTCTATGATTCTATGGTACTATGATTTTATATAAGAAGTCACTCGGCTTTCATGCTTCAGCCTGGAACTAGCCCTGTATGCCTCCATCTGAGAAGAAATTTGGGTGCAATAGGGTTGATACGTCACACCCATTTCTCCACCTCACAGACAGTGTGGATATAGACCAAGGTTTTACTCCACTAAAGAAAGTGCAATGGAGACACAGACAGCTTTCTTCAGGAGGGGCTCAACTTGAATACAGGAATGAGCAAGGTCACAGCAACCTGGCCTGGAGGCCAGAGCTTGTTCTTCATGCAAAGACAGAGTGTTGATGTCCCTGTAAGAGCAGGTGGCAGCAACCTGATATTCATATGTTCATCCCTAGGAGTCAAGGGAGCCACCAAAGAGGTGTCCCCCTCCAGAAGGGTGAGTGTGAAGCCAGAACACATCTCATAAAGATCTTCCACAAAGCTAGATCCATGGAAAAGGAGGGACTGGATCAGCTTAGAGGCAGACTTGTAGAAGACCTAGTGCTCTGGATCCCTGGGCACCTGCTAGGAAACTTGCTACTGAAGAGAGAATGAGCTTTGAATAGTCCAGTCATAGGGGCATGGGTTGGTTCTCTTGCTGGACAAAGTATAAAATGCCTCCTGAACAAACTAGTGATGAAGTGTAGGGGTATGAAATTCCCATCTCACATCTCTGCATGGCCTTCTAACATTTCCAGAGAGAATCTGTAACCCAGACCACAATGTGGCAGGAATAATGTGGAGTTTGTTAATGCGCTCTTCTGTATTCAATCAGGGTTGGGGTTTTTTTACTGGCACCACCCCCTGAACTTCCTCAGGTAGCCCCCAAAGTCTCTGATATCTGAAAAATCTTCTTTGAGAAAGAGTCTCAGAGAAATTCTTTTGCTTATTGCCATTACATTTTATAACCCACAAGTGCTTGACCATACTTTAGAGGACTCTAAAGCAACATGGTATTTGAACGTGTTACCAGAAAACTGAGGAATAGCAAAGGGCCTGTCCCTGATCATATGATTTGCTCAAAGTATGGGCACTGTTACCCATCATGACATGAGAACTCTTCCACAGCTGGAAAATATCCAAATACAATTTAATTCACTGAAGCAGCATCTGATAAGCTGAGAGCAAGAACTGGTTGGAGCACAAAATTCACTGGGGTGAACAAGAGACAGTAAAAGGACAAGAGAAGAGGAAAATAAACACCCAGATAAACAAACCGTAAGGAATGGGAGATAGTGAAAGCAATACCAAAGACCAGAGCGCTCATGTCACTCATGGATGGGCCATTGCAGGAACGATGCAAAACCTTGAGAAACTTCAACCAGAGCTTTATAACTAATCAGAAGTGAAAGCAAGGTTATCATGGGCTCATGGGAAAGAGCAAACTTACAGCATACTTAAGGGTACTTGTGGGATTCTGTTAAACTCATTAGGGGATGCTTTAAGGGGACTAGGGGAGTATATGAAACTTCTTATGGGTTGTTTAGAGGAAGGGAAAAAATGGGGAAAGGGAAGGATATGGTTGAGTTGGGGAGGCTCAAGTGTGGGATACTGGAGAGGATGGGGATGCTGGTCACATATAATCATATTGTGCATTTTTCCAGCCAAACCCTCCTCCTGGTCATCACCATCTGTCCTACCTTTTTCCTAACACCCATTCCTAATTTTTATTATTTTTTTTCTTGGGTGAGTGTGCTCTCTGTCTGCGTATGACATTTGTAGGCTTCATGTCAACCTAATCAATAGGTAAGATAAGAAGTCCTGGAATCTACAACCCATGAGAGAACACAAATCTGGAGACTAGCTCCTGCAGACGCCAGAGGGTTTGAGAACTGTCTGTGGGGGAATTACAGGTCTGGACCACCTACCAGAGGATGCATTTGTGTGTGTGCAGGAGCCTGATTAGGTGGTGCATAAGAAGAAGATGGGGTTGTTTGTGTCGTCATATGATTTGGCAATGCGGGCTTTGAGTAGAGGTGCCTGTAAAGACATTGTTCTCCTGTACGTGTTAGTGTGTCAGTGTCTGCATTCTGTGTGTGTGTGCATGCGTACTAGGAGCACCCACTGAGCCCCACTCCTGATGGACCTGGGGTCAGGAACCACAGCAGCCTGGCAGCTTTGCATCCAACCCTTCTCCAACCCTAACTCCATACAAAAGCCAGACCGAGGCCTGAATTTAACTCTAGTCATAAAATTCAGTCTCTGAAATATTAGCGATAATAATAATTTACTGCTTCACTGACAAACGCCTTGAGCTTTATGCTTTCGTAAAGGTGTGAACATAAAATCTCATCTCTCTAAAAATCAGTGGGATTTTTCCATAGACTGCAATGGGATACTAAATTGCTACGCTGTTCCTAATGGCAGTGCAAAATTAGATATATGGTAGCATTATATTTTCTCTTCTATAGCTTGCCAACTGCTGTAAGGTCAGTATATCTCCAATTTCCATGGAGCGACACTGATTTAAACCAGCTATGGCTGAGCCAAGGGGAATGTTTTTCTCAGCTGTTGAATGAAATATTCTGTAGATGTGGTTAATTTTGTCTGTTTAAGTCATATCCTGGAGCAGTAGGAATAAATGCTTGGTAGTATAAGTAAACATGTCAAGTGGAGGCTAAGTATCCTACCCTGAGATTTTGGCTTCCCTGCGGACTTTAGAACTCCACCACAGTTGTGGTAAATTAAAAACAATAAGTAAAACCAGTGCCCAGTCTCACAGACCTGGGAAGCGGCACAGATACCTCCGCCCCCAAGTCTTGGATTACCACCTCTGTTGTCTGCAGTAACTCAAATTATTTTGAGTAATGATTATCATCTTTTCTTGATGAGGTGAGCGCTGATGATCCTTAAAGCCGCATAGCTAACCGGGTAAGGAAGCTGGGTTTAACCAGGAGAGACGGTGAGAGCATCTGCTGTTGCACAGCTCTCTTAGGCTGTCTTCAATGCAAATCCTCTTAGCGCCCTCTCCGTCAGAAGGACAGGGACACAGTGCTGGCTGGAGCCTCTGGCATTTATTGGTTGCTATCAAAATAGCCAAGTGTTGACTGTTAGACCTGGAAAACTCTTTCCAGCACACAACAGTGGCAACAACCTTATTGACCTAAAAAAGCAAAAAAAGAGTCTTGTGGATTAATAGCGGGACCTCTGTATAAGATTCCCATTACAAGCAGCATGATGACTGGTCATATTTATATGAATTTCTTGAGTTTAGGGTTTTTTCTTTGGGGTGCTCTCCCTTGGAGTAAAAGATGAAATAAAAAAAGAAGCACGGACCCAATGCTATTTGACCCTGTTTGGTTTTTTTTTTTTTTTTTTGGTCTTTCTTACCTCCATTGCAGAGAACATCTGGATCAAACCAACAGCTGGAGTCTGGCTTGGGTGGAGCTCCGCTGGGAAAGTGGATGGCCCGGCCCAGGGAATTCACAGAGTCTGAAGACATGTCCAGCAAGTGGGTTGGGAAGAGCTGGTTCCCACCACCATCTGTGTCCAGTATTACGTAGCTGCTCATCCCCTTCCCACAGTGGTCTGTCTCTACCCGGTGACTAAATCCAGGGAAACTGAAGTTTTTTGTGTGCTCAGCTATGTGAGCTCCTGAGATTCTGACTCCTTTCCTCCGAGCACTGTCTATAGCCATTGCCATGAAGTAAATGGCATCATAGATTGTTCCAAAAAGTGGAGAAACCTAAAAATACAGGAGAAACTGAGGTCAGGATATACTGCTGCCAACGTGTGGTTTGAGATCTGTGGCAAAAGATGTCCCACTGACTAAGCTGTAAACTCAAGAACTGAGACACCTGAGCTTTAAGGCTCACAAGGTGATGGTTTTGAAGAATCTTAGGTTGAAGGTAGCTATGGATCAACCCAATATATGTGTGACTTTGAATATCTGTCTTTTCTTATGGCTGCGTCCCAAAATACAATTTTGAAATATTTTTAAAACCAAGTAAAATTACTTTATTATGGGAAGAGCCAAGACTCTGAGCCTGATGTTCAGCTGGCATTTTATCACAGCCTGCCTCAAAACACTGTGCTAAAACATCTTCCATAAACAGAAGATCAAAGCCAGAGGTTCGCCTCCCTACCCAGGTAGGGAAAATGTCATGCCCAAAGGATCAGTTCTCTCTGTCAGAACATTGTTTATTCTTAAGATGTAAAAACCACAAAGCAGAGCCACAGCAATTCATTCTCTGGGGTACCAGAGCCTTTTCTCCGTGCATTTCTCCCTTCTGTGCCTGACTTGACTTAGGAACCTATAATTGTACCCTCTCCTAAAAACACCCATGGTGGCTTTTGCAATCACTTGGTCATTTACAGCTGGTAAGTGAAGAGAGATTATAGCCATTCACTCATGATAAAATGATGTGTGCGGTAGGGACTCATAGAATTTCACATCTGTATTGGGATTTGTTGACCAGATATAGACACTTACAATGAAGATCCTACACTCATTATAGTTAACCTGGGCTCTCATTATAATGACGGGAAAGAAATAGATACTTTCAGGGCATGATTCATCTCCTAAAGCAGACATCATGCAGATCTGATAAATCATGCCTTAAGAGTACTTATAATTTTTTTAAAGATCGTAGTGAGACTTGAAGATTAGCTCAGCTGAATCCGACATCTCTTCACCAGTATGGCAGATTCCCCAATTATTCTTGCAATGTTTCCAAGGTCGCAACTGACTTGTTTTCTTTTTTAGGCTACTGGTGACATTTAGATAATTGTGCTGACAAAGAATAACTTTGACTATAGTGTTGAAAAGAATAATGCAACAATGATCCAAAGTATTTCCCTCTAGAAGCACCCAGTATTCTGTTTGTCTGTCGCATCCCCCTAAATTCTCAGGCATGTGGACATCTTTTTCTGATGCCTTAAAAACTCCACGGACTTTATCCACCTTAGGAGACACCTCTTCATCTTGGGCCTACTGCAGTTAGCATGTAGCAAATCAAATCTGAGAGCCTCAGAGACAACTCCTTTCTCTTGAATTTAGATTAGATATTAGGAAAAGAATCTTTACTGTGAGGGTGGTGAGACACTGGAACAGGTTGCCCAGAGAAGCTGTGGCTGCCCCATCCCTGGAGGTGTGCAAGGCCAGGTTGGACGGGGCTTGGAGCAACCTGGTCTGGTGGGAGGTGTCCCTGCCCAGGGCAGGGGATTGGAACTAGACGATCTTTAAGATCCCTCCCAACCCAAACCATTCTATGATTCTCTGAATTTCCAGCATGGTCCTGCAGTTGAACTGAGTTAGATTGCCGTATATTCAGGATAAACATCCTTTCCAAACCAATGCAAACCACATTCAACTATCACCATATTTTTCTCAAAATAAAAGCATGCATTCTGGGTTGTCTTTTGCCTGAACTTTCTCTATAGCTATTGTTTGTCTCATGTATCCCACTACCAGGTCCCAGAAAAGCCCAAGAGAAAGAATATTTACCTGGCTGGATTCCAAATCTCTGGTTATTTCACCACTTTCTTTAGCTTCCCTGAATGCATCATAGAAAGTCCTTTCTCCAGATGCCAGTGTGATAGTCAGCACAGCATCATATGCTTCCTGGAGCTTGCTGTTATTATCAAAGACGTTGAATGAGTTGTTTTGGTAAGGAAGACTGTATAGCAAAGTGTCGTACGGAATGAAGACGTATCTTCCATCTGCTAGTCCCATTTCCAGAGCTTTTGTGAGTAAGTTGGCCTGTTCCTCTCCTCCAATGAGCACAGAATGCATGCACAGGAGTATAACTGGAACACAAGGATTGTAGCGTTTGTTAATCCATGTGGGGTTTTCAACACAAAATAGGTCCCTCCCACTAATAAAAGAGCTGTCCGAACTGCTGTGTCAGGTCCCCCACCAGTGTGATGTTCTGAGGAAGCTGGGAGCTACAATCATTTTGTTCAGCCTCTGGAGGTCTCCAACATCTAGCAAAAGAGGCTGTGAGCATTACCCATTCCTGGAGCCATACAGAAGGAGGAATGGAGAGAAATTTTGACAAAAGCGAGGTACAGATGATCATGATAGGAAGTCATGGTCCTGTGCCGCCATGGGCTGAGAGATGTGAGCTTTCCCTTTGTGTGCCCTGAGCTGACAGACACCACACAGGTGTTAGCAATGGCTAAGCCCCACCTGTCACCATGTATATGGATTTTAGGTTGGGCACCGTGTTGTGTTTCAACATCTGGTCCATGATGTGTCTTTGCTTGCAAAAAGCCATGGGGTCAATGTCCCCATGTCTTGTGAGGAGATCTGAAATACAGGTGTATCTGTTTTACAGGCTTTTCACAGTGCGCACTGGCCCTTCATGAAAGGAATCACTTCTGATCTTTCATCCAAGACAGCGCTTCAAAACTCAGTCAGTGAGAGGAGCAAAGTAGGGCAATGATGGGAAGGAAAGGTGCAAAGGAGACCTGCCTGCTAATAAACCAGGAGGGAGTAGGATATATGGTCTGTTCCTTAAGAGAATAAATATCCTTAGCAAAGTAGAAGCTGAAGAGAACAAGAGCATTTTCAGGTCTCTGAATTACAGAAAAGAGGCAGGTACTAGGCAGTGATTCGTCCCATACTATAGTAGAGAGCTTAAGCTGGTCAGATGACTCTTATGAGGACCCAGTAAGGGAACTGGGACTGTTCAGCCTGGAGAAAAGGAGGCTGAGGGGAGACTTTACGGCTCTCTACAACTCCCTGAAAGGAGGGTGTAGCAAGGGGGGGGGGGGGGGGGGGGGGGCGGGGTGTCAGTCTCTTCTCCCAAGTAACAAGTGATAGGACAAGAGGAAATGGCCTCAGGTTGCACCAAGGGAGGTTTAGGATGGATATTACGAAAAATTTCTTCACCAAAAGGGTTGTTAAGCTTTGGAACAGGCTGCCCAGAGAAGTGGTGGAATTGCCATCCCTGGAGGCATTTAAAAGCTGGGCAGATGTGGTACTGAGGGACATGGTTTAGTGGTGTTTTTGGCAGTGTTAGGTTGATGGTTGGACCTGATGGTCTTACAGGTCCCTTCCAACCTAGACAATTCTATGATTCTGTGATTCTAATCATGTTTGAAGAAGAGCTGGTTCTCTCCGTTGATTATGAAAGGAGCCTATCGTCTCTAACTCACATGGAGAGCTATGATGGTGACGAGATTAACCCACTCAAGGTGGATTTGGTCCCAAGCATAGATTTGAGCACTGATAAAACTCCAAGTTGGATAGCACCTTGCTACCATCATTAGTCTTTGGCAGAAAAATCAAAGTCTTAGCTAAAATGCATCTTCATCTGGATTCACAGTGCTGAGTGCAGAGGTGTACACCCAGGATCAGAGCTTCATCACAGACTTCCTAACAAGACTCTGAACCAGAAAAAACATAACTATTCCCCCACTTTTTTCTCAAGAGAAAAAAGATCATTCTTTATTATGTGCTGTACATCAACAAGACCCTTGCACTGCTTTAATATGTGGTATGTAACACTGTTTTTCACTTCTGATGCCTTCACCGAACTACACATAGCAAGGACACAACATCAAAGCATATGATTTTTGATAATCCATAATCCAAAACACCATAAATTTAAAACCTTGTACAAAACCCCTCTTTACACTTGACAGGGTCAAGCATAGACACCCGTATACTAAATAACATTTTTTCAGACAACCTGTACCCAATCTTTCTTGTTGTAGAAGACCATTTTGCCCTATCTCCATCACATACAAAATGTCCAGCATTCTTTTACGTGAAGCCCTGGCTCCCTTAGGGTCAGAGATGAAATTCTGCTTGACTTAAATGACTTCAAAATATCATTCTCTAAACTATGTCCATTGAATAACAATGCAGTCCTACTCTGGAGAAAATTAAAAAAAAAAAAAAGAAGGAGACTCAAAGCACTTACTTCTAATGCCGGCAACTGCTTTAATCTCATTCCAGGTGTCTTCAATGCCTTTTTCTCCTTTACGCACAGATGTAACAATGCCTACAGGAAGCCCCTGGTTCCTGAGAGCACTCGCTAACTTGTTGGCTGTGTCCATCCAAATATCCTTGTTGGAAGCAATGATGCCAACATGAGCCCAGTTAAAATATTTCATTATTGTAAACAAAACTCTGGTTGGAGAGGGCAGGGTCCTTACAAATGTAGGGTGGTGGATCGTGGAATCCAGTTTATAATTGATGCACATCCATGAGAAGATGGCTTTATTCCAGTTTTCCCCTAAAAGTGTAGCCACCTCACAGAAGCCAGGGTTCAAAGGGCCTATGAAAGCTGAGGAAAGCTTTCCAAAGTCAATGAATCTAACCAAAGCTCTTGATGTCTCACATTCTTCTTGCAGGACCACATAATCCAGCCTGTGGCCAAGATCTAGTGAAGGATCTTTGCTTATTCGTCCCACTGCTAACCTGGCAGCCACATGGGGAAAGGATTTGGAAAAGAAGGGGTCACAGTTCCAGGGTCCGAGCAGTCCAATCTTAAAAACAGAACAAAGTGCTGGAGAGGAAAGTAGGACTATTCCCAAGAGCAGCCACCAGACAGCCTGGAAAAATGTCTTGGATGAATTTCCAGTGTTGAACTGATGTAAGCTAATGTGCCTCGACAGCACCCTGAACAAGCTCTTAGGACACAGTAGGAGAAATGACATTGTTCTACAGGTGGGTGGTTCTGCGCCGAGTTCTTCAGGAAGCCAGGCAGTGCATTACCAGCTGCTGGAAGAAAAGTAGATTACATTTGCCTTCCTGTATACGTATTTGTTCAGTGCATGTAGGTACAGCTGAGTCAGCCCAAATTACACAACAGTTCTCAAGGTGCAAGTCTATGAGGTGCCAAAACTCTGCACAGACACGTGGACATCCACCACACAAGCCACCACACCACGCAGACAAGCATCCAACTGGTGTCAGTTAGACATACCATAGCCCTTAAATGGACACTTATATAAACATTTTAAAATGCTTTGCAATGTATTCTGAAACCAGGTAGTGAAGAGTGAGTCTGCTTTGTTTGCAGCAGTAAACACAATCTATGGACACACTGTTTTGGGTTCTTCAGAAGGTTAATTCCCAAACCACACGAACAAACACATGTATAAGAAAATAAAAAAGTGAAACGCACTAAGCCAACAACTTTTGCCAGTCCAAAATCCTTGGTGAGTTTTGAATATGAATCAGAGCCCCCACAAACATAAATATGCACGCACATATATAGACCTATATGTATATACATATAGTTAGAGGTCATATGTATGGACAAATGATTTAAAAACTTTCTGAAAAGGTTTTTCAAGGACAACTCATGACAGAGACTCTTAAATCTGGCAAAATGAAAGGTGGATAAACAGGTAATCACAAAAGGAGGGAAAAGGAGGATTATGATTTGAATTTAGATAAAGAACTGTTAAATAACTGTCAGGGCAAAAGCTTTGTGTTCACTCTTGGCCTAAAATATTCCTAGTTAAAGACCAAGAGCCATGGGTTTTTTTGGGGAATAACAACCTTACCCTTCACAGCCAGGTACAGAAATTGCAAACCCACAACAGTCTCCCTGCCATCTGCAGTGTCACCCCATGGCTTAGAAAATTTGCTGATCCAGGCAGGTTTGTGCTCTAAAAATATCAGGCCCCTGACACCAGCTTACCTGTTCATTACTGGAGAAATATTTTTATCCTGGATCCTCAGCCACGGAGACACGCAACGCAGAGCACCCGCAATGCAGCGTGTGCTGTAAACACAGCCACAGGTCCTCTAGCCTGATGGAGAGAGACCTCCAGAAGGACCCAACCACCAGTGGAGCAGCTTCTCACCGGTGGCGATGTCTATCCTTGGACACGGATCTCGCCCCAAGGATAGGAGATGCATGGTCAGCCTCCCCTGCAAGTGCGCTTGGGTGCCCACCTCCTTCAACTTCTTGCTTGCATGGGACACTCCAACTTGGTGTGTGCTCTAGCACCCTCCACATCGTATCAAAAGCTTCCTATGTCCCTTTTGGTGAAGGCCATCCTTCTCCTCCAAGGTTTCACGACTTAGGGTACATCCTCGCAAGCCCTTAGCTCCTCAATGAAGGTCTTGCAGAGCTCCAAGGCTGCTTCACTCTGAACTGCCTCAGTGCACAGGTGTACTCATATCTAACGCAGTAACTGTAGGGATGGCATCTTAAAGCTCTGCCCTTGGATTAGTGGGATTTAGCTCCTGGGATCTGCCCCTGCAGAACAGCTCCTTAAGTCTCCCTGCACCGCAGTGGGGATAGCTCCTCTTCTGTCCTGTAAGCAGCACAGACAAGAGCTATTTTAGGTTTGGGGCAAGCAGAATATTTGATTTTAGGCTTTACCATCCTGCTGATGTGTTACATTCCCCTTTTCCATGTTTCTTCCTTGTACCCATCATGACATCCACAGAGCTTTTTACACTTACATCAAAGTCGTCTTGGTTATTTCCCTGGATCCTCTAGATATCTCCCTACAGCTGAGCCCTCCAATAACCCTCTCAACACTCCTAGAGATCTTCCTTCCCCAGTGGACCTGGCAATAAAACTGTCATCCTGGAAAGACCTCAAATGTCTCCACGCCTGTCCTAGCTAGGAAGCCCCTTGACATAATTTAGCTGAGGTCACAGGACCAGTGCTTGTGGTCTAGAGGGAACCATTTGTAATCCAACCTTTTAGCAGTATTAACTTCAAATACATCATATAAATTATACATATCTGATCGGTGTGTGTTCAGAAGCAGTTCATCATGACTAACGATTAAGGGAAGCCACAAAGTCTTTCAGATGCAGCGGGGAGAGCAGCTCTCGCCATTCTTTTCATTAATTTCCTTCTACTCATTGATTTCCATGCATGGCTCAGCTCCAGGAAGATTCCTGGATACACACTTCATTGAAGACTGGTATAGGTCAAGATAGTTATCAGAAATTACCAAATAGCTTCACATTTGGAAAGTGCCTAAAAGACACGCTAACGTCAAGCCTAAACGCAGAACTTTGTATGCTGCTAGTGCATTAGGATTTGACACTAAGTTTTAGTCAAAGTAGAAAACTAAATAAAGATTTTGCAGATAGGAGTCTGATTTTTTTCAACTGAGATTAAAAGTTTGGTTTCTCCATATACAAATATACCTACATCTCTATACATATATCATATGCTCACTGCTATCTCATTTCTTTTGGTATCGATAGGGGTGCTGCACAGCTTAATTCCACTCAGGGTCAGCCATCTCAAAGACTTCTGAAGCAGCTGCAAAACTCCAGTGACTCGCTTCTAGGGGATGCTTTTAGCATTAAAATTTCCTGTGTTGAAAAAAGCATGGGTCAGGCATCCAACAATGAAAGATTAAAAAATAATCGACTTGGAGGTCTATTTATTAGCAGAATTACCCTGACCCTTAATGATTCATATTTTTCCATAGCCAAGTGGGTTGAAACCTTTATCACTTTCTCCCTTTTCTTCTGCTTCTTCTTTGCCAGTGGAAGAAAAGACCCTCTTGCAGTCAAGTAATAGCAGCGGCAGGAATCCACCCTCCACAGGAAAAACTGGTTATCCGAAGTAGCTCTGCTACGACTGTCCCATGCTCAGGGCACCCAGGACTGGGAATAACATTCCTACTTTTGCAAATCAAGCTCAGGTCCTGGCACTGCCTGATTTGCCTCACTCATAAACAAGCAAGGTAAATCAAGCAGCCAAGGCAAAAAAAAAAAAGTATCATTAAGGTAAAAAATTAAGGTGACAAATTTGGTGGCCTTCTACAACAGGGTTACAGCATTGGTGGATAAGGGAAGAGCAACTGACATTATCTACCTGGACTTGTGCAAAGCATTGCACACTGTCCCACCCAACATCCTTGTCTCTAAATTGGAGAGACATGAATTTGACTGATGGACTACTCGGTGGATAAGGAACTGGTTGGGTGGCCTCACTCAAAGGCTTGCGGTCAATGGCTCAATGTCCAAGTGGTGAGCAGTGGTGAGTGGCGTTCCTCAGGGCTCAGTACTGGAAGTGGTGCTGTTTAACATCTTTGTTGGCGACATGGACAGTGGGATCAAGTTCACCCTCAGCAAGTTTGTTGATGACACCAAGCTGTGTGGAGCAGTCGACATGCTGGAGGGAAGGGATGCCATAAAGAAGGACCTGGACAGACTTGAGAGGTGGGCCTGTGCGAACCTTATGACATTCAAAAAGACCAAGTACAAGGTCCTGCACCTGGGTCACAGCAATCCCAGGCACAAATCCAGGCTGGGTGGGGAATGGAGTAAGAACAGCCCTGAGGAGAAGGACTCGGGGGTGTTGGTGGGTGAGAAGCTCAACAGGAGCCGGCAATGTGCGCTGGCAGCCCAGAAACCCCCCGCCGCAGCCTGGGCTGCATCCCCAGCAGCGTGGGCAGCAGGGCGAGGGGGGGGATTCTGTCCCTCTGCTCCGCTCGGGGGAGACCCCCCTGCAGTGCTGCCTCCAGCTCTGGGGCCTCAGCACAGGAGAGACACGGAGCTGTTGGAGCGGGGCCAGAGGAGGCCCCGGAGATGCTGGGAGGGCTGGAGCCGCTCTGCTGTGAGGACAGGCTGAGAGAGTTGGGGGGGTTCAGCCTGGAGAAGAGAAGGCTCCGGGGAGACCTTGGAGCCCCTTCCAGTCCCTCAAGAGGCTCCAGGAAAGCTGGGGAGGGACTCTGGATCAGGGAGGGGAGCAACAGAACAAGGGGTAATGTTTTTAAACTGAAAGAGGGGAGATGTAGATGAGATCTGAGGCAGAAATTCTTTGCTGTGAGGGTGGTGGGCGCCTGGCCCAGGTTGCCCAGAGAAGCTGTGGCTGCCCCATCCCTGGAGGTGTTCAAGGCCAGGTTGGATGGGGCCAACACAAATCATTCTATGATTCTATGAATTCATCTAGCTGGAATTAGCATTAAAGTTTAAAAACTTGCATATGCCTCCAAACCTTGCTTTTTTCTCACATCTTAAGCTCATCATTACTGCAGCAACCACATCACAGAGCAAAGATTTCTTTGTAATGCTGTGTTATTTGGCACCATCAGATCAATTCCCAACACTCTTCCATACTCACCGAAGTGAGTGAGAGATACGCACATTCATAGAGCCCTAACATTTCCCACGGGAAGGTTAAGCCACAGCTGTGTCGCTTTGCTTTAAATTTTTAGAGCAGAAGAGGGTGCTCTAATCTCTCGCTCTGACCTCCCACATCAGCCTGGCCAAACAGCCTCTCAGGAGCTGCTGCTGCTCAGAGCTCTTCAAGCGTCCTGGAAATAAAATGCATTTTGTAATGAATTATACCAGAGGGTACCGCTGAATAAAGCTGATTTCTCTGGAAACCCCTCTGCAGCCAGCAGAGAGAGAGACAGGGAAAAGGCTTTGCTCCTGTTCTGACTCTCTCCGCAGAAGAGTCTCGTATCTCCACTGATAACAGAGGAAATCAAGGGAGAGCAGCGTGGCAACGCTCTCGTTAGCCTTTCTTCATGTCCTATGAGCCTTAATTAAAAGCTCCAGCCTTGGAGGATCTACCAGGTTCCCACGTCTGTTATTCCAACTGTTAATTACCTTCAACATTAAAAATACCCACTTAACGTCTAGCGTGTCTGGCTTCAGCTTCCTGCAACTGGCTCTCACTCCGCCTTTGCCCATGAAACAAAAAACCAGGAAGCACAATAAATACCACCTCCCTGTAGGCATTTGCACACCATAATTAGCTCACATCCTAGTCATCCTCTGAGCAAAATAAATAAACAGCTCCTTAAGGCTTTTGCCGTAGAGCCTGCTTTCAGGATTTCATCCTTGCAATGCTCTCTTGACATTCATTTTTAATTTTCCTTCTCTTTGCCAAATTAAAAACAGTATCCATTAGCAAGCCTCACTCCTTAAAGCTGAATATAGAGGTGATGGCATCTTTTATCACCTATTTGATTTTTCTCCACTTTAATTCCATACCTCAGACGAACGCAATTGCAGCATCACTGTTTTCGAGCCCATCCCTGCTTTCCTTAATGCAAAATCTGCCTTGGAATTGTGGTATGAATTCTTTGCTCCCCGATGTATACAGACCTCTCTGGTTTTAGTTTAGTGGATACTTTTCAAATATGTCCATTTAATGAGAGACCAAACCAGACCAACTCGCAAGTTTTTTATGAATAATGATTTTTTCTGTTTCTTCCAGATAATGTGATACAGTTATTGAACAGCACTGGAAAAAATGAGATCCCAGAGGCTCCACATGAAAACACTACGAAAGGAGGCTCCTCATCTACTATTTTGTTTCAAATTATCAATTAATAATTTTTTATTTCTTTATGGCATGGGCACACTGACTATGTAGCACTAATTTTCTCTCTCAGTATCACCTTTCAGTAGGATGATGACTTGTAGCCGTTTAAGAAGACAATGTCACCCCTTGCCTTTACATGCCAGGCTTGTGACTCGATCACAAAAATTATGTAAAATCAGACTGACAAGATTTATTATCGCTCCAGCCTCCCCGCCTGGCATTAGTTAACCTCCATCCTTTAATTCTTTACAAGTTCCTCTCCATTTTGTCCTTTCCATGACTTTGAGTAAGCTTGATATCAACCCAATCTGACATCAGTTTCTCAGCCATGCAGCATGGGAAGGGTTTGATGTCTCATGGTTTTGGTGGAGCTGGGTTTTTTGGGGGGGGGAGGGAGTGTCCTGCTGTGCCGTATTATCCTGTTTTCAAGTTGCAGTCCAGCATGTGGAAGCCCTTTTTCTTCAGATTATCTGGTTTGTATGACAGCAGCTACGTCAGCCTCCGAAGAGTCCTGTGGAGGCAGGTTCAAGTGGGTCCACTTGATTCCCCAAATGGCTAGATTTATTTGATTTTTTTGGAAGCTTATTTTGTAGGCTGTGAGATCTGAAGTCTCTGGAACTGGCATTAGTGGAATATATGACGTTGCAGGTAGTTTGGATAGTCAACATTAGAGCTCGCGGGAAACAGTCTCATAACACCGGATGAGGTATTTATACATGTATTTATTTAGGCATCAAAACCTGAGTGTTTAATTTGACAGCCTCGTCTCCAGAAGCTCATTACATAGCAATACACAGAGAAACACTCCTCTTTCAGGGGACATTTCCAAACCTCTTAGAATCCAGCTGTGACTCAACCTAAGAAGTGGCTACTGTTCACCATTGCTTTACATGGGGCTTAGTGAGGCTGGACTTTCAATAAGCAAGTTAAAGCCAGATACTGAAGGAGATGGAGTGTCTCGTGTTGTTAACTTAAAAAGCCCTCGCCCAATGTGTCTAGAATGTTTTTCTTGAAATACGTCAAATTCAAAAAAACTTCATACATGTCTGGATCTATGTCTGGAGACCTTAGAAATTTCCAGGTGTCTTATCTGGGAATAAAGATATCGAGCAAGTCTGTCTCATAGGCAGGAAAGCTGAAAGCGGATGAGTGTTTGATATATATTTTGCAAGCCTGACCCACACTGAGAAGCCTGGAAACCAGCTACAGCAGCTCAGGGGAAACAACAATTTCATTGATGGCCTTAACAGAAAACCTGAGGGCAACAGCAAACCCACTCAGCACTTGTAGAGTTCAGGAAGCTTGTAGTTCCTTGGATATTTAAAAAAATAAATTGCTTCATCAAAGTGCGGCCAAAAAAAAAAAGAAGAGGAAAAGAAAAATCACACTAAATCTTCTGGCAGACAAAGAATGATGGGTTTTGGCCAACTCTGTTCTCGGTGAATGGTAACAAGACTTCCAAATGCGTCAATGGACTCATGAATGGCTGGCTGATGTTTTGCATGATGACTTACCCTATGCTATGCTGCAAACTTTCCCGCAACCGCATAACCTCACTGGAGCATTCATCAGATCCTGCCAGATCTGATAAATGACATTTATCCTTAAAATAAAGCTTGAACATGACACTGAGTTACATTTCCTTAACACCAAGGTTTTACAGACCCCACGGAGGAAATAAAACCAGAACATCTTCTGTCCCAATAGGTCTCTCCTAGCCTCTGGCATCTTTGGCAGCTTGAAGAAAATAGCCAGATTTACAACCTTATCTAAACATCTGAGCTTTCAAATGTCTGCTGGAGAGACTTTAACTTGAACACTGAACTGCAGCATAGGCCATACTGTACTGGTGCTATATGATCAGAGGGCTGGAGCCCCTCTGCTGTGAGGACAGGCTGAGAGAGCTGCGGGGGTTCGGCCTGGAGAAGAGAAGGCTCCGCGGAGACCTTTGAGCTCCTTCCAGTCCCTCAAGGGGCTCCAGGAAAACTGGGGAGGGACTCTGGATCAGGGAGGGGAGCCATAGGACAAGGGGTGACAGTTTTAAACTGAAAGAGGTGAGGTTTAGATGAGATATTAGGAAGAAATTCTTTCCTGTGAGGGTGGTGAGCCCCTGTCCCAGGTTGCCCAGAGAAGCTGTGGCTGCCCCATCCCTGGAGGTGTTCAAGGCCGGGTTGTACCAATCTTGTTGAGTGGGAGGTGTCCCTGCCCATTGCAGGTGGTTGGAACTAGGTGATCTTGGAGGTCCCTTCCAACCTAAACCATCCTATGATCTTCCTCCAGCTCTCACCTTGCCTATCACAACATATACCTTTGTCCCCTGTTATCAGGCTACCCAAGCATCTAGCCAATATTTGGTGGTAGAACAGCATCATTACAGTAATTTAAAGGTTTAGAAACTGAGGACACACAAATTTTAGCTATCTAGCCTAGCCTGCATAGGAAATGCATGTACTAGACCTGAAGCTTTATGTTCTTTTTAGTGCGGGATGAAACAAGACTGGAAAGATATGTTAGCTCTGTTATTATAACGGCAGACTTCTATCACTGAGGATTTGGGCCAGCATTTTTAAGGCAAGGTCTCTGCATGACATGCCAGATGTTACACAGAAGATCATACAGGAGCGGGGAAAGAAAACACCCCAGGCTCTGAGCTGCGTGTCCATGCAGCCATAAATCACTTCTCTGACAGCATCTGGGCTCCCTGACACCCAACTTCTACTGTATAAGAGCTCTCCTGTCGCAACACGCTTTTTTAACTTACCAGCAGCACATGCAATAATTTCTTATATGCCCATTTTCTAACATCACTTCATCCATAGCGAGGAGTTAGAGAAAATAAATAAATATATAAAGTAATGAATTAATTAATATGGTGCATGAGTTAGGTATGAACTTTCCTGGGTAGGTGGAAGGTCTCAGCAGGCAGCAGCCTCCAGCAACCTGGTGGCTTCATCTCTCCCACTTCAGTTACATATATATGTATTATTTTTTATATATATCTTTTTTTTCAGCTTTTTATATGTATCCTCCAGGCTGCTCTGGCAGTGTCTGGCAGCAAGGCAAGGGAGTCACTGCCTGGCTGCAGTCTGGCCCTGCTGACTCCTTGCAAAGCCATGTCCCACGGAAAGCCCATGGTCTTCCTGAGCCTTCCCACTAATCCCCTCTGGGCCCACAAGGTTGGACAAGCGCCTGCTCAATTTACTGGTAATTAACTGGCCCCATTTCAGACTGGCAGAAAAGCTAATCTGTAGGAATTTCTACTGGCATTTTTTAAAACTGTATTTAAAGCTTTTCTGAGGGCCCTCTCTGAAGGAAATATTTTGATTTCACTTCATTTCCAGAGCCTGCGCAAAGCTTAACGAGGGTCAACGTACCCAGTTTCAGAGCACACCTGCTTTTTAGTGCCCTTTAATTGTCATTCATAAAGACAACCCTGGAGATGACTATTTCCAAAGGACATTCGAACCACATGGAATGTTGCAGACGGTTATTTTGTAGTGCTACTCAAACTCAGCTAACCCCGCCAGAGTGACACATCTCTTAAACACACGCTTTAACTCTTCAGCAAAGCCAAGACCAGAGATAACAGAGCAAAACATCCCCCGTGTCTTTTTCTTTGCTTCCTGTGGGTACACAAACAATTAGTCCTATCTGCCACCCAGCCATCAAGTAACCAGCAATACCTGAAATTCAACTGCCCACAGAAGGGGCAAAAAAACAAAATAATCAATTGCTCTTATCTATCTTCATGCCAACCATGTGATCTTTTTTTTTTAAAGAAAAGGAATTATAATTTTATGAAGACATTGACAGAAGCAAGAGAAAGGAGAAATCCCAGTGTAAACATCACCGTATTTCAAACCCAGAGCCTGCAGGAGCCCCAGACAAGCCCCCAGATATTAATCCCTTCATCTGAAACACGCACATCCAGGCTAAGACCTCGCTAAGTCCCCATTATCTGTTGCTGCACGGCATGGGTACGCGACAGCGGGGCAAGTGCGGCGTGCCCTCGGAGAGAGGGAGAGAAAAAACAGATCAAAACTACCGGTGAAAATAAGCACTGACCCAGAAGACAGCCAGGCATTTTTAAATAGCAGCAGCTCGCTGTGTCCTGGCACAGTTTTTCAGGGTGGCCCATCACGAATGGTCCCTTCCAGAGCGGTGAGAGAAATAAACAGCATGTTCCTCATGGAAAAGGAAATCCTTCAGAGAAACTGGACGTTCAAAGTACATCTGCAGCCGAAGAGCCAGAGCATTAGCAGTTGGGGATCGATATGGCATCACTGCCGTTTGTGGAACAATTTATTTCAGCTGGGATGAACAGAGGAAGGGTCCCAAGAGCTGCAGCTCAGCTCTTCTGGTGCCCATTTAAGGGAATTGATAATATCTCTGTCTCTTTGGGTGTGAAAGTGTCTCTGCTGATTAAAACTCCCTGGAGACCTACATCTCTTAAGCTGATAACGATAAGCCTCTCAGGCTGACTGTGTGCTGCTCTGTTACCTCCAGCGCTGCTGCGGGTGGGTAGCAGACATGAGGCGTGGATAGTCATTGTGGAGAGCTCTGCAAGCCAGAATGGAAATCTTGGATGCTCAGAGCCATGGGAGAAAATGGCAAGAGCAACATCCAGGTCTGGGGAAGGGATCTGCAGGGAGATTTATCAGAAGCGGGTCAGGAAAAGCCCCTTCCTAAACTATCCTTGGCTCTGATTGTCCTTACAGGCTGAGAGAGCTGGGGTTGTTCAGCCTGGAGAAGAGAAGGCTCCGGGGAGACCTTAGAGCCCTTTCCAGTCCCTTAAGGGGGCCTACAAGAAAGCTTGGGGGGGGGGCTGTTTGCAAGGGCATGTAGCAATAGGACGAGGGACAATGGCTTTAAACTAGAGCAGGGAAGGTTTCGGTTAGACATTAGGAAGAAGTTCTTTACAATGAGGGTGCTGAAACACTGGCCCAGGTTGCCCAGAGAGGTGGTGGAGGCCCCATCCCTGGAGACATTCAAGGCCAGGCTTGATGAGGCTCTGAGCAACCTGATCTAGTTGAAGATGTCCCTGCTTACTGCAGGGGGGCTGGACTAGATGGCCTTTAGAGGTCCCTTCCAACCCAACACATTCTATGATTCTATGACTCTATGATAGGCTGGCCCTGACTTTCCATGGTTCCAGCTTCATTGGCCTTCACTCCCCATCGGAGACCAAAAAGTCCCACATCTGATCCGAGCCCAGACTCCAACCCTGGCCAGACCAGTTCTCATTTGACCTTTCAAATCGATGTCAGAGTGTCTCTGTGAGGCTTGCAATGCTCAAAGGCAGGGAAAACAGAGAGGTCTGGTGAGAAACCTCCCCGCCCAGGTTCTAGGACTGCCCCCTTCTCAGATGGATTAAGTAGGGGCAAGGCAATGGGGAGGGCAGCTTGCATTTTCCTACTAGCTCTGCTGGCTTCATGCTGTGAAAAAGGGACACAGTCACTGCCTCCTTTCTTCTATCACTTTACCTTCCGCAGCTGTCTCTAAGGCAGACTGTATAGTCTTATACAATAAGACACTGGAGCCTGGATTACCTTTCCCTGAGTTTTAAAGAGCACAAAACACTTCCAAGCCTGTATCTGGATCAGCATCGCTATGAGTGACTGAAATAGCGAGTAGATAATGTAGCAGGTGCAGCAAAGAGCTGCCACTTCTGCTTCTTCCCTAAGACCGTAGACACATGTGCAAGCCATGTTCCCTGTATGAAGCAATTTATGCTGTTTTTCCTGAGCACTAGACTGTTTGGATGAGGATCTGCCAAAAGACTTCCTATCTGGCTGACTGGCAGGGAGGATCTCAAGGAGTATTGTAAATATGCCATCAGGTATTCAGCTGACGGAGTGAAGATGCTCATCCACAGCAGTATCAAACTCTGGTTCTGGTCCTATCCCAACCTCTGAGCATTATCCTTTGAGTGGAAAGGCCAAGGAGGAGTTCTTCTGGTCTGGGAGGAGCCTCAGTACAGTAAAGTATGTAAGGATATGCTTAACTGTAAGAACCAACATTAGCTCAGCTCCATGTATTGGAGCTGGGCTAGAAAAGGCTCCGGCTGTCTTCCTGGGGTTTTCTGTGGCTATTCTAGTTTCTGAAAGCTCCTGTGCCATGAGATGCAACAGAGATGGGTACGTGGGTGTGATGCGAGCAGAGTAACTTGCATGTTCTTCACAGTATACCAAGGCAGGTCCAAAGAGGTGGAGAGTACGCCAGGAGGTGGGAGAACTGGTTTCAGAGTTTCCTTCTTTGTCACAGGTTTTTTGTAAGACCATAGGCAAATCATTTCACCCCCACAGCAAAGATAAGAAGCATGACTGCAAGACTTAAAAGGGGAGACATGAGTCAGCCATCATGTACCAATTAACAGGCTCTTCCCATCCATCACCTGGATTTCTTCTTCCTCCTTGCATTTACCACCTTCTCACCACCATGGTCAGAAGAACACCCACACAAAATTTCTTGGTCCTCAGGTGCTGGCTACTTTGCCAAAGCCCCAACGCGGGGGAAGTTAGAGCAAACCCAGCATGCCTGTGCCTTGTTGTCCTACATGCTTCTGCAGTCCACAGCCCCCAGCCAGGGGCATGTCACACGTTGGACCTTCCCTTTCATCTCAGCTGGCCTCAAGCAGCACAGCGAGTGCCAAGAGTGGCTCTGACACTGGGGGGTTTATTTGTCTTCCCTCTTCCTTGGTTCTTCAAGGAGAAGATAAAACAACCTGACGTCTGGTTGCACTTTACTGCCGTGCTGGCTTATGTCATGTCTGTCTTCCACCGTCTTTATTTTCTTTATTAATCACCTCTGAGCCAGCATAGCTGACACATGCTCTACTCATGCCCCACGTAGCCCACGAGAGAGCGCTCCCTCGCTGGTAGACCGCACGCTTTTCCAACTGGTTAGGCTGGAAAGCAACTCAGCTGGGGTAGCTTGGTCCCTGGGCTGCCCTCTAATCCCCCCACTGACACCCAAATCCCACCAAAGTCAGCTGCATGGGAAGCAGACACCATGCATCAGCATCCCATCTGTCAGAGGGTGGGTTTTTTTCCAGGAAAGAGATTTCTGCAGGACAAAAGCACTCTCAAGGAGAACAGAAGAGCACCACAGGGGAGGGGGTTTCTATTCTCCCAGACACATGTTGTACCGAGTGCGCGTGTGATTTGCCAGTTCATCACCCAGACTAAACTGTCACCAGGAGGATTTTGATCCTTAGAGCAAGCTGAAATCACTGCTGCTAAAACATATTTCTCTGCCCTCAGCCTTTCTTTTCATATTTGGGGACCTCCTGTCCAAAAGAGCCTTGGTTGTTCCATCCACTAAGCCACCGAGCACATTTTGTTTCTCCAATTAAGCAGTGAGCTGCTCTGGAGAGAAGAGAGGCGAGCCTCTCTCAACGCTTCATTTTAATTGAGTTTCCCTCGTGGTGAACGTCTGAAGATGACAGACAGTTCAGAGGACTCCCCAGATGCCAGACTTATAACCGCTCCTGATTTTCTGTTATTCGGAGGGTTTTTTTTCCTGCTCAGATGATCACTGGGTCTCATCGAGCCATGTGCGTAAGAGTCCTTGCTCTAATGAGCAAGTCGGAGCTGCAGCCCCCCACTTACCATGCCCTGCAGCTGCAAAGTGTTGCTATAAAAACACTTAATGAAGCGTGATGCCTGAAAAACACCCAGCTCATTCCTCCGGGGAACAGGAAAGCCCTCAGCCATGATTAAAGTGATGCTCGGGCCCGGTGGCTGGGTGGAGGATGGTGTTGCCTGCCTGGTGTGCTGTGTCTCTCGCACAGTGCTCCGTGTTGGATAGCAGTGGAGCCCGTGGTCGATCCACCACCCTGCTGCGTTGGGAGAGGGGAAGAAAGGCTGTCCTCTCTGGACCAGCGGGGCCAGGACATTGCTGAAGACAAGATGAAGCTTCTGCTTTAAAACTGGAGGAGGTGAGTGGTCCAGCAGCCTGGCAGTGGGGCTGGGGGCTGGCCCAGGGAGTGGCCTCTTTGGATGAACAGTGATGAACATTGGGTGGGAAGCTGGGTCCTCCAAAAATGTCTTGGATATTGAGTTTGTCCCTCCTTTCCTGGCATCCTTTGAAACTTCCTTTCCTTACAGCCCTTCAGCTGTAAGAAATCCCCTGTCAGCTGTGCCTGGTGGTAGACACACCCCTTGTGGTGGCACTGCTCCAGCTGTCTCCATGTCCACAGGGTACCCAGGATCCCATGGCAGTTAGTGTTATTGGAGCCATCAGGCAGCCTGGAAAGTAACTCAGCTCCCCCTAAAACATTGTAGGAGCTGAGTAGCTCCATTCAGCTGCACCCCCAGGTATGCAGTGACATATATGATGTCCTCTGGGTTGAACATATCAGTGTGGTGTCAGACATGTCTCATGTAGTAGTTGCATGCTCTACTGGAGCTACGATGACCTAGACCATCTCTTGTTCCACTAAATACCCGAGTGTGCTCACACAAACCAACCCTACCTGGTTTCCTAATGCCCTTCGAGGTCCCCAAGGTGTCCCACCTGGTCTTCTATGACTTCAAAAAAGGTAGGGGTCTCCCATAGGCTGTGTCATACCTACCATGAGCCCCATGCAGTTGTCTCAGATACTCCAGAACATCTCAAATGACACAAGGTGCCTCTGCACAGGTGACTGACCCAAACCCAGCTGTGCTCCTTCCCCTCTTCTAGCCTGTGTGTGAACAGCAACAACGAGGAGAGCTGCACCTGCGGCAGGTAAGAGGCAAGATCCAGGCCAATGGCTGAGACGCCCAAATTTCTTGGGACCTTGGAAGTCCCTTGTGTGCCCCCAAACTGATGATCAAGTGGCACCTCAGCTCAGTGTGAATTATACAGTACCAGCAGCCGACAGCCAATGCGGAGCAGACTGGTGGTCTCCATCCAACTGCCAATGGACAGGCATCTACATCATTAGCACGGTAATTGGCATCCCCAGGAGGCTGCTGAGCAGATCGTGGAGATGAGCTATGGGCTTGTCACTCTTCATTAGTGAGGAGAGGAGGGGGAGAACAGGCGGTTTATCCCATCACTGGTCCTGGTAGGTAGGAGTGGAAGGAGCTGGGTGTTTCAAGCTGAAGAGAGGGAGCACTGATCTGCCCAACCAAAGGTTGTATCTGCTACGATTGCTCCATTTCGCATGCACCAGCAACAGGGGAGTGACCGGAGAGGACCAGTGAGGACTGGGAAAGGTGGGATGGGAGAGAAAATGGTCAGAGAGGAAAACCACCTAGGAGGAGTGTGATCAAATGCAGTGGGCAGGCACAGAGATGGAAGAAGAGAGCAGACAAGTACAGCCTTGAAGGGAAAAACCAGAGATGGCTCAGCCCTGGATGGTCCACCCTGTGCTGTGGCCACAGCTCCGATGGGACGTGGCAAAGCCTGTGGGTCCTTGTGCGTTAGGATGCTCAGCTTGCCATCCTGCCAAGGAGAGTGGCCAGCCACAGTCCTCAAATCCCAACATAAATACTAAATTCCCGAGACCAGGGGTATAAAAGAGAGGTTCTTTCTGCAAATTACAGCTGTGAGAAGCCCTGCCATTTTTCTGTGGGCTCCTCTTCAGATTTTACTAAAACCAATATCAAGAAAAAAAAAAAAGGGTAAAGATGCTAATTGCTGAGTTTTGGATGGCACAGGGCTGGACTCTGAGGGAATTAGTTTAGTTTCCTGTTCATACAGTGCATTATCTTGTCTTTTCGAAGCTGAGGGTCCTGCATGTGCCTGGTAACTGGTGTTCACTTACTGCTCTATGGCAAGGGGCTGAGATGGGGTAGCTGCCCAGAGAGGGGGTGTTTAAAAGGAAGCTTCCACCACACCCCAGCTTGAGTGGATAGGAGCTAACGGGAGGGATGTCACCACAAGTTTATCCCCCTGAGATGGTGCCTCCAGGTCCAAGTACACACAGGTGTGTGGGTACCACTGTGTCTGAGCAATCAGGGATGTGGTAAGAGGGACTTCTTTGGATCAGTATTCAACTTTGTGATCTTCCAAAGACCTCCAAGCATCCTCGGCCGAGATTTGCTGTCCCTCAGCACTGTACTTATACTCCTCTTAATTGGTAAAACACCTTACATATGCAATTCCCCCTCCTCCCGAGCAGGGAGACACCAGGACAGGTCAGGGTTGGGGTGCTGGTGTCTGGCTGCCTCCTTGCCATGAGCCAGGGTGTCAAAATGAACCCACCACTTCAATTAGGTGCTAAAGGAGGGAGATTAAAACACCTCTTGCTGTGCCTTGTTTCCCCATCTGTAATGTGTAGACAATACCTCCTCAACTCACGGGAGTTTTGCAAAGAAAAATACATGAAAATGGTGAGGCACTCCATTGCTATGGCAACGGGAGCCATTGAATTATGGGTGGATGGAGTCAAGTCGAAATGATAATGGAAATGCATTTGTGTCTCCTGCTCGCTGTTTATACACAGATCTTTGTTCTCTGGTGTTCCTGCAGTGCGTTCGTCCAGGAACAGAGCTCAAAACATAGTCGCCACTCCCTGGCCACAGGGCATGGTCTCCTGCAGAGATTTTATGTATCTTTATCAGCATTCTTTATTTCTGAGGTCTTGTAAAATATACACGTCTCTCATACAGAGTTTGTTTAGCTGGAACTGGCTTGTTATAAACATCCAGTCAAGGATGGGAGCGCTAACCCCTATTATTTCATTGTCTGGCAGAAAAACAGATAAATAGAGGAAAAGCAAATAATTCCCCTGAGTGGACATCTGTGCTGATGCCAAAGGAGCTCCCAGCAAGAAATACAGGAAGGGTCATGTTTTGCAGTGAGTTAACTTTTGCAGTAGGCGAGAGGACCATATTAAAGCATCTGTTCTGCACAGAACTTGTCCAGCCCTCACCCCCGGAGCTGAACCCTCCAGCTGGGCGGGCATCTCTGTTCACGGCATCCATCTCTTCACAAGGAAGCCTTGTTCCAGGGCAGAGGACATGTTGTTCCAGAGAAACGAACCCCCAACACCAAGCAGTGACTAAGCAAAGACGAGGCATAGTGATGAAGGAGGGTAAAGTTTGCTATTGCTAGCCAGAGTTCGGTTCACACCATCGCAGTGTCAAAAAAGCTGTGTATTTAAACTCAGTTAGATTAGTGACACTGCTAGTTTAGTTCAGAGCGAGACCCATAGAGAAGACTGGCTGTACGGTGAACAAAACTAAACATCTTCACAAACTATGCAGCCTGGAGCTCAGCAATGTTGGCTTAGACTTCTGTGCTACGTGAATGTGATGCATGAAGCCAAACACATCAGGCTGAGGTCTTCGGGTCTTTTGGGAGAGGCATCAAAGACAGACTGTGGCTCAGGCTTCCCAGCAAAATTGAGGTTTGATTTAGAGCTAGAACGTGGCACACTCTGGATGTAGGAAATACGGGAAGAAGGCAGGAACAGAGCTGGAAAAGGTGGCTGTCCTGGCATTGCCATCTTGTTTCCCTTGACAGTCTGTTGCCACACATAACTGATGGCTATACTTTGAGAAGTTGACTTCAGCAGTTGGTCTTGATGACTTACGTCTACTTATCATCCTGAATGAGCCTGAACCAATGCCACAGCATGAAGTTTTGGGTGCAAACAGGAAAGTAATCTTCTGTTGACCATCTCTCTTCCAAGCTGTGGCATCTACTAGGGCCTTTGTAAAAAGAAGTTCCTTCTCAGTGACATTGAATTGCTGCAGGTCACCCCTGTAGGGTTGCAGTGTTAAAGGTAAGGCGCTGTCCTCAAGGTAGGTGGATGGCTAAAGTCACTGCCACTGTGGAGGTAAGGAGCGATGCCAAGGGCAGCCATCCTGAATAGCAAGGTCCATGCCAGCACTCACCTACCCAACCCTGTGTCACCTGCTGTCGAGGGCAGTCCAGCTCCATGTTTGCTGTCAGATCTCCGTAGTGGGAAATGGCAGCTCTGAATTCAGTTGCAGAGCAATAACCCACTCTGTGTACCTCAGACTTAGTTGTTTAATCTCCTCTGATGGCAAACTGTGCCCTCAGCTACCTGGTCAGGGCAGTTTTTCCAGATTTGCTCTAAAGTAATAGATATCAGAATCTGAAACCATCCTTTTAAGACTCATCTGTGCATTAATATCTCAATTTCTGTAGGTAAGATCAAAAGAACATTTGACTGGAAGGACCCCTGGGTAACATCTTGAGTTCATCCAGCTCATACAACTACAGCAGACGTGGTCTACATCTATCCCAGCAGAATAACCCACACCAGGGCATGCACAGTTCTGCAGTATCCCAATCCATTTAAGTGTTAACACGAGTTGGTGATGTGTTGTCTCATGCTAGTGAAATGGATGAGGCAATGCCCAAGCAATCTGGAGGACAGCACAGGCCAAAGGCTGTTCCCACTAGGCAGCATGGAGGAGACCACTCTGTTCTGCGGTGAGAGAAATAAGCTACATGGACACAGACCAAGCAGTATTATTTGGCCCCAGCCCTACAGAATATTCCTTAGCAGAACCGACGAAGCTACATAGTCCAGAGAGATTCATGGAAAACCACCAAAAAGATGTCCCAGTTTCCGGGAAGTCTACAGAAAACTCAAAACCTCTGGCAGAAAAGCCCAAAAGCCACAAGAACTGGAAAGTCACATAGCAAGAAGGCAGAAAAAATCAAGAGCACACACATAAGTAGAAACCAGGAACTGATTATGTTTTTTAATTCACACCCTTGCCTGTATCAGTGGTTGGATTTCCATTTAGTGTTGGTTAAAGTCGGTCACATCTCTAGACAGAAAAGGATAAATGACTACTCCTGGCTATCATTGCCCCATGCTGTCTTGTTTTATGGGCAGTGTAAACCTCTGCAGCAATTTGTTATGAAGTGAACATTATGCTTAATGTTTAAGCAGCAGAGAAGATCTCCATATATGCCTATAATATATGCAAAGGATCACTAAATTTTTATTGTGCAATTCTGGAGGGGAAAAAAAGCCCCAAACCTGGACCAAAAAAACGAGTTAGCAAGCAAAATTTTAAATATAAATGGGCTATGTTTTCCTCATGTGTGATATTTTGACTAGAGATGAAGCAGAGGTGTTTTGGAAGCTGCTTACCCAAAAGAGAATTAAGAGAGGAAAAGGGTGAAATCTCAGAGGTCTTTGTCAACACGCTTGATGGATAACTTTCCAGATGCTTCTAATAAGCCTCAAGGTACCTAATGGATACAGTTCGGCAATAACACCATTATTAGTATTAGAAAGGCCGATCAGTTTTGGTCTGATGCATTTTCCTACGGATACAGGGAGAAGGAGGTACAGCATAACAGCGATAATGGGTAACAGGGATGGAAACACACAGCAGCAACTGGAGCTCACGTCAAATATTGAGCAACGCGAAGGTTCGGCGTGATTGGATTTGGCTTTGTGGCTTGGCCCATTATAAAGAGAGGGATTGTTTGCAAAGCTTCAGTGTGGGATTAGATTTCCAAACTCTTCAAAGTCTGAGGGATGCTTGGATGGAGAGCAAAGGTTTGGGCTATTTGCTAAATAATAATAACAGCAGCTTCCGGTTGCTATGTTTGACCCAAATATTTCCTTGGAAACAAAGCACAGCAGAAGTTTTTGCCAAGTCAGATGAAGCTTATTTGAAACCAAAATCAAAATGTAAATAACAACAATTGCTTGGAGGGTAAGAGAGTTACTAAAATCCCAGTTAGGTAATCTGCAGGTGAATTCATCTGCTTGACCTGTTTTTTATATCATGATATGTACAATCATGAGCAGTGAGAAGGGGAGGATTATTCACTGATTTGTGATGAAGGAACTCCTGAAGAAGTTCCTGATTGCAGCTTTAAAACAAGCAGGAACGGCATATTTCTTTTTCACTTGGTGCATGGAAATTTGCTTCTAGATGACATCCAAAAAAATATATGTACCTAATAGCTGCACAGAAAGCGTAGCCCATATTCAAGCTTTAGGTCAGGAAGTCCTAAATCACTTGCTACTAAAAGCTGAGAAGGTCTGTTAGGAAATGTTCATTTTATCTTTTTCCGTTACACCTTTTCCTCCAGGTTCTCGACTGACATGTCAGAGACAGGACACTCTGTTTGATCCAGTAAAAAAATGTTCTTGCAATTTATTCCAGTTTTTAACATTTCTCTAATTCATAGATCTTTTTTGTCCAAATCACTACTATAATATTAAGAAATCAAATGCATTTAGGTGGGATAAAAACATATGACTCACTAACACAGTGTCCTAAGAGCTGCCGTTCCAGCCAATATGTGTCATTCGGTGTCACAGCAGTTACGTCTGAAAACGCTGCCAAAATGAAATAGTATGGGAAGATATGACCCTGGTGGGGACTTGCCAAGACCTGGAAGGATGAATCCATGGTTAGCAGATGTAGCAATGATTGTGTTAATTATTGGCTTCCTTTATGAGTCTGACTCCATGATGCAGTTCATACTTCAAGATGAGTACAGATAACACGGTAGGAAAGAAATAGTGAGCAGGTGTGTCTTCAGCTGCAATCAAAAATGACATCTTGGTGTGACTGGGAGATGACTAGTCAAACTAGGTTCTGGTTCACTCTTCTAGGCCATCACATTCCCAAATGAACCCACATAATCCTCACTTTTATCTTTTTAGAATGTCTGCCAATGTTTTCTTATCCTATTGTGTGCACCAAGGCATCTTGTATTCAATTAGAGACTGTCATAATCAGTGATTATTAGTAATGATGGCCATATGTTTACAGCAGGAAAGCCAGGAAACAAATTACATTCTCTGCAGCAAAGTGGCCACAGGGTATTCCGAGCAGCTCAGACCCACCACTGGGCACACAACACTGTGGATCCTACAAGCAGTCACGGTTCATGCTGCTGCTGCTGCAATGTTTCTCACCGTTCCAGCTCTGGGGCTTGCAGAGATGTTTGCAGCTGCACAGTCACCTCTTCCAAGGTACCTGATGGAAACTGTGTACCCAGGTGGATCGTCTGTCATCTAATGACATAACTGACTCTAGCATTTCATTGAGCATCTCCTGGGCCAAGGAGAAAGACATTGAGATTCTGGAGCGTGTCCAGAGAAGGGCAATGGAGCTGGTGAGGGGTCTGGAGCCCAAGTCTCGCGAGGAGCGGCTGAGGGAGCTGGGGGTGTTCAGCCTGGAGAAAAGGAGGCTGAGGGGAGACCTTCTCGCTCTCTACAACTCCCTGAAAGGAGGGTGTAGCCAGGGGGGGTCGGTCTCTTCTCCCAAGCAACAGGCCATAGGCCAAGAGAAAACAGCCTCAAGTTGCCCCAGGGGAGGTTTAGATTAGATATTAGGAAAAATTTCTTCACTGAAATGGTTGTCAAGCATTGGAACAGGCTGCGCAGGGAAGTGGTGGAATCACCATCCCTGGAGCTATTTAAAAGATGAGGAGACGTGATGCTGAGGGTCATGGTTTAGTGATGGTTTTTGTCAGAGTTAGGTTGATGGTTGGACTTGAAGATCTGACAGGTCCCTTCCAACCCAAACAATTCTATGATTCTATGGTTCTATAAAGTCTGGTGAATCCAGCTGCAACTAACAGACACAAGGGGAAAGAATTTGGGAACAGGAGAGACGGACCTGCACACAAACACGCGAAATCAGATTTTCCCATTTGAGATGATACAGCGAATATATTGCATTGGTTGCGCTTTTCAAGAACGCCCTGCTGGTTCTTTCTGTTAATGGGACACTCAGAGAAAATGTTTCTGCATTTCTGTAGGTAAGGAGTGACTTGTTTCCTGGTTTTGGTTAAGGGAGATGTAGAACTACCTGGGAGACCAGATTGTTCATAGCAAAAATGTTTGTGACAAGTAAGGTCACAAGCAACATGACTGAAATACATCTGTAACACACCTTCTTTCCAAGGGAGGACTCCCCATCACACCATTTCTGCTACCTTGGCACCCCTTTTAGCAGTTGCCTTCTACAATGCTGCTCACCATCTTGCCATCCATCAGGTTGCATAGTGATTCCTGGAACTGACGTGGGGCTGTCTAGGGACAACGCTGTGAAATGTCACCGTCTGTTGGTTTACATCACCCCTCTCCCCCTCTTATTTTTTAGGCCGTGACCCTGTTGCTCCATCCCATGTAGACAGAGGTCCCAATGCTTCAGATTCATCCAGGCCATAACGTGGAGCTTATTTAACGCTTATTTTGCTTTGCACTGAAATGAGAACAAAATTTCAAGATTTGATGGCAATTGTTAGAGGAGATTGGAAATGAATTTTTTGGAAAATGTTTTCTCAGCTTCTCATTGTCTTCTGCATTTTACAAAACACTTTTGTAGCATTATTTGCTTGGGAAGTTTAGATAGAAATAGGTCCCCTGTTAGCAGGGATTTCATCTCCTCCTGTTCAGCATTAGATGTCATATGTGGTTACTACAGCAGTGGCTTTTTGATGTTTGCAGACTGAAGATGGCAATGCACAGCAGGACATAATCAAAAGCAATGAAAACGTTGTTTGCCCTAGTTTCCTAGGGAAATGTGTACTACACAATCATGCTACCTTCGCGACTGCCTCCCTGTGTCTTTGCCTGCCTAACCGTTCAGTCCTTTTCTTTTTTTCCTCAGGTATTTTTGAACATGCTGTCCGATTTCAATCACTTTTGACAGAAAGGTGGAGACCTCGGAGGTATTCTACAGTTGAAGATTTCCTGCTCATAGTCAATGGAGAAAATCTTTACTTGTTGTCCAGAGGGAAATCCTGCAACAAAACCTCAATCCTTTCTGGATATGAGAGGACCAACCACAAGACACGGACCCACAGGAAGGCAGGTTTTGGTGACCGCAGTGCTCGGAGCACCACATGTTAGAGCGAGCCATCACTAATGAATATGGGTGAGGGAAAGAAGTAGGTCTTGTCTCCACTGGGAAAATGGTATGTTCAAGTTAACTCACTTCAGGCAAAATTCAGCGGTTTGTGGACACATTTGTCCATTTTGGCTAAGGACTTTTTTTTTTTTTATGTGTAAGGCATTACAGAGGAGACAAAGCTGGAGTTGGATGTGTGTGGAGGACCTGTCACTCATTGCTCATTATCAGCCTCGTGGTAATTGTAACAAACCCCTGCCATCCTGAGAGAATTGTGGTACAAAGTAGAGAATTGACAACTTAGGCTTTGGGCAAAAGGCAAGAGGTGAATACTAAAGGGAAGGAGGATATTACCTTGGAGCTGCCCCAGCCTGCAATAAGCTTATTACTCCTGTAAAGTAACACTCTTTGAGACTTTGGTTTGACTTTTATAGAGCAAGTTGACATCTACCTGCAAGGCAGAAGTCATTTCTTGTCTGCTAGTCCCAGCACATGACACAGAGATTAACTCCAGCCTTCAGGGGTGGTGGTGAACCATCGGCAGGGCATGTGTGAACCTCTGAAGATGGATCTTCCTATCGCATCTCTCTGTCCTGAGAGTATCACATTGCTGCTCTCCATACCGCATGCATCAGGTCACGGACAGAAGAAATGGGGATCACATGGCAGGAGGGTGTCCACAGGGAGCTTGACTGCTAACAGCAATCCTTTAAGCCCCCTCTGAGCACCCATCCTGCACAGGACAACCCCTTGTTATGGCTTTCGCCTGCTCTGTGACCCCGCAGCCCAGTTCAGCTCCTCGGATAGCCCTTTCTTTGTGTCCACGCCGCATCTCTCATTTCTTTGGAACGTCTAAGAGCTTTTTGTCAAACCCCTCCAAGCAGCTGTAGGGCCACAAAGGGTTGCGAGACATCTGAAATGGGCCATTTTAGTGCTCGCATCTGCAATGGCAGCTTGAATCTTCCTTCATTAAGCCTGGCATATCTCTGGCCCTGGCTTTGCCTGACCACACAAGGCATCCATTATTTAGTGTGTTGATATAACTCCCCCCAGCACACCCTCACAAGGCCTTCTGGAGCTCTTCAATATTTTCCTGCTCCAGGATAACTCATCAATGACAAGTCCCACCCAGGAGACATGACTGCGTGCTGTAAAAGGAAGGGTTGTTAAATAGCGCTTGATGTAATTTTACTAAGTAATACAGGGCAAAACAAGCCAGAGAAAATTAAAGAGGAAACAACATTTCCACCCAAGAAGCCATGCTCAACATGAGAAAATGACATCAGGCTTTTTAAATTTCCTTTTCTGACAGTTCTGAAAAGCTTGGATAAAACTTTTCTCATCTCCCAAGCAATCTCCTAAGAGATCCTTTCTAGGAAGGATCAAGAAGAGCGTGGTGAGCAGGTCAAGGGAGGTCATCCTTCCCATCTACTCTGCCCTGCTGAGGCCGGACCTGGAGTGCTGTGTCCAGTTCTGGGCTCCCGGGTTCCAGAAGGACAGGGAACTGCTGGAGAGGGGACAGCAAAGGGCTACCAAGATGGTCAGGGGATTGGAACACCTCTCTTATGAAGAAAGGCTGAGGGACTTGGGTCTCTTCAGTCTGGAAAAAAGACGACTGAGGGGGGATCTTATCAACACTTATAAATACTGAAAGGGTGGGTGTCAGGAGGATGGGGCCAGGCTCTTTTCAGTGGTGCCCAGCAACAGGACAAGAGGTAATGGGCACAAACTTGACCATAGGAAGTTCCATCTGAACATGAGGAGGAACTTCTTTCCTTTGAGGGTGGCAGAGCCCTGGCACAGGCTGCCCAGAGAGGTGGTAGAGTCTCCTTCTCTGGAGACATTCAACACCCACCTGGACGCGTTCCTGTGCAGCCTGCTCTGGGTGACCCTGCTCTGGCAGGGGGTTGGACTGGATGGTCTCCAGAGGTCTCTCCCAACCCCTACCATTCTGTGATTCTGTGATTCTGTGAAAATGCTTATGTGTGGTGCCTCAGTCCTCTGCCACTCAGCCTGTACTAGCCCTGGGCTACAGTGAGGGAACTGCAGGAGGAAAGCCAAGGGACCAGGCACAGAGGTTGAAGCTGTGACCCTTTTTCTGTATCAGCCTGACTCAGAGTGTAACTAGCCCCAGGCCATCTCCAACGTGTCACAGCAGAGGAGCAGAGGTGCACTGTATCTCTTCGCCCATCTATCATGCAAAGCAGATGTGATTTCTTCAAATTCACCCTATAGTAGAAAGAGACTGTGGACCCAGGTCTTTTGAACCCAGATTTCTTGCCAATTCCTTTGAGACATCACTGCTTTAAGAGGCACCAGCGACTCTGATCAGCAGAGCTTCTAATTTTCTGAAGTTGTTTAAACACCCACGACATGGACCAGAAGAACATCTTGGATTAAAGGGCTCTTGGCCGTCTCCTGCGGCACAGGAGGGAGGGCAGGTGGTATCAACTCACAGAGAGGGCTCTCCTGTCCCTGCAGTCATACACACTCACCATCAAAGGATTTTCCAGCTCACAGTTCCCTGCAGTGCAAGAACAGAGCTTCCTGGATTGAATTTCTGCTCACCTTTATATTGCAATGCATGTTTGCTCCTGAGCAGTCATCTTCAGCCCATACACCCAGCAGACCTCCTGCAGGCCCACCAGGATCAGAGTTCATTGGAGCCAGCTCCTGGGACTTTCCCAGGCTCTCATCCATGTGCCTGACAGGTTCCTCTGACAGCCAGGCTCAGGGATTTTTCTCCAGGTAGACAGTTTTAGCAGAACATTTTGAGGAAACTGGTCTACAATCTGTCTGTGTCTACCTGTGGCAGCTTAATGGAGAGTAATGATCTTCCATGAACCCTCTAAATGAAAGCCATTAACTGAACTGAGGAGAGAAATTGAATTATTGTCTCACCCAATACTTCCAATTTACCTGCCAGTTCATCTTGTTCAAGACATGCTGAACATGAACGTAGTCTCTGTCAGTCACCAGGTTGCAGGAAGAGAGAGACAGATCCCTCTCTTGGGCTCCCCAGGAAAGTTAAAATGTCCTAGGAAAGTCCTCGGTCAGTTGCTGATGGATTTTTATAACTCACTTTCTCTCCCTGTCATCTGGACTGAGGTTGGTTTTTTTCTTGTGGCTTGTGCTGACAGCAGGCGTGTCCATGAGCTGCTTCCCCCCAAGCTAAGCCTCTCCCTGCCTGAGGCTGGGACCATGCAGAGGGTGCAATATTGATGGTCACAGACCCACTGAGTGAATCCATGCTGTTTTTTCAGTCAGCCTGAGGCTTCTGGGGAGATCAAATTTAGTGCCTGTGCAAACATTAAACATCCCTGGAAGTGTTCAGTGCCAGGTTGGATGGGTTTTGAGCAACCTGGTCTAGTGGGAGGTGTCCCTGCCCAGGGCAGGGGGTTGGAACTGGATGATCTTTAAGGTCCCTTACAACCCAAACAATTCTATGATTCTATGAAAACATAAACATGAGTACGTGGTTCGAAAATGCATACCAGCAGGGGACCCTAAGCACTCCCAGCACTTAGCATAGAGTCATAGAATAATAGAATGGCTTGGGTTGGAAGGGACCTTAAATATCATCTAGTTCCAACCCCCTGCCCTGGGCAGGGACACCTCCCATTAGACCAGGTTGCTCAAATCCCCATCCAACCTGGCCGTGAACACCTCCAGGGATGGGGCAGCCACAGCTCCTCTGGGCAACCTGGGCCAGGGGCTCACCACCCTCACAGCAAAGAGTTTCTTCCTGGTATCTCATCTAAATCTCCTCTCTTTCTGTTTGAAACCGTTACCCCTTGTCCTGTTACTACAGTCCCTGATCCAGAGTCCCTCCCCATCTTTCCTGTAGGTCCCCTTTAGGTACTGGAAGGCTGCTATAAAGTCTCCGCGGAGCCTTCTCTTCTCCAGACAGAACAACCCCAACTCTCTCAGCATGTCCTCATAGCAGAGGGGCTCCAGCCCTCTGATCATCTTCTTGGCCCTCTGCTGGACCCGTTCCACCAGGTCCACGACTGTCCTCATGTCCTCAGGTCTACTGCCAGGCAGGCCAGCAGACTGGAAAGGATAGCTTGCCTGCAGATTTTCCAGTTTGAGGCAATATCTAACAAATTAGCATCCCTAAAACTGGAGTACTTGCAAACCAGTTTGGTGTCCAGACTACAGAGGTGCTTTGTGACAACTTGCTACAAAATGCAGAGAATGTAGAGTAACTCGGTAACATGCTAGAAGTAATATATTTTTTCTTACTCATCATGCACCCAACTATGGGCAAAGGGCACATTTTGTCCTTGATGATGTTTGATGAAGTAGATTTAATCAGACAGGACCTTGGCCCTGATAGCATCATGTTAGCCCATCTATTATTCAGGTTTTGTATCTGCTGGTCCCTAGATGGATTGGTGTGTCTCCCAGACATTCTTCCCTGTTCATGCAATGTCTTTTTGCTTTCGTGGTCGATAACCTTGTGCTTGGTGTGTGCAAATCTAATTATATTTTGGTCTAACAGAAAATGTCAGCTTGCATGTGTCTCCAGGAATGATGGATATCCTATCGCTGGAAATAGCAGAGCCAGAAATGGGAACTATCCACAAGTATGAAGTTAATATAGCTCATTTGCAAAATAAAAAACAAACAAACAAACAAACAAACAAACAAAAAACAACCCCAAACCAACACAACACACCTTTATTCTTTGCTTTTGTAAAACTGCAGCAATAAATGGAAAATGGCAGTAAAGGAGAGAACAGCATATAGATGATCTGAGCAGGAAACACAAGGATAAAATCTCTGGTTTGACTCCTGCTGGTTCTTGCTCTGTGATCTTGGTGAGAACTCATTTTAACCGTATCTTTTCTGTGCTGGCACTTTCCTGTCTCTTCTTCCTCACCCTCTCCTGCTCCTCCTACCCTCCTAAAAATGTACAGATCCCCATCAAAAAAGGCCACCAACCTTCAAATATCATTTTTTTTTACCGCTGCCTGTCTCCATCAGTTGTCTGTTATCTTAGCCCAGCAAAGACCTTCTGTTGGGACCGTTTGAGTGCTTAAAGGCCAAGTGCCAGGTCCTGCACTTGGGTCACAACAACCCCATGCAGCACTACAGGTTTGGGGAAGAGTGGCTGGAGAGCTGCCTGGCAGAAAAGGACCTGGGGGTGTTGGTCGACAGCGGCTGAATATGAGCCAGCAGTGTGCTCAGGTGGCCAAGGTGGCCAACAGCATCCTGGCCTGTATCAGGAACAGTGTGACCAGCAGGACCGGGGCAGTGATCATCCCGCTGTACTCAGCACTGGTGAGGCCTGACCACAAGTACTGTGTCCAGTTTTGGGCCCCTCACCACAAAAAAGACATTGAGGTTCTGGAGCGTGTCCAGAGAAGGGCAATGAAGCTGGTGAGGGGTCTGGAGAAATAATTTTATGAGGAGCAGCTGAGGGAGCTGGGGGTGTTCAGCCTACAGAAAAAGAAGCTGAGGGGAGACCTTCTCACTCTCTACAACTCCCTGAAAGGAGGGTGTAGAGGTGGGGGTCGGTCTCTTCTCCCAAGTAACGAGCGATAGGACAAGAGGAAACAGCCTCAAGTTGCGCCAGGGGAGGTTTAGACAGGACATTAGAAAAAATTTTTACACTGAAAGGGTTATCAAGCATTGGAACAGGCTGCCCAGGGAAGTGGTTGAGGTACCATCCCTGGAGGTATTTAAAAGACGGGTAGAAATAGTGCTTAGAGATGATTTAGCGATGGTTGTCAGAGTTAGGTTGATGGTTGTACTAGATGATCTGAAAGGTCCCTTCCAACCTAGATGATTCTATGATTTTATGATTCTATGAAAGTACACACAGAGGTTCTTGCAAAATTGGGGGCTGAGGCCATCAGAAGGCACAAGGGAGTCACCCCAACACTGGACACACAACACCTCCAACGAGCTCAGCCTGCTTTCCCAAAAACTGCACAGAGCTCCCTGAAGACAAAATTTTAAGTAAGTTTTATTTAGGGAAACTGTGAATTTATTTGGGTTTTTTCGGAGGTCTCTCTTTCTATAGGAGATTTTCTGATATTGTGGTGGCTGGAAAAGCTCTTGGTGCTGGCTCGTGTTGGAAAATGTGCTATATATAAAATGTGATGTTGTTGACAGAACTTACAGATGACTGAAGCTCATCAACAGTAGCAAACAGCTGGTGTTAGTCGAGATGCAAATTAGTTTTCCATGGCAGGCAGGAAGGCACAAATAATCATCCCAAAACGCAGCAATAAAGATCTACTTCTGTCATTTAGGACCCTATAGAACTCCGGGACGTAAAGCCTCCTGGCCATATGGGAATGTCTTGCTGGAAAAAACAGCTCAGCTATGATCCTTTTGGATCCAGGGTTCCTTCCATTGGTTACCACAGTTAGGATGAGGCTCAGTCAGTAAAACTGAATCGCACAGGTCTACAGAGCGTGAATCTTTTATTCACTGGCTCAAGCGAGTGTGTTCAATTTTCGTTGGCCTTTTTGGTTCAGATGCCATCGGAAGGCAGTGCTGGACCCTAATTATAGACATCTGTGAGTAATGCATTTCACAGCTGTTGTGCTATAACAAGCAGGGAGAAGCTCGGATGGTAGCCAGTGTTTTCACGGAGTGCCGGATGCTGACGGCCGAGTCTCTGCTCAGTGCAGAGCCCATGGGCTGCAGCTGCTCAGGCTGGGATGCAGGCAGCACACTTGGGACAGCAAGTCCCATGGGGTAGCCCAGCGCTTAGTAGAAAGACCAGCTGTATCTGAAATGAGAAGTTGACTCTGTATTTTCCACCTGTCGCCAAATGTGGTTCCCTCCACGGGGCCACAACAGCTGATGTCTCCAGAAGCTGCAGAACTGTAGAGAGAAGAAATTTAACCTGAAACAAGAAGCCAGGAGACAGAGAGAAGAATATTGCAAAAAAGAAAAGGTCCTGGTGGTTATCCAAGGGTCGGTTCCTCTCCCATCACCCTAGTCATACTCTAAACCCCATGAGGCAGGAATGACAGTAGGTGCCATATAGATGGAGACACTCTCTGATAGGTTAGTGCAGAGGAAAGGCTGAGACCCCTGGGGCTGTTCAGCCTGGAGAAGAGAAGACTGAGAGGGGATCTCATCAATATCTAAAGGGTGGGTGGCAAGAGGATGGGGCCAGACTCTTCTCAGTGGTGCCCAGTGACAGGACAAGGGGCAATGGGCACAAGCTGGAACACAGGAAATTCCATCTCGACATGAGGAAAAACTTCTTTCCTTTGAGGGTGCCAGAGCCCTGGAACAGGCTGCCCAGAGAAGGTGTGGACATTTAAAACCCACCTGGACACATTCCTGTGCAACCTGCTCTGGGTGACCCTGCTTTGGCAGGGAGTTGGACTAGATGATCTCCAGAGGTCCCTTCCAACCCTGCCATTATGTGATTCTCTGATGGTCCTGAGATACTTTGTGCCCTGACTGCCCTCTCCATCTCTCTTTTGTGTCAAGCTTTCTCTTCTTTCGTCCTTGCGGATGTCACACTTCAAACATTCCTGCCTTGCCAGGGACTCTGGAAGTGGCGATGTTTCTCATGTGCGAGTAGGTCTGCAGGGTTAGAAATAGGTGCCAGCTACAAATAGTGAGATAACGACCTGCAAATAAACTGAAGGGCCAGGCTGTAACGTCAGGGGGCTGTCACCACGTGTGGGAGATGTTGCTTTCCCTGCCACTGGCAGTCCAGGAATGGCATCTGTGAGCCATCCGTGGAAAGCACCCAAGTCACCATGTGTTCAGACGAGGAAGAATTCGAGCTTAGCCCCCATTCCTCACAGCCCCTGCTATTTCTATCTCCCTTTTGTGTCTGTGTGTGTGTTTTAAATAGATACGATCTTTAAATAGTCATGACTTCAGATGGTAGTTTTCAAATAAAACCAAGTGATGGACTGTGGTCTCAAGGCTTTTGAGTCTAGACTGCCAGTGATGGAGTGCCCTGAGGCAGGGTCTGGCCTCTCATCATAGCCTTGGTCCTAGGATCCAGCTGGATCCAAACCAAGACCCTCAGGATACAGCACCTGATTTATTTGGTGCAAGGCTTTGTTTTTCCTTTGAGTGGCTGGGTTACAAATGTCTTCCAAATTTCTGCCCAGACAGATGATGAGCATCACTTGGATGAAGCACATTCTTGTTCTCCAGGGCACCTGGAATGGACTCAGACACAAAACTCTGGACACCATGGTGCCTGGCTGGAGGCAATGAGCAATGAACAGGGCATGAAGCAGTGCAGAATTTGCCTGGTGGTTTCAAACATCTACAGTGGATTACAGTGCTTGTGGTGTTCAGATTCCTCCTCAGATGAGGAATGTCCATTCCTGCAGCAGCTTTCACTTGGTTGTAACTACCACATTACACTTAACCAAAACTTCCTCTGGAGAAATCACCTCCACCAGCAGAACCCATCTGTTTATAAGAGATCTGACCTCATTTGTACTCTTGAATTAAAACTGAGCTTGTTAAACAGACCAAGTCTAAGTCTCTTCTCAATCACTCAGTTTCTCCAACTATAAAACAAGGATAAGAGACACAAGGACCAACTGTCCCTTGAAAGCAAAGTCACTTTTCTGCCAGACTCTGTCTCCAAGTCACAGGACCTGCCTGCTTCCCCCCGTGAGCATCTTTCAACCTCTCGGTCAACCACTGAAAATACATTTGAAACAAAAAGACAAGCCATCCTGACTGTTAGCTTTGCTAACCAGGTCACTGAGTGATACGGAAGCTGGATTAAAGGATGGATGCTGGCTTTAAGAGCTGCAAAACATTGCAGCTGTTAAAAACATCTGCAGTTCTGCACGCTGAAAGAAGGATCCAGTTTTTCTGGATGGAGCATGATGCTGACTGATCTGAAAGCAAATGTTATTATGTCCAATGCTGTCCAACACAATGGTGTGCTCAGCTCCCCATGCACCAAGTACACTGAGCGTTGTCTGACGCATCTTCCTCCGATACAACCAGTCTTGACCATTGCTAGAAGTAGGATTTGGACTGGAATATCCATAAACTCCACGGGACTAGCTGCTTGGCTTGGTTCGGCTGCATCGCCGCAGGGCTGATTCAACAGTCTGGTTCCTCTGGACTGGGTGCAGAGCTGCGAATTCACCTTCCAGTGAAGTAACACAAGTCTCCCTGCTAGGGTGGGGTAAGCACATATTTTTTAGATGATAGCTAAGCAAATGCAGTCTTCTGGTAATTCATAAAACAGGCACAGTGCAAGAAGTCCTGAAATTCTTGCCTTCTGGCAGAGACACTGAATAGCATCATGCTGCATAACTTTATACGACAAACCACGCCTTGGCCCAGCTTCCCTACCGGGATAGCTTTTAAGGATGATAAGGGAATGACCCGGCTCCTAGCAGCCAGGGGAGGACACCAGAGTTCAGCATCTTTTCCACATAAGGTCCATGAGAGCAGACATGTCCCTGCCTAACTGCACGTTAGTTCCCTCCGTGGCCAGAAACCTGGTTCTCCAGCCCACAAGGGCAAGTATGTGCCCGAGGATGCAGGATGCAAACAGCTCATTCCTGTTACACTGGCAATGCAAAGTGGGTGAAGGCAAGTCCACTCAGTCCCACCAGCATTTCCCTCTTCCTCACACACCCATCACTTAGTGGGACCAGAGGTTTCCTTTACTTTTGGTAAGTGAATGTCTTGGGTTTAATCATTGCTTCCTAGAAATGAGGAGATGTGGGAAAATATTCACATCACCTCCTTTCCAGGATGGACACTGTCATGTGCTCAGCTTGGAGAGGAAACGAGGACCACAAACAATTGTATCCCACAATATAAGACCTTTCTTCTGGACAGTATAAGTGGGATGATTAAAGCCCCTGTGGCCGGTATCTGCAAGGCAAAGCTGGGATTGTTTTAATCCCATAATAAAGTTTTCATCACATATGACGACTGTTTTCATCACGTATTGCATCCCACTGCCCGAACAAACTGCACTGCTGTTATCGACCTTCTGTTAGGGGAGTTTTGCCACCTCGGACCTGCTGCTCCAGTGAACACACTGGAGCCTGCAATGACCAACGCAGCCGCAGACAACGCTGCTGGTATTAGGCAACCTGTACTACGGTCCCTTCGAAGAGAGCAGGGTGCCTCTAGTAAAGGCTGAACTGATCACAATATTACAGATTGAGGGAGGGAGCAGGATTTGAGAGGGGTGCGTTTGATTGAAAAAGAAGAGTTTAGATTCATCCTGGATGTCGGGCGTCTATCAGACAAGCCTGGCTATGGCACATGAGTTTTCCATAGCCATTGGCTCACAACTGAATGATTCAATCTCAGCACTTTCCACTGATTGCCCCAAACTTTCTGCAACACCAAAGTGCTCCACAGAGACAGAGTTCAGTCCAAATCCAAAGACGAGGCTTTGAACTCCTACCTGCTGATCCCACAGTAGACCTTCCTAGCTCCTCAGAGCTTATTTGCTCCAGAGCGGAGCCAGTGAAGGCGAGACCTTCCCTGACTGCCATTTGCTTTCGGTCACAACACTCTTCGGTGGGGCAGCAGTATCTCACTCATGGGGCTGAAGGGGTTTGAGCTCAGGAGAAGGGCTGGGTTCCCTGAGAGGTGTGAAGGTGATCCACGGGCTGCCTTCTGAGTCATGTCCTCGCCTGAGCATGTTCTTCCCATTCTTGCAGCCCCAAGCAGACCTGCTCAGCCCATCATCTCAACACAGATTGCAGTTCCGGGGTCACCACAGATGCACCCTCTCCATACCAAATTATCAATGCCTCATTAGGCACGTTGGCATGGCTGGAGACAGGCAGGACAAATCTGCTCTGATACGATGTGACAGCTTTTGGGCAGCCTTAACCCGAACCCACACATACAGTGCTGTGCCATAGCATGAGAGGGAAATATCAGGGGTATGATCCAGCTGTAGTCCCCCAGCCCTGCCTCTGCTCTGGTCCTTCTTGTGTCCAGAGAGCTCAGCATGGGCAGAGTGACTTCATCCCTGTCTCCACACACCATGTAGATACACCCAGAGTCACTATTTAAGGTCTAATTCAGGAGAGCATGGTAGAAGTTTACTTTATGGTATCCTTTCATCTCTTCATGCTCTGGTTTCCTTTCAGTCAAACTGGGAATGAATCATCCTTCCCTCTTCCACTGGAGGACTGCAAGGGACTAATAAGGCAGCCTGTGTAGGACACGTCAAAGCTTTCAGCAGAAAATCTCTCCCACAGCTCCTGTCGAGCTGCACCCCTTGCTCTACAGACACATGACAGAGAGATGCATCTCTCCGCAGAAATGGAGACATCAGGCCCCCAGCACGAGGTGGCATTGGAAATCCTTCTCCTGAGGGCTGCGCCAGTTTTTCCCGTAGGAGAATACCAGCTCCACTCAGTTAAATAACCCCTGCTACCTAATGCTGCAGAGGTCTGAAACCTACCCCCACCCCCCCTTTCCCCTCCTCAGGTCTCAGATCCTGTGTTGCGGGGCCCCTCCGGTGTCTCATTAGGTTTCCTTTATTAAGGCTTGATGTACAATGAGGGACTTTGTAGTGAAGTGACAGAGGGCAGCCAGTTCGTGTGGGACCCTTTGTCTCAGGTTTTGTAAGCGTTGGTATTGTGAAAGCATTCGACATGCCCACCAACACAAACAGAAAGGCAATTCAATGACATATTACTTTTAATTGGGGGTATGGAGAGGGGGGGGAAATAAAGAAGAAAGTGCCTGGCTGAATTGGTGCCAGACGACTCAGGTGGGAATTTATTGTAGCGGCTCCTGAGCCTGCCAATTGCCCATAGCAACGTATTGTGTAGGAACCCAGCATCCACCACAGAGGTGATTAAAGGTCCAGAGATGAAGGCAGAAGAAGGGTTGAATGGGTTGAGGCGGGAACAGCAACTCCAGGTGGGCTCAAATTCAAGCAAGAAGCTTTTAGGGGATTTCTGTAGCACATCAGAGCAGGTTATGGAGGGGTAGAGATTTTGATGCTCCTTCAGTGAATGCTTGGTCTGCAAAAAGCATTAAGCACCTGCCTCTAAAATGTAGGTCTCTTCCATCTGTATAAAGCTGAGCAGCCCAGACTCACCACTAATCTTTTGTTGGCCAACACATAAGGAGCCAAAAGCTATGAATTCAGCTCTTGACTTCAGCTATGCCCTGGCTGCAGTGGAAGTGTAAGGGTCAAGATGGGGAGCATTGGATAAAATTTGGAAAATACCATTGGATGCTCAGAATTCCCTCTTTCAGCCCTAAAACCTGTGGTCCTGTAGGTGACTGAGCACTGTGGTGGCCTCCCAGAGGCAGAGCAGCAGGCAGGGGAGAATTGTCTCATAATATGCAAAAAAAGCACTTCTTCCAGAGCAGGTCTTGTGCTGATGGTGATTTTCAAGGGATAGGAGGTGGTGGTGCAGGAAGATTCCCAGGAAAGCAAACATGTCTCTCCCCACTGCTTCTTCAAACAGAGGTGGCTGATAGGTGTGAAATCATCTTTACATGACTAAAAGGAATTATGAAGTATATTTGACAGGGCAAAGGAGAAAAATAATAATATTTAATGCCTCCTTCCCCCCTCGAAAAAAAAAAGGCAAGTTTCCTGTGACTTCAATTCAAGCCTGGGAAGGGGAAACTTTAAAACAATCTTCCTGGGAGGTCCTGATGAAACAGGGCTGTCAGAGAAGGCAGCCAGTTGCCCTTCTGATTTGAAATCCAGCTAATTAGCTGCGACACACGGCGCTTCAGATCTGAGCAGGGCGCGAAGCTGCCGAGTTTGATATTTCCAGGCCTGTCAGCCCGTGCATTAAAAGAAAGAAACGAGCTCCATTGCAGTGAGGGAGCAGCAGGCTTAATGAGGCACCCTGGGGCAATTTGGCAGAGCCGGGAAAGAGACCGCCTTGATGGCAAAGCCTCCCTCATCCGACCTCCTGATGGGAGCCTGGGATGCAGACTGGTGCTAACGGAGGGGTAATTCCTGCTCCTGAGGCCCCTGCAGGGATTCATGAAGGCTGGAAGCAGGCAGCAGCACCAAGAAGAAGGAGGGGAAGCAATCATCTGAAGGAGCACAACTGCAGAGCCAGAGCACTGTCTTGAAGAAGAAGTCTCTTCCTGGCATCCCAGGGCTTTGAGCTGCAAGGGGATGAGGTGTCATGGTCTTCTGGGGAGGCAAAGCCAGGCACAGATGTTGCCCCTGTTTCTTGTGCTGGGCTTGGGATGGCATCAGCTCCATTTGGAGGCCCTTCTCCGAAGCTACCTGGATGTGGTAACAGCCCTGGGGCAAACCCCTGGACCAAGCTGCAAACTGTGCTAAACAGTGCCTGAAAACAGGACAAAACTTGCATTAAGAGGTGTTAATGCACCTAGCAGGTTGTCTTGTCTCCTGTAAGGTTGGCCACGCACAACTACCATTGAGTGAACTCAAGGCAAGACATGGGGACATACCACCTCTGGGTGTAGAACCTCTATCCACAGAGAAAAGACTAAAGGACCAAGGTTTTTTTAAGACAGAGATGGGAACTAGACCAGAAAACAGGCACGTAAATTCTATTCAAGATCTAAATTTCTCCAGCATAGGGTTTATCACATCTGGAATAAAGAACTTGTTTTCATAAAGCTGGCTGCAACGGCGCCACTGAACCCCAGAGGCTGGTATTCAGGCTCAGATGGTGGCTTAGCAGTGGGCAAACCCAATTTCTTCAATTAGGGTCCCAGGCCTGATACAAAGGTTCTCCAGAGGCTTCACCAGTAAAAGTGGTGTCACTGCAGCAAGACATACAAATTTCCTAACTGGGTTTGCAGTACAGGGCAGAAAGCTTTTGCTGCATTCAGTCACTCAGGTTTTGAGCATCCTGTAGTTCATTGAAGGCTCCAACACCTCCCTGAAGAGCAGGAGGGTCCAGAGGAGCTCCATGCTGCTGTGGTAGACGTGCTGCCTGTCCAAGGCAGGCATAGGAAAGCAGTCCTGAGTGTGTCCAAGCGGCAGTGCAATTCAAACTAGGACAGCCTGGCAGACAGCACCCTCCTCGACCTCTTACGTACGAGATCTCTTACATGGCTGTTTCCTATTTCAAACACTCCCCAAATTTGTGCAAGGGATCTTGCTGCCAGGCACGGGAGAAACATCCCCTTTAGGACCATGTCTCACACTTGCAAAACAAGTCATAACCATATACTGTCATTTTTACCACTTAGTTCTGAAGGAAGAAATAAAACAGGGGAAGGGGAGAGGACGTTTATTGTGAAAATCACTACAACAGGGACCACGGAGGAGTGATTTTCACTTCAATGCCTCACTGGAGAAATCTCAGCCCAATGAAAGGGCTTAACCAAAAGAAGCAGGAAGACAATATTATTCAGGTAATCTAACGTTATGCTTCAGAGAGCATAAGACGTTTACATGGGAGGGTGAGAAAGCTATTTTTCACACGGTTGAGGGTATTGCACAGCTCACTGGCTGCGTCCTGGGAAGAGTCTCATCTTCCCAATGAGCAGTTGCTATCTGAGAAGATGGGATTAACTGCAACAATGTTCTGACTGGACCATTGGACTGTAAGAATTGGCTTTGTCCGAGTACCCATTCTCTTCTCTTGCCTCCCCCTTGAAAACACACACCAAGACAGATCACAAGCTCTCTGCCCCACCAAACTGGGAGGGGTGTTGCTGCTTGCATTAAAAGGTAGGGCATGTACAAGCAGATGTCAGAGGTGCTGGACCTTGCTTCAGTCGGGTGTTTGCACTGCTGTGAAAAAGTCGCAACGCTTGGCACAGCTCCTGAACTAGATAAGAGGTAGAAGGGCAACCCCTACCTCAAAAAGCAATGAAAGGCACCCATGTGTTGGCACTTCAGTATGAACACAGCCTGCCATGTTGGGGGCAGGCTTTTTATTATTTAAAAAAAAAAAAAAAAAGATGTACGCTTTAGATTTCACGGTGTATCTGGTGCAGCCGTACTCCTTTGGTCAGCAGCGGTCTCTCACTGCTCTGCCTTGGCTTTTGCTATGGAGCAACTCCTAGGCATCAGGCCAGGAAAACATCTAAACATATTCTTAAGACCCTTGATTTCAATCATGTACAACATTCTCTGCCACCGACTCCACCTTAAAAACTATTTCCAGGATGTCCTGTCATCCCCCTTTATCTGGTGTTTGACATACCCTACCCAGTTCCCATCTTTCTCCTTCTAGAAGCAATAATATGTGTACGCAGCATTGATGTGGGATAAATATTGCCTGAAAGACTTCAGGGCTGAGCTTAAGCAACATTTGTAGGGAGGGAACATAACCTTTTATTAGGCCAACTGCTTTAGCTTGGAAAAAAACAGAGGAGTTCCCAGGCACATCAAACATTTGACCTGATGGTGGATGCAAAGTGAGTCACCAGCGTCAGAGTGCAGCGACAGAGGCAGACACTGACCTAGCCCAGGGCACATAAACAAGAAAGATCTGGAATAACACATGAAATCATCACAGATTTTAAGACCTGGGTAGACCAGAGACAGTCAATCTCCAGTCCACAAGTACTTCTAGTGTGAGAAGCTGTGGCTGCCCCATCCCTGGAGGGGTTCAAGGCCAGGTTGGACGGGGCTTGGAGCAACCTGGTCTAGTGGGAGATGTCCCTGCCCAGGGCAGGGGGTTGGAACTGGATGATCTTTAAGGTCCCTTCCAACCCAAACCATTCTGTGATTCTGTGATTCAGATGTCATTGCCCTCCCAATACTCCCTATTCCCATATTTCCCAGTGCACGCCTAGTATAGAAGACCTGACACCAGGCTCTCATATGAGGAGATTGCTTTATAATGTGTGCTGTGCTGAAACTGCTTTGGGAAGATGTGGAGAAGACAAGGAAGAGTGCAGCTGGCTATGGCTCCTGCTACAAACTGAGACTGTATGCACAATGGGTTTGAGTCTGTCTGGATTGTCCTCATGTTGTCCAGAAAAACAAGATTTGGAAAGAGGAGAAGGAAGGAAGAGGGGCTGGTGGACCAAGAGCATCCTCCACATTGCTTGCAGGAACTCAGCCCTGATAAGAAGCTCTGTATGAACACACAGGCACAGGAGGAGTTACAACCCTAGAGGACCTTTCTAGTCCCATTTTTTATGTTTATCCAAGGCTAACCAGTAGGCTAACCAAGGCCAATCAGTGGGCTAAAAGACTGAGTCTTCAAGGCAGGGCTGTTGCATGTTCCTGATCCAAAAGTCACACATTTGATCTCTTCTCCTAGAAAAAGCACGTGGAGCTTCAGTGATTTCCTTGAATCTATTTCTCTTTACCTGTAGTGTCTTGGGCTGTGGTGGGACGAGTCATTTGGCGTAAATAGTTGAAAACTTCTCCTTCTATCACTCCATTTTGGATAACATGAATATCCAAAGGATTTCCTAAACCTTGTACCCCCACAACCACCAGTAACCCTATCCAGTCAGGTCCCACATCAGCCACATCTTAGGAACATCTCTGCCTGCCCTCGCTCTCTGAAACCAGCTTGCCACATGCCTTTGCCTGACGGGCACCTCCTGGAGACCAGACTCCATCCAGTAACAGATTAACAGCAACTAAGCGGCGCTCATCGACCTGGTCCTAACTGGACCTCCCCTGAACTGAACGGGAGCCACAGTGTATCTTGCCTTTTTCCATTTCTGGGGCTAATTATTACCAGCTAAACAGCACCAGGCTTTCCCTTTTTCTCTTTGCCATGCTTGTTAGCATTGTTTTTTTCCAGCAGCTTTTCATCTCAATGGAGGCAATTGTGCCTGGCTGACATTTTAATTCTTTCCAGCTGCATCTGAACAACATGACACAAATTAAGTGGAAGGACTTGGGGAAGAGGGGGAAGGAAGCTCCTAGCCCCCCCCCCCAAGTCTGTCCCAGAGGGAAGGTTTTGTGCTTGGTGGAGCAGATGCTCAGAAGATGCCAGGGAGAAAGGTTTTGCTGCCACGCTGACACCATGGTCTGGTCCCAGGGATGCTGTACTGCACCAGGACTACCTCTCTGGACCTGTTCCCCTGAAAGTCATGGTGGGGAAACTTAAGAGGTGAAGGATTTGCAAGGTCTCCCAGCAGAGCAGTGGCACACATCTGTCTTTACTTAAAGTTTCCCAAGGCAATATCTGCTGCAGTGGTCCCATACCTTGGTTTAGCGACCCCTCCACCCAGGTAAGTGAAGCTGAGTGAGCTCCTGCCCACTCTATGAAGGGTCTGCAGCTGAACTATGCTGGTTAAAGACAGATAAAAGAGAACAGACTGGCACGCTGTGGATCTCTTTAGCAATACATAAGAATCCCAGCCACGAAATAAGCCGTCTCAGGGTAAGATACTGCATAAACACAGAATAGAAATCCTATACCCCTAAGGATATTAAGAAGACTAAAGAGGTGCATTAAAACTAGTGGACTTAAATATTGCTTTTTTAGGACTTAGGATGCTTTAGAGATACCCAAGTTGCATGTTTCAGAAGCTAAGCCCTTTAGCCTAAGCTAGGACAAAAAGAGATGTCAAAAGAAGAATTAAAGGCAAAAAGTTTCAGCAGCTAGTATTAACCACAGGGAACAAGATCAGACTGGTTCAGTAAACCACAGGGCAACACAATTAGATTGATGCTGGATTAAGCCCGCCCTGGAACCAGAAGATGAAACCGGAGACGTTTGCTTGCCACGTTTGTGTTCCTGCAGCCTCATATTCGTGAGCAGGGACAGAACAGAAAAGGGTTTGGCCTTTCAGCGGCTCCTCATTCTAGCACCACACTTATGGTCACACCACAGCTCCCAGCATCAAGGCAATAGGAGCCTTGCCTCCTTGCTTGCTGCTTGCACACATCCCCATCACGTTGGCCCTTCTTTTCACATTTAGGAAAGATACATTTTTGACACCCAGCTACTTTCTTTGTGCTACGCTTGGACAGATTTTCCAAGGTGTTGCAATGCCTAATATTCATATGCCTTGGCTGCTGTTTCACATCAATCATTTTAAAGCCCAACTCCTGCCTGAGGATAAAGATTTCGTACTGTGGTCGGAAGGTGCAACTATGGCTGTCACCAAAACTAGCATGAGGCTCCCTGGCTCAGACACCAGTACCACTGCAGCCGCATCAGCTGGATGGTGCAACATCCCCAGGAGCTCCCCGTGTCAGCACACAACAGGAGATGGGACCTGGTGCAGGAGGTGGTTGGAACACAGGGGGAGTACAAGGGACCACAGGGAAATCAGATGCAGGAGATGAAGAAAGGAGGTGGAAGAGAACTGACAGACATAAGCACAGTCCCTGGTGAGCTGATTGTCATCACCAGAAATGCCCGTGCTTTCTCTGCCCCAGTCTCCAAAAAGGCAGCAGCATTGGGTCTGGAGAGCCCATCCCAACATTTGACACCCGACCAAAGTCCTACGTGGGGAACCGAATTGCTCAATGTCATGCTACAGCCTGGGGCAACTCAGATACACTCCTGAAAGGTCATTTGGATCTTAGCAGGGCCAAATCAATTCCTGGAGGCACCTATTTCTCTTCACTAAATGCAGAATTATAGAATCATTTAGGTTGCAAAAGACCCTTAAGATCACTGAGTCCAACCATTAACCTAACGCTACCAAGTCCACCACTAAACCATGTCCCTAAGCGCCACGTCTACACATCTCTTAAATACCTCCAGAAAGAGTCAAGCACATCTGAGGTCCCAACCCACATGCCTCAGGAATTTGAGCTGCTTTTAGTGGCAGAAGAAATAGCTCAGGGAGGGCCATGCCAGTGAATGAGAAGTGAAGATGTTTTCCAAAAAGTCTCAGTGCTAAATTTTTCAGCTGCCTCAGAAACTAATGTGAACAGCAGACTCCCACTTAAAAAAAACCACTTCTGTGCCTTTCTTCCTCACATGCCATGGGGTGCAAGGCCCATTTTTCTCGGTGTCAAGGGCTTCTTTCAGGTGGTGGAGTTGGTGACTCTAACACCAAGAACGAATGATGGGATTCTGGCAGGTTTTCAAAGCACCCATCCTAACACCTGAGGAAACATCATTGGGGCTTGCTGAACTGAGAAGCGAGGAGTGAGGTGAGGGGGGGGAGGAAGCCTTGCTGTTTTCAGCCTTTGCAATGATTTTCTTTTTCTTTAAAGTTGTATTTGAACAGCTCTCAGCAGGGGTCTGGAGCTACGGACGCTGCAAGGCTTTCATTCTGCTGCTCGGCTTACGGTGTCTCTGCAAACCCATGCAGATCTAAAATATTTGCAATCAAAATTGAGCTCCAGGGCACTTATTTATTTATTGCATTATTCTGCATCTCTGTATATCCTCACGACTCTAACTTTGAAAGGAAGAGGGACAGAAAGGAGCAGAGGATGAAGGAGATAATAAGCATTTCCTGATTTATAAAGGGCTGTTTGTTTGGGGGTTTTCTTCTTGCAGAAAGGATCTCTGTCCAGTAAGTCAAATTCCTTGGGGGATTTAAAGGAACTTGACACTATCCCTCTGTTATTTCACTTAGAGGCCTTGCACCTCAGGCTGTGGTTTCTTCATACATTTTAAGCAACATCAGTTTAAACAATTGCCTCCCAGTCCTTGTCCCTTACCCCCTCCCAAGTGCCATATGATGGTTTAGTGCCACAAAGCTGTAGCTGAGCAGGGTAGGATAAAAAGAAACAGGGAAGCAACTGATTACCCCCAAAAAACCTATTTTGGCTATGCTGCTTTTAAGCTGGAACCATTCCCCAAACCAGCTCTCAGCAGAGCAGCTGCTGGGGGAAAAGGGATGGCATGCAGCAGCCTGACGGCAGGAACAAGAGGTGGCAGAGGGAGGACGAGCAGGAAAGCCATCAAAGACAACGTACCTTGAAGCTAAAGACTCAATTAGTGGTTTTTCATGCAGCTGTTCCATGAGAAAAAGATCATAGAATCATAGAATCATAGAATGTGTTGGGTTGGAAGGGACCTTTAAAGGCCATCTAGTCCAGCCCCCCTGCAGTCAGCAGGGACATCTTCAACTAGATCAGGTTGCTCAGAGCCTCATCAAGCCTGGCCTCTTGAATGTCTCCAGGGATGGGGCCTCCACCACCTCTCTGGGCAACCTGGGCCAGTGTCTCACCACGCTCATTGTAAAGAACTTCTTCCTCATATCTAATCTAAACCTGCCCAGCTCTAGTTTAAAGCCATTGTCCCTCGTCCTATCGCTACATGCCCTTGCAAACAGCCCCTCCCCAGCTTTCTTGTAGGCCCCCTTAAGGGACTGGAAAGGGCTCTAAGGTCTCCCCGGAGCCTTCTCTTCTCCAGGCTGAACAACCCCAACCCTTTTAGCCTGTCTTAGCCTGATTTAACTTGTGATGGTAAATCACAGGTCCTGCATCCTCCCCAGCATGCAGCCACGCTTGGAGCATCTGTGGTATCGATGCAGAGCCCTTCCCCAACTTAGAAACCCAGCAGGAGAGGAGGCAGGACTAGAGTGCTCTGAGATTTACACAAGAAGAAAGTTTGTGGAAAGACTCAACTCGAGACCTGTGCACCTTTAAGCCACATCTGTGCACTTCCAAGCCCCGGATCTAAGGGAAGTTTTGCAATAATGTATGTGGAAAGGGGAATACGGTGAGCACAATAAGTCCTCTGGAAATGTTTCCAAGCTCCTAAGTCAGTGTAGAAATAGTCTTGGCTATTCAAACAATTTGGTAAGGTGGAGATAAATGGATGGTCAGAGCCGCAGGGGAGAAGGCTGCTATCACGGGCTCCTGTGAAGGGCACCAAAGGAGCAGGGGATGGGACAGAGTGAAAAATAAAGGCACACGGTAGGCACACAGGCAGTTCTGATTTAGGTGCTAAGATGGACGAGGCAGCAGCGGAGCTATTTGAGGACAGGAAAGACTTACTTTCTGTCTGTCTTTGGGTGAAGAGCAGAAAGGGCAGGAGGGGGAAGGGAGCGCGGCTTTGCAGAATGCTAATGAGGCAGAGGTGATGCTGCTTGATGTAGAGCTGAATGTGCTTAAGGGACCCTCCAGGGATGATTACTCAAAATGACTTTCAGAAAACGCCACTGGGACACTCCCGGCTCTGCACGGAGTACACAGCGCAATACATCTTCGCACAGCGAGATTGACACACGGATGATGAATGTCAACAGTGCAGGAATTCTCTTTAAGGGGAGAAAGGTAATTAACTTTGGAAACAAGGATTGGGGCTGAATGCACATGGGCATGTTTTCTGCAGGGCTGGATTTGAAAGGAGCTGGGTGAGATGAATGTGCAATGCTCATGGATATATCTCCCTCTTGAGTGTGAGCTGAGGGTGGCTGACCATCACGAATCTTGCCATGTGATGTAGATTTTAGTCACATCTTAGGAAGTCATAGAATCATAAAATCATAGAATGGTTTAGGTTGGAAGGGACCTTAAAGATCATCCAGTTCCAACCCCCTGCCATGGGCAGGGACACCTCCCACCAGACCAGGTTGCTCCAAGCCCCGTCCAACCTGGCCTTGAACACCTCCAGGGATGGGGCAGCCACAGCTCCTCTGGGCAACCTGGGACAGGGGCTCACCACCCTCACAGTGAAAAAATTCTTCCTGATACCGAATCTAAATCTACCCTCTTCCAGTTTGAATCCATTCCCCCTTGTCCTATCGCTCCCCTCCCTGATCCAGAGTCCCTCCCCAGCTTTCCTGGAGCCCCTTGAGGGACTGGAAGGGGCTCCAAGGTCTCCCTGGAGCCTTCTCTTCTCCAGGCTGAACCCCTCCCAACTCTCTCAGCCTGTCCTCACAGCAGAGGGGCTCCAGCCCTCCCAGCATCTCCGGGGCCTCCTCTGGCCCCACTCCAACAGGTCCGTGTCCTTCTTGTGCTGAGGACTCCCAAGCTGGAGGCAGCACTGCAGGGGGGTCTCCCCAGAGTGGAGTAGAGGGGGAGAATCACCTCCCTCAACCTGCTGGTCACACTCCCCAGAGTCCCATTTCTGACCCCGGTAATGAAATGTGGAGGGGGAATTTCATCCTTAACTTCAAGCTCAAGCCCTGAAGTTGCAAAGGACTGAAAAGGGAGGGAGGTTTAGCACGGCAAGAGAGAAACTGCAGCGCATCTATCGGAGGAACTGTGCCTGTGCCTTCTGTGCCTTCTTAGGATCTTACCATGAGAGTGTGTTTTGCAGTGAACACCCCCCTAATTAATACACACAGAGGAAGGGAAAATACATAACACACTTCCACTTTACCAGAAGGCCACCCAGGCAAGCTGCTTGTCAAGTGGGTGTCCCAAGTTATCTTGCATATTTAGGCATAGGTAAGGGTGCCAGCCCAGGGTTTGTGCCTGTGTTAGGAGGAGAAGAACCTCCTCCAGCCTTTACCACACCTTATCAACAGCTGTAATTTGTTTTTTGGAACTTTGCATCAGCTGCAGCACCACCCTTATTTCAAACCCAAACCCAGCAATATCCACACACTTACTGGGAGGTCCTTCACAAAACACAAGCATTTATCCAAACAAGTAAGAATAACCTACCACCTCAGAAAAAGAAACACATTGTTCTCATTAAACCCCAAGGAGTATGCTTCGCTGTGACGCAACATCATGGGGAGAGAAAACAAAAGCATACTGGGCAAAAACATACCAAATTTCCTTTCAAGGTTCATGCTTTAAAATCTTGTAGCTCAAAAATGACTTCATTGTTTTTAGACTGTTTTGGCACTATAATTTTCCTTTGCCTTGTGTTTTCAACCCAAATTGGTTCTGAAGCCGAAGCCACAAAAATGTATCAAGGCTGGGCTTTATGACTGAAAGGTGATTACACCTTTGCTCAGGGGATGCTGTTGCCTCTTCAAGATTCCTGGCTGGTTCCAGCAGCAGCCCTGACATTCGCGGTGGTGGGCGGACGTGAAGGAAGACACCGCTCCCATCCTAACAACCAAAGATTAATGCCTATCATGACAGCCCTATTCAGTACACCCATTGTCAAGCCAGCTCATGTTCCTGCTCTGAATTGCGCTCTGAAGAGGTTTCTCTTTCTCTCCACTGGCTGTGCTCATGACCTGAGCATACAAACTAAGCTCCTGAAGTAGACAGTAGAAAGGTTCCCCAGAAGGTTTTGTCCTTCTGCACCCGTAGGACTCCGAGGCAGTTGCTTGGCCAATGCACCTGCAGATTTCTCCTTGTTTTCTGCGATCTCTGCCCGTTATTTGATTAGATGCCAGGGTGTGATTCATATCACCTAAGTCTAGATGTTTAAAAAACATCAGCATTTAGTCTAAGTATTCTCTCTATGGGCAAGGGAAAGAGATGTTCAGAGGGCAATTCAGTCAATCCAATCAATTCAGTCAATCCAGTCTATTCAGTCGATGGACACATACATTAAGGTGGTTTGAATCAGCCTGCACAAGTGCCTCTCTCGTTCCACTCACTAGAAAAGCAGCCTCAGATACTTTGACTAGTGGCTTGCAAAGACAAAGGCATTTTCTGTTCCAGTATTTTTCATTTCCACGGATCTTCGTTTCCTGTAAGTGCTTAGAGAGCTATTACGTTACCTTTCAGTCTAATTCTCCTTTCCAATTATTCTGTGCCCAAATGCAGATAGGCTTTGTTTTTAATGATGGACCAAAAAAAGGGAAGACTTTTCAGGAAACAGCAGGGGTATTGGCTCAGAAATATGAAAAAGATAATAGATTTTCATGCTTTGGAACAATACTGCAGTTAAGCTGAACAGTTTTGTCGGCTTTCTGTTGTGTAGTTCATCATCTGGAATTCATTAAGAAGTTATTTGCCTGTAGAGAGAGAGTGACCAAACTGCAGTAAAGGCCCAAGGTTACAGTCCTGAATCTTAACTAGATTCAGTCCCTCTCTGAAGGTTGAAGCAATTTATATCGGTCTGAAAAGGGTCCCAGCTCAGATACTTCAGTTAGAAATCCATGACATCCTGGCTAGATTATCTCGAAAATGTTTGACACAAGCCCATCAGAAGAAGCTGCTAAGAAATGTGGCTGAGTTTGAAAGCCCTGGACTGGTCTGCAAAGCGATACCTCCCCTCGCTAGAATTTAAAGAAATGAGTAACAGAGCTGCAGGAGGTCAATCCAGTCAAGGTCTACAGAGCTGTCAGCAGAACATCCAAGCAGTGACAGGAAAGCCAAATTCTATCCTCACATCCTGGTATTCCCGGGGGGGGGGAGTTAATCTCAGATGGATGAAGCTGGGATTTCAGACTTCAAAGCATGACACTCCGGTGCCTGAAAAAAAATTTGGGCAGGAAGTGATTCATTTAGGCTCATCCATCTCTGGATGCTTACCCTTGAGGGAATGGAAGGAGAATCCTTTGTTAGCTTGGATTATTCTGGTCTGGACTTGGAGTAACTCCAGTGGCACTGTCATTACCAGTGTAAAAGAGATGCAACTCTAGTCAGATCCTCATAGTTTCTCAAGAGGAACCACTTGCATTACCGTGGCGGTGAGAAAATGAGACCCATCTCCTTAAGAGTGTCCCTATCTGCCGTGACCTCGAAGTTCAACACCACATTCGATGCAAGTTCAACACTTGGATCACAGTCCTCTCACCCTTCCTCCTCATGAAGAGCCAAAGCCCACTACATGCTCTACACCATGCAGCAGGGGCACCTGCATCCTTTTTCTCACCCCTGGACCTCCACCCTGGATCCTACACGATGAAATTGTTTAGTTGTCCACTTCCCATTTATTTCTGCCACTTGTGTGACTGGTTCTGAACTGTGGACGTTTCTCAGTTCCTGGAAACTGTCTGAGACCTCCCACCTTCACAATACCCAAGATCAAACCAACAGCCTCCAAAGCTGCAAAAAACAAATACTTAATTTTGAGCTAAATCGTAAGCTTTTCCAGCATCCCCCTGTACAACACCTACAGCGCTGTGGATAAGCAGGCATGTACTACACAGAGCAAGGACTCACCGTGCCCTTGGAAGAGGGAGAGGACGGGGACCACACACATCTTCCATTGAACTCTGCAGCACCCAGGTATGAAAGGGACAGGGCAGGGGGCACAGAGCTCTCCATGTGGCCGGCATTGAATGGATGGAGCTGGCAAAGCTGAGTTTCACCAGGGCAGGCGCTTGCTGGCAGCAGCTACTTTTGTTTATCAGGTTCCTTGCAATGGCGCGAATTAGAGACTGGATCATTAGGTTCACAATGAACCAGAATGCTGATTTATTTAATGAATGTAAATGCGCTTTCGCTAGCTAATTAAATTAGGGAAATGAGAACTGTTGGTAATAAAACGGATAGCAAGGAGGGAAAAAGCTTCTGTACCCCAGTGACAGCTGTAATATAGGTCTTTCCATGCACATGCTCCTCTGTAAAAGCTTTGAACCAAGTTTCTGTCCTTGAGAACAGGCTTTTACTACATGATCTGTGATCAGCCACGGCTTACTGGGGCTCTGTAAAGGTCCTGACGAAAGACAGGTGATGGATTTGACTTCGCTTTCTAGTTACACCTGTGTGCATCCAGTCCGAGCTGAGTGGTCTCCTTGAGTTCCTACCAGTGTAAATACAATCATTTGCATTATTAGTGCAATGAGCTATTTACAGTTGTTTCCACTCTCATCTACCAGGAGTGAGTTGCTCAGTGCTTTGGAAATTCCCTCTGTTAAAAACTCTCCTCTTCCAAACCACCAACTTATGAAAATACACCACGGACCTTCAGCGGTCAAGTCCAGCACCCGATAAGTCCAGTCCTGACCTTATAGAACTGAAGCCAGAGACCAAAATATTGCCTTCACACAAAGGCTTACACAGACGGTCCCCAGCCATGCATTTCAGGACTGTGAAAGACCCAGCACCACAGCAAGAGTGGACTCTGGGTCTGTTGTAACACTGTTATGAACTCTCATGCTTTGGGGCAACAATATGGAGGACCTCAGGGTGTCAAAGACACCAAAATCTCATAGACGCTCCATACTCCATAGACGTTGCTCGCCTCAGGAACTCCTTCTCCCACCCAGCACCACCGCAGCAACAGGAGACTCCTTCAGGTATCACAATGGCCAAATGCTGGGCAATAAATCTTAACAATTCCTTACAGATGAGGCACGGGTATGCTTAAGATAATAGAGCTCGTAGAGGAACGGCATTTATTTCCTGCCAAAGAACATAACTAAAAGCCAAAGTGCCTTTTGACAGGTTTATAATCCACCCATGCGTTGCCATCCATGTAGGTCATACATTAGTCAAGCCGTATATTACTCAAGACTCCTCTTAATAAGCAACTTAAAGACTTTTAACAGCCTTTTTGTAGACTATTAGGAAGTAAAGCAATAACAGAAATACCACAAAACCCTGTCTGTCCAGAGCACCTACAAACAGATTGTTCTTCTCAGGAAGTAAATCAAATATAAGACTTCAAGCTTCAGGGAAATAACTTCCATTAATTAAACCATGTAAATGACCAGGGTCTTCAAATCAAATCAAGCTAGCATAAATAACTCATCACAAAAGGTGCCCAAAGGTTATGGAGGAAGTCACCACGTCTATAGTTGTTATTAATAGGAGTAAGTCTGTAAAGATTTAAGTCTATGCTTGAATTTTCAGGGCTATATATCTACATGGGAGGCAATAATTGGAAAGCAGTGATGATTAATATGCCTGATTAATTGCACTATCAGAAGACAGGCAATGCAATTACAGAGTCTTTCAGACATGCATGATCCTACATTCCATCACCAACTGAATAAAACAAACACAAAGAGAGTTAATCAAATGGAAAGGGAAAACCGAATTTAAGTAAATGCATGCAAAATGTCAAAGACACCTCCATTCTGGATCCCTCTCAATATCAGCAAGAGAAGCGTAAAATTAAAAAGCTGAAGGTGATAAATGATGCATCCCAAACAAAATCAAAGGAATCTCCCAGTATGGGATCTTATGGCTCCCTTTGGTCTGCAGCCAGTGTGGGGGGAATACAAAATGGGTAAAGCCACCTTTGGGGTGTTTCAGGACAGGGTGCAAAGTGCTTAAGTATGTTACCGCTGGCCATGACCAACTCAGGACTTCATCTGTTCCCAAAGCCAGCTTTGCAAAGGCCTTTGGGCTGTGGTTGACCCCCTTCAGTAAGCCAGTGCTGCAATTTATTATTATTGAAAAGGGATTGGTTCCCTTCCCTCTCCCATATTTCCCATCTCCCTTGTTCCTAAGCAGCCTCTCCCAAGAGGAGAGAAGGAATCTCTTGGCATCAACCATTTTCCCTCAGCTGTTGGTAAAACATCAGCAATATTTTTGTTGGCAGAGCAGATGTATCTACTCTTTCCCCACCTCTTCCCCACCCCAATGTACCTTCCCCAGCTGGATGCATACGACTCCTTTGAGCCATTCCCGTGCAGCAGGCTGGGGGCCCTGTGCTGAACCTGTGAATTGATCCAAGTTAAAAATAACCTTGCCAAAAAAAGGAGACGTTTCTAAAGCTATGGGAGGGGGATGGGGAAGCCCAGGGAAGGGAATAGCAACCAGGGGCAGGGTGAGAGCTGCTGAAGCCAGTTTTGGCTCCATGATAAATCCCTTTGGAGCCACAGTTCATAGAATCATAGAACCATAGAATGGTTTGGGTTAGAAGGGACCTTAAAGATCATCTAGCTCCAACCCCCTGCCATGGGCAGGGACACCTCCCACTAGACCAGGTTGCTCCAAGCCCCGTCCAACCTGGCCTTGAACATCTCTAGGGATGGGGCAGCCACAGCTTCTCTGGGCAACCTGTTCCAGTGTTTCACTACCCTCAGAGTAAAGACTTTCTTCCTAATATCTAAGTTAAATCTCCCCTCTTTCAGTGTAACACCATTACCCTTCATTCTATCACTCCACTCCCTGATCCAGAGTCCCTTCCCATCTTTCCTGGAGGCCCCTGTTAAGTACTGAAAGCCAAGGAAATGAAGGGGGGAGGTTACATGCAGACTAGGGGCTCCTCAGCCCTTCTGTAGGTTCTACCTCTGCATGATCTGTGGGGAGGTCATAGCAAAATGGAGAGCAAAACCAAAACCTCTTCGTTATGAGGAGAAAGTCTTCACAAGAAGACACCCCACCAGGAAGCCCTTCCTGGTGAGACAAAGCAGCATGGCAGATCTGTGACTTCATGGAAACTGCTGCCTCCTTTGGCAGGAGCTTGGGGTGCCTCTTTCTGCTCCAGCACACAACCTCGTGCTCCCTGTCAGTCCATGATACTTTTTCCCCTCCCCTCTTCACTGGAGACAGACCCTGCCCATGCAAATATGATGTTTTCCAAGGGCATTACAACACACATATAAATATATATATTTCTTAATTACTTTTTAAAAATATTTTAATTTTTTTTGGCCCCTAGGGATTATTCAGGGGACTGATGTACATATCCAGCATGTGGTCATGAGCCGTGGCCGCAGCTCTCAACAACTGAGTTCTGGTACCTCTTTTTTGTGTGTTATTTTTTCACAGCAGGAGTTGAGTGCCAGCTCACAGCCCTAATTTGAAGAGAGAGAGAAAGCAGAAAAAGAGCTCCTCAAATGTTCCACTTTCCCCGAGAGCCTATTTGCAGAGGAATATTTCCACTGTCAGTACAACCTGATAGCTTTCCCAGCACAGGGAGTTGTTTGCTGCAAGTTCATGCAACGTTGCTGAATTTTTCACTTGGAAACCAGTTCATCCCTACTGTGGAGGCCAGAGGCCACAGAAATGGTCCAGGAACAGGACAGTGAGAGGCACAAGTCCCACAGGGCACCCCAGGAGGAACTCAGCCTGATAGCCTTTGGGGGCCATTTATATTTGCTTCCACATTTGTATGTTCTCGTAAGGACTGAGATCAACCCCAAAACACAGGTCTGGACTCCAGTGCAATATGGTTTTCAGGATAAAACCAGGGAATTTGGGGATTTGGAGCAATGAACACCTGTGAAAACTAACAGTGGCTGTTAAATGTTATGGGTGGGACTCAGGACAAGTTGTAAATTGCCTTACTGCTGATTGATTTAGGCGTTGTTTATGCAAAACAATGGTCATCAGGAAGGATCGGATGAGCTGCTGATAGGGGCAGTCCATGATGCTGAAGGAGAAAGGGACACACTCAGATCTGCCATTCCAGGCACCCAGCTGGATTTTCAGTCACTTTGGCATCAAAGCCCAAGAAAGAGAGGACAGACTCAGACCTGCTGCCACCTGGCTGGTTCCTCTCCAGCCACATGTGATGTCCCTCAAGCTGGGCTGAACGCAGTACGTTGTGCTCTAGTCGTCTCAGTGGGTTTGATGCAGAGAGGTGCAGCTCCTTGGGCAGCAGCATGCTCCGTGCACCTGAAAAGCTTCGGCCCCACTGCCTGCCTACCTGTCAGGACCCTGGAAAGTCAGGCATACCACCACCAGCCCAAGGATTTCCACCATCACCAACAACTTTCTCAACAACCTTTGCTGCTGAGAGAAGACCAGGAGGTCACAGCTCCTCTGTGGACCTCTGGGAGATAAGGAGACAACAGCATTATTCACTTCCTTTGTCTCCTATCCTCTGACCCCTAAGTACAGCTTTCCCTCATAACTATCTGCTCCAGCTCTTTGTCTTTTCCCTTCTCTCTGCAATGACAGGAGCAGCTCAGCCCTTGAAGAGGTGATACTCATACCTGTTAAGAGGTCTGGAGTCAACCGAATTGTGTCCTTTCCACAAAAAAACTTTTGCCAAGTGCTTGAAACCCAACACAATTCAGATCAAGTAAGGATCTCCTAGGATATGTTACTGGGGACCTCAAGGGATCCCCAGCTGTTCAGTGGTATCCTCCTCCCAATGCCAATATTTTTAGGTGAAAAGATTTAATAACAGTGAAACAAAAAGAAGACAAAGAGAAAAGACTGAACGAAAGGTGTTCCCACTGGGACAAAGCAGTTTTGCTCAAGAAGGGTAACTTCACAGGTGCAATTTACCCTCTTCCTCCCCCGTCCTTCTCATATACAAAACAAAAATTTCCTTATGGGATAAAACAGGAAATGGACAAATTGCCCACTTGTCCAAAAATTCAAGCCAATTTTTTCCTGCTCTATGTTCAACAAAAAGGTCCCAAACATAATGGCTCTTCAGCACTTACGGCTGCAGCCTCTCACAGACACTTCTGCAAAGCCCAAGTGATGTTCTACTGATGGAAAAGTCATTTCCAGCCCAGAAATTGCTCCCATTTTCTGGCCAACTTGCTAATGACCCGTATCTGTGAACAACAGAACTGTCCACGGTTTTCCCAGAAGAAAACCCTCATTGGAAAATTAGAGCTACAGAATTGCCCCAGTGGAAGGACTAAAGTGAGGGATAGATCCAAGCCAGCATAACCACAGAGCCTCTCTGGCTTCCTTGATTAAGTAAAAAAATTGCAGGAAAGGAGAGGTTCACTGGGAAGTTAACCCTCATCTCCCCTTCCGCCTGTGAACACCGAAAGATGTAGCAAGGGGGAACAACAGTTGGGAGGAAGATCAGTGTCAGAAGCGGGGGAACATTGTTGACTTTGAGGGGACACCAGAGGAGAAAAACTTTGGCTTTACTGGAAAAAGAAGAGGAGCAGGGAAAATGGTGGGAGAAATGAGAAGGTTTGATGGCAGATGAATGGTTGGAGATCACCAGGAGAATGGAAGGGAGCAGGTCAAACATGGGGAAGTCTGGGGGGCTGAAGATTTGCTCCTCTCCATATAAATTGCAGCTAGGGGTGAACACCAACCTCTAGGCAGAAAGGGCATTAAAATACAGCAGCACGTGTCCTTTCTTGGAACAGACCCTGTATCATTCTCCTTCACACACTCGGGATATTAAAACAGGGAAATGTGTACATTGGTATGATGCTGGTTAACACATTTTGTATGGTCACAGACTCACAATGAAGAAGACTGATAGCAACCTCAAAAGAGCCTCTTAATTGATGATTCTCAACAATTTCAAAGCAAGAAACACCTAAATTGCAGTAACTCCAACAACTGTGATGTGCGATGCCACACCATGTTTTCCCTTTGCAACCAGATTGAGATATAAAGTCGTCAAAACTAGCATCTAACCTGAGCTGCTTGACAGCACAAACAAGAAGAAAATTATATTTCTTCCTCTCTCTGGCAGCTTTGAATATACTTTTCTCCCATCTCCTCACCAGTTCTGCTTCTTTATGCTAGACTACCTCCATTTCTCATGTTTTACTCCCAGGATGTGCTCTTAGATCCCTCTCCAAGTCATGATTGCTTCAGTCCAGCTAGAGCCGAGTTCAATGCTGCCTCAGATGGCAGTTTGGCTTTCCTCTGAGCGGGGTTTTCGGCTATGCTGAAAGAACAGGAGCGTGGGCAAAGCCTTTCTGCCAGGCAGTACATGAAGAAAATCCTACCCAGTCTTTAGCTAGGACCACTGGGACAACACTACAATCTCAGGTATGAGAAACCAAGGGGGAAGAGATGGTTTTGGTAAAACCCCATGCTCAGGGAGAACTGCAGATTTGGAAAGATGCTTGTACCAGCACCACATTACAGATGAAGATAACTAAGCCACCCTCAGAAATGATGGAGACAAGAGAGGAAGAGGAGGAAAGAGGAGAGGTCTGGTTTGATATTATCCTATAACTGTTGATTATGAGGGACTCCACCCTCAAAAAAAAGAGAGGCACCCCTTCTTTTGTAAATCAGACTCTGATAATTCACTTCTCGGGTGAGATCCCTGAAGGCCAGCAGCTGGATTTCCCAATGGCAGGACACCAGCATGGGAAAAATTAGCACAGTTGTAAGGTAATAGCATGAGAAGGTGGTTTGCAAAGTGGATCCCTCTGTGCAATCCAGAGAAATGGGCCTTCGGAGCACTTACTGTGGCAAAGAAAACAATTTAATAGATTCAGAGCCAAACACTACTCCCTTCCAGCATCCTTGATCAGAATTAATTCTACGACTTCCATGAAACTAATCCACATTTGCACCAAAATCACCAAGGTGGTGGCCCTTAGGCCAAAGGATTAGGTGGCCCTAATCCTTTAAAAGCATTTCTGAACAAACCTCATGATATATGTGCAGAACATATTTGCAAACATCACTTTGTGTAAATCAGATGATTACTTTCTGCCTTACAAGGAGCCATTGACGAACGTGAGTGATTTCCTTCCCTTTGACAACAGATTGCTAATTTCCAGACAAAAAATAATTTTACACTCAGAGCAGGAGGAACATCAAGTTTACCCCCCAATTAGGAAAAGTTCTTGCTATTCTTAATTTTAAATGAGATCCACCTGATAAACCATTCTTTTCTCTTAATCTGCCTTTCCTCCCAAGACCTGAGATCAGAGATGCTCATGAACTATCTGCCAGAAAAAGGCACTTTTTGCTCCTTAGGATGGGTATTGAAATCAGAGATCTGAACACAGTGAAAAAAAACTTGCAGACTAAACAAAACAAAACCCACCTTCCAAATGAACCAAGACTGTTGGATGGAGCAACGCTTCAATTTTGTGGTGTTAAGAAACAAAATGTCCCGGGCATGGATTTCCTTGGTCTTAACTGAAGATGAACACGAGTGAACCCCTCTTTGCAGCTGGGGAATTCAACCCAAAAAGCAGCTGGCACGTGGCTTGCCTAGGATGACACGAGGAGTCAGTAATGGAGCGTGGAGAGCCCAGACTCCTAATATGATAGATATTCCTATAGCAGTGTCCTTGGACAACTGTATCACAGGCGAGGAAGCCTTTCACCAATACGGCTGGCATTCATGAAATTCCTCAAGTGCTCTGACATGCCTTAGATACTTGCATATTGCTCCTTGGCCTTGTTTGACCACACGGTAAACAGGAAGATGGGCTCCTGTGGATATCTGGGCTTGATCTGGAGGGATATTGCAATAATACTCATCCACGGCACTGGCCCAAAAGATTATGCTGAGCCAAGCAAATTGGGACTTTTCCCATCTCTCAGCCATTCAGGTCAAATCAGCCCGACATTTCCCTGACCATTGTGTTTTACCACATGCCGTGCGCAGGTGGTTGTGCCAACACTGCTGATCTGGAGGAACTTTTCCCTCCGTCCGACCCTTTCCCCTTCCCCAGGCTGGATATAAAAGCAATCCAAGTCAAGGAACTCTGGCCCCTCGGAATAAATGGGAAATGTTTTCTAAATACAGGAAATAGATGTATCAAAAGGAGGTCGGCTGGGTTAAATACTGTGCGTGATGTGACAGTACAAGTGAGGTGGAGGAAAAGAAAGGGAAATAGGAGCCATTCATATGGAAGGAAAGTGCTCGCTGCCAGCAGGCATATGTCAAAGGAGCTCTCTATTTAAAGGTATGAAGCTGTGCAATTATAAGTCCCCTGTTCCTGAAGAAGAGAATTTGTTTTAACCAGCACCGATAAAACAGGGAAGGTTTTTAGTGTGAAAAAGAGGATTTTCTCCTGCTTTTTCCACCACCTCTCTGGAGCTGGGCCACGCTTTGCTGTGCTCAGTTTTCAGGCTTCTCTCTGCAGGAATATGGTACTTCCTGAGCTCCCGCCGTTCCCACAGTGTTCTTACAGTCACGTTCCTCTTTCCATGTTTTTAGTACAGGATTATTAAATCACTCGCTCAGAGGCTCGCAGTGAATGGCAGGGAGGGTCACACGTTTGTAGGCTTGAGTCCAAGTTTCCAGCTAATGACTTGAACAGAGGTCTAGCAGCGAGGGGAGACCGATGCTGGAACAGCAACGGCATTTTGCTGGGAAGGCAAAGGTGGGAGACTCAAGTTGAAATCCACCCTGGTCAGCCCCAGTGAGCAGGCACTTAGCGATGAAGCACAGGAGCCAAAGGTGTTACATTGCCCATCTAGCACCTCCACATGCCCTTGGCTACTTCTTTTCCTTAAGGACACGTCCTTGGAAATTGTGTTTGGGAAAGACATTTGATTGCACTAAAACGGTCTGCTGATCTAATAGCAAAGGGTGCACTGACCTGAAGGTAGAGACAGAAATAACAGAGAAATGATTAGCTGTTGGAACATATGACCTTTTTCTTTTGGAAATTAAAAGTTGATATTTTCTCTGAAAATCTGCTTAGGCCTATTACAATTTACTGGGCTCAGTTCAGAAGTAACTGCAGGATATACCACTGCCTAGCGAATCCCTCTGAGATGCACACGTAAAAGATGAAAACGGGGTCTGATTTGCTTTCGTTGCCCTGGTGTTTCAGATTAAAGGTCCAGGGAATTGTCCGATCTTGCTCACCCAAAGGACAGGAACTGCCATAGGATGGAGACAAATCTAGATGGTTATGAATGAAGACGGTAATGAATAAAGATGGTCATGAATGAAGACGGTCACAAGGAGAAAAGGGGCACCACCATCATTTCCTCTTTGCAGGTAGCACAGGATGCAGGTTGGATTTTTTTTTGGAGAGAAAAGGGCAGGTCCAGTTAAATTCAGGCCCCTTTAACACAAATTTATTCTGAACATGCCCAGCAGCCATCAGGGTCAAAAACCAAGACAGCTCCAAGTCTTTCCCACTGCATTTGGAACAAGTGGCACTCTCATATCCCAGAGACGTGGCTCCCCTGGGCCAGCACAATTCACAGTCAGTTTGGGTTTGATTTTGCAAATCCTCCTCTAACCAGAGCTTTCTCACACAATGAATCCTTTGACCTCACGCTGCTCGATGACGTGCATCTCGGCAATTTTCGAGGCCTCAGTCCCTGACCTGCCAAAAGCATGGGAAAGCAAACGCTCTCCTCAAGGGCATTTCTACATAGGAAGACCAAGGGACCTTGAAAGCTACAAGGAGGCCGCAATTTTAATGCCATGAATAAAGTCTCTGTCGGCAGTCAGCAAAGAGCACTCTGACACCGCAGGGCTTTGCTGTCGTCAGTGTGAAATTAACAACTTCATCAGGATAGATAGTGTATATCTGTCCCTTTTTACTTTTTTTTTCCCCTTTGAGACCCCACTGGGGAGATTTCATTAAAGGAATGTTAGACCATGGATGTTAGCTGCGTTTGCAGCATATGATTAGCTGGTAAAGCTGAAATAAGGTATCTGCTGTAACCTTGGCTGCTGGGCTGCAAGACGCTGCAAGCAAATTTTAAGGGAGATGCCACATGGGCTGTGGAAATTATGATTTTTCCCCCGAGAGCCTATGGAAGCTGTTTTTTGCTTGCACGAGGCCTTCTGGAAATTACAGCTCTCTAATGAGCAGATCCCAGGTAATAAATCAGACTGGGATCTCCCCAGCAGTGTGCCCAGGTGGCCAAGAAGGCCAACAGCATCCTGGCTTGTATCAGGAATAGCGTGGCCAGCAGGAGCAGGGAAGTGATGGTGCCTCTGTACTCGGCACTGGTGAGGCCTCACCTCGAGGGCTGTGTTCAGTTCTGGGCCCCTCTGTACAAGAGGGACATCGAGGTGCTGGAGCGTGTCCAGAGGAGAGCTACCAAGCTGGTGAGGGGTCTGGAGACCAGGTCGTATGAGGAGAGGCTGAGGGAGCTGGGCATGTTTAGTTTGGAGAAGAGGAGGCTGAGGGGAGACCTCATTGCCCTCTACAACTCCCTGAAAGGAGGGTGTAGAGAGGAGGGTGTTGGCCTCTTCTCCCAGGTGAATAACGACAGGACCAGAGGAAATGGCCTGAAGTTGCGTCAGGGGATGTTTAGATTGGATATTAGGAAGAATTATTTTACTGAAAGGGTGGTCAGGCACTGGAACAGCCTGCCCAGGGAGGTGGTTGAGTCACCATCCCTAGAGGTATTTAAGAGGCGTCTGGATTTGGCACTTCGGGGCATGCTCTAGGGGCAGAGATTCTAGGGGGTGGTTTGTTTCGTGGGGGTTTTTTTGTTTGTTTGTTTGGGGTTTTTTGTGTGTATGGTTGGACTCGATGATCACAAAGGTCCCTTCCAACCATGAAGATTCTGCGATTCTGTGATTTCACGGTGCCGTGGGCAGCCTGCCTCCTGTATGACCGGTGCTTTGGTAAAGAGAAAACAAGGGGCTGCCCCTGGGGACATTCCCACTAACCCCATGGGAAAGGCCGGATCCCTAAGTGGAAGCTGAGAAGATTTAAGGCCCGAGGGCATGAATGTATTTGGGCTATATTCAGGGCTCACATTTTGGAAAATGACTATTCTTGACAGCCAGATTCAGACCAGACTATCTCAGTCTGCCAGCTAGTGCCAGCCATGAACAATTCAAAGAGTATTTATAGGGTATATCCACAGGCTTGCAACCATCCCTGTTTGGAGTAACAGGTTGGACTGGTACCTCCTGAGGTCACTTCCAGCCCAAATTATCCTATGATCCTATGAAAGGTGGGACCCTCTAGCTGAATTTCTCCCCTTCATGGAGACAAATGGTGGGAGCTACACATGTCCTGAAAACACTAGGAAGGGAGGGGGATTGGTGTGACCCTGTGTCAGCTCTATACGGTGAGGCTGCAAGCCTGATTGCTGCTGCTGGCTACAGAAAGGGCATGAGATGACAGCTCTTCATGGCCTCGAAGGGAGCTTGGGTCCTGTTCTGCACACCTGCATTGTACAGACCTGAGGGAAAATCCCTTTTGTGCTCCTCAGCCTTCTGAGTCTCTAGATGTGGGCTCCCGCAGGATCAGGACTTGTGTGGACATCCTCTGATGTTTCATTTAGGTGCCATTTTAGGTGCATCGTGGCTTAAGGATCTTCAAAACAGGACGCGATTATTATGCAAAATGTTCCCTCTGATGTGGTTACACAAAACAGAAGCATTTTACACCAAAAGACACTGTAGGTTCACAAATTCATTACTGGTGGTTAAAGAGCTCTCGGTGTATTGCCATCACTAATTGCAAATGCTCTATTCGTCTTTAAATGGAAGCTTGGTCTGAATTTTCCCTTTGGTTTCCAAAAGAGAGGAACACAGTTTGAACTCCGGTGATACGCTTTTGGTGAACTCTCCTGACACAGCAGCTGATGGTTAAACAAACAGGACTCCCCAGCGTGAACTTTGCAAAGGAAAAAGTCCTTGTCCCACCACTTAATCAGCAGAGCTGTTTAGCAGAAAACACCCAGCACACTCAGCCCACTTGGAGCTCTGCTGCCTTGAGCAAAACGCTGTATTTACAATTGCTATCTTGTCACCTTTACCTTTGCAATATGATCGTTTGATACTCAGACATGTGTCATTGTCTTGGCAATTTATTAGCTGGTAGTCAGTAGAAAGTAATGGGTGATTCTCAGCAAGGGGAAACAGCTGCTGTGCGTGCCAAGCAGCTGGTAAAACTGACTTTTGCTGTTAGTTCAGAGATAGGTCCTTTTATTATCAAGCAAACCCTGCTTCTTTACCTCTTCTCAGGTAAGGAGGGAGGCATTGCTCTGTGTGACTAACACGAACTAACCTTTAATGTGCTCAGTTGTCACCAATGCAAGATGTGCTCCGATGTCACCAAGAGTCATCCAAACTCTTGATCAGGACAGTGCTTTTCAAAGAAAACTTTTATTTCATTAGTTCCATGAACAAATTGAATGGGTATCTTCAGTGAGAGCATGTGTGCCCCAAGCCAGGTCACCCAACCTGGACACTGGCAGGGGATGCTTGGAGATGTGTCCCTTCTCCCACAGCCTCACAGTTCATGTTTCAAATCCTCTGTCTTTGTTCTTTTTACCCAGACTAGGACACCTTGGGAAATTTTCCCCCAAATCCCACTTGGCATCCTGGCATTTGAGTCCTGTCACAAGAGTAAGGGCTGAAGATTGACAGAGGTGAACCCAGGTTGTCTGAACACAGTTCAAGGCAAACAAAGGGCATGAAATACCAGATCAGCTGAGCCATAGCAAGTTTGCAATAGAAGTAGTGTATTATTACCCACCTGATATAGCTGAAGAAAGCAAGATGTTGGGTGAACCAGCTTCTCTAGGGCTAAAATGAGAGACACAAACTTTGAGAACAAGCATCTTGCATTTAATTAGACTTGTTCAAGTTAGACCATCTCATGCCTGCAGGGTAGAGATGATCTAATGAAGGGGACATGGTGCTTATTTCCAAAAGACAGGGAGAGAAAATGCTATGTGGAGAGGAAGGTTGAGATCACGCTTGCATCCCAGTTTAAAAATGCCTGTTGGACTGGTAGAGCAGCTGGTGCTGCATGAAGCAGCATGATTGGACAAGATCTATTTTCACTGGAAAGCTCGAGAGTAAATCTTGCTCACTCATTATTTTATTTCCTTCATAAAAACTTGTTTGCCCAAGAGCGAGGGTGTGACGCCAGCACTTCCTTATCATATAGCTTTGTAAACTAGGCAAAATGTTCTGTACATCTCCGCATCTTTTTCTTTCCTTTCTCACAACTACCCAGGTACTTACATGACCTTTGTTCTTCTATTAGGTAGGTATTTTGCAAGCGTTTACAAACTCACCAATAGTAAACCTTTATCTTGGCAAAGTGAGGACAGCAGTGATTTTGCATTCTGCTTTTATCAGCTGGCTTCAGCCTAGAAACTTCGCAGCCCGGGGTTAATCTTGCATCTCATGAACTTCGTAATCTACAGGCAATGGGTCAGGAAAGTTCACAATCATTTTTATCCGTGTGGGTAAATGCAAAGTTCACTACTGGAAAACAAAAAAAAAAGGCACTTAAAAAGAGCAGATACATAAAACAAGACTCCTGAAAAGGGGTCTTTTGGGAGTGTTTGGCTGCACAGGAGATGCATTGGAAAGGGTAGGCAGCAGTTTCACACCAGCTCCTCTGATTTTACCTCATGACTGATGAGCCTGGAGGACTCATTGCCACAGGAATCACTCAAGAATAACTACTACATGGGGAAGACCATCAGGGTTCAAACTAGGATTAGGTATTTCTAAGGGGAATGAGAAATGGCAGACCTACAGTAAGGCAAAGAGAGAGATCAGAGGTGGGCAGAAACAAAAAGAGGTTGTGAAAATTTTCCAAGCCCCATCGATGCCAATAATACTTTGACCACCAGTAGCTGCCTCTGTGCTGCAGGATCTGCCCTCTGGGCAGACAGTCCTGGCACTACACATGCAGAAAAGCTCTGCACATCTCCTGCTGTGCCTGAAGGCATCAGAGCTTACCTACCATCCAGGACAAAACACGAGGCTGACCATTAATCTACTGTCATACGGCAACTGCTTTGTTAACATACATGGGGCCAAACTTGACACTGGGATCTTCAGAAGAGCCAGAAAGGTGAGGAGGACCTTTGTCTCTGGCTATTGAGTCATGCAGATCTCAGGTGGTCTTCAAGATTCGATGGTCCCAACCTACTCCTGGTACCCTGAAGACATTCAAGACATACCCTTAACCCCAATAATTGTATTTAAGAGGAAATTCCAGAGAGGATATCTGCTGTCTGCAGTGATCTTCATGATTGCAGCGGACCGCCTGTCCTCTCTGGGAGATGAGGCTGAAATCCCACCCCCTGCCACAAGCAGCATCTCGCCATGGGGCATCTCATTTGCCATCTGGGCCTACAGACATTTTCCACGCTACAAATGATAACACAGCTTCATGCTTGCAGATCCAATGCTGTCTAACTAGACCAAGTGATCTGTGTATTCCCAGTGCATCTGCAAAGATGTGTAATTACCCTTGAGTAATTTTTCCTGAGGGCATTCGGGGAAGTAAAGCATGGTCCCACCTAAAGTTTCCCTCCTTTGGGCAAATTCCCACATATTTCAAAGGGAGGAAAAAGAAATCAAAAAAGAGAGATTATTATTTGTTTAATGAATCTGCAGAAGTGCATTTCTTTTTGGGAATCTTATGAAAAGTCCCTTCCTCATGGAAATGTGGCTGGTGAGTAGGTACTTTGTAAAGTCAAAAAGAAAAAAAAAAAAAAACATATCGGAAGTCTAATCACATTGAAACCATATGTGCAGCATATGTCAGCAGTTACAGACAGCTTTAGAAAAAACAACTACAAAACCTCGGACTCTGACTTCAAAGGGATTTTAAAAGGGCCAAAATTTTGATCACTAAATTTCTGACCCTTAGGGAAAAGTCATGGGGATTTTTTGTGTGTGTGTGTGTGTGTGTCTGTTGCTGTGAATAGCTTTGCTACAGAAAACTAACCACAGGTCCCCACCATACAAAAAAAGTCCTATCAGAGCTGGCTTCCTCCCTGGGACCCTGCAGATCCCAGCACACACTGAGTCAGTCTTTTCACAAGCCACCGCTCTGTTTTAAAGCGAGATCCCGCCTTTGAAAAATGACTTTATTCAAGAACGGCACCATGGGGCTCTGTGTTTCCTGCCTCCCCTGGTTTCAATATGATACGTGTGTTGCCTGCTCTTGCAAGGGCAAACGGTCCATCATCAGTCGTGACCAAAAACTCACTGTGGGTTTGAGGAGTTAACACATGCGCTTTCCCTTTGGCGAAAAGGGAACCATCTCTTACAACGCTTCAGCATGTAGGTTGGTCGTAATACCCCCTTCATGGCCTTGATCCTCTTCTTTTATTGATATGGAGTGTCTTTACTGCAGGAAGGCATGAGTTCTCGGCACAAACTGAAGTTGTTGTACAAGGTCCTGCACAAACACGGGTGAAATCCCTGAGCCAAATGCTTGGAGACCTAAAGGCAATCTGTAAAGCAAGGTGGGGACAAATTCTCCTTAGGTCCTGGCTTAGCGGTCAGCACACGCCAGCTGTGTCTGCAAGCAGTCCTTGGTGATAAGGGTCAGGGTTAAGTCCTCCGTGGAAGCCTTTGCGGTGCTAAAGCAGACACGCGACTTGCAATGGCTCAAGCAGAAGGAGGTGCACGGGGAGGTCCCAGCTCTCCCATCATCTGTGAGCTTTCTCAGGGAGAAGACAAACCCCCTTCTCAGCAGGGTTTGGGGATAGCACAGACATGAGAGACAGGGGGATGTGCCAACACGGAGGTGTTAAAAGCCCAGCAGGATGCAACTCATTGAGGAAACTGGTTCTACCAGGATGGTGCAATCATATGGGTTCAAATGTAACTCTTTTTCCTCCCGCTCGCTCCCACCATGAGGCTCCACTGGGCCAGTCACATATGTCTGTGAGATGGAAAACAGTAATTAGAAACCTCTTGGAAAGGTGGTGTGGAAATCAATGTGGTGAATGAAGGTGAGTCAGCTATGTGGAGTTTTTGGGAAGCAGGCTGCCTGAGTATGTGGACTCCGCATCATGGAGCCATGGCATAGGACACATTTGGGAGGGCACGCTGGAGCAGACAGGATGGACAGGCAACAGAAACTGGCCTCTCAGCCAGTCCCAAGCCCACTGAGATGCTTGGCTGACCCAATGTCCTGACCCTTCTGCTGCTATGTTGAGTAGAAGACGGAGACACAGTTCAAGATGGGGTTCCTGAAGATGCCTGGTGTTGCAGGACACGACACGTTGAGAAACAAAGCTCAAGGGCAGACTTAGGGAGCAACCTGGACATGTGGTCCCTGCAGACACAGTGTGCCTAGGGCCTGGTCATGGCCAAGTGCAAATGCTGGAGGGGGGCTGACTGAGGGGAAATTTCCATTAGACATTGTGAAAACCTATTGCGTTTTTTGCAGTCCTCCTTAGTGGCAGAGGGGTGCAGGGAAAGGTCATCTTTTCTCGTAGGGCACGGGGGCTGGGAGCAGAGCTCCTGCCCTTTCTCATGTGGCAGTTGCCCAGCAAGCCCCAGGCACCGTTCTCTCCTCATTCGATGACTGTCAAACATGAATCCATCCTGATGTCTCAAATAACTTCCTCTAGCACACACTTACCTTTTCCATTCCTACACAGCACACACCACAGGAGAACCCCATCTGATCCTTGCTTCACCTAGCCCTCAGCTTTGCTCCTCTCTACTGCCAAGCTCCAGCAGATACACCTAAGGATCATGATCTTCTACAGCCCAAAATACAGATTTATTAATTTTGGATTTTCTCTGCTGCTGTTTCCAAGGCTCGTGGGAAAGCCATCAAGTTGAGAAGCTGCATGGAAATGTCCCTGGCATCTACTGACTCTTTGAGGCAAGATACTCCACCAAAAATGTTTTTAAATTCAAGCTGGTGGGAGACCAGAAGGGGAGAAGGACTACCCTTTTGGTTCGTATTATGACTCGTCGCTACTGTTATGTCCTTAATCTTGCTGTGTTCCAGCAGTGGCAACTCATCCAGTAAAATACATGAGATTTTATTTAAAGATCCAGCTTCCTGATCATCTGCAAACATTTACCTTCCATTTAGAAAACGAAGGATATATCAATCATTGAAAGCCCTTGAAAAAAAGTTTAAAGAAAAATCTCGAGGCTCCAAATCTACGTGAAGTTTTTAAAAAAAAAAAATCTCTTCTTTTTGCATTCCTGTTTTTTTAAGGAAAAGCTGTTTTGTGGTAGCCTGATTCGTGATTTCAATGCACTTGGGAGCTGAACACACTTCAGTTTTGGACATGGTCTGCAAGATTGCAGAAAGAAGTTCAAACAAGTCCAAGGAAAATGAGTTAAGGATGATGGCTGTGACTCACACAAGTCCTAGAAAGTAATTTTACATGTTTGACCTGGAGAAATAAGAGCAGATAACGCCATATAATCGTTTCACGTATAAAACTGTAAGCTGAGGGAGAGGGGCTGCACAGGTTTGCCGTGGTGGATAGGGCAAGGAAGGGGAGATTAAATTTAGCTGGCTATTAGGAACAATTTCCTGAGAGTGAAGACAATTAGGCAGTGGAACTGTTTTGCCTAGTGAGGTAATTACTGCACAAACACTAGATGGACGCAAGCCAAGATTAGATAAGTATAGTGGAAAATGTAGTACAAGGTCTCTTCTGATGAGCCCAGAGGGGCTGGCTTTGCTGGCAGCACGCCCGGCCGAGCAGTTGGAGGAAAACTTTCCCTGAAAAGTTTTGGAGACAAGGAGGGCTTTGCTCAGGCAGGGGCTGCAGGACCGGAGCCGGCTGTCTCGCCAGGGCAGAGAGCAATGCATCAAACCCCCTGCCATAAAAGTCTGCAAAAGGAGGTCTGAGGCAGTTAGGAAATGAAAATAGAAGCAAAGAAAAATCCCTAAATAGTCACTTTTTTGGGGGCAATGACTCTTATTTAGGCTCCTTAAAGCCCGTTTTTGTTCCATATGGGGCTTGGTTTTTTCTGCAGTTGTTGCTCCTTGCTTTTTTCTCTGTTCGCTGACACATGTGGAGTGTTTGCAGGGTCTGGAGCCAGGAGAGCTCCCAGAGCAAGGGGACAGATTTTCGGGAGAGGTCACAGCTGAGAGCTGAGCACTCGAAAATCTGGACTGCTGCAACGTCTCCCAGGAGGAGGAAACACGGCTAATCCACATTATGGCTGTTTGAGTGCTTTTCCCCGCAGTGATGTAAGCACTAACACATAAGGGACAGAGACCTTAAAATAATATTCACACGCACCACGAAGTCTGCCTGCCCATAACACCACCAGCACGCTCCGGCCTCCAACCTACGTAACGAACCAAAACCTACAGCTCTCCCCATTTGTCCTTGTGATGCTTTACCTGTGTAATAGCCGGTTTTCTATGTCAAAATTAAAATATCCATAGGAACATGCTATTAGAGGGATTTCTTGGCAAGGCGGGGCTGCCTTTAATATCTCCATGCCCACCTTTTCCAGTAACTCGTGGGATGAAGAGAACCCTATTGCATGAGACATGGTGAGGAACTCTAGCTACTGGAGGCGTATCACTGACATGGATTCCCACCCTGAATTATTAGGTTTAAAGTCCCCTCCAAAATATATTTTCCTCAGCTACAACACTACATGGTAACTCCTTCTCCAGTTAGTAGGGTGAGGGGATGGGAGAAGGACCCTGTCCCACTGGCAGACAAGGCTTTATCTCAGCAGAAAATCCCAAACACAACCCTGTACCATGGCTGAAGTCTGGAAGAAAAGGCTCCTGGAGAAAGGAGCAAGCGAGTCACTTTGGGCTGGAAGTAGAACATCGTGGAGTCACAGACTGATGCTTTTGGGATACCCAGGGAAGACATCCCTTGACCTCACCCTGATATAACTCAGTTAGAGGTTGTCCCAGCCCTAAAAACCTGGCCGTAAGAGGATATGAAAGACAGAGGAGAGTGTGCAGGTGTAGGAAACCTTCCAAGCATTGCACAGCAAGGATGGGAGCAGAGCAATGTCCAGTCTCAGCCCTGGGTTTTATCTGCCAAGTGCTCTCGTTAATGAAGTATGTTGTCAGGTGCTTTACACTGGAAATTAGGCCACTTAATCAAACTGCTGTGTGGTCCAAAGGTTTTTATAGCAGCATATTTACCCACTATACGGGTAGAAAAACTCCTGTATTTATTTACCTGCCTCTTTATATAGGTGCAGGGGAGGGGACAGAAGGCAACCATTCCTCCCCACCATCACTGCTGTTTTTAGGGAAATGCCTCCCAAGTGGAAAAAGCCACAGCTGAGCAAACACAATAAAGGATGCTGAGCGGCCTGGGAGGCAGGCAGCCTGGCATCACCCTGCCTTTATCCCTCCATGTTTGACATGGAGTCAGGAAGCAGAGGAGCTGAAGCCAGGAAGATGTGGCTGGAGTGATAATTACATGCGGGACGCCGCAGCACAGTTGCCCCATGGGGTTTTCCCTCAGACGAGCAAGGTGAGGACCATGCCTGCCTAAGGAGCATCCTCTCCTCTTCCCAGTTACCCCAGCCTGCTCTGCACAGCAGATGGGCCACAGAGGGTAAAGGAAGGAGCAGCACACAGCTCTCAGTGTTGCCATACAGGTCAGGCTTTGCGGGCAGACCAAGGAGTAATGGAGCTGCCATTGCCCATGCCAGTCTTCCCTCGGCAGGGACATTGCTTGTACCAGCTGGTCCTGCTCTCCACCAGGTCCTCGCAGGAACCATACCAGGGAAGACAGGGTAAAAATCCTCTGGGAAGCACCAACATACATCCTGAAGCCAGATGAGTGGCATGAGTGGTTTGGCTCCTTGTCTTGGTGGTGGGTCCCTACCTGCAAGACCTTCCCTGGCTTCCAGCTCTGCCAGAAGGACAGACATCACACTTACCCCATTCTGCTATGGTATAAACCAGGGAAAGCCTCAATTCAGTGAAGTTGCTCCACTGTCATGTTTTGGCATGTTTTTGCATTAATTTATTTGAAGAAGAGTCAGCCGTGGAACCAGTCTCAGACTGTGGCACTGCAACACTATATTTTTTGTGCAGTAGCAACCAAAGATTTTAAATGAAGTCCTGCCTGTGGACTGGAGCTGCATTTGGGCAACCTTCAGGTTAGCTTGAAGAAGACTAATCTTCCCAACTCCCAGCAGTGCTGGTTGGATCATGTCTGACTCTGGAGGATGCTCTCTCCCACAGTCCTGACACCCCTTTATCTTCCACACTCAAGCTCAGAAAAAGATGGAGAACTCCTGTCATCAGTTATGGTGTAATCATACCAAGGTTCCTGGGATGTTGAATAGCTCCTCCGAGCAGGATCTAACCAGCGCTGTCTAGAGGTGCTTGCACCAAGCATTTAATGTACATTGTGTTGCCCTAGGAATGCAACCCAGCCTCGTCGCTGCTGTCTCTTCTGCTCCTAACTATGGTCTGTTCAGACATTACAGAGATATTTTTACCACGATCCCAAACTCCTTTCCTGGCTAGTAGCCCGCTTTTGACCTTCTTCCTGTAAAACAGATGTTTCCCTCTCTGATGCATTAGTCCCAGCTTTTTCAGGGGCTGGATTCATTCAGTTTGTCTGTGCTGGCTTTCTGCTGGTGTACTCCCTTTGAAACTAGTGATGTTGCTCCTCTTTAAACTGTTCAAACAAGTAAGGGTTACATGACTTCTGTGGAGTTAACTCAGGTTGAACACCCAAGCATAAAGTGTCAGGGTAACCAGAGCTTGGCTCACAGCCCCTCAAAACCCACACCAAACCTCGCACGTGCATTGAGCAGCCCTGGTGCCTGCCTTCTGCCCGTGACCCTGCCATCTCTTGCTGGGGTACCCAGGATGGGGTTGCATGAAAGGTCCAAAGGGCCTCCCCATTCACCTCCTTTCTGTGGCTCCTCCATTTCTCCTGTGCCTCAGCTCACACGCAACTCATTGTCCTACATGGAAGAAATGGACTTGCAAGACCTGAGGTTGTTCTTAAATCATTGCTGCACAAACTTGTGTTTGATGTCACTCATATGACACCCATAAAACAAGCATAGCCTGTATATGCCTCTCTGGGATATGGCGATGCTTTGGCCAGGCACTGTTGATGAAAAAATGAGAAGCAAAGATCACGCATGCTTTGAAACCCTGCAAAGTCATCTTGAATCTGCTTGCAGTAGGAAGCAAGAAGTGCCTATTCATGGTGGCCACTGTTGATCAACACTGCCTTGGCTAATTTACAACCCAGTAAGGCTAGATCGGGCAGGTTAGGGGAGTTCATGATGTGAACTACTACCTAAGCAAATACAGGCTGTGATGAATAATTAACAGGAGCTGTAATATTGGACTGTCCTATGAAGGGTGGGAAGAAGCAGGGAGAATAAAGAGAGAATATCAGGCTTATAAAACAAGCATTATTTTCTGACTTTGACTCTAAGCCTGGACTCTACCTGTTCTGTTCATCTCTGATTCAAGCAGAAGCCAAAGCTACCCTCCCAGGGAAATCATCCGAGGACAGAGGGAGAAGGGTTTTTGTGACGTGCTTTGCAGGGCATCCAGTGTGGTCTGAATATAGAGGCGCACAAAGAGGGGGTGGAAGGACACTCAAACTTGAATCAGGCACCCAAGTTCCCATTTACCGGCTGCTGGTGGGGCTGAATGGTCCCTTCATTCCTCTAGTGATTTCACAGAATCATGGAATGATAGAATGCTTTGGGTTGGAAGGGACATTTAAAGGTCATCTAGTCCAACCCCCCTGAAATAAGCAGGGGCATCTTCAACTAGATCAGGTTGCTCAGAGCCCCGTCCAACCTGGCCTGGGATTTTTCCAGGGATGGGGCCTCCACCACCTCTCTGGGCAACCTGTGCCACTGTTTCACCACCCTCAAAAATTTCTTCCTTACGTCTAGTCTGAATCTACCGTCTTTTAGCTTAAAACAATTACCCCTTGTCCTATTGCAACAGCGCTGCTGAAAAGTTTGTTCCCATCTCTCCTGTAGGCTCCCTTTAGATACTTAAAGGCCACAATAAGGTCTCCCCGGAGTCTTCTCTTCTCCAGGCTGAACCCCCCAACTCTCTCAGCCTGTCCTCACAGCAGAGGGGCTCCAGCCCTCCCAGCATCTCTGGGGCCTCCTCTGGCCCCGCTCCACCAGCTCCGTGTCTCTCCTGTGCTGAGGCCCCAGAGCTGGAGGCAGCACTGCAGGGGGGTCTCCCCAGAGCAGAGTTCACAGAGCTGAAGGGAACTGCCAAGAAGTTCTAGTTCTGTCAAGATACAGACAGGAGGTGCGTGCTAAAGTCAGCTCTGAAAGGCTGTTGGCATGAGAGAAATGCTCTCTGCTCGAGCCAAAAACCACTGAGTTGAATATTTTCCCATTGCGTGCATTGTGTCTTTGCTCTGTTGACTCAGAGCCACGTTTTCCACTCCAGTGGAAGGAGCAGTGTCCATCTACCACTTCAGAGCAGCCTGTGCACCCCTGGTAAGGTGCCTGTTACAGTTTGGAGAGACGCAAAGCTTCCAGAGGTGCTCACATCAAGGGACTGGTGTGGCTGAAGGAGGCACCTACCCACCCAGCAGACCAGCCCGTCTCTCTCGGTGCTCAACAGGAGCTCACACAGGCACCCACTCTCATCCAAACTGTTCAAGAGTGAGCATGCTTCCCACCTGTGGCTTCAAAGGCTGTGTCCTGGGGGACTGAAGCACAGACAGGCTTTGCAGCTCAGTAACCAGAGACTCCAGCCTGCAGCTTGCTTTGCTTTTTTCCTGCAAAGAGTTCCTCCTCCAGCTCACTCTAGGTACCTTCTGCAGCTGCTTATGGCCATCGGTATCTCTTGAGACTCCTTCTTGTGCCTCGAACAATGCGTTAAAAGTAAATCCAAAGGCTCCAGCAGCAGTAGCAGCTCATTTTCCTCTCTCAGAGAATGCTGCTGATGCTACATGGCTTAACCCTTCCCAGCTATAGGGTGGCCATGCACACAATCAGAGACCCTGACAGGTGAAAGGTGGTTTCCATGTTCTTCTGATGCTTTCAAATCTGTGTATCAGCATAGCTGAGCAGCATGGTTTTTAGCTCATGCCTCCCCTAATAAACCAGGCAGGTGTTCTCCTGCCATCTGGACTCAATTCAGCCTGCATTTCAGGGCTGGTCTGCACAAGCTGCACCTTGAGATGGGATTTGGAGGAACCATGCTCATCAAAAGGAGAGGGTAACTCTGTAGTTTAGCATTTTGACTAATCATCCCTGCAGCAATTAGCAATTGCCGGTGAAAAGCACAAGGCACCCAAAACACAGGAGGCAAGGGAGTACTCTATACTTTCTTTGCAATATTTTACCAAAGAGGCATATTTAACCTATTGATCTCCTTATTTCATTCATAGGTTATTTCATTCTTTCAGGGTAAAAATCCTACACCTGCTCCAGCATTCGGTGGTGCATGTTTTCAGCTCGGGTATTTGAGTCTGTTCCACTGCCCAAACAAGACGGTTTTCCTTTTTGGGCTGGGAAGGACCAGCCGTGGCCCTTCTCAGATTTCAGAATTTCAGATTTTCCTATATTTTCTATAAAGAAAAACAAGACCCTGGTGTAAGAAGTTTCCAGTCTTTCTCATAACACTTCCACACACGTGGAGATGTATAGATTAGTGAAGTGTTTTGATCTTGTATTACTCAGAGTCTGGTTTATGCGGTCAAATGCAAATGAAATCACAACTGCTTGGGCTCTGTCTTCCTCCTCCTCTCCCTCCATCCACCTCCTTCCGTAGCTACTTATCATCTGTGCCGTCTTTGCAGCAACTGAATACCTTCCCCACAAATTCAGTGGCAATGGAGAGGTCCCCAGTGAGCTTCCTAGACCCTGTGGAAGGATTGACAGGGTTGAAACACTTTCTGTGCTCAGGTTCAGGGCTTGGATTTCAAGATTTAATGTTCTTCACTTCTTGATAGGTGAAGCAACCTACAGAATACGTGAGAGTTTTACGGAGAGTATGTGTCAGTCCTCAGTGTTATACAGATCTTTGGGGGATTCTATCCAAAGTCCTAAACCAAACTCATTGCTGTTGGTTGGATGAAGCTGTGTCTGGTGTGAAGTCCTCCATCCATGTGCTGGAGGACCTCCCACACCTCTCTGCGATCCTCTTCCCTGGGGAATTTCCTCTGCTCTTCCTATTTCTTTCTGGTCTGAATTTCTCAAATTTCAGTTTGGCAAACTAAACTCCTTAAGCAAGAGAAACAGCTTGCTGGGATTGGTATCAGTTTACATAGAGGTGCCGGGGCAAGAGACACACATTGTTTGGAGCATTGGAAACAACGAGGACTGGTGCATGAGAAGGGTCAAGGCAGGGTCTAGGGAGGAAAGATGAACACTGATTTATTTTGCTTCCTCTGAGCAGTAGCGCTTGAAGGAATCGGTGAGGCAAGATGTGACCTGCTGTGTGTGTGTGCAGAGAGCTGCACCAAACTTGGAAACAGAGCTGAGGAGGCTCTGAGGTGCTCAGTCTCAGCTCTGTCTGGGCTCTGTCTGTAACCGTGGCTTGGCTCTGGAGCTTTGCTTTGCAGTGGTGTCCACTTCTCACTTAGCCACCACTTAGGGCTGCATGGAGGGATGGGAACCACCAGAGAGACCTTCTAGCAGCTGCCCTCCCATTCCAGCTAATCTTTCTCTCCTTCTGCTTTACTGTTGGCATTGCAGCTCTTCCCACCTCAAATCTTCCCATCTCTTCCTAAATCGGGAGCAAAGGATAGAGAAGGCAGAGGAGAACAATGGTGGGAATGGTGTCAGGACTGGGATGCAGCAGGGAGGGAGGGGAGATGAAGAGCTAAAGTTCTTTTAGCCCTCTTTAGCACACAGTGCTAGAGATAGATCTGGACCCAAGACAGGAGTGGTCTAGATTGAATAACGTATAAACCCTGCCTATCTGGGCTTTTCTCCATGCATGTCCCCAAAAAGCCGATGTACACATCTGGCTTGCCTACAGGGTGCTGGGGCTTTGGTGGGGACACGTTTCTCTCCTGCTTTTTTCTCTGGGGCATGATGAGGGAAGGTTGGTAGGGAGCAGCGTGTGATGAGCCAGGGAGGGGGTAAGAAGAGAAGAGGACAGGGAGAGTTAGGGGACGTGCAAGGAATTCTTTGTAAGCCACAGAATTTTGTGGTTTCAAAAGCAAAACATCTTTGTTTGCATTTGTCTTGCAAACAAAATATGTGTGACTGTTTCTCCTCCGTTCCTGATTCGGTGTCTAGTGGCAGCTCCGGCTCTGCGAAAAGCCGGGAGCAGCGTTGCCACTCCTGGTATGCGAGGAGGAACTTGTAGTCAAGGGCCAGGCCAAAGGAATCTGGCTGCTCCGCCAAGCCCTGCAGCGGGCTGGCTGCCTCGGATGCACAGCACAGCATCCCTGCAGCTCAAAACGCTTAGCCATCAAGCTTTCTCTGAGGGCATCTGGCTCCAAGGAGAGTGAGAAGAGGGAAGGACAGCTTGTCCCTGCCAGTTTGGAAAATGTTGAGGAGTGGCTGACAAAAAAGCATTTTCCTGGTGAGCTGGACAGCTTTTCATGATGAGGATTCACAGCATCTTCAGGTCAAAATCTTAACCAGAATATATGCTGACACTTTTGGCATCATTAAATTTAAGAGAAGACCCTCTCTCTGCGCTCTTTATGAAGGTCAGAGCTTAAGTGCAGTCAGACACATCAGATACCTAATTCTCTTTGGTTCACCCACCCTTCCCTAAACCCCAGACAGCGTCTCCTGGTCGCATCCTGATGCTCCAGAGCTGAACGAGATCTTCTGCCATATGTTTCATGAGCTCTCACCTCCACCAGCTGCAGAAAGGAGCTGAGATGACAGAGCACCACAGGACCACAGGTCGTTAGCGTATTTTAGCTGGTGGCCCCTGCATCGTACTTTATGTTTGTGTTGATGTGTCATGTTTTGTCATGTTAATGTTTGCAAAACCCTTTGGGACCCTTAGGAGTAGAAAGGATTTGAGGATCAAGGGATTGCACACAGTGTGTATATATCGATCTGCTGAGCAGGGAATGGACTTAAGCCCATGCTTCAGGGAATTTTAGACTTAAATGCATCCCGAAGACCTCCCAGTTTGTTGGGTTTATGCAGTTCTGCTACGACAGCACTTGCTGTAGTATTATTCATTGCATTTTTCACTCCAAAACTTAGGAGATCCCCATATCTGCAGAGTAATACAGGGTGATATTTTCTTTCTGGTTTCCGTTTCGATTCCTCTCTCCTTACACAAGCTCTTACATGTGGGCTGCAAGCTGCTGGCTGCCTGCCTTCTCCTCGCGCTGAAGGTATCACTGCTATTTCAGGTAGAGTTTTCCTTCAGTACTTTCCATTTTTATTCCATGTCAGCACCCGGGTTAATTTTGAAGGGTTTGATCTGCAGAGGGGTGAAAGCAAGCGGCCGCACAGGCAGGGACATTTCTGGGCCTGGCAAGGCAAAACCATCTCCTCTTTCTGTACGCCTTCCCATGGTTTTATTGTCCGCATCAGCCAGGCTCTTGGTTCCAGCTGCAAGCTTTTATTATTCCAAGAATAATCATTTGGCTAACAGAGACCTCTCCCTGCAGACAGAGGGAAGAAACAACCCAAATCGATATTGCAGATGGAGGTTCACTTGGATCTGCTTATAAAACCAAAGTAAAATAGAGAAAGCAAGGCGGTTTTAGCAGAAGCATCTACCTTTTTTCCCCCAGTAGGACTTTCTGTCTCTCTCAAAAACAAAAGAAGGCAACTGGAAGAAAAGAAACATAAGTGGATAAACACACAACTAGTAAAAAACAGCAGAAGGACAGATTTTCAGGTCCCCTAAAATGCAGATTCAAATTCAGTGGCTTATTGCTTATTTGGGTCAGGTCCTTTGGAAGAAATGGAAAAGACATCCAAGAGAGGTATCTACTGCATCCAGTTACCATAGGTTGTTGTGAGTCCTGAATGGCCTCTCACTCCTCAGAGGCATCAGAGAAGGGGGTCTGAAAATACCCCTGTTGCCCCAACTCCTCACGCATCAGATGGGGGTCATCACCAACAGGGAATCTGCATGGGATATAGGGAGAGCACCAGTTACTATGGGAGCCAGGTGATATGGGTGCCCAAGACTGACAACGAGAGCTGTCCTGGATACAGAAGCATTATTTGGTCTTGTTTCTCCTGAGCTAAATGCCTGGTTTTGCTGACCAGGTTCATTCCCTTCTCTGTGCAAGGTTAGCATCAATCCAGAGCAGCAGTGCTTCCCTCCACGGTGTACAGCCAGGCTTCTGCCATTGTACTGGGGATCAGGACATATAGAATCATAGAATGGTTTAGGTTGGAAGGGACCTTAAAGATCACCTAGTTCCACCCCGCTAGTTCCACCTCCCACTAGACCAGGTTGCTTAAAGCCCCGTCCAACCTGGCCTTGAACACCTCCAGGGATGGGGCAGCCACAGCTTCTCTGGGCAACCTGGGCCAGAGGCTCACTGCCCTCACAGTAAAGAATTTCTGCCCAAAGTGCAATGCCTGTCAGTCCCAAAACAGGGTACTCTGCCTGCAAAAATGCCCAAGACGTCACTTTTTCCAGAGCAGTCTATAGGGCTGAGGTCCCCAGTGCTCAGTCCCGAGTTACTGTTGCTAATATGAACTCTACACTTAACCCACAGATCCCAGTTGCTCTTCACAAGGGATCCAGATGTATTCCTCAGCTACACAGACTTCCCTTTTCCGTAGTCACAGCTGCATGACTCAGTGCTGCGCAGCAGTTTTCATTTCCAAAGCGTTTTGCAAACACGAGCTGACTAAGCCTTGCCAGACCCCATCCTTTGCCAATTGGATTGAAGGGGCCTCTGAGGAGCACGGCTGCAGCTCAGCCCAGAGGTGCAATTTCATTTTCAATTGTATAAACATTTGGGGGGAGGCTGAGAGACAAAGGAAGTCGTTGTTCAGTCGCTGCTGAGGTTCTATGCCTATTTCTAAAATGCATTTGCCATGTCTACCTGTTTGGAAATGCAACAGCCTCTTAGGTGCTGGTAACGAGCTCCCCTCGAGGCATGGGAACTTCTAGGCCCCAGGGGAAGTCAAGAAAGGTGATATTTAATGCCTCTCCAGTTTTAAAATCTGTGACTATACAAAAGCTGATATCCTGTTTCTAAATCTGTAATCCATCTTCCTCATTCCACCTCTACCTCTAAGGCCAGAGGGACTTAGAGCAGGGGTCGCAGTTTGCGCAGATTAACAATTCTGGCTGCAATAGAGCCAATGGAAAAGCAAGTTCTGGCCCCAGACTTTTCACGCCATAGCTTCCTCCTTTCATACCACCTGGTGACCCTCCCCATGTTGCAGTGGTGGTGGCACTGCATAGACAGATGGGTGACGTACTTGGAACAGCGTAGCATAGGGAGAACATCTCCATTACTTGCTTTCACAACTATTTAATGATTTTAGCCTTCTAACATAGAATCACAGAATCATAGAATAATTTGGGTTGGAAGGGACCATTAAAGGTCATCTAGTCCAATCCCCCTGCAATGAGCAGGGACATCTTCAAGTAGATCAGGTTGCTCAGAGCCCCGTCCAACCTGGCCTGGAATGTTTCCAGGGATGGAAATATTATTTGAGTGGAGTAGCGGGGCAGAATCACCTCCCTCGATCCGCTGGCCACGCTGCTATTGATGCAGCTCGGGATGTGTTTGACTTTCTGGGATGTGAGCGCACAGTGCCGGCTCACATCCAGCTTTTCATCCATCAGCATCCACAAGTCCTTCTCAGCAGGGCTGTTCTCAACCCCTTCATCCCCAGCCCTGCATGGATACCTGGGATTGCCCCGACCCATGCGCAGGACCCTGCAGTTGGCCTTGTTGAACCTCAGGAGGTTCAGACAGGCCCACTTCTCAAGCTTGTCCAGGTCCCCCTGGATGGCATCCCATCCCTCAGATGTGTCAACTGCACCGCTCAGTTTGGTGTCATCTCCAAACTTGCTGAGGGTGCACTCAATCCCACTGTCTATGTCATTGATGGAGATATGGAACAGTACCAGTCCCAGTACAGACCCCTGACGGACACCACTTGTCACTGATCTCCATCTGGACATTGAGCCATTGACCACTACTACCCTCTGTATGTGACCATCCAACTAATTGTTCATCCACTGAACAGTCCACCCACCAAATCCATAGCTCTCCAATTTAGAGAGAAGGATGTTGTGGGGGACCATGTCAAAGGCCTTAGAGAAGTCCAGATAGACAATATCCGTAATGACTAGTAGGATCCCAAGTTGGAATAGGCTGAACCTGCCACTGGGACAAGGGTTGGCCCAGTGGTTTAATGTACAAAAATGTGGGCCAGTTCTAGGGGCTCTGAGACTGAGGTAGGAGAGTTAAGTGTTCAAATCCCAGAGAAAGAAATTCCCTGTATCACTTCGGACAGCTTGCTTTGCATCCCTGCAAAGAGCTGTGATTTTCCAAGTGGCCTTTGTATTTGGAGGTCTGTTTTAACAGGAAACACACACCCAGATGCCCACAGACAGCTTGGAAAACCTCTCCTGTGAGTCCTAAACTTTATCACTTTTAATATGTTTTGATGGAAAAAGGAAGCAGAAAGTGTCACTGAAGTCACTTCCATTGGAAACCATGAACCTTCCTCTACTCACCATCAGAGGCATTACATCAGAGGCAATGGCATCAAATAATGTTGAGCTATACTTTGGTTCTCAGTAAAACTCACTGTGATTTAATTAGGCAACCTCTGGGTATTGAAGTCTTTGGGCCAGTGCTTTGAATATGGGAAGCCCAGTGGTCTAGATGCCATTGGCACCTTCAGCTCTCTCCTGCATCTTTTGGGAGGGTTCAGTCTGAAATGCAGCTCAGAAGAAAAGAAGACTCTGCTTCAAACACTTGTCACAAGCTGTGAATCTATCTAGAAGAAAAGCTCAGTTTCGTTAGAGAAGACTTGGCCTCGGGAAGAGCAAGTCTAAGCAAACCATGGTCTGGTCTGTACCATCTTGTAGTCTAAGCCAATGAATGTATTTATATCTTGGCTGTGCAAGACGTCACTCAGAAGCTCAAGCCACCCCTGAAGGCATAAGCAGAAAAGAACAATCAAGAAAATCACCAGGAAGAGAAATCATGTGTTGCCAGCTGTCTGGTCTGACCATGGCTTTACTGATCATTATGTCCTGTAGAGTAGCTTTGACAATTTAATATATTTCATTGATTTTCCTAAATGCAGACTCTGAGCTATGTATTTTTGAGAACTGTCTATCAGTTTCTCTCATAACCGAGTGTATATTTCTATATATAACAGCTATTGACTGTTACTGTAAGAGGCTGTGAACCAAGCGTGGAGGCCTCCTGAGAAGAGTTAGAGAGCACTGGCACTCTGGCATAGTCAGTCCCCTATGGGTGGACTTCATAATGAGTGAAATTTTGTTACTTTAATGATGCAGCAGGTCAGTTTAGATGATCATGCTGGTTTCTTCCAGCTCTGGGATCTCTGAATCATTGTTGGGACTTTGACTATGGCTGGTTAAAAAAAATATCAGTTACAGACAGTTGTGTCCTTCATTGTCCTATTCCAGCTCTGGTTGGGCCCAGCTCTGCTGTATATTTCAGCTGCTAAGGAGGGAGGGTGATATGCAATCAATATACACATTGGCATTAAAGGTTTACAGAAGGGAAAAAACTCCATGATCACAGAAAGATCACGGCTGGTCTACATTTCCACCACTCGCCTTAGATGTATTTCTCTTGAGAAACACCGGTTGCATGTTGCTTTTTCTACACTAAAGGTGATGAAACATGGACCAAGCTGCTCTGCTCATCACATTTCAGCTCTTCCCTCCATACAGTGCTTTCAGGTATGCTCCAGTTGTTCATAAATGCCATTAGGAATTGCTACCATGTCTAGTTTGCTGTGCGTTTTGAACCCTACAGTCCGGGACCCCAAGGAGACTCTGTCTGTGGGATACTGATTGTGGCTAGCAGGAAATTCCCAGTGAAACTCTTTGGGAGTTCCCCTGGACTCATTCATTTGTGCCCCACAAAATGAGTATCAAAGACCACCATTCTGATCATACCTCGTACCATTTTGCAGTGGTTTAAGTGACAAAACTGAGAGCAATGCAACAGTGATTTGGGCTTAGCTGTTTCTGGGAGGATTCTACAATGAACTACTAAAAAAATTGCATTGAGGGTCCACTGTTAATCTAAACTCTGGGTGTTTGGAGGTGGTAACAGAAGAGGGTTAATTTAAGCTGATGGCATCATTCCTTGATGCCTCACTTACCCCTGTTGCACATAAGGATAAGTGCCTCCGTGGGCATCCGAGACTGCACCACAGTTGGTGGAGATTTGGTGTTACCGAACTGCAAAGGGATTCAGTTACGTCTAAACCCCAGCACCTGTGTTTGCTTAGCTGAATCTGGACTACATTGACGGTGTTGACTAGAGGCTCAGCTAGTGCAAATGAAAACACCAACTGCCTTTTGAGGTGGCATCAGGTGTCTGACACGTCCACATGGGGCCAGATGATATGACACGAGACCTGTTCACTCCTGTGCCCTGAGGGACTGCCAGCTGTAGGCCAACAGGAAAGCCCAGCTAGCATCTCACATAGCACTGGATGGTTCTGTTTAGGAGGCAACTACATTTCCATCCACCGCCGCGGGAGCTTAGATGCATATCTCATCTGCAGACACCTAATGCAGACACCTAAATGTAGATACCTTAACTTCAAACTGAATCGCCTCCTTTTATGCCCTCTCTCTTCACTGCGTTTTCTACTTCAGAGTATTTTAATGAACATCTTACCACGTATCCTAAAAATTAAGGGGAGACAGGTTGCTTCTATGCTGGGATACAGCTTCTTTGCAGCTCCATATTTAGGTGACGGATGGGAATGACACAGAAATGTCACATCAAATATTACTGAATAAAATGAATTTGTCTAAGGAAAAAAAAAAAAGAGAAAAAAAGGTGCATCTTCTACTAAAGAAACTCACTTCATCTTGTCTGGGCAGTCTATGGGGGCAGAGTAAAACTCATATTTTTAAGTCAAAGCAGTGAAAACTTCAGTTGTGGAAGATATGAAGGTGGCACTGATACCCATGTCAACGAGTCCAGCAAAGGATGGTGAGGCTTTCACATGTGCCAGACAGGCATAACCAGCCATCATACCCAGAACTTGCTGCAGGAAAAGTTTTGCAATTCAGAACACATGGAAATGGTCAAGGAGGTTGGAGAATGGCTGAACGCACCACACAGCTTCTGAGATGGGCTCCTGGACTTCCTTCTCACCACGGACCAACGAGCAGCACAGCTGAGCTATGCATCCCCAGCTGCCAAATGAGAGACACACTGGAGGCACAGGGTATTTGGATATTATACTTCTTTCTTTTTTTTCTTTTTTTTTCCCAGATGAGTAATATTTTCTCCATGTGCAAAAGGAATAAAGACTTCTGTGAACAACAGGAAACCAATGCTTGAGAAGGTCATCACAGCAATACTACAGCCTGCAGTAATCTCTGCCTAGCTGTGATTTGCTGTTATGCACCAAAACAAGTTGCAGAGAAGGGAAAAAATAAATTTTATCAATTTATAAATTGATAAAAAAGAGGCCCTGGTTTATGAGGCAGTTGTGAAGGTGAAAGCTGGGAACGTAGAGGATGAAAGCAGAAATAACAAGCAAAAGAATACACTGGGCCACGTGGGACTGGGAGGAGTTGAACTGGTGAGAAGTTGAGAAGTTGCTGTGAGGTGCATAGTCTGATAACTGGTGGCATTTGGCTCCCTCATGGATTTACAAGGGGTCACCAGCTGGTCACACACAAAAACAGATGGACCACATGATTGTCTGCAAAAGGCACAACAGAGCCACTGCTGGGTGTGAAAGTCTATAGCGATGCTGAAGGGCAGCCGCAATCATGAATTACTTATTGGAAAGATGACAAACACATTAAAGCCCAAGGGAAAGATGGGTGACACTGGAGCTAAATTTGATCCTGCAAAGTTTAAAAGGCAAGTCTTTGAGAGAGACAGAGAAGGTAATGCTTGGAGAGCGTTTCAGGCCATTAATCTGGAATGATAAAGAAATCTCAGTAGAGACCAGATGGGAAATATTTAAGGAAGCAATAGAGAACACAGTAGGGAACTTATTGGGAGGCCTAAGCAAACAAGGAGGACCTGGACAAACATCAAAACAAGAGCATCAGAGGGAAAATGCAAACAGAGCCAAGGATTATGGGAGAGTGGAAACAAAAGCACAAAACAAAGCAGAGGAAAATTCCCAAAGGCAAGTAAACCTTTTCAGGCTGTAGAGAAGCACCAGGAAAACACAGTGTGAAAATGAGGTGGCAAAAGATTGTGTTGGATGGGAACACCAAGAGTCCTGGTGGCCTGACAGCAGGCGTGAATGAGGTGGAGCCATGGAAAGAGTATTTGGCTGAACACTCTTATCTACCGGGATACAATCATGTCACACCAGGATCGAGAGCATAGCTGGCAAAGCAAAAAAGCACTCGACTCTGAGCCAATGTCAGATGATGAAATAGAAAGGACTATATAGCAGCAAACAGTCCCTTCCATTTCTTTCAGCAGCGTTATGTCCCAGAACTGTTAGAGAGCACCCCACATCTAAGGAAAAGAGAAGGTCTCAAATGATTAGTCAAAAATAATAAACATGTTACTGCCACCAGTGAAACTGTAAAGACATACATTACCGGGCAGTGAGAAAATCACAGTTGTTGACTGATTAAAGTAAATTACATAGGAAGCAATGGGTAGAAAATCCTAAAGTGTGGGAGCAGGTTAGATCAAATGTCCGTGCTCTGGCTATGAGTAGAAAAAGAGTAATGGCGATTAAAGGTGCTTGTGATGATTTTTTTTTTTTTTTTTTATTTTGAGAGAAGTGCCATAGAAAGTAACAGAATCAGACATGTTCCAGCTAAAAGCATTGTGACTATAATTGCTCTGTGGAGCAGAAAGAGCAGGGAGAAATTTAAGTAACAGCTTCAAGTCAGAAGGCTGCGCAGAGTAATCGTTAATGTTTAGTCACCTTCCCATACAGCGTAGTAACAGCCCAAGCTGAAAGGAATCTCATGACAACGGGTGTTATAGCGTTAAGATCCTTACCTTATGCAAATGACACCAAAGCAATTGGCAGACTCGCCAGAACTGGTGATGATGGTCTTCACACCTAGTAAAAATACTTTTGTTAACACATCCAATAAACACTGAAGTGGCTGGTGCAGGAGTAGGGACAGCAGTTGGAGAGAGAAAAACACAGGAAGAGAACAAAAAGATCAATTTGTATTTCTTAGGCAGCACGGGCATACCTGAGGACTTCCTCCAGAAGGAGTTTTTAAAGACGTATTCCTTGAGTAATGCTGTTGGGTAGAAAGTCACAGCCTTGGACACTAAGGATATCTTCACGGAGCTGTATCAGTCTGAGATACCTATGGCATTGTCCTGGGCCTTCAGCGGAGTAGGCGAAACAGAAAGAACCATGGATGTCTTTGGGCCAAAGCAGAAGAAAAGCGGAGAAATTTTAAGATTAATAAAGAAGCAAGGGGAGAGGACTCAGGTCAAGAGAAGTGGAGAATCAAGGAGCAAACTGGAACAGCTGAAAGGTGGTGGAGGTAAGACAGAAATCAAAGACAAGGCAGAAGACCAAAGAAATACATTCAAGCTTGATGGCTTAGTCATGTCCAGCTCCTGAGTGACCTGGAGAGTGTACAGAGAGAGGGGACTAAAGCTCAGCGTATATAAAGACCCAGAGAAGTTTCTGACTCCTCTACCCGGCCTTTGGCTCTTGCTTACCTGTGTTGTCCACAAAGGCGACATTAACATTTTTCCAGACATTTCAGAAAATCCACCTGATTGATTGAGTTTAAAAAATAATTTTTCGTGCATCACTCTGATCAGACCCTATCTGTGTGAACGCTGAGGAGATGACCCATATTCACAACCTCCTAGGAACTGCAGCACCAACGGTCCAGCTATCACTTAATAAAGCTTCCAAAGTGCCAGTATAGCTATTTTTTCTCATTACTGACACCAGGAAATGACACATAGAATCACAGAATCACAGAATGGTTTGGGTTGGAAGGGACCTTAAATATCATCCACTTCCACCCCCCTGCTCTGGGCAGGGACACCTCCCACTAGACCAGGTTGCTCAAAGCCCCGTCCAACCTGGCCTTGAACCCCTCCAGGGATGGGGCAGCCACAGCTTCTCTGGGCAACCTGGGCCAGGGGCTCACCACCCTCACAGGAAAGAATTTCTTCCTAATAGCTCATCTAAATCTCCCCGCTTTCAGTTTAAAACCAATTTAAAACCAACCCCCTCATCCTATGGCTCCCCTCCCTGATAAAGAGTCCCTCCCCATCTCTTCTGTAGGCCCCACATGAGTGTGAAGACACCCCAGGCTGTCCCAACCATGGTTTACCCACAGCAGGAGGAAGAATGGGACAGAACCCTTTGTCACCAGACTCAGGATCTGCCTCCTGTGATAGCACGGGCTCCCTCCGTTTAAAACGAGAAAAATATCAATTTACAATCAGGGAATGATCAGAAAATGGGTGTCTAGGAAGCTGTAGTCCATCTGAGGCCTCTCAACCTCATCGCACTATTCAAAAAGACAAAAAAAAACCAGAGAAACCAAGAAACTGCTAGGGACACCTCTCCTACTGAGATGGTCTCACCACGTAAGTCAGAGCTTCTCCTTGCTGCTAAGAAATCTGTGGGTTTAGCCTGTTTTTCTGTGACGTCAGGTTTTTGCACCACTTTTCCTCTCTGCCTTCTCCTCTCCATGTGCTGTTGGCCAACAGCACATCACTGTTGGCCAACAGAGGGGCTCGAGGGTAATTACATTTCCTTGGGCTTGGAAAAAGCAGGCTTCCCCTGGGAAAACCAGATCTCAGCTGTTCACTCATTAACCCACAAAAATATCTAAAACCATAAACAATTTGGACGATAGAGTCCAGCAGCCTCACGAAAACACTCAGTGGGAGGAGGTTATAGGCAGAGATAGCAGAAAATCTTTGTATCATTCAGGGGAAAAGGTAACCTGCCGAGAGAGCCAGCTCTGTTGGAAATACAACCTCATTACAGCTGGCACACACAAACGTGTTTTTACCTTAGCAGGAATAATATGCACAAGCCCCACCAGCTCAGCAAAGAGGTACTTCAGATGTTTGTATGTCAAAGCACAGTGCCGATTCCCGCAAACGTGCCTCCCTATAAAACGGAGCTGCCTTATCTTCCTCGCCTCTTTATCTCATGATAACGCAGGCATCTTCATTCCTCCGTAAGAAAAATGTAGCTTTTCTATCCCGTGGAGCCCACTCTTTGCCGCGTAGCTCCCTGGCATGCTCTGAGTCATCAGTGCGCTTCAGAGGAAGTCACGGGGCTCGAGGTTTGGGATTTGGGTGGGAAGGGAGGTCCTGGGGAGCACTGCTGCAGGCAGGAGGGCAGAGTAAGAGTAAAAGGAGGTAAAGGAAAGAGATGAAACCCACCAAACAGATACGGTTCTGCCCCCAGGTATGAAATACGATATTCCTCAAAGAATTAGCAAAACCATCTATGCCATTATATCTATGCCTTGCTAGCTCTATCTCACAACTTGAGACAAAAAACATCACATTTCCAGCTGTAACATGTTTCTGCCCCATCATATCCAGTTGTTCATGTTCCAGAGCCAGCTTTGAGCTTAATTAGCTCTTTTCATCCCCATGCATTTAGGTAGAGCAACTGTATCTTCATTCAACTTCTGCTTGGCAAGGCAGGGCCAGGCAAGGCTTGCTCCTTCAGCCTTTGTGTTTACTTCTTGATGGTGAGAGCGTGAATAAAAGGAAGGCAACACACCAAACTCAATCATCAGAAGGGGAAAGGAGAGGACATTTTTTTGCTGCACAGCATTATGGAACCAGCATCTCATTGCTGGACTTCTTCAGATCACCCTGGCCAAAGGTTGGTGTGAAGTCAGGTTGATGTCAGGGACTTTAGCAAATCCCTTTCCCTCTCTGTGTCCTCTTCCCATCTAAAGCTGTATGTAAGCTTTTTGCAGAAGGCACCACCTCTTACTAATCCAGCTATTGTCTTAGTGAAGGCTTCTGGTGCTCCTCTCTTATCTGGTGCTTTTATCTTATCTTATAAATATCTAAAGGGTGGGTGTCAAGAGGATGGGGCCAGACTCTTTTCAGTGGTGCCCAGCAACAGGAGAAGAGGTAACGGGCACAAACTTGACCATAGGAAGTTCCACCTAAACATGAGGAGGAACTTCTTTACCCTGAGGGTGGCAGAGCCCTGGCACAGGCTGCCCAGAGAGGTGGTGGAGTCTCCGTCTCTGGAGACATTCCAAACCTGCCTGGACGCGTTCCTGTGCAACCTGCTCTGGGTGACCCTGCTCTGGCAGGGGGTTGGACTAGATGATCTCCAGAGGTCCCTTCCAACCCCTACCATTCTGTGATTCTGTGATCTCTTGCAGTAGAAATCAAGTCTACACTTTGCTGAGGGATTCCAAGGGTGGAGACAGGCTATGCTAGCAGCAAACACCACCCCACACATCTGGGGATGGAGAAGACCAGCTTCTGCCTTTACCATTAAATCTTGAGCATTCTCTGCAGCTAACTCTTTATAAGAGGATGTAAATCTTCTAAGCGTTGCTGACAACTGTCTGCTTGTTTCATTATGACCCCGTCCTTGGGTTCACAAGGCTTCTGCGTATTGATGGGCATGTATTTTGGAGCATGAACAAACAGCCAATGGATCAATGTTCACCGGTGCAAACTTGCTGAGATAAAATATTGGCTTCATCTGTTAAACTTTAATGACTGACCTGCCTGACAAAGCCAAGAATGCAATAACTGCCATTTCTCTAGGCATGTTTAGCTATTGGGTAATTACACTTTAAACTCAATAAACATTGTTTCTTTCAAAATATTTTCTTGCCACTCCATTAAAAATATGTGCAATTAAACCCCAAGAGGAACGCATCACAAATTTATGGGCCGTGAGAAGCTGGTTTGAATGACAACCCACCGGGCTTCGCGGCGCCAGCGGTTCAGCGGATGAGCTGCCCGTAAGGAGATGCAAACCCATGAAGTCGGCGTGTGTCCATCCTTTGGGGAACTCGGCAATGGGGGAAGACTGCAGCCTAAACAGACGACCTATTAAAGCAGGAAAAGATGCATATGTCATCTTGTCTGCAATACATACCATGCTCGGTTACCATAGCAATGGACATTATAGGTAGCTTCAGAGGAGGGAGAGAGTGATTAGCAGACCGATAAGGGAGAAGACTGTGCTGTACCCGCTGCAGTCAGAGCATTTTCATTAAGATTACAAGAAACGGGATCTAGATATTTAGACAGTAGGTGCTTTCATTCTTGTCCTAATCTAACTTTAAAAGTATCAGCAACAAGGGCATCCCTTGCTTCCCTTGGCAGGCAATTCCACCAGATGAAAGATTTTCCCAGTATTTGGCCTCCTGTTGTCTTTATTTCCCCCTATATGGTGCTTTATCTTCTCAAGTGACAAGCAAAAGCACCCCAAGTCAATGTTTTCTTTTGAAATTTGGCTGCTCAAAGGCAAACTTCATTAAGTAATGATTTTGTGCTTCAGGCTAAAAACTGGCTTCCAAGGCTTCAGTGGATAGGTGAATTTTATCTTTCAAATGAAAAGGAGGAAAAAACTTTCATCACCATTTTACCTTAGACTGAGAAAAGCAGAAGAATGGAAAAAATGCTGCCTTTTTGGGGGACTGGAGTTATTTTGCTCCTCTAGCCTGGTTCCTGAACAAAATTATGCCCTTGTGGTCTTTTGCCTAGCCATTAGCGCTTTTGAGCCTGTTGGTTGGTATCACCTCACTTTCAGAAAACGGTCTTTGCCACTCTGTGGGGTTATGAAGTTCCTACGAGTTTTGCTAACATCAGCAACCAGGGAAAGGAGAACTAAAGGCAAATCAGTCTATATTAACAGGCCCGCTAACGGAAAAGCAATTCCTTACTCATCCTACAAGGCAGCAGCCAACTGATCAGTCAGCAAAAGCCCACTGGTCCACCAGCTGGTACCTCAGGGCCCTACCAGCAATACTGTAAGTTGCCCTTTCCTGACCAAAAATGGCAGGGGACACTGGGAGGACCTGGGAGTACTGCAGGACGCAAATGTGCAGGGGACTAAGAAACCACGTTTTATTGCTCAGGGAGCAAGAAAAGTGTCAACAGCTTTTTCCAACAGCAGCATTTAAAAAATAGCTAAATATCTTCTATTGTTTCCTTTTTTCCACAACACATGTCGCCGCAGGGCTTGTTTCAGCAGCGTACTTGTACCCATACGTTTAACAAAGGCCACAGGTGTTTAGTGAAACTCATAATCCTCTGCAGAAGTGAAATCAATGGAGCTTTAGCAAATGTAAGATGTTGAATGAGTGTTTAAGAGCTTTGTGGGATAAAATTTGGGCATAACTTTGGCGTTTTGGACCAAAGACCTCCAGAAGTCCTTCCCAACTTAAATTATTCTTTGAGTTTGCATCTTGAGAGCTGCCCCTGTAGTCCGCATGCACAGTATACAATTCTTACCTCGTTAGTTCTCGCCTTGTCGGTGTAAATGAGCTGTATTTTCCAGACTGTCATCCAAGTGGATTTTCAAGTCTCTGATTGTCTGGCCCTCATCCCATTCTTCAATATCTTTTTCAGGATGAGATGACCAACATAGCTTGAAGCACCGAAGTAGGGTGCTGCATCTCTGAATGCGCCACACAGACTCTTTCCATATGGATTGTCGGGGTACGTACAGACTGCACAGTCTGGCTTTGATTTTCAAGTATTTCCACCTTCTCAAAGGGATTCTGATTCCATCCTGTTTATAGGGGAAATAGAGTTGAAGAGACCTCTGAGGATTTGAGGATCCAAAGACATGGAACTGAATGGAAACCCCAACATGGTGTTAGAAAGATGCCAACAGCCCTTCAACCTACAGATTGATCTGCTGATGCCAGCATGAAGCTGTTGAAACAAAACTGAGAAGAAAAATAAAATAAAAATCCCTGTGCTTTACTTCTTTCGCTGTGTGATCCTATGAACCATGATGACTCCAGATAGCATTCGACACAGCTGAGGATGTGACCTTTCATGAACAGAATGAACTCAATCTACAAATACCATTGCAGAAACAGGTCCTGAAAGCATGGCAGGGCTTTCCCACCCATTGGCCCCAGGGCTTAACCATGAATGATAGCAGAAAGAGCTTAGGACACATTGATTTCATCCAAGTGAATCTAAATATTTATTAACTCAAGAGCTAAATATTGACCGATGTCAAAGGCAAGTCAATATCTGCCATGAGAGACTCAACATATATAGAAAAGAAACAAACAGTCCAGTAAGCAGCTTCCTGGGAAACAGCTACCCACTTGCCAGGAGCAGCTAACACGGTCAGATGGACAAACCCCACCACTTCCCTTGGGCAGGTTATTTAGGCTGCACACTACCTGAAAAGTAGATGCTTGGACCCAGTGTGCTGACAAAACTATCATAAGTCCCTAGATGTTTGAGTCCCTCCCCGAGATCTCGTTTCCCTTCCTCTTCTTATGCAATCCCAGGAAAGGAGGTTTCTCATGACCCAAACTGTTGGAAAAAGCCACAAAGCCACATGGGTGCCTTGCAATATCCCCAACTCTGATCTTCTCCCTGTCCATGGAGAGAAGGAATCCAGGAGTCATTCAGTGGACCTGAATGAGACCCTTCTTTTCTCCCTCACTGGATGGGACCTAGGCGATCCCATAGAGGACTCGGTGCTCCTGCATGATATTCTGTGAGCCAGGCTACTGAATGGCAAGGGCAGGGTTCTGCCCTCCCTTCCTGCTGCTGATTTTTTGTCAAAATGCAGAAAAGAAGGCCTCCCAGGCCCAAGGGAGCAGGAAACCATAGATCCCACTAGTCAAAACAGTGTCAAACCCACCAGGCTATGGAGCAATTGGGGTGAGGACAGAGCAGAGACTGGAGATAAACAGTGAGGAAGGGGCTCTCCTCTGCACCTCTTGCTCAAGCTGGGTCACCAGGCACCAAGGAGAGCAAAATTCATGTGGGCAGACAGGAAGAATGAGCAAAAGGAACCTTGACTCTTGTCAACAGCCATAGGGCTTCCACCAGGAGGAGCTGGGTTCTGCCTCCTTTCCCAAATATTTTTCATGTATTTTACCTACTGTCTCTCAATCAAGAAAAAATATAACCAACACTGTGAGCAAAGAGTTGAGTTCTCCATACAAGTCAACACAGACCAAGTGAGTGACTGCAGTCAATCACTTAACGAGTGGACTTCCATCCATAGACATGGTCCAGTGACAAAGGGTGAGGATGGACCTACAGAATAACCTGTATTTTTGACCAAGGCTGTGTACAGAAGAGTGCAATGTGTTTCCAAGACTGCCAAGCTCCCCCAAATGCCATGGGCAAAGCTTCAGATGTGGGATTTTTTAAGTCTTGCTTGTCATGGGAGTTCAAAAAGTATCTCTAGTTCTGACTTACTACAAGACTCCCACGAGGATAGGAAACATTCCCAGAGCAGGCAGATAGACCTACCTCTTTCAGTGGGAACTGACGGTGGTTGTTTGCTATTATTGCAGCCTTTTTTTAGAATTTCTTGATTCTAACTTCTAACTTTTTCTAACTTCTAACTAAACCCTTCCAGAAGTAATTGTGCTGGCTGCTGCTGTGGGTGTTTCCTTCTGAGAAATCCCATCAAATGCAATCAAGCTTGGACAACTTCCTAAGACATCTGTTCTATCTCAACCACACAGGAGAGAGTTCATGAGCAATCCCTTGCACAGCAGAAAGGGAAGGTGACTTCCTCTGCAGGAATACCCAGGGAGGAGGACACGTTGGGGAGAAGATCAGAGTTGGGGATTGCAAGGCACCCATGTGGCTTTGTGGCTTTTTCCAACAGTTTGGGGCATGAGAAACCTCCTTTCCTGGGATTGCATAAGAAGAAGAAGGGAAATGAGATCTCAGGGAGGGACTCAAACATCACGGGGCAAACCTCCAACACTTCTCAGTAATCCAGTTTACATCATCCTCATTCACTCTTAAACTCCTTCTGCCTGATATGGGTCTATTAGAATTTATTCAGGAGAAACTCAGAGTGACTCAGATAACTTTCCTTTGGCTTAAGAGTTGTCTGGATTTTAACAAGCCAAACCAGCCCTGATGTTATCAGATGTTGAGAAACGAGGAACTGAGTTGGTGTCTGGTGGGAACAGAAGGTCAGAGGAAGGCTCAGCATGGCCCTGGAGGAACCGAGCTGGGAGACGGTGTCTTATGGTGTCCAGACCTGTTAGGGTCTCTGCAGCAGTGGTTTATGAGGGTTATTTGGAGCGATGCTGTTCAGGGCCGCAGGGCCAGAGGAAAAAAGCTGAACACAAGTGCTGGTGTGAAGCTGAGCTGGGAAACTATGCCATAAATACAGACCAAAGTCTCACGCCTGCAGACAGCAAAAGAGGAAGGAAATTGGGGTGGGGGACAGCGTAAAGATCTGGCGCTCAGCTTTCAGATGCTTCAACATGGTGCTGGCAAAATTATGTAATATCTAGACCTTAAAATCAGGCTGAAATGGAATAATTTTAGCAGAACCACCCTCATTTGCTTTTACAAAGCAAAAAAAGAGGGTAACCCTCAGGGTGCCTAGACCAAGTGAGGTCTTATCATCACTTGGTGCTGCGTGACCTCAAGCAAATTCCTTTCTATTTCCATCTTTCATCCTGCTCTGGTGTATTTGGGCCGTGAACTCTCTGAGGGGGGTTGGAACTAGATGATCTTTAAGGTCCCTTCCAACCCAAACCATTCTGTGATTCTGTAATTGAGACAGGTGGGGAAATTTGTCCAAGCACAATGTGGCCGCCTTTGCATGTGAAGGTTCAGCCCATGGGACCACACAGCTCTGGGAAAACCCTGATGTATCTTTAAGAAAACGTGCTCCCCTGTGGCAAAGAAATAGAAATAGCAATGGTGGGAAACATGACCTTAAGACTAAATGTCCTCTAAAAATGACCTTGGTGTTATCATGATACTTAATTGGGCTTGATCTGCTGGAGGAAGCATCCGTCTACGGACTGTCCAAACAAGGCACTTTGTAATGGAGGGTTTCATGGTACAGAGAGGTGGAGCATGACGGCAGGAGGTATCACTTCGTCATCCAGCTCTGCAGGGCACAGACTGACCGCCAGGAGGAGGACACCCCACTTTCAGGAGAAGTGCAGACCTCAGTTGAAGAAGGCTGCAGGATCTAAGAAGCTGAGATGGACACACACCAGGGCTAATTCTGTGTTAGCATCGCACCAGGGCTAATCCCTACCCCCCCGCCCCAGATCAACCAGAATTAAATTGCTAGCCCTCTCCCCGGCATGATTTGGCCAACTCCATCAAACTGGGGAAATTTTATTAAAATCTGTCTTAGCATTAGGAGTTCAAGCCAGAACACCTCTCAGTTGAATATTTTTTTCATCTGAGCAACACAATTTCTGAGGACACAATTTTCCCATGTCCATCTACCTGCAGCTGATGCAAAGTATGCTCATTTTAGGTTTCAAATAAAGAAAACAAAATTTAAAGATCTTTCTTTAGCAAAATTCAGAGGGTTTTAAGCCAGGTCCATGTTTTTCTGTTCGTCCTTTCAAACCACCAGACCTGGCAGTGCTGACCGCTGGACTTTATCTCAGCTAGAGAGTTTAATTCCCAATTCCACCAGCTTCAAGCTGGCGTTTTGCTTTACTGAGGCCAACTTCGACATGGCAAAGGCCAAGCACGGAAAAATGAATGAAATGGAAAATTAAACAAAAGCTTTCAGCTGAGCTACTTCCCCCACTCAGAGCTATAAAAACGAACACTGCAAAGACCCGGGGTGAATGGATCCTTACAGCAGACTGTTCATGTCTGGAGATATCACCGCCATCTCTACATGGAAAATCACAACCCACATCGAGGGGTTTTCCCAGGGTTTTCCCCAAAAACACTTGGCTCAGCTGAGTCTTGAGCAGAGATTTCCTCTGTCTGGCTCCCTGGGGCTGCTTGTCTCCTCCTTGGAGTCTGATGGTGATTCCCGAAAACCAAACCCTGAAGATGTGGGCGCAGAGTGAGCACATAACCCAGATAAGCCACACTTGGGTGGAGAAGAACCACCATGATCTCCTAATGCCCCCTGGTACCTCCTGCCTCGAGCCCCAGCCCCTCTGACCAGAGCTGTGTTCACTTGGGGGGGGTCACGCTGCAAAACTTCAGGCAGGTCATGGAGTGATGGGCTTTATGTGCTCCGGAAAAGCAGCTGAGCAGAGTGAAAAACTGCCTTCTCACCAGCTTTTCATCACAAAGAGATGCTAAACGCAAATCTCAGCAGCACGCTTGCGTGAGGGTCATGGTCAGAGCAAACTTTGATCATTGGTATCAGGGGCGTGGCATGATTCAAAGCACCAGCACTGCTAAAAGTAAACACAGGGAGCCTGATCGTGCCTTTTTAACCTAAACTTTTTAAGAAGCAGGCAAACGTACAGCTTGGGACCTGTCACGGGCCTGTCACAGGCCACCAATCATGGCTAGCACACCAGGGGTTGCAGCGTGGGAAGCTGCAGGATGGGTCTCCTGCAACGCACCGACCCTGGGGATCCTTTTTCCCTTGTCCAAAGAGTCACAGCACCATGACACTAGGTAGGCTCCCGTTTCTTTTTTCCAGCACCAGCATCACAACTCAAGCAGAGCCAGCCACCGCTGGACCATTCCACCTAACGGTCGAGAAATTCTGGTGTGGGGCTGCTCTTTCACATCCTCCTTGGGGAAGCCCCAGAAACTGCCCATTCTACAGTGATGGGGTCCAGACTCTCTGTCCCCCAAATTGTGGATTACTCGAAAAATCGGCGCTTTTTTTTGTTGTTGTTTTATCCTATTTCAAGGATCACACCGTACAATTTAGTAGCTCCCATCTCTTGCAGCAGCTGGTGGTGGGTCTGGGTGCCGAACCAGGAGCAGAGCATGCCAAGCCAGCAACCACAGTTCAAGGTTCCCCCCCAAATTGGGAACCTGAGTTTGCAGCACAGGGCTAGAATTGTCCAGACCTCAGCGCTGCCTTGTCCAAGCCAGCACCCCAGGGTGCCGGAGCTGATTGTGTTCCTACATTCCTGGAAAACAGGGTGTAGGTGGTGTTCGGGAATAAGACCCACTCCTGCAAATGGTTTTTGTCAGCGTTGGGTTGATTGTTGGACTTGATGATCTGAAAGGTCCCTTCCAACCTAGGCGATTCCATGATTCTATGATAAATGCAGAGGTCGGGGCTGGAAAGAGCTCTGAGGTAAACTCTGGAGTGATCCCCAAGAAAGCAAAGGGACAATAAGGGATTTTACCCAGGAGGGATGCAAAGCAGCAGGGAGGGGGAGTGTGTGTGTGTGTGTGTGTGTGTGTGTGCAACGCCGGCTTGACACCCTCCCTTTTTCCCCCATAAGGAGGGTCTGCCAGCTCAGGAGTGGCACAGCCGAGCGCAAGTCCTGCCTCCTTCCTCCTTCCTCCTCCTCCTCCTCCCAGATGTTCCCTTGTGTGCAGCCATCTGTTGAGCTCCCTCCTCCCTCCTCCTGCGGGGACGGGGGCAGCCCGCTTGCCCGGCCAGCTGCACGCCTTGGACGAGAAGGAGGAGGAGGAGGAGGAAAAAGGAGGAGGAGGAGGGAAGAAGGGGACACCCGGCCCCAAGCCTCGCTGCTGCCGGCTCCCGGCGGCGCCCGCTCCCCGCCGTGGGAACCCGCGCTCCGCGGCCGCCCCGCCGTGGGAACCGACCCCCGCCTCGGTGAGTGCCCCCCCCCGCCGCCCCCCATCCCCTCGCCGGTCCCGGTGAGTTCCTGCCCGCCGCCCCCCAGGCCCCTCCCCAGTCCCGGTGGGTCCCTCCTTGCCTCCCCCCATCCCCTCCCCAAACTCGCAGGGTGTGCAGAGCCCCAGGATGTTGCAGTCCCCCTCCCCCCCCCCCGCCCATCACCCCCAAATTCTCTTTTTTTGGGGGGGGGTGGGGTCGCTGGGTAGGAGTGGGCTGAGCCTCGCCGGGGATGCGCAGGGCCAGCCCTGGGGGTGTCTGCTGGGGAGCCCCCCCAAACCTCCGAGTGTGAAAACTTTTTTGGTGTGATGAGTTTGCCTTGCATGGGGGCTCAGCGGTGCGGGGGGTGGCGGGGGGGGGTGGGGGGTGGCGGGCATCGGCTGCAAAACGCCTCGAGTAGGTTTGGGGGGAGGACAGAGATCTCGGATGGAGTTAAACTACTTTCCCACACACACACCTCTGGCTTTGCCAAAGGGGGGATTTTGGGGTGCAGCGGGTGCGTACGAGCCGCCCCCCCCCCCCCCCCGCCCCGCCTCCATCCCGGCTCCCTCTCCCCAGAGGATGAAGAATCTCCAGCCGGGATCTCTTCCCTCTTTCCTTCACTCCCCCCCCCGGTGGAATGGTGCTTTGTAGAGTGCTTGGGATTGCCACGGCTGCAAAGTAATCCGAGCAGCAGCTGGAGGCTCCGCACCGCCTCCCGTGCCAGGCTTCGGGGCTTTGATTTCACACAGGGCTCCCTGTCTCCCCTCCTCTCCCCCCCCACCCCTTCCCCACTCCCCCTTTTCCCGGCCCTCCCCTTCCAGCACGGCGGAGGGGGAGAGAAGAGGAGAGAGGGCTTTTTTTTTTTGGTCGGGTTGTGGTGCTGGGAGGCTCGCAGCTCGCCCAAGGTAAGGGGAAAAAGGAGAAGGGAGGGGGATAAAGCTTAAAGGGGGGGGGGGGTCACCTGGATGGGGTGAAGAGGCTGGAAGGTGCAAAGGGGGGGGGGGGATGTTCTCCCCCGGGTTGCAGAGATAAAGGCAAGGCAAAGCACCCTGCCTGGGAATTTCCCATGCCTGTAAATGGATTAAGCTGGAGGGGAAGGTGTGTTAGGGGAGGGGGGGGGGGGGGGCGGGGGGAGGAAGGGAGAGGAAGCAGACCAAGATTTATTTGTTCTCTTATTGGGGAAAAAAAAAAAAAAAAAAAGAGAGAGAGAAAGAAAGCTGACGGTTGTGACTTTTGAAGCAGGAGGTCAGAACGCACGGGGTTCCCCTGATAACGCACACACCCTGTAAACTTTTAGGCAGCTCCATGGAAACTTGTTATTAACGCTGCAGTCATTAAAAGGCGCAGACCACGGCAGATTTATTAGCCCAGTTAAACCACAACACGTGCCAGCTCTCTGGGAAACAAAAGGGTCCGTCAACTTTCCTCCTCCGCTTGGGATGCGGGAAGGCTGGGAGGAGGGCGGCGAGGACGGAGCTGGTGGCTTGTGTCGTGGGGAAGTGGCATCGCCGCCGTCAACCGACCCTCCATCGCGGTCAACGAACGTAAGTCGGTGGCAGCGAAGGCATTCGAGCCTGGGTGTAACGAGCTGACGGACGGCCAGCCACGCTGAGCTCACGGCGTTCATCCCGGCAACCGGGAGAGGAGCCTCCAGCCTCCCCAGTCGAAAGATATTTTTTTTTTTGCCCGGGTGTCTGCCATGATAAATCGGCTGCCGTTAGCCTGAATAACCGCATTCACTGAAGTTACAGTAGGAAACTTGTCTGGGTGGACACTGTGCCATTGCTCTGCAGAGAGCCTCCCCGTGCTGATGGCTGGCATTGCGCTGAAATATCGCATTGATCGCGGCTCTGAAGCTCATGGGGTTTTATTGGAGCGCGGGGGTTTTATCGGAGCGGTAGAGAGCAGAGCAAATACCGGGAGAAGAGGCTTTGGAAAGGCAGGGTTAGACCAACGCCTCGCCAGTCTCTCCGGGAATAAGGAGCACGTTGGATGTGTTAGATGCTGAAAGGACCGGAGGGAGCCTGGTACATCCCTGGGTGAATCTGCAGCCCAAACTTGGCCGGCTGCTGGCCGTCGGCGGTGGGTTAGTGTCTGCCACCGCGCTGGCACAGGGCTCGTGTCCCTGCTCAACCCACGGGAGCCAGTCCCCATCCTGGAGAGGACACGGGAGGTGCTGTGGGTTATAAATGGCCCATCGAGGCCCTGACCTGTGCTCAGTCGTCGCCCGGTCCCTCTCCGGAGGCGGTGGGTGCGCGGAGTGAATGGTGCTCGGCACCAGGGCGGGGGGGGAGGCAGGATGTTGGGTGGCAGCACCCAGACGGGTTTTCCCTTGCAGCATCCTGGAGCGGGGAGACGCTGCTGGTTTGTGAATGAATTTGAGCAGCTGCTGGCGGAGGCAGCAGCGGGGGGAACAATTACAAAACGCCCGGAGGACGTGAGGGACATCCCAGGGGACATTAATTTCTAGCGGCGAAGTGGACTGGTAAGGGAAGGCTGCGGGGTCGGGGTGAGGGGTCTCCTGCACCCCTGTTCTTTAAGATTGAGTGCAAGGAATAAAGCAGCATTGAACGGATGGGAGGGAACAGGGAGAAAAAGCTGTAAAATAATAAAAAAAAAAAACACGCAAAAGTTACTCTTTTTTTTTTTTTTTTTTTTTTTAAATATAGGAAAAAGCATCCTGTGCTCTCCCAGCCCCGCAGTGACCAGTAGTGTTTGCCACCCCGGTGCGAGACAGAACTGGGAAAAAAAGGTGAGCCACCGTCTTCCAGAGGTTTAGAGTTTTCCCTCCATCCCTAACTGCCTTTCCAACCCCCCCACTCTTTCACTCTCTTCTCCCTCCTCCTCCTCCCTTGTCAGCTGGCTGGTGGGGAGAAGGAGAGGCTGGAGGGTGGGATAAGACAAGGCATCCTTGTCCGGCAGTCCTCCTGACCCCCGGCACCCCCGGGCCCTGCGTGGTAGCCGCAGCGCTGGCCGCCTGGCAGGCTATCAAAAGAAACTTCCGAACGCTGGGATGTTGAGGGCCGGGAAGAGATAAAGGCTGGCTCGAGCAAGCCGTTTCTTGCCTTAAAACTTGTCACCTGGACCTATCGAGGCGAATGTATGAACGGCTCAGCCATTCGTTGCCGGGGAGCCTTGAGATTTTCACTTGTACTGCAATTTTTTTATACATATATATATATTTGATTATTTTTTTTCAATTTCCTGGGAGTTTCCATCATTCCTTCTTGGAGTATTCCTGATGTGCATTGGCGAGGGAAGTTGGGGAGAAGGAAATACGTGCTCTGAGAATCACACACACCCCCTTCCACCCCACACTCCCCCCCCCCAGGCTTGCAGACTCTGCAGGAGATTAAACCAACCTGGCTGCCTTAAGCACGGGACATTCCTGCCTTGCATTAACCAGGCTGGAAATCTGCCTGTCGGAGCGGTGGCAAAGTGGAAAAAAAGCGCTTGTATCTTTGCCGTCGCTGAGCAGAGGGCCATGTGCTGTGTGTAATGTCTTGAGTGCCGGCGTCTGGGGGCTTTCTTTTCCTTCCCCTTTCCTCCCTCCTACTTCTCTTTAGCTGGCCGTGTATCTGTGATGCTCCCTCCTCTCCTTTCCCCTGGTTCTTGCCCGGCAGCTCAAGCTCAAGGGTGGGGAGAGAAATACGGACCTTTTTTGTTTTTTGACTTTGAATAAGATAACCCCCATCAGGAAAAAACAGAGACGTAAAGGCAAAGCCCTGCTGTGGCAGGTGGGTCAAACCAGATGTGATTCCTCACCCCCATCACACCTAAAGTGACAAATGTGCGATTTGAGGAGCGATTGAAGGAGCTGGGACTGTTTGGTTTGAGGAAGAGGAGGCTGAGGGGAGGCCTCATCACTCTACAACTACTTGAAAGGACATTGTGGAGAGGCTGGTGCTGGTCTCTTCTCACAGGTAATTAGCGATAGAACAAGAGGGAATGGCTTCAAGCTGCAGCAGGGCAGGTTTAGGCTGGACATGAGGAAAAAATTCTTCCCAGCAAGAGTGGTCAGACCCTGGAATAGGCTGCCCAGGGAGGTGGTGGAGTCACCATCCCTGAATGTGTTTCAGATTCGTTTAGATGTGGTGTTGGGGGATATGGTGTAGGGGAGAACTTTGTAGAGTGGAGTTGATGGTTGGACTCGATGATCCCAAGGGTCTCTTCCAACCTAAATGATTCTATGATTCTAATGTGCGCAGAGTTCTCCAAGTGGGGCAGGACACGTCCCTGACCCCAAAATCGCCCATTTTCCTCCCATCCTTGAGAATGAGATGTCTGTAGCAGGGGGGCATGGCGAGGCCAAGCTTCACTCGGCAGGGTGGAGGAGATCTTTCCTCCAAATCCCTTTAATCCCAGTGCAAAAACTCAGTTCCCACCCAAAGTGCAGCCCCTGTATCTACCCAGGATCGAAGCTTTGCCACCTCTTGCGTGAGTTCTCCAATTCTGAACTTGTCCGGTATCATGTACTGGGGGAGAGCATTGGTCTTATGGACTGTCCCTGAAGGTCCCACAGTGATGTCCCTATCTCTGTGTTCGCAACACGGTGACCTCCCCTGGCTTTGGGGGAAAGAACGGGGTGCAAGGGGCCAGCACCGTGTAGTCCATACAGAGGACACATATGAGGATGCTGTAATTTGGGAAGTCTTACTCTGCTGGTTAGGTAGAGTGAAATCAGGTCAAATTGGGTTAGGAGGTGGCTTAGTACAGGATTAAACGGTAAAGGAAGATGGTTGTGTGTGTCCTGGGTGACTTGTGGCATCTCCATGGCATGGCAGGAGTGTCACAGAGCTGCGCCAAAAACAAAGGGACAGGGATGGGGACAGGATGGAGGCAGGGGAGGTGAGCAGCATGGGTGGGTAGAGGTCCCTGGAGAGGCAGGTCTGCTGTTGGCAGTCAGGGCTTAGAGCCCGCAAAACTGATTTGAGAGGTGCTTAGATATTTCTCTAGCACAACCACCTTCCCTGACGTCCCTTTCCATGTCCCCCAGCCTGGGTGCCCGTTTTGCAAAGGGCAAAGCAGGGCTGGTGTCCCCAGAGTGTCCAGGCAAGGCAGAAGCTGGACATGGTGCACGAGGACAGTGGTGGCATTTGGTTGGACCAGTTGTGGCAGCAGTGGCATTGGCAAGGGGCTTCTCTGGGGTGAGACCAGGGTGCCTTGGCTTGTGCTCCATTCACAGTTAAACTGGTGAGATTTGAACTTGGAGATGGCACCCCCATCCCCACACAGGAATGAAGACCTCTTGGTCCTGGGGTTAGTCAACCTTAAGGTGTCAGGAGGGAGACTGAGGCACATGAATGGGGACTCGTGGTAACATCAGTGAGAAATGGGTCCTGCTGGGGATGTGGCTCTCCAAAACTACTTTAGATGATCTTTGTCTCCAAGACCCCATGCCAGCCAAGAGGGACTGGAGGATCCTGTGCCAGGGAAGGGAGGCAAAGAGCTCAGGAGATGCCACAACATCACATCCCTGGGGCAGCTGAGCAGCATCTGGGCTGGGAACAGCGGTGGGGATGACGCCCTGCTGATAAACCCTTTGTCAGCTTTACCCAGACCCCCTTCCCCTCCCCAAATTCCCCCTTCCCAAATCTTCTTGGAGACCTGCTGGGCGTAGCGAATGTCTCATGTGCTTCGCCGGGGTGGGGGCAGCTCCTGAAGCTCCAGCTGATGCTCCACCGAGATATTTTGCTGGCGTTCATTGTTCGCAGCGTCATGTTGCAAGAATTATTTGGGCAGGGGGGAAGAAAGGCCGGGAGGGGAACGAGACGGGAGCCTCCAGCTGTGCTGTTTGCAACAATAACGGCCAGGATTGTATTTATTATCTCCTCGGTGGAGGGTCTGCAGCTGCACGCTGAGAGCCACAGGCGGCAAAGAGGCCCAGAGATTATTGCGCATGAAAAAAATAAAAAAACAACACAAAGCCACAAAAATAAATAAAAAGCCCACAAAGAAGCCATGGGCCAGCTGGGGCGATGCCGAGGGGCACCCAGCCTAGCGTTGCCTCCTCGCTTTGCTCTCGCCTGTTGAAGCCAGCAGCCCCGCAGGGCTGATAAGAGAAGGGAGGTCGGGAGCTGCTGTGTTTCAGAGAGCTAAAGCTGCATGGAGTCCTCCTAAAATCCTTCTGCCAGGGCTGGAGGTGTTGCCCAGCTGGGGGGGAAATTCTTTTCCCTCTTCTTTTTGCATGATTTCAGGCAGTGCTGGCTGCCTCTGCTTGCTGGGACCAGGCACAGCACCGTGACCAAGACATGCCATCAGAGGCAGCGTTTGGACACCTGGTTTGCAGCCACCTCTGTTTTAAGGAGAAAGAGCTGGAAAGCCCTTAGAGATACAGGATGATGGGGCTGCTATGAGCTATTCGCTCCTGCGTCTCACCTGGAAGGACAGAGGCATCACACAGAATCACAGAATGGTTTAGGTTGGAAGAGACCTTAAAGATCCTCTAGTTCCAACCCTCCGATCTAGTTCCAGCCACCCTGGGATGTATCGCCTTCCCCTGGCACCGTCCCTCCTCTCTCTTCCTTCCTTCCCCCTGCCCAGCTCATCCTCTCCAGGGGAACCTATCCGTGCCCATCCACACAGCGTGGTCCTTCTGCAGCTCAAACCAGCCCACCGGGGTGGCTGGAATCAAACTCCACTGGGGATGCGGGGTACATCCACAGACGTTGTGCCTTTCCCTCATGGACCAGGCAGCTGCTGGTGGGTCCTTGCAACCTGCGCTCTCCTGGGGTGGGATGTGGCATCCCAGGGACACGCATGGCACGTGGCATTCCCCAGCTGGCCACCGTGATCCGGCCGAGCAGCTCTATTATCAGTTAAAACCACGAAATGTCCAGCATGGACAGGAGGTTTCCTCTCCCCGTGCTGCACCTCTTAACGTTTCCCACTGGCCTGGCGTATGGTGTTGGTCCCAGAGTGCATTCCTCTTGAATTATATCATGTCTCCAGGAGCTGCAATGCTACAAAAAAAGTATCGTTGTAGCAGGAGCTGGGATAGGAACCGCCTGGGCTTGGGGGTCAAGTGTGGGAGAGCATTGTCAAGGGCTGAGGCGATGGGAAAAGCTTGCTAGGGTCATTTTAGCTTTCAATAATTGACCTGCTAAGAAATACGGCCCTGCCTCAGGTGTTTTATGCTTTAAAAAATCATGTCAGCTGGTTGGCTTTCTTAGCCTGATGCCAGGAACGGTTGGAGAAGGGGGGGAAGCACGTGCAACCCCAACGTTGTAGATGTGATCCATCATTTTTAAGTCAATCTTTTGCAAAGGGGGATGCAGCCCCGAAGAAGGAGGGTTTAATGCTACCAAGGTTCCTGCTGTGATTTGGGTAAAGCCTGGGGACTCGCAGCCTCCCTCCGTGCATCATGGCGAGCCCTTGGGCATCAGGGATGATGGATGGGGATCTGCTGGTGGCTTTACCAGGTCCCTCTACAGCAAAATGCGTTAGGGCTGGTGTAAAACTAAGGTGTAAACCTCTCCCTTTGCTACACTGAAGGGCTGGTTTGTAAACCTATTTGTGCCAAAATAACTCCTCTGCAATGGAGACCTCCTGTTCTGGGATGTGTTGCTGGGTTTATGATAAAGATCCTGTTTGGGCTGAGTTTGAGGCAGTTGAGAAAATATTTGTGTTCCTGGCTGAGATGAGGTCTGTGTTAGGCTCAGCGAGTGTCGGGACAGAGAGACCTCCACCTCCTGGAAAAGCTCATGGATAAAAAGCAGAGAGGATGGATGGGAAGCAGGAGCTTTCAGGGGGTTAAAGGTTTTGGGGTGGTCACCCCTGGGGTAATGCTGCAGCAGGAGAAAGCCCTGAGCTCCTGCATCCCTTGTGGACACCTTGTTTGATCCCGTACCTCCCGGACTGCTGGGAACTACTGGTGAGAGTCCAGCACAGGCCACAAAGATGATGAAGGGACTGGAGCATTTCTGTGCTGCAGAAAGGCTGAGAGCCCTGGGGCTGTTCCGCCTGGAGAAGAGCAGACTGAGAGGGGATCTCATCAATGCTCAGCAAGAGCTAAAGGGTGGGTGGCAGGAGGATGGGCCAGACTCTTCTCAGTGGTACCCAGTGACAGGACAAGGGGCAACGGGTACAAACTGGAACATGGGAAATTTTGTCTGAACATAAGGAAAAACTTCTTTACTTTGAGGATGCCAGAGCCCGGGAACAGGCTGCCCAGAGACGTGATGGAGTCTCCGTCTCTGGAGACATACAAAACCCACCTGGACGCGTTCCTGTGCCACCTGCTCTGGGTGACCCTGCTCTGGCAGGGGGTTGGACTGGGTGATCTCCAGAGGTCCCTTCCAACCCCTGCCATTATGTGATTCCGTGAACCGGTGTGTGGCTGCCGATGCTCCCAGTTTGAGTGGTCCTGCAGCTGGCGTAGCCGGGAGGCAACGGTGGGGCCGGGATGCTCACATCCCCTCTGCTCCCAGTGAGCCCCATGAATCCGTAGGGCTGCTGCCAGGAGGTGCCACGCTGCGCCGACGCCTGCCTTTCCCTGCCCTCAGCCGCTCCGGAGGCTCGGCAAACTTCATTTCCTTTTGGGAACGCCTCCTCCGGGCACAAGTACAGCTCGGTGTGAGGCTGGCGAGAAAAATTGCTTTCAAAAAGCCACGGGAGGCCGTTTCCCCCACCTCGAATAAAACTGCCATTAACGTGAGAGCTTCCTGGGCTGAGCGGGGACAGGGGATTTTTGTGCAAAACCCTGCTGCGGCTGTGATTTAATTCCTAATTTGCCCATGCTGGAGGTAGCGCCGACTTTTTCCCACTTGAGGCGAAATTCCCGGGAGCTGGGCTGCTGTTTGCTTCCAAGATGCAGCTTTTCGAGGCACGTAGCTCTCAGGGCGGCAGAAATTGTCCATATTTCAGCCGCGGATGTAAATCAGCTGGAACTTGCCGTATGGGCTGGCAGACCTGCCCTCACAGGTTCCCTTTGGTCAGAGCCCAAAACACACCGCACCTTGATTTCCTCCTTGAGGGGGGATGAGGGGTGCCGGGGGGGGGGGGGGGGGGGGGGCGCGGGGAGGGGACGGATTGCATAAGTGGAATAAACTATTAGCTGTTTAAACACGAGGATGATAAATTACCCATGGCGTCTTGCAAAGCAGATGGGATTTGTGACATTAACAGTTGGAGCAAAGATTATTTTAATAGGGTTCTCCATTTCTTTTTAACAGAAAGGATTATTTTATTTTTTTTTTTTTTACTTTAAAGGAAAGTTTCCTTTTACTTTAAAGGAAAAAAATAGAGCAGAGGCTGTTTCAGCTGAGCAAGACATGTCATATGTTTGAAAACAAACCCATAGTGGGAAGCTGTAGGGTTTGGAGGTGCTGGGTTCCCTCTTAATCAATCCCATATGTCTTCTCTGCAGCCCATGTGGTGGATCGAGGGGCTTTTTCGTTTTGGTTTTGGGATTATGAAATGTGTCTGATGCTTAACAACTTGGCTTTGCTCTCGCTGAGCTTCTCTATCCCGTCCCCTGTAATGTCTATGAAAATCTCCCTGAAGGATGGAGAGAATCAGTGGGATGCTGGTTAATCATTGTGGTTTTGGCTCAGCAGTTTCTCTGTGTCCGGAGCTGAGAAAAGCGAACTGAGATATTGGGAAAATGAGGAATGACGTCTTGTTTTTGCCTTCCTTGGCCATTCTGTCTGTCCACACCCCAGATTCCATGGGGTTTTTTTTTGTGAGATTCAAATCTTGCAGAGATAGACTTGATGCAGAGCAATGTGGTTCTTGTCCGGATCTGTGAGCAGCATCTCATAGAATTTTAGAATTATAGGATGGTTTGGGTTGGAAGGGACCTTAAAGATCACCTAGTTCCAACCCCTCTGCCATGGCCAGGGACAACTCCCACTAGACCAGGTCTCATCTCTCTTTATGGCAGTTTGGTCCTCTCTTCGAATCACTTGATCAGGGACAAAGCTCCCTGCAGAGCAAAGAAGCCACTGGTTCAAGATCTGCTTGTCTTGGCTACCTCCTGTGATGCCTGGTGACCCACAGGTCAGAGAGGAGAAATCCCATCCTGAGCCCACCCATCCCCATCATGCCACACCCCCGGCCTGCCTTAAATACAACCCATGGCCCTGCATTGAGGGAGGAGAGGCGACTTTTTCTTTCTGTCCCCAATTTGGTGCCTATTGCATATTTTTCTTCCATAGCCTGGTAATGTAGATTCTTGATACCACTGGGTTAATTACTTGCTAACAACTCCCCCTTTGGTGGTGGGGCTCTTGACTGAATGCCGAGGAGGTGCTTTTACATCCATTATTAGAAATCATTAAAGTGGAAAGGAATTCATAGGTTCTCCTTTTCTCCTTTTCTCCTTTTTTCTATTTTTTCTATTTTTGCTTCTTTTTTCCTTCTTTTTTTCCTTCTTTTTTTCCTTCTTTTTTTCCTTCTTTCTTTTTCCTTCTTTCTTTTTCCTTCTTTCTTTTTCCTTTTTTCCTTCTTTCTTTTTTTTTTTTCATTCCCTGCATTTAATTCTGATCTGCAGGATGATTTTAGCTCCTGTTCAGGCCCTCACTGTCTCTTTACATTGAGCCATAAAGGCTAAAGCCACTGTCCCAGTGGCTGAGTTTCCCCCCATCCAATTGCTTGCACGAACTGGTGGGGGAAATAGGGTGAGGAGAAGGCGAAGACTGGATTGCACATCCCCTTCTCTATATCCTGATGGGTAGTTGGGGATGGCTCTGCTCTCTAAGCAGATAAAACCACCAGTGTGAAGTGAAGGGTGATAACTTATCACCCAAAAGTGACTTGTGCAATGGCTCCTGATGGAGGGCGCCATGAATCCGAGCTGAATTTAGAAGAGCCAAGGGACTGATTCTCATCCTGCTGCCACTGACACCAAGAGTAACTCCACTGAACTCCCCCAAACCCATCTAAGCAAATGCTAAAACCTAAGTAGCAGATACTTCTTGGATTCTCATTAGCTCTCCTCTCCTTAAATCCAAGAAGTCACAAACACTGCGTATAAAACCAAGACCAGTATTTGCAAAGCATACCCCCAAACCAGCAAAAAACCAAAAAATAACAAATGGGTCAGAAAGCCCCCTTCCCACTTACACCAGAACTCCTTTGTGAGGAAGCACTAATTGGTTTAATAAGCTTTGTAGAGGGGGGTAGGCACAATTATTTGCTGCATGCATGTGGGGACCCCTTCTGCAGGGAAGAGCCGGTCTGAAGCAGGCAGAGCAAGAGCCTGGATGACCTTTACTTTCAATGGAGAAAAAAAAGAAAAAAGAGAGTAACCTTGTCGGCAGCAGTTTCTTTATCATGTGAGGGGTGTGTGCCTGCAAGTTAAGGGATTAATAGTCTCTGGTTGTAGGCTGGTTTGAGGCAGTTTTGCTGTCTGCTCGCGCCGGCGCGTGGGATCTGGAGACCGGTCTGCGATTGCCTCTGTGGCCTCATTTGGACTCAGCCCGGGAGAGTCCGCGCTGGAAAAGTGTAGCTGTTGCTAGCGTTGTGCTTTAGTCGCTAATTATTCCTATTTTACAGAATAATTAATGGGGGGAAAAAAAAAAAACCAAACACAAAGAGGTCTCTGAAGCACTTCTGTTGTGGGAGAAGCAACTCAAGAGCATCCTGGTGCTCCAGAGCAATCTGCTGGAGCCACCATCCCAGCTGCCTCTTGGAGCCTCCCGAGTATTTAAAGAGAGAAAGAGCCAACTATCTCTTCTTTTTTTTTTTTTTTTTTCTTTTCTCTCCAGTCTGGAGGATTTATGGCCTCTGTCATAACCTATGCAGCTTGTTTCGCTTTCCAATAGCTTTCCCTTTCCCCTGCCCCCAATTAGTGAATGCAGCCAAGTGGGCTTTGTGGGCCTTGCTATAAAGGCTTTGCTGTTTTTCACTTGGCTGATGCAAGAGACAGAAGACAATCCCCAGCTTTTCCCCCTGATGAAATATTGTCGCTGGTAAGGATGTTGTAAAGGGTGTTGAAGGAGTTGCAATTCCATCGTGCTTTGCTGGAGCAGCAACTCTATTTGGGATAGGCAGACTCCAGCCCTTCCTTTTTGCGTCTTTCCTTTAAAGGTTGCTCTATTTGTTGTTAATCCAGAATTAATCCAGCAGCACATCGGCAGAAAAAAAAAAAAAATGGAAGTTACCAGGATCTGTTCAGCGAGACATGAAGGGATTCATGTCATACCTGATCTGCTCTAATGGTGGGCTGCTGTTGAAAAGATGGGTCCTCTTTTCCCCATTCCTGTGTCAGAGCTGGTAACCCTGTGGCTGGGCAGGTGGATTTGCTGGAAAACTGACCCACCAAAGGGGGGAAAGGAAGAATAGGGTTTTTTTTGTTGGATGAGTGAGTGGAACTGATTCATCCTGGGTGCAGCTAGTTGCTGGGTGAGACTTGGGTTTGGAAAATGCAGCCAGGGATGGAGTAGGATGCAGTACCCCAGGGAGGCTGGGCATCCTGTTCCACCATGGACAAGGGAGAGATGGGGCATCTGCAAGGATAGGTCTGGCCTTAGGTGGGTTTCATCCCCTTCTGGAGCAATTTCTTTCTCTTCACCCCACCACAGAGACAACCTGGGATTTCTGCACTTCTTACTCACGTACCTTAAGCTTCGTTGGGTGACTTTAGGTCTTCAGCCCTGACTCCAGCTGCATTTCAGCCGACGCTTTGCCAAGTGGCATGTTCAGGGAAGCTGAGGGTTGCAAGTGTGAAGAACAGGGCTGGCCGTTTCCTGACTCCATCAAACAAAGAACTTTCAAACACCTCCCGCTTTTATTATTTTTTAATTAGTCCTTGATTTTTGGCTATAGGGATTTCCAGCTTGGTGGTTGCCAAGGCAACCGGAGGTAGTTCAGGTAGCATCTTCTTCATCTCCGCATTCCAGAGGGGGGGACCAGTCCCTGAGCAATGGGCTTCCATCCAAGGTGGGGCGTGTTAGCACATCTCCATTGGGTCAGAACGAGGTGGCAAAATCTCAGCTGTGGATTAGGGAAGACTAGTGAGAAAAGTCTTTAAGGAAGCAGAGAAGGAGGAAATCAAGTGCAATGAGAAGAGTGAATTTGCAACAACACAGTGACAGGACTTTCCTCCCTCCCACCTCCCCAGCCATCAGCTGAGACCTAGCTTTCCTCTGCAGCCTGGTTTTAAAATCAAATTTTACCATTTTTTTTTGGCAGAGAAATCTCAGTGTGAGGTTTCCACCTGGGTCCTGCCACGTGATGGTGCTGGGGATGAGCAGAGGAGGGAGGAGGTGTCGGGGCATCTGCAGGCTTAGGGAGAGATGTGGAATTTGGAGGAGAAGGCTGGCACCCTGCTGGTGCTCCATTAGCCACCACTGTGTCTCCTTGGGGTTGTCTCAGGATACTTGGCCCGCAGAAAGGACGAGCAAGGTAGAAAGACAAGAGCCCTGCGGCCACTCTGGGCACCTGAAATGTGGGGGATGATGCTGCACCCCCAGCAGCTCCTGTTGAAATCAGTGGGTATAACGAGCCCTCCAGAGCTGTCAGGTGGCCAAAATTTGTCCTTGGGATCTCTCCACACCACAACAACCATAGAAAAGAAGAGGTCATGGCTGAACCATCCTGAAAGGAGGCTGTTTTCTCCAGGTGGCTTTCCCCTCGCCATCCCAGGTGATGGGGCTGGTGGTTTCTGGCCCGTGGTGTTTCCTCCAGGTGAATCTCCCCAGTGCTGCAGGAGGATAACTCATCTTCCTTTTACGAGGGGATGCCTTGGCTTCCTGCCTTTATCAACAGAGCAGCTCGTAGGCAGCAATCCAAAGGCAATTTGATGCGGTTTCAAATGCACGCTGTACACAGATGAACTGTAAATGCCTGTGGCATGTTTCTTTCCCCATTTCAAAGAGCACTATCGATTGCGCCATATGATGATGAAGCATGCCTGTACCTGACTAAGCTCTTCGTTGATTATCTAGCAATGCAGGAGTCTTTTTTGTAGACTAGAAGATGACCAGTGCCTTTATTTCTCTTATCTTTTATCATAGATATTGGCCAAGGGGCTTGTTATTGTGTGAATGTTTCATGTTGCTCCGTGAGGGAGTCTTTAACTGGTGGTAATGGATTGCATCTCATCTGCTAAGCAATTGCAGAGCCAGTAAGGGAGAATTTGGGGCAGTGCTGCGAGGAGGGAAGAGGCAATAGATGCTGTGCAAGTACCTAAGCTGAGCTTTGCGTGCTGCATTTCAGCTGCATAAAGTTTCATGCTTGCTGCTGGCTGGAGCCATGGATGTTGCAGTGGGACTCGCTGTATCTGCTCACTTCTGGTGATCATTTTTGAGGCTGATCAGGAAGAGAATTCCCATGTCACAAGGAGCTTGAACAGCCGCATATCAAAGCCCAGCACTGGCTTTGATTCTCCTCTCAGTTCATAGAGTCATAGAATGGTTTGGGTTGGAAGGGACCTTTGAAGGTCATCTGGTCCAATCCCCCTGCCATGAGCAGGGACATAGAATCATAGAATGGTTTGCGTTGGAAGGGACCTTAAAGATCATCTAGTTCCAACCCCACTGCCATGGTCAGGGACACCTCCCACTAGACCAGGTTGTTCAGAGCCCCGTCCAACCTGACCTTGAATATTCACAGTGATGGGGTATCTCCGTCCTGGGCAACCTGTGCCAGTGTTTCACCACCGTCACTGTAAAAATGTTTTTCCTTATATCTAATTTGAATTTCCCCTCATTTAGTTTAAAACCATTACCCCTTGTCCTATTGGTACAGGCCCTGTTAAAATGTTTGTTCCCAGTTAAACTAGGACTTTGGAGATTGCCCTCTTGCTTTTCTTCAGGTGGCCCATCAGGAGCCCACGAAGGTCTTAGCAGTGCTCAGAAAGCCAAGTCTCACACTGATGTGTTTTGGACGGCTGGGGTCTGATCCACACCCCCACCAGAGTCAATGGGAAGCCATGAGGAACTGAGCTGGGTTTTTGAAGAAGAAGTTAGGAGGCGCTTTTCTTGTTGAGAGATGAAGTGGGAATAGCCACTGGGTGGGATTTGGGAGAAGAAATACCAGTAGACTGAGCTGACACTAACGCAGGTACTTCCCTGTATGTGAGATATTTAACATTTGGGATTTTGCTTTTTGAGTTCCCAAAGAGCTCCCCACTGCCCTAATCTCCCCTGGTAATAAAGCATTTCAGTGTGTTCCAAATGCAGCTTCATGAAAAAAATGTAATTTTTAATTTAGGAGGGACTGAAGAAGGGAGCAAGCTATGGTCTGTCCGCACAGAACGAGAGGGGATCAGCCTTGATGCCATTAGGAAAGGGATATCTGGAATTGTGTCTGCAGAAAGGAGCACTACCCCCTGCGTTCCCTCTGCACACATATGTGTCTTCTCAAGAAATAGTCAAGATGGGCTGGGACTAGGGCTCATCTTACTGATTTTCTGTTGTTTCTGTAGAATAATGGACCCCGGAGGATTGCGTGTTGGCCATTAGCAATGCTTTGGTTGCAGGCTCTTTGGCCAGAGTCCCAATCTCTGCTCTCTATTTGCAGGAGGTCTGGGAGTTACCACCAGCCCACTTGTATCAGTGATCAGGACAATATTTTTGCAACGCTTTTCCCCCTTTGCACTTCTTCTGCACATTGGCACGTAGTCCCTGGGTTGGTCTCCTGGGAAGGAGAGCAGGGCCAAGAAGACCACGCTGAAAAGGGAGAGAAACTGCTGCCAAGGGGTGGGTGAGGGAAGATGAAGTGTGAACTTCTAGGAAATGGTCCTGGGAAGGTGCATGGGCTGGGGGGAAGGCAGCTCAGCCAGATCAAAGGCTGTGTGGGAAAGTTAATGGAAGGAAGTTAATGAAGTGGTTTTAAACAGCTGCAGGAAAGGTGAGAATGGGGGGGGGGGGAGCTGAAGTGGCGATGGGAACACGTGTTTAAAGGGGATTGGGTTTGGGGTTTTTTTTGGCTAAATGAGTGCTTGGCATGTGAGTCTCTGTTTATCGCCAGCAGCGTAGCCATAGAGTTGTGCTGATGGGTCTGCTTGCCTGGTTTGGTGGGAGTTTTTGTTGCCGGCCTCCTGGAGACCATTTGTGAGGCATTGAGGAGCCATCACCCATGACTGCAGTTGGAACCAGCGAGGACAGCTCTTGCTGCCTCTGCTGACCTGTGGGATGCTGGCATGCTCCAACTTACCCTCCCCAGAGATGCAGAGCTGAAGCTTTTTTGGCTGGCTCTTGAAATCACACAGCTGCTGTTGCCCACAGTTGTGCAGAGGACTTGTTACGATGTGATCTGAAGAGGTCCAGCCAAGCTGGAGAGGTGCACGTCAGCTCTCTTCCTTCCTTGACTACGGCAATGGAGAGACAGAAACCTCTTAGATGGAGGATGGTTAAACCCAGAGGGGTGGAGAGAGCTCCTTGCTTGCTGGCATTGTTAATCAGAGAGAATACTTAATGTAATTAGCAAAGACTCCCCAGAGGCTCCATATGAAACAAATTGGCACTCTCCACTCAATGACTGTGCAGGAGGCTGGGGCCACCACAGCAGAGTCTGGGTTAGACTGAGCAGTTCATGGTTCCTCTGCTCCAGCACCAGCCCAAGGAGGGTGGGTTTGAGCCACCTGATATAAAGCAATGATCTTATCTACCTAAACGCTTCTAAATTTGCATCTGAAGTCTAAGCAAGGGAGACATGCTGGCCATTTGGCCAGTAGATAGCTAGCCTTTCTAGCCGTTCATCCTGGATGATGTTCTGATGATGCCATTATCTTTGTCATCTATAAGAAATTTGAAGAGAGGTTTGGTTTTTCCTTTCTTGATAAGGGTTTTGGACGCCTAAGGCTCCCACTGGGTGCACAGCCTACATGATTTCTCCAATGCAGGGTCTGGAACCCGGAGCTCCCAAATCTCACATGGATGCCCTGATATGAAGACCTCTGTGTGCTGAAGTTCGCCAGGCTGTAAAATGACTCAGGGTTTGAGCTGTCATTTAGCTTCTTCCATGGTCCAGCCAAAAGGATGCCTGTTGGATAGGTCTTGCTTGAAGGCAGCCTACTGTCCTTACAGTGAATTTCCAGTTGTGTCAACTTCATTATATCTGCAAAGACTGTTAGCCCAATATTTTTTTCTCCATTAAATTTGCAATGGGGCTTGCAATATGAGAGACAAAGTGGAGGACATCCCTGCTATTTAAGGGTATACTTAATTTATCCCTTTAGAAAGACAGAGGAGAAGACTGCACAACTCAAACTGTTACACATCTTCAGTTAAGTAACTTCTACAGCAATTAAATCTCTTTTCTTATTGTCTTGTTTTCCAGGTCAACAATGCAGTTCCTGGCCTGGTTCAATTTCCTGCTTCTCCTTCCTTGTTTTGGTACCACCAAAACCTGCTTCCCCGGCTGCCACTGTGAAGTGGAAAGCTTTGGTCTCTTTGACAGCTTTAGCTTGACCAAGGTGGACTGCAGTGGAATAGGCTCGCACATTGTTCCCGTCCCAATCCCTCTGGATACCTCCTACTTGGATCTATCATCAAACAAACTGGAAACAATCAATGAATCGATGCTTACTGGCCCTGGATACACCACCTTGGTGAGCCTTGACCTGAGCTACAACAAAATTGCCAAGATTTCCTCCACAACTTTCTCCAGGCTTCGGTACCTGGAGTCCTTGGATCTGAGTCATAACTCTCTGGAAGTCCTCCCGGAGGACTGTTTCTCCAGTTCTCCTTTGGGTGACATTGATTTGAGCAATAACAAGCTTTTGGATATAGCTATGGACATTTTTGCTTCAAAAGGTCAAGGAAAAGCCCTGAACGTGGATCTATCCAATAATATGCTCAGCACAATTACGAGGCACCATGAAAAGAGCATCCCCAACATCCAGAACTTAAATCTTTCTGGAAACAGGCTAACGTCTGTGCCAAACCTTCAAGGGATTCCTCTCCGATACTTAAATCTTGACGGGAACCCACTAGTCAAGATCGAGAAAGGAGACTTCACGGGGCTGAAAGATTTGATTCATTTATCCCTCAGTGGCCTGCGTGGCTTTGGAGAATTATCTCCTTACAGCTTCAAGGAACTACCAGCCCTCCAAGTTCTGGATTTATCCATCAATCCCAACTTGAAGTCACTGACTGCTGAAGTTATCTTTGGTCTGAACTCCCTACAAGAGCTCAACCTCTCTGGGACAGGTGTGTCATCCTTGCCAAAGACTGCGCTGAAATACCTGCCTTCCATCAAAAGCATCACCTTGGGGAAGAACATACAGTGTCTTAAGACCATCAAAGAAGGACAGTACCACCGACAAATCGGGCTGACCAAAAAAGAGGTCCTCAGTTGCCACGACAGCCACGGGTCTGTAGCAGCAGCGCCTTACGTTTCGTGATGAAAGCTGGGGAGAAGGGGTGGGGAAGGCAGGGCGGGGGGCCGTGGGATTTGTACAGGTGTCGGACTGAGATGGCTTGCAGTGTGCCTTTTGTAAAACTGTCAATAATTTATATATTTGTATATGCCAATACTTGATTGTTTGTGGATTTTATAAACTCTCGAATCCTGGTCCCACGTCATCTGCAGGGTCCCGATTTTACCGGGTGCATTGAGGTCCTGCACGCAGCCTGTTGGCTCCAGAGCGGTGATGCTGGACAACAGGGACCGAGCCGCTCTGCAGGTCCCAGGGCAGAACGGTCCGTCTGGAGCAAACCTTCATGCCCCGGACGCATTTGTAGGAGCAAAGCTACGTCTCACCAGAGCACACGCCAAAACGTACCGACTCCGTAGCTGCTTGCTTACAAACCAGTGCATCATCCTTTTTTTTTAATTATTACTCCCCAAGAAGTGCCTTCTGGTTGTTGCCTTCATTAGCAGCACCCTGTTCCCTGTCATGCACTTTCAGTCTTGAAGAAACATTTCCAGACCAACCTGAATACAGGGTACTCCTAATGTGCCGGTTTTTACATGTTATTTGCATAGGTGTGCAATGAACATTGAGGAAGTTGAGAACTTTTCCCACAATTTGCTCCCTGTTTTCCCATCTCTACCCTTTTCATGTCTAATTACTTTAGGTCCAACCTTGGCAACCTCCTGTCTTTCTAACCTTAGCGAGCCGTTGCTCAGAGCTGATGTGCAGCAGAGCAAGGGAAGCAGAGGGGTCTGCCAACAGCCACATCTCACCCAGGAACCAACGTCCAGTGAAGCAAACTGACTGAGTTGCGAAGTGAAGAGATCATGTAGCCGAGCTTAAAAAAGTAATTTTTAAAAAAAAAAAAAAATCCCTGTTCGCTTTCTGGGCAAGCTTGGAAGAAAACTTTGACAGGGATTCTCATCTTGACAACCTTATCTCAAACCAAGACGCAGACTCAAGAGGATGTGAGAGTAAGCTATTTCCACGCTGACGTTCCCCATCTGAACACAACATCTGTGACTCAGCTGGGCGCACGCGAGGCAATTTCCAGCACCAAAACGCTCCCCAGAACGTGCCAGGGGAAGAATTAGCACTGACGCCTGTGACCCTAGAGCGCTTTGCCTATCAGGGGAAAGATCTTGGGTTTTATTTTCCAGGGTTGTAGCTTTTTTCTTTCTCTCACACAGCTCCTTGGCTGCCGACTGAAATCTGATAAAAAGCCTGGTCCTCGGAGATTTGCTCATTTTTTCCTCCATTGCTGAAATGCTGGCAAAGCATGTCTTGTCCCTCTTCTTCTCCAGGCTAGGAGAAAGCAGGGGAAGGCAGCACAGCATGACTCAATGTCATGTGTGAAGCCCTGTTTGTAGGAGCTCCTGCAGTGGAGGTGTCTGCTGAGGACTGGTCCACATCTGGCACGCTCTTTCCTGGGGATGGGAAGGAACGTTGTGGATGGGGGTCCTGCTCGGGCTGATCTGCAGCTTGGTTTCTAAGCCCAGCCTTGCATCAGGGTGACCTTCAACGTTTGAAACTGATTTAGGGAGGTCCATGCAAAGGTGATGCAGACAGAAACCCAAACTACAACCCTCCTTAGAAGCGTTGGGAGGAGCTTAGACTTTGTCCTCGCGCCCCCAAAGGCCTTTGCAAATGGAAACCCTGTTTCCCAAAGCAGCTGTTTCTAGGGATGGTTGAAACCCATTGGGCCCATAAAAGCCAGAGTCAACACCTCACTTTGGATACTGAAATCCCTCTCCCACCTTTTTATCCATCTCCTTTTCAATGAGTTGTTCGGGGACCTCAGGGTGGGATTTTAACCCTTTCTTTCAGTGTTGGGGCTTTTACCCCTCTCCTGAGCCTTTGCGATGCTCAACCAGCCTTCACAATCATAAGAAATGTGTTGATTTTCTTAAAAAGGCAACGTGACTGCCTACAGGCCAGGATCTGGAGGGGAACAGCAACCAACTGCAGCGCAAGAGGGGGGCAGTTTGGGAGGAAAGGGGTGGTTTTTTTTAGCGGATCTTGCCTTTTTGAGAGAATTCTTTTCTGCTGGCAGAAAATGTAATTTTTAAAAAGAAAGTTGTTTAATTTTATAAGTCTGTACGTAGATGAAATGTTACAGGGATCGTATACTGTCAAAGTTACTGTCTTTGTGCCACTGTGGTAAGTTCAAAACCCAATGTGACAATCCAGTTGAAGACTGCAAGATTTCCTTGTGTAATCTCTCGCTAGCTGCTGGCTAAACAAGTCTTAGCAAAAGCTGGCAAATACCGTCGCTGTGTTAGTTTGTTGTTTTGGTTTTGGTTTTTTTTTTTAAAGAACCTCTGCAGCATTGTAAGGCTTTGTGATTACTCACAATATAATAAAGTGATTTGGAGGAGAATAAACCCAGATCCCCCGTATTTACTGCCTTAGCCCTGGGAAGGTGGCAGCTGTTGCTGGGTCCGAAGTGCAACGCGGCTTCTCTCCTTGCCTGGCTCAGCCCCACCAGCCTCAGGAGTGTTGTACCTCCTAACTAGGGGTGGCCTGCTGGCCTCCACATTGGCAGAAAGGCTTGATAACTTCACTGGCTGACTCAAAGGAAATTATGGACACGTGGCAGTGAAGCGGCACAAGAGTATCTGGAGCAAGTTTCCTGCTCCCGGATCTGCTCCAAAGCTTGTCAGAGACAGTGCAGGTCTCTTCATGGATTTGGTCAATCTGGGACACAGTCTGCTAGGGCTGAAAGGCTGGATTTGCCAAGCGGGTGATGTGGGGAGAGCCCACAACCTGTTTCATGAGACCATGGGGGGTGGGAGGAAGCGAATGGCACGAGGGCTAACGGCTTTACACTGAAAGAGGGGAGATGTAGATGAGATCTGAAGTAGAAATTCTTGGCTGTGAGGGTGGTGAGCCCCTGGACGAGGCTGCCCAGAGAAGCTGTGGCTGCCCCATCCCTGGAGGGGTTCAAGACCAGGTTGGACAGGGCTGGGAGGAACCTGGTCTGGTGGGAGGTGTCCCTGCCCAGGGCAGGGGTGGGGGAACTGGATAATCTTTAGGGTCCCTTCCAGCTCTAACCATTCTGTGATTCTATGATTCCATGATCCTATGATTCTCTGCACTCTGCCAGACTGCAGAGCTTTCATCAGTGAGATACACGTGGTCCAGCCTCAGCACCGCTCTCCGAGGAGCGGGGGCTGCTGCGTGGAGGGCTAAGAGCATGCAGAGCCATTGCAAGCAAAGAATAAATAGAAACATCTCAGGAGGGCTTTGCCTGCTCTTAAACAGAAAATTTAATTTTAAGCACTTCTCGGTGCTGTGTATAAAAGTGATGCAAGCAGAGTCCCAGTGAGGAAACCGCCCCCGGGAAGCTGCAGCATTCCAGGTCCTCCCAAGCCTGAAGGAACAACTGCATCTTCCATCCAGGCAGGCAGAGCTACAGGCTGCCTGGAAGAGGCTGTTGTTTCTCCATCTGCTTTTTCAAACTGCCCCATCCTCCAGAAATGCAAGGTTTGATCAGACCATAACCTGGAGGTAGACATTTCCAGGAGAGGCCAGATCGTGCTTCCAGCACTGTTATGGACTGTAGAGGAAAAGCCATCACCAACCCTTAGAGATAACTGCTCCTCTGGTGTCCACCATTGCGTGCTGTGAACATCAGGCTACACCACCACACTCCTTCTGGAACTCCTTCCGGATGGGATCCCTCCTGCCCTGGGACAACCGGCTCAGTTGGAGTGGTGGAGAGTGTCCTGCTGCCCAAGTCTGCCAGGGGATGGACACTGCCCAGGGAGCAACAGGTCTGAAGCCTACTTCTCCCACCTCCATGCAAGTCCCCCACTTACATGATGCTCCAGCGCTGTGCTGGACCTTGTCCCTCCCAGTACTCCTTTGCCCCCTTGCCTTACCTTCCTCTCATTCTGCTAGTGATTTTTATTATTTAAACAGCCTTTCCAAAGCCCTCTGCATGGGAAGAAGCACGCAAGCCTCCATCAGCAGCACGAACCCCCGCGTTGCCCACGCACGCGTCCCTCTCCACCATGGGACCCAGATGCCTGAAACACAGCACTAATGTCCCCGCGGAGAAGGAAAAGGCACGTGATGGCTTCAGGCTTGGAAAATTCGAGGAGGCCCTCACGCCAGCTTCCTAAAGCTGCTGTCAGCTGGATAACACGGCGTGACGGACTAAACCCTGGTGCCAGACATCACCCCAAGACACCCATGCCAGGAAAGCCGGCCAGGCTGGTTAGCTGCAAGCTCTGGCTGCCTCCAGGACCAGCTCAGCTCTGCGGCCGGATACGTTTGCCCTGGCAAGCAAGATGGGCTTTTTAATTAGAGGCTGAATATTTTTAGAAGCAGGAAAACCTCAGCAGAGGCTGGGCAATAAGGATAGGCTGGGTTAGGGAGGGGGAAGAAGTGGCTGAGCTGGCATTTGCTTGCAGCACTCTGTCCCCTGGGGAGATCTCAGCATCTCACCCCCCTTCCCAGCATGTTGGGAAAGACACCGAGGATTGCTTCCCCCCATCTGCCTCATGCCCAGGGCAGCATAGGACAACCTTCTTCTCTTTATTTCAAAACATGCACCTCTTGGTACCCAAAAGCTCCCATTTGCTTCTCGCCAGTCTGCTGGAGCTGTTTCTCCTGGCTGTCAGCTGTCAGCCTACAGAAGTCCCTTGCTGACTGATTATGTGACTGACTTCATAGCAGCAGTAGGTGCCCACCCTCTTAAAAATAGCTGCTCCTCTGTACATTTTCCATTTTGCAGGAGGTTTTTATTTCCAGCACGTTTGTTCCACACACCCTGACTTGGTCAGGCTGGAAAGAGCGGATGTACTCTTGTCATGCCAGAAAATAATGCTGCGTGGCTGGGCATAATCCTTCTGGATGACCCGGGATCTGCCTCCTGGGAAAGCTTTGGGGCAGCCAAACCCCCTGTCCCATGGGGGTTCCAGAGGCAGCACCGTAGCGTTATTCTTGCCCCATCACCCCTGAGACATCCCTTTACTTCACTTTTTGGGTGGCCAAACGGACCTGGGAACCTAATTAAAAGGTGGAAAATTGGAGATGAAACTAGGCCATCAGATAAATCCTCTGCTGTAATAAGCAGGGAGTTGGAGCACCGGCCCTTAATCATAGCCTTTGTCTCCTAGCATTTGTATGCCTGTGTGTACTCGTCCCCCGGTGCCAGAACAAACCCGCCCCCCTCCTGCCCCATCCCCACCCCTGCACTGCCTTTCATTAACGGCATTAAAATGAAAGTGGTTCATTCTGCCACAGAGGAGCCGCCCAGGAGAAAGCAGCAGCCCGCTGGGCATCCTTCAAAAATCCCCTGCCAGCTGCAAAGGGGGTTTGGGCAGGGGGATGTGCTGCCACCCTGCCCGGCTCCATCCCCTCCGCTGGTCCTGCCTCCACTCCGGGTGCACCCCAGTGGGATGAATCAGCCTGAAAAAACCCCACAGTTTTGTCCCTGAGAATTTTCCCACCACCGTGGTGATGTCCTTTAACCCCCTGGATGCCTGCACCACGTGCGCTTCCCTCCTCTTCCTCCTTAGCGGTGGATGTGTGTCACCGGCGCTTGCTGGTAATTGACTGGGGCCGTGCTGGGAATTTGAACCTACATTTCAAAGAGATCGTTAACCTCCTTTTCCTTCTCTTTGAACTGCTTCGCTTTATTGTATGTTAAAGGAAACACATGGCTTCTTCCTCCCAGAGCCCCTTTTGATGGGAGCCCAGCGCATTAGAGCTGGTGTTTTTTTACCAGTGATGATGCTGGTGGTGGCGTGCTGCTAAGCGGGGTGTGATGATGCATTTTGGTGGGATCAAGCTGCCTCTTAATTTTGGAGGGGATTGCAGGTAAAGGACTGGTCCAGAGACGGCCAAGACACTGGCAGATGGATGTAACATCAGTGTCCTGACAGCCCATGGTGCATTCTCAGCCCACAGAGGACCTAGGAAGGGCCACAGGTTATGGGTCGCTCACCCAGAAACTAGGTTCAAGTCCCTCTACCATGCTGGACTTTCTGGGTGGGCTTGGGCACATGATTGACAACCTTTCCGAGGTGCGTTTCCACGGGTGGTTAAAGTCACCCTGTGACTGCAGGGCAAAGGAGAGAGGTCATCCTGACCCTCCTTTCCATTACACCAAAGCCAGCATTTGTGCAGCCCTTCACTGTATCAAAAAAAGATTAAAAAAAAAGACCATTTTTCAGACAAATCGGTGAGCTGAACCAACCCATCAGGAGGCCAGGCAGCCGCCAGCAGAAATGCACAGCAAGAAGAGCATGGCGCGCTGCACAACGAGCACTCTGAGTCCCTTTTCATAACGGTATCTGGACTCTATGAGTGATGTCCTCATCCATTTTAGCTTCAAAACAGGTGGACTGAAGGCTCCCAAGTACCTCTAAGCATCTTGCCTACTTATAACCTACAACTCAGCCCTGGTTGGGCTGCTGTGAAGATAAATGTATGTAGGACTGTGGGGTGCTGGACTATTAGATTAGAAAACGTCCTGAAAGACAAGCTCTGCATCACCAGAGCTGACACCTGCACTGGTAGGTCTCCATTGACAACTGGGATCATCCTTGGACCTGTGGTCCTGAAGTCCTTGTATTGTTAATGACGCTTTCTCAGTTCACATTAGCCACTCTTTGCTCCCATGGTAGATGCTCTCCAAGCATCTCCAAGGGGATGGAGTATGTTCAACACCCGTTTTGTTCAGTAAGTCTTTGAGAGGAACTACCTCAACACCTTCATCTCAACACCTTCTTCTCACCACCTGGGACAGGATCAGGTATGATGGGAAGGAAGAGGGTCAGGGGTGGAAAAGAGCTCTGGCATGACCCCAAAACTGAATTTGGGGTCCTTCATTGGGCACACACCTCTATGGCTCTGATGAAAGCTATAAAAGCTAAAGTTCTTTCCAGCCCGTGCTGTTTTTCACCTCATTTTGGCTTCATTTTAACTGCCCTTGAATTTGGAGGGCAAGTCTTCCATGTCCTCATGGCTCTCCTACTGTGCCTAATTCAACCACACCAGGCTGATAAGTCCCCTTCTGCCTATGATTGTCCTTACCTTGTTGCAGAACTCCATACAATAATTTTCACAGCTCAGAAAATCCCCAAAGCCCTGGTCACTGACCAGATCTAAGCTCTTAGCTTCAGCTATCGTGAGGGAGAGCACGTCAGTATGGACCTCAGTCAAGCATTTATTCTAATATATCCTACCTCATGGTTGCAACGAACTAAGTGCATATAGTTACCACAGGTCAGCTAGCACTCATAAAACCTCATTGCGTTGATCAAACATCTGAGAATTCATATTAAAGCACAAATCAATCCGTGCTGCTTCATAACCTTTAGGATGTTTCTGAAGAACGATATTCTACAGTCTTATTTTGCTTTACCTGTACTCGCTGCCGTCATTTATTTTATCGCTTCAGTGATTACAAACCCTGAAATAATGGATAGATTTATTTGCTGGAAGAACTGGGCACCTCTGGAAGTAATTCTCAGACTTGCTAAGCTGCTGTTTCTGTCTAAGGTAAGAAATCCCTGAAGAGGGAGTAGCTTTTCCTGTGAGATATATCAAGGAAAATAGATTCCTGTTTGGTCCTTACCTGCAGCCTTTTGCAAGAACACAAGGGGCGAGATTTTTCCTTATTTTTCTATTAATCCTAAGCACCAGTATAAAAACTCTTCATTTTCCCGCGAAGTATTTGTTCACAGAATTTTTCTCATTTACACCTTTTTTTTTTTCTTTTGTAAAGTGATTGCTTGTCTTCAAAAAGAACAAAACCCCACTCAACAGCTGTCTGTTTGTCGTAGGGGCATCTGGGACGTGCGTCCTGGAGACTGCAGAGGTGAAAATCCCCTTGAATAAACAGGAAAGGAGGAGGGCACAGAACGTATCCCTGCACTATCCCATGGGAAATGCCTGGGTAATCCATGGTGGCAATTGTGCCACAATGCTATTTTTACCACTCTTTCTTAAATGTCCTGTGCCAGCACCCTCAACCTCCTGAGAGCACCGCTAAATTGGGAAAGATTCTGCCCCAGAGATCTTGCAACCAGAGAAGACCTTCAAAGAGGATCTTTTCACATAAATATGGGAAGATTAGGATTGTGTTTCCATCAGTTTTCCCAAAGCCCAAAGCTGTATTTTTCATTTGGTCGCTTTAGGAACCCACATTGGCTCCATCTCTGCTTGCTGTAAGATCACCCTCATGGTATGTCAAGTCTTTTGACAAGTCCAGTGGGCATCTCCCTTTGGAGGCTATTTCACACCTGGGTTCAAATTCACCAGTGAGACACTTTTTCACACCAAAACCATTCCCCATAATAATACGCTTGTCTCTGCTTTTGCTCATCAGCTATTTCTACCTCCACACAGAAGCAGGCCAGTCTCTGCTCCACAGGAAGGGGTGTAGACACTTGGTGATGCCAGGGAAAGAGGTGCCGTTCTGAGAAAGAGCACTACCAGGCTCACAATGGGTTTGTGTTTCCTTGCTTTGGGGGAAAAATAGTGATTTTCCGCTGTGGCTCTGCAAATACTGTTTGCTGGGCTTCAGCAGCAAGACAAAAGCAGTAGTAGGTCCATCATGCATGGAGAACATCCCCCAGTCACAGCCGGAAGTCCATGGATAACCAATTTAGGCAGGCAAAAGCTCTGTTTCGAATTGCTTTAGCTTCCCCTTTCCTGAAGCTAAAATCAGAGCTATAAAGTGTGTGTTGTGCCAGCACCCCAAAGCAGAGTGGAAGCACCACAGCTAGCAGAGACCCCATCCTAGAGTCACCAAGGGGGTAGCAAAATTACAGTAACAGCCCCAGCAGCCTGATGGAGATGAGGTGGTAATTCCTTCATTTTCTCTCTTCAAGCCACAGCAGAAGAGAAGGGCCCCAGGATAACCCTGGCGTCAGGACATGTCCCCATTTCAGTGTCTCAGCTCCCTGCGCTATCTGTTGCCGAAGAGAAGGTGTTTGCGCCGTCTGAAGCAGCAGATTCACATGGCAGAGCAGAGCTATGCAGTTTTCAGCAGAGCTCTGGATCCAGCCAAGCACCATTAGCCTAGTTTTTCATCCAAGCAAGGGAGTCCTGGCTCCTGGCAGGCTTATTAGCTTGGCACCGAGCTCAGCTGACACCTCGCCAAAGCATTCTGGCTACAGCTGGACCTGCTTGGCTTCTGTCCCACCAGCTTGGGCCTCTCCTCATCACACTTCCCTACCCTCTTTGTTCAGCATGGGCAGAGCAAGCTTGTGCGCCTGCCCAACTGGGCAATCATGGAATGGTTGGTTATGGGGATAGCTACAGACTTGGGAGTTAGAGTTCAGACTCCAAACCTCTTCATATATCCAAAGATCTCTGAGATTCAAATACTTCCTTGCAAAGTACTTGGTTGTCCAAGAACGGAGGTTTCCCTTCTGTCTGACAAAGGTGGTGCTGGGCAGGAGCAGGGATGAGCAATTTGTTGTATTTGCTTTTATTGCTTACCTTCCCTCCTTCAAACTCAGGGTATGTTTGAAAGCCTTGAAGAAAGCTGCATGGCTCGTCCCAGGGATTGAACCAATCTCATAAGCAGCTGGGAGAGAAGACAAAATCCCAGAAGCTGACAGGTTCTGGAGATCCAGTACATGGTAGATCTTCCCTAAGGGTTGCAAAAAATTCTTTTTTAACCCATTTTGTGATTGCTAGGAAGAGAGGAAAATAGCCTGCGCCCATGGCAGTCCTGGCCTCTTCCACCAGAATAGTCCTGGGCAGAAGTGCCCTTGGGGCGGCAGAAAGGCTTGTCTCTGCTCTAGGAGCCCAAAGCAAGGTATCACATTGCTGTCCCCATCAGAGAGAGCATCTGGCTGGGCAGAGACTCTTTCCAGGGCTGGTTCCACCATACAGCAAAGACACTGAGAATATCCCCTGTCCCTCACACCCTCGTGTCTGTTCACGTGCATACGATGTGTGAAGGCCACAGAAATGCTCCCATACGTGGGAACGTTTGCTTTCAGCACGGGAGCTCTGGGCAGCAGGGATGCTAAGGGCTAACAGCATACCCCGAGGTGTTTGCTGCATCCACGTTGCTCTGTTATAGACAAAGTCCAGCATCTTGGCTCAAGTCCTAGAACCAGGGACTTTATGGGCCAACTCACCCATGGCATAAGCTTGGCATCAGCCAGATTTACACTTTTGAACAGAAGCGTGTCTCCATTGCTCTTGCAGACCTGCAGCAACATAGATGCCATATCCTCTCTAAAGAAGCAAATTTCAGCCTTTATTTTGCCCTTCTTATCATAAAATCATGGAATGGTTTGGGTTGGAAGGGGCCTTTAAAGATATCTAGTCCAACACCCATGCCATGAGCAGGGACATCTTCAACTAGACTAGGTTGCTCAAAGCTCCGCCCAACCTGGTCTTGAACACCTCCAGGGATGGGACATCTCCCACCCTTCTGGGCAACGTGGTCCAGTGTCTCACCACCCTTATCACAAAGAATTGCTTCCTTATGACTAATCTAAATCTACTCCCCAGCCTCGAACCTGAATCTTCGCTAGCTGCAGCCTGAGCAGGTGACTCCTTGTCCTCACCTCCACAGATGCTGCAACGAGGTCACGAAATTAATGACTGGCAGGCGATGACGCTGCGTATCAGCTCTGTATGAACTGCTGAGCCCCTGCTGAAGGCTGATTCCCTCATTACCCACGTTCCAGCACCAGGCACAACCTGGGAAGCAGCAGATATAGGATTTTTATCAGCTCTCCAAGACATTAACTGCAAGACCTGCTCTTCTCCCAGGCACCTGCTACACACTACAGGTTTAACAGGGAGCAGACAGCATGCACGGAAAACAAAGGGGATGCTCTGTTGGGAGGAGATAAGGACAAAAATTGCCCTGTGATGGTGACCTTGGAGAGAAATTGCCCCATCACTAGATGAATAGTGCTGGCAAGAGGCAGAGCTTCTGGTAGCCCCAGCTGGGATCTCTTTGGAGTAGGACAGGCAGAAGTGAGGCTCAGAAGGGACTTGGGGTCTGGTTAGGGTGGCAGCCTGTGGGTTGATCCCCTTCACAGCCACTGCAGCAAAGCAGTGCTGCCAACACACCGATGTGCCACGGGGGATGTCAGGGCGACATGGGTTATCTCTGTCTGTTCCAAAGTTGCTTGCAGTCATAGGGGAAAGAAGATACCACTTCTTTCTGCAAATATTGGTATCTCTTCTGGCCTTGAGATAACTTTGTCAGGAAGACATGCCGCTGCACGTCCTCATGTTGGTGGGTACCAACTCTGCTGCCAGGAGGAGGGTCCAATGTTAGCATCATCAGGGATGCGAGTCATTGCACAATACAAAGCACAGCAAGTCTGTGGGCATTCCTGAAGCAAAAACCTGGAGCTGTAGCGTGTGTGTCTGCAGATCACTTGGTCAGGCAGTGCCTGAAAATTTCCTGTGACACCTGTAATGACTTAGGACATGATTGCCAGGGAAGTAGCATAGCCACCAAATTCATCCATGCAAAGAAATGGCACTTCACCAGAAAAGAGCATATCCATCAGAGATAAAGGTGATGGCACTGGGAAATGAAGGGGACCACCCACACTCTTTCTGCCTTGATGACAGGCAAAAGTCCTTTCCTCCTGATGGATCTTTTGGACTCAATAATCTTAAAAGTCCCTTCCAACCTAGACAATTCTATAATCTTGTCCAGGAAGACTGATTTTGCTGGAAAAAGAGAATAAATTGCAATTAAGATTCAGCCCTTTCTGGCAGAAAAGTTTAGGTGAGCGTGGGTGGGAATTCCTTTAAAACCAGGTTGGATATTCAGCTCATTCGATAGATCCTTGGTGGGGCATGTCAGTCTGGCTTGGGCTCTGAAAGCTCCAGGCCTGAGGTTCAGAGGCATCTTTTTAAAAATTTCATACATACAAAAAGAGCACAAGGTGAGGACTAGGCTGATCACTGGATCACGACCAGTGACTCAGAAATCCCCAACAGACCTCTCTAGTCCCTGTTTGGAAGAAGGCACCATGATGAGGTGGATGGAGCAGAAAGCTAAGCATCTGCAAAAAGGGAGAATTATCTGCTGTAAAGACATCTTTCAAATCAATAGGCCTGGATAACTCACTGCCAGGAGCCATCAAGAAATGACCTGAGGAGCCATTAACATTAAATCTAACAAGTCTTGGGGAAGCTCAGGGAAGGAAGGAATGGGCTGGCACAGGGCCTGGGTCATGGCAACACAGGCAGAGGAGAAGGGGACAACCAGAAGGGTGAGCACCATCAGTTCTTAGCAAAACAATAGAGCAGTTAATTTGGGATTTCACCAACGAGCTAGTAATCCGGACAAATGCACATATGTCTATAAACACAGTCAGATGGCAGAGCAGAAAACCTTCATCAGCATTCATCACGTTTCAGCCTCTGAGCCTCTGCTGATAAAGGCAGCTGCGGTGGTTTAATACATCGCAGCTCCTCCAAGGCTTTCTGCTTTTTTTTTCCTTCTGAACTGCATTAGATGAGATTAACAAAACATGCATTAAATGGTGTCAGAACTGCCCCCCTGACAGATCTTGAAACGTGGCTGTAAAGGGATGGGGTTATAACCCTTTTCTTACTAGGGATGGCTTAATGTGAACAGCAGCGGAGAAGTAGGTGGAAGCAGGTCCGGGCATGGAGGATTAAAGGTCTCACAGCCCAGAGGCAGGGTCAGGAGGATGGGCTGGGGAGGAGGCACTGGAAGGAGGCGCAGAAGCACTTTAAGGGGACTCAGAAGCGGACAGGGTTTGTGGGAGCAGTTCAAAGGTCTGTGGAATCGGAAATGTACTGGGATGATAGGTAGGTGCATCCACGGAAGGAGAGTCAAAGGGGTGTCAACCTAGAGGGCAAAAGCCCCATCAGCATCCGCCTAAAGACTGTCTTGATCTCCAGTGAGTTGAGGATGGGTGAGACACAGCCACGCTGATGTGCCAGAAGAGGCCCACAAAGGTCTTGGGCATCCAAAATGAAGAAAGATCCTGCAGAAGGGTCACCTTCTTCCCTTCGTAGGCAGTGGGCTAGGACTGCCAGGAGGTGACGGGTCAGTTCTGCTGGCCACGCACCCAGTCTGGAAAATAGCTGAGGGCCAGGGATTAGATGCACAACCTGTAAAAATCACAATTTAGGAACGTAACCTTACTCATCAAAGAGAAGGCTGAGAGGGATCATTACATATGGGTATTTACATAGGGGAAGGCTCTCTGATAGCGAGGCAGAGAAGGGGAGGTTCTTCAGCCATGCTGATAAGGGCAATAAGAAGACATGATGGGTGGAAGATAGCACTATATTAATTCAGGCTTTGAAGTGGACACCAGCTCACTGCTATGAAGGTAATTAAATATTGGAACAGCTTATCAGGGAGGCTGCCGAGTCACCAGTGCTTCTTATGTTGAAATAAAGATTAGGTATCTATGAAAGGACGTGGTCTAATCCAATTTCTGGGAAAAATTTATTTTCTGTATACAGAAGGTCAGATAAGATGATCCTCGTGGTGCCCTTTGACTGTGCAGTCTGTGAATTTAGGAAGCGTAAACTCCCCTGTGTAAGGATCCATCTTCATCTGGTACATGACGTGTCAGGCAAATCAAGGGGAAATGCAAAAGACAGGCTCAAGAGATCTCAGCTCAAGAGCATGCAGCCAATGCTGGGAAGAGAGCTCAGAAATTCCTGGCGCTTATCCCATTAGCCTACTGGAAGACAGATAAGCTTCCACGTTTCTTCAAACCTCATATGAATCACAGAACTACTTAGAGGTTTTTGGTTTTGCCTGGTATTTATATTGCAACGTCAATAAAAAGACTGCGCTAAATTGATAGGGGATGGAAAGGTGTCCTCTGCCCCAACTGGGTTTAAAGTCTTGCTGAGGACACAAGGCAAGCAAGAAAGGAATCACCTGCCTGTAAACACAATGCTCCAGCAACTCAATGACATCATACAACACATTCGTCCATGCCAGAAACAGCAGGAAGAAAAGCAGGCAAACCTTGGAAGAGCAGATAAAAAGAGTGGTCGCAATGAAGAAAGGGGCGCAAGACCCAACGGGATGTTCCAAAAGCCAGAATCTATCCAAACAGGGCAAACTTCTGGATGGTGTCATCTCCAGGGAAGACAATGGCTGAGAACTACCAAGAGTAAGGGCTGGGAGTCATTCGGCCACGTGTAGAAGTGCCAAAATATGCCAGATGGAGCAACTCTTGAAAGTGCCTGTTTCTGCCTGCTGACTTTAAAGGGAGCCACGAGCGATGGGCCCAGATGGAGACATTAGCACTTGAGACACCAGTCAAGTGAGATGAACTCCACAGAGCCAGAGGAGGCCCAGACTGAAGTGGTCACAGCAGCGAGATAGTTCTCTAAGGCAAAGGACTCTCTCTGACTCAGTTTCTCAGCTGTGAAAAAGGGCTTTCAATATAATCTGTCTAGAATAATATACAACTGATCTAATGAGAAAAGGGACTTTCAGAAGGACTGAAACTGAAGCTGCCTGTGAAACCAGGTTGCTGTGCGGCCTCCTGTGCTGGCTGGCAGTGGACATTCAAAAATCCAGCAGTGTCAGAAATGAAGCGTGGCAGCCAAAAGTCCAGACTTGTGTTTTCCCCCCCCTTTTTTTTTTCTTTAAAGATATATCTCTAAAAGCGGGGAAAAAAAAGAGAAAAGAAAAAAGGTAAAGCTAACACATGCTAAATAATTCAGAATAAAACCAAAATGTTTCATTAGGGACAGAAAGGGAACACTAAGCATTAAGCCACAATGAAGTCACTTTAGGTGCTTTTTATTATTTGGTGGGGTTTTTTAATAATTTCACTGGAAGACCCCTTTTGCTTCAAACAGAACTGATTATATTTTTTTTTATCTTCTCGATTTCAGTCACTGAACCACAAAATCCAATTTCAGTTCAGGTCTCTCGGAGGTATTGGTGATACGGAGGCCCCCGTTCACCGCGCATCCCTGTGCAGGCAGGAGCAGAGAGAAGATGGAGTGGTCCTAGTGAATGCACACGCACTTACACACGGTGGGATTGTCTTTGCAAGGATTGGGGCAGGCGGGGGTTTTCATCCCTCTTCTTCCTCTGCCATCTCAGGTCCCTGCCCCAATGGGAAGAGGATCCTCTTAACCCTCTCCTGTGTGATGCTGCACGGGTCGTGCCTCCTGTGGGATGAACCTACTGCAAGGTGACCCTGCTGCCTACGGGGCCTGATCCGGCTCTGCAGTGACAGGGCAAAAGGCATCCTGTTGAGGGGTGACCATGCCACATCACCGGGGTGGGCTTGATGGGAGGGAGGGACAATGAAAACATGGATTGGCCAGATCAGAAGTCCCCCTCAGCATTCCAGGAAATGCCTGAGAAGAGGGTGAGCACAAGTGCTGTTTCCCAGAGCGCCTTCCTCGACTCCATCCACATCCCTGGATCCTCGAGAAGCTCCTGAACTGGAGGTGGTTTCTAGCAGCCCTCAACAAATTTCTCTTCATGAACCTGACCAGTCTCCCTTCAAACCTGTGTGACTTTCTCACACTGCCATGGTTCTGCAGCAACGAACTACTGATTGCACGAACAATCACAGAACCACCTTTTTATTAGAGAGAGAGAAAGAAAGAGTGGAAGAAAGAATAAGAGAGGAGGAGAGGAGAGGAGAAGGATAGAGGAGAAGGAGAGTAGAGGAAGGAGAGGAGAGGAGGGAGGAGAGGAAGAGGAGAGGAGAGGACGGGAAGGGGAAGCAAGAAAAAAAGAAAAGAAAGTAAAAGAACGAAAAGAAGTGAAACGAAGGGAAAGGGAAGGGAAGGGAAGGGAAGGGGAAGGGAAGGGACGGGAAGGGAAGGGAAGGGACGGGAAGGGAAGGGAAGGGAAGGGAAGGGAAGGGAAGGGAAGGGAAGGGAAGGGAAGGAGGGAGGGATGGGAAGGAAGGGAAGGGAAGGGAAGGGAAAGGGAAAGGGAAAGGAAAGGAAAGGAAAAAGGAAAGGAAAAGGAAAGGAAAGGAAAGGAAAAGGAAGGAAAGGAAAGGAAAGGAAAGGAAAGGGAACGGAAAGGAAAGGAAAAGGAAAGGAAAGGAAAGGAAGGAAAGGAAAGGAAAGGAAGGAAAAGGAAAGGAAAAAGGAACAGGAAAGGAAAGGAAAGGAAAGGAAATGGAAAAAAGAAAGGAAAGGAAAGGAAAGGAAAGGAAAGGAAAGGAAAAGACCCTATCCTAAAGCACTGTCCCTGTAACTCCTTCTCTGTGGCCTTCTGCCACAGCAGAGATGGAATTACGCGCTGGAGGAAACTCAATGAAATAATTATTACCCGTTGGATTTAATTAGCACTGAGTGGAGACAGTGTTTGAACAAACATGTTTTGTGCATCAAAAACATTCCTCAGGGCACCGGGGAGCTCAGACCCAAACTGCTCGGACCTGCCGGGTGTAAACTGGGCATGGAGGTCAGAGACCTGGCTGTTTTGGTCCCTGCCTGTGGTGCCAAGCAAGGACACTGGCTCGGGCATGGTCCTTCAAACCCTCAGATGGGGCCTTGGCTGGAGGACCACAGCTGATCCTCCAGGAGAACTTTGTCATGCTGTTCACTGCACAAACCCATCAAGGGAGACATCCCCCATCCCAAAGGCCGGGGTGGTGATGGAGGGAAAGATCACCCCATCGTGAGGCTTCATGTCTTCTGTATACTAGGCACAGCCCTCTCTGCCCAGGGAGAGAAAAAATTCCTCCCTGTGCAAAAAGCCACCAGTTATTGACACTTCACAGTGAATTGGGATGAAGTAGGGAGGTATTTCCATGCTTAAGAGATGGGAGAACGAGCCCTGAGACACAGCCTTCTCCAGGCAGCAGGTGGGGAAAGGGCAAAGGGGCTGGGAGGGCTGGGAGAAAGCCCCAGACACAGAGCAGGGCTGTGATGGAGGATCAGGAGGCAAACACAAACTTCATCTCCTGTTTGAGAGTCTCTCTGTGTTTGCAGAAAAACGCTACCAGGAAAGCTGACTTCCCCCTTCTTTTGGCCAGAGGCATTTTTTTTCTGGTGCAGGACAAGACCTTAAAAGTGCTCAAGGAGGCTGTGAAGCCCAGCAGTTATCCCCAGGTGCTTCACTCCCTATCTTCTCCAAAGCCAGTGGCATTATCTTCCTTTTTCTGATGGGGAAACTGAGGCAGTAAGCACAGAGGTAGGATCACAATGTACCCATAACATCTCCCACAACACAAGGCAGACATTCCTGCCTGTTAGTTCCCGATGGACACCCTGCACAACCAATCCTCTAATTATAAGGGCCAGTAATGGAAAGATATTGGAGGTAAGTTAAGGCAGGCTTCATTTGCAGGCAGAAAAGAGACACTCGGAGGAAATGGCAGGTCTTGGGTTTCTAAGCGAGGCTGCTGAGACCAAGCAGGGAGAGGAAATCCTTTTAATTTTAATTAACTCTTTTAATTTTAAAAGATTTCATGCTAATAGCTAGACTTACACCAAGAGCTTCTGCTCAGCCACGGTCAGGGAGCTTTTAGAAATTGCTTCTTTCATACTCATGGAAGAGGAGCTCAAAACTGACGTGAGACCAGAACTTGACCACTTCTATCCCGATTTTCTGTCCCTTTATGCCCCTCTTCTTTATCACAGTTACATTTATCCTGCATGTGTTTGCAATGACTTGCGGGACGGCAACAGTGTGCGAGCACCGTTCCCTGAATCACAAAACTGCCCTCTCATTCTTCCATCACCTGGACACATTTGGTAACAGCTTGGCAAGGACATTGCCGTACAAATCGTGCTGCTGAACTGCGTGTGCAGCTCTTGAGATCATAGACAATCATAGGGTTGGAAGGGACCTCTGGAGATCACCCAGTCCACCCCCTGCCAGAGCAGGGTCACCCAGAGCAGGTTGCACAGGAATGCGTCCAGGCGGGTTTGGAATGTCTCCAGAGACGGAGACTCCACCACCTCTCTGGGCAGCCTGTGCCAGGGCTCTGCCACCCTCAGGGTAAAGAAGTTCCTCCTCATGTTTAGGTGGAACTTCCTATGGTCAAGTTTGTGCCTGTTACCTCTTCTCCTGTTGCTGGGCACCACTGAAAAGAGCCTGGCCCCATCCTCCTGACACCCACCCTTTAAGTATTTCTAAGCATTGATAAGATCCTCCCTCAGTCGTCTTTTTCCAGACTGAAGAGACCCAAGTCCCTCAGTCTTTATTCCTAAGAGAGGTGTTCCAGTCCCCCTAATCATCTTGGTAGCCCTTTGCTGTCCCCCTCTCCAGCAGTTCCCTGTCCTTCTTGAACCAGGGAGCCCAAGAACTGGACACAGTACTGCAGGTTGTGGCCTCACCAAGGCAGAGCAGAGGGGAAGGATGACCTCCCTTGACCTGCTGGCCATGCTCTTCCTGATGCACCCCAGGATGCCACTGGCCTTCCTGGCCACAAGGGCACATTGCTGGCTCATGGTCATCCTGTTGTCCACCAGATCTTCACACCACTATCACAACACTGGACAAAATCCACAGGACCCAGAAGCTGCTTCTTCATCCTTATCCCTGCAAAGATTTTGCTGGGATTACCCAGAAAAGGAACGAGTTGGTTCCTACAGCTGGTTAGCAGAAGGCTTGCAGTAACGAGATGCACACTGTATTAGTTTTAAATGAATAACATTGTCAGCTACAGGGTCTGCTGAGTGCTGGCAGCTGATCTCAGATGGCGTATAGCTGTGGTCTTCAGAAAAAACATTAAAATTGCTTGAAAAAATTACAGCTAATTGCACTGTCATGACATTAGTACTGTAGTTTCCAAAACTCAGAACAAAAGCCTATTGTCCCTTCTGGCAGCTCCCATCAATCATCACGCAGGGCTGAAATTTTCAATTCTCCCATTTAATGGGGAGCTATGGAGTGTTTTCCCTAGCCTGGCCAAGCACGACTGTTCTGCTGGCTCGAAATAGCCAGCATCCAAGGGTGATTTTGCTGTTTTGTGTTGCTGGGAAGACACGCAGCCTTACGAGTGGAAAAACAGCCACATGGCTCCAAGCAGCTTAAATGGGCCAAAATTATTGACTTTTTGATGGGTGAGAAACTAAGAGATTAAGGAACCACTCCATCATCCTCTCAAGTGCATGGCCAAGAGTTGAACCAGTTGAACCTTCCCAATACAGCTGAGTTTGCTCTGTCCGTGGTCTGTAAGCAGAGGACTTGGGGCTGGAGCTGTTTCTCTAGTATCAGCCATGAACTGGATTTTATTCCTTTAAACAAAATAGCTGCCTGCTTTATTTCCAGCTTGCCGTGCTCCCTGTTTTGCAATAAATAGGATTCCACGCTGGAGAACGGGGAATCTCAATGTGCCGCTCCTAATTAAAAGGTGTCCAGGAGAAAAGAGGAGGGAATAAATAACCTCCTCATAAATCACTTGTGATGAGAGGGGTGGGGAGGCTAATGATTTCAAATGGATACTTTGGCAATGCCTTTAATGAGAAGGAGCAGGTAATTACGTTGACCTTGGAGATTGCATTATTCTCCTTGGGCCAGAGGAGAGAAATGATGAAGGAATCGCCTAGTGCTAGCTAAGCAAGGCGTGATGTTACAGAAGACTGACACAGACAATAGCTAACGAGGGAACGGGGCATTTACTATGTGTCTCACTCCTTTCCCTACCTCCTAAGCATCCTTGGCCTGGTTTTTCCTTGTCTCTTATTTTTTTGATAGGTTAGGGCCCTTGGGTTTGATCACTCGTTCCTTCTCATGGAGGCAAATGCAGTGGATGGAGATTGGTTCAAGTTGTCTTTGGCATCCAGAATTTTATCCAGAAGCCGACGGGCTTCAGTGAGACCTGCACAACCCAGAGCAACAGAAATTATGACCCCAAACCAACTGCTCCTAGAAATCAGCCTTCCACCACCCCTAAAAGGGCGGAAAAAACGGCATTTTCCCAATGGAACAGAGAAGTCCTCAAGGTTCAACTCTGAGCCTGATCCAATGCCATCATGTAATCCCAGAGCTGTGTTACCCTAGCAGGGGTCTTTCTGATTTAGAGCCATTTACCTATGACTTCTTGAGAAGACACCCTGCTATGACTACGGAGGGTTTCTATACCATGAAAGAGCTGAGCACGTTGGGTCAAAAATAGAGACAGATCAAGAGCCCAGGACAAGATGCAGAGGCAGGAGGTGGGGATTTGTTTTATCCCATGTAGACATCTCCATTCAAGCAGCCCAGACTCAACGGAGGAGAACAGGCAGGAGGAGAATCAGGTCATCCGGGAGTGAAGATCTGAAGCAGGGCAGATGAATCACCCTGTAGAAGCACCTATTTCCTTCCGTTGACTATTAAGGAAGCCCATGGGGACCAGCTCCATAACAATCCAGAGAGGTGAAACAAATCCTACTGTGGGGCTCTTCAGAGAAGCAATTTTTTTCATCTCTGCCTGCAGCGCTCAAAATTTTGGAGCAAGCACAAGAAGAAATTACTCCCATTTTCCTTCTGATTCCACTTAATTTCACACCTTTTGCAGTTCTACCTGGTTTTCCCTGGTGGAACAAAGGTGCAGGCAAAGATGGGAATGGAAATAAGGCCATCGACCAAGCCAGTCTCTCTTCTCCTTCATTTCTCATTTTGCCAATAGACACCAAAGGTGTGAGGCCGGAGAAAGAACAATTTAGGAACTGAAGCGAAGCTGTGCAGAGTCTCATGGTATGATTGCCTCATTCAGAGAGTGATGCTTTGGGCAGACACTGTCAGCCACATGTTTTAAAGGTTAGGACTGAAATTCTCCTCCAGAAGAGCCGTTTGACAGCTTGTCACATTGAAGTTTCACTCTTTCGCAAATCACCTGGCAAAGGAGTCAGACTTCAGCATCATCTGTCACCTCTCTTCACTAAAATATCATCCAGACAAATGAGTTGTACTACTTGGGCAGCAGCAAGGTGGCACAGTAAAAGGCTGAGGCTCTCATGGAAGCAAGATCTGCTATAAGAAGATAGGGCAGGGTCATGTGCGAGCTTAAATGAGAGATACACTTGAGATAGAAGAAAGTCTGCTGCTAAAGGGGTGTGAGAACAGGTAGATGCTTTGTCGTCTGCCATTTATTTTCCCCCTGGTTGCCCCATTTGTGCCACAAAGACTTTCTAAAGAAAAATCCAGCCCCAGTCCGCTACAGCAGATGCTATGACTGGCCAGTCCAGCATTTGAACTTTGTCTAAATTTTGCGACAGCCATGCTGACCCCTCATATCTCCATCCAAACAAATTAATTTCCTTGCCTGGCAACATCCCAGTGGGAACCACTGCTGGCTCTAAATAAAGCCAAGGGAAGTTTGTTAAGAACTGGAAAGGAAACGTTAAATAAAACTAAGCCATCTGAAGCTTGTTGAAGGAGACTGGGGGTTTGATGGGATAAGGAGCTGCTGTTCTGCAGTGTGGGTGGAGGAGAGGACTTGACCCAGTGGGAATGCGAGCATGCCAGCTTTCTCCTTCCCTTTCATTCACACCAACGCTCAAAGGTCTTGCTCGGGGAAGATTCCTGCTGCCAGATGTCAAAATACTGAACTGATCAGTGAAGGTCCAGTGAGACCATGCCTCGTCCAGAATAAGACCTCTGTCAGGTTTGTGGAAGAAAGAGGGGGGGCAGAAAAAGTGTGATTAGCTGAAGTGTAGGAGCCTGGAGCAGAGAGAACTGGTAGCCTCATTCATATGGTACGTTTTCCTTCCTGCTTTGGGTTGGACCTACTCTAAAGAATGGCCTTGCTGAACCTGGGCCATAGTCCAAAAGTAACTTAATTGACTGTTAACACAATTGCAACTAATAGCAGAAGCAATTTCTCGGTCTCCCCTGAAGGTCTTATGCCCCTCTCGCACTGGTCTTCTCCACCCACCTCCTGCTGTAGCTGGGTGGTCACACCAGCCTGCCTCTCCATCGGTCTCCTGCAGCAGATCTTTGCACAAGGGGAAATTTTCCCCATAAACCCACTTGTCTGCAAGTGTTCTGCCATCAGACTTCATACTGAGGGAGACAAAAAGACACTGGACATGGGATGGAGATGGACTGGGGGGACCTAGTGAGCAACAAAATGGAGAAAGACCAAAGAGCAAGAGAGGCCGGCAGAAAGGGGGGTGAAACGGTGAGATAGTGGATACATGGGAGGGAAAAAGTGAGAGCAAACACACAGTTGGGGAGGGAACAGCACAAAAGTGTGTGTTTAAAAGAAAGCAATCCCCAAACCCCATCCCAATTTATTCCACAGAAATTTCTCCCTGCTCTTGTTAGAAGGCAGCACTTGGGAGCTGCCCTCCAACACGTGGTGGCAACCAGCCACTATGTTGCATGTGTTAAACAAGTCACCAACAACTCTCCCAGGGAGGGCAATCATTGCGGATCTAATTAAAGCTTGTCATGCAACCTGCTCCACTGACCCGGCTCATCCAGTGAATGAGATGACCTCTGTTAATTTTACCTGACAACAATCATTGCATCAGGGCCAAAAAACACCCTGCCAAGAGATGGACACAACAGCTGGAGCTCTGAAGGTGCAGGAGACAAGGACGATCTGGAAACTCCAGCCATGCACATGGATGGGTCATAGAATCATAGAATTGCCCAGGTTGGAAGGGACCTTTCAGATCATCGAGTCCCACCATCAACCTAACTCTGACAAAAAACCATCACTAAACCATATCTCTAAGCACTACGTCTATCCGGCTTTTAATACCTCCAGGGATGGTGCCTCAACCACTTCCCTGGGCAGCCTGTTCCAATGCTTGATAACCCCTGCAGTGTAAAAGTTTTTCCTAATATCCAATCTAACCTCCCTGGCGCAACTTGAGGCTCTTTGCTCTTGTCCTATTGCCTGTTATTTGGGAGAAGAGACCGACCCCAAGGGTTTGGCTGTCTCTTGTCCCAATGGGCCAAGGGTACCTCCCGCTGCCATGTGTATCAGTTGAGACAGCAGGTTGGCAGAGCAGGGCAGGCAGATATGGCTGGAAAAGTGGGTCTCCTCTACGCGAAAGCATCATCAACCCTCTTCTAGAAACATGAAACCACCTCCCACTGTCATTCATCTCCACCAGTGCAGCATTTCAGAGCGGAGGTGGTTATTTTTAAATGGTAGATCTACTTAGATGAGGAACAAAATATAAAGTCATGACCTACATTTTGCTAATAATCACTGTGGAGAAGTCTCTGTCTCCCTACCAGCCTCTGGAAAGGATTTTGAGGCAGATGGCTCCTCTCCACCCCTGCTCCGGGCTGCAAGAAGTGCGGCTGTGTTCCTGTACCTGTCCCTGCACAGAGTTGTGCCAGGGCTCAGCACTGTGTTAACCATGTCCTGGTGGCCCCAGACAGCTTGGAGCACCAGGGGATATAGCTGGTCTAAGAGAAGCTGTCCACTACGTCAGAGATATGAATGTCTGTGACACTGTGCTACAGCGCCTGCATCTCTGCTTGTGCTCCCTGATGGTCAGCAGATGGGGGGGGATGAACATTACTCACCTCAGCTGCCTGTTGGGAATGGTTCCTGCCCCACGTTATCCCTTGAAACCTCCTCAGATATTCAGCAGAGGTGTGAGCCAAGCCACCGATCAGTCTGGCAACGTAGCAAGAGATAACTGAATGGATGCTCCAGGCCCCAGAGCATGCCCTGCCACTAATTAATTGATTAATCCTGAAAAATGGGAGCAGATTTTTGATCAAATTGTCCTTCATAAGATCCCTGAAGGAATGAGGCTTGCAGGAATGAGAGAGGAATCTTGTTAAGCAATGCCACTTATTACTAGCATTTAAATAACCTCTCTGAAGGCACACATACCCCTTAGGAACAACAAAGGACCAAGAAACTACTGTGCACCTGGTGGCAAACACAGGCCTGGGTGACCTCTGGGAATGTAGTGCATCCAAGGGTGAATCAGTGTGATGGACTTAAAACTGTTGTAAATTCCCAGGTAAACAACAGGGAGCACCAAAAAAAAGCATTAGTCTATGTGGCAGCAAGACCAGAATTGAAAATCTCAGAGAGGACCTGACAACACGAGGCCTCAGCTTGTTATTCTCTTGTTAGAATGTAATTGCCTTTTTAATATAAAAGCTTTTTTAATATAAAAGCTTTTAAAATAATTTTCTTGGAGTCGTAATACCCACCCCCCATAAACCTTTCAGGAACACGTTGTCTCATCCTCCACACCAGCACCCACAATTCTCTCCGATCAAAGAAACAACCGCGTTGCCAAAATCCAACGTTCTCATTAGCACAATCAGTTAATTAGTGCTCATCTCCCTGCCATTAATTTAACAGGTGTCTGTTGCACAGCGAACACTTCTGTTCTATTTCCTCTCTGCTTGTAATTGAAGGTCCCATTTGGGAAGAGGCTCAGCATCCAAAGGGACTGCCCATGAGCTGCTCTCCTGGCTTGCATGCGTGTACGTGCAGGAGATGTATCTCCGAGCCATCTTGCCAGGGGGGGCACTCAGATGGTTTGTGTGACACCCATGGCCTGGGTTTTTACAGCCTTGAGACTCAGAAACTTCAGCTGAAACTTCATTAGATCTGGTAGCTTCCTCTCTGTGCCCATCTCATAGAATCATAGAATCAGAGAATGGTTTGGGTCGGAAGGGACCTTAAAGATCATCCAGTTCCAACCCCCTGCCATGGCCAGGGATGCCTTCCACTAGACCAGGTTGCTCAAAGCCCCATCCAGCTTGGTCCATCTCTGTTCTCGTTGCTGATGGAAACAGACAGTTTGATATGGGGTCATTACAGATGATCTAGTCTTGGAATCCAGAATCCATGGAGATCATGTTGGGGGCTTCTCCTTTTGTTTCAAGCAGACACTCAGAGCGATCTGGTCTTGGAATCCAGGTTGCATGTGGTGAAGAAACAACTGATCTCAAGACACAACCATCAAATCGTGCGGTCTCCCCCATCAGGGATGTGAGTGGGTGGTACCTTGGGCTCATTTAAGCTGGTACAGGAAGATGAGAGCTTCAGGAATCTCTCAGGAATGACATGAAGACCTTGGAAAAACATTAAGACCTCAAGGCATGGAGAAATGCAGAGGGCTTAGCTCAGTCAACGTCACTTGACTACAACAACATTTTTTCTGACTCCTGACTGTCTATCTGAGAGCGAAATAATGAAATATTCTTATATCATCCAATCTAAACAGGTCCCATCCATCCATTCAGACCCAGGTACTTGTGAGGCAGGGCACAGCAATTAGTGGGTACTTTGATGCTCCTGAAAGAGATTTTAAGACATGTAAAACCTGTTACTGAAGAAGGTTTCCTGAGAAGCCAGCTTCCAAGAAGGCTGATTTGAAGCTCATTCTTTGGTGATGGTGATAGCCAAGATGGAAGACACCCAAGTTGAGTCTTTGATATGAAAACAGATAAACAAACAATCAAAGGAAAGAATTTGGCAAGGAGGCAGGGGGTTGCTTTGTCTCCTTCAGGCTGTTCACTAGGAATTGGTCTCAGCCAGTAGGTTCAGGTTCTCTAGACTTTCACTGTAAAGACTCTCTCTGTTCAACACCTCCTTTACTAGTAAACACAATGACTTCTCTTTGTCTCCCTGAATATCTGCACCTGAGGAATCTACTTCTTTTTCCTTGTGTTACTTTTCTTTCCAGTACCTTTGCATTGTTATTGCACTAATGTCCCACTGTGCCCTGTGTCCCCAGTGCCAGACAACTGCATTCTAACACTGATATTCTGCTGCACCACCTCAAGGTAATTTATGGAAAACAATGGGCTAGATTCTTTGTTTAATCAGAGCAATAGAGTCCCAGTTAAATCAATAGCTTTAGCTTTTACCTTAACGGTAAAGCAACCAGCTTACCCCATCTGAAGATCCAGCCAAGTCACAATACTGCAATGGAAAATCAAGGCCACTTAATACTGTTAGGTTTTATTACAGCAAAAATGTTCCTTGGAGTTGGAATTACAACAAAGACATTCATGTTCTGATTTGACTCCTCCAGCTCAATGTATTATCTCATGAAGATAAAAAGATATTAATTCTATGTCTAAAGAGTGTCTGGTAAACTGCCAGGTTTTCTTTTTTTCTTTTAATTACTGAAAAGGAAGATGGGGAACTGGCTCCCTACATAAGAGCTGGAGGTAAAAGCATTTCATGAGGAGAAATAACTTGAGAAAACATCCTTCCCCTTATCTCTCACAGTTCCTCTAGGCTCATTTTGATTTATTTTTCTTAAAAGCAAATCCTGTGTAGTTAATAAGCAGGGTGATAAAAAGGAATCAATGCTCCATATCCAAACTGATGTACTTCTGCTCTGAGCGCAATTTCACCAGCATGCCTCCTAAGGTCTCAATCGTCTTTCTCTCTGTTTTGTCTTTTCTTTGGTGGTTGCACATCAAATGAAAAGGGGAAAAAGGAAAATCAGGCTGATTGATAGATGGCATGCAAGATGCTGAGATGCAGAGAAGGAAAGGTACAGGGCACGGTCCCTGCAGATGGGCTGAGGGAGAGGCAGCAATGGTCTGCAATAGGCATTGGTTTGAAAGTATGAGAATTTCACACTCATTGCACTTACCCTCTATCCCGTCCCTGTCCTGGTGTTTAATGCCTCAACCTACCAGAACATTGCCCGTGGGGTGAACATAAGAATGACATGGAGCTGTTGAAGCCGGGCCAGAGGAGGCCACGAAGATGATCAGAGGGCTGGAGCCCCTCTGCTGTGAGGACAGGCTGAGAGAGTTGCGGGTGTTCAGCCTGGAGAAGAGAAGGCTCCGGGGAAACCTTAGAGCCCTTTTCAGTCCCTAGAGGGGGTCCAGGAGAGCTGGGGAGGGATTCTGGATCAGGGAGGGGAGCCACAGGATGAGGGGTAATGGTTTTACACTGGAAGACGGGAGATTTAGATGAGATCTCAGGAAGAAATTTTTCATTCTGAGGGTGGTGAGCCCCTGGCCCAGGTTGCCCAGAGAAGCTGTGGCTGCCCCATCCCTGGAGGGGTTCAAGGCCAGGTTGGACGGGGCTTTGAGCAGCCTGGTCTGGTGGGAGGTGTCCGTGCCCAGGGCAGGGGATTGGAACTGGATGATCTTTAAGGTCCCTTCCAACCCAAACCATTCTATGATTCTATGATTCTATGATATCATTATTGATGACATTGATTGAGCCCTGCACATTTCATCTTTGAGTTCCTCTGTTCTCACATGAATTATATTTCCCCTAGGAACAGAAGGAGACTCTGAGGCATAAAGGGATGAGCTCCTGCATGGTGTGGAGGGGTCACCTCCAATTTGCTGCTGGCTTGCATTTGTCTTCCATGAAGGTTCCCCACAAAGTGGTTTTTGGGCTCAGAGCACATGGGCTAGGAGTTTCTACACAAGGCCTTAGTCTCCTTCTTTGTTTTTGCTTTCAGGCCCCAAATAAACAAGCAGCCACAGATGTCATGCTCTTAATGCCTGAAGACATGAGCACAAGGTCACATTACTCCGCCTTGAGATACTGCTCATCAGCTGCCTGCGTGCCCCTTCCAGCCTGCAGATAACAAGAGGTCGTCTAGTTTAGGCTCATCCTCTCGGCTCAGGAGCTAAGCTCAGACCAATAACACTGCTTTTGCCCGGCGACAAGTTTACACCCAAGAAATTGCTGTGGCTCAGCCGAGTTGTTGTAATCTGCTCACGCAACAAGCACCAACCGTTTCCAAAGCTGTTGTAACAGCTTGCTTCAAGGACAGCAACTACAGTTTGACAGCGAGACCATTAAGCTTTAAAACACAGGATCCGCCAGGCTCCTCGAAGAGCACTGATGTCTTTAAGGCTGGTAGTAATAGGCTCTTGACCTCCATTTGGTTCAACAGCTATCGCTGAGAAGAAATAGGACTCTAGTGCGGCGCAACGGCTTGGAGATGCTGCATTCAGGCAGTCCCTTTGCAGCAGGGATGTTTATAGAGCAGGGGGCAACACATGGAAACATCACCCCTTGTTTAATTCAGACCGTAAAAGGAGAGCAGTTTCCTGCCTGCATTTTCATGAGCAGGCATTTCTGACTCCAGTGAATTAATGAGTTTCATCTTGTTCTCCTGCACGTTCGATATCACATTGTCCTAGGGCATTTAAAGGAATTAGGTTGGGTGGCTGGGTTGTTGGTTTTTTTTTTTAATCCACAAGAGAGAGACGTGTCGCCTCTTTCTTTATCTTTGATTTCACCAAAGGTTTCCATTTGTTCAGCCTATTAAAATCCCGCAAAAGGAGGCATTTGAAAACTGTTGTGCTTTGCAGAGCTGGGTCGCAACGGATTTCACAGGCCACGCTGCCCCTATAAAAGAGGAACAGGGTTTAGTCTCGCAAGACTTTGCTGAAATCCATCAGTTTAATTAGGGTCTATTTTGCAAGGGTGGAAAATAATTATTGTGCATACAAAGTGGAAATGACCAAAAATTGCCTCATTAACGTTGATTCATTGTAGCTGGCTCATAATGAGTAGAGACCAGAGCCCCTTGATGAATGGCACTCCCACCACGCCAACATGCTCCGCATCCATAATGGCTGAACAGAGCTCATTTTACGGGAGCAACGGTGCAGAGAAGAGGCAGGGAACCTGCACATGGACCAACACAGTGGTGCCACCCAGCTGCTGTGTGGGAACCCAGAGGTTGGAGCTTGGGGAATTCCTGAGGGGATGGGCCAAGTGCACCTGGGTCACAACAACCCCATGAACACTACAGGCTTGGGGCAGAGCACCCGGAGAGCTGCCTGGCAGAAAAGAACCTGGGGGTGTTGGTCAACTGCCAGCTGAATATGAGCCAGCAGCGTGCCCAGGTGGCCAAGGCGGCCAACAGCATCCTGGCCTGTATCAGGAACAGTGCGGCCAGCAGGACTAGGGAAGTCATCGTCCCACTGTACTGAGCACTGGTGAGGCCCCATCTTGAATATTGTGTTCAGTTTGGGGCCCTTCATTGCAGGAAAGACATTGAGGTGGTGAGGTCATGGCTGCCCTTTTATCATCCCTCGCCTCAGATACAAATCTTCCCTGGGCTAGGAGTCTCTGATCACTGTGAATTTTAGCCTGCTGTTCAGGGATGGCACAGGGTCTGCGGCACCTTTTAGCATCAGGCATAGGGGAGGACACACCACCACTCCACACATCCTTCTCCCAGAGGGACAAATCAGCATGCCCTGTGTATAGAGCTGCAATGACAGGAAGAAGCAACACCCCTGATCCTACATCATGATGGAGGACAGGGTTTGCTATCATCAACTGACTTTAATACAGATGTCAGGACAGTCCAGAAGAGGACACGTCCTCTGACAGTGGTTTTCAACCTGGACTGGACAAATTCCCACATGGAGCTACATGTACAACAGCTGAGATGGCTAAGACTGTTGTTTCTACTTTTGAACAGTCCTTTGGGGAGGTCTCATGGACTCATAAGCATCTGCAGACCAGAGGATTAAACCGCTCTCCTGGTACACCACACGGGACTGGGACCTTCAGAGAAAACCAACGCACTGCCCAGCACATCTGGGGTTAATAGTTGTGTTAAACTGATCTTTGTCTACATTCTTAAATGCCTGGGGAAAAATCATTTGGCTGATTTGGCACATGGGGCTCGGTGAAGTTTTAGAGGGGCTCTATCAGAATCCTTTACAATTGGCACAGGCAACCCAAGTCAGTGAGCAGTTGTCTCATTTTATTTTAGAGGCACGATACATCATCTGACTTGTCCTAAGGCAGGCACCTAAAACGGGTTGGGGAATTGCTTTAGCAGTGGCCGTTTCTCTTCTGCAACTAAAACTGGGAGCTGAGGGTGAGTCAATCAAATGGAGATGTTTGCATTTAGATGTGTGAAGGAAAATGAAGTTAATCCCACCCTGTGATGGATGTGGCTTGTGTATAGCAACGCAAGGATGCTGGGTAAGGTCAGAAAAAGGAGACCAACCACACGAAACACAGTCAGAGCTCAAACTGATGCTTACCCCACCTGTCCAAGGGCTCAGAAATGCTTCCCAAAAGGGTAGAAGATAGCACTCAGACCCCTCTTTCCTGCCTGTTGGACCTCGGCTGCCTCCTAAACTGTTGGACAACAGCTGACTGAAGCTTCAAAACGTGATCAAATGCCTATACTTGGGTCTGCTGGCACTTGCTGGCTGGATTTTGCCCTGCTGATTAACCCCCAGTGTTGTAATGACTACTGCAAACAGGAATAATAGCAATAATAAAGACTTTGTATCGCATGTAGAGATCACAGAAAAAGATGCATCAAGAAAGTAGAAGGCGAAGAAGGAACAGAGCGGGGAGCAAGGCAGCCTGCAGATGATGCTCATGGTGACCCAACAAGCCGCCTGATTGCACTTGGAGCCCTTTGCCATTCAAATCATTGCAGCTGCAATTTGCTCTTAATAACAACCAGACCATCTTTATGACCTTTAATAGGTGGTCACCCCTTTATTCTGTGAAATAACACCACCTTCTGCTGCAGCACGGCAAGGGAAATGTCTCTACTGCAAGTAGGGTACCAGTATTCCGCCCTTCTTTCGAAATTAATTCAGCAAAAGAGGCATCCTGGATAAAGACCAGCACAAGCCTCAAAACCAGCTGAAATAAGCAGTGACCTGCACTCTCTTCTCAGGGCCAAGTTCATCCGTAATCAGAACAAGCAGAACTGGAGGCATGTTTTTCCCAGCGACTGAGTGCGATCTGAAAACCTGGATCCCTCAAAAATCCCAAGGTCAGTAAACGCCCGTCCAGCCTGGCAAAGAAATATTTAGCAGTAAAATAAAATCTTCCTGTCCATCCCTGAGCAAAATGTTTCCTTACCTAAGGAGAAGATCGCTAATTTTCAGGCTAGTGATGCTTTTTTATTTTGGGTTTTGAGCAATGGCAAGGAAGAACAAAAATAAGGAGAGCTTGCTGGTTGTGTCTCTAAGTGAGCAGTTTCTGAGCAGCTCCCTGTCTGATGACCTCCTCAGATGGATATGCCCGTTTGGAAAAAAGCTACCCTTACTCTTATCTCAAGGAATGAATCAAAACAGGAACTCCACTTTAAATTGGCTTCTTTCTAACTTTCTTCCTCTGGAGAGAAGGAAACTAATTTCCCTGTGTAGACAAGGATTTATATACACAAAGGCATCCAGAGAAGCAAACAACAACCCAACCGTCTCTAGTTTTCAGGCTCCACATATAGTCATGTGTTCAAAATATCCATAAAAAAGAACAATTTTACATCAGGGTGCTTAGAAAAGAGCTCTCTTTCTGCCCCATCGGGAACCGGGTGGTGCTGGCAGGCCAGCAAGGCCCTTTCCATCTCAACATCTACGTTTCCATCTCTTTGCACATGTAATTTTGCACCTCATTGCTCCTAATTGAGTGGTTTTGAAACCCAGCCTGTAGAGCTATCCATTACTCTGCCACAGCCACAGTGTCAAAGAAATAAGTTCTCAGACACTTCTGTCTATAAATAATTCTGCTGTTGTGAGGTTATCCACAGGGAGTGTTGACAGCTATCTCATTACTGCCGTATTTCTCAGCTTTCTATCAAATTGCTTATTTCTTCCCCCAGCCTCTTTCCAAAAGCAAAGGTGCAGGAGGATCGCAGGACTTCCTAAACAGCATTTCCAGAATCTTCCTCCTTCCATGACAGATGTCACAGCCGCTGCAGGAGCCGCCATCTCCAGGACAGGACTCAGGAACTCATGTTCGTCTGAAATCCTTTACAGCAATTTTCTGGAGCGAAAGGATGTTAGCTGTAGTCACACTGCCAAACTCCAGCTCTGGTAATTATATCCTGCTAACCCAAATTCCCCCTTACAGTTTTAGCACGATGCACGAGTCTTCTTGCACAGCGTTAAACCCCTGCTGTGGGTTATCTCAGAGACAGCTGCATTTTAGTGGGGAAAAGTGATTTCTGTAGATTTGGCCATGAAAACCAGTTGTGAGTTTTGGAGCAAAGCGTTGGCTTTTCTTGGGTGAGCATCAGCAGCTTGGTTTCCAGAAAGGACGAGTTGCTACTGAAATGAAAGCTTGGGGGATCCTCCCCAAAATAATAAATTTATTCAGAGCAGCTATTGAACAGAAGGACTCAGGAGCTGCAAGGGCACAAAACTCACTGTCTGAGCTCCCAGCCCAAAGACCCAAGCAACCATACCCCAGGTAATGAACGAGGGATGGGGCTTTGAGCAACCTGGTCTAGTGGGAGGTGTCCCTGCCCACAGCAGGGGGTTGGAACCAGATGATCTTTAAGGTCCCTTCCAACCTAAACTATTCTATATAGAAACCTTCTCCTCTTGCTATCGCTTCCCCACAAATCATCACTGTAAAGCAAACAGTAGTGCAGCACAAATTTAAAGTTTCTATACTGCTATTGTGCCAAGGCATCAAGTACTTGCACTCTCTGGTCTCTACCACTGTTATATTTAGTCCATAATTAAACAAGCAAGGGACATAAATAGCTGACAGCTTAAAAGCACTTTCTTACACTCTTCTCCTTACTTTGTAAACACAGACCTCACTTCTCCCATAAACTACGGAGCACAGCTATAACTCACCCTCCCTAGCACTGCCTTTTTTTGCCTGACTCCAGGGTATATTGTCATTAGCTGAATTGACTTTTTTGCCTTCAAATTTGTCTTTTTATTAGAAAATGGCTTTGTCCATCCTTGAGGATTGCTGGGAACATCTCTGAGCTGGACTGCCTCATCAAAGCGCTGTTCTCAAGTCAATGCAGTACAAGGATATGCCCATAAAATGTGGGCCACGTTTTTTTATGAGGAAAGAATTAGTTGAGCTTCTCCAGAACAGATCAGTTCTGATTAATTAAGTTAATATAATTTTTGTCTTAGCTTGGAAATACCCCCCACCAAGGAAAAATACTACTGGTATGAAAGGCCCTGGGTGATGGATGGAGCTAGAAGATGTTATAACATGCATAACTTTCAAACTTTGTCTTGAGCATTTGACCCTACAGATACTTCATAGTGCAGTTCCCAGGGTGGGAAAGATCTGAGCAGAGAGGGTGCTGTGGGGTGCTTGTGCCAAGGCGCCCCTGCCCTAGGATGTGGGGCAGAAGAGCTAAATTTGGGGTCTTAGAGCACCATCTGCTGGCACCTTCCCCCAGAAGGAGCCGGGGTGGTTCGGAGCCAGCCTTCACCATGGCCAGGACTGCGGAGGAGGCACTGCTGAGAGCAGAGAGGGGCTGCTGGAGAAACCCCAAGGTCTCCTTTGAGCCTTCATGGGGGAATGGAGCAACGGAAAAGAAGCAAAATCCGCTCCTTTCACTGCAATTGGAACAAGCACTGAGGTGGGATGGGTGTCATCCTCCTGGCAGAGACAGCAAGGGATGGAGAAAGGGATGATGGCTCCTGCCATACTCAGGAAGGGCCAGAACAGGCTTGTTTAGGTGATCCCATTATCCCAGCAAGTGCTTAGGATTGTTTCAATACAGTGCCTTTGCTGCTGAAGTGTTGGGTGTCACTGGGAGGAGGGTAGAGCACTTCCCCCCATCCCTGGGACCAGCAGGCTGTTAGTAGGCAGATTTCCCAGGTCTGGGTAGAAATCCTTGCTGGAAGGGGAAGGAGTTGAACCTCTGGCTTTCCAAGATGTTTCTGAACACTAGGGCAGTAGATAAGCGGTGGAAAGAAAGCAACAACCTCCCTGTCTGCTCCAGTTAGGAAGAGGACCTGGGCTCTACGAGCCATGTGAGGGAGACCTCAGTGTGGCACATCTGTCCCAGAGAGCAGAGGATTTTGCCCAATACCTAGCCTGGTGGCTCCCGTTTTCTACTGCTTGCCTGCCCTCCCACTGCACAGGTATCTCAGTTTCCCCACTCTGTCAAGGGGACCTGGCATCTGAGCCCTCTTGTGTGTCCCTTAGCATCTGTGTTGGCTTTTCTCTTCCAGGATTGTCCTGTTCCAAGATTTAGATATCTAAATTAGGTGTCTACATGTGCTGCTTTGGCCATTAGGTGCTTCAAAGCATCCCACTCTCCACAGGGCATTTTCAACCATTTCTCCAACCATCTTTTCTCTCCTTTGCTCCCTTTCCATGCATCTCTCCCTTCTATCCTATTTTTAAGACCAACATGTCCCACAGGACATGTTGTCTTTCATATATGGCACACAACAACTTGGGTCTTCAGCCCCCAAATAGTCTCCTGTGTGGCAGATCAGATAGGACAGGTTTATATGAGGGATTCTTGAATCTCATGTTGTCCTCACCTGTTCTACCACACCTCCAAGACAGAGGTCTATGAACACCTTAGAGCTGAAGTGTATGGTCAAAATTTGGTTGTCTCAGGGCTGTGGAAATTGAAAGGATATTCTTGTTCCTGGGGACCAGTAGTCTGTTTTCACAAGCCACCCATACTGTAATATTCTTCATAAATCCTTTTCTCGCACCTATAATTTAGATGGGGCCGTAACGTTGGAGCCTTTATCGCATTCATGCAGAAAACAGACAGTGTTCTGCTTGAAGGAGGTAAACTTTCTGCACGTAATAGCAGAGCAGAAGTGTCTGGGATGACAGTCAGAGAGGATATGTAAGTGGCATATTGATTTTTACGTGCTGCAAATAGCAAAAGGCAGTTGTCTCCTGATACACTTGGATTAACAAAGCACAACACTTGGCGCTGGAAGCATTGATGCCACAAAGCAGAAGGGACCGTAGTCTCTCTGCCTGAGACGCAAAGCGGGCTGAAGCAGTGAAACTACTGCAGTCTCCTGGAGAGCTGGTTGTGAGGCATTCATCAAATATGAGTCACCAAATCATCATCTATTGAGCCTTTCACTGTTTTCGTCTTCCTCTGTGCATTTACTGTGCATCCTACACTGCGGGAAGGTGAGGAGGCAGGGCTGGAAGGGGGTGAGTCCCAGCTCTTGGGATTGTGTGAATACAGAGGACTCTCAGTGTGATTTTTTTAAGTATATTTCTAACTGTCTTGGCTGTAAAAAAAAAAAAAAAAGTTGGAAAACGAGAACCCGCTGCACCTCTTATGGGGTAAGAAAAAGAAAAGCCCTACAGAATTTACTGGTCTTTTAATCTCATACCTAGCAAGGGGAAGCAGGGCTTGAGTTGAGAACCAGTAAGCTGCTTCAACCACCCCTGTTCAGCTGAGATATTGTAGGAAGCAAAACACCAGTTCACCCAGCTCTTCTGCAACATGGGATGTTGGTGCTGGCTCCTCTAAGATAATGGGGTGAGTGAGAAGAACTGTCCCAGGATCTGGGGCTCACATGGTGGCCACCAACAGACCATCCTGAAAGCACATCTGAAGCAGCACAATAAGAAACATGGAGAAGAACATGTGCCATCAGTTGGATGAGACTGGGCATCAGAGACAAAAGCTCTGGTCATTTGGTCACTTGACTTTCCGTAAAGTGCATGGGTGGATAGCCCTATCTCCATGGATGTCCTGTCCCCCTCACCTCGGTCTTTTCTGTCAAACCACACACTTTTGCCAGGAAGGACTACCTGTACACAGGCCGCTCAGAGAAGTGGCTGAGTCGCCATCCCTGGAGCTATTTAAAAGATGTGTTGATGTGGTGTTTGTTTTTTTGGTGGGCTGGATGGCTTCTTGAGATCTCGGCTCTGCTCTCTGCAATTTCACGTGCTGAATATTCGCCTTTTCTGGGGCTAACAGTGAATAAGAAAGGAGATGCTCTACAGTGACTGCCTCCCGCCAATTTGCTGCTGGTTTAAGCTGCAATAAGCACAAAGATGGTTTCACTTGGCAGTAAGGTGTCCAGGTGATGATCCAGTTTCATGATTCAGGCTGAAAAAGCCTAAGGAGGAGTAAACTGAAGGAAGGTAGATTTAGATTGGATATTAGGAAGAAATTCTTTACTGTGAGGGTGGTGAGGCACTGGAACAGGTTGCCTAGAGAAGTTATGGATGCCCCATCCATGGAAGTGTTCAAGACCAGGCTGGACGGGGCTTGGAGCAACCTGGTCTGATGGGAGGTGTCCCTGCCCATGGCAGGGGGTTGGAACTGGATGGTCTTTAAGGTCCCTTCTAACCCGAACCATTCTGTGATTCTATGATCTCTTGCTGAAACACTCCTATTGGCAACTCATGTATTTACCACTAACCAATTTTAGACCTGATGCAGGCAAAAATACATTCCCACTTAGCACAAAGGAACTTCTGTTTGAAGCAAATATGGACTAAATAAACAGCTCTGAATCAGCAGGGTAGAGCAGGGTAGAGATCAATTAATCCTTAGTAGATTTAAACCATGAACCACTCTGATTCAGTGTGCTTTATCCTCACTATCCTAAGGGAGAGCTTTTAGGTGACTATCTCTCTCCTACCTGCACACAGACAATTACAGTGTCAGAGCATTTTTGCAAAATCTCTTTGTATCGCTGCAGCAATCACAAGTCGCAATTCAGTCCCTAGGGGAAGGTACCATGTAAAGTTGCAGGCAGGGCCCATCCTGAAGACCTATATACATTGTGTAGGTGAGGGATATGTAAAGATTCAAGGCTATGAATGTGCCCAAGGTCAAACAGAAGGTTTTGTGGCTGAGATGGTGACAGACTCGAGAGCTCCCGACTGCCAGCGTTCACTGCATCACCCCACGATCATCTGCAATCCAAATTTCCCTGTGCATCTGTCCCTGCCCTAATTCACTCCAGTTGTCTGTTTAATTAAAAGCGCTATGTGGGACAATTGATTAACACAGGCTGCACTGTGAAATGGCTGCTCTCTACTGCAAATTTCCATTTCAAATTCAAAAGCAAAGGAAAAGTTGTAGGCTTTCCTATTTCGGTGAACAGTCACCTTTTCAAGCAAAGAAACTCTCTTGGAGGAAAAGTCTTTTGGTTCTGCCTGCCTTGACTGCACTAGAAGAAGATGTTCAGCAGTGTCCAGCGGAGGGCCACCAAGATGATCAGAGGGCTGGAGCACCTCTGCTACGAGGACAGGCTGAGAGAGCTGGGGTTGTTCATCCTGGAGAAGAGAAGGCTCTGGGAGACCTTATAGCAGCCTTCCAGTCCCTAAAGGGACTATGGGAAGGATGGGAGGGACTCTTTATCAGGGAGTGTAATGATAGAACACGGCATAATGGTTTCAAACTGGAAGAGGGGAGATTTAGATTGGATATTAGGAAGAAATTCTGTACTGTAAGAGTGGTGAGGCACTGGAACAGGTTGCCTGGGGAAGTTGTGGCTGCCCCATCCCTGGAGGTGTTCAAGGCCAGGTTGGATGGGGCTTGGAGCAACCTGGCCTAGTGGGAGGTGTCCCTGCCCAGGGCAGGGGGGTTGGAACTAGATGATCCTTAAGGTCCCTTCCAACCTGAACCATTCTATAATTCTATGATGAGGATGAGGGTTGTTTTCAGTCAGTAGCCTTCCTATTAGTTGCAGGGCACTGGGACCTGTTCTCCATCTATAGGGTAACACACGTGGAAGATATAAGCCATCCTGAGAGCTCCTGCTTGATGCTAGCCCAAAACAAGGAAGGGGTGATGAACGGCAGGAGGAATGCAGGTGGAAACTGCAGCCTCATGGAGAAATGAAGGCTCCAGAGCTGTGGAAGATGTCTTGGGATGTGGAAGATGTCCTGAGATGCAGATGTCAGGATTCAAAGCTTGATCTCTGAGCTAAACTATCTCTACTCCTGCAATATGGTGCTTTCTTCTGACAAGGCACTTGGAGTCCCAGCATGAAAGAAAAGCCTCTTATAACAGGAACTCATTTTCCCACGTAACAAGTGATAGGGCAAGAGCAAACGAGCTCGAAAAACGAGCCAACGGGGAAGAAGACCAGCCTGGCTAAATAGAGAGCTTTGGCTGGACCTCAGGAAAAAGAGGAAAGCTTACATTCTCTGGAAAAGGGGGTTGGCAACTTATGAGGATTATCAAGATATAACGAAGCTATGTAGGGGGAAACTTAGAAGGGCCAAAGCTCAATCAGAACTCAGCTTGGCCACTGCAGTTAAAGACAATAAGAAGAGATTCTTTCAGTATATCAATAGAAGAAGGAAGACTAGGGAAAATGTAGGCCCACTGATGAATGAGATGGGTGCCCTAGTGGTGGAAGACACAGAGAAGGCAGAGTTACTGAATGCCTTCTTTTCTTTGGTCTTCACTGCTAAAGCTGTCCCTCACAAATCCTATACCCTGGAGGCAAGGGGGAAGGTCTGGAGAGAGGAAGATTTTCCCTCAGTTGAGGAGGACTGGGCCAGAGACCACTTGGCCAAGCTGGACATTCATAAGTCCATGGGCCCTGACGGGATGCACCCGCAAGTGCTGAGAGAGCTGGCAGACGTTATTGCTAGACCACTCTCCATCGTCTTTGAAAGGTCATGGGGAACAGAAGAGGTGCCTGAGGACTGGAGGAAGGCCGACATCACTCCAATCTTCAAAAAAGGCAAGAAGGAGGACCCAGGGAACTACAGACTGGTTAGTCTAACCTCTGTCTCTGGGAAGGTAATGGAGAGACTCATTCTGGATGTCATCTCCAAACACGCTGAGGAACAGGAAGTTATTGGAAGTGGTCAACACGGATTTACCAAGGGTAAATCATGCTTGACCAATTTGATGGCCTTCTATGATGTTGTAACTGGTTGGCTGGATGAGGGGAGAGCCGTAGATGTCATCTACCTTGACTTTAGCAAGGCTTTTGACACTGTCTCCCATAACATCCTCATTAGGAAGCTGAGGAAGTGTGGGCTAGATGAGGTGACAGTGAGGTGGATTGAGAGCTGGCTGTGTGACAGAACTCAGAGGGTTGTGATCAGTGGCATAGAGTCTAGTTGGAGGCCTGTAACCAGTGGTGTCCCCCGGGGGTCAATACTCAGTCCAATTTTGTTCAATATATTCATTAATGACCTGGATGAGGGGACAGAGTGTATCCTCAGCAAGTTGGCTGATGATACCAAACTCGGAGGGGTGGCTGACACTCCAGAGGGCCACGCTGCCATTCAGCGTGATCTGGACAGGCTGGAGAGCTGGGCAGAGAAGAACCTAATGAGGTTCAACAAAAGCAAGTGCAAGGTCCTGCACCTGGGGAGGAAGAATGTCAGGCACCAGTATAGGTTAGGGGTGGACATGCTGGGAAGTAGTTCTGAGGAGAAGGATCTGGGGGTCTTGGTAGACAGCAAATTATCCATGAGCCAGCAATGTGCCCTTGTCGCCAAGAAGGCAAATGGAATCCTGGGCTGCAGAGGAAAGAGTGTGGCCAGTAGGTCAAGGGAGGTCATTCTCCCCCTCTACTCGGTGCTGGTGAGGTCACAACTGGAATACTGTGTCCAGTTTTGGGTTCCCCAGTTCAAGAGGGACAGGGAACTGCTGGAGTGAGTCCAGCGAAGGGCAACTAAGATGATTGAAGGATTGGAGCATCTCCCTTATGAGGAAAGGCTGAGAGAGCTGGGACTCTTTAGCCTGGAGAAGAGAAGGCTAAGGGGAGACCTTATTATGGCATACAAGTATCTAAAGGGTGGGCTGAAGGAGGATGGAGCCAGACTCTTCTCAATGGTTCCCAATGACAGGACGAGGGGCAATGGGCACAAGTTGGAACATAGGAAGTTCCGTTCAAATACATGGAAAAACTTCTTTACGGTGAGGGTGACAGAGCACTGGAACAGGCTGCCCAGGGAGGGTGTGGAGTCTCCTTCTCTGGAGACTTTCAAGACCCGCCTGGATGCAGTCCTGAGTGATGTGCTCTGGGCAATCCTGCTTTAGCAGGGGAGTTGGACTAGATGATCTCTAGAGGTCCCTTCCAACTCTGAAGATTCTGTGAAACAGCCTCAAGTTGCACCAAGGGAGGTTTAGGATGGATATTGGGAAAAAATTCTCCACCAAAAGGGTTGTCAAGCATTGGAACAGGCTGCCCAAGGAAGTGGTTGAGTCACCATCCCTGAGGGTATTTAAAAGACATGTAGACGTGGTGCTGAGGGACATGGGTTAGTGATGGACTTAGCAGTGTTAGGTTAACAGTTGGACTTGATCTTCAGGGTCTTTTCCAACCAAAATTATTCTATAATTCTATGATTCTATGATAAGTCAGGGTCCACCAGGGGCCCTGGAGAAGGGCTGTAAGGTCTGAATCAGACCAGGGCCAGGGCAGCAGGTCTTACCAGTCAGCAAGGGGAGTAAAGTTAATACACTCAATAAATGAACAGTGGGGGACCGATACATTCAGTGAGAGATGTTTTAGACGTGTAGGAAATGATCTTCAAAGCCTGAGCTCCAGCCTAGACACACTCATATCCATGTCCTTCCCTGGAACTGCATCCATTAGCACACACAAGCTGCTTTGTTGGTGTGGAAGACCTTGGTAACATCAGTGAATCACTGGTCTTGGAAAGGAATAGCGTTTTTGGATTATCAGGTCTTTTTAGGTTCCTCAGATTAGATAATGAACTGAAAAGTCATGCTAACAAATTCAGCCTGATATTAGGAAACTGAATGCAAGCGTAGCTGTCACTGTCATTCACCAGCACAGCTATGCCTGCACTGCTTGGGCTGTCAGCTGCACCCTACATTGGCATCCAGATTCACTTATCTAAATACAACACCATGCTCTGTCATTGGCTTGAGGAAGCCCTGAGGAAATCCTAGCTTCCCAAAGGGGACCTGACCCCACTTGTCAGCTGCCTGGTCAGCTGCTTCTGCATGTCCCCTCTAGCCTTGCAGCAACACTACATGACCAATGGATCCTTCTAGGGAGGGTTTCCAGGATCACCTGTCTCAAGGACATCTCAGGTCTGCAGACAAAATCATGAAGTCAGAACAGCGTGCACATCTGGGCTGGATTCACACCATTTCAAGACATCTGAAGTCTTAAACCAACTCCATCGAAGGAAGTCAGCTGGGGTTCTGTGTATAATTAACACACACAAAAAAAAGGAGACAGTCTTACAGTGTGATTAATCTGACCCCTTTTTAGACTTCCACTTTAGGATTAAATTATAGTCTCCGCTGACAATAATGGGCATCTATGGTAAGCAGCTTGGATGGAAACACCTACTCTAGATATTTGTATTTCATCCAAAAAACTCAACCTCTGAAGTGTTATAGTCCAAATGTTGTGCAAGGGCAAAGAGGAAGCACATCATATATGTAGGTAAAGCCAAGAACTTACTGTTAGTATAATTGAAAACTCTCAAATTCAAGAATCATTATTAGTCTTATTAGAGAAAAAGAAAGAATAATAATGTCACATAGAGTAATTTTATACAGAAAAGGTTTCAATAATAGTAATAATACAATTAAAATTGCATTAGTTTAGTTTCTAGCCTTTTTTCTTCTGGTGTTAGGCTCCATTGCTCCATTGGGTCCTAAAATCAGTAACTTTGGACTGCTGGAGAGGCTAATACCCTGAGTCATCAGCCTCTGGTGCCCTTCATTGGGAAGAATATGCAGTTTACATTACTGGTTTATCCTTCATCACTCTAAAATCCACTTTGGGTCATTTTCATATGCTTGTTAATATGATTCTTGTTAATATGATTTTACACCTTTGTCTTTCTTCATGAGTTTACAGATCCAGGTTACACCCAAATTTATGTATGTTATGTATCTTAGATACCATTTCTTTGTTTTCTTTGTTACCCCTAAAACAACTTTTGTCTAGATCCAGGTCTGCATTTCTGTAACTACCCAAGGGTGGGTTGTTTATAACCATGAGGTCTCCAGTGCCAACCCACGCCCCACCTTCTGTCACACCATGCCGGCACTCCTCAGCGCCGCATCCTCTATCTCCACTTCTCAAGGTCTCTGCTATCCCACCAGCCCTGTATTTCTCTATAATACACCACTGTGTTAGAGCTGTGCCTTGTTTTCACAGAATAACTGCTTGTTACTGCTACTCATGTAAACTATGGTTATACAAAAGTATAGCAAATTAGCCGCAGGCACCTGGTCAGTCAGAGAAATCGCTGTCTCAACTAAACCAACTAAAACAAAGCTTAGGCAGATGAAAAAAAAGTTCAGACAGAAAACCTGTCAAGTCTCAGTCCTGAGGCCTTGCAAACTCAATGCAAAACTGATGGTCTGTTGCTACCAACAGCAATACTGGATCACAGCACACCTTTACAGTGGCACTACGGTGCTCAGAGTCCAGGAGAGCACTGGGCTCTTGTCTGCTTCATCCTATATCATCCCAATATCTGAGAACAGAAAGCCAAGGTGGACCAAGGCCCCCTGATGAGCCAGATCATCTCCCTGGACCACCAGTAAATGCTCCAGAGAGTATTTCACAAATGCCCAGTTAAAACATCCTCGAGGTAACTCCGAGCATTTTGGAAGACAGCCCATGTGAAAGCCTCTGTACAAAATAAAGTGAGATCCCCTGTGGCTGCCCCTTGTTAGCAGCAGCACAGTGCAGCAATGGGAGGAAATTGCAGGGTATTTTTCCTAATTTGAGACACCCAAGTGGCACAGAACAGAAGCTTTTTCTCACTACACTCTTGAGAACAATGATGGGGGCTCCAGGAAGCCACTTGTTTCAGCTCACCCACCTGGCTGAACAAGTAGCTGCAGCGATTGCCTTGCCTCCAAAAGAAGTTGTTCTCCTGGAGTTCCCCCAAACACTTCCAAAAAGCATATTTTTCCCTCTGGGAGAGCTCAGGCTACAGCACCTTGCAGTTTTTTTCCTTAGAAACACCAGGAAAAGATGTCCTGCTGTGCATGGAAGTGCTCCCAGGGCTGATCTAGACTCAGATGGAACACAAAGCTGTCCTACTTTCCTCCCTCACCAGCACAAGCCAGCAGGAACTGGTGCCCCTACTAAGCAGCAGAAAGACAAAGAAAAATCACAGCCAAGCCCAGAACAACTCGTTCAATGCAGGAGCCTCATGTCCCTCTCCCTTACAGTGGTCGCACGCCCAAGTTATCCTGCTAACACCGAAACCAGCCATTTCTGACATCTCTTTGTGAGCCAAAGGAGTTTCATGCTCCAGCTGCGGTTCTCCTTCAAAACAAGATTTAGGAATACCGAAGATCTTCATCTCCACCTGCGTTGCTCTTGTCTCATGTATAAACAGTCCCAAAGACCATCCATTTTCAGGATCAGGCTGATGCCCATACATGTGCACAGCCTGGGGCACAGCGGTGAAAGGAAGGCTAGGGCCCATGTTGGGTGTAGTCATACGGGTCTGTGTTGGTTTTGGCTGGGGTAGAAATAATTTTCCTCATAGTAGCTAGTATGAGTCTATGTTTTGGATTTGTGCTGGAAGCAGCGTTGATAACACAGGGATGTGTTATTGCTGAGCAGTGCTTACACGGAGTCAAGGCTTTTTCTGCTCCTCACAACACCCGACCAGTGAGTAGGCTGGGGGGGGCACAAGAAGTTGGGAGGAGACACAGCCTGGACAACTGACCCCAGTGAACCAAAGGGATATTCCATGCCATATGATGTCATGGTCAGCAATAAATAAGCCGGGCAAAGAAGAAGGAAGCGGGGGCGGGGGATATTTGGAGTTATGGCATTTGTCTTCCGAAGTAACCGTCAGCTTGATGAAGCCCTGCTGTCCTGGAAATGGCTGAACACCTGCCTGGCCACAGGAAGCAGTAAATGAATCATAGAATGGTTTGGGTTGGAAGGGACCTTAAAGATCATCCAGTTCCAACCCCCTGCCCTGGGCAGGGACACCTCCCACCAGACCAGGCTGCTCCAAGCCCTGTCCAGCCTGGCCTTGAACCCCTCCAGGGATGGGGCAGCCACAGCTTCTCTGGGCAACCTGGGCCAGGGACTCACCACCCTCAGAGTGAAAAACTTCTTCCTGAGATCTCATCTAAATCTCCCCTCTTCCAGTTTGAAGCCATTACCCCTCGTGCTTTCACTACATGCCCTTGTAAAAAGTCCCTCCCCAGATTTCTTGTAGGCGCCCTTCAGGTACTGGAAGGGGTTATAAAGTCTTCCCAGAGCCTTCTCTTCCCCAGACTGAACAACCCCAACTTGAATTCCTTGGGGTTTTTTTTTCCTTGCATGCATGGCATTTGTTTTACCTATTAAACTGTCTTTATCTCAACCCACGAGTTTTCTCACTTTTCCTCTTGTGATTCTCTCCCTCATCCCACCTGGGGGACAGTGAGCAAGCGGCCACGTGGTGCTTAGTTGTTGGCTGGGGTTAAACCACGACAAAGTCCCAGCTCTTGGTCACATTACCCAGAGGAGGTCACAGGAATTGGCAAGGGAGCGGTTTTCTCAGCTCAGCTATTCCTAAAGACGGCGTGGAAGTTTCAAACTTCTGTTGCAGGCAGGCTCAGAGCCAGCAAAGTGCCCACACTTGCGAGACTTACGCGTCTGAGTCCTCTTGTCAGAGAGCAAGCACTTTGCTTCAGCCTTGGAGCCAGACCCGTCGAGCACCACTGACCATCACTAAATAAATGCAATCATAAGACACGTATTATGGAATAAGGGGGGTGGCTGGAGTGGGGTGTTGTTACGCACAACCATACTTGTTTGGTTTGTGCGGCGGTGTCCCACCTTTGAAAAAGAAGTAGGATTGTTCGCGTAGTGACGCAGGTTCATTTTGAGGGGGGTATTGCAAACAGCGAGATAATCTATTTTCCTATCTTACCAGAACCCCTAGAGAATTAGACATTAATCTTTCAACCCAGATTGCTGAAACAGGAGGTTTCCCGCATGCTGGCAGCAAGCCCCTACCTCCTACGACCAGTTTCTCTGGGATAATAAGTAAGTCCCATTAAGAAAATCCTCAGACTCCTCTTCCATGACTCCTGCTCCAACACGTAGCTGAGCTATAAGCCCCAGCCACCTCCCCCTGCTCAGCCAAGGGCAAACCATACTCTCCATGAGCTAAGGCAAAAATAAAAATTGGCTTTTACACCGTGGCTCCCCCTTTCCCCTGCCTCCCTGTACCCAAGGTTCCTCTCTGCGCTTTGAATTCGGAGGTATGTCAGGCTTGTGGAACCAAGCCCAAGCTTTCCTGAGAAAACACAAGAGTCAAAGGCATGTTTTGAAAATAAATATCAAAGCTGGCAAGCGCCGGCAATGGAAGACGGAACTGGCATTGTTAGAAGCTGGTAGGAGCAAAATAAGAGGGGCTCTGCACGGCAGTTTCACACAGGACTCAGCCTCCTGCCAACGCTATCTGGGGAATATAATATTGCTCAAAGACCAAAAGAAAGAGCATTGAGCCTCGAGCAGGGAAGAAATTAGAAGTGTCTGTCTCTGCCACTCCAATAACACGAGGAATAATAATAGAGTGGGAGAAATAACTGGGGGTGGGGGTGGGGGGTTACAAAAAAAAAAAAAAAAAGAACAAGGAGAAACTGGGCAACAGAAAAGCATGTCAGAGTTATAAAAAGAGACAGAGAAGGGAATTTTATTCATGAGCTTTCCAAACACATTTGCCATTATCGCAGGCATGAGAATATTATTCTGCTGCTGTCAGGGGGCATGTGACTGGGGCTCCAGCCGTCAGAAAATCACTGCCAGCTGTCAGAGAGCCAAGCCATTGAGGGCGATGGGCCAACACCAATCACACTGTCAAGAAATACACTTGCTTGTCAAGAGATTAGCAGTCTGGCCTCCAAAGCCTTCAGAGAGCGTTGGCTTCAAAATTGGAGATGGTCATGTGAATAGTGCAGAGTCTCTGGCAATGGGAGCAGTGGGCAGAAACACTCCTTTTAAAAGGGGAATACAAGACGGAAGGTTTTAAGCTCTTTCTGGTTGGATCTGGCACATCAGGAGCACTGAACAGCATATAGCATCTTCGCTCTGACAGCATTTTAAAAAAAATTAATTCATCCAGAAACACTGCTTAGCCCTTGATCAAACGGGCTGATGTGCAGCACTGACCTCTGAGCGCGTGGCAGCTGTCTTTGGGAAGGCTGCAGTGAGACAGCAGCCGATCCAAGTTGGACCCTTGCTGAATTTTATTCCCCTTTCCTTCGAGCATCAGGAGTCCCCTAACCTGTCTCAGTTGTACCTGACGGTGGACAGGGCACATGCTTTGCATAGCAGAGGTGATGCAGACACTTCAGTCCTAGAGAAGTACAGACTCCCAGCCTTGTCCAGTGATGGTCCTAGAGAAAGGCCAGCCCCAGGACCAGCAGTGGCTATTCCAAGGGCCGTTTTTACTTTCCAGGTGACAAACCTAGACTTGTTTTTTGAAGTATAGTCTACAAGCGAGAGTCACCATATCCTTTTCCTGAGACAGTCACACTCCAGGAAGCTACAAAGCCATTAATATGGATCACAGAAACCATGCAGCATTCACAGATGGTGCTCTACCACCTGTGCTAAGCATACTGCATCAAGTTTAAACCATGGATTAGCGTTGCCTAACTTTTAGGTCACACCTTCCATGGCATTTGAATTCATAAAACCATTGAGTGATTCAGACTGTCCAAAGCTGCCATGCTCAGCACTCAGTACAGAGAGGTTGCCTGAGACAGTAATTCAGTATTATATCACAGGCTGGGCAGAGAATGGCTTGAGAGCAGCCCTGAGGAGGACTTCGGAGTGTTGGTGGGTGAGAAGCTCAACAGGAGCCGGCAATGTGCGCTGGCAGCCCAGAAACTCCCGCGCAGCCTGGGCTGCACCCCCAGCAGCGTGGGCAGCAGGGCGAGGGGGGGGATTCTGCCCCTCTGCTCCGCTCGGGGGAGACCCCCCTGCAGTGCTGCCTCCAGCTCTGGGGCCTCAGCACAGGAGAGACACGGAGCTGGTGGAGCGGGGCCAGAGGAGGCCCCGGAGATGCTGGGAGGGCTGGAGCCCCTCTGCTGTGAGGACAGGCTGAGAGAGTTGGGGGGGGTTCAGCCTGGAGAAGAGAAGGCTCCGCGGAGACCTTGGAGCCCCTTCCAGTCCCTCAAGGGGCTCCAGGAAAGATGGGGAGGGACTCTGGATCAGGGAGGGGAGCCATAGGATGAGGGGTAATGGATTTAAACTGAAAGAAGGGAGGTTTTGATTAGATACTAGGAAGAAATTTTTCACTCTGAGGGTGGTGAGCCCCTGTCCCAGGTTGCCCAGAGAAGCTGTGGCTGCCCCATCCCTGGAGGTGCTCACGGCCAGGTTGGACGGGGCTTTGAGCAGCCTGGTCTAGTGGGAGGTGTCCCTGCCCAGGGCAGGGGGTTGGAACTAGATGATCTTTAAGGTCCCTTCCAACCCAAACTATTCTATGATCACATTGACTTGCCACTGCAGCTGTAATACCTTAACACAGACAGAATTCAGAATGTGATTCATGTGCATGATGTAGCTTCATATGTTGTAATTTGGTAATTCACATTGTAATTAAATAATTACATCACACTTCTGGACGAAACTTTTCAAAAAAGTGTGTCATGATGGACCCACTCTCGTCTACAGTTTTGGTATGACAGATATATGAAGTCTGGTGTATCAAACACCTGGGCTCTACCATGCCCAGAAGCCAAATCTCGTTCATAACAACTCATGAAGCGGGAAGGTGTCCAACGTACCTGAAGCAATGGCTTTCTGCGGTACAGGCTGAAGTGACCCACTTCTCGGGAGCTGATGCCACCAAAAATGTAGGGTCAGTGGTACAAAAGCTCCAGAAAACTTATTTCTTTCTCTGTCTAGCAATGAACTCTCCCACTGAGGCTGATCATCAAACATTTCCTGCGGGAATGACCACGGGACACAAGTCACCCCAGAAGAAAGTTGCAAGTGGAAATGTATTGCCATATTTCCTTGTGTTTCCTTCCATTCCCTTTTTTAGTTCATAGGTCTGAAATACCCAAGCTATGCTAATAAAGCCAATTTGAACTGTCTGAGCAGTCTCCTTTATTAATGACTTGTTAAAGGAAAGAGTTTGGCTGAGGTGTAAGTTGATTAGCTCACTGGTAATTAACCGATACCCAGAAAAGTAACAAAGGATTTTTGCGAAGTAAATAATGACTTGATCTCTTTCTTCTCCTCCTTCCTGCATTAAATGAGAGAAATATAACAATGTTTTTTTTTACACGAGCAGAATGTGTTTCATTTCCAGGCTAGGTAGAAAAATTTGCATATGCTTGGGGTAAATATGCCATTTTCCCAGAGATCAAGGAAGAAATCAGTGGCTGCCTTCCCTACTGTAGGTGCAGTGCAACTGAAGGCTTTTCAAGTGTTCAATTTTTTTAAAAAATCTTTTAACATTTGACATTTTAATATATCTCTATCAGCTTACTGCTGAGACTTTCTGCTTGCTCCTAGTGGTTTCCCCCTTTTGTTGCAGAGGTTTCCAGCAGTATCAATACGAGGAAACTGCTTTCCCTCTCCATGAGGCCAAATGCCAACCAGTGCACAACTGGATGGGCGGAGGGTTTTATAGAGCTCAGGGTGGGATATATCGCCTTCGCGAGGGTTTTATAGAGCTCAGGGTGGGATATATCACCTTCCAGGCTCAGACACTAATTGATTCATTATACAAGATACAGTGAACAAATGGTTTGTGGGTGCTTTCTTCCCTAAACTGAAAGTTATAATAAAAGGGTGAGACACTGGCAATAGCTAGTTCCTCTAAATCCATTCCGACTGGGATTTTGGGGTAAAAGAGCTTCAGCCCTTATCCCTCACAGACTTCAGATTAGCCTGTCTTCCAGACAGTTTCTTGTTTCTTGATAGTATTTTGCCTTCCAAATTTGCCTTAAGTCACCCTTATATTGTTGGGACTTCCATTCCTGCAGGAGGTGGTCACTGATCACCTTTTGCCCAGTCTCCATCTGATCATACACCCAAAATGGTGTGAGTGGGAAAGATGGGGTTAGGACTGGAAATCAGTGGTGCCAGAAACCTCAGCAGCATGAATGTAGATGGGAGGAGGCCCCAGCTTGAGGAGCTTTAGCCGGTCAGGTTATCAAACTCATGCTGACACCCAAAAGCTTGCTGTTTATGGCCACCTGCCTGCACAAGGTAGCTGCTATTGCTAGAAGAGTCCTGCCTAATTCACCCAATGGCTTTGGGCACTGCCAAGTCATAGAAAATGTGGAGACTTCAAAAAATTTCCTGTAAGGTTGAAAATGTGAGTTTGTTGTACAACTCTCTTTCCTCTGTGCCACAGCAATATCGTGATACTACATACAGATTCTTATTTTAACTGCAAGCTGCCAATACCTTCTCTTCTCTTTCCCAAAAGGAGCTGGTTGGAGAAGAGAACCCAGTGATGTGTTCTTCTCCAAACGCCATCTCAGCTCCATTCATGGGGAGGGAGCTAGGATTGGAACAAAAAGAGAGGAGCACCGCTCCTGTTCTCAGGAAAAAAGGGCTACTGCCATTTTTGGAGTCCCAAATGGACTCAGTGCTGCCTGTTCAAGCGTTGGAGAGAACCAATGTTTTGTGGCTCTCATCCTCCAGTATACCTCTCCTCCCAGCTTTTATAGGGAGCTTATAATTTGTCCTAAGGACAGGTGACTCCAGTGAGTGCTATAATATCCAGAAGTAAGGATGCTTCCCAGAAATGCCTCAATTTTAGGTATGTATCTTCCACAGACCCTGTGAGTACAGAAAATACAACAGGAGCTTCATTGACCTCAAACCGGAGCGGAGCGCTTTGCAGAAGAGCGTAAGGAGTTGGGATTCATGACCTCACCCAACTTCATCCAGCCAAAAAAGCTAAACTAAGCTCAATTCAGTTACCAAAATATAGACATTTAGTGCTCTTGGACACAAAGCAGCTGAGAGCCATTAGGGTTTGACACTGGATCTAGGGAAGACCCAGTGACCCCAGGGCATCCTGCCTGGCCTCCAGCTGCTGCTCTGAAAGAATCTCAAATGAGACAAGATTCCAGCATTTAAGGAAGTTAATTGAGCCCTTAAGGCAGGATATAAAATGAGATTAACACACTTAAATATTGTTACAAAGTTTAAGCAAGTCTCTTCACATTGAGCTCTGTGTATGCAAATAAGCAGGCAGGAAAAAGACAGCTTGCTATATTTTTCCTAAGGAGAAAGTGGTTTACAAGCGTAAACAATGAATCGTTATGGCATTTGCTTTTGCTTTTTTAAAGCATGAGAAGACTTTCAAAGCACGAAGCCAGAGCGATTCCCAGATTCCTTTGAAAGTCAATGAGACTGAGGCACATGCCATTTGTGCTTTTGGAAAGTCTCCCTTCCTTGATAGATTTTCATTTGATATTTCAGCTTAAGCTGGTGTATATTTACCATAGACATTCTGCAGCTGATAAGGGCTCCAATTCCCATATAAGGCTGAATTAAGCCCAGATGACTGGAAAAGTTCCTCAGCTGAGCTCTCCTTCCACACTTTTCCGAGTGTCAACTGCTTCTCCCTGAGGAATGGCTGAACAGCAGGTTTATCATAGAATCATAGAACCATAGGGTTGGAAGGGACCTCTGGAGATCATCTAGTCCAACCCCCTGCCAGAGCAGGGTCACCTAGAGGAGGTTACACAGGAATGTGTCCAGGTGGGTTTGGAATGTCTCCAGAGACGGAGACTCCACCATCTCTCTGGGCAGCCTGTGCCAGGGCTCTGCCACCCTCAAAGGAAAGAAGTTCCTCCTCATGTTTAGGTGGAACTTCCTATGCTCAAGTTTGTGCCCGTTACCTCTTGTCCTGTTGCCGGGCACCACTGAAAAGAGCCTGGCCCCATCCTCCTGACATCCACCCTTTAAGTATTTATAAGTGCTGATGAGATCCCCCCTCAGCCGTCTTTTTTCCAGACTGAAGAAACCCAAATCCCTCAGCCTTTCTTCCTAAGAGAGCTGTTCCAGTCCCCGCATCATCTTTGTAGCTCTGCACCAATTTCAGCCCTGCAAATTAGCGCAAACTGACATCAATTTTATTTCATGCTAATACAATGGTTTGAAAGCTGCAGGTGCTTGGAGACACCAATGCACGCTGTCTGCTTTCAGGGTAGTAACCACTGGGTGCACATAAGCTTCAGCTTAATGCACTGCTACAAGAAAGCAAACATGGCAATTTTGGTAAAATGGGACCTGCTGTGGATGGGATCACCTGGCTCAGCTTTTGATTTGAAAGATTTTGGGATACATCTGTGATAGACCCAATCAGATAGGCTTGTGCTAGGAAAAGGATGGGGACGAAAAAAGCCTCCCTAAAATCTGCTTTGAGGATTGGATACAGAATCCTAGAATGGTTTGGGTTGGAAGGGACCTTAAAGACCATCCAGTTCCAACCCCCTGCCATGGGCAGGGACACCTCCCACTAGACCAGGTTGCTCAAAGCCCCGTCCAACCTGGCCGTGAACACCTCCAGGGAAGGGGCAGCCACAGGTTCTCTGGGCAACCTGGGCCAGGGGCTCACCATCCTCACAGTAAACAATTTCTTCCTGATATCCAATCTAAATCTCCCCTCTTTCAGTTTAAAAACGTTCCCCCTCGTCCTATGGCTCCCCTCTCTGATCCAGAGTCCCTCCCCAGCTTTTCTGGAGCCCCTTGAGGGATTGGCAGGGGCTCTAAGGTCTCCCCGGAGCCTTCTCTTCTCCAGGCTGAACCCCCCCAACTCTCTCAGCCTGTCCTCACAGCAGAGGGGCTCCAGCCCTCCCAGCATCTCCGGGGCCTCCTCTGGCCCCACTCCAACAGCTCCGTGTCTCTCCTGTGCTGAGGCCCCAGAGCTGGAGGCAGCACTGCAGGGGGGTCTCCCCCGAGCGGAGCAGAGGGGCAGAATTCCCCCCCTGGCCCTGCTGCCCACGCTGCTGGGGATGCAGCCCAGGCTGCGGGGGGGTTCTGGGCTGCCAGCGCACACTGACGGCTCCTGTTGAGCTTCTCACCCACCAACACTCCGAAGTCCTTCTCCTCAGGGCTGCTCTCAAGCCATTCTCTCTGCCCAGCCTGGATTTGTGCTTGGGACTGAACCATCCTCTGCACGTGGGATTGTCCTCCCCTTGGCAGGTCACACCTCCTTCCCTAAATGCCTGCGCTCAGCAGCCCCTGTTTTCATCAACCCTTTATAACACTATTCAGGTGGTTGTATTCATATCTGAGCCCTTCAGTGTTTGATGCTCACAGCACCCACAGAGCTGAAATCTGTGATGCTGTCATTCACTACCACAGCCATTCGTCAAAATGCACACAACAACCTTGAAAATATGAGTAAGAACAGTCACATTACACTGGCGAGTTTATGAATATTTATACAGCTCTAGGATTTGAGTCCCTTTGATGATGCTTTACAAATGCATGACTCCATTTAACTTCAGTGCAGACGTTTCTGCTTTACCTAGCTATGAATAAGAAATCAGTTCGGCTGAAGCTTCTTGCATCAGATCCTCCTTCACGTTAGGAAACGACTTCTCTTTTTCGCTCATTCAGGTGCCAGTAAATTTCTGTGATATTACTTCAGGCATAATTACCATCATCCCAAAACCAGCGCTCACAAAGAGCCCTTAAACTTGAAGGCGCTTCACAAAGAGTCTGATTCAGCCTCTTATAATCCCGCTTTTAGCATCTTACTCATGCTATCTGCATATAAATCAATGGGATAAATTACACGTTACACAGGATCAGGCTTGCAGGATCTCGAGGTGTTAATGACCTTTTCCTGTAACCAGTACGGACTAGACAATTCAGAAAGCTGCCAATAATGACATTTGGATCTGCAGTACTTGGGAGCCGACATTATCGTGGGCTGTGAGACTTGAGCTGAGAACCCTGACTCAGGACTCCATGCCTACGATGCTGGATATGCTAGGACACAATAAAATCAGATCTTAGAAGAGGCACGGGTCCATAATTAACATAAAATTTGAACAGCTTTATTTATGTGGCTGATGAAACCTTTAACATTATTAAAACCAAGTAGTGAAAACCTCTTCAAGATTTTGTGTCAATTTTATCTCACCCTTCATGGGCATATACCGATGAGAGGGAATATGTACAATCTTCTCCAACATATGTAGCCGTAATGAGTCCTAATCAATCTGTTTGTTAGGTCTCATTTCATGCAGAAATTAAACAACCGGCAGCACAAGCCATGATAAAGGGCTTGCATAGAGCAGGGATAGAGAAAAATGTTCTTCTTCAGGTGTCATTCCCCAGATTTCACGGCTCATAGAGAAACAGCTCAAAACATGTGCAATTTTTGACCAGCAGCCCCTTCCCGTTCCCCAAGCAAAAAACTATTGGATCCACACACTAAATTTACAGGACAAACCCCTCTAGTGGTGTAAACTGACATGACTCAATTAACCTCACTGATCAGTTAAGCCGTGAGGTTCCAGGGCAACATAAAACTCTACGGAAAGAGGATCCTTTGCCACAGGCAACCTGAGGTCACAGGAAATTACTCCATTGGTGTGTCAAGTACATTTTTAGTAATACTGAAAATAAGCATTTCAGGACCTCTATGTTTGTTTCTCTGCTTGTTATTTCAGAAACAAGACATTCCCGTCATAGGTCATATAGATCAAAGAAAATCCAACACCTGGACAGGTTTGACCATCCAGTCAGATAGACCACAATTAGATGCAAATAACATCAGGCTGTCACATTATATCCAGTGCAGTAATGTACACTACAGAGCCTAGCTCAAGGTTACAGCGGAAAAGTATTGCTTTTAATATGTATTAATTGTAACAGCCAAAATGGGCAAAGTTGTTTTTGTGGAAGATGAATTTACCTTTACAAAACAGTTTCAGGGGGGAAAAAAACGTGTGTATTATAATGGTTTGTGGCTGCCTCTTCAATACTACGACCCTTCTGAGTGCAATGGCCAAAAGGTTTGCCAGAGTTCAACAGCGGAGAGCCAAATCACAGAGTAAGTCAGAAGTAAAGGCATATTGTGATGGAGAATACTACAAGAACATGTCAAATAAATAAAAAATCCCCAATTCTTCAAATTAAGGGCTAGCTATACACAAGAAGGACATGGACCTGTTGGAGCAGGGCCAGAGGAGGCCCCGGAGATGCTGGGAGGGCTGGAGCCCCTCTGCTGTGAGGACAGGCTGAGAGAGTTGGGGGGGTTCAGCCTGGAGAAGAGAAGGCTCCACAGAGACCTTAGAGCCCCTTCCAGTCCCTCAAGGGGCTCCCGGAAAGCTGAGGAGGGACTCTGGATCAGGGAGGGGAGCCATAGGAGGAGAGGGAAGGGTTTTAAACTGAAAGAGGGGAGATTTAGATTAGACATTGGGAAGAAATTCTTTGCTGTGAGGGTGGTGAGCCCCTGGCCCAGGCTGCCCAGAGAACCTGTGGCTGCCCCATCCCTGGAGGGGTTCAAGGCCAGGTTGGACGGGGCTTGGAGCAGCCTGGTCTGGTGGGAGGTGTCCCTGCCCATGGCAGGGGGTTGGAACTGGATGGTCTTTAAGGTCCCTTCCAACCCAAACCATTCTAGGATTCTATGATTTTTGCTTGTCTTTCTACCTAGAAAAAACAAAACGGATAACAACCCACATTGTTGTTGTTGTCTACCCCATACAGTCTTTCATTAATTTATCTTGCCCAGTTTTAAAGCCAGTTTCATGTCTGACTTCTGTTTCTACTGCAGTTACAAACCTTCTCATGTCAAGCACGCATGTGGTTAGAGAAGAAACAAGCACCAATATTTTTAATTATTTATTTAAAGCCAACTGTAATTGAATATTATACAAACTCTTTGGGTTTTCATATTGTTCCCATTTCGTGTTCCTGGTGTGCAAATGGGATATTTAATAGTTATTTTTTTAGTTTCTGAACTACTGCAATTTCAAACTTCGAATTATTTTTCTATTAAGAACTTTTAATCTTAAAATGGTTAAGCATGATAACAAAAGGTAGGTCAGAGCCCTACAAACGTCCTTAATATATAAGCTGAACCTTCAAAAGGCCAAAAAGCTAAAGTGCATCAAGCAGGCTAGAATCCTCCTCATTTTTTACTACCAGTTTTGTGCTTTGAATCAGTTCGGTACTCTTCGAGACCTCAGTCTTGAAAGGCTAAATCTGGGGTGGATAAGCTAGCTCTGAAAAAAATAGACAGGTTTGCATAAAAAAAAAAAACCCACAGTGATTTTCATGATGTTTTGACAATCTAAGTATTTTATCATTGCCATCACTAAAATCAATTTTGCTTTGAAGGCTTTGTATCACTATGAAAAACATTAAAAACATCTCTACCTGCTGCTGAAAGCAATTAAATATGAGCTGAACTGCAGAAGGCATGTTATTCTTCATGACAGATGTATACATTATGAAACACCAGCATTTACACTAGGAAAGGTCTGTGTTTAGATTAATTTTTTTTTAGCTTACAGAGAAGAAATAAGGTGTGGAAAAAAAACGTTTGTGTGTTCATATGCAGCTATAATAAATTCTGCAGACCAGCAGGGTATAAGCACTGTGTATGGCCCCCAAGGTCTGCCCAAAGCTTCTCATCCAGTCTTTGGACCTTCTTCTGAAACGTAAAACCCACATGATATTATGAGGCCTCTACTTGTGTGTTTTATCCTTTTCCATTGTTTCAAGCCTTTCCCTTTTTAGACTCTACTTGCTTTTGATACCAACTCCGCTTGAAAAGCACTTTGAATGTTCTGGGTGCAAGTATAGTACGCGTAGTAAGCACTGAGGAAACTAAATAAGGCATCAGATGAGAGAAAACCCCCGTGTAGTAGGCAGTGCTATAAAAAAACTCCTTCCTCCTCCCAGCCCACAAGTACGAGAAACATTTGCCTCTTCGTTTAAAAACACGAAGCCAGCTCGCTGCCTCACTCACATTACAAACGCTCCCTGCACTCTACAAGGAAAACCAGCGAGGGGAAACCACCAAACTGACCCAAGGGAGCATGTTTTGCCCCAAAAGCGGGTGAGGAGAGCGGCCGGAGCCAGGCCTCGATGCTGCCGGCCCTGCCTCCCCTCCGCAGGGGCGTCGTGCCGGCCCTCCGAGCCAAACGTCACCCCAGCCGCTCTCCCCCCGCGGATTTTCCTGAAATCTGCCTTTTTCACGTCAACATTTTTCTCATTTCCAATTTCCCCCCACTCAGCCGAGCGCGCCCGCCCTTCCCGCACCCACAGGCCGCAGCCCGTCGCCATGGCAACCCGCGGGCCTTCCCCCCCACCGGCTCCCGCCGCCGCGGCTCCTCCCCGGTGCGGGCGGGCCCAGCGCCGGCCCCCGCCCGCTGCCGCTGGGCCCGGCGCCCTTCTCCCTTCCCCTCGCTCCCCTCTGGCCTTGGAGCGGGCGCCGCGATGGCTCCGGCCGCCGACCGGGAGGGCTATTGGGGCCCGCCGACCTCCACCTTGGAGTGGTGCGAGGAGAACTATGCCGTCTCCTACTACATCGCCGAGTTCTGTGAGTGGCCGCCCCAGGGGCCGCGTCCCGCCGCCGCCTCTGTCCCGGTCCCCTCCCCAGCCCCTCCGTACCCCCACCCCACTGACTAGGCCCCAAGGGCAGGGGAATCCCCCCTCCTCCATGGCCCTTCTTTGCTGAGGGGGGGGGCTAATGGCGGAGTAACAGGGCCCTTGCCCCTCAGCCAGCCCTGGCGGGTGGAAATGGGTGTTTTCCTGTCCCCTTCCCCCCCAAATCCATGTCTTAAGGAGGGGGTGGTATAGCTCCCTCTCTGCCCGTGACCCAGCGTGTTGTTTCAGGTCCCCTCATCCCAAATCTGTCCCTTTGGCCTTTGTCCCAAAGCGGTGGTGGGGCAGGAAGAGGGTGTCCGAGGGCTTGGGTGGCTGAGTTGGGGTGGCCGTGTGAGGCGGGATCACGGGTGGCTTGTCGCTGGAACAGGGATGGATGGCCGAAGAGGGGAGTTTTCACTCAAATCGTGGCTGGGGTGCCAAGCTGTAAAGCCATGAGGGTCTGCAGCTCCTTGAGAGGAGATGGGAGCATCCGCCCAGCCACGGATGTTCAGCCCAAGCCAAACTGTTCAGGGAGAGCAAGGAGGGAGAAGGCATCTTTGTACAGAAGAGAGAGTCTTCATCCAGGAGAGATGCCTTTGCCCAACTGGTCTTTGGTGGGTCTTGACCGTCATTAGGTTGCTCTGGTGCAGGTGGTGGGAGTTACGAGTAGCTTGAAGGGTCTCTCTGGCACAGGTGGTGGTCTTTTGGGTAGCTGGGAGCTATGGCAAGAGAGCAGGCTGTTGTTTTGACCTCAAAGCTCTGTCATTCAGAGGCAGTCAGGAATTTAGATGTATTCAAGCAAATTTTAGGGAAAGGAGAAGGTGCTCAGACTCCAGCATCACTCAGCAGGTGCTTGAGAAGAGAGTATGTTGTGGCAGCTGGTAAAGGATCAAGCCCTCTGTCACTGATATTTTGCTGAAAAATGAAATATTTTTGTATCCTGGATGAAGACTTTAAAGGGTGTAGTAGTTGTAGTTATGTGCTGCCACTTGACATACACCCTGTCCTACAAAAAGCTTTCACATGTATTAAATAGGCGTCTGCTTTTGAAGTGTTTAGACCCTAGGAAAATAGTACTAAAGCGAACAGGCTCACCTACCCTGAAGTGCTTGGAGTAGGCAATCTGAGGAGGCCTTTCGCATAGCTGGGATGCTTCAGTAGCGCTTTGGAAGAGCTTGGCATGCAGGAGATAGAAGGTTTTGGGCATCCATGCCAGGCTGTGACTCCTGGTTCCAAACCCTGACATGGGTGAAGGACGAAAATGAATAGTCGTGAAAGAGGTTGCAGTGTGGGAATGGGAAGGATGTGAATAACAGTAGCATAGGCGGCATAGAAACTTGGAGGAAAAAGGAAGTTTGTGCGTAGATTTATGGCTGAGAAGAAGCAGGCCAGCTGAAGAGGGAACAAAATTAAATACTCTTAAACCGGGACAAACTTAGAAGCTTCTAAATAGAGTGAGAGTTTTGCAGAGTATGTATTTTTGTGTTTTCCTTGTGGTAAAAAAGTAATTTGTGAGATAATCCTCATAGGGAAGAGGAAGCTCTGTTCCTTCACCCATGTAAAAATAAATTTGACTAGTATGTAAATTTTTGAAATAATCCCCACATTGTTGGCCTTGTGAACTGATACTTTTCATCCTTTTCTAGATTATTCATGAGAAGGAAGGTGAGGATGAGATTAATAGTGGGAGGTGGAGAGGCAAGTGTTCTGAAGAAAAAGGGACTAATTTAGAAGGTCTGGTCCCTCCGTACGGTTTTATTGTTTGGGACCACAGTTTGTTGATTTGTCAGTTGTGCTGAACAAAATGTGTATAAGGGCTGTGCTGTAAATTAGAGCATTTAAATGGTCCAAGTTTTAAAAGCAAAACAGTAAGTAAGCTCACTTTATTTTAGGGTTAAGTTAACAGTAGATAATTTCAGTAGAGATGTCAAGATGGTTTAGATTTTCTTTAGCAATAATTCTGTAACTGCATTTTCAGAGTAAGAGGAAATACTTTATTTTTTTTTTTTTTTAATGATATGAACACACAGCATTTAAATCTTAGCCAGCAAAAGTTGGTTGCCAACATATCTTTCATGAAACAACTGAGGGGTCTTTCCCAACTTTCTCTAAAATGCTTGATGTGAAGCTAAATGCTTTGGAAGATCAGAAAGATGTTACCCTGAAATCTAGTTGCTTTAGCAGAAGAACTAAGAATATATTCGGGGTTTGTGGTGCCCAGTGGTCTTCTGTCAGTTGCTGTGCCTTTGTGGCCTTCTTATTCTATCAAAAATCTGAACTCAGAGAGCAAACAAATCAGAAAGTACAAAAAATAGTTTTCTCATCTCTCTGAGTTCTCATTGTGGTCATTTTTGATGTTAATGTATAGCCTGTATTATTTTAAGCGTTACCTTACCGAAGAGTGAAAATCAGCTTCTGATTTCTCACTGTCTTGGTACCACTCGGTTAAGCTGATAGTATTTAAAAATTTTGCATTAAATGTTTGTTATAAATAACTTAAAAGAAACTATTGGAGGCCTGAAGCTTGAAGGATGCTGGCAGGTCCAAATCAAATATTATGTTTTCCTTAGGTTGCAGGCTGAAGAGCCAAATTGAAAACTTGTTGTGCAAATTACGTCTTTGTGCCATTTATCAATTTGTTTTTAATATGCTAATTTTAGTACAAATTGCTACATTGTGTTCCAGAAGCCTACATGCAGTTCTTTGCCTTTCACTCCTTAAAGAACTAGCCTAAATGATGGCAGCCAATCGATCGTATGTATTCAGAGATGGGAAGGTGAAGGAAGGTGTTTTTGTAGCATTTCATATGTGCATTCTCTTGATGTGTCCCAAACACAATGACCAATATTGAAAGACTCATATTTTTTAATAACGAAAAACGCTTTTTCTCGCCTTTCTGAGGCTGCACCTAGCCAGTTTTCCTCCCTCGTGGAGGTGGATGACTAACTGCTCTACATCCTTCTGTAGAATATTAAACCAATTGAAATGGAAAACCAGCTGAAAAGGATTATTTTGCCAGTTCAACTATGTTAAGCCCTAAAATGACTCTTATATCCCTCACTGATTAAATCTATTGTATGGTGTAGTAATTCCTTCTTCAGGGTTTCTCAGGAGTTTTGGACTGACTCCTGTGTGCCAGAGGGCAAGCAATAAAGACGCTTTTTTTTGTTTTTAACTAATCTTTTCCAGCTCCATGATGAATTACCCAACTTTTTGTACTCCAACATAAGCAAAATAATAATAAAGGAAAAAAACAGCATCCTCCCACCCAAGCAAACAGAACAAAGTCAAATGTACGTGCTATTGTTCAACACTAAGTGCTTAAGTGTTACCGTTTACTCCTTATTTTAGCAGGGTTGATGTTTCAGGCAAGTTTAGCCCATGTAATGTTCGGTTTTGGGGGTCTGTTTTGATGTGAATGTCTATATGACAAGTACTTTAACCCTCTTGCATTCACTGTTATCCCTGTAAGAAGGTTTCATCTTGTAGAATATAAGGAGTGGATATAACTATTCTTCATAAATTTCCTTTATTGAAAACATTGAGAGTAGTAGCAATTTAAACAAATACTTTAAATTCAAAGGAGCCTTCTGTGGTACCCAAGGGTTTATAATTCTCAGGCAGCAGAATCATGGGGGCGATTTTGTTGTTGTCATCAACTCAGTGTTGTGTTTCAGTTTGGATCAAACTTGAGTGATATTTCCAGGTATGTGAAATACTGCCTTGAGCTATCGTTGTCCATGAGTAATGTGCATCATCTACAACACAACTGGTTTTGAGATATTATATCCTTATGTTGGCATTTACAGCAGCAAGCATCTGCAATATAGCTTCGGGCGTCTCAAGGAATTAGTGAAATCATTTATTTCTTGGCTTCTGGTTCTGTCTCAGTACATTCTGTTACCTTCATAGAGAATTTTTTTTTTTATTTCCAGAGTTAAATCCATTGCTTTTTGTTTTCATTAGAGATCCTGGTAAATAAGTACTTGTAACTGTGCTTTCCTTATGGGACCCTTATTTAGAAAAAAAAAAAATCATAAGAATCTGCACATTTCTAACCACTCTTGCTGCTTTTCCTTAAATCCTTCCAATTTTTGCTTCAGAGAAGAGATAAGAGATTGAGATAACTGTTACCTGTGTTGTTAGATGTGAGATCTGTCATTAACGCATAGACTGCCATGCAAGCATTCTCTACATTGTCAACAGGGACACAAAAGTACTGGGTTGGTTTTTTAAGCTTTGCTCAAAAAAGACAGCTGTCAAAGATGCATAGATCTCTGTTTTCCATAGGGATCATTACTTTGGAACTTAACAACTTGCAAAATTTACTTAAAGTTAGAATAATATCATTAACATTGAATTTCAGCTGCCACATAACGGACTGCCACCTGTTTCTCTTGGGCATCCTACTGTGTTTTGCGTCTTTTGCCAGAGGCTTTGGAAAGCAGCCAGAGACTATTGGGCTAGGTACTATCCATGTGAGTTAAAAAAATAAAATAAAAGCCAACTCTGCTCAAGAGCTCTGTCGGTTCTTTCAGTAATAAAGTGGCAGGTGAAGGAAGAATCATCAGGATTAATTGGGTGTGATCAGCCCAAGTGCCTGGCTGAGGCTGAATTATTTAAAGGCATCATGACACGGAGGAGTTCTAAAATGCGATTTAAGAGAAGACGATGTCACAGCCTCACAGACTTTAAGACTGAAAGGGATTTGAGTGTGTAACTTTAATGACCTAATTGCAGAAAGCCACTTCACAGGTTTCCTCTTTAAATTTATCAGGCTCCTTGAGGGAGCTCCCTCAACTTAGGGGGTAGTACTGACAAAAAGGTAAAGGGAACATTAAACTAATTGATGGTGGTGATAAAGTCAAGTGGAGTGTACAGAACGATGCTCAGCTGTGGGATGCTTTTTCAGATGAACCACTCTAGCTTGGTTTTTGTGCTGCAGATAAAAAGAAGTTGATAGAGGGGTTCCTTCCTTCAAAGAATAAGACAGCGGAAGTAAACTCAGAAGCCAGATGGATAGTCTCTGCTGTCGTGCTTTCTTATTTTTTTAATGATTTTAAGTGATTTTTGAGTCAGTGGCAAATACTATTGCATTAAGTTATTTCCCTTCCCAGGCTGTAAATGTATGTAGAATCATAGAATCCTATACTTGACTTAAGCCTAAAGATAATATTGTGGCACTGTTTTGATGCATTTTGCCACAATTAATGATTTATATATTTTTTTTAATTCTTCCTTTTTTTTTCTCTTTGCCACTTTCTAGTCCATGATGCAGCTCTACCTTTCATCTCATGACAGCTTTATTTTCTGTTTTCCCAGGAGCTTTTTGACCCAAGAGAGGGTCAAAGGCTTTTGAGAAGTTCACATTTGTCCAATCAACAGTTCTCATTTATCCTCCATCACATTATGGATGTGCTTAAAAACTTGACAGACGCTGTCGTAATGGGCCACGTGTGTGTTTATCTACTAATACTCGTGTAGTTATTAAATGACAATAAAAATCTTAAATATGGTTTAACAAAGCATTTGATTACTCTGTAATTAGTGTTTCGTATTCTGTGCTTGTGCAGCTGGCAATTGGACATCTGCCACTCCAAATGGTAATGGAGCAGTAGCATTTGTACAATTTCATTTTGCTTATGTGCAAACTAAGGCAGACAGGTTTATGAACTGCATGGTAGGAATTTGCGTAATATATATTTGTAGCTAGAAATAGGAAGATTAATGTAAAATAAAGTATGGTAAAGGAACACTGCTGACTTCTAAATGCCTTTAAATGAGTCTTTAGTCGCAGATAAAAATGGCTGTTGTCATAACTGAAAGACAAACATCACTTTGTTGTGTCTTTTTGTGTGTGTATGTGAAACTGCTATTTATGTAATGCATTTTCCATATTTGCTGGAGCCTTTCACAGATCAGTGGGGAAGTTGTTTTCTTTAAACAAAAGAAAGATTTAATAATTACTGCAAAGTGTCCAAAGGAACTCTGGGAGTTGTCTCCAACCCCAACAGCTCAGCAGTATATGGTTGGTTTATCTTGCAACGCATGCAAGTGCTAACACAGTTGACTGTTTCTCTATTGCAAAATCCTGAAGAGGATCACAGAAAGGCTCATGGATCATGAAAGGTTAAGAAAATGCAAAGAGTTCTTTTAATTCCAAATATATGTATAAAAATTAAATTCACAATGCTAGAAGGGAACCCAATTGCAAGTGGTTATCAGGGAAAAGCTACCTACCTTTGATTGCTTTGAGTTTTCTAGGTGTGGGGCTCTTTCCACCTGCCTCATTAATTACAGCCATTTTTCAGTCCATTAGCAGAGAAGCTGAGCTGTGGCATGAATTAAAGATGCTTGGTTATTCTGTGGTTGTGGAAGTACAACAAGGAAGGAAGGTTTCAGGAAGAGGGAAGTTTCTGGAGGTTGTTACAATTCAAAAAAAAAAAAAAAAAAAAAAAAAAACAAACAATAACAGAGCAGCACTGCTTTAATGTTGATCTTTTACCATTAATTGACCTGAATATCCGTCCCCATATAGGCAAGCTCTGGGTAGAGACCCAGTGATTTTGCTGGGATCTGATTTAAGGTTTCTGGCGCAGACCTTTTTGTGCACTTGAAAATGCAACTGTAGAATACAGGTTGTGCTAGCTCAAAAACTTGAAGTGTCTAACCAGGGTGTATTTTTCCATCTGTTTTTAAAAATTAAATTCCTTGGAGAAATATGCTGCATATGCACTGTGATCGGTGACTCAAAATCTGACATCTTCTAAGTGATCACTGCTCCATGCAGTCAGCATCTGCAGGGTCATTATCTCCTTGACAGTGAGGTCCATTGACCTCTGGCAGAGTAGGTCCTTCAGTGTCTCTGGAGTGTGAGGGGCAGAAGTAACCCTCTCTGTCAGTCCTGGTGGGGAGATGCACGCTTTGCGCCTCCCCCAGCCTTACGATGACGTTCTTCAGTTTCTTACCTTTCCAGCAATCGGTGACTCAACCTGCGCTCCACATTGCAGAGCTTTCCTGAGGGAAATTCCAAACTTTATTTCAAAATTGAAATTAGTGTCCAGTATCTGTTTCCCAGCTGTGTCCCGGGGCTTTATATTATTTTATTTGGTTTTGCATTATTCCTTGGTTCCTTTGGACTTGTTTTCTGAATCCAGTGTTCTTGGAGTGACGCTGGAATGATGTGTGCAGAGCATGTGTGTCTTAAAGGATCTCCAGCTAGCTTTTTGAGGAAGAGGGTATTTTCCCTTGCAGCCTATTTCAGGCAGCGCTGCCCTGATTCTCCTCTCTAACCAGAGGAGCTGGAGAAAAGGACAAGAGCGTGGGCTGGTTCAGCTAGACAAGGTTCAGGATGTTCGAGACTTGACTTTTAGGTTTGAGGAAAAGGTAAGGCTTGATCTTTTTAGGCAGGAAAGCAGACAAGCAGAATTAGAAAAAGACATGGCGAGCTGAACATCTGCCTCTACCTAACAGCATGAGGTGAGTGAAGCCAGGATTGTGTACGTAACTCATGCTAGCCACCCTTCTCCATCAGTTTCTTCCTTCACATCTGCTTTTCTGTGAGTCACAGGATACCAGACTGTGTTTTGTATGAATTCCAACTAGTAGGATTTCAAGGTATTGAGTTTATGGTCATAAAGCATGACCCTGGAATCTCTCTGATATATACATTGCTTTAACAAGCTCATTATTTGCAGCGGAAGCTCAAGATGCTACTGCCCCGTAGGCTGGATTTTTAGTAATTGTTAATTCCGGTTGGGTAAGGATTTTCGTTTGGACATGATCCAGCATCTAGGAGTCAGATGCAGTGTTAGATCAAAGAAGTCGTCCTGTAGAGCTGTGTAGCATAGTTGAGCATTAAAAACAGTCTGGACACTGACAATCTTGGGACAGAGTATTTCTGTATTAGATCTGTTATTTTGTTCATCAGGTTTTCGTCATCTTCCCTGGTCAACACCTTCTGTTTGTTCAGGCAGAGACCCGCTTCCTAACTGGAATGCGCACTACCATGATCCCTTCTAATAGGTATTTTGACCTTACATTGAGGAAACCCAGGGGAAACCTGAAAAATTACTCAAATGTCTTTGAGAAATAGGATCTGCAGACCTGGCTTTCTCTAAAATCAAATGTGTCACCTACAGCAGGGAGCTAAAATGACCCAAAGAACTGATTTTATTGTCGCAGAGTGGAATTCACATTTCTTCTAGGTGAAATGGGTGTATTTTTCCTCTAACAAGTACTTAACTTTGCTGTGTGAGAAAGAGGATGTTTGCGTGATTCTCATTATAGACTTGATTGCTCTTGGAGGGAGTTTCCAGTGCTCTCCTCCTGCCAGAGACTGCCAGGGCTAGTGCTGGCCCCGGACTGCAGCCGGCAAGCTGGGGAGCCCGCTCTCTGGGTTACTACACTCAGGAGTAGAGCTGCAGGCTGTATTTCTGCAGATATTCCCTGCATTCCTCCCACAGGATACAGATTATTGTTTTTTTTCAGGTTTTAAATCTTGTAGGCTTAAGGAAAAAAAAAATACAAAATATATAAACTCAGAGTTGCTCCAGGTGATATTTTGCTCATGAATGAAAACTGATGCCTTGATTTATTTATTTTTTTTCTCCTTTGGGATTTTTCTTTTTTTTCCGAGTCCTTTTCACAGTTGTGGAAATGACTCATGTAAGCAGAAAGAGCTAACATGCTGACCAGTACATGAGTAAACAGCCTGGAAACTGGAGAAGCAAAACATTTTTCTTTATTTGTTTCGATTGCGTAAGAGAAATTTAGAATGAAGGTTGGCAATGCACTTCTGTTCATAGCGCCCTGTATCTGCGGATCTGGCTTCTGCAAATGGGCACAGTTTGATGCCATCTCCATGAAGCTGCAGCTAGGAGCAGCAGCAGTGTGGGGAAGTTCATGGCTTTCTTTACAAGTTACAGAGTGAAAATCAGATGAGCGTTGGCCAGTTTATATCACTTGTGCCTCTTTTGAACTGGTGAGTGCAAGTCTCTAATAAGAATTGGCTCAACTGAATTGTGTAGATGCCTTGGAAAGCAGCAGAGAAGTGCACCGTAGTAGTGAAATCATACAGCAGATGTTGTTTTCCTTCACTTAAACAAACTGCTATGGCTTTGTGATCTGTGATATCACAGTTGCTTTTCGCTCAGAGGTTTGGAGTCTGGTGGCTGTTAAATCTTTCAAGGCCCAAGTTTTATCATCATGCGAGCCCCCTCAGCGTGTAATCTTCAGCACAATGTTGAACATCAGGACTGGAATGTTAAAACCCTTGAGTCCATCCCAATTTAATTTTTCTTGTCATTTTCTTTCTCTGTTCTATAGACTGCAGAGAAATATTTTAAAGCTATTTCCTTTTCTTAAACACATTCCCTTCCAAGCTCTTAAATTCTTTTTCCTGCCTTTAAACTCTTCCATGCTGATTTCCACATGGCTTTTGTATTAACCTTTTTTTTTTTTTCCAGCCTTATGGTACTTTTTCCACATTTGTCTCAAAACTGTCCTTTGAAAGTTCCCTCTGCCGGTCTTTGGGCCACCGTTTGTGCTGGGAACTTGGTTGATTTTATGTTTGGCTTCCGACTGTTTATTATTCAGTAAAATTGCCTTCTGCCCAAATGCTTGCCACCCGCCTTATGAACTGTTACTGTGTAGGTACTATATTAAGTTATATTTACATCAAAAAGACGTTGTTTAAAGCTTGAACCTTCAATATGTGGTATGTCTCTTCCTGTACTTGGTTTAGATTGTGAGATACTTAAGATTTGGACTTTGATCTTACTGTCTTTATGGAGAAGCAGCTTCATTTTCCCTCTAGATAAATGGCTTTTGCCAAGGTTTGTGGGCGGATAGGCAACTGGCAATTTTTTTCTCTTCATTTTTCAAGCAAGAACAAGGAAGTTGTCTTGAAATGACAATTGGACAGTCACTAAAGAATAGAGTTGGAAGTTGCGGACCAGGAGCGACAACCTTAGAGACCTGGGTTAGGGAATTAATTGGGTTGAAAGTTCTTGCTGCAGGTTGTTGTATTAATTGGAAAAGGTTGTGAAGACTTAGAGAAAAGAAGCAGCTACAAAAAAGAGATATTTAGGAGTGAAGAAGAGTCTGAGTCATTTCTGAGATCAGGTGCCTTTTAGCACATGTTTGAGGTAGCCTCATTTAAAGCAGTCCTGCAAAAAAAGGTAGGTAGTTACAGATGGGATTTTCTGTCAGTACTGCTGATAAGAGAGGGAATATCACCAGTCAGTGTTTGAATGGTCGCTGTATATCAGAATCGGGCTGTGGCTGCTGACTAGTTTCATTATCTCCATGAGCTCTGTTTTGCATTTGTCACATAGCATCTGACCTTTAATTTCCTACCATCCAAGCAGGGCAAAATGCAAAAGAATGGCATGAGTCATTAGTAGGAGAGACTGGACACCCAGGGAAAATCCACATGCATAGCAAGAAAGGGAGGAAAGCAAGAGGATTTGGATTTTGAAGAAAGGCTGCTCGAACTAAATCTACAAATACCTGGAAAAGAGCTCTGACACGTTATTCTCTGTCGTCCACCATCCAGTGGGCATATTGGGTTCTCCTAATGCTCAGCGCTCCTATTTCACTGCACAGTGCCTGAAAGAGTCCTACAGAGCCTCTGAGATGATACCCACAGCTCACTGTGCCTCAAGTTGCTATCTCTATTTGTGGTGAGGACTGACAGATGCTAAGCTGGATGTATTCCGGTAGCTCAAGATTGTCAGCTGCCAAAAGCTGTGCTTTCTGCTCTGGGTAGACCCTTAGGTTTAGAGGAGTTGGTGCAGGCACAGAACGTGAAGCCAGGATGCTGACACCAGCATAGAAGAAAGGTGAACTGGAAGGAGTTAAGTATGATAAAAATTAAATGGATGAGTGGTATAACATCACATTGGTCACTGCTTAGTTTTGGCATTGGCTGAAGAGTAGGTTACCCCATCTCGGTTTTTTCCTTCCAGTCTGACTTCATCAGCCTGTCTTAAAATAACATTTAAAATACGCTTTATTTTGTTTTCCAGTAAAGGCTATAATAGCAGCAAATCTGCCCTTCAGCAACAAGCTTATTGCATGTAATATTCTAACTTTACATCATCTCAGCCTAATCTCTTTAGACTTTGATTGCATTTCCCAGCTGTAAGCACTTGCTTTCGGTGAGCTTTCTAGATTGATATTTCAAATTATCTGCTTATGTCAACTGTTTTTATTTTAAATTTACTTGCAAAATCCTTACAGGTGTACTTCAAGGTAATTGGTCTGCTTGCTATCATCTTAGATTCATGTTTATCAGGGAAATTATGCCTTTTTTTTTTTTCCCATGAGGCTTCCCATATTCTAGGAAAGCAACATTAAAATATGACAGGATGGCATATCAGCTAATTGTAATGCAAGTTTATTCCTTGTAGTCCAGTTAATTGTCGGTATTTTGGGACTGGGATTAAAATATCCTGTAAAGGAGCTGTGTACTAACATATTTGCTCGGGCTGCTTCCTGCAATCCTAAAAAAATGGCCAAGGATAGATTCTAGCACTTAGAATACTGTTATTTTTCATGTAATGGTCCCTTCAAAACCCAAAAAAGCATTTATTAATGCTTCAGAATGCCCTACACTTGTGACAGGCCTAGATGTGATAGACAGAGACACAGTAAGATAATTGGCTTCAAAAGTGAGGAACGTGGCTTTCTGATTTAGCTGTTGTAGCTATCTTTATTCTGGCCTGTCATATCAGAATATTTCCCTTGTAATTGCTTTCATAATTATCTGTTAAACTTCACAGTCAGTCCTCCACATTTTGTAATCTGCTCTATTAACCCTTTTCTGAGGAACAGCATCTCGTGCAGACCTCGGACTTCAGTCATGAAAGGCTTCAAGACAGATCCCTCTGGAAAAAAAAAAAAAATCAGTCATCGTTCCTCAATAAAACCCCCACATCAATCCAAGCTCTGTGTCTTCAGACACTTTTTCTTCATTTGTGATAGCGTTTAAGAATTCCAGGAGGAGGAGGACGACTCCATTACGCTAAACGTTGTAAGAATTGGTAACAAAAATGTTGTTTCTGGAAAGTACCTAGTTCTTACTCTGAGATACTTTCTACTTCGAAGCTTTATTTACAAGAGGTGTTGTGGTGAACTCATTCATTTTTATTGTGGCAGGTAAGGAACCTGAACAAGTGGCTAGAGGAACACTGGTGTTTGAAAGTCCTCGCTTCAGTCTTATGCAGGTTTCTTTGTGACTCAGGCACCCTTTTCAATCCTGTCCTCTTCTTGCAAGGATATTGAGGATAAGTACACAGAAGACTGGGTTTGCACAAACGCTGCAGTAATGGAGACTAAATAGGTAACCCATATGTTTTTGATTTGAGGAGAAAGGGTAAAAATGTCTTAGCCCAGTAATGAGTGTTTCACCATCAAAGTTTAAATCTGCATTAGGAACGCAAATGTTGGATTTCTGGGATTGCAAGGCGATCAGTTTCATATGAAGAAACATATGGAGCTTTAAAATATAGGTTTGTGTAGTATTAGCTGTCGCTCATTTATTTTTAGTATAATACACACAAAAAGCAAGGTCAGCATTACTACAGTCTCCTGTTAGGTTCTAATTTTCCTAGTGTCTTTACTGCACAGTAGCCAAGTACTGTGCAGAGAGGTGAGGGTGAAGAAAAGGATGGCTTAATTGTAACCTAGGGCCATTCAGAAGCAGTTTAATAATAAGTGCTTTTGTAAGACGTGCATACCAAAGAGAGAGGCTTGTGCATTAGAAAATCCACCCACGCTTTACAGGTTTGAACTGAGCTTTCTTGCGTTTGCTTTGTTAGTCAGGAGTGTCGAGAGCTTTTTTCCTTCTAATTACCTTTTGATTGTTTTGAAGAACACAAACGTAACACGAAATACTGTAATCAGAGTAAAAACATCTACAAAAATAGTAGCTGAACTAGTGTGATGAATGGCAGGGGAATGAATTCTGCAGCTGGAATATAAAGTGTGAAAGGCTGTAAATCAGAACGTATCACTTGACACAGCATGTTGGAACCACTCATAAATGAGCTCTGGGAATAAAAATCAAATTGTATTGTTAATAATTAATCTTTTTTTCCTCCTAAAATTACCTCATTACCCCTCCCCAATCCACTAAATGACTGATATGGTTTACCTGTGCAATTTTTGTTCAGAAGGATATCAGGTATTTACATATCTTGGAGAAATGGAGGCCCAGCAAGGGAGAAGCAGCCCAGAAGATCTGGAAGCCTTTGCCCTGCATGCTGCCTTTAAACACTCAAATCTCCCAGCTGGCCACCAGCTCTGCAGCAGCAACGCTGCCTTTGGGTTTTTTTGTCCTTATCCCAGCATTTCAACTTACTGGAAGCAGCGCTGTGGTGCGGCGGGGACTGAGAGGCGTGCGACCGGAGCGCAGTGTGCTCACACCGGTGGTATGCATCTCAGCTGGTGCTGGCATTGAGGAGGAGGCTGTGCTCCTGCCTCATTTGCTTCCTCTCTTCGCCCGTGGTGGGTTGTTTTCTTCATCTGTCCTGCAGCATGTTGTCCAGTCTTGTTTGAAACTGTTCCAGGATTCATGGCTTCTTTTAGGACTTGCTGCTGCCAAATAAACTTGATTTCTAGATGTTCTACCTAAACTTCCTTTTTCCTTGTTTCAGTCTGTTCATGCTGATCAGAATGCTCTTTAGTAATACAAATAATTTTTTTTTTCAGTCCTTCCCCCATGTAAATCTGTTGGCTTCCCTGTTGCTTTCCTGTAGCTGCTGCCTGACTGAGATTCAGGTAGCTGCTCTTTTTTTTTAAAAGATCTTTTCCTTTGTAGTACTCCTGGTTGCTGTATCTGACATCACCACCCCACCACCCCCCATTTATCCTTTACAGTTTTTCTCTTAATAGTATGCCAGCATCTATACAGAGCTAGATTAATGCAGCATTTCTTTTTAATGTGCTCGTTTTATCACATTTTTCTATGGTGTTTTATCTACCTTTTAATTTTATGATTCCTATGGACTATATTAATTTGCTCTTTAGTTTTCTGATTTTATTGTAAATACCTAGGGAGATCTAATAGTCACTCTAATAACCCGTTAGTTTGAATTGTTATTTATCTGTACCCATTTTTATAGCTATTCAGGAAACTTTCATACAGTTCAGTATTATACAGCTTATACAGTTCAGTAATTGCTTCACTATTTTGTTTCCTTGAGTCTTTTCCCATTTTGTTATTAGAAACGTGGTGGTTAATCCAAGTTGCAGCTGAATTGCTGAATTTGCAACTTCAGTTAACGTCCAGGTAAATAAAATCAAGGCTTGCTTAGTATTTGGAAAGGAGAATTACAGGACGTAAGGGATGGATCTTGTCACTTAAAAAGAAACACTTTAAACAGCCCGCACCCTCGTTTTTAATTTTCTCTTCTTTAAGTCATCGTTTGTCCTGTGCTCCAGCCTGGAATAACACTTTGTTGTGTTTCTCTGAGTAACAGGAAGTTTATATTGATGCTTCGTGCACATTAGCAAGTAGAGAGTTTAGTAATTACATATTGGCAAAATTCCCGTCGGGATGACTTGGTTTCCTCCCCCTGAGGTCCTTCTGAAATATCAAATGGAGACAGGAGTTTTCATTTCCTGACACTCTGAAGTGCAGTTATTGTAGACTTTGAAGTGGAAGATATTAAAAATGGCTGGTGGAAGTGAAAATCTAATTGCTATACTGCCCTCCTGCTGATAAGCCGTAAGCGAAAACACTGCAAGATTGAAGTTAGTGGCCAAAAAAGCTGATTCTGTGTAGTTGGGTCTTCTGAACAATCATGAAATGCCAATATTTTGAATCGTCAGTGATACAAACCTCCTCTGGGCTCTGGCTTAGTTAGTGTTGACTGATAATACATAGCACATACTGTATGGAAACTTGTTGAATTTTCAAATTAATTCCTCTCTTCACACTTAAAATGCTCTAATAGGTGAGCTATGAATTACTTGTATCTTAGCAAGGCCTCCCATATTAGATTTGAATGAATTTCTTATTCTTGTAAGAAAATACCCTCTATTCCTCCTCACTCTTTAAGCTGTTGGCTATCTGCTCCCCCACTTCAAATCTAATTTCCAAACAACTTTTTGTCTTTCATTGTTTCAATTTATCTGGTGTTGCTGGGCCACAGGACTATCATTTTTATGCCTTTCTTTTGCTATAATTCTCTGTGTGTGTTCATCTTTGGTTTCATATCCCTAGAGATCCTTCCAAACCCTCTTTTTAAAAGAAAGATTAATCCCTGTGGTAGATGGTTACATTCTCAAGCATACCTGAATCTGTGAGTTGCTTCGCAATTTCTTTAAATTTGGTAAATGAGCTGCATTTTGTACCAGAGCTGCTTGAGATTATTCCAGAAACAAAAGCCGTGAGATAGGATTTCTTCTATCTGAAAGCAGCTTGAAGGATGATTCAAGTTCTGCATGTGTCATGATGCCACCTGACAGGGTTTGGCTTCTGTGATTATTTTTTATTTTCTTCATGCAATGATGGAAAAAGAAAAAAAAGCTGCGTGATTCAGGAAGTGCAGTAAAATTGAATGTGCGGAGCACCACAATATCCAGGCAATGAAATGGATGTTTTCAGCCTGAAAAATCTTGTTTGCTTGCTTCTTTGTTTGAAGGCACGCTTTGACTTTATTGCAGTATCTATTTTAGAAAATAGCAGCCACTTTCCTTCCTCGTGTTTCACAGCGAGGTACGGTTGTCCTTAAGGGGAGGCTGAAAACCTGTAACGAATGTCGTGTTTGTTAGTCCTGATTTTAAATGAGGTTTTATGCGTAGTCAACTTTTTTAATTGCAAAAATTTTCTTCTTTGGTCTCTGAGGGTAATGTTTCTATTGTTTTCGAGTCTTGTAGAAACCACAGCAGTGAAAAGTCTTCATTTGTTTGACGGAAAGAGAAAGAGCATTTGAAAAGATCCTTTTAGTTGGTAACTCTTGCAGTCGTTCTGTGTACAAACATAGGAGAAAGGATCTCTTAACACTCTGTAAATCACATTGGTCACCTTGTCAAAAGCTGGAGATGATAATTTTTGCTTCTTTTTTATAATAGCACTTTTACTCTCTCTCTCTGAAAAAATCTCTTGTATTCTAAATCCCGGTTCCTGATGTATTTACATCCTGTGTTTCTTTATGGCCGTGTTCTGTTACGACCTGACTCATTTACAGCTTGACTTGTTTTATCCTTTTGACTCTTCATCCAAATTTATTGTAGAAATTACTTTCTCATATAGAATTAACTACATATTTGGGGAAATAGAAACTTTTTGAAATTAAGGTACTTCAAATTCGTGTACTCTAACTGCACCCAGCTGTCTGTATAACAGTAAGCAGTATATTGTGCTCCTGTTTGCCTGTAAATACTATTTCCTCTTTAAGTTTGTAGTTTTTGTCTTTGAGGTGGTCAGTCTTTGTACAGATCTTTGTGCATTTATGATACTGTGCATATTTTTTAGGACCTGAAGATGACTCTGAATGTACGTGCACCGTAAAAAAAGACTTGTCAGGTTTTGCTGTTGTGTTTGTAGAACAGGGTGCAGATGTGGTTTGATACTCTTGCAGCTGTCCTTCCCAGAGACAGAGGCCTGTTGAAATGATGTTTTGCATAAATTTGATTTTATTCTGGTACCGTATGGCATTCTCTCAATGAATAAAACAGTATTTTGAAACAATGGTTTGCATTAAAACAGTCTTAAAGGACTTCTATGAAATTCGTAAGGTCAGTCACACAGTCTGCGTTTGCCATGGTCAGCCATTAATTTAGCACTTTGCCTACTACCATGTATAATCTCTGGGGACATAGTCTGGTTTACTACTGTGACAGGCCACCACATCATGTAAGCTGGCTTTTGAGCTTACTGAGCTTCACCCTGAAAGCAGGAAGGTTCGTCGTGCTGCCCATTTCTGTTGGGAAGCAGTTGTAGATGTCTCCTCTTCGGTGGCTTTCCTCTAACTTCTAGCCCACATTTATTTGGGATTAGTTTACATCTATTTATTCTTTTGACAGTATTATCCTTTAGTTTAAATAGCTGCCTTTCATCCTTGGCCTTTCCCCATGTTGTATTTACAGAGCGTGGTTTTATTCCATCCAGCCATTGTTTTGTTCTGCCAGGGGACCTAAGCAATTTTTGTCCCTTCTGATGTTGTAAGCTCCCCTTCGTCATTCCCATCTGAGTGATGCTTCTCTGCACCTGATGTGCTTTCTCTTTTCTTCTATCGGTAACTAGAGAACAGTGTATTCTGCTATTGGCTTGCATGAAGACACTACTGTTTTCCCTGCCTCTATTGGAAATAAGTTTGGGGGGTTGGTGCCAGCCTTCCAGTGGTGGCTTGTGGTCAGTCACCATGTGATCTTAATTCAATTTTCTGCCTCTTCAAATAGGTTGATCCTACGATTGGAATAAGGATTCATATTCACATTGAAAAGCATGTTCTTGGCCATCATATTTAATCTCAATCCTGTCATTTCGGTCTGCGAGTTCGTTCATTTCTTCCTCTGATAATCTAGTCCTCCTTTCTGTTGACAGACATGCTGGAGATAAAATGCTGAGAAGCAGTCTTTGGTCGCTAAAGAAAAATGAGATCACTCCCTGGACCAGTATTCAAGGAATCCAGTACTGAAATATAAGAATGCTGTGCACAGTTGAGCCCAGATCCATCCACGTGCATGTATCTAATTTCTGATATACTGAATTTCTTACAGGCATAACCAAAAATATCATCTTTAATTACTTTCCGTACCTTCTAACTTGTTCCTTAGTTGCATATTCTCCGATCTCTGGTTCTCCCAAGTAGGTCTGATGCATTTTTTTTTCACTATTTTTTTTTAAAGAAAACTGGGTGAAAAAGATTAGGTTTCTTGACAGTTAAACTTCTTTCCTATTTTCAACTTCCATATCTATTTCCTTCAAAACTTGTTTCACTTCCGTGTTTGTTAATTAACTTTAGAGTTATGGCTCTGTAGTTGTGTCACCTTTTTCGTCTTTCTTGGTATTGTTTGCTAATCTCTTTGCATATCCCACTGCTGTTTTTTGATGGAATTAGTAAAAATCCCTTTTAATGAATTTATAAGCTATTCTATGTGAGAATAATCCTGTAAAGACTAGCTAGACTTTTATGAAATGCGCACTCCTAGGGACTTCGGGTTTGAAAGAGGCCTTGTAGTTTTTGTTCTTGAAAGAAGTAATTTTGCTAGCAGCATGCCAGAGAACTTCATTGTTCCCCCACCCCCATTTCCCTTTTTAAAAAATTTGCACAACTTTCAATAAGTATGTTTTGCAAATAGGCTTGCCTAATCCATGCTATAAATGTTCTGAATAATATGGGCCAAAAAGTGCAGAGAAGGAGTGGCAGGAATTTACAGCTAGATTAGGTCTACGGTATTTCCTGTCTCGACAAGATGGTCCTAGATTAAACGCTCATAAATTTTCAATAATTTAACATAATTATAGCTTTACAGGAAGTGTTGAAACTCTCACTTTCCTACAAAATAATTTCTTTGCATTTCTACATCCATCTGGAAATTTGTTATCCTACTGTAACTCAATTCTAAAGTCGTGTGCCTTCCCAGTTGCGGATAAACATCATGGCATTTCTTTTGTTTGGCATTTTCGTGTTTGAATTTTTGCCAGGTTTTTGACAGTTTCATAACAAAGTGACCTTGAATGGTGATAATTATATAATGCCTAATAACTTCTCTTGAAAATGGGTGTAGTTGGGAACTGCTTTAGAACGCCAAAGATTGGCTCTCCAGACTACATAGCCTTTACTCTACCTTTAGAGGCTGGATGACGTCTTTGTAGGATTTGTGGGAGGACGTGGGTAATGGTCAGTCTACCACACAACGCGGAGTTTTAGTGGATTTCTTCCAAACCGGGTCTCCTTTGAAAGTGAGTCATTGCCCATTGCAACACTGCGGGGAATGTGGTAAAAGGTTAATGATTCTCCAAAGACTTTAAGCATGAAAAAGGCCTTTTATATGGGTATAAACTTGTATGTCTTTGCAGAGCTGTTTTGATTTCATCTGGGCTTCCTTTACATGGTGGAACTTAACTCCAGAGCTGAGTAGAAGAGTAAGATCTCTGGCACGTCTCTGTTTTGCTTGTTGTAGCTTGGTGAAATTCATGGTTGCGCGGGAGATGATGTTAAATCAATAAGGAAGTGATTTAAAAAGATCTGATAAAAATCAGATGGATTTTTATCCGGTCGAGAAGACTGTCTCAAAATGCGATTTGAATCTACCATGTGAGAATTCAGAAGAGCTAACTTGTCGAAGCTAATTCGGTACGTTTCTGCTTCATGTGTTCTGAAACAACATTTTTTTCCATTAGGGTTTGAATTTTCTGCAAGCCTGTAAAGTATGGATTTTTGTTCCCAGAAGTGCTGTAATACTTTGGGGTATTATGATCGTAGTTTGATAGTTTTCACTCTTCTTTGGGATGGATCTTGGGAAGTAGGACTCCTGAAAAATAGGTGCTAGAATTAGGGGAGTGATTCAGACACGGCCTTATCGCTCTTGTTCTTTGTTTTGGAAAGTGAAACTCTTCAGAGATTTTTCTGCTGAATAAAAAAGCCAGAAACAGAGGGGGTTTTTTGCCTCTCTATAGCCTCATACATTGTACTTTTCATTGAGATATTTGGAAATGAGAGTTTCAGTTTTATATATAATTAACTGTTGGCATGTGAAAGTGTGCAGTTTAATTTATGTAAGCAACATTCTGCCTTTTTAAATAGATTGGCTCTTTTTCCCAATTTGCATGTTGTTTTATTCCCATTACATAACCTCTGTTCTCAAAATTATGATTTGTGGTTAGGCTAAAAAGCTGAATCTGCATCCCTTCTGCTGAGAAATATACTGTTTCCTTATGCTTCGCTTAAAATTCTCAATATTTCATTGTACTTCTGCATAGGCCAGGACAGTTTGGGGAAAAAAAAAGCAACCCACATCTAAATCAGACTGGGAGAGTAGTCTTAAAGAAAACAAGAGTTGTCTTAAAGAAAACCAAAAGAAAGGTTCCTTCATTGTGCCCTGTGCTGAAAGAGTCGTCATGCCACTTGGTACGATGAGAACCTTGACCTGAGCTCTTGGCTTGTTCTTGCTTTCTTGCAACACGTCTCATTTCTTTGTGTTGTATCCCAGCTTCAGCAGGAGAGATGGAGAGCGCTGGTGTCTTGCTGAAGGTCAGGCTCTTACAGAATCATAAAATGGTTTGGGTTGGAAAGGACCTTAAAGATCATCTAGTTCCAACCCCCTGCCCTGGGCAGGGACACCTCCCACCAGACCAGGCTACGCAAAGCCCCGTCCAACCTGGCCTTGAACACCTCCAGGGATGGGGCAGCCACAGCTTCTCTGGGCAACCTGGGACAGGGGCTCACCACCCTCACAGGAAAGAATTTCTTCCTAATGTCTAATCTAAATCTCCCCTCTTCCAGTTTAAAACCATTACCCCTCATCTTGTCTCTCCCCTCCCTTATCCAGAGTCCCTCCCCAGCTTTTCTGGAGCCCCTTGAGGGACTGGAAGGGGCTCTACGGTCTCCCTGGAGCCTTCTCTTCTGCAGCCTGAACCCCCCCAGCTCTCTCAGCCTGTCCTCACAGCAGAGGGGCTCCAGCCCTCCCTGCATCTCTGTGGCCTCCTCTGGCCCTGCTCCAACAGGTCCATGTCCTTCTTGTTCTGAGGACTCCAAAGCTGGACACGGTACTCCAGGTGGGGTCTCCCCCGAGCGGAGTAGAGGTGTAGAATCACCTCTTGATAAGCTTTGACAGTTGCCTGTCGTGCTGATCAGTAGTGGTTTCTGACTTTTTTCTGTTCTTTATCATACCCTCTTAACGGTCTTTGGTCTTACGTTGTGATGCTGTATCGTAGATTTCATCTGGCTTGTTCCGTGCGTGCGCGGTGACTACCACACTAACAGTAAAGACTGAACTGGTTTCGTTTGGGAACGAGTCACTCAGTGACCTTAAAGTATCTGAGGGGAGTGTGGAGGAGAGAGTTCCAAGAATAGCTTTAAGAAAAGACAAAACAAACAAACAGCTCTCTTAAAATACCAGGCTTGAACTATTTGGGATTTATATCTCCTTAAGGAATTGGGTTTTAATTTGTGTGCTGTGCAATCAAGGTAACTCTGGTTTTCTGCCTCCTGCCAAGAAAGTCAGCACTTTGGCTTAGATGCCAAACTTTTTAGTTAAATCAGTATTTTACTGCTCTCCAAACATGTGGAAAAGGACAAAAGAGTTAAAATATTCTCAGCCTTCAAGCCGTTAACTGTGTCATACCAAAATTTAACTTTATATTATGCGTGAAAGTGGAAGACATCCAAAAATGTGCAGCTTTCTGGATAAATTAATGAGTGAATGCAGCTTTGTTTATTTTAAGTGCACAGTATCCAATTCTAAATGTCTGCTTTTCGTTTCTGTTTTACAGGGAACACAGTGAGTAACCTGATTTTCATTCTACCTCCAGTCTATGGTGCGATTCAGACCTATAAAGATGGCCTTGAAAAACGGTATTTAGCTGCATATTTGTGTCTTACAGGTATGTATAGAACTTAGTTTGCTCTTTCATTATAAAGGGAGCTCAGACGTGCAATGAACAATACCCAAATATTAATAAACCAAGTAGTAAAATCCAAATACTATGTGTGTGAAACATAAGCCTTAATTTTTTTATACCTGTTAACGTTTACAGGAAATTGGTATTTGTTGGAAGGACATGAAGTTAGAATTCACTAAATAACTTTATGAGGTTTTAAATTGATCCTTCTCTAGCTTTAAGTCCAGCTCAGTGCGTCTTAGCTCGCTGTGTCTGCTTATGGTGGTTTACAGAAGACGTCTTGTGTGTCCTACTTCCAAACAGTTTCACACTATGTTAGTGGTTTTGTGACATTTCTATGGAACAGTAATACAAGAAATGACAAAGATCTTGAAGGAACTGTAAAAGCATTCTTGGTGAGAATGAATTTGGTTTTGGTTCCTCTTTGGCACACATCACTCGACAACCTGCCATCGTATCTGGGAAGTTTTGCAAGGGTGGAAGAACAATGTGACATTGGTGCATCAGTGAACTTCAGGGCAGTCTGTTTTCTTAACACAGCAAAATCCTGAAAAGAGCCCAACTTCCTTTAAAACCTTAATTATGCAACTAGAATTCATGTTTTCTCATAAGAAAAGAAGAGGTTATAAGATGGTTCAGATTTGGCAGTTGGGTCTCAAAGTAGATTTCACAGAATTTCTGTGTCACTGGACTTCTATGTTTGCTGTAGCTCCTATCTACGTGGAGGCTGTATTTCCCAGTCTTCTCAGTGGTAAGAGATTGGTTTATTGCGAATGTTTAATGTTTTAAGATTGGCGTACTTATGGATTTAGACAAACAGTGTTGAAATCCACATATCTCTGCTAAATGTATTCTTGATGCCAATTCAACTGTAACACATACTAGGTACAGCTTCATGATTTTTCAGTTATGTCAGCTTTGCTCATATGTGTGAAAGATAAGCAGCAACAATGTACAGCTTTGGATGTTGTCTGAACGCTTTCCAAATAGTCATTTGTAGGCTTTTTATGGTTTCGAGTAATTATTCGTTTTTGTCTCCGTATAAAATAGTTTGGCAGAAGGAATTCTTGAAAGTTAAGGGTTTCCTTTTAAAAAGACAGGGAAAGAAACAGTGTGTAAATGTTTGCTGAAGTTGATTCTTTTCGTGTTCTTGAATCAAAGCATCCTATATTGCCATTCTTTCTAAACTAAAAAAATCATAGAATCATAGAATGTGTTGAGTTGGAAGGGACCTTTAAAGGCCATCTGGTCCAACCCCCCTGCAGTAAGCAGGGACATCTTTAACTAGATCAGGTTGCTCAGAGCCTCATCAAGCCTGGCCTTGAATGTCTCCAGGGATGGGGCCTCCACCACCTCTCTGGGCAACCTCTTCCAGTGTCTCACCACCCTCATTGTAAAGAACTTCTTCCTCATGTCTAATCTAAACCTGCCCTGCTCTAGTTTAAACCATTGTCCCTCATCCTATCGCTACATGCCCTTGCAAACAGCCCCTCCCCAGCTTTCTTGTAGACCCCCTTCAGGTACTGGAAGGCAGCTCTAAGGTCTCCCTGGAGCCTTCTCTTCTCCAGGCTGAACCCCCCCAACTCTCTCAGCCTGTCCTCACAGCAGAGGGGCTCCAGCCCTCTGATCATCCTTGTGGCCCTCCTCTGGAACTGCTCCAACAGGTCTATGTCCTTCCTGTGCTGAGGGCTCCAGAGCTGGACACGGTACTCCAGGTGGGGTCTCACAAGAACAGAGTAGAGGGAGAGAATCACCTCTCTCGATCTGCTGGCCAGGCTTCTTTTGATGCATCCCAGGATGAGATATTGGCCTTCTGGGCTGTAAGTGCACATTGTCGGCTCATGTCCAGCTTTTCATATAAGTAAAACTCTGTGTTTGATGCTCTGTCTTCACAGTAACTTGTGGCTACCTCTGTCAGTGACGCTTCTTGATGGACAAAGTGTGCCACTATCTGACTACAATGTCAGGCTATCACACCGAGACTGCCCTGAGCGGGCATTTCTCATATACTGTTTAATGGTTTGGGGTTTTTTAAATAAAAAAACATATAGTCTGTCTTTTTGATCACAGTGAATTCCACGGACGTCAGTTTTATACTGTTCTTGGTGTTCATGAAGGGAGCTCAGCCTGCGTGTTTGACAGCAGTGCTGGAGGCCAGCCCTGAGTTCCAGCTGGGCTCTGCTCACCTGTGCCTGGGATGCCTTTGGCTCCTGTCTGACACGATAAACGCCTGCATGGCTTGATTTTTATCTCGTGTGTTGGAACCTAACATTAAAGGTCACTCCCAAAAATGTTTCTCTTCTGTTTCGTAATGCTGGACTGTTTTACAGCAGTTGAAAGATGTAAAGAAATACAGAAGGCTTTATAGTTTCTCGGTGGAAACCAGGAATAGGATGGTTTGGAGTCACAAATCTCTTAACATTTGTTCTACTACAGAATAAAAGCAGCAAACAAGAAGATGAACAGAATTTTAAATATAGTTGAAATGTGCCAGGAACACTGGCATTCTCTCTGTGCATGTAACTGAATGAGAAGCATGCTGAAGTGGAGATAGAGTAAATGTACAGAAATTTCTTTTTCTAAGAAGGTACCAGAGAGAATTCTTTCCCTTACAGTAATTTTATTTATTAACAGATTTCACTCTACGTGCTTAATTTGTAGCAAACAAGTATAGACTTAATCTGCATAGGGAAAGTGAATTTAACACAAATTTCTGATTTCTCTTCAGACACTGTGCTTTATTAAAGACTATATAACAGAGCTTCTAACTAGCTAGTGGTGTCTAAAGGTTCTTTTGTTGAAGCAGAAATTCTTTAACAATTCTGCTATGAAGATGGGGGTGGAAGGAAGGGCACTTTAGTTAGGTTTTAACAACTTTGAATCATTACTGAGATTTTACAAGATCTTAAAAGACAGCTGTCAAAGCGGACATTAAAATTAAATCTGTTAGCGTTTGAGAACACGAGAAGTGTTGTTTCCAGACATTATTTTGATCCAAATCAGCTGTTTCTTTTGGATGCTTCCAGACATTTAGCTGATTGTCAGTTCCTTTGTGTTTTACCATGCCACGTTCAGTGCTTCACTTCATACCCCACAATTTCTTTTGTTGACATCTATTTCCTCTTTGAACCAAATGCATTTTGAATTAGGGGAGCACTGTTTATTTCACATACGTGCTAAGATCCAAAGTTGGCAGGACAAGAAGGGGAATTTCTAAATAACTTTTCAAATAAATTTCTTGTTCATACTGGTGCCGAGACTGAGTTGCATTTTTCAGCAAGTTCTTTGAGATACAGCACATTGTTCTCAGTTGATATTTCTGCTGCCTTTCAGCTCAAAAGACACATTGTCAATGAACTCAATAGGAACTGGATATGATTTTTAAGCTTTAGAGATCTATTTAATCAACCTATAAATTATGAAGAATAATCTTAAGCAAGTTCTTTAGCACATTGCATCTCATGGAATGCGTGGAGAAATCATCAGACTGTCACTATCTCGAAGAATAAGTTGGTTTTGGATGGTTCCTTATGATGCTGTGGTATTGCATCAGGTTCTACCATATCTCATTTCCTCACGCATCCTGGGAAACTATGATTCCCAAAGGGTTCATATTCTAGAAGGGTCTTGAGGAAAGAAAAAAACAAAAAAAAACAAAAAAACAACAAAAATGTTTCTATACATATATATGTTTAAAATAAAAAAAACCCTGTAACTGTTTTGAACCTAAAAAGATAAAAAGCAGTCAATGGAGTTACATACTTTATTAGATGCTTTATTTGAAATTTGGAAGGATTGTTCTGTTTTGTATTTCTTTGGCCTGTTTAATAGCGCTCAGTCATTCAAGCTGTGCCGAAGTGGAGGAAAAAAAGGATGCAAAAAGTTTTTTTTACAGTAGGCATAGCCGTAGGAACTCGTAAACAACTTAACTAACCTTCATTTCCAGTGAAACTCTGTATCTGTGAAAATAGCTGTTAGAAGCCCTTCAGTCAAAGTTAATTCCCTTATTCTTATCTAACAGCTGTAGAGAAGGTGCTTAGGCTGTGTCGACATTGGTAAATCAAATGTGCTCTGGAACATTCCTGAGCGCTGAAGCAGAGTAGTGTGGACCAGCCCGTGTCTGTTTGTCTTAGCCTCCAAAACAAGGTGACTGCATACAAATTCCCTGCTGGGCACGGGCCCTGGGCTCTTCTGGCTGCTGGGCTGTGCTTGGGAGCTGCTTGGGGAAAGGACTAGTTGGAACAAGCCAGATCCATGCCACAGACTGTTCCAACAATTCCCTATAATTGCATTAGAGTGTCTGGGAACAGTCTCAGCCATGCTCAAGTTCACTTGGTAGAGCTGTACCCCGGGAGTAACCAGGGTCTCTCCTGTGCTGTGGAGGGAAGAAGGGAGCTGTGGTTGTTCAGCCTGGAGAAAAGGAGAATGAGGGAAGACCTTCTCGCTCTCTACAACTCCCTGAAAGGAGGTCGTAGAGAGGTGGGGGTTGGTCTCTTCTCCCAAGGAACAGGTAATAGGACAAGAGGAAACGGCCTCAAGTTGCCCTGGGGGGGTTTAGATTGGATATTAGGAAAAATTTTTACACTGAAAGGGTTGTCAAACACTGGAACAGGCTGCCCAGGGAAGTGGTGGAACCAGCATCCCTGGAGGTATTTAAAATGTGGGTAGAGATGGTGCTGAGGGACGTGGTTTAGTGGTGATTTTGGCAGTGTTAGGCTGATGGTTGAACTTGATGATCTGAAAGGGCCCTTCCAATCTAGGCAATTCTATGATTCTATGAAACCATTACAAAACAAAATAATTCAATAGAAAATGTTCATTTAATTCTAGTTCATTTTTCATCCTGTTTCATTCTTTGACCCTTTATGATGCAGTATGTTGTTGTTTATCGTTAGTTCGGTTCTGTCATTGTAAGAAACCATAGGTTGAATTCAGCTCCAGATTCAAACACTTAAATATGAATCTATCCGTGCAGAGGGGTCTGTCTCCCATTGCAGTCAGTAGAGCCTAGAGAATCATTTGGATATATAAGTAACCCCTTCTATTTGGCCAACTGAATGACTCTTTATAATGCCATTCTCTTTAGTCGAAGCTTTGACGCCTAGTTCATGTGTAGATGCCTAAATAAAGGTGTTTGCATCTGGAGCATCCTTCCTTCTGAATGTTTTTATGCAGTGCCTGGACAGTTTAAATTCAAACCACATCTATGAAATCCTAATAAACTGCTTTTTCTTTGAAGGCTTTAGGCTGATGATAAGAATTTTGAACGCTGATGGGTAGTCTTATATCGCCAGGAGTTATCACTAATTATGCGATATTTCAGATTCTTCTACTGCAAAATTCGTAGGGGATATTTGTGTCCCTCTGGGGTTCAGATCTTGAGAGTTTATATGGTTCGTGTATGGAGCTGGATCTCATGTATAATGTCAGATTATTTCTGGCATATTGCCTTGAAGTCTTGGATGGTGTTGAAGCACAGTGAGATAACTGCGTATGAAGTAAAGTTTGCAGATTCATTACATTTACATTGTCACTAATGCAACTACTTTATCACCTGGCAGTAACCGCGCATCGCGTTTGCTGCAGGACAGAAACCACCATGTTGGTCTACAAAGAGCAGCTAACCTGACTGGGCATTTCCAGTCTTTTTAAGTGCTGTTTTGATCTCATATTATTCTGATTTAGCGTGTGTTCTGTGCTTAATACATAATTTATGTTTATCTACTGTAACTTGAAATGTTTATTAATGTAAAAAGGAAAAATGCTGAGTGACTTCTATCTATGAAAAGTGAGTTACAGTAGTTAGAGGGGAAATGGTATTGCTTCCGATGCTGTTAAAACTTCCCAACTGATACACAGCTTCTAGTGAGTTAAGCTCCTTTGCAAAAGGAAACATCTAAAATGAAAACTGTAACCTCTGCTTACAAGGTAAGGAGCAAAACTATTGCTCAGTTTGGCAATGGCTGTAAGGGGAAGTTGCTTCTATTGAAAATTGATTTAATTGCAGTGGTTGTGTCCACTCATATTTTGAAAAGTACAAAGCTGGTAGACGGTCTTATTGCAGGGATGGTTTTTGTGAAGTAAATATTCCTTAGAAACGTCTTGATCCTGAAGTTATGGGATGAGAAGTGTATCTAAAGGTAGCTGCATTCCAGTAGAGCTGCAGGTAAAAGCTATGTGTGAAGACGTTTCAGCTTAAGTATTAAACCGCTATTTACTGGGGACAAATATGTGTCAAGCCCCTTGTAAGTTTACAAGTTATACTTTAAGTGTGAGAGAAAGAGGTGGTGTGCTCTGGGCATAGCAGAGGAAACGAAGATTTCCTTGCCATCCTTGGCATGTGGTAGGCGTTTCCTCTTTTTACGGTGCAAGGTTTTTGGGACCGAACACTAACCCCACGTTGAGCCACGAGCCACAGCAGCTCTGACGAGCACAGCTCTCGGCCCAGCGAGTGCCGTGTTAGATATTAGTTCCCTTCTGCCGAAGTTTACCAGTTGAATAGTGATGTTAGTGGAGTGGAGCATGACTGAGCTTCAGCTGCCACAGTTCAGTTCATCATCTCTTAACGCAGTTTCCTTCTTCCTCCTTTTTGAACAGATTCATGAAGCTTTTTGCACGGTTCCGTGTTAAGCTCTAACATATGCCAAAGGTAGCAAACCAGAAACTTGGTTCTTAGCTCATTCGATGTCTAGATGTGAAATATTTTTTGTTATCCCTCCGCGATATGAAACATACCTTAAGCTATCCCTATGCAATGAGCTACATAAATAATTACGTTTCATTCTTTAGTCTTCATCTAAACCATCTCTTCAAAAAGATGCTATTGTGCATAGTTACCACAATAGTGTTCGAGGAAATGTCTGAGCAGTCTTGGGAGTGTTGGGGGATACGGCGGGTCCGTAGACCCCTGGACAGAAGATATAGAGATTGCAGTGTACCCATAAGAAGGCCGCAAGTTGCGTCATGTAAGGACAATGTAACAAAAAGGAGAAAGAAGAAGATTGCCTCAGAGAACAAGGAGAAACTAGGCTGTGAGAAAGCCCGATTTAGAGCAATGTAGACAAAATCTCGGTAACCAATCACATTGTAGTTACAAGCGTGTGTGCTGTGTAACCTAACCAATTGAAAGCGCAGAAAGAATGCGTGAACGGCACGTGAACAAAAGATTAGATATCTAAGAAAGCTAAGCTTGCAAAGAGAAGAAGCTTTTTACTTAACAAAAAAGAAGAGTCTCGTTGTTTGTCCGTCTCAACTGAAACGACATGGGAGGGAGGGTATCATCTGATGAATAACCTACTCATAGGATTTCTAGCCATGAAACATCCTGGGTTAGCTGCTGAATGCACGTAAACACCAGACTTGACCGTGTTCACGAGCTCCATCAAGACTGCAGCAAGCAGCGTTGCAGCCATTTGCAGTAGAGGTTTTTATTTTAATAAGGACCATATGACATTATTCTGTAAACTTCCCTTGTTTCAGATAACTGTTTTATTGCTACACAATACAACTAAAGCATTGTTCTCCAATGCATAGTAAAATTTCATAATCAAAGAAACTCCAAGTGTGATCATTATACAGAAGCAAGAGGGTTTTTTTTATTATTTTTAGAAATTAATTGTAGTAATAGGATTAATGACCTGAAACACTGTTATTTGCAGCATTCTTGGGTTTTGCAAAGACTGGAAAGGAAAAATAATCTAGAAATAACTGCTTCTAATCATGTAGGAGGGAGGGAGAGGAGTTTAGCAGCTGATTATTGAGATTTATAACCCAAATAACATTAACACCCAGGCCTCCCAAAAACCAACAGCCCCCCCCAATATATTTTGTTAATTTAAAATAAGTTGAAATTTCTTATGCAATCATTTTGCTCATATTTGAAAATTACACTTGTCACAAATTGTAAGAGTTTGTATCGTGAAGATATCGAAATCACTGTGACAGCCAGGATAATGGATGATACTGTTTCAATTATGATCTTCATGTGTTTTTTTTCTTCAGCACAAGTAGTAGTTGTAATATATTCTATATATGTAGAAAAATGGCTATGAGAATTTCTCATTAAAATCTCAATGAAGGTGAAAAACAGTTGTTACTTATTGTACGCAAAGCTTTTTCAAAAGCAAAACAATTTAATCAGAACTTACAGAAGTGCATATGGTTGTTTATGTTCTGGTAGACAGCCATGGTTAATTTTCCTGGGGAATTAATGACATTAAAGTATTTGGCAATACGTTTTTAAATGTAGCTGTATTACAGTTTTATGTTTCAGTAAAATTACATGCTTAGGTGTTTCATTTCATTGAGTACGTGTGGTAGTCACAACTGTAGTCTAAAAGCATCTAAAGAAACATCTCCAGACATGTCTATCAATGGTCTTGGGAATCTTTTACAAAATGCACAGTTTTTTCAATAGGGGGCTGTTTATGCAGCAGGGAAATTTGGCTGTTGTGTGTAGAAAAGGTTGTGCTCTTGCAGCAAAGCGCGGCAGAACTACCCAGTGATCAAGGCTCGAGTGCAGATCACTCGGCTTTCTCTGAAACCAGAGGCTGAGGTAAAACATAACTTCTTGAAGGGAGACAAGACATCGCATTAATCTTCCTGCAAAGTAAAAATGAGCTGGTGCTTAATGAGGGCGTTTAACTGATAACATTTCAAAGTAATGAATGATACATTAAATACCAGCTTTGCTTTAAACAGTGAAATCGAACTTCCAAGATGCATTGACCTTGTCTAAATGAAAAAGCAGAGTATGTATCTCATAAATTAATTTCAGACGTAAATTCTGAGTTTAAAACTAAAGTATTTTAAATAAATGAAAGTCATTGCATAGAAGGATGGACTTCCAAGAAGAAGGCTCAGAAACGGTGATCTCGTTTCGCAAAACGAATCCATACTGCGTGGGGTCTGTCTGTTTACCCTGAATTTCTGATTGTGAGTTCTAGTAGCAATTCATTTCTGTTTCTAGAGCTGGCAAAAAGCTCCTTGTAAAATTTACCTTTTAAAACTGGACAATAAGCAGAAATATCCCAGAATTTCAGGAGTGCTAGCAGTTGAATGATGCTTTGCATTAGAGAAAGATTGAGACAAATCTTGAGGTACTTAAAATAAAAAAAAAAAAAAGAAAAAAAAAGAGAAATAGAATGATAATGTTCCGTTCGTTCTGGGTTCCCTCCGCTCTGTTCCTCATTGAGATTACACCATTTCACAGGAGACAGCATTGAGAGGAGGGAGAGAGGACACCCACCCCCCCAAAAAACATAAATTCAAGGACATGACTGGTGACTAAAGTGTAAAGTAGAAGACTGTGGAAAATCGGGATTTTTGTCCATGAAATGAGATGCTGATGTTCTAATTATTTTTCCCAGTAAAGTTCACGCGCTTAAATTAATGTACCTGGAAGTTTTACATGTAGACCTTTATGTTAACCATAGTGTTAATTTGGTTTCAGCTGTGGGATTGGGATCTTGGTGCTTCCACATGACCCTGAAGTATGAAATGCAGGTGAGTATTGATAAGTAGCTGTGAATCATTTTCGGTGTGTTTCTCATTATATAATCGTAGTGCCATTTCTCGACTAGATGAAACTCATGTAACCTAAGTTATTCTACCTTAAGTAGCATTGTCCAGCAAAAAAATAACGCAGGTCTTGTTTCATTAGATATTTTCCACCGATAGATATACAGGAATATATACTTGCATCTAAAATAAGAGTTACAATCAATCGCTTACGTTGGTAGAAGACACTTTATCCTTTGGGAAATCATACTGTCTTTTTACTTGAGTTGTTATTTTAAAATTCCTACAGCTTTGGCTTAATAGCAAGCAGTATAGACTAGAATTATTTATTGTATCCTTTTTTCCATCTTGATGTTTTCTGTCATGTTTTCTATTTATCTAGATCTACCCGTAGCATTAATACTGAAGTCAGTATCTTCTGAGTAGCAATAGTTGAGTCTTCCTCTCTCTCTTATTCCCAAATAGAAGCTGTTCTGTCATAAATCACTGGGCATAAGGATCTGGTCCTGGTATTTCCCGCTTTCTAAAGGGACATAAAGAGTCTTGTCCTGTTGTCCTATTTTAGATCTGAGAAGATTAAGGAAATTCGTCTATGAATCAAAGTCAGAATGAAGCGGAACTCGGTTCAAAATTAAGAAACCCACATTTAAAAATGTGTGTTGGAAGTCTGTGCTCCCACCGTATTCAGTGGAAATAGAGTGAAGTCAGTGGAGTTCAGAAGAGCCAGTCACCTGGGCTGAATCGTCCTCCAGACTCCGTTGGCAGTCTTAACTTAAATAATATTCGTCTGAATATAGGTGTTTAGCGTAATTTTAGACCCTGTGAGTGCTCTGTCTGGCCTCCAGCTGCCATCCCACAAAGGTGCAGGTCTCTTAGACCCCCCCCCCATCACATCTGCCGGTCTCGGGTGGGTGTACTGGAGGTGACAGAGCATCTCAGATGGCATTACGCGCCTCTGCCGTGGCAACTTAATTGAGCCCTGGATTTCTACTGATCATAATGGGACCTGAGACACGACATATGTGGACACCAAAGTTAGGTGTCATGAACTGAACTACAATCTGTGGTGATTGCTTCCATAATACTCTGTTTTATATCTCTGGCGTGTGCTGGAGGCTGTCAGCCTCCACAGAGCATACTGTTGCCACCACGTGAGAATATTTGGGTCTCTTCTTGGCACGAAGAAGGTGGTTTCTAGATCCATTTCACCACTCTCTCCCAAATTGAGGTGTGATTCATCTGTGTTCTCTTCAGTGGTGAAACTGCCTTGAATTGCCACCTTTTCATCTCTCTTCCCTCAGCGGCCTGTTCCCAACCCTGCCAGTGTTTCAAATCCTCTTTCTTGCGCTGATGCAGAGGAGAGTAAAGCCACTCTGAAACACGGATCATTAAAATGATCCAGACTTAAAACATTCTCATTTTTGGGTTGGTTTTTTTTTTTTAGTGTGTGTGGAGGCTATTTTAATCCAAGTCACTTCGATGCCACTGGTGTGGCAACACACTTCTGGTGTTCCGTCAGAACAACTAAGGGGCCTGTGAACTGTGGTAAGTAGAGGATGGGCAGAGGCAGATGAGAGACGAGCGGGAACGTCTTGCATCATCTTTCCAACTGGTGTGAAAGGCTTCGTGTGAGGCAGAGAAAGTACACTTCTTATTTGGGCAGCCAAGTGAAATCCGCAAGTGGCCCATAATTACTCAGATTGCTAGCTCACGAATCACCAGGGAGGAAACATTTCAACCAGTAGGTAACCTTTTCTCGTTCACTTCATCTCTTGTTGTGATTAAAAGTCAGCCTTGATAGCTGTTCAGAGATTATTTTTTTTATGTTTGTTTCTTAAGACTGTAAATAGTTATTTCATATTGCTTAATATTAAGAGAAATGTGAAAGCTTCTGTTCTTGAAACTATTTAGAATACTTCTGAAGCGATCACCTCTCTTTCTCTTATTTTTATGGGAATCTGCTTGAGTGTACATTCCTCAAGAATCCAAACTGCTTATTTAACCAGCAAAATCAGCTCGCCGAGTGTCCTATCCGTGTTTCTTCATTGTTCAGACACGCTGTTGACAGTATTTCTGGAAGCATCAATTCCTTTGGATACAGAAGCCATTGTCTTCTGCAAGCAAATTCTAGCTAGGATCTTTCAAGAGGCTCTTTGATGTTACCATTATGTCCCTGAAGTACTGCCAGCGCATGAACTTGAGTGTAATCAGCTGTCCAAATTTGAAAAAATTTGCTATATTGTATTTCTTATTCTTTTTTTCCTCCCTTGGTCTTTTATGAGGCCTTAAACGACTGCATGAGTTATTCCTGCAGATAATTCCTATCAGACTTGGCATATCACTGAAATCACAACTCTTAGTATAAAGTTGAATTTAGCTAATTCCTATCGCACTTGGCATATCACCAAAATCATAACTCTTAGTATAAAGTTGAATTTAGCTGTTGCTTCTATTTTTTTCCTCTCTAAGGCATCACAGCAGAGATAAACTAATGTGATGGCAAGGTGCTACCTAACATGCCAGTTACCTTCAGCTGCCATCCGCGTTCCTGACACTTTCTTTGTGCCACCTATTGCAGCCCCTGGCCCTATAATACACGAATTCAGGGATTTAAACCTTTTTCTACAAGGTTCATTGTGTGCTGGATCTGGTATTGGATCTGTCTCACTGTGGGTCAGGCGAGCACAGACTCCTTCGAGGGAAGCCGTGGAAGTGTGGGTGAAGAAGCGAGACCTGCCTAATAGTCAGTAGATCTGTTCAGCGGAACTGTGAAACGTTTTCTGAAGTTTCTGTGACCAAAACCACGAAAAAGCTAATAGTTCACACTCAGGATAATACATCTCTCTCCTTCTGTAAAGAACTAGATCGCTTTGTTTTTTTCAATATGAAATTTCAAAATTAAAAGGAAGTTTTTTGCCTGTGCAGTTAGAAAAATTCTCCCGTTTGGGAGTGGAGTCAGGCTGACTTTACAAAAAGGTTTGTGTAAGCTGGTATTGCTCTTAATGTGTCTCGTTATTCAGAAAAACACGATTGTGAACTTGTTAAGTACCCTGTACCAGTAGTAGGAGAGTAATTTCTGGACAGGCGTGGCCGTGAACAACTTTCAGAATGACAATGGAAAAAGATCAAAATCTTGTTCACATCCAGTTCTTGTTTTTCGTAGGAAAGAGTCAAACCTGGCGTAACAGTTCTAAGATGCCTAATTATTAACATTTGCTTAACATATTAGAAATCAGAATTCATTGATCCATTTGTATGCTTTTGCGGTTTTATGATTTTCAGTCCTTCATAAAAGGAGGTAAGTTTAACTATATATTTATGAGCAGAAGTTTGTTAATGTTGTTTGATGAGAAAAGTTTTAGAAGAAAATGATGCTGCTATTAATTTTTTCCCCTCTAATGATAAATAAATGGCAATTTTGAGCATACCTGTTCTTGAGAAATCACCTCTCTTGTGATTACTACTTTAATTCCATCTCTGTGAAGGTGGCAAGTTCTTGGAGAAATTACTGTTTTAGCTGTAACACACCAGTCTTCTCCTGAAGTATAAAAATTATCTACGACAATAAAACATTATATGGCAGCTATAATTTGGGGGGATGGGGAGGAGGAACCCAAGAACCCCCCAACAAACAACCAAACAAAAGCTGACTGAATTAAAACATTGGAAGAAATTTCCAAAATTAGGAAGTAAACGTGCAAGCGCATATTAAGGTACTTCCTAATGGGCTACGATTCTATTTGATGTTATGGAAAAAAATTATTTCAGTTTCTCTGTGAAGTTTGTACAGGAATAAGAAAATGCTACTGGCTATATTGAGCAGGCTATAAATGGGGTGGTATTATTCAACGTGACTGTACAAAATTAATTCTTATAAATGTTTCAAGAGGTTTGAACAGCGAAAATGGCATGATTCTTTGAAGGCGTGGGCTTTTTATGAAACGTAATATTCAAAAGATTCAGAGTAATACGCTTATTAATGCAGCATAATTCAGTATTTGAATAGGATTTGACGCTGTACTGAAGTGCAGTCAAGAAGGTGGATGTCTGAATGACTTAAAAACTGCTTTCTTAAGACTTACCTCTACTTAATTAACTTACACAAGCGTGTGAGTTAAAAGTAGTTTTCATGTTTTGATGTCTCTGCTTTTTGTAGCTGTTGGATGAACTGCCAATGATATACAGTTGTTGTGTGTTTGTCTACTGCCTGTAAGTATTTGTTAAATGGTTTGGTTTTTTCTGAATATTTATATATTAACTTTTGAAATGTAGAATCTGTGAAGCCCAGTCTGGTGTATAGTGAGGCTGACACTGAAGCTTCTACTCATTTCAGTGAATTCTCAGTTTTGCTCAGTACATCTTTATGACTTGGCCGTTAGAGCACCAGCCTGGCTTTGGTCCTCATTTGTGCTAATTAAGAGATGCTTCACCCAGTGTTTGTTTAGCAAGAAAAAAAATAACTCTTTTTAATGACATTGTGTAATGCACAACCAGAGCTCAGTGTTACTTGGTACGTAAACGGCTGACGTAATAAAATCAACTTCAGTAACTCCTACAAAATTATCAACATTGTAATTTTATTTCAGCTGTATTTTATGATGTAGTCTGACTCCGAATGCAAATTTCAGATTTCTGGTTAAACCTGCTTTCCACTCATCTGGAAATTTAAAGAAAAAAAGATTTTATGAAAGGTTCAGTGCATGTTTTGTGGAGAGTGTCTTGGAACATGCATAACAGCTTAATGCCATGCCAGGATGTTTTTTTCCATTTAATTTGGGGAGAAATGTAGCATTTGGCAACTGTAAAGATACCGTAAACTGGCTTTTTCTTGCCTGTTGCTGCAAGGCCTGGATTTAACATGATATGTGCTGTCACTTGGAAAATCCAAATGATAAATCAACTTGTTGCAGTCAAAAAGACAAAAAAAAAAAAGTCTTTTTGCTTTTGAACATATCAAATATTCAGCCGATGAAAACTGAATATCTTTGGTGAAGAGATTACTGGTAGCTTGCAATGGAGACGGGATGCTGTAGGACTAAACCCGCATCTGTGGAAATTACTGTGGGTTTGTGATTCAGACATTAGTATGATTTGTGCAAACTCAGGACCGGAATCGTAATGCCTCTGTTAGTGGAAATATTGCCATTGTAGCTGCCTATCTCCTTGAAATTGCCTTTGCATTTATTTTGTCTGATTTGAATGTGATTGGAGAAAAGGATGAGAAGTGGCTATAAAAATCTGCTTGAGAAAATAATCATGCTTATTTTGTGCAATGGTTGCTCTATTATCTTCAAAAGCACTGAAGTCTGGTACTGCATTTATAGCTCTAATAAGATTCTGTGTATGTATGTTTGCTAGTAATTAAAGTGTTCAGAAGAATGAGCTTATGTTTATTTTAAGAGGCCTTTAATAATCGTTTTGGTTTTCTTGAAGGTAGGTGGTGAGGTGGTTCTGCATAGGACATTCCCGTATGCATCATTTAGTCCTCCTGACTTTCAAGCTGTGTAATTACTTTGATAAGCCATTTTAGAATCATAGAATGGTTCAGGTTAGAAGGGAAAGATCATAGAATCATAGAAGAGCTAGAGTTGGAAGGGACCTTAAAGATCTTCCAGTTCCAACTCCCTGCCCTGGGCAAGGACACCTCCCACCAGACCAGGTTGCTCCAAGCCCCATCCAACCTGGCCTTGAACACCTCCAGGGATGGGGCAGCCACAGCTTCTCTGGGCAACCTGGGCCAGGGGCTCACCACCCTCACAGCAAAGAATTTCTTCCTGGTATCTCATCTAAATCTCCCCTCTTTCAGTTTAAAAATGTTGCCCCTCATCCTGTGGCTCCCCTCCCTGATCCAGAGTCCCTCCCCAGCTTTCCTGGAGCCCCTTGAGGGACTGGAAGGGGCTCGAAGGTCTTCCCTGGATATTCCTACTTTTTTTTTCTTTGTTTCCTTTTAGTCATCCATGATGGTGTCTGTTTCCAAAAGTTTATAAACCAAAAAAACTAGGCGGATGGAACTTGGGAGTTACATAGACAACCTCCTCTAGCCCCAAGGATTTTGTCCTTCTCAAAGTTCTTTTTTGTTGGGTTTTTTGAAACTTTTTTTCTGATGGAGATACAGTCTGGGATGTGTATGTGTATGGGATGTGTAATTCCATCGCAACTGTGACTGAAGTGTAGCGTAGAGACTGTGAAGCTGATTTTAATTAGTTGTTTTACATACTGGGAGCAATTAGCTGGTTTTACCTTCCACTTCTACCAGGACCCAATCGAGCAAATTTACTGCGCTGGGACTGTAGAAAAGCCATAAACAATCTGCATTTTGACAGATCTCTAGAGTTCACTGTGTTGTAAGACAGTTCCTTTCCCATGCTGCCTTTAACTCACAGATGTAATGTTTTTTGGCAGCTGTACTGCATTTTAAACTCAATTGTAATTTGCCATCCATTATCACCCCCTAAGCACCTTCGGAAAACACTTCTGCTTCCCAAACTCTTTCCACTGACTGGGTTATTTATGTATATGCATGAGCTTATTGGGTTTTTTTTTTGCACTAGATTTTTAAAAAAAAAAAAAAAAAAAAAACAAAACATTTATTGGTAGAAGTGTGAATTTTTATATTGAAATTACACGTCTTTATTGGAGGAGCTACGATTTCTTGAAGGGCCTAAGACTCATTTGGATCAATTTTCTCGCAAATTTTGTGATAATATACCTTGAAAAATGCATCCTTTATATGGTAAGTGATGAATGCTATCGCTCTCCTTTATGTTCTGTTCCAGGTATGAATGTTTCAAGTACAAGAACACAGTCAATTATCCGCTGCTTTTCTTGTTAATAACATACAGCTTCGTAGTCAGCATAGTAAGTACCTTTTTCTAATACGGCATTTTCACCTGTAGGTTGACAGTTTTCCTGCCAGTGAAGGAACGTTATACAGGCAGTACTGGGTCCCTCTCGCTTCCAGTCAAGAAGGACAGATTATTCTTTTGTTGGGAAAATTCTATGCTGGCCAGAGAAACCTGAAACCTTTCTATCCAAACCACTGTATCATTTATTTATAAATGAAGAAGAAAAGCAGTAATCCAGTTGCTAGAGTAAATAGGAACGTGAGAGAAACAGTCACCGTTGACTTGTTATGAGACCTTGGACAAGCTGCATTCCTCATCTTCCCTCACTTTAATTCCTCTGCAGAAATGAGAATGATCTTGTTCAACAGACTGCAAAAACTCAACTGCGATACACAGTCCAGGATATCGTCTGGTGTTTTAAAACAACAGCCAGAATAAGAAAGGAACTTAGCTGTTAAAAAAATGAGAAGGCTTTTAACTGCGTCATGATTAACTTGATTCACTTCCTCAGTGCAGCGTGCTCCCTTTGTGAATAAAATGAAGTTTGTGCTGGCTGTCAAGCACAGATGGAATGTCTCTCATTATTCTTATTGATAACCGTTTCTTAAAAAAAAAAAAAAAAAGGCAGTATTATAGGTCATCTTCTGCCTTCAGAGTACTTACATGTTCTCTTCTGTGCCTCCTAAAATTTTTTACACTTGTGGTATACTGTGCCTAAGGTCTAGTGCCCTTCTCTCTTCAAAAGCAGAAATTAAATGAAAAGCATTAACAATAGGAAGAACTACTGGCTTTTTGTAAAATGAATTGAAATGTTAAAGCGTTGTCAAAAACATTAATAATAGGAAATCAGAGTACATTTTCTTCTCTCAATGCGTATCGTGAATGTGTCTGGTAATTTCTGCTGGTTAATTGTTTTTGCATGTATTGCAACTGTTAAATGAGGAGATTTTAGATGTTAATGTCTCTGTTTGTGCTTCTTAATTTAAAATAATTCTACAGTTAAAAGCTCAGGTTTTGCCAGAGGAAACTTCGAATGTCTAATCAACTTTAATGGTGCATGGGTAGACACTCGTGTCTTGATTGTAACAGAACAAGTCTTGGCAGTATTTAAATGAATAATGTTATGATTGTTCTCTCTTGCAAATTATTTTCCAGGTTTACTTAAATTTGAAAGAGCCTGTATTCCATCAGGTAAGTCTTGCTCTGTTGGAGAAGCTAATCTTGTTTCTAAACTATGCTGTTTTAGTGGAATATTTTACAGGATTTTAGAGCTGGAAGGAAGCTGGAAGGCAAGCACAATTTGCCTTTTGCTTTTTCTTTAAGCAGTGTTGCTGCCTGTCAGGTTGCCATCCTCTTTCTTGCTTACCTGAAGAACTAGAATGGTTTAATGCGTGATGTGTTTTAGCATTTGACCTAATGTTTCACGTGGTTTTCAGCAGTGGCAAGTGTAAAGAGGTGACCCTGGCTATGGGCTAAGGTGTGTGTGAGAGGGAGGGCTTAATGAGTCCTTGTCCGCTAATTTCCATTAGCAGCTGCTGTGAAGCTATGACCTGACATCGTAACGTGGCTTGGGTGACTTAGCGCCGTGTTCTTCTCTCCACTTTAACGTATTAGTTTGGGGGTTTTGTTAACTACTCAATTTTACTTTGTGTAAATTCAAGCTGAATTTAAACACAGAACGTCTTTTAGGGTTATGTAGCAGACTGGTTATTATGGTCTTACAGGCTTAATGGCATATTTGATACAGGTTCCTCTTGTAGCAGCCCAAAAGTATTAATATGCATCCACTGCCTGTGGGGACAGGACTGGTATCACTTGCCTCTTCACGGGAGGTTAGAAATCGTGCTCGTTTATGTACGCCACGAGTACTTTTCCCTCATTTATGATTTTTTGATTACGGGTAACAGCTGAAAAATTGCCAAGCAAAAGCACTGAGCTCTTTGCAGGACAGAGCTTTAAAGCCTTAATTTCTGAAATTGGCAGTGCCGTCGCTTGTCAAAATGTGCCTGCTGCGTCAGCAGTTGTAAAAATGATACGTGATTCCTGGTGGTGGATTAATGAAGCACTGATGAATAAAATAAATTCCCAGCTGCTCCAAATAATCTCTCCTAGAAACACGAATTGTTATTCTACCTATAGATAAAAAGAGACCCTTGCAGGGGTTTTTTTTTTTTGATAATGTTAATTAAATCCTTTCTTTTTTTCCCCTACTTCCATTTGGAGCAGGAAGATACTGGCTGGGGTGAAAGCAGCAATTTTTCATGCTTTTATTGAGCTGGTTATAACTGGTTTTGAATGAAGTGACTTAAAGTAATTCTGTTAACAACAGTGGCAGAATTTACTACTGATACTGGACTTTTATTTCTTTAATCAATTATCTACTCAACCTACAATTATTGCAATAAATACATCACAGCTTTGCTATATTCCAGTTTGATGCATTGGCGTAGGTATTGTCCCATGTCACAAATACTGAGACAATAGATATTATGACTTGTCGGGAAGGAGGGAATAGGGAAACTCTAAACTGTTGCCCCAGACCTTTAATTTTTTGCATCTGGTTTCTCTTAAGTTCAGAATACGAATTCGCTCTTATAATTTATATATGAGAAATCAATGTAGAAAAGATTTAGGTCCCTAAAAGTGCTGGACTTTTTACAACAGCTCTTTCCAAATTGATTTTTATGGAGAACATAAAGTTATGGCCAAATTCCAAACGTTCAAGTACTGCGCTCATTTTTTTTTTCACAGTCTTTGCCAAATAAATATGTTGTAAATTCAGAGGAAACATTTCTTTGACTGCACAGCTAAGCAAGGTTATTTTCTTCATACTTGTCCTTTATTTTAGAGTGCACAAAAAAAAAAAAAATCTCTGTGTGATTTCAGCAAGTGTTTTCCAAGTGAATGGGTTGCATAGACTTGAAGTACAGTTAAATGTGCTCATGCAATCAGGGTTTAAATCACAGTCTCGGTCCCTAACTGTATTGGAAAGCAGCGTCAGGACATAAAGCAGCATTTGATTCCTCTAGGTATTTGTCTGTGATTATCATCATTTGTCAGCCTTGCAAAAAGGGGAATAACTCCCTGGACAGCTTTGTATTGTTCATTGTTTCAGTGTGGGTTTTTTTTTTTTTTTCCCTGAAAGGATTGCAATAAGAATGGAAAAGGATCCTATTATATTTAGTAGCCAGGATCTAAACCTCATTTTTCAGTGAATTGCTTTCTACTTTCCTTCCCAATTTAGGCTTATAATTTGCTTACTGCCAGCAGGGCATGAAGGGGATTTCAGCTTGTTATTCATGGCACGGTGGCAACAGAGACCAACTCTTTTTCTCCGTCCACATATTGTAGATCTTTGAGGGTCTTAGTGCTTTAACCGTAGGAGGGATGAGATGCAGGTTTTGGTCAGTCGGTGGCTACACATCATTAGAAGGAAAAAACCACTTCCCTGCCTGACAGCTGAGCTGGGTGGTTTTTGCCACCTCATCAATTAAATGAAAGATAGCGGTGGCCTTTACAAGCACGCATTTTCTTGTTTATGTCAAAATCTCTCAGGCTAGACACTGTTATTACCTGATTTCCATGGTGCTAAACAGCCCTACGTCCTGGTTTCCTAGTTGTTTTTAAGCCAGCATCATTGTCAAAGCAAACAGCCATACCTCTCCCTTCTTTCCCATCTGGCACACAAAATTCCTCTCTGATGTGAATTTGATTGGGGAACTCAACAGGATAAAACTCTCCTCCGAATTAGTTTTAAATCAGATTAGTTGCTTATCCCTGTTTACTGCATATGTATTTGTGCTTATACAAGGAAAGGGGTGGAGGAAGACTGGCTGCTGGTGCGGAGCGATCCATAGACACACAAATATAAGTCGGCCCTGGAAGTAGAAGAAATTACCCTGGCATTCACCTTCTAGACTCAAGTCTTACAAATAGCCTTCTTTCTAATATGATATGGCCTAGAAAGCTGTCACCTACAAAGTATTGTTTTCCATCCTGATTTGTTTACTTGCTACATACCAAAAAAGAAAGAGACCTGGGAGTCCTGGCGGACAACAGGATGACCATGAGCCAGCAATGTGCCTTTGTGACCAAGAAGGCCAATGGCATCCTGGGGTGCATCAAGAAGAGCATGGCCAGCAGGTCAAGGGAGGTCATCCTCCCCCTCTGTTCTGCCCTGCTGAGGCTGCATCTGCAGTGCTGTGTCCAGTTCTGGGCTCCCTGGTTCCAGAAGGACAGGGAACTGCTGGAGAGGGGACAGCAAAGGGCTACCAAGATGCTGAGGGGACTGGAACACCTCTCTTATGAAGAAAGGCTGAGGGATTTGGGTCTCTTCAGTCTGGAAAAAAGGCGACTGAGGGGGGATCTTACCGACACTTACAAATACTGAAAGGGTGGGTGTCAGGAGGATGGGGCCAGGGTCTTTTCAGTGGTACCCAGTGACGGGACAAGAGGTAACGGGCACAAACTTGAACACAGGAAGCTCCACCTAAACATGAGGAGGAACTTCTTTCCTTTGAGGGTGGCAGAGCCCTGGCACAGGCTGCCCAGAGAGGTGGTGGAGTCTCCGTCTCTGGAGACATTCCAAACCCGCCTGGACGCGTTCCTGTTCCACCTGCTCTGGGTGACCCTGCTCTGGCAGGGGGATGGACTAGATGATCTCCAGAGGTCCCTCACAAGCCTTGCCATGCTGTGATATGCTGGCTATGCACTTGTTAGCGATCAAAAGCCTCAGTGCGCCAAGTTATGTGAATAATAAAATAGATCTAAAAACTTGTTTTATTTGCATAGTCATCTGCTGCAAGAGTTTGAAACAAATTTTTAGCAAGCAAATAATTGAAAGCTAAATAGAAAATTAGATTAAATATCTGTTTCTTCTACATTAGGAAATGTGATTTAAAAAATGTCTTTTGTATAGACATTCCAGAAGTGTTGTTACAGTGTCCCATGAGAAACTAAGCAAGCTGGAGAAGCAGATCACGATGAGAATTGCAAATAGGGTAAGGGAGTAACTAGTGGAAAATGACCGAAGGAGATGATGAAAGGCAGACTCAGTCTGGACTGTGTCGGGATCAGTAGTGGGGTTGTTTTTTATTTAACAACCAGTAGCAGGAAAAAGTCGTGTACTGATGATACAAAGTTCAGAGGCATCACTGAGTACAGAGGAGATGAAGAGATAACTGGGAGACCTTGAGGACTAGGATGACAAATGATTCAAAATGGAAGCGCGTGCACTGATGGGCAAATACCAATTATTCTTGTTCTAAACTGCACGCAAATCACCAAAGGAGGGAGGGAAGGACTGCCTGGATGTGTTCGCTGGTCACGGCATATTAATAGGACCAGTGAATTTTCTGCAACAGTGACAGAAGTAAAATACAAGTATTTGATTTACCAATGAAGGTGACTTTGGGTAAGAGGGAGAGAGCGAGCGTGGGAGAAAAAGGTATTTCATTTGCCCTGATGAAAAAAATTAATAAAATTGTTCTCCATGGGTATTTTAAATATGCAAATGCAAAGAAGGAAGTGAAATCATGATGAAATGTGTATGTAGAAGTACATGTGGGAAACTGCATGAAGAATACGTTATGTCAGGGCACAACCTGTTTACAGTTCTCCCCATTTGGAGGAATCTCTGTGGACCCGCTCGATGTCCTAAGCTCTCCAGAGTCCCTCCTGCTGCTGAGCAATGCTTAGTTGTAGGCTTGTGGCTTAATATATTGTGCCTTTTAATGGAATGTCTTACGTTCTACATGTTCAGGTTGCCAAGCAGTCTGTTAAAATGACCTTTTCAGGGCATGTCTTCACCACAGAGCTTTTTGTACTTGGGCATTGTCCTGCTGAGGACCACGTATAAAACTAATTTGAGTGACAATTCACTCTGTTACTTATTTGGGGAAGTCTTCCAGCAAGCCACTACAGCTTTCATTCTGGCTAGTCCTTCTACCTGCACAGTAGCTTAGGGAATGTGGAAGGATGTTCTCCAAAGGATCAGCTCTACAAGTCGTTGAAGGGGAAGCTGAGTTTACTGCCGCGGGCAGTGTCGCAGAAGCTCTGGAGAGCTGGTCCATGCTGTGCAGCAGCAGTGACTTGTCGGTGGCTTTGCCATCACGTACGTGCATCTAAACAGGACCAAACCAAGGGAATCTGAATGATTTCATTCAGGAGCTGTCAGGGCAGCATGTAGTATTAAACAGCTGTAACTGCGCTGAGTTACTCGGTCTTTCGCTGTCATCGTGGGGATTGTCCTTCCTTTTTCTCTCTGCTCAGATTTCTTTTCCAGAAATCCAAGATCGCGTGGAAGTCTTGTTTTCTTTGTTGTAAATTGCAAATACAGTTTCCAACTGCTAGTACTTAGGCTAACTGTCTTTTGATAGCTGGTTAGTATATTAATACATAAGCAGCGCTTGCCAAGAACCTAAAATCTCGCTGTGCGGTTCCCAACGTGTACACTAATACTTGAGGCTGATAAATTGACTTTATTAACCAAGGACGGGCAAAAGGCCAGGAGCAGAGGAAACGGAGAAGTGGAAATAACAGGCTATCGTTGTTTTCAGTACTAGAAGGGTAGATGAAGAACCAGTTTTGTATGCTCCCCCCAGTGTGGAGTACCAGCCTTGCCTATGACTCGTGTAAGAAGTGAATCTATATGATTTGCTTAACTGATTCCACATCAAAAATGCTGCCAAACACTGAGCCCTGAAATGCTTACTTCCCATTTGTGAATTAGAAGGATGTTCTTCATATTTGGCCTTCATATCAGGTAATCCATGGGGTATTAATAAGACTTTGGGTTTTTCCCCATTGCAAAGATACAGGCTTCAAAGCTGAAATAAATGCAGCTTTATTTGCATCTTAAACAGCAAAGAGGGAACTGTCTGGTGATAACAAAAGATGATGAGATTCTGCTGCTTCCTTTTGTTTCAATTGTAGTGCAAGGGTGTCCTTTGGCTTACAATTTAAAAGCACCGTGAGACAAAATAGCACAAAACTTACTTGGGTTTTCATCTGTCACTTAAGCGATGTGTTAGTTAAAGAAGAAGAACAAAGAGAGCTAAAGGAATTGAAAAATTTGAGTCAACTTGAATAAGGTAGATTTTTATTTTTTTTAAAATCTTATTTTATATTTTATTCTTCCTTGGGTGGATGGATAATACCTAACAAATAGTAAATCCATGGATGGTAAAGGAGTAAAAGCAAGCCCTGCTCCCTGAAGTATAAACTAAGTTGTGTAGCTGGGTTTATAGGTCTCTAGTAAGAGCCAGCTGGAGCGAGACGTGCAGCCCCAGTCTCTGCGTCTCGCCGCAGCACCTCCTCGACGCTTGCCTTCAGCGTGGCGAGGAGGATCGGAGCACGCAGAGCAGAACAGTTTGTTGTTCCAGTCTTTCACGGGCTTTTAAACACGAGTGTGTTTTACGGCTAACAACCTGTTTGTCTGGGGGAGCGGAAAAGGCAAGAAATTGAAGTGTCAACTGTGGGCATATTTTTCTTCAGTCGCTGCAAGGTTCTTTTCATTATTTTCCTGCCTCCCTCCGTTAAGACTGTCCTCTTCTGCAAGCCATTAAGCAACTCACCAGGAGATACCAAGCCAGAGGCTCTACAAAGCTTTTGGTCTCCCCTGCTTATAGCAGCTGCTGCAAAAAAAAAAAAAAAAATAGCATTTTTGGCCTGTGTTTTCCCTGGGCTTTGGGCTGCCTTTGAGCCATGTTTCTCTAGGCATAGTCTGACACTATTTAGCTCCTTATACAAAGCACCCAAGAGCAAATCGGATAAAAGCATGAAGGTGGACCCATCCCTAACGAGTAGGATAAAAATTTCTCTTCATGGGGAGGTTTTTTTCCTGTGTCTCTGCTGCAGAAGAGCACTTTAACAATGGAAATTGTAGGAAGGAGGAGATCAGAAAAGAAAGGGCATCAAGCTGGGATTTGGGTTCCAGAGGAGCCTTTCTATGGATTTTCTTCCTCTGTGCCATCCCTCTCTTAGAATAAATCACTGGTTTTGATTTGGAAAGCGAAACAGGCTGTTTTAAATGAGGCCGATGAAGTAAAATGGCATTTAGCTTTTAAATTTAGTCTGCATTTGTTATATGGTGCGGTCTTAGGCAAAATGATACTCGGGTTGTGTCTAGTGGGTTTTGTTGTTGCGTTTGTTGTTTTTTTTCCCCAGATTTATGTGCTGTACCACAGCAAGGGAACTGGAATGAGCTAACGGGGTTTTTTTTATAAAGTACAAGCCAGAACCAATTAGCCTTTCAAATATTTTTGCTTTGTTTAGCTCTACAGAGCAGAACACACAGTAGTAGCAGTTCAGTTACTGAAGTTATTTGATCTGACTCTGAATGCAAATAAAGAGCTGCTGTGCTGAATGACTTTGCATAGTCAATATCGGAGCTTATTTTTACCTGTTGTCAAACATAAGGGCTCTGTTGTCTGCCTTATTCTGTATATATGCTGTGACAACATGGCGTGTGCTACTAACCTCATACATAAAGCTAAAAGGAGTTTGAAAATTTGCCTTTATGAACTTTTGAAAGGTGGGTTTCACTTTGCGTTATTACAGTGATCTATTTTATGTCAGATGACTAGACACATGGAAATGCTTGCAGGATAGTAATAGCTGAATGCCACAGTTCAGGCAGAGGAAGAGGTAGTTCTTGCCTTGAAGATGACGTAGTCTAAAAGAAGGAAAGGTATGAGGAGGTCAGTAGAATGTGGTAAGGACACTGGTTTGTAAACCCACCTCTGTGAGGTGTAGGATCATAGAATGGTTTAGGTTGGAAGGGACACAGAATCACAGAATGGTTCGGGTTGGAAGAGACCTTAAAGATCATCTAGTTCCACACCCCTGCCCTGGGCAGGGACACCTCCCATTAGACCAGGTTGCTCCAAGCCCCGTCCAACCTGGCCTTGAACACCTCCAGGGATGGGGCAGCCACAGCTTCTCTGGGCAACCTGGGCCAGGGGCTCACCACCCTCAGAGTGAAAAATTTCTTCCTAATATCTAATTGAAACCTCCCCTCTTTCAGTTTGAAGCCATTATCCCTCGTCCTATCACTACATGCCCTCTTAAATAGTCCCTCTCCAGCTTTCTTGCAAGCCCCCTTCAGATACTGGAAGGCTGCAATAAGGTGACCCCGAGCCCTGTCTTCTCCAGGCTGAACCCCCCCAACTCAGCCTGTCCTCACAGCAGAGGGGCTCCAGCCCTTGCAGCATCTCCGTGGCCTGCTCTGGACCTGTTCCAACAGCTCCATGTCCTTCTTACGTTGGGGGCCCCAGAGCTGGAGGCAGCACTCCAGGTGGTGTCTCACAAGAGCAGAGCAGAGTAGGCAGCCAAGGTTTATCATTTTTCTGTTTTACGTAAAATGAGGCAGCATTAGATAGGAGTTCGATAGGAACAAAATGAGAAAGGAAAGTCGGTGAACAAGGAAGCAAGAAATAGCGAGGGACTTGTAGGCCAGTGGAAAGAGGCAAAGAGCAAGACACAACGGCTTGGAACAAGCTGCCTTTTGGCTGGAGGAAAACGGTGTTCAGAATAAAAAGTTTGGAAAGCAATTTAATGTCACCAGTGTCTGAAAATCCTCCCTGCTGCAGTGACTCCTGCACCACTTTTCAGGCATGACTGACCACATTTCTTTTCTTCTTTAGTCTGTACGTCTTGGAGATGGTGGTGTGTGGATCCTAAGCTTGTGAATAAAAAAAGGGAGTGTGATTTAAAGGTCACAAGGCAGAAAATAAGTTATTTTGACTTTTCATATGAGTCAGGTGATTACATTCAAATTCATTAAGCCTATATTGCTCATGGATCTTTTCAGGGCGTGCAGCCTTCCCACAGTATAATTTGATTGAATCCCAACAATCTGTAATAGTTGGTTTTAAATGCGGCCTGGAAAGTTTCTTCCGTACTGGTGCTCAGTGTCAACATAGTGCATGGTCTAGTCGGGTGTTTGCTTTCAGGAAAAGAATATTAATCAAATATCAGTGAAGGAAGTAGAGCTTTCAAAAACGGTTTTAGCTGATTCTTATGCATTCCTGGGCTAAAATGCACAGATACAGAAGAGATGATAGGAGTTAAGTTACCATCTTGATTTCAGGATGCTTCCTGACTGCCATCTAGCGTTTGCTTTCTGATTCAAAAAAGTGAAATGGCGTTTTTTTCACAACTGACTTTTCCTATAATTGCATAAAGTCTATGGTTTATAAGCATACTTTTTTTGGAAACTTTTATGGAAGACTTTCTGGAGAGGAAGTTAGAGGGGATGCTATTTTTCTGAGGCTAAGGAATAAAAATCAACAGAGGCTTCAAAATTTTTTTTAGTCCTGTAGTGTTTTATAAAAATCCTTGAATCCAACTGCTGAATTTTATCTCTGTTTTTATTTCCAGATCATGTATGGAACACTAGTATCCATTATAGTTCTACGATCTGTGTATATAGTATTATGGTAAGTAACCGTTTAGTTCAGCGTTGTAAGATATAACTTAACATTTGCATCTTTTTTTGGTGGGCTTGAGAAATTGTCAGTGGCAAAACTTCTTTAAGTAGGTACGTAATGCTAGCTCGTGTGCTCTGCTTGCTTGAAAGGGAATGGCACATCTCCTTGCATTTTTTTGAAGCCACTGGGATAATATTAAACAAAACTGAGATGTCTGCGCTTAAAATCAGTGTTCACTGCTGGGTGTTCTGCTGGTGGCTTCAGCTGTTAGCCTGGGACTTCAAGGGGAATGGGGTTTCTGTCTCCATATTGATGGGTAACGTGTGAAATCTATTGCTGGTGTTAAAACTCTCACGATGATACTTGGAGAGAGGTGAGAGTAAGACTGCAGAGCTGAACCATTGGTTAATATTTTACTTTCCTCTTCCCTACTCCAGTATCTGAAATTCAAGTGTAAAAATAATAACGCAGGAGTTTAAATGATAGTTTTCCTTACAGTTTTGACAGGGTAAAGTTAGGTATGCCTTATAGAGATTGAAATTAAAGCTATTTATAACAAACAAAAGAATATTAGAGTTGTTTGGAGACATCGAGGAGCATTAGAATCATCAGAGCACAGACTTGGTGGGTACAAGAGAAAAAGAAGGAACTGAATCAGTATTGGAGTACGCACATACCTTTAGCTCTCAGGGTCTCCGTTGGTTGTCCCTTCCTGTCTCTCCCCTGGGAATAGTTGGTGTTCTCCTGTGTTTGGGGATTGCCCCTGAAAATTACGATTTCTCTACTGTCTTCATTCTAAACGTGCTTTTTGTTAAACTTTGTTTTGAGTTGCACAGGAATCTGTTCAGGAACACAAGGAAGAATTTAACAAAAGGTGTGAATTTAAAGTAGATTCAGTGAATCGTCTTCCAGTTACAATTTTGATTAATTTGGTTTGACTTTCCCCAAGAAATCCCCATAGGCCAAGTGTAAATGTTCACAGACTTTTATTAAGCAGGAAGAATTTAAAACTGGTAACGTGTTTCTTGCAACTTTAGAAACCATCATCAGTTTAAATGCACTTTTCAAACCCATGAATGTGGCAATTTTAATCTTAACCTAGAGATCTTAAGGGATATTACCTTAATTCACTTCCAAGGGAAACTATAAGTTGAATCAAGTTCAGGTAATTTGAATTTTGTTCTTATACAAGGATTTTAGCCCAGTTCTAATCACTTAGATTAAATTTCTTTCTGTCTGTGTAGCCAAACCCTTGGGCTTGCTATCTCTCCAGTTCTGCTAATTCCACACGCTTTTGCGTTCTCATTATTTCTGAAGCATTTCATTGTCTCCTGTCACTATCAATAGCACCACCATCCTCCCTCCCAGGGTATCAGTCTTTGATTTCCTCCAGCAAAGTCTGTCTCTGAAGTTCCACCTGCTTTTTCGCTTCCATTTTAGAGGGTTGGAATGTATTTTCTTAATTAGCTATATTACATTGCAACGTGGCACCACAAAGACTTGCTTCCCTCTTTGGTTATATCATGGGAATATAGAGGTGAGGAAGGACTCTTTATGAGGGAATGTAGCAATAGGATGAGAGGTAACAGTTTTAAACTGAAAGAGGAGAGATTTAGGGGAGAAAGAGGGGAGATTTAGTGGTGACCCCTGTCCCAGGTTGCCCAGAGAAGCTGTGGCTGCCCCATCCCTGGAGGGGTTCAAGGCCAGGTTGGACGGGGCTTGGAGAAACCTGGTCTGGTGGGAGGTGTCCCTGCCCAGGGCAGGGGGTTGGAACTAGGTGATCTTTAAGGTCCCTTCCAATCCAAACCATTCTAGGATTCTGTGATTATTAAACTGGTTAGAAAGTTAGGATGGGAAGAGAAGTATGTTTAAACTACTTCTAAATTTTAACCAAACTGCTACTAATTTTAAATTAGTTCTGCTAGAGAAGCTGTGCCAACCTGAAGGCACCCTTTTTTTTTTCCTCGAAAAGTCATCCCCAAGTACACTTTTGGATTTACTTCCTCTGCATTGCTAGAATGTAATCTTGTCTTTCCATCGATAGTGCTAGCACTTGCCCAAGCCCGTTTCAACTTAAATATCAACCCCGATTTCTGCTTATTTTGTTTCTTACTTCCTTAATATAAATTAGCTTCCTATCACTCATATTTCTTAGTACAGGCCTTGAAGCCGCTCTGAGCTTAGAGTGAAAATCTCAAAGAACAGCATGTTATTCCTTCCAGGCTGCTGCCTCCTCGTATCCTCATCATTTGTTGCTGTTCCTGCCTGTTTCCCCGTCACTTTTCATCTCTTTCTTGGGTCTGCTTCCTTCCCAAGATTACAACTTGGCAAATCTTGTTCTCCGTTCACAAAGTGTGTTCTCCATTAATAAGCGATGCCAGGCTCTCTCTCATTCCTTCACAAAACACCACCATTTATTCCCTGAACAATTCTAGCTATAATTACCTAATTACCAGCATGTATAATACACCATTTAGTGCTCTTTCATTTTCAGGGCTTGCTTATATCTCTAGAGCACTGAGTCGGGAATATTACAATGTAGTTTCTGCCATGTACCGCATGGTGCTCTATGCATTTATTAGACTAAACAAATAGTAATTTTGCTATTTTCTATTGGCAGTACACTTGTGAACATGTACAACTTGTATCTTGCCTGGTGGAAGAAGCTTTACCTGTTGTGTTTTGCATGTTTTGGTTGCCAGTGCTCGCAGCTCTGAAACGTGCACTGTGTTTAACACAGTGGAGAAACAGCAGCACAGGAATGTCTTTTAACCCAGAACCTAAACTGTGTGTTCATAATGCTTAAAAATAACTTGAACAGTATTTCGCGGCAGCCTTTTAGGGTTGGAATTGCGGTTTGCTTTTGGACTTGTCTTATTAGTGGGAAAGGAGCAAATGCTACCACCTTCCATGTAGGAAGTTTACAATTCCATGGTCTAGCCTGAATGCAGATGGTGAGGGTAAATTTATTAATAATGCACTTTATTGCATCTGATTCCTCAGTGTGTTTCCCATATCCTAAAGAGGATTTTTTTTTTTTTTCCTCCCAAAGTTAAATTTGTAAGACTGGGTCCGGACTTGTTTAACATAGTCATCAGTGACCTGGATGAGGGGACACAGCGTATCCTCAGCAAGTTTGCTGATGACAAAAAAATGAGAGGGGTGGGTGACACGCCAGAAGGCTGTGCCACCATACAGCGAGACCTGGACAGGCTGGAGAGTCAGGTGGAGAGAAACCTTATGAAATTCAGCAAGGGCAAGTGTAGGGTCCTGCACCTAGGGAAGAGTAACTCCATGCATCAGTACAGGTTAGGGGCTGACCTGCTGGAAAGCAGCTCTCTGGAGAGGGACCTGGGAGTCCTGGTGGACAACAAGTTGACCATGAACATGCTGCCCAGGGAATTGGTGGATTCACCATCCCTGGAGGTATTTAAAAGACAGGTAGATGTGGTGCTGAGGGACATGATTTAGTGGTGGTTTTGGCAGTGTTAGGTTAGTGGTTGGACTCCATCTTAAAGGTTCCTTCCAACCTAGACATAGATTCTATGAGCCAGCAATGCGCCCTTGTGGCCAAGAAGGCCAATAGTCTCCTGGGGCGCATTAAAAGGAGCGTGGCCAGCAGGTCGAGGGAGGTCATCCTCCCCCTCTACTGTGCCCTGGTGAGGCCACGTCTGGAGTACTGGGTCCACTTCTGGGCTCCCCAGTTCAAGAAAGACAAGGGACTACTGGAGAGAGTCCAGCAGAGGGCTATGAAGATGATCAATGGAGTGGAGCATCTCTGTGCTGAGGAAAAGCTGAGAGACCTGGGGCTGTTCAGCCTGGAGAAGAGAAGACTGAGAGGGGATCTCATCAATGCTCATCAATATCTAAAGGGCGGGTATCAAGAGGATGGGGCCAGACTCTTCTCAGTGGTGCCTGGTGATAGGACAAAGGGCAATGAGCAGAAACTAGAACACAGGAAATTCCATCCAACATGAGGGAAATCTTCTTTGCTTTGAGGGTGCCAGAGCCCTGGCACAGGCTGCCCAGAGAGGTGGTGGAGTCTCCTTCTCTGGAGACATTCCAAACCCGCCTGGACGCGTTCCTGTGCAGCCTGCTCTGGGTGACCCTGCTCTGGCAGGGGGTTGGACTGGATGGTCTCCAGAGGTCCCTTCCAACCCTGCCATTGTGTGATTCTGTGGCATTTTTCCATCTCCAGTAGAACTCAACGATAAAATACAACATGAAATTACTGTTTTCTAAAACGATTCATTTGGTTAGTTGGTCGTGGTGGTCTGCGTTCACAAAAGACTTCAGTCATTTTAAAAGAGCTTATTTAAACAAGTCCCCTGGTATAGGGATATCATGTATTGGAAAAGCCTTTTCTTTTGGGAGAGTCCTTATTTGTAACATGGCTATTTTTTAACTGAAAGATTATACATGGGACTGAAGAATTAGTACCTTGTAGCCAATTCCGTTTTCCCACTTACTTGTTGCATTAGGAGAGAGCACTATTTAGGGGAACAATTAGAAGTATAGAAATAAAACATTTAAAAGGCTTGTCTTGGAGAATGTGAGTTCAGGAGACAGGGGAGGGGGTAAAATACAGTACTTAAATAGATGAGATTTGAAGTTGATGGTTTTTCCTTGGGAAAAAAAATATTTAAGCAGTTTATTTGTATGTAATAGTATTTATATATGTTACATAAAAGCTGCCTTTAAAGAGTCTTGAACTAAACTTTGCATTGTCTCTGTCTCTCTAGGGTGTACCCATGGCTTAGAGGTCTAGGCTACACATCTTTAACTGTATTTTTAATGGGATTTTTTCTCTGGAATGTGGACAATATTTTCTGTGACAAATTGAGGTGAGTTCTTTCACTTTATCCGGGTAGCTCTTAATAGTCTTATAGCATAAAGCTTCAGTTTTTTCTGTGGCGTGTATTCAAGTCCATCTCGTGGTATGTACGGTACGCTGCCTGCAAAACATTCACAAGGGTTTTACCCAGTTTGCTCATGACTAGACTCGGGACTCAACAGTTTTTTAACTTTTTCTAATATCCATGAATAGATTTATTTTTTTTAAATAAGTGATATTTCTCTTTCATGTCAATTTAAATTGAGAGAAAGCAAAGTCGCTGGAGTAATTTTGAGGATGTGTGGCTTACTAAAGCCTGCTGTTCACACTTGATTTCATCTGAATGAGTTTTTTATCCTGCTTTCTTTTGCTTTCTGCTCTTGCCATTTCCCAGGAAAATATCAAAAGCAATAGTTCTGCAGGGTAAAGAAATATTGTGATATACCTGTCACCAACAAACAACAGCTGTTTGGGCATCTCAGAAAGAAGAGTAACTCTGTGAGCCAATATGCCGTGCTTGGCTGTCATTATTAGCCTGAAGTCTTCTGGCTTAGCACTTGTAGAGGAGACCAGGAAAGGCTTCCTCTCTGTTTAATGTATTGCCAAATGGGGTAAAAAAGGCTTCCAGACAAAGCTTGTAGGAACCCACCATCTCGTCGTATGGCTAGATATCCTGTCCGTGCAAGAAAGACCACCACTCCAACAGGTTGTTCTCTTTATTGCCTGTTCCTCTGGAACTGGACGACTGCACCTTTCTTTCGCTTGGTTGTGATGCTTGTGTTCCGCCACAAGCTGGAGGAGATGGAAAGATTGATGCCACCATCCAGAAAATCCATTCTTGACTCTGACTCCGAAAATCCATTCTTGACTCTTAAGCTGCTGAATCTACGGTGTGCAGAATTGTCCTAGTAGCTTGCTTTGTCAGGGTCAGCTCGTGGTGTGCTGTACAGAAGTCAAGCGTTTTCCATCTGTCCCTTTTGGCTCCGTAGTCCTTGCACTACGTTGGGCCAATTAAAAGTGAATTCCAACAGAGTTTTCTTGAAACTTTATTAAAAAATATAGATGTACTGAATATAATACACAGTGCCTCATCCCTAGAAATGCTTGATACAGGTGGCATAGAAAAGCTGTTTGCCAACCCAGGTGGGTGAGTATACAGCGACTTTGCAAATATTGGCATCAGGGTTCATTTTTGCAGCTGCGTCGCATCACTGCTGAGATCATAACCCCCAATTCACTGAGCCGGCTGAGCTGCTGCAGGTCCGTGGGGCTTTTGAATTGTTCGTAGACTCACAAGATCCCACCAGCTGCTGAAGCCCTTTTTTTCCATAATCATTTTGCAAAGAGGAAAAAAAAAAAGTGAGCATATTTCCCGTAATACATGTTTGGTTATGGTGCTGGAAAAAAACCAAATACGCTTGTTTGCTAGTTTTAATGAGATGTCTGCAGGGCCTTGAATTTCTTCAGGTGGTATTATAACTTGAACCTTTGGAGAAAATATATTCCAGTTCCTTGTAGCTTTTTATTCTCTAAAGATTTAACTTGTGATTCATCCACCTACCTGCCTCTTTTTTTTTTTTGTTTGTTTTAATGTTCAAAAGTGTATTTTGGTTCAGTTTTTGTTTTTCCATATTTCATTAAATTTGGAGCCTATTTAAAATAAAATAAAAAAAATACTTTTATAGCACTCAGCTTCCCTGGTTCCAGGCACTTTTGAATTTGAGCTTTCAGATTCCCTGCCATCTAAAGGTTCAGAGGCTGTGCCGGGATGACAGTCTGTGTGTTTCACTGTGTCACTCCCGGACTGGCTGAATCACAGCTCTCTGTTCATATTTGTCACTGAGCAGCTCTGGAAACTAAGCAGTAGCCCAGGGATTAGCGGTTAGTCAGGGGGACTGAACGCTATATAACATCAAGCAGTAAATAAGTATTACAGAAGCTGCAGATTTTTCTTCCTTAATACCTGCGATCTTTGTTTTCCCTTTTTTTTGTTTTGACCGAATGTGAAATGAAAGTCAAAAAAGAAGACAGGCAGATGCAAATGTTTGCTCCACCATCAACCAAAACAAGCGTTATCTGCAGAAGCCTAGTGAGCAGGAGAAATCAGGGCAATGTGATTCCGTCCCTTTCTTTCTTTATTTCCATCCCTTAGCGTCTTCCCAAGCAGCTCGCATACCAGACCTATACAAAATAACAAAGCGTGTTGGTGGAGTATTTCGGACCCTCTACTTTTATCATGTCCTCACTAGACACCCCTTTTGTCCCTGTTTTAGAGTACAACAGAGAAAGGCAAGCTAAGCTTCCATGGAGCTGGAGAATAGGCAGTGTGATCTCCAAATGTGAAGTGGTGATGTCTGATGGATCCCATTTCCTCTCTCTGACCTTAAACTCAGCGTTTCATCCTACGGACAGTTGTTCACTGGGTTTTGAGGAGGAGAATGGTGGAACTCATTTGGGATTGTGGGATGCCATAAGTATATTACCTGAAATTTAAGTCCAGAAATAACTGATCACTCGTTGTATGAAGAAGCGTGTGCTTCCTTTAACTGTGTAAGAAAGCCAGTTTGCTAATATCTTTCTATACTGGCAGTACAAGGTGTAACTGCTGTTCCTCACGTCCTGAAAGCCTGACTACGTGAAGCCTCGCTCGTGAAGCACGTGTCTGAGATGGTGAAACAGTAATGTGTGATCTGACAGTCAAGCACTGCGATTTGAGATTGCTTAGCTTGAAGAAAAAAAAAAAAAACCACACATTTCATGGTGTTTCTTTCTTACAGAGCACTACGAGAGAAGATGCCTCCTGTTGTGGGGGCTGTGACACAGTTTCATGCATGGTGGCATATTCTTACAGGCCTGGGCTCTTACCTTCATATCCTGCTAAGGTAGGAAATGTTTTCTAAACTGGATGTCTTAGGAGTTTTCCCAGGCTCAGATTTACTTCCAAATGTTTTTTCAGCCAGAAGAGCAGGAAAATGACTTGTTACTAAGCTGGTGAGAGTTTTTCTTCCCTCTTTGCAACTGGTCTAAACACTCTGTAAAAGTAATTTATATTTTTCAACGTGTAATCATTAATCCTTAAATAGTTACGGTTCTTCTGGACAATGCAATTCAGAAATGGGAACCCCCTGTAGCAGTTAAACTGCAAAACTATTTGACAGATTATTAATTTCAAAATATAAGCTATGAATACCTTTCCGTTCTTGAGCAGCGATCCTGAAGTACTTAAGCCTGTTTTAATTTTAGAAGCGTGCCTAATCTTTTTGATAGGCACTGTCGCTCCGGAAAACTAGTAGGCATCATGCTATAGAGCCAGGAGAGTGACAGCTGAAGTGGTTGGAGCAGAGATGTTCCAAGAAGTGCGGGATATTAGTTTTAGAAGGAGACAGACTTAAAAGAGAGCCTCCGTTTGCAAGTCTGCAGCCGGCAGATTTTGGTCTCTGTTTTTGCTCTATACCACCATCTAGCGGAATCGGGAACAAAAATAGAATTTAAGTTGGGAAGCTGAAGAATTTCTGAAGTTGGTTCATTATGTAATGAAATAATGTTTTACCACGTAATCATAAGAGAATGTCTGTTTAACAGTTCCATTCTATGTAGCTGAGAAAACTTGATTAAATACCACGTTTTTCTACATCTAACATAATATTCTCCTTTTTTTTGTCAGATGTTAAAATAGCTAGTAAAAGGAAAATGCAAGGAAAATAAGTACGCTTCCAGTAGCTATTCTGCTAGCTTTTTTTAGATAAACATATATGTATATATGTACATATATATACACATGGATGTGTATTTATATGTACCTGCATATATATGTGTGGATATAAAATATGTCGTGATATGTGCAAAACAGCTGCTCCCTTGTGGCTGACAGGTTGTCTGCTGCCCTAAACAGCTTGAGATAATCATCTGAAGAAAATTCCTTACAGGGAGCAAGCTGATGCAAAGGGTTTGGAGAGCATAGGGAAGGTTTTTCCAGCATGCTGCACTGAGAAAATAATTTGGGTTTGCATCCTCTGACCCCTGGGGAATGTGCAGATGCCTGATTTGTCTGTCCTACCCCAATCAACTCCGTGCTTTCCCTGCAGTAGTTTCCCTAGGATTTTCTCAGCCGCACAGTGGCATCACCTATGTCTGCTTAAAAAAGTGAGGTCATACACAGGAAAACAGCTACTGAGGGGAGAGGCTTGTATTAAAAACAAAAACGACATACAGAATGAAGCTGTGCTGCTCGCCACCCCCCCTTAACATCTGCTGGTTTGTGATACACTGATGTACTTTCGTCCTTCCAAAATGACAGGCTCTAGTCCCTGTTTAGTCTTTTCCACAGGGAAGAGACAATGTCCTTCTCCGAGTTTCTCTCTTTGTCCCCGCATAGGTGATGGTGTAGATTCGCAAACTAATCATGGTCTAGCACAGAGGGATTTACTGTAGGCTAATGTCTCCTACTTCGCGTAAGTCCAGGCAGAACGGGTGGCTCTGCAATCGCAGAAGCGATTCTTTTCTAGTTGGAAAATAAAACTGGGATTAGTACATCATTATTCTATGGTTCTGTGATTATTTTATATGCTGTCTTACATGGGAAATTTTAAGCACGCTTTTCTCCTTTTCCTCAGTTTATACACAAGGACGCTTTTCCTGAAACACAGGCCGAAGGTGAAGGTAAGCAAGCAATATTTTGTGTCTGTTAATGCGCTGCGGCGTTTGGGATATCTTGCGCTTTGACCTTGCTTTGGGGCTCACTGATTCTGCTTCTCAGGGTACTGTCTTTGATTTCTCCTTATATCCCAAGAAATGTGCTTGAAATCGTGGTTAAAGGTGTGTAGTTTCTGCTTCAAGAGACAAAATATTCCAGGAAATCTTTTATTTTTTCCTACTTTTTTTTTTTTTCTTTTTAACAGTTTGTTTTTGGAATATGGCCTGTTCTTCTTGTGGAGCCGCCCAAAAAGCTTTGACGGAGACCTGGGAAGTGCCCTGCAATCACTTTGCCTGGCTGAATAAAGCGATTCAACACTTAACTGTGGCTGAAGCATCAAAATTCTGGATCAATTTAAGTACCATTGCTATAAAAGGATTTCTCTGTGTTATTAGGCCAGCCAGCCGGAACAGAGCAAAGAGTTGGCACACTAGGGAAATAATGTTTAGTACAGCTTTATTCTAAGTTGTTAAAACAAAGATTAAGACACAATATTTTTATGTATATATTGTATAGCTGATGATACTGAGCTAATATTTCGTGCTGGTCACAGAAAACTAACCATTTTGGAAGTGGATTGCATACGTTTTTCATTCAGTTGTTGTTCTTTCTGTGGTTTAAACTAATATTAGTAACTGAATGACAACACCAGGCCATTGATGGCCAAGCTAAGCATTTGTGTGGCCTATAGTGAACTGAATGCTTAACCTGAACTACTTTAATCTTGCACTTTTATACAATTAATGAAGTATGTAATGGTTGATTTTTAGGGCTTTATCCTCTCTTGCTTTTCCACAGCCTCCTTTGCAATTTATATTTTGAGCAAAACGGTTGGGAAACCTGTGCCATGTAGTTCATTTTGTACCATTTTCCCTTCAGTCCAACTGAGGTACATCGTGGAGGATGTTCCAGGGTGTGACCAGCAGAAGGCGCTTAAGATGGTGAAGCGTTACAGGCATTCTTGTTTGTGTGTGGAAACTGAATTCCTAATTTGTTTGACCTGGATCCATCAGGAGACTGCAGAGTGACTGTATAAACACAAGAAACACTTTTTTTTTTGTTGTTTTTTTATAATTATTATTTACGTGCCTCCTTTTTCTATCCCTACTTTTTACTCCCCGTGTCCCATTCATACTACAGATTGACAAACACCGTAGATGTGTGCTACTTCAGCTTGGAATTCAGCTCTTTCCCTTATTTTATAAGTCTTAAATATTGGTCTGACTTTCAGAAGCACCTTCTTGTTCAGAAATATTGAAGAAAGAGTAAAGAACGAGATTGATGTTGAGGGTACCCCAAAATATAATTGGCAACACTTTGATTGTTTGCTCTTAATTTGTCCATTACACCGTTACTCTGTGGAAAGTTGACCACCTTTTTAAAACCAAACTTTGGGGATTAATGGGGGGCACAAACCCTCTGATTTCTGCAATTATCTACCCAACTGATGAAAGTTAATAAGTAAGCATAAAGAAAACATTGAACTAACAGAGTTTTTCACAATATACCTCATATTGGAGGCTGTGGGTTTGACTCTTCAGATCTTAGGGCAACTAACGGAGTCTGTCTCTGGGCCTCCATGCTGCCATGCTATGCAATTTTTGCCTGCTTTTGAAGCCCTGAGGGATTTATCCTTCTTGCCATGAAAGGAAAAAAAAAAAAAAAAAAAAAGGAAATGCTCAGACTGATTGGAAATCCCATTCTGTATTGATTTAAAATGTGCTCACAGCAGCAAGGCGCAGTAACGTAGCTTTATAGCTGTCTCCCAGATCACAAAGTCCTGGCTAGTGTAAAATTCCTTACTCCGACTGCTGAAAAAGTCAGGCTGCAATGTGTATTGTACAATCAACAGTGACTAAAATCGTCTCCTCCCTTTAATACCGTTTCTTTCCTTGTTTGCAGCTTAGTTGCATCCTCCGTCTCCATCAGTAGCACTCCTACTGATGTGAATCTCCAAATAAAATCCTGGCTTTTGTTACGTGACTGAGCCTGGGCTCTTGGGATCAAATAGACCCAAACTCAGGGTTAGAAAAAGATACTTAACCTTGAGTGACTTCAGTGAGGTTTAAGCACGTGCTAATAGCGGTGCATTTCAACCTGTAATCAGCAAACTGCTATAGAGATTCTTGAATGAGAATTTTGAAACAGATTTGTTGTCAATAGGCTCCAGGTCCATAGATAGGTCAGCACCCGTGTTGGGAAATCGGAGTGATCTTCAGACTGAAAGGCGTTGGAATAACTAGCACAGAGGTAGGAAAATGCTGTCCTGGATCAAGTGTCTTTAATTAGCCAGATGTTTTTTTTTGTTGTTGTTGTCGTAAAGAGATTTGAGAACTGTTTTAAAAATGTAGCTTAAAAATAAGTGCCTGCCTATTCACCTCCAGGCTCTCTCAAACATGCTTCTGTAACGCCGTATCTGATTTTCTTACTAATATGTTTACATGTTTTCATAAATTAGGGAAAGAGTCCCATAACAGGAGCAATGCAGCAACCAGATCTATCAACAGTCACTTGTGACATCTGCTAGGTATGGTATTATTTTTAAGAAAACGAACAAAACCTTTATTTTAGTGGCCTTAGTTTTGTTACTGGAGGATCCCGGGGGCTCCGTTTGGTTTCCCTGTAATTGCAGGAACCAGACTGTGCTGAAAAGCCACTTTCTTATTGATAAGGCATCTCTACAATGGTAAATTTTAAAGAAATTTATTGATTCTCCAACACATTTGCAACCAGGAAGTGTATGTTTTTTTCAGATCTTGTTGAATTAAATTGTCAGGATTTAAAAAAAAAAAAGTTGGAAAAGCTCATTTTAATTTTGTGCCGCTGTTACCTTTTCATTCACATATCGTTTGTCACTGATGCTTTTATCTTTAAAAAAAATCAGGCAAATTGGCTTCTTCCTTCATTCCAAATGACCCAAAACATGCACACCTCTGCCACCCTTCTAGCAGCCTTTCTTTCAGGTCATGTTAGACCCTGAAGAATGTCATTTATGTGTGTATCCTTCTAAGCATAAGTAATGTAAAATGATGGGTGCTTTGGTTTCACTGCCTTACTGATCTTGTGAGTGATACTGAAAAAGGCGAGCCAGTTTGAACTGCGTGCCACTGAAACTCAGACTGCCTTTTCTAGTGCCTGGAAAGACATGCATCCTTAACGCCTGTAACGTGTTAAAAGTCTGTTAAGTTGCTTTTTATTTATATCACTTGTATGACATGATGGTTTTTTTCTACAAACCTTAGGGCAGCATATCCCAAACTTTTCTTGCACTACATCTTATAAAGTGGGTCACCTTTGATCCTATTTTTTGAGTAGGATTCAGACAGTAGCTACTTCAAAGGGAATTAGGGAAGCAGCAGGTGTTGTTTCATAGGAATCCTACAGGATGTGTTGGACAGACTTGGTCGCAACGAACTCTTCCTCTTTAACATCCATGAAGAACCAGGAAATCTGCCACCTTACGACCATCGGCTTGGCACGGATCAGCACCAGGTAGTTCTGCAGACCGTGAGCTGAAAAATTCTTCCTTGGAAAGGAAAGCAAAACCTCAGAATTACTCTCCCAGCACAGATCAACACCATACCTTATGCCGGGAATCTAGATTTTCTGGGTACAGCTCAAGACAACACGTTATCCAGAACTGAAGATATGATAAAGAGAAATCTGCCAGCAGGACCAATCTCGTCCGTGTTTTGAAGGCAGCGGTGTTAGCTAGCAGTATTAGTCATCTCCAGATTTTATTTTAATGCTTTTTCTTCTAGCACAAGGAAGATGTGCTACCCACGAGTGTTTAGAAGACAAGCCGTTAGTCAGAATTGGAATATGCAGTCTATCACTTGCCGATCTACCTCTGTCGTGTATTGTATGATACCTGCGCCCTTAATTCTGGCTGCTTGAATGTGCAGCCGGACTTAGACCGTGCGGCCCCCGAGGCTGGCAACAGTATTGTATTGATCCGGGGCTGACTGTTCGCTCTCCGTAAAACACCCAGACTTGTTCGGTGTCTGTCACTCTTAGGCTGTGCTCGGTCTGCGTGCAGAAGGCCGGCTGCTTTAGAAAGAGAGACGAGTAGGAGGATTCGAATTCAGACAGGTGAAGTGAAACCTTTTTGACAATTAATTCACGTTAAAGCTAAGGTGCAAACTTGTTTTACATGATTTTGGAAGAGATGTGACGGAAAATACTGGTTTATGTGTAGTTTTAATTCTCTTAATCTAATATTATGCTGTCTTGTTTGGCTGAAGAGAAATTGTATGATTTGAAATGCAGTTGATTCTTTTGGCTGTGGTGCATTTGCCTCCGACACCTGGTTTCGAACAGCTGAGTGAGATTTTTCAGCTAACTCCTGTTCCTTCAGCAACAGCGAATCCTCCCAGTATCACGAGTGTTTCTCACAGTCACTACCACCTTGTTTAGTCTACGTTCAAGAATTTTTGTAATACCTTTTATTGTAGACCTGTTTTTCTCCGCGGCTATATTTTGGGCGTTTGATAAGCAGGTGGTGAAACAATTCAATACAACACCTCTTGGTGGAAGCTGAGCTCTAAGGAAGCAGCACTGCTGTTCTCTTCGGTAAACCTCGGAATCCATGAACACACCTTAATTTTGGCGGAACGTTTGCCCCATAATTTAAATTAATATATTCAGGTAAAACAGGTGGTTTACTTTAAAGAAACCCCATCTGCACTACATAAGGAGGTGGTGGGAGGCTTTAACTGCAGAGTACTGTTTAACTGCGAGACTTTAGTATGAAGAGGGATAAATGATGAAGTCATTTCATTCACGCATGAGAAGTGAAAAGCCAGAAGGCGATTAAGAAATCTTACATGGAAAGGGAATAACAAAAGATTAAGCACAAAATCCCATAGTATTACGTCAGCCACCCTCCTGATAACTGCACTTTAGATACGTAACAAGCTTGAATGTTTTGCTATTTATATGTTTAACTTTCCATCCCAACTCTGCACTCTTTTAGCATAGAAGCGATGTAGTCTCTGTTATATTTGGTTCATTGCATATTACTTCGCTGCTGTTTTATGAGGATGGAACGTGACACAGATTATTTTGTCCCTGAATAAATACATTTCTTATCCATCTGGAACATCCTCTGGCAGCTTTGTTTAAGAGCCCGTAACGTAACTACAGAGAACATACTGTGTAAGTATTAAGATCGGTTTGGGGTTTCTTTGTTCAGTTTCTTGCTCATGATTGCCTGCAGCTGCCAAGTGCCTCATCTCTTTTCTCGCAAGTCTTTTCTGAGAGCTGAGGCTTTGTTTTCTGCTGGGGGCCGTAAGACAAGGAGGTCCTTGGTAGGTGGGAGGTCGGTTTGATTTTTGTTAAAATGTCTCCTGCTGCAGGAGTCACTTTGCAGGAACGTAGTTATCCACAGTACGTGGCTGCCTCTGCCTGGCTCAGGCTTGAGCCTGGCTACCCCATATCCCTGATGCTGTTGCATCTTAGCAGATTTTGAAAGCTGGTGGAGGGATTTAGCCCCACGGCGGATGTTTATTTGAGTGTATGTAGTTCAACGACAGGCAGTGTGAGGGCGCAGCAAGCGAGCACTTTATGCACGGCCCCGTTACTGGAGCTCCCAGACAGATGCTCCAAAGAGAACTGGGGATATGTGGTTTCACGTGTACAATTTTGGGGGCAGGGTTGATGCCTGAACCTCTTACTTTATACTTTAGAAGTCTCCCTTTTTACCTGTTAAAAGTGGTTAGGTTTGATAAGGGCATGTAATTGCAGATTTAAAAAGACCCAAGTTCAGAATCCAGCTAATGCAAGACCTTAAACCAGTGCCTGCCAATTTTTTATTTTGCACATACTTCACACGAGTTGAATCTGCCTGATGTTTAGAGCAGATTGCTGAGATTTTAAAAATGCGAAGATAAAGGGTCTTTTCATTATTTGTCCTTCATCACCAAAACGCAGGAAGAGCTGTAAGCACAATCTCAGATCCAGCCTTTTCCCCAAAGCCCTGGAAAATATATATATATATTTCTCCATATTTTATATATATATATATATATATATATATGTTTCTCCAAAGCCAATGTTGAATAGAGATGGGCTTTCACACTGGTCATAGCAAATCGTGTACCAAAATGTTTTCTAAATTAAAGCCTCGGTCAGTCGCTGCAGAAGAATGTTGGTTGTGCGTACTATTGCTCCCTGGATTTTGGAAGAGAGAGTTTCAAGCAGCATAAACAGTAGTTACTCCTTAGACTGAACAGGAACTGGTTTTTCTCTTGATCTTCCAAATTGATGTTGACTATTTGATATTGACTATTGAACTCAGCTTAATGCACTGATGACGTTTACTGTCTTAGCAAATAACATCTGTCCACCTGTAATGGACATGAAATACCCCGTGCGTTATGTGACCAAACTTTCTAACATTGACACTATTAGTTCTAACGTAATACTATTTTTTTTTTCCTGAAATTCAGTATAGTGTTGCAGATAGATAACTACACTGTGACAGATGAATAGCAGTTGACCTGTAAAACACAGCTGCATTGAGCAATGTTTATTGACGATTTTGATATATTGAACTGATTCTTCGTACCAAACCAGCTGGTAACTAACATTAGGCTTATATGTATCAGCGTATCTCGTTTTGCAAAGCACAGTAGCTTTGAAATATTTAATGTATTTCATTTGTTACTCATGCTGCAGTCAAGCACTAATTTGTGTCTTTATATTTCGAATTATTAAAGAATTTTGTTTTAAATATAACTTTTCCCGGGTGTTTCTTGGCTCTTGTGCTGCAGAGGGTTGGCCGGCTCGTCTTGATGCTGCTCGGTAGACGGGTGGTCTTGGCTCGTGGGCGCACGAGTGGAACAGCTGGGTTTGTGTGACCTGCGTTGACGGGGGAAGCCGCCTGCCTGCAGCTACGACAGTCTGAGCCCCCGTGGTTAGAAGCGCAAAGCTTGGTCATCTTGGCTTCTTGCCTGCAGCCATCCAAGCAGTGCTTTAAAATGAAGGGAGATGTGATTGCATTCGTTTTGAACTCCAGAGCAAGGCTCTGGGGTTCCCCGGTCTTTACTGTGCTGGGGCCCTTTTGAGCACTGGACCTTGCTCAGGGGTGTACCGCTGACTGGACATAGTGCAGGATCTTCTCACCTTCAAAGGCCTTCCCCAGCGCACACCAGTTAGTAAGGAATTGAGGTGCTGCCATGGGTGGGAGAGGAAAAGGCAGGAGTCAGGTGAACGTGCCGTGAGTTTGGAGCGTGCGGTTTGCACATCCTTTGCCTCATCCTTTTCCCCTTTCTTTCAGCGAGGGAGGAGGATAATCTCTGCAAAGCAGCAGCTCTCCAGGCAGAAATCATGGACCAGTAGGCACTTACCCAGCAAGTCTCATCCCACCCCAGCAGCCATGGTCAGGTAGTGACCATCGGGTATGTCCCCTGCTTCTGGCACCTCTCCCAGGTCATAGAATCATAGAATGGTTTGGGTTGGAAGGGACCTTAAAGATCACCTAGTTCCAACCCCTCTGCCATGGGCAGGGACACCTCCCACTAGATCAGGTTGCTCAAAGCCCCATCCAACCTGGCCTTAAAAACTTCTAGGGATGGGGCTTCCACCACCTCTCTGAGCAACCTGTTGCAGTGTCTCACCACCCTCATGGTGAAGAACTTCTTCCTAATGTCCAGTCTGCATCGCCCCATCTCTAGTTTTGATCCATTCCCTCTAGTCCTACCATTACCCGACATCCTAAAAAGTCCCTCACCAGGTCCTACTCAGAGACCCCACTTTCTCCTGCTCGTGCCTGTTGCAGCTGTGTCTCTGCAGGGACAACCTTGAACTAAATAGTCGGGGGCCAAAACCTTGTAGCCGGTGGTGTAAATGTCTGGGGCAACCAGTGCCACCTCCCCTTGGTGCTCGATCGCGGTGCCGCACACAGAGGCACGTCCGAACTCTGCAGTGTTGCCTGAATGCTGGGCTGGGTGAAATCCAGCTTTGCCTTTTGAGCTTGCGGCGAGCCTAGAACTGAGTAGTACTTTGAAATTTCCCAGGGGATAAAAACATTGTGGTTCTGTCAAAGACCTCCTCCCAGCCAGAAAATTCAATTTTGAGCTTGACAATTCCAAGACTACCAATTTACGTGCAGCTTTATTAATTCCCCATTCCCTCTTCCTTCCCCGCCCCCACCCCCTCCCCCCCCCCCCAACTCCCCCCTTGTGTTTTTTTCTTTATTCAGGCTGTTCAAAGGCTAAAACTGAAAATTTGCAACACTTTAATCCCAGTGGCTCTAACCAGAGACCTGGCTGTGCTCGGTGCTGTACCCGCCATGGAGACAGTTGCTACCAGTTTGGCAGAGGAGCTGGTTGTCCATCCTGGACCTTTGGTGCTGTGTCCATGGAGATAATGGAGTCACTAATGGAGCTATGATGGATCTGTCTCCTCTGTGGGTCAGTGGGTGACTCCTTTTTGCTCCTCAAGCAGCCCAAGTGATCTTGGCTTGGCTCTTACCCAGAGGGACCAAGCACTCAAGGTGCTTCTGTTCAACACGCTTATGTTCTCTCCTGGCCTTACAGAAAACAAGACTTGAACTGGACAGAGGAGGCATCGGTGATTTGTCACTATCCAGGAGAGCTCTGTGTCCTCAGAGAGCATCTTCAGGGCCATCTGTTCTGTCCCTGCCTCCCCAAACAGCCGCTTCTCCAACAAGGTCTCCAAGCTAAGACAGGGTTGCCTGAAGGTATAGGTCTAACACCAGACTAGGGTTCAGCAGGGCTCCTCGGATGGGTCCCCATGGGGACAGGGCAGATAGACAAATCCACCATGGTTGTGCTGGCATGGGAGCAGTGATCAACAGAGGCAGCACAAGGACAAATGTCTGGGTTCAGACCCAGTCGCCTGAGAGCCTGATGAGGGATAATGTGGTGAGATCTGGAGCTCAAGGAGGTTTCTCCTGGCCCTGCCCCCTGAGCAGGAGCAGAGCTGAGATGTCCTCGTTCACCTTGTGCACGCGAGGGACCCCGTGTTTGCCAACACAGAACTAATGTTGTGTGGAGCACTGTGTGTGATGGATAAAACATCTCAACCTTAACCTTACTTTAGACCTGTTTTGCGATCAATATAGTTAATTCGGCATCCTGGCTCCTAAATTCCTCGCACGCTGAGGTGCCCCCAAGCTGGGTATCTCACCCTGCTCCCGTGCGACACCCAAGGGTCTCCATGCATGACGCTTTCCAGCTGCTACCACGATCTAAATAGCCACTGAAAAATGTCCCCACCTCATTAATCTCCTTCACTGAGACTGACTTTGTAATTTGCATGCAAGAGGCGCACGCCAAGTTAATGAAATTAGCAGTAATTAATGGCACTGATAAGGCGCTCGGAGCCAGCACGGGGACCAGGCAGAGCGTGGTGTGTGCAGCTCCTGTGGACCGTGCGCCCGCAGCACAGCACCCAGTGACACCCTGAGACATGGAGGGCTCTGACTCAGTGGTTTCTCGTCGCTGAGATCGGGTAGGTGAATGCTAATGAATAATAGCTCGCATAATCCCCTAGAAGTTGAATTAATTGAGTTACTCTGCTGATGTAAACTGATGTCAAACCCCCTAATATTTATAGGCTGGCCAAGCATCAGAGCTGCAGTGATTTATGTGGACGCCTAACCTCAGCACTGCTTCTTCCTCATAGCTGGCGTGTTGACTCACTGCCGAACAGCGGAACAGAGTAAATTCGTTAAAATGTTGCAGTGTCGTAGAAGCCTGGGGACGAGTCTGACTTCCTCAGGTAAGAGAAGCGCTGAACAGGACCGGCAAATGCCCTCTGCGCCTGGGCAAACCTGTCCAGGCACTTGGGAGTCATTGCTTAACAGTATTTTGTTCCTTTGGAGTCCTCCAAGGGTTTGGTTTGGGTTTTTTTGTTTTGGTGTTTTCTTTTTTTTTTTTTATTTGTTTGGGGTTTATCTTTAATCTTCTTGGTTTTTAACATCCTACCTTGGCCGGAATGAAAACAAGATTAAGCGCTAGTTACAAGATGAAAACCAGCGACAAAGCTGCGAGCAGCAGCGGCAAAGCAGAGCTGTTACAGAAGGGATATTTTTATATGGGTTATCTGAAAAGCAAACAAGCTCCAGCTGTGTTTTCTCACTGCTGGCATTAATTGAAGCAGGAAGGCTGATTAACGTTTGTGGAGTTGTTCCTGCTGGAGATCTCTGGGCCACGTCCCCCTGAATTGGACAGTTCGCTATCGGAATTTAAATAGAAACTTCTCCTTTCTGAAACCCTTTTTCCTCTACTTCTTCTTGGCACGCAATGCCCTCTTTTTGGCCAAGAGAGATAGCAACGAAAAGACGTTTCATTGGCTCCGTGTATCGTTAGACTTAATTAAATACCACGTGCAAAGAGGAAACAATCTGGATGCTTTGGGATGGATTTATATCCTTAGGCAGAATGATTTTCCAGCCTCGTACGTGGCGATTGGTCTTTCTGTGCTATATGACCGCTGCTGGGTCTGGTTTTTCTCTCTTTTTCCCCTTTAAAACACAGGGATGCCCATGGGAAGCACTGCCATCCCCTTGGGAACCCTCTCAGCGAGACCAAAGGCTCCGTAAGGACACAGCACCCGGGTCAGGCATCCCAGGCCCGTCCCAGTGGCCCCAGGCAGCAGCAAATATCTCCTTCCACAGACCAGCCGAGGTCCACTGAAGGCACCACGGCAAGTCCAGGGGCTGGATTTAGGTTACAGACACCCACCCAGATGAAAACGAGAGGGTCCGCTAAGAATTTAAGGCAAAGCTCATCATTTTGTCTTTGCTTTTCCTTACCAAATGCCTCACACAATGCACTTGTTCACTAATTAATACAGCCCGTTCTTCCCAACTGGCAAGTAAGTGAGATTACCTGAGTTACTAAAAAATAAGGAGGAGGACCTCAGATCGTAAGGAGGACCATACAATTGTCTAGCTGGCTGCCATCCCCTATTGCTAGCCTGGGATATTAATTATTTTCCCGCTGATTCAGAGGGATGATAGCCAAGCTGTGAACCAGCCCTGCCACTTCTTGCAACACCTGTCTTTTCCCTAGATCTCCTCTCCAAATCCCAGCCAGGTCTGGCAGCGCTTCGTTAATGAGATCCGGCGTAATTACAGCACGAGCCAGTAGGGTTGCGGAGTTGGGAGATAATTGGAGTAACTGCTTTTCCTTCCGCATCGCCAAACAGAAAATGCTAACTGTGAGACGGATGTTTTTTCTCCGAAAGACGGATTAACAATTGCTTTTTTTTTTTAGGATCAGAGGGTTCCTGGTTCCTTCTCTGTTGCTCTTCCTGTGGACTGCGCAACGCTGAGTCCTTTCCAAAAAAAAAAAAAAAAAAATCCGGAACACAAAAGAAGCTCGAAGTCTCGACTTGTGTACATTGCCCAGCAGTAAAGCCATGCATCCTTGTGTGAGTGAAAGCAGGTATGACACAGATTTAATGAGGCAACAGCTTCTTGGCAGCAGCACAGGTCTGCTCAGAAACTGTATCATTATTCATTTGCTTGACTAATGCAGTTGTGCTGTGCAAAAGAGGGGGAGAAAGCTATTTGGAGGGCTAAGTAAATGAGGTTTTAAGAAAAAAACAGCGAACTCAGCAGGGTTTGCTGAAGCTTAGGTTGGCCTTGGGCATATCATAGTTTTGGGGTTGGTGGAGAAGCCTTCCCAGGAACCCTCTGAAGATTTAGGGGGCCTCAACACCATGAGCTACACAGACCATTTAAAATTAGTGTCACGTTCTCCTCAAGATTTCTGATTGAGGCATCCCTGTTCTCGAAAACTTTGAGAAAGATGGTAATGAAGGCACGCGAGATGCCATTGGTATCGTTGTCATCTGTGTTACTGGTGTGTGAGGGGAGTATCTGCACAACGCAGATGGGAACCAGCAGTCTCATCAGCAGTGCTGGCTAATTGCTGCTTTTCCCAGTATATGATAAAAAGTTGTATCCAGAGCTTTTAAAGTGATGGTTGAGTCCATTTTGCAAACTGGCAGCAATGAAAAACTACCGGTGTCAAAGATCTCTTTGAAAAAAGTACATTTGGGAACACATCCTTCTCCTAGACACTCATTTTGGCTACAGCACAGTATTTTCCCCTAAAATATAAAACTTGCAGAGGAGGAAGGGGCAGAAGCCAATCTCTAGGCGCTGCAAGAAGAGAGGATGATTTCTGAGCATGAATTGAAGGGCTGCACCCAAGTCAAGGCTCTTGTGGATTCCCAAACACGGCAGATGAATGATGGTTCTGGGGTTAGATGAGGATGCTGAGCAGTGTCTTGCTGCTGGGGTTTACACGGAGAATTACATCGCTCTTGTTTTTCTCCCCCCACCCTCGGCTCCACCTTTCCAGCCAGTCCGTACTGCAGCAAATAAATATTGATAACGCTAATGGTTTTATGCTTGCCTAGTGTTTGAAGCTAAGCCCGGATGAAGCTGAGATGTAGAGGTGACCTCTCTAATTAATACTTGGGCAACTTCCCCAAGCTCTGTAATCGGAGACAGTCCGGGAGCAGAAGTTGGAGTTGGCTTCCTCACCAAGAGCAGAAGTCAGCACAAGTGCTGGAGTTGCTGCATGCTGGTGTTGAGGTCAAGGTTAGGCTGATAAGCAATACATAGAAAGAAGTACCCTAGGAGCCTCCTAGAGGTATTCCTTGCTGAAGGAGCATAGGTTGCAGGGTGAAAATATCTTGGAAACAGTGGGGAAATTCCCAGATGACAAGTTCTCATGGGGTGAGAGTGATGGAAACATGGGTGCATGGTTGCTGGTGCAGGGGTGTGAAGGGACTGTTGGGACATGTGGCCACCACAGCAAACTCTCCTCAGCCCCTCTGAAACCTCCCTTTCTTTGAAATGCAAAGCATGTGAGCGGCCAACCCAAAGGTCCTGGCGGGTGGTGGAGGTAGCTCAGTAAGAAATATATTGCACAAAATTAGTAAATCCCTGGGGAATTTATCCTTTCAGATCCACTCACTGGTTACTCATCTTACTGTCTTGTCTTGTAGGGAATCATCCCAGTCATCTTTGCCGCCGCCTTCTTGGAGCTTTGCTCTACATGGTAGCAAGGACTTGGTCACAGGTGTTCCCATGAGGTCCAACGTTTGCCTGCTCCTCCTCCCCAGCGCTGGCCACTCCAAAAGCCAAGGAGGGCAGTCCAAAAGTGACATCTGACATCCTCTGACACAGGAACCAGGTGGTGCTTTGATGTATCTACACATTATAAATGGGCAGTACTGCGTTAGGCAACTGGGAAATAAAGAGAAACTCAAAACGCAGCAAAATTTTCTAAGATTTGCTTAGGAAAAGAAAATCCTGCCTTTCAGTGAGTCCTTCTGATGTCAGAAACAAGCCACCAGTTTGCACAGCGAGCATGACTGGAAGCAGAGGGAAGCTGTTATCAAGCAAAACTGGGTCTCGGTTACACCAGTGTAAATACAAAGTCATTCCACCAATTTCAGCGCTGCTTTAAGCTTGTGAAGCCAAGATCAGAAGTTGTCCTAATATCACAAGCTGCTTATCTGCAGGAAGAGTTGTGTGGAAGAGCTTTGATGTGCGGCTCTGCCTTGCCCTTGCGATGCTCTTGGGAGCTGCTGGAAATGGGAGCTTCAGATGTCTGTCTGCTGGGGGCTGAAGGCAGAGATGGTGACAGAAGGGGAAAAAAAAAACTGGATAGTTTAGTGGTTTTTTTGTCTATGGGGTGCAGAAGAGAATCAGCAAGAAAATTGCCTAAAAAGCTCTTGGCAGGACAGTTTGGAGTCAGCATTTGTTGGGGCGGCTTCTGACCTGTCATAAATAAAGAACAGCTTGAGAAGACAGTGGTGCCATTTGTTCCTTTCCTTCCTCTCTGCTCCAAGGAATGTGGGATTGCTGGCAACCCGCTTGTTTTCCAAACCGACTTGCTTCTCGCTGTGGAAAACGCCATGGAAAAACCAAGGTCATTGACTGAACTGCTACAATGCCGTCTGCTCCCGAGCAGAGGTGCATCCCTGCCAATGTAGCTGAGCCCGGGTCCCCTCCAGCTGGGTGGTCAAGGCTGAACGATGACCAATCTTGGAGCGTTTGTGGCCAGGAGATGGTGTTGACTTCCAAGCACTCCAGTGCTGCTTGCCATGAGAAACCTTGGCAAGGTGGGAGCTCTTGGCCACCGCTTTTACCTGCTGATGTCTCAGGGCTTTGGCAGAGGGCAGCACCCATAGGTCAATAAGACCCAGGACCACCCCCACCTGGTCCTGGTTGGGGTTTCAGGAAAGATTTTGTTCTTTTCAGTTAAGGGGAAATAAAAGGGACATGGTGCTGGGAGTTGTTACAGAATCACAGAAAGGCAGGGTTGGAAGGAACCTCTGGATAATTATCTAGTCCAACCCCCTGCCAAAGCAGGGTCACTATAGCAGGTTGGACAGTAACTCGTCTAGGTGGGTTTTGACTGTCTCCAGAGATGGAGACTGCACACCCTCTCAGGGCAGCCTGTTCCAGTGCTCTGCCACCCTCAAAGAAGTTCCTCCTCATGTTTAGATGGAACTTCCTCTGTTCATGTTGCTGCCTGTTTGTGCCCAGTCCTGTCACTGGGCACCACTGAAAAGAGCCTGGCCCCATCCTCCTGACACCCACCCTTTAAGTATTTCTAAGCATTGATAAGATCCTCCCTCAGTTGTCTTTTTTCCAGACTGAAGAGACCCAAATCCCTCAGCCTTTCTTCCTAAGAAGAGAGCTGTTCCAGTCCTCTCATCATCTTCGTTGCCCTTTGCTGTCCCCTCTTCAGCAGTTTCCTGTCCTTCTGGAACCGGGGAGCCCAGAACTGGACACAGCGCTCCACTTGATATCTCCTTGTTTTCTGTATTAGCCCAGCAAAAGGACGGATGGCAGGTAAGAAGGAGGTGCACCATTGGCTGTTAACTCAGTTCTCTGCTATTTCAAGGTGCACCAGCTTATGTCTGGAAGCCCTGAAAATGTGAGGGTTTCTCTGCTCTGTCGGGAAGATGGGTTCAGGCTCTTTAAAAGTGCAGGAACAGGGCACATGTCACACTCGGCTCCCGGAGCCCAGAAGGAATTACGGTGGGTTAAGAGGGTGGGAAATGTATCTGCATCCTCCAAGCTGCCCTTTAGGTGGTATGTCCCCATCCTCTACAGCAGTTTGGCTGTTCAGCAGCCCGGCTGTGAACCCAGCAGGGGTTTAGCCAAGACGTTTGCTCCAACCTCATCTCCTTAAGAGCTGATTGTAACCAAAGTGCTGCAGGGCTGGGCTGGCACATCTGAGGTTAATATTGCAGCACATCCCTGGATCGGGCTTTGCAACACCATCTTTTTTTTCTGCACTTGGGCATTTTCCTCTGAAGTCTCTTATGAATAAGCAGGCGAGTACTTGCATAGGAGAGCAGATCCATGCAGGGTAGGAAAACCATTAGACGAGTAAGCCCAGCTCTCCTCTAATTACGCACTGCTGCTCAAATGGCCAAGAGACCATGGACCCGAGCCCTGTTTCCCACATTTGTGTCACCTGGTGTCACCCCCAAGGAGAAGGATTCAAGGAGGATTGAGGATAGAGGAGAAGAGTAAATGCTCAGGCAGCCTCGTGCTGACAGAGCTTGATTTGTGATACCCAAGTTACCTTCTGTAGATCGAATCATGGATAACCTTTCCTCTGCTGATGTACCTTGTTAGCTTTTCAGGGAAGGCCAATCTCTCAGCATTGGTAGGACCAGGGGTAGATAGGACAAGACAACGGTTTTCAACTGGAAGAGGGGAGATTTAGATGAGATATTAGGAAGAAATTCTTTACTTTGAGGGTGGTGAGACACTGGAACAGGTTGCCCAGAGAAGCTGTGGCTGCCCCATCCCTGGAGGGGTTCAAGGCCAGGCTGGATGGGGCTTGGAGCAACCTGGTCTAGTGGGAGGTGTCCCTGCCCAGGGCAGGGCGTTGGAACTAGATGATCTTTAAGGTCCCTTCCAACCCAAACCATTCGATGAATCTATGATCTCTCTGGGCCACAGATCCCACTCTGATCTCAGCTGCAACATCAACTCTCTCCTCCAGTATAAACCCCGATGTCATGTTTTCAGTCCTCTTCAAGCAAGCTTCTTGCTCTTTGACTTTTGTCTTGCTTAATAGCAGCCGGCCCATTAAAAAGCTGCCTGATTTGTGACTGTGCAGAAGTGAGTGCTGATACAGACAGTTAAGTGGCGAATGTAATGGTATGGATTTCCCCGCAGAGTTATCAATTAGCGCGAGCTGTTTGCCAGCCGGCCGCTGTGCGGATCACGGCACAGGCGCATCCTGAACTGCGGCTGAGGCGTTCGCCAGGGCAGCGGGGCAGAGTGTGGGTTTCATCAGGCCTTATGGTTTCCACCTTTAATTTTATGCAGAAACAGGGAAGAAATGGGCCTTTTCATGATGAAGGTTATGATATGGATCTTTGGATGGAAACGTCTCTTCTGGCCAGATCCTGCTATCATGTGCAAGGTCATGTAATAAGCTACAAGGTGTAAATTTGTTGGCACCTAGTGACTCCAGGTCATACCTGCCCACTTTAGTGACTGATTTTCCTACCTTAGCTGGTCCATGGTAGTGCATGGTGGAGAAGAATGGAAAGGGAGGAGATCATAGAATGGTTTAGGTCGGAAGGGACCTTAAGGATCATGCAGTTGCAACCCCGCTGCCATGGGCAGGGACACCTCCCACTAGACCAGGCTGCTCAAAGCCCCGTCCAACCTGGCCTTGAACACCTCAGGGATGGGGCAGCCACAGCTTCTCTGGGCAACCTGGGCCAGGGGCTCACCACCCTCACAGGAAAGAATTTCTTCCTAAGATCTCATCTAAATCTCCCCTCTTTCAGTTTAAAAATGTTGCCCCTCATCCTATGGCTCCCCTCCCTGATCCAGAGTCCCTCCCCAGCTTTCCTGGAGCCCCTTGAGGGACTGGAAGGGGCTCCAAGGTCTCCCTGGAGCCTTCTCTTCTCCAGGCTGAACCCCCCCAACTCTCTCAGCCTGTCCTCACAGCAGAGGGGCTCCAGCCCTTGCAGCATCTCCATGGCCTCCTCTGGCCCCGCTCCAACAGTTCCAGGTGATGCCTGATCTTAGGGAGCTCTAAACCTAGTAGGAAGAGGATATTGCAAGGTCTAATGCCTATAAGAAGATGCTGGTGAAGTTCAGACGGGAAATGAAACACAAGTGTTAACAGAAAGGATATGCAGCTCTGGACCATCTGCCAAGAGAGGTGGGAAAATCTCAGGCAAGGACCTGTCTGCGTGAGCGACCAAAGTATCTCAGATGCCCTCTGAGACCTCCACCCCTGCTAAGCACCTCCCCAGCCGCTGCCCACGCATCTTTGTGGAAGGAGCATCACCGAGTTCGGCCCCAAGATGGACTTTGCAAGGGGGAACTCCCTGGCCCATCCCTCGTGGGGATCCACAGGGTCTCCATGAGCAACACAATGCCGCCGTTGTATAGCCTTAACTTCTCCATCGTGGTCAAGGACAGCAATTTGGTTTCTTATCCAAGAGCTGCTTCTGCCAAAAAACGAGGTGTTGCTATAGTTTCCCTTTTCCTGGGACCCTGCTGGTCGCTCGGTCACCATGAACCCCATAAATAAAACAGCTGATTAATGCCCTTCTCCTCCCACCAGTGACTGACTATGACCTTGAACGACCTTGCTTAATTTAACTTTCTCAACCAGCTATTTTTGACAGCGAATAATTTAACATCCTTGTGACCCCGGTCTTGCCTCTCTCCTGCCAACTGGCTCTGCAGTTTAAATGAACAGCAATAAATAAATACATATCTGCAGAGGGACCTAAATGACTCCCATTACTGGAGCATCTGAAGGCCTGCTTAAATAAATCAAGTGAGAAGGAGATTATGCCGCAATCATGTGGAGAGGGAAAGGAGCAAATACATTACTGTTATTCCAGAGGCTGCAACGGGACAAACAGCTTCGTACAATCCGGAAAAATGAGGTTTAATCCAAGTGCAGACGGACAACCGGAGGAATCGTCCTTGGTTCATTTCTTGATATCTTCAAAGAGGAGCAGAAGACTGCAACCTGATGGGATCAACGGGGCTCAGATTGCTCTCGCCGGGCAGCTCCTGTACCGGGGATGAGGCCATCAGAGGTTGCTCCCTGCATCTCCATGGCACGAAGATGAGGATACAGGCACCGGCTGCCCACCTGCAGTCATCTTCCCACTTTTTTCCCCCAAACGTGCCCTCAGAGGGGGAAAACTAACCTCGTAGGAGCAGGGGTGGCAGGATTGGGCAGTTCTCCACCTCCCACCACCCCGGGCAGGCAGACCCTCACCTGGAACCACCCCAGAACCAAACCTCACCTTGGGGGTCCCCTGCACAAGCAAGAACAATAAATTGTTCCTGGGAGGAGGAGAAGCTCGCTAAGTCATCTTCTTTGAAATCCCCGACGGAATAATGAAATCCCATTCATTGGAGGAATCACCGCCCGCAGTTTCCCACCTCCACCTTGCCTTTTGCCTTATTCCTACTTATTTTCGGGGTCCGGTTTTAAAGCGTCGCTCTTTCTTCTTTCCCAACCCTGCGCAAGCCCCCGCGTCACCCCCATCGTCGCCGCTGCCACCTCGTCGTCTGCATCACGCTGGAGGAGCAACGGACCGTCGTTATAAATCCAATTTACGTAATTTTCCTTCCCCCCACTGAGGCTGAAATCGAAAATGCAACTAAGTTAATCGGCCAGATCTGGGCCTGCGAGGAGAGCGGCCTCGGGCTCCACGTCCCTGCGGGGAGATGGGGGCGGCTGGGGACCCGCTCGCTGCCTTAGTTCAGCGGAGGAGCTTTTCCCTAATGCTTTCCAGCCGGTTAACAAAATAAAAACCGCGTTCCCGCTGCTGATTCGTCTCAAGGGTGAGCCCCTTTTCCCTTGGTTTTTCGGTTTTTCCTTCCTCTTTTTCCCCCCTTCGTCCCCATCGCAGCATCACCCGTCACCCCTGTGGATGACAAACTCCGCCCTGGCCCCCACGTCCTCAGCAGCGAGGTGCTCCCCCTTAGCAGCTTTGGGGTCAAACAGGTAAAACCAGGCATTTTATAGGCAAAATAGGCATTTACCTATTTACCTCCATTGCTGTTAAAACAAGCCCACAACGGCTCACTGGGCAGGAAGTGTCTGTACTGGTGGGAGGAGTGATGGATGATGATATGAATTAATTAACAGTGATGGAATGTTTCCCCATTTAAACACATCTCAAATCAAAATAGGCTCTATGGTCTCCCTGCCTTCCCAGGGAGCAGCAGCAGCAGCATCCATCCCCTCCCATCCCATCCCCTCCCATCCCCTCCCATTCCATCCCATCCCATCCCGTCCCTGGTAGCTGGTTTTAGGGCCATTACTGATGATTTTGGGCTTGGGGTTGGAGACCTGCGTAGGATTTCCTCTTCCCCTTTACAAACATTCAGAAACCGAGCTATTGTCTTTTTTTTTTCCCCCCTTTTTTGGGGGGTCTTTGCCCTTTGCTGCTGGAGTTTCCCACCGCGGTCAGGGTGATGGTTCAGTGCTGCGCTCCAGCCTCCGGATCTAATACGAGGTCCTAAATATGGGGTCCTAAAACCCACAGGGTTTTAGGGTTTTTTTCCTTGGCGATTTTTGGTGAGGGGAGAGAAAAGGGGTGCGTGAAACGGGACCCTCGCACCGACCTGGTTTTGAGCACAACCCGATCCCAGCATCCTGGAGATCCATGGGGGAAAGGGGAAAAACAAGCAAAGAGACGGAAAACGTTAGAAAAAGGCTTTTGCTGCCAAAGAAAGCATTCGTGGAACTACAGATTTTTGGCTTTCTGATTCCTTCAACTAATACGCGAATTAAAATAATTGTAGCGCAAATATTGCATGAATCGAATAAGCAATGAAATTATCACAAAATTAAGAGTAGAACACCAAGAACCTGAATATGCAAAGTCCAGAAGGGTTTCGGATAATAAGAAACTCGAGGAAATGGCTGGCCCTAGAGGAGGCGAATCGCCCACGTCATCCGCGGTGGCCACATACAGCTGCAGGTGACACCTCGGTGGGACCAGGAGCTCGTGCCAGGTCAGCGCTGCCCCAGGCACGGCCTCCTTTCTAATTTTATCACCGAAATTTCACTGCATTACCACGCATGTGGCAAGCAGATGTCCTTTAGCTTTCGCTCTGTCGCTGGCAGGCAGCAGCTCACCCTTAGCCTTGGTTTTCTGTTGTCTAAAAGAGTCTGATCATTTATAGTTTTGAATGTGAGAAGTTTATTCCCGTCACTTACAACCATTTTCCTTAATTGTTCTTCCCTTGCCATCTATTTTTGGTGTAATTTATGATAAACGCTGATTACTGCCAGTAAATCTTGCATGTCAAGGCAGAGCATCAGATCAGAGCTGGCCCATGATACAGGGTCTGTAAAAGCCCACCGGCTCCTTCCCACCATCGGGGATGCACTTTTGGGTGACTCATGTTTATTTTTCCCCTCTTGGATGTATATTTGTGGGCTGGGAATATACATTTTGCACTGTGGGGGCACATACGCTCTGGCCATGTTGGCCCCGTCACCCATTGCATGTCCACCTCCATGGATGTGCGCACTGGCCAAGCACCACCCCAGCCTTTCAACTCCCTCCCCAGTGCCTCAGTTTCCCTCTTGCGAAACAGAATCAGGGAATTTCTTTGGTCTTGGGCTAGAAAAATACGTCTCCTTCAACCCCAGCCATCCTGCCCCACATCATTCCCCACTGGGGGATGTCCCCTTTGCACCCAAATCCTGCCACCCCTGGTGCCTCTCCCCTGCGCCCTCCATGGGTGATGTCCTAGTGCACCCCGGCTGCCTGGAGCCTGGGTGGCCCTGCTGTGCAGTGCCCAGCTGGTGCTGGTGCGTGGTGCTCCAGTTCTCCCAGTTCCCAGTCCTGGTGCCTAGGCAGAGCCAGTGGCACCTTGTCCCAGTATCCAGTGCCCAGGTGGTGCTCCAGTTCTCCCAGTTCCCAGTCCTGGTGCCTAGGCAGAGCCAGTGGCACCTTGTCCCAGTATCCAGTGCCCAGGTGGTGCTCCAGTTCTCCCAGTTCCCAGTCCTGGTGCCTAGGCAGAGCCAGTGGCACCTTGTCCCAGTATCCAGTGCCCAGGTGGTGCTCCAGTTCTCCCAGTTCCCAGTCCTGGTGCCTAGGCAGAGCCAGTGGCACCTTGTCCCAGTATCCAGTGCCAGCACAATGCTGGTCCCAGTGCTAGTGCCTGAGAGGTGCCAACGGCTGCTGCCAGTGTCCAGGTGATCCAGGCACTGGTCCCAGTTCCCAATACCCAGCTGGTGGTGCTGGTGCCTGGGCAGCCCCAGTTCCCCCTCCCAGTTCCCCATCTGGGTAGTGCCAGCACCCCATGCTGCCGACGGGCCCATTTCCCAGATGATCCCAGATCCTGGTACGTGGGCAACGCCGATCCCAGTTCCCAGCGGGGTTCCCAGTCCACCAGACCGGTCCCCAGTCCCGGGCGCGGGTCCGGGAACCAGCACCAGCCGTTGCCGCTCCGCTACCGGTCCCGATTCCCGGTGACCCACCCCCCCAGCTCCCAGCGGTGTGGAGGGCCGATTCCCGGTGGCGGTCCCCATTCCCGGTGCCGGTTCCCGTTCCCGGTGCCGGTCCCCGCTGCGGTCCCAGCGCAGGCGCGGCGGCGGCGGCCGCTGCCCGCCCCGTCGGGGCGGTGCTTTGCCGGGGGTGGCGGGGGGGGGGGGGGCGAGGCGAAGCGCTGCGGGCAGCGGCTCGCCCGGAGCGGCGGCACCGGCCACCAGCATCGGGCGACAGCAACCGGGAAGTGGCAGGTAAGGCGAGCCCCCGGCCCCGGGGATGGCGAGGGAGAGATTTGTCCCTGCATCCCCCCCAGCCACCCCCCCCCACCCCCCCCGCGCTGTTGGTCCCTCGGCGGGGGAGGCAGCTCCCGGACCCCGGGGTCCAGCCTCCCCCTCGGGGGATGCTGAGGGCACCTGTGGCTTTGGGAATCGGGGTGTTTCCACGTGTGTAAGGTTTTGGGGGGGGGGGGGGCAAAAAAAGCCGAAAGCAGGCACCCACTGCCTCGCCTGCGCTGCCTTGCGTGGAGCACGTTGCTGCCCTTCGCCTTGGCGTGAGGTCTAGTTTTTGGGGGGATGCTGGACACGGGGGTGCTGGGGGCTGCTGCAGCTGACCGTGGCACCCAGCACGGTTCAAACCCCCGCGGCTGCTCCCGCTCCGGGTGGTTTCTGCTGGCGGAGCCAAGCTGGGCAGAAAGTTTGAGCAGCGAGGCCTCGGCGCTGGCTGGGGAGCAGGATTTCTGCGCTGGGGGGAAAAAAGAAAAAAAAATAAGAAATCGGAGGTTTCAGTGTTGTTCTTTGTTCCATTTTTTTGGGACAAACCCAAGGGCTTTTAGTAAGTTGCACGGAAAGTTGAGGCGAGAGAGAGCTCCTGCCCCCATGGCAGGCCAAGCTGCTGCTGGGGCGCAGGAGACTTGATGGCTTTTCCGGTTTCCAGGCAGGGATATGAATCCCGGTTTCCCATATCCCAGGGGTGGGAGGCACCATCCCTTTCTTCCTGCCCTGAGAAATGTTATTTTGGACCTGAGAAAGCAGCCTGGTGCTTTCTAGCGGAGGGTGTCCCATCAGGAGTGGCTCTGGTCCTCTGTCCCTCGCCTCCCACTCCGGTAGCTGCCAGGTGAGCCCAGGCTGCTCGCCCGGCCCCGCAGATCCACCCGCGTGTGATGCCTGGATTTATTACTGATTATTTATTACTAATTATCATTACGTTTCTGCCTGGGTGCTGCATCGGCTGTGAGCTTGGTGGGGGAGCGGGGGCAGACGTGGCAAACGGAGAGGAAAGCAGGGCAGCCGGCACGGCGGGGAGCGGAGGATGCTCTTCAATCCTCAGCTCCTTTTCTTGCTGCATCCAGCAAGGACCATGCTGCGGACTTTCCCTGGCGCGCCTTCCATCTCCATCCACTCTCACATCCTACGGGGATGGGATCCTCTTCCCAAAGCTCAGCCGGGTGTCCGGGTGTGCTGAACTGGTGTTATACTGGGGTGAGGGCAACACAGGGTCCCTGCAGCTGCATCTCCCACCCCGCAGCTCAGCACACGGGTGGTGGGTAGCCCAGGGCGGGTGCAGAGAGCCTGGCTGGCCACGCTGCGTGGGGTGGCAGTGAATTGGAGAGGGATGAGGTTACGGAGGAGGTGTCACCTGTTGGGAGCATCCTTTGGGCTGCAAGAACCAGGGAGGGGGAAAAGCAGGAGTCAGGCATGGATGGAGGAGCAGCGCCCCATCCAGGTCCTCACCACTTGGCTCCTGCTCGGTGCAACATCTTGCTACAGGCACATCTGTCCTTGCCCTTCCCGGGAATATTGGCTGCCTCTTACTTATTTAAGTAATTCTTTAACGTGAATCGCCTGGGGCTCAGCTCCAGCCCACGAGCCAGGCAGCAGGGTTGTAAAACCCCAGAGGGGCTGATGGATGCTCTTTGAGAGTCCCTCCACCCAGCTAGTGCCTGAGAGGTGCCAACGGCTGCTGCCAGTGCCCAGGTGATCCAGGCACTGGTCCCAGTTCTGGGTACCCAGCTGGTGGTGCTGGTGCCTGGGCAGCCCCAGTTCCCCCTCCTAGTTCCCCATCTGGGTAGTGCCAGCACCCCATGCTGCCGACGGGCCCATTTCCCAGATGATCCCAGATCCTGGTACGTGGGCAACGCCGATCCCAAATCCCAGTTCCCAGCGGGGTTCCCAGTCCACCAGACCGGTCCCCAGTCCCAGGCGCGGGTCCGGGGACCAGCACCAGCCGCTGCCACTCCAGTACCAGTCCCGATTCCCAGTGATCCGCCCCCCCCCCGCTCCCAGCGGTGTGGAGCGCTGATTCCCGGTGCGGTCCCCATTCCCGGTGCCAGTTCCCGTTCCCGGTGGCGATTCCCGTTCCCGGTGGTGGTCCTCGCTGCGGTCCCAGCGCAGGTGCGGCGGCGGCGGTACCCGGCTGGATGTGAGGTCTAGATCCATGGCCCCCCCGTGATGGGTTCATGTGTACAAACACTGCTGTGTGCGTGGGGACTGGCTTGCTCAGCATCTGGGGCTTGCCAGGAGCCAGGTGCCAGAACTGGTTGGAAAAAACTTCCTCGTTGGCAGCAGAGTTGAGGCATCAAGGCGTTAGCGAAAGGCAGAGCAGGTTTTGAGGAGCAGCAGGCCCGGCTCCGAGGAGAAATCCAGCCCCTTTCTCACATCCTAGGGACACTCTGATTAACACAGAAGCGATAATTCTGTCTCAAAGTGGTGACACATAAAAAACGGACAAAGTGACATGACCAAGGCACTCAGGGAGGTTCGTGGCAGAGTCAAGTCCAACCCTGCTCACTGCCGCCAGCCCCTTGTCCTTGCCTGTTCTGGCAAGAAGCGACTTAGGTGGGGCCTCGACGCGGCCACGAGCCCAGCAAAATCCCTACTCGGCTGCTGTCCCCCCCCCGCATTGTCTGTTCAAGGGAGATCTTTCAGCCCATGATGGATGCCCATGGAGAACTACCATGGGCATCCTCAAGCCCTGAGGATGGAGGGAGGTGGAAAGCCAGGACTGGTACCACAGGGGGCTGTGTGAGACCCACCTGTAGCTTTGATCTCGGTTTTTAGGCAAAGAAGATGCTACAGGTCTCCTTTCTCTGGGCTTGATAAAGACTTTCTCTGGGGGCTTTAAACACTTAGTGCATGTGGGAGTATGTCACTGGAGAAGACTTCTGCCGGGGGATAGGGGTGGTGGCAAAGGGCACCACCGGACACGTTAGTGCCATGCAGGAGAGCTTAAATCTGCTTAAATTAAGGGAAGGTCTGAGCTCATTCTCCTGTTTCATGCCAAGATTTGCCCGCAAAACCAAGCTGAGAGGCACCATCCGTACGGGGCGGAGGAGGTGCTCGGCCAGAGGGAGCCGGCTGACCTCGAGGATGAGTTGCAGGGTGTGGGGATGTCCCCAGGGCCATATATATATATATATATGTATATGTGTGTGTGTGTGTGTGTGTGTGTATATATATATATATATATATATATCAGGCCATACAGTGGGGTGCTCTACGGCTGGGCTTTGTGCTATGTTTGGAGCTTGAATCACGTTGGAATGGCCGAGACTGAGGGTTCGGGGCCTGTTTTGGTGGTGGGTGCCTCTGGGAGGGGAACCAGGGTGTTGGTGGGAGAAGGGTACGGAAGAGTTAACGTGGAAGGAGGGGGCTGTGAGATCTGGTGCTTGAGAGGGATTAACTCAGCCTGGAGCAGGTGCAGGAAAAGAAGGCTCTGAGGCTGAGCAGAGGGATGGAGAGCCATTATCCGGGAGGCTATAAAAGCCCAGCAAAACAAAGGCGGAGAGGGGACGCGCTCGCTGCCTCCAAATACATCCAAGGGGTGAGCACCAGGGAGGCAGAAGAGCTGTGTAAACTGGAGGACAGTGTCGGTGGGGGGACAAATTCATTCAGTGGACCTTGGGAGGCTTATCTAGAAGCTCTGCAACCCTCTCCCGTCGGAGGAGGGTAGGAGAGTGTGAATTAGGGCACATCGCCTCTCTCCTAAGGCACCTGGCTGTGATATAAAGAGGATCTGGGGCTTGTCGAGGTAGGAGGCCAGGACTCTCTGGTCCAGACACCCCGTCCCGGTATCTCCTTTCAGAAGGGTGGGTCTCTCCATCAGAGCAGGCATGAAGCAGATGAAGCCCAGCCATGTCACCAAGCTAATTTTTCTCTCTGATTATGCCTCGGAGGGGGGAAGAAAAAAAAAAAAAAAGAATCAAAAATCCAGCTTTCCCTTCCCTGGCCGCTGCACAGATTAATAACAAAGCATCAATGCTTTAAGAAGGCTTTGGATCGGATCCCGAGAGGAGATTTAGACAGCGTTTGTGCCGGGGTATGATGATACTAAGAACGGGTGCATCCTCTAAATCTGCTCACGCTTCTGCATTCGTTTACCGGATAATTTTGACAGGTCCGGAGGTACCAAGACCCCTCTCCTAACGCTTTCTCCAAGCAGGGCAGCAGCAGGTTAATACGGGGAGAACAAGAAGGATGCAGCTGCGTCCTTAAGGCTGGGATCAGGCACTCTCCCTCCTCCTCCTCGCTAGTCTCTGGAGGTGTCAACTCCTTCCTCTGCAGACATCCAAGGTATCCAGAGGTGAAGCCTCTTCCCTGCCTGCCAGGAGGGTTTCAGCCCATAGAGAGGTGTCCGTGATGCTGTGGTGCCGTGGGGCACGTTCGGGTACTGTTTATTTGCCGATATCCTCATGCCCGAGCCTTCACCTGCTCTTCTGAGCTGCTTGTGGAGCACAAAGGCTCAACGACAGGCTTGCATTGACCTGCTTTGAGCCAGGCGATGCTCCTCCATCTCCCGGCCCCGCGGGCAGCGTTGCGGATGGGGAATGAGGTGCGGCGATGACTCCGGCTCTGCTCGCTTCCAGTTCATTAGCCAGGGAGAAAGAACCTGGCTCTGGGTGCTGCAGAAAACGGACACAGACCCGTTGGCTTCGTGGGGGCTGCTTTTTTTCCACCAGTCAAGCATCTTTCTGGCTGCAACATTAACCCTTCCCCTGCTCTCAGCTCTCCCTTTCACACCGTGGAGCCTTTTCATCCATGAGTTATTCCCGCTCAATTGGCTTACGCTGTAGGAGAGACCCCCATGCTGGTCCCTCTATAGAGGGGTAACTTCTTGAGGTCACGGTGGCAATAGGAACGGTTGCCATTGAGCTTTTCACCCCCTCTGGGGAAAAAAAATCCTTTCTCCTACATACTCCGGGACAAGGGGGAGGCTCCCAAAGCTTTGGCCTTTCCGCAGGAGGCGTTAGTTTTCAGCCAATATTGCTGATCTTCATGCCTTGGGGATGCTCCGGCGCTGGAGCCGTGACAGATGATACCCCCGCAAAGCCGTGCTGGGAGCCCGCGGGGTTTGCAGCACGTAGGGCCGAGAACCGGCTCCTTTGGGCCTGATCCAGCCCTTCAGAGGGGGGCCGGACTGAGGTCCTCACCTCACCCCCACCTCCGGCTCGTGCATCCCGTGGGCAGCTTTCATGTGCTCTAGGGGGTATGTCCCTATTCAATAACACTTTGATCCATTTTACCTTAAAATACTCTTCCGTCCCACAAAAGCGCTCCCTGCCCCTCGGTTTGCCCTTGCGCAAAAAACGACCGGTTTTGGTCCTTCCACCGTCCATCCGAGCGTCATCTCTGCCCTCCCGCCTCCTGCGATTCCGGTCGGTCGTGAGCGTAGGTTAAGGGGAGAAGGGACTGCAAAGCATCCCGACCACCTCAGCCCCGCCGCGCGCTGGGAGGCTGGAAACCTTAATGGGGAGCTCTGAAATGACGCATGGGAGAGGTCTTCTTCTCCCCACCGTGCACGGACCTCCTCAGCTTGTCGGGCAAATTGTCTCCTTGGCTGGCTGCAGCTCATCCTCAGATGAGGGAGGCTGCAGCCCCGGTTTATTCCTTCAAGGTTTATCCTGTAATCTGGCCATAACTAATCGAACAAGACGGCGGCAGCCCAGGGCAGGGCTACGCTTTTACCATCGGGGAAAGGGAGGCGTAATATTCCTTTCTACGGAGTTACAACATGACAGGCAGCAAGTCTCTCCCATCACCGGGTGAAAAGGGCAAGGCTCCAGCTCGGCTCCTGCCTGGCCTTCCCTTAAACCAAGATGCTTTACCCTCCACTGTGTTTTTGCTGTTATTGCCAGGGTTTTGGTTTTGGGGTTTGTTTTTCTTTTGTTCTATCTCCAGGTAATTCATACAGTGAATTCCCCGGATGAGAAAATACATCCCTCCCTTGCAGTGAGCACCCTCCATCCCGGCTTTCATTGCGTTCCTACTTCTTGGAGGTCCTTGGTGCAGGATGCAGATGGCCCTGGTTGAGTCCATCCCTTCCCAGCCCACCCTGAGCTGGTCCACCCTTGCCCCCAGTCCCTGTCTAGAGCAGAGGGAAGCACGCCTGTTTATCGCTCGGGGTTTGGGGCTGGTTTGGTTTATTTTTTTTGCGAGCCACGCCCTGGTAAGCAAGAGCTTCCCACAAAGTATTTGCAGGCTCACTGCTCCCGAAGCCTTGCCGAGCTGGTCCTACCAGTTGTCTGAGCATGCGTAAAGACTGTAAGGATTTGCTCCGGGATGATTAAGGGCGGCGATTTCTCTGCCGAGCAAAGGCAAGATCTTGCACCGGTAAAAGATGCAGCTGCAAACTCAGCTTTCGCAAGGAGCCAGGCCCCCCGCCGCTGCTGCTGCTGCGTGGGCGTTGGATGGGGATGGCGTCCGTTGGCTGCTTGCCTGGCCAAGTCTTGCCTTCAGCTGCCTGGCAGGTCTTCGTGCAGGAGCAGGAGAGCAGGGATTTAGCGCGTCTAACGCGGGGACGTGGCCCGGGCTGCACGAGGTTTCCGTCCCGTGTGGGGAAGTGAAAACTCTTCCCCGTGTCACATCTCGTACGTAGCCTGTGACTCGCTGCTCCAGCCCGGGGCTGCTGCAGCATGGTATCTAAAGACATACGGAGCAAGGATTTCCAACGGGATACCTGCCGGGAGGGGAGGCAGGGGCTTAATCCCCATCCCAGAGGCCCTTGCTGAGCCCGTGCTCTCCTGCTTGCCATTAACTGTGCGGTAATAACATGCCCTGAGCCACCTCTTGCAGACAAGCTGGTGCCGATTTTGGGCAGTTTCTGGACAGACGTCAGAGTGGTGACAGATATCTTTGCCGGGGTGAGAGCAGGGGTGATGGATCCTGCTGCCGTGCCTGGCAGCAGAAGCAAGGACCAGTCATGCTGGGCTGCAGCAAAGCAAGAGGTCTTCAAATGAGAAATCATAGAATCACAGAACGGTTTGGGTTGGAAGGGACTTTTAAAGGTCATCTAATCCAACCCCGCTGCCATGAGCAGGGACATCTTCAACCAGATCAGGTTCCTCAGAGCTCCATCCAACCTGGGCTGGAATGTTTCCAGGGATGGGGCATCAACCACCTCTCTGGGCAACCTGGGCCAGGGGCTCACCACCTTCATTGTGAAAAATTTCTTCCTTATATCTAGTCTAAATCTCCCCTCTTCCAGTTTAAAGCCACTACCCCTTGTCCTGTCACACCAGGCCCTGCTAAAAAGTTTGGCCCCATCTTTCTTGTAGGCCCCCTTTAAGTACTGAAAGGCCACAAGAAGGTCTCCCTGGAGCCTTCTCTTTTCCAGGCTGAACAACCCCGCCTGGAAGAAATCTTTTGACCTGGGTGGATGGCTGCTTTTTATCCTGTGTAGGGTCTCTCCTGGTGCTGCTGCCTGTAATCCTGGCCTCTGGGGGATGTCCCTTAGGAGGGTGAGTGCCACAGGGCACTGGATGTTCTCGGAGGAGCGGGGATTTTGGATTTTGCCCCCAAACATGAGGTTGGAGTTGCAGCAGGAGGAGGAGGGTTTTGGTCTCACTATTCATGTTTGTGGTTTGGTGATGGGTTGGTTTGACCTGGGGAGTTTGACCTGCCCAAGGGCACAGCTTGGGGTGTTAAGGAAGGGCTAGCAAAGGGCAACGTCTTCTTCTGGGTTACCACAGGAAAGGCCCCAGAGGAGCATGTGATGCTGAGGTCCCACCTTGCCCTCTGGACCGCCTGGAGCAGGGTGACATGGGAATGCATCACATCCTGATGGCTGATCCCGTTACGGAAGTGCTGGGAAGCAAAAGCAAACAAAGATCGGTCCTGCACCAGAGCATGACTCCCTACCAAAGGTCATGTTGTGTTGGTGCATGGAGACCTCCAGCGCTTTCTGGAGGTCACTGTCCCTTGTGAAATGGATCAGTCCCTCCCTGAGTATTTCTGCTACGTACAAAGAACTGAAAGCATCTCCACGGCAGGAGACAATCCATCCCTACCCCAGCAAACATCACAGTACTGTGATGTGTGTCAGCCATGGTGCTTAACAGCAGCTCTTGTGGTGCTGGTTGGCTTTGACCATCCAGCTGTAGGTCATGGACCAGCTGTGGCCCATGGGAGGTGTCCATCCAATCTCCTGTTACTTGATAGGGGAGGTGCTTGATAGGGAGATGAGGCTGAATGGAGGTCACCTGTGGTTCTCAGCATCGTGAGGCTGGTGTCTAGTCCCTGCCTTTCAGCTCCGAGGGCAGTATGGCAAACTCCCGCCTCTGTATTAACGAAGAGCAGCGCTGCTGAAATGGAGGAATAAGGGGGGAAAAGTTGCCTGGGAGGTTGGGGGAGTTGCAGCATCCAAGGCAGAAACACAACTTGGAGAGCCCAAACTGGGACAGCGGGAGCTTACGTTCAGACATTTCAGCTTGCGAGAGCCGGGTGGATCCGGTAATAAAGATTTTAGTAAACCTCACAAATTCGAGGTGGTCCAGTCTACCTGAGAGAGGCTTCCCTCTTCAAAAGCACAAACAACTTGAGTTCCTACAGGCCGTTAAATATGACTTTTGTACTTGTGATGCTTTAGAAGAGTCACGGAAAGAAAAGCTTATTAAAAACAAGGAGGAAAATGGAGGTAAAATAAAAAAAAAAATAACGCAGCTCAATCTAAGGCAGACCTTGCTGGCCCAGACTGAAGGTTTTGCAGACAAGGGGAATGCTGTGGTGAAGTCAGACGGTACCCAGGCGTGGTCTGGATATTTGCTGTTGTGGCTGTGGGATTTATAGGACATGGGGCTCAGGAAGGGGCTGGCAAGGGGGTTAAGAGCTGTTCAAAGGGGAAAACTGAAAATGGAGGACTCAGGCTGGGAGAGGGCAAGGAGCAGAGTGACTCGTTGCTTTTATTTGGGTCTAGGTCAGGCAAAGAGAAAATATTAAACCTGTTTATTAGGCAAAGCTGGCAGATGTTGTCTTGGCAGAGGTTTGAGTCCTGGCTTGGAGCCAGGGTTGGGGCAAAGCCTGGGGTGTGGAGCCCATCATTGGGAAGCTCTTGTCTGAAATTCCAGGTGATGTTTGGATCCCACTCGGCTTGAACTGGAACAGGTCAAGGGACACATTTCTGGTATGGCCAGGAGTCCCTCAAGAGGAGACCTGAAGGACTTGGTTGTACCTCCAGGCCTCCAAGGGGACAGAGTTTTGGGCTCTGTCTGCACAAAGGATGAAGGTGAGGGAGAGAGAAGAAACCCGTAGCCCTGGGGGTGGTGTTGGTGTTAGGACATGATCTGGGCTGACGCTGCATCCAAGAGATGCTTGGATCAGCCAGAGGAGCAAACAGCTCAGCTAGTCTGGGAGGGACGATCTCGTAGGACCCAGCTGCCACGACTCAGTCTCCTGCAGAGTAGCTGCAGCCCCGTTATCTCTTCTGCTCCTCAGGCACCGGTCTCCGCATCTTTTGAAGTTCAATTGCTTTCATTATCCCAGAGGCTGCAGAAGCTATTGAAGGCAGAGCATTTGCATGGAGGCGCGCTGCATTTTGTCCGCGCCAGTGACGAGTTTTCTGAATGAATTTTCTGGTTACCCAAACCTCTTAAGGGACCATCTCTGTGACCCATAATGCCCAAGAGAAAGGCTCTCTAGGCTACCTCAGGCAATGCCCTGTGACTCTTCTGTCCTTCCCTCTAGCCACCCACGTCACAGAGGTACAGGTCTGTCTTTAGACCATAATGTTTTTACCCAGCTGGCAAGAAAAGGAGTGTGAGTGTATTGATGGCTTCCAGTGGAGTCAGTGTGACCAGATTTAAAAGAAGCTGGTCCAGACATTCAATTAGATGCCCTGAATAAATAATAGAAATGCACGTTCAGTCCACTCCTGCAAAGATAGCATCCTTTTTTTTTCCTCTTGGTTTTTTTTTTTTTAACCAATGGTGATCAAAACGGATGCTGGGAAGGGCACAGCACTCCTGTAACCTCGTGGGGTGAGTGGTCTGTGTTCAACGTGATGCACGTATGGGATGAGAGCCCTCTTGGGATAAGCGAGGGCCCCATGGCCAGATGGCAGTAGATGGAGGTGACTTAATTCTGCATGCGCGACTCCGCTCTTCCTATGCTGTATTTCTCCGATGCCTGAAAACCTGCTCTGTGGGAGCAGTGCCATGCTTGAACATAGACCTTGCTAGGTCAGACCAGCCCCACGTCCTTGTGCTACTCCATCCCGGTTCGGGCTGCCATATATAAACCCCGGGGAGCCCTGGAGAAGGTTCCCGTGGCCAGCAAGGTTTTTTTGGGTCTCCTGAGTGAGCTCAGGAGTGCTTCGTTGTTGGTGCTCCGTGCTGCTCTTTGCAATTATTAACCAGGGTCACGGTCGGCGTGCTGGGGTGTGGAGGGTTAGCCAAGCGATGGCTGTCTCCAGGGGCTGGGCATTGGCACAGCCCATTAATTCACCTTTCAAGTGCTTGACCTGCAACCTCTGCTGATCTACAGGGGTTTTTAACCCTGCTGTGGCCTGGGGGACAAGCTTCATGTAACACGTGTCTGCCGCGGTCAGGCTGGCTCAGGGCTTGAAGAGCACCTGGTGATGTGTTGGTGGGTACCCAAAACTGAGCTTCTCTGCTCTCTCCAAACCATGAGTGGGCTGGGATGAGCTGGGCCCAGAGTGGTGAATATCTTCAGCTCCTCTCTGCTTCCCTCGGCCAAGGCTGGCTGCCTGGGGGCATGTTACAGCCTTCCTCTTCCCAGTCCTTTTTGGTCTCTCCTTCCGCCATCTCCTTTCACTGGTCTTCCATCCCTGTCCCTGCTAGTCCCACATCTCTCCAGCCTCCTGCATTGGCTGGTCTGGTGGGGGATGCTGCCACCAGCTTTGCTTTGAGCTTCTTACTCCTGCCTGTGCCAGGATGCCTTCAGACATACGTCCTGGTCCAATCTGACCTTACCACCTCTACTGAGCAGAAGGGCCAGTCTGGCTGGTGCCACAAAGGCGTTTTGTGTGCACCACTCTTGCCAGGCAGAGCTTGCCGCCAACGCGGGGTTACGAGGGTGTTTACGGTTCAGGGCTGCCCTTTCTTCCCGCTGCTCCAACATCGACTCTGTTTGCAAAGGGTGACTCATATATGCACGGAATGAGGAACTCCCCGCGCCAAAGGCTTCCCTGTGTGAGCTATCCAAGCGAAAGGGAGCTCCTGGATATCACACCCAGCTGGCTCCTGCAGGAGATGGCATCCAGGGATGCCCAGACCCTCCTGTTAACCCCAGCCTTCCCAGGAATATCAAATTTGAATGCTGCACCGCCACGCAAGCCTCCTGGCCCGCAACGTCTCTCCCTGCGCCGTCTTGTTGCCCTTAAGCAATGAAGGAGGGATGTTCTGGAGGAAAAAAAAACAAAAAAAAACCAAAAAAAAACCCAGAGGAAATAAGCAAGCATGATAAAAATCGCTATGCACTGCAGGAGACAGCCTCCAAATGTGACTTCTTATCTTCGGTTGATGTTGTGCGGATGTTGCCAGCCAGGCTGGCTTTGGTGATAGGGAGTCACTTTGAACTAGTTTTCTGCTAGGATGAGTGACCCTGGCCCCTTCCCTGGCTGTGCTGCAAATGCACTTTTTAATGAAAGATTACATTTTTCTGGAGGTTTTTGCAGTGGTAGCCAGCTGTTAGGCAGCATCTGCCTCCGTTGGTCTCAGAGCGCTTTGCAGAAGGGACCAGGATCCCTGCAGATGGAGAGTGATGCTTTTTCCCACTCCATTGAGGAGGAGGAGGAGGAGGAGGTATCATCAGGGAGCGTTTGCCGTGCTTGTGTGCTTGCAAAAAGCCGTACGGATGGAGCGGGTTTACTCACTCAGAACAAACAGCCCTTAACCCATCAGGATTTATCTGAGACTAAGTCCACTCCATCTACACTGAGATTTTGAAGGGGGATGGCTTATCCCCATGTGCCCGCACGCAAGATTAACCCTCTGGCTGGTAGGTGCAGTGTTCAGGTATCCACGTTCAGACGCCGGCTGTGCTGCAGCAAACCACTGACAAAAATCAGAGCTTGATATAAATATAATTAAGAACAAAAACGGTTGTTTCACCTTTAGCAGAGTGGAGCTTTTAGCTCTTAGATGAGAATAGAGATACCACTGTATGAAGGGAAGAGGTAAAGCCCAGAAAGGGATGTTCATCTTCCATTCTTTAGCAGTTTTGTTTCACCAAGTAACCACTGTAAATGCTCAGTAATTTGCATTTTGGCTAAAGCAGCTGCTCTGGAAAGACATCCAGCTCTGCTCAGAAACATCTGGAGGTGAACTACCTATGACTTCCCATAGGAATTTACTCCCCTGGTTAACCACAGTCAGTTGGAGAAGAAATGATGTCTTGTTTTCTAATTTTCATCAGTGTGGCTTCACCTTCCAGTCCTTGCGGACATTCCTAATGCAGGATGCTGTGCGATGCTGCTGGCTTTGGGCCATACCACTTCGGGTCCAAAGCCAAGCTACAGTAGGTGCACAGCTGGGAGCAGGAAAGGGCTTTGGGAATGCAGCTGTGGACCACGTGCTGCTGGTCCTGACGGCCTTTCAACGCGTCTGTCACTTCATAGCCTGTGACTTGAGGCTTTTTTGTTCATAGAGGTGTTGGCTAAGAGGTGTGGAGCGCTTATCTTGTGTTCAGCGTAGAGAGTGACTCACAGTTCAACTTCGTCTTCCCTGGGTTGTGGAGGAAAGGTGTATAATGTCGGCAGCGTTTCCTCTGCTGAGCTGGACTTTTGTGCTGGCAGGTGGAAGGGCAACCGCAGCGTTGTCCCATGTCTGTCAATAGAAACACCCAAGGAAGCCGGAAAAAAATGATTTAAATAACATTTTTAGAAAGAGCCTGGCTGCTCTGAACACCCTGCTGCTGGGTTGCAGTGCTGTAGGTTGCCCTGGTAAGACTGCACCTGGTTGGGGATTGGGTAACCATGTACAATCATAGAATCATCTGGGTTGGAAGGGACCTTTCAGATCATTGAGTCCAACCATCAACCTAACACTGCCAAAACCACCGCTAACCCATGTCCCTCAGCATTATGTCTGCCCGGCTTTTAAATACCTCCAGGGATGGCGATTCCACCACTTCCCTGGGCAGCCTGTTCCAATGCTTGATAAAACTTTCGGTGAAGAAATTTTTCCTAATATCCATCCTAAACCTCCCCTGGTGCAACTTGAGGCCATTTCCTCTTGTCCTATGGCCTGTTCCTTGGGAGAAGAGACCGACCCCCACACGCCTGGCTCCTGCTTCATCTTCTCCTTGGCCGATCCTATGCCTTCGCAATGTGATATGGAAGATGTCACCTGTTTAGTGAGAACAGAGCTGGAGAACACAGGCCAGCAGATCCTGTCCTCTAAGGAGAAAGTGTTTTGTCTAACCTGGAGACAGACAGCTGTAGGATCTACAAGCAAGGAGGCCTTTACTCCTGGCTGGGGTGCAGCCTTGCAATAACGCAAGCGTGGTGAGCCCGTGCCAACCACCGTGGTAGAGGAGCCTCCGAGCTGGAAGGGAAGGCAAGGAAGCCATTTGTGGGGGAGGAAGGAAGAGCCTTTCATCGAGCATTTGGACCTGGCCAAGGCAAGCGCTTTCAATCCTTCTCCCATTGCAGCACTTGGAGCCGTGATTGTTACCAGCTGGCAGGAGCTGAAACGCCTGGACGATGGGATGCTGGAGGTGAAAAGGGGGAGTCCACAACGCCCCTGAGTCATACCTCTGGCTCGGGTCCTCCAACGAAATAGTTTCCTGTTTAACTCCTTTGTGGCCGGAGTGAGGTTGGGCTCAGACGACCGTTTCCGAAAATTCAGCTCTGCTAAGAGTTGTGAGTGCCGATTCCCCTCCCTGCCCACACACGCATGAGCACGTGCGAGCGTGGGGTTGTTAATTGGGACCAGGCATGAAAACGCCCAGTTCTTGTGCTCCTGGAGCGTCCTAGCTTGGTGCAAGAAGGCAAAGAGTAATTAGGCAGCCCTTGAGCATTTTAATAAGGCAGATTTGAAGTTCAGCCTGGTAAGCGTGAAACGCTGCAAATTAGAGAGAGTAATGAATTTTAACGCTGCCCTAAGAAGATTCCGCCCCCCCCCCCCCGCCCCCCCAGCCCCTTCCTTTTTAATTATTTTGCAAGTTGTTTGTTTGGTTCTTTTCTTAAAAAATGATCCCAAGCAGTATCCCTTCTCGTTCTGCTTGACATTTCCTTTGCAGCTCGAATCCATCTCCACCCTCTCATGTGGGAGCAGCCCCGCAGCGAGGACAGATGGCTGCCGAGGTGACAGTCACCGTGGGGTGGGATAGGAGGGCAAGGACTTGACCCTTTTCTGCCAGGCGAATTTGGGCAGCAGAAAGGCTCGAGCTCCGCGGCCGAGAAGGCTGAGGTCCTGTTCTCATAGGGATGGATATTGCCCAGGGCATCTTGTGGAAGTCAGTGTTGCAAGGGTCGTTGGAAAACACAGTTTAAAGCCGCTGTTTTAGAGCTGCCCAGGGAGGAGCAGTGATTTTATGAATGAGCAGCCAAGTGCCAGCCTTTGGCCATGGGACAGGGTGCGGACCGGCGTCCAGCATCTCCTGCGTCAAGCCCATAACTCCAGCCTTAACTCGAGGGTGGCTTTTAGAAAGGCACTGGACCTCCCTCCCCTCCTCTCCAGGCTCTCTTCCTAAATCTCCCTGGTTCTTTCTGCACAATCCCGCCATGGAAATGTCCTTTCCTGTTTGTCAGCCCAGCTCATGCCCCAGTCCAAGCAATTCTTGCGTCCCAGTTAACAGCAGCATCCCTCTCTCTCAGCTTGTTGTGTTTGGGCAGAAGGTGGCTGCCAACCATCCTTTCGCAGCACTGCTGCTTTGCCTGTGTCTCTCTGTAGCAGTGAGTGTTGTCACTGCCAAAGTCCTGTCTGATGGTCAATCAAAGAAGCTCATTCACTGCCGAGATGTCCCCAGGGAGGTTGAGGACATCTTCCATGTCCTTCACCCCCTTCCTCTGCTGGAGATCCATTGGCTAGCTCATTCCCTGGCCCTCTTAGCTGGGTGGATGCGTGTTTTGACTGCTGGGTGCGTTCCCTGCCTGCCCATTGAGGCTGTCTGCTTTTCTACAAGGGACAAATCTGGTGTATTATTCAGGTTTGGATATCAAGTCATTTATTTTTAAGGCTTTTCTGAGGGAAGGTGATGCACTTGGGTCCCTTTGTAGCATCTGGGAGCTGGTCCTGATGCCAAGGAGAAAATCCATGAGCATCTCTAGAAGCCGTTTATACCACAGCACCTCAGTGCATTGCTGAGCTGCCTTCAAAGGCTCCTGTGTGAATAAATACTTTTTTAACTGGTCCCATGCAGGAAAGGTCCCAGCAGGTCACGCAGCACACCGAAGGCAGAGCTGTTCTCCCTGTCTTTGGCCTGCAAACTAAGATGTTATAGAATCATAGAATAGTTTGGGTTGGAAGGGAGCTTTAAATGACATCTAGTCCAGCCCCCCTGCAGCGAGCAGAGGTGTTTTTATAGTTATAAACTATAAAATCTCAAATCCACAATCCTGGAGAATCATTGCTGGATGCTCACCATGTTCTTCCTCCGCATCAGGGACATGGGAGTAGAGAGACATCGGGGCAGTTGGGTTCTTGGCCAATGGTCTCCTGGTGGGGGACGCATCTGCCTGTTGCCCCGGTCCATCTTATGCAGTTCCCCCAGGGTGGTGCCTCCCTTGCAGTTCAGATTGTGTTTAATTAGAGGCCTAATTGTCCCTTTGCATTCACTGTGCCCGAGGGTGTGAGGCTGGGCCATGCTAGGCGATGTGGAGAAAGGTGGGTGGCTGGCACAAAGCACCCCACAAGCTGCTTTAGCAACTGATCCTCAGCAGCAGAGGCCTGTGGAGCAGCCAGCGGAGGGGGTTATTTTGGGTTCACTTAAGCTCTGAGTGATGAGCACTTGTGCTGCTAATCAGGCTGATAAATACCGTCAGTTAAAACCTGTGCTTTGCTCTTCTGCTTTGCAGAAGTGGAGTGTTTTTTAGAGGAGAGGAGAGGAGAGGAGAGGAGAGGAGAGGAGAGGAGAGGAGAGGAGAGGGGAGGGGAGGGGAGGGGAGGGGAGGGGAGGGGAGAGGGAGAGGGGAGGGGAGAGGGAGAGGGGAGGGGAGAGGGAGAGGGGAGGGGAGAGGGAGAGGGAGAGGGGAGGGGAGAGGGAGAGGGGAGGGGAGAGGGAGAGGGGAGGGGAGGGGAGGCTGGGAGGGTGATGCTTTCGGGATGTTGCTCAGATCATCACAGGCACTGGTTTAGCTCTCAAACACCTACTTCCTTCAGCTAATCATAGAATCACAGAATTGCTGAGGTTGGAAGGGACCTTTAAGATCATCAAGTCCAACCATTAACCTTCCCTGACAAAAACCACTTCTAAACCATGTCCCTAAGCACCACATCTACCCTTTTTTTAAACACCTCCAGGGATGGTGAATCCACCACCTCCCTGGGCAGCCTGTTCCAATGTTTAATAACCCTTGCAGTGAAAACATGTTTCCTAATATCCAATCTAAACCTCCCCTGACATAACTTGAACCCGTTTCCTCTTGTCCTGTCACTTGTCACCAGGGAGAAGAGGTCAGCCCCCATCTCTCTACACCCTCCTTCCAGGTAGTTGTAGAGGGTGATAAGGTCTCCCCTCAGCCTCCTCTTCTCCAGGCTAAACGACCCCAGTTGTTAATGAATCCTAGCGATTCATTAGCAAGGGATATGACACCACTCCTAAATTCACGCCCAACTGTAAGCGATCGCGTAATCCCTGGGATTTTGGATGTTTACAGATTAGCTGCTTCCAGTTAGCAGCTTCCTTGTCCCACCACGTGTGTTGATACCACAATAATGGTTTCTGTGTGTCTCACTGGGAGCAATGAGTTAAGTCAGCTTGCTGGACGCATCTGCCCACTGGATGGGGCACCCTTTGTTTTCCCATGGGTGGGCTGGGATTATATGGCACATAAAACCTCATTTCTTTAGGAAACCAGACCAGGTGTTTCCAGACCAGGATCACTAATGGTCAACATTTTGAAAAGGACATCCCGTTTTGGTGAGAGAGAAGGATTGTACCTGGCTGTTATAAATAAATACAGAGAAACTTTAGGGATGTAGCTGTGGAAGAAGGTCTGTGACTTAGTGAAGGGGAACAATGTAGAGCACCCCCTTCCCTTGTGCCTGCTGTGGAACCAAGGTGACTCCACCTGCGGGGTGGAGGGATGAGGACCCGACCAAAGGGGGTGGTACCCAGTGACCAAAGGGCAGGGGTGATGGAGCGGTGATGGAGGGGTGCTGCTCTCTCTCTCTGGGGGGCATTTGGGCAGTGGTTTCCTGCTGTCTTCTGGTTTGCTAAATTCACTTCTCTGCCCTGGAAGCTAGACGCTTGTCAAAATGGAATAATTAATCCAGAAACACGTGGCGCTCTGCCAGGAGGCCTTTTTTTAATTAAACCCAGATCTGATAAAGTCTACTGAGAAACTGGCGTCTCTGATGAAACCATGAAATGCACGACTGTAACTCGGGGCTGCACGGTGGGGGTGCTCTGGGTAGGACTCAGCCCCCATAAAACCTGCCCATAGCCAGTTTGCAGGGGATGTCTTCTCCTCCTTTGCCTACAAAGGCTGTGTTTTTCCTAAATGAGTTACAAATTCACTAAAAAGCAGGACGTCACTTATGGTCTCCTGCTGTTCCTGTTTTGGTGGTGTCTGGGCAGCTCTGGGGGAAATGGGAGACCCATGTCCAGGGGATCTGCAAGGTATGCCTGAGCTTTGAGGAGTCATCCATCTCTCCTCGTTTGGATGCAGGATTTTCCCTGCGTGTTTAAATTGGTGATGGAGCACACTTGATACCTCCTGGAGTGAGCCAGAAGTGCTTCATGGGACTGAAAATGTGGGGTCTACCAATGTAGGACTGTCAGATCGGGGGAAGGCAGAGGCAGAGGCTGGGTGGTTGTCTTCAGCTATGATGTCTTGGTCCTACCACCCAGATGCTGTGGAGGAGGATTGGATGTCCCTGGCCAGACCCTCCACCATCTCACTCCCATTCTCCTTGTCCTCCCAGGGCCGGTGGGGAAGGATGTTTTCCTCAGTGAAGCCATACGAGAACCAGCGCTACGCCTCCCTGAAGAAGGAGTGTCAGAGGCGGAAGCAGCTCTTTGAGGACCCGCTTTTCCCCGCCAATGACGACTCGCTCTTCTACAAGTCAAGGATCCAGGGCATCCAGTGGAAGCGGCCAAAAGTAAGTGCGCCTGTCCCCTTGCACCTCGACACTGCTTTACGCCATCTCTGCTCTCGGGCATCCCCAAAAACGCACAGCACATCCTTTACCAAGGGCACCAAGCCCCAGCCAACATCTCCTCTCCCCAGCAGGGTTTATTTGCCTGGGCTTGGCATCGTGAGATTCTGGGATGCCAGGGAGACCGGCTGCACCCAGGTCCAGGCTCTTCTGCCCCCACTGAGGTCCAGGAGCAAAGGAGGCTTTTCTGTGACTCAGTTTCCCCATGCATAAAACAGAGAGATAGTTTGCAGCCAGGTTGGTGTTGGATGCTCTTGTTAAGTCTGGTGGGTCCCGCAGGGCAAAGGGTTATCTCTGAATACTCTTGGTGGTGCATTTGGAAAGGGAAAAGATGATAAGGTGAGGTGGTTTGGGGATCTTTGGGAGGTAGGTGCTCTAACCCATCCTTCCTGTCCTGTGCAAAACCCGTGTCCTCAGCATGTCCTCTGCAAAAAACACTCCGCCTGTCCTCCATACTGCTGTGTCCGTCATGGAGGCAGGTTGTGGGAGGCTGGGGGTAACGTTCCCTGTCCCCAGAGCTGCCTGTGTCCCCTCTGCTGCCCAAAAGTTGCACATTAGGGCCCGAGGGCACTATGTCTTGGGGAGTTTATGTGCCCCGATATGGCCATCTGCTTGGGGTTGGCCATGAGGCCACTTCTCTGACTGCCATGAAATACAAGGCATCCCAGGGAGCAACGATTATTGCGATTTGGGGAGAGGCGGTATCACAGCATCTAACACACCTGGGTTCTCCTTCCTTGCCTGCAGGGAGGCGCAGCTCTCGCTGCCCAGCCCGTGCTGTTTGGCGCGCAGCTTGGTGGCGTTTCAGGGTGGCAGAATCGCTTGAGCTGGCGTTGTCCTCCTCGCCCCCGCTGACAGCCCAGAAAATCAGCTGGCCTTTTGCAAAACAGTGCTGTGTCTGTCTGGGTCCTGGTGGGGGCGGACAAAAAGGCTTTGTGTGAAGGCAGGGATGGAGCTGAACTGGCTCTTTCTTTGTGGCAGGAGGGGCTGAGGCCACCAGCATCCCACCGGGCCCCTCGTGGGAGGAGGTCTCGCTTCCCTCTGCTCTGCTTCGGGTTCTTCCACACCAGCTCCGCCTGGACGTAGGGTTTGTGCAAGGTTCTGCGTGTGTTTTAGCTTATTCCCCTTGTCTGCTGGGGTGGGAAGATGCTCTGTGCACAGCTGCCTTCTGAAGACAGGGCCCACCATGGTTTGCTCTCATTGTGGAGGACACCATGAACACAGCTTGCACATCCCATTCACACAGCAGATGGGTGATGCCTGAGACTTTCTAAACAGCTTTCTCTGGGACTACAGGGTAGGGATGTATTTGACACCCCCTTGCTCGTTTGCATTCAGAGACGCGTGCATTATTTCAACCCCATGTCTGATGGCAGAGGGTTGGTTCCCGTTGTAGAGGGGCAAAGTTCGCTCGTCTTCTGCTGAGCATCTGTATCTCAGAGCCTTTCTCCATCGGCTTTTCTGGCTTTCAGCTCACTTGCAGCCCTTGGTGCGCAGGCATGTAGCATCCACTCCTGCTTAGCAAGACATCAAGGTATCATCCTCTTGCTGCCTTGCTCCAGAGAGGATGAGGTCTTTCTAAGAAAGCTTTCTGGACCTCCTGGTCTTCACCTGCAAGGTGGGTATGCTCATCTAGTCCAAGCTGGAGCGTGGAGTGAATTCAGTCTCTTTCCAACCAGCCAGCTCTGCAGTTTTATAGAATCATAGAATAGTTTGGGTTGGAAGGGACCTTTAAGGGCAAAGCAATTAACAAAGGATGGTTGAACAGGGGCTTTTTCTGGCATGGGCTGGCAGTGGGAATGCGTGCTGGAAGTGGGTCCCACATGCAAGGAAGGTTCTGTGCACTTAACTGGAGGTGGATATGGTCCCTCTTTCACTGCTCCTGTACCAGACAAAGGGAACTTTGCTTCAGTTTTGACACCAGAAGGAATCCGTGCGGAGCAATAGCAGTCTCCTCGATGCTGCAGTCTGGTAGCATCATCTGATCAGACCTGTCTAGCTGCCCTGACCACAAAATTGCCCTAAAAAAAGAATTTGAGCTCCCATGCACCCTGGTTACTGCTGAAGTTTCCAGAGGCCTCTTTCTCTAAAGGACTTCTCCGGGTTCTTTCCTTTCAGTTCTCCGTTTTGGCAAAAGTGAATTGCATGGGGAGGAGAACTGCTTTGTGCCAGCCAGCCAATGCAAAGCGACATTTTTAACTGCTGGACCCAATTCTGCTTGAATTCATACCGGCTCTCTCAGGGAGAAAGCCCAGCAAAAGGTCCCAGCATCTTCCGCAAAAAGCAAACGTAGTGCATCTGGGTGTTCGGGATTTCGATATATATCTCACCACTTTGCTATCTGCCAGTTTGCTGGGAAACACCATTGGTTTCTCCAATTCGATGCAGTGTTCAGTAGGGTCCAGAATGTCCCTGAGGTTCAAATCAACGGCTTGTGTGATAATTGCACGGAACAGTTACTAAGCATCTTCTTTCTATTACAACCAGCAAATCTCTCCTTAGGGAATCACATTTTATTCTTGTTTAGAAAAAACAAACAGAGTGATACTCCCAACTTCTGGCAAGTGCTGTATGGGGGAATTCCTGACCCAGAAATGGTGTCTGCCAGTCCCGGGGAAACTGTCTGCTGGGGGGGGGGATGGTGTGTACACACCTCTGTTATCTCTCAGGGCCATGGCCATGGTTTGTTTTGGAGAGTTTCAGCTGAAACTGCATGATAAAACGCAAGAGCTCGTCATGCCTCCAGCCTTGCTGTGAGAGCAGAGTGGGTGGAGAGTGGAAATAAAAAGCATCAGCCATTAAAAACAACTGTTTGGTTTCTCAGAAAGGTTGTCGCTTATGGTCTATGCAGAGAAATGATACACAGGAGCTAACTTTTTCAGGCAAAGCACCCATATGTGAAAAGTAACTGTAGTGAACTCAGGGGGATGGTGGGAATAAGTTTTGGCAGAGGCAGGATCCCATTCCCTTATATTTACATGGCACTAAAACAGATCTAAACAGTCCATAGAACCACAGAATGGTTTGGGTTGGAAGGGACCTTAAAGACCATCTCATTCCACCCCCTGCCCTGGGCAGGGACACCTCCCACCAGACCAGGTTGCTCCAAGCCCCGTCCAGCCTGGCCTTGAACACCTCCAGGGATGGGGCAGCCACAGCTTCTCTGGGCAACCTGGGCCAGGGGCTCACCACCCTCACAGCCAAGAATTTCTGCCTGAGATCTCATCTACATCTCCCCTCTTCCAGCGGAAAACCCTTGCCCCTTGTCCCATGGCTCCCCTCCCTGATCCAGAGTCCCTCCCCATCTTTCCTGGAGCCCCTTGAGGGACTGGAAGGGGCTCCAAGGTCTCCGCGGAGCCTTCTCTTCTCCAGGCTGAACCCCCCCAACTCTCTCAGCCTGTCCTCACAGCAGAGGGGCTCCAGCCCTCCCAGCATCTCCGGGGCCTCCTCTGGCCCCGCTCCACCAGCTCCGTGTCTCTCCTGTGCTGAGGCCCCAGAGCTGGAGGCAGCACTGCAGGGGGGTCTCCCCCGAGCGGAGCAGAGGGGCAGAATCCCCCCCCTCGCCCTGCTGCCCACGCTGCTGGGGATGCAGCCCAGGCTGCGGGGGGGTTTCTGGGCTGCCAGCGGGCATTGCTCTGTGTATGTGTTCATCTCTTCCTTCCCCACTAGGACCTGCCCTCATCCTTTCTGCTCCTCCACGTGCTCTTTAAGGCCTGAGGTTGCTTTGGCAAAAACTTAAAAAAAAACTTAAAAAAAAAAACAATCTCTGCAGTGCTCTCCCTCTTGCTTGAGGTTTTTCTGGGCAGGGCGGGGAAGACAAAGCTGAAGGGCTTTGCTGGAACAGCTCATGAATAACCCTTCCCATGTCAGGCTATTTTGCTTCAACTTCCTCCCACATCTGGCGTTGCAGCGTTTCCTGAACCGGGCTCAGCCTTATTCTTTCCAGCGGGGTGTCCTCCCTCCCTCCCTGCTTTTCTCTGGCCTCGAGCCCTGCTCTTGGGTGCCAGATCTTTGCAGCGGGAGCAGCTGTTTGAGGTCTCTCATCAGGCTTTGGCTTCGGTGGTTGTTTGCCGGACGTCTTTGTCATGCGGCACGGCGAAGCCAGGAAGCTAATTGCTGGAGCGTAACGGAGGGAGGGAAGCCGTAGCATCAGCCTGAGCTGGGAAGGGGGTCCCAAAGATCTTTGTTTTAGCGCATCCACTTAAAAATGAGACTGGCTGTTCCTTGCTGAGCCAAAGCAGGTTTTGGAGCTGGCTGGGGGAGCATCAGTGTCTCTTCCTGGCAGCTCCACTTGGCTATTGTATTAGAAATTAAACCTGGTGGTTTTGGGTTAAGCCCAAATCCCAGGACCCTGCTTGAGTCTCCTTCTCCCTCATGCTCTGCCTGCTGCCGTATGAAGGCGAGGGAGATCTCTGTCTTTGGGCAAATAGTATCACCCACAGAGAAAATCTTAGCCTGATCCTCTAGATCTGGGTTTTGCCCTCCCCGTTTGAATCATAGAACCATAGAATGGTTTGGGTTGGAAGGGACCTTAAAGACCATCTCGTTCCAACCCCCTGCCCTGGGCAGGGACACCTCCCACCAGACCAGGTTGCTCAAAGCCACATCCAACCTGGCCTCGAACACCTCCAGGGATGGGGCAGCCACAGCTTCTCTGGGCAACCTGGGCCAGGGGCTCACCACCCTCGCAGCAAAGAATTTCTTCCTGGTATCTCATCTAAATCTCCCCTCTTTCAGTTTGAAACCAATACCCCGTGTCCTATCATTACACTCCCTGATAAAGAGTCCCTCCCCATCTCTTCTGTAGGCCCCCTTTAGGTACTGGAAGGCTGAGATAAGGTCTCCCCGGAGCCTTCTCTTCTCCAGGCTGAACCCCCCCCAGCTCTCTCAGCCTGTCCTCACAGCAGAGGGGCTCCAGCCCTCCCAGCATCTTTGTTTGAGGCAGGAATGCTGGCAGGGCAGCATGGGAGCAGGAATTTTAGTCTGTGCATTGGTGAGCTGGTCTGGGCTTTTGGGAGCTAGGTAAATGGTGAAGGGTGGTACTGAGAAGAAGGGAAGGGGATGGGATGGGTGAGATACAGGCTGGGAGGCAAAAGTAAAGGGGGGATCTGGAGCACTCGGCTGTTTATCCCCTGGGAAAAAAACAGTGATGGCCCAGGGTGGAAGAGGCTCATCTACCCTGTGGGAAAACAGTTCATCTCTTCTAATCGTCACTGTCCCAAACTCTCTTCTCAGGTACAGGCCACTTCCAGTGATGCCATGGGATTGGTACTGGGTTAAAGTAGGGTCGTTGGTACTCCTGGGCCTTAGCGAAGACTTGCTTTCTCTCTGCAGCAAGGAGGTTCAGGTTCAGTCCACCAAGCGATGACCTGCTGCTGAGACTGGTCACCAGCCAGGACAAATTTGGGCATCTTCTATGCTCCCGTGGGAAGCAAAAGAAGCCTGGTGGGAGGCTTAGGCCATAGATGTGATGTTGCACCACGTGAACTCCATGCTGTGGTCCTTCAGCTCTTCCCAGGGAGCAAGGTTGAGCCTGGAGAAGGTTTTTTCCTCCCTGTCCTGGGAGGCAGAGTGCGCTGCTGTGAGCTGAGTGTTTCCGCGTCCACAGCAGTGTGTTGCAGGAGTTTGCAGACCCCATGGTCCGTAAGAAGACCCCAAGGTTGTCTCTAAGATGCAGAGCAGCTGGGACAGGAGATCCCAAAGATGCTCAGAGGGGACCAGGTGGCAACTCAGTGCTGAGCTGCACCAAAGGTGGTGTAACGAGAAACCGTGACGAAGCACGAGGGTTTCCAAGCAGGCTGTTGTCACAGTGACTGGGTGGCTCAAGGTGACGTGCAGCGATGGTTGAACCTGAGCTGCGCCTCTGCACTGTGAGTTCAAGCCCAGCTGATTGCAACCACCAGAGAAACTCTCTTGGATGAAGTCTTACACCCTCCCGTCTCCAGGGGAAGAGTTTTGCCCTCCAACCCTGTTTCTCAGCATTTTTATATCTCTCCGGCATTTGCTTGCAAGCGCCGAGTTCTCGCTGCGGGAATTGTCAAGGGAGGTTGTCACTGATTAAACAGCATAAAGGTAGATTCTTGCTAAATGGCAATATTATTTTATCTAGGTGAAGGCAATGTCATCTGGGGGGGAGAGTCAGAGTAATTTTGGGGGGAGACAGAGAGGCCGGGTGTTTTGGGAAGGGTTGTGAGAAGCAGGAGGTCTTAGTGCAGTAGGGCCATGGCGTTTTCAGCCCTACTGTGACACTGGGGAGACGTGCTCCCATTCACAACCCTGTGGGTTCATTTTTTCCAGACAGACAAGAGGAATCCTGTTTTAGAAACTGAGAAAATACCATTTTTCAGTAGCCACTTCCCTGTCGGCCTGACGTACGTCTAGCCTGATTTGTGTATATTGTCCATTATATCTGTTGTCTCCTGAACGCGATGCTATTGTGTTTGGAAGATGAAGAGATGTCGCAGGATGGGAGAGCATCTCTCAGATCCCCTTTTTCCCTGAGTTATTAAGCACTTAGCTCCTTTCTCCTGCTGAGTGAGGGTTATACAATCAATCCCCGCGGGGTTTTCCTGGAAGGGGAAAGGAGTCAATGAACTAATTCACTAAAAGCAGGACCGGCACTTGCCTGCCCGCAAGTTTCTGCATTAAAAGGTCTTTTCCCCAGTGTATAGCGCAGGCTGTGAAGCTGGCAAAAACACAAGGGTGAAGATGATGGGGAAGACAGAGGTTACGTTCCTGCAGTTCTTTGCTCTGAGAGTTCACCCAAAGCAGGCGTGCGTGGAAGCAATTAAAACGGTAACGGTCGTTGGGAGCAATAACCTTCTGGTGCCCCACCTGAACCTACTTCTGCCAGAAATACTAACCTCTGGCACCTGCGCTCCAGGGATGTCTTTGCTCAGCTTTTTGCAGCTTTTTGGCCTGTCTCGCTTAGTTTTGGTCCTGCTCGTGGTTAGCACTGATGCCGTGGCTCCTCTGTGCTGCTGGATGGACTGAGGGACCGTCTCCTCCCAGCGGAGTCTTTCATCTGTCTGTGATCCATCACGGGAGTCGGAGTCCTTCCAGGCCTTTGTGCTTCTCAGCTTGGGAATTTATGAGCCGCTCGCCTGTTAATTTATCTGCCGTTTTCTGTAAGGTCTGGAGCTGATTGCCAGTCTGGTCGCTCCTTGCCAGGGAAGGATTTGGTCACCATTTAATGCAATCTCTGAATTGACCTTGTTTTTATATATTTAAGCCATTCACAGGCTCCCCCCCCTCCCCGTCCCTTCCCTTCAAGGGTGGACAAGACAATTTTTGTGATTATTTATGCTTATTTTACAAGGTCTCTCCTCTCATTGCTGACCCTGCTTGTGTCCCAGCAGATCTCACCACATCTTCCCAGGGCCACGGCCCCGTGGTGCCAGGCAAACACGCTCTCCCCCTTGGCCCCAGCGAGGATGGGGGGCGATAAGCTGCCCGGCGTGAGTACGGCTCACTGCAGCCCTTTGATAAGAAATTAGCCAGCCAGCCTGCTCTGTCCTCGGCGCCGGAAGGACACAGCCTTAAATGCAAAACCAACAGTAAAATCAGTGGATTAGATTCATTGCCTGCTTCTTAATGCAACTGCGCATCAGTGTCTAGAAGTTATTGTATCGGTGACGGGGAAGAGCATAACAATAGCAGAGGGTGTCACAGAATGGAGCCCATGGCACCCGCTGCCCTCTGCGCTGCGTGGCTGGGAATGGCGCAAATCCTCCCGGATTTGGCTCTGGGATGCTGGAGGGGCACGTTCAGCCCGCGGAGCAGGTACTGAGCTAGTTATACCCTGCATCAGCCCAGGCTTTTAATCTTGGTGCAAGCTGGGAGGTGCTGCACCACCTGTGAGCTCGAATTTTTGAGCCCTCCGAGAGGATGGGATTTTGGGGTGATTTGCCTGCGTTAAGGGCAGGCTCGGCCCTGCTGGAAGAAACGCCTTTCGCTGAAGCCCTCACAAAGCCCCCTTGCAAAGGCTCGATCAGGCAGGGTGCTTCCTGTTGCAGAAGGAAAACCAAACGTAAGATGAGGTAATACCGAGGGCTGATCCCCGCTGCTGCGAGAAGTGGTTAAAGAGAGAAGCAAAGAGCAGGAAGCGGTGGTGGAAGGACCACAGCCCCGGACCCGCGCTGGCTCTGCAGAAAAGGAGCTGTTTCCTTGGTCTGGCGAACTCGAAGCCAGAGGAAACCGTTGCTGATTCCTGCGTAACGAGAGGTCACGGCACTTCCTTGAATTAACTCCCTTTTGAAATAAACTTGACCTGCTTCCTCTAAGCACCATCCAGTTTTATTTTTCCAGGAGAGGAAAATCCACTGCGACTCTGAATGACTTGCTCTAAAGGCCAGTCTGAAGACCTCAGGATTTGCATTTTTATTTTTATGATTTTTTTAGCGTGGCTTGACTTAGCTTCAGCTTACACCCCTTGGGTCTTGTGTGCACACTCATTTCCTTCTACATTTCTGTTCCCTTTAAATATTATGATAACTCTGTGAGGCATATGCCATTGGGGCAGACGGATACCTATACCTGTAAAGAAGCAGATACAAACCCTCTCTCCATCATCTTTCCTTCTTGCCTTGCTCTGCAGAGCCTGGACTCCAGTCCAGGAGCATCGATGGGTTGACCGGGGATGCATAAATGCAGCTAGCGTCTGTCTTTGTAAACACCCCAGGGCAAGGGCTTGTCCTTTTCACGCTGCCAAATGACTGACAACGTCTGAATTATTTGTAGGGAGCATTAAATTCCCTCTTCATTTTTTAAAATAAAAACCCCGACACAATTTGACAGCAAGTGGAATGACACCGTTCTTCCTCTGATATATTTAATTGAACACAGAGAGCGCGTAAATACTGACCCAAAGCCCTGCAAAGGTTCGAAACCTGTTTACGAGGCAAGAGATTTTTGTCCTAAGCGGAGGCACGTGGCCCAATGCCAGCATTTAGACCTGTGTGCGCTGAAACGCTGTGCAATGGCGGGGATGAATTCCTTGGGATGGTGCTGCCCATGGCTTGACCATCCCTGGTGGCCATCCGTTCCCAACCTGCACGCTGTCTCGCTGCCACGTGTGGTTGTAGGGACCTGGTGCTCAGCTCCCTGATGTGTCCCTGTGGGCAAACCAGTCTTGAACTGGGGCACTCGGGGGAGCGGAGGAGAATGAAAAGCATCCTTGAGAAAGGACAAAGCCTTTAGGTGCTGGCAGTGCCCTGGAACAGAGCACAGGCACTCAGTAGTTGAACTTGCCAGGATCAAGCCTGCACAGTGGGGTGCCCACCTGTATCGTCTGTTGACCCCTTCACATCCTCATCTGGAGGCTCATCTCTATGAAAACCCACCAATAAGTCCCTTTTAGACTATTCTTTGGCATAGAAAGCAGGGCCAAAAGCAGCACCCCAGGGTGATGCTCTCATGGGATCTTGCCAGATGCTCTGGCTTCACCCCTTTTTTGGCCCTGGCTTCTCAGGTGCCCTAAAGGAGATCAGTGCTTCAGCCACTGTTCCCAGTCCCTGTGGGTCAGGGGCAAGCTGGCACCACTTCTCCACCCCTTGAGGCTGGTGATGTCTCAGATCTCACAAGAAGAAATCAGGTCAGCAAGGGCGAGCTGAAGCATCTGTCCCCTTCAGGTGACAGCTGGGGCCAGCAGGAGCTCTGTTGGCCAACAAGGCAAGAGACCGCAGCTTGGGAGGGGTGACTTGTGTGTTCACGTAGAGTTGAAACAAAGCATCCCACATCTTTAATATTTCTGGATCTTTGGGAAGAAACCACCATTCAGTGATGCATTTCTCCCAGTTCCCCTCTAAGAAGGAAAAGGGCAGACAAACCATCTTAATGGAGTGGTCATGGATCGTTAAAGCTTGACTGTGGTCTGATACAAATACCACTGATAGAGTTATGTAAGAATTAATGGTGGAAAATGTAAATAGAGTGCTTAATAACTGGAGAAACTGGCTAAAAGTCTAACCATACACGTTTAGCCCATGTAAACCATGCAGTGAGCTTGTGTGGAGACCCTGTGCTACCCATTGCTGGGGGAGCTTTTGCACGTTCCTGTCTTGGAGCTGCTGCTGTACCCACATCGTTGCGTCTCTCAGTGAACTGGCAGCAAAATGAGGATGAGTTGAAGGCTTCAAAGTCCCGCCTGGAAATGCTGCGTATTGCCTGTGTTATTGGGAAAGTCGAGCAGGCCAGGAGGAAATCACCACAGGGGAAAGTGATGTTATGGAGGAGAGGTGAAGCTTGCTTGGGTTTGATGGCTCTGTGAACTCTTGGCTGTTTCATGACTCGAGCCCGTGGCCTCATGAGAAGACGGTTGTTAAATACAGGCTTCATTTTTTTTAGGGAAGCCCCCCCTTGGAGGTGCCAGCCAGCGCTGGCTAATGCTGGGTGCCCACAGCCAACTCAGTTGCCAAACTCCACTCCACTTCCTTCTCTTGACAGTGGCAGGAACTCGGCCTTTTCCTGGTGGCTGAAAATTGAATCATTTTCCCTAAATAATCATTTTCTCCCTTTTTGTCCTTCCTCCCAGTTTGCAGAAGCTCACGAGTCCCCGTTTCTAGACAATGGTTTTCTCATAAAGCAGGTTTCTCTGTAAAGCTACACCCAGCGTATGAATAACCAGAATAGGTGTGAGCTGGAAGTCATTGCTTTAAATGGCTTAAACTTATCGTAACCTCTTCATCATCGTTGCGTAGTCAGGGATTAATCTGGGCCGTGGTGGGGTCCAGGTCCTGGTCTTGGATCGAGGTGCTGCTGTGCTATAAATATGACACAATCCCAAACCAAAGGACAGTGTAGCCCAAGGGGATGTGGGAGGTTTCCCTGGGGAAAAGTAGTGAGGAGGTTTTGATCTGAGATACGCACAGTGGAGGGTGGAGGTGATTTTCCTTTGCAGCTTCGGTTTCTTTCTTTTCCCATCAATAACTTGGCTTTTAGGATAATTAAAAAAAAAGAAAAAAAGAAAAAAAGAAAAGAAAACACAACAAAATACCTGCGTGATTTAGATTCCTAAATCGTGTTTTAGACGATTGGCTTTCAGTAAGACGCAGGAATTGGGATTCAGGCAGGGCAGCAGGCATGAGTGCCAAACCTGAATTATGTCACTTGGAGGCAGAAACGATGCAGGCGAGCTCATGGCCCCATCAGCTGGCTCCAGGATTTCACAATAGTGGTGGGTTTGGACCATTCCTCCCAAAATACTGTGGTTTCTCACAGCAAGGCTTACTTGAGTAGGTTCCTCCCTTCCCACCAACATGTCCCCACCCCCATGTTCTCCAAGGCGGGGAATGGTGGCTCAAAGGCAGTGCAAGCTGTGGGACATCCTCATGGCTCATGCTGTGGTTCACGGTCCCTCACTTGTTACCAACATGACTGTGAATCTCCCCAAGAACAAGTTTGGGGCCTGATGCAGAGAGTTTCAAGCCAAAGCAGTTCTTCTGGTTGAGGTTAGTGCCCACAACTAGAAGTGCTGGCAGAACTGAGGGAGCAGTGTGCCACGGTGAGAGGATGGGCTTTGGAGGGTGGGTGTATTTTAAACCAGACGCTGCCAAACCAGGGTTGTCCCTCACCCTGCAAGTCCTTAGCGCCATCCCAAGGGAGCTGGGTCAAGGGAGGTCCTTAGGAGAGCTCAAGGCTGGGATGTGAAGGAGGATGGGGGAGCTAGGGAGAACGTGGGCAGCAGCACTGCAGTGAATGTGAGGGGTATATCTGTCATAGGGTGTTAAAACAGCCAGGGGAGGTTTTTTTAAAGTTAAAACAGCCATGGAGGTCCTCCACCTCTCTGGAGCAGCTCCCTAGAGCCCACGCCTACAGGTACTAAGATTTAAGGGAAGGACATCCAGGTGGAGCCACCCTTGAAAGCTGCTGCCTTTGCTCAGTGTCTTCTCCTTCGCTTTGTGGGACTGTAGTTGTGTGTACTTGTAAGGGTCAGGCTGGCTCAGGTGATGCAGCGTGAAAAGGAGGCAGGTGACGTCGTTTTCCATAAAGGAACGATGGCTCTTGTGGTGACCAGACTGCACTGGGACTTGAAACCAAGAGGGACCACTTCTGCCTCTGGCTGGTGTAACCTGGGGCTCGTCCTCTCACCGCTCTGAGCATCCCACCCCCCGGTTTGTCAGCGAGGTGTGTGAAGACCTTCCTGCTTCGGAGCTGAGTTCTGCCGATCTCAGGGCTGTCGGGATCCAGAGAGTATATTTTTTCTTAGTGGGTCTGCAATCAGACGCATCAAAACAACTCACGGTGGCAGAGGCAATGTGGGGAGGGCTGCGTCTGAATGCGTGGAGATGCTGTGGTGGCCTCTGCATCACTCTTGGCTGGGTGGAGACCGAAGAAGTCCTGGGCTGAGTAATGGTGAGGCTTTCCAAGAGTGCATCCCTGGAGAGTGCCAGCGGGAGGAACGGGAACGGCGGGTCCAAGGTCACTGCACTTGTTCCAGCCTCCTTCCCATCCTTCTCCCTCTCCCTCTGCTCCCGGGGAGGTGCAGGGTGTTGCGTCTCTCCACCATCTCATTGCTTTAACAGAGACTTCTTTGGTGCCTTTGTATTTTGGATACCGTGAAGATAAAACCACAAAGGGACCTGTTGAGGCTGCTAAACCTGCAAATTGACCTTTAGATCTTGTTTGCCACCGTCCCCTGCTCTTTCTGGTGCCAAAACAAATGGCAGAAGCTGAGTCATGGGGTTGGTGGGGAGTGTATTTTTTTGATGCCTTCCCTTTACGAGCAAGTCCTGTTTGCTGTGGGTGGAGCGTCCAGCGCCCTTTGCATGGGGTGGGGGGCTGATAACCGATACGAATTGTGTATACATTGAGATACTCTGGGTGGATTAGAATTAGGGATGCCTGACTGGGGCAATACAAACCCCCCAACAAAGGATACTGCCAACCAAGCCTACCCGTCAGTGTGTGTGAAGCCGAGCCACCGAGGAAATGATAATCCCTCTGGAAACACACACCCCTGGGCGTCTAAACTCACCTCATTTCCTTTCCCCGCGTCACCCCGGTGCAAATTTTTTTAATTTGCCCTTTTTGCAAAATGGCATCCCAACGCAGGCACCTTTGTGTCGCCCGTGCCACTGTTGCCCGCGGTGCTTGGACGCCTCTTGCTCTCTTTTGCGAGTGACGTTTGAGACACAGGATCCCTTTGGTTCCCCATTGCCCGGGAGGGGGGAAGCGCTGCCACGCTAATTGATTACCGTGCTGATTTTGCGAGTCTGAGTGAAAGCGTTGCTCCCGAAACAGCCAGGCTCTGCGATGCAATTAGACTGCTCTGCTCCTTGCAAAATCTTGTTAGCGAAAAACGGTCCTGGCGTGCAGCAGATGTTGTAGCTCGCATGGTTATTTTTCCCCCCCCTTAGCTTTTTCCCCTCCCTGCAGCTGGCTTGACGTGATCCAGATCCCGGGTGACATCTACGGCTCAGAAATCTGCACCGGGAAACACTTATGAGAAGACAGTCACCGAATTAAAAAGCCAATTAGAGGGCGATTTGCTCATTACTACCCTGTGTGGAATGGGACTCGCTGGAGAAGACAAGGCTGATATTTTCTGGTTTAAATGCATTTGGGAAGAAAATGTGTGTTTTGGAGGAAAGAACACCGAAGGGGAGAGCGGAGGAAAAGCTCACACGCTTTTTGGTGGGAAGCAAAATTACACCACCAAGCGCAAGATAATTGCACTAATTGGGTCTTTTATTTCCTTAATGGGCTTCAATAACCCAATGCCAGAGGGAGCAAACTGGCACAGATCCATTCTTGGGCTCCCATAAGCCAGACCTCTGCAATCAGCCTCTCATCGAGAGGGACCTCAAAGTCCTCTCCCAGCCCTGGCTCTGATTTCCACCTCTCTCCCACATCCCCTACAGGAGGAAGGATGTGGGAAGGAGTATATGAATCACCAGAACTTTGAATCACTAGTTTGGCCCTCCCTGCGTTATCAGGCTGTATCTTTTCATAGGACCATCAACACCGGCATTCTCTAAGTTGTATTTTCTTGCCTGGAGCTCAGTGGCCATTTCAGCAACCACTTTTAGGGAGGGTAAATCATCTCTGATGGTGCTTAGGATCCTTGGGATCATAGAATAGAATCATAGATTTGGGTTGGAAGGGACCTTAAAGATCATCTAGTTCCAACCCCCCTGCCATGGGCAGGGACACCCCCCACTAGATCAGGTTGCTCAGAGCCCCGTCCAACCTGGCCTTAAAAACTTCCAGGGATGGGGCTTCCACCACCTCTCTGGGCAACATGTTCCAGTGTCTCACCACCCTCATGGTGAAGAACTTCTTCCTAACATCCAGTCTGAATCGACCCATCTCTAGTTTTAATCCATTCCCCCTAGTCCTGCCATTACCTGACATCCTAAAAAGTCCCTCACCAGCTTTCTTGTAGGCCCCCTTAAGGTACTGGTAGGCCACTATAAGGTCTCCTCAGAGCCTTCTTTTCTCCAGACTGAACCACCCCAACTCTCTCAGTCTGTCCTCATAGGAGAGGTGCTCCAGCCCTATGATCACCCTCATGGCCCTTCTCTGGACACATTCCAGCATGTCCATATCTTTCTTGTAGTAGGAGCTCCAGAACTGGACGCAGTACTTCAGGTGGGGTCTCACGAGAGTGGAGTAGGGATCCTCCAAGACAGGTTCTTCTTGGGGATGAAGAGGCATGGGTGGCTCTCTTGGCCAAGGTAGGGTTAAGAGCAATACATCGAAGCTTCCCTGCAGCCATAGCTTTTGGTTTTCCCTCCCATTCCTTGCTGTTCACCATCTGTGTCCAGACTAGGAGCAGCCGTGACCTGGCTGCGGTGAGATGAAGAACAGGACGGACTCGCTGTTTGCTGAAGCCTTGGATGCCATGGGGTGGTTTGAGCTGGTTCTGTGGTGGCTGATGCCTGAACCCAGAAGGTCCTGCGTGGGGGTGTGCGTGTTTGTGTGCTGCCCTCTCCTCTCGGGGTCGTGGCACTGGGAGGGTGACGTGGTGTTTGCTTTTGGGAGAAGCACCCGCCTGGGTAAATGTTACTGCTCACCTGGTTTCTATCTGCTGCACGGCACGGGGGGGAGGAAACCAAGGTGATGACCTTCTGTGATGAGAACATCCCTGCTTGTCTCCTCCCCTTGCACATACAAACCCCAGGCCCTGTAATTCAGCCTGGCTGCAGAGCAAGTTTTTATCTCTTTCTGATGTGTCTGCATGAAAAGAGAAACTAAGTCCAGTGCTTTTCTTGGCTTTTTGTGACCTAATTCCCACCGGTCTCTAGTTCATCACCCACCTCTGCATGTGAGCATGGTGTTTCATGGCTCTGAATGTACTTTGCACCCTGAAGGAGCTGCATTGTACGCCGGGGCCCCACTGTGCTCCATGAAATCCTGGGGGCAACTGCAGCCTTGCCGAAGCCTTGGTCCCTTGCTCCCACCTCAGTACAGGCAGAGCACCCAGGGAGTGTCATCCCTGCAGACTGAAGGACACACATTTTGGCCAGGGCCAAAATGTGTGAGTGGGAGCTCAGCAGCTTCAACAGGGACCGAAGAATCCAAGTGATTTAATATTGGGAAGCTCCGGTCGAGGGGAACTGGGAAACCTTCTCAGAAGGTTTTGCTGGGGAGACTGACCCACGGATGAGTCTTACCCTGGTGGGATGAGCTCCACAGCATTAGAGCAAGGAGGCAATGCTGCCTTCCCCTGTGTGAGTCCATGAAGATCATTAAGGGACTGGAGCATCTTACACGAGGAGACGCCAAGAGAGCTGTGACTCTTCAGTATGGAGAAGAGAAGGTTCAGGGGGATAAATACCTGATGGCAGGGAATTAATAAGACAGAGACAGACTTCTCAGTGGTGCCCAGTGACAGGACAAGAGACAGTGAGCTCAAACTGAAAAACAGGAAATTCCATTTAAACATGAGAAAATACTTTTTTTTTACTGTGAGGGTTGTCCAAACACTGGCACAGGTTGCCCAGAGATGTTGTGGAGTCTCCATCCCTGGAGGTATTCAAAACCTGACTGGACATGGTCCTGGGGAATCTACGCTAGCTGACTCTGCTTTGAATAGGTGGGATGGACTGGATGATCTCCAGAAGTTCCTTTTAACTGCATTCATTTGGTGATTCTGTGCTTAGGATCACTGGGTGTCCACTGGGACCGAGCTCAGTCCTAGGGCTTGAGGGTGCTGCATGGTCCTTCTGCAGGGAACCATGACTATCCCTCTCTGCCCTTTAAGGTGGAGTCCTGGGAAGACTCACTGAGCATTTTGCGATTTGCACAAGTTTTGTGCAGAGCTCACGTGGTGTTTCCTTCCAGCCAGGCCTGTGTATTGTGCTGAGATGATTGTCATGCAAAACATCACTCCTTCTCCAAGGCCTGATGCACCTCCTGGCACCAGGCATGCAAGATCCTGGGTCAAGGGAGAGGCTGTCAACCCCTGCCGCAGCAGAGGACTGTGGCATTTAGCAGCCTTTGTGTTCCTAGAAAACTTCTAATTCAGCTGCCTGCTGCCATGGGGTTTAGCACATTATGAGGGAAGGAGGTTAAAAAGTCCATGGGCTGCTAAGTTGTAGAGCAAGCGTGTGTTTTCAGCCACCACCACGCTGGACCAAAAGCACCTTGAAACGCCACATCTAAGTGTGCACCTGAATGGGAAACGCCTCCTGCAGCATCTGAAGAGCTGCCTGAATGAATCCTTCAGTGACGATATGCCCTTAGGGACCCGTCTGCCGTAGTGGGAAGAGAAGCTGAGTCAAGCGAGAAGTATTTTTTGCAGAGGCAACTTCCCTGGCATGAGCGTTTCCAGCCGTGGCACCTTTGTTGCTGCCACGGGTCCAAGCGAGTAGAGTCTAATGAGCTGCACCCCTCGTCTGTGCCAGGACAGGCTGCTCTTTTGATGAGTACGTAGGGCTTCCCTCTATTAAAATGAGCAACCACGGGGTTTTAATTTGCAAACTCTTTCCTGGTGGTGGGGCAATCACAGCTAACTGGCGGCTCTGCTCTGCTCTTAGGAAAGGTCTCTGAGCCCTCTAGGGCTCTTAGGAAAGGTCTCTGAGGTCCCTCTACCCTGTGCTAGGTCTCTGAGGTCCCTCTACCCTGTGCTAATTTCTGCCAAGCAGGATATGTTTTTCGTGCTTTCATGTTCTCCCCTGTCTACATAATACCAAGCGACTCCTTTTTTTGTACGCTGCGGATTCACCCAAGGGTAGAAAGGGCAGCTGTGGCCCTCAAATGGGGCAAACACGGTGCCTCTGCCCCCCAAAGCTGATCTTGCAGACATCCCCATCACCAACAGACAGGATGGACGCATTCCCTGCTGCTGGGTGCTTCCTCGGGGGTATAAAAGAGGAGTTCAACTCCACCGCTCCTCTTCCATCCCTCTCGGCGCTCAGCGATGCTGAGAAGTGCAGGTGGCTCTTGCCTTTGGTGGCTGTCAGCTTGCCTCCCTCTAGCGCTTATCCCAACTTCCTGCAACGCCAGCAGCTGTCAGGGGAATAGTCCTCTCCCTTGGGTGTGATCCCTGCCCAGTTCGTGTCTGGATGGAGCTCAGGTGATTTTTTTAGGTGTACGGTGCTGGCTGGGTTAGGTGGGAATAGGAGGTGCTTACAAAGCAGTGATTCCTTTTCCTCGCTGTGATGGGCAGAGGCGATGCAAGTCCTGTTGTGCAAAAGTTTGGGGGGAACATGTTATTCTGGGTGCATCCAGCCTGAAAAAGTGGGAGGTGTGGGGGAAGAAAGAAAGTCTGCTTTTCCTTTCCCCCCTTCAAATTAAACATAATAACAACAGGGAAAAGATTCTTTCAGCTCTTCGCCTGTCCCGTCCACCCCCAGCCTCCAGCTGGACGTGACCTTCCAAAGTGTACTGATCAGGAGAAAAGATATATATATATATAAATAAAAGCAGTGTTTCACATGGAGCTTGCTCAACACCTTCTGTTATTTAAGTGCTTTCTTGGCCAGGCTCTAAGAGGGAGTGGGAAGAAGGCAGGGCAGCCTGGCAGGAGCCCGGCAGAGGAAAGGCGATGTGGTTGGAGGGATGAGCTCACCTCCTAGCTGCCTCCTACCCAAGTTTCTCCATTCATGGTGCCCGTGCACAATCCACCATGCTGGTTTTGGTGTCAGAACGAGCATTTAAATCCTCCTGGCCCAGCTGCAAAACTTTTGGCTCACTGAAAATTCCCCATCTGGAAGGACAGACCTCCTGGGTGAGGACACTCGGCTTCCTGAAACCATGGCTGAGCCCTCAATCCGTGTTGAGCTTTCCCGGATGAACTCTTTGATTTAGGCTCTGTGATTCCTCATCTAGATGCCTGGCTCTGCCCTGCTCCTGCAGGGTTTTATTTTTGGATGGATCCACAAATTCCAGTATGGGAGGCAATGGGTTCGGGTGCTGCTGTCATGTTCTCCAGAGCAAAATAAGAGAGGGAGAAGCTTGTAAAGGAGTAGAGAAAGCTGAAGGGCTTATGAGAAATGGCAAAGAGTGGACTTAGAAGAGGGGATGGGTCACTAGGGCTGTAACGGTGTGAAAATGTACCATTATCACCAGGGATAAATACAGCGAAGAGGTGCTGATGCTGGAGCAGAATAGGGAGTAGGTCTGGCATCACTTCAGCAGTGATGCTGCCCATGTCTTGGTGAGACAGAGGGCAGGACAAGGTCCTCCTGCCCCCGGCATGACCAACGAGGCCAACAGAAAGCTGCAGGCGGGATTTAAATGGAGCCTGAGGAAGAGAGAGAGAGATTTTCCTTTGCCAAGAAGGAAATCCTTTGCTCCTGATTTCCCTGTCTCGTCACTTACCTAGCGTGTCTCTTTTTCTCCTGTCCCACAGGAAATCTGCGATGATCCACACCTCTTTGTGGATGGGATCAGCTCCCATGACTTACACCAGGGCCAGGTCGGGAACTGCTGGTTCGTGGCTGCCTGCTCCTCCCTGGCGTCCCGGGAGTCTCTGTGGCAGAAGGTAAGCAGTTCCCCATGCCAGGGAAAAGTCTGTCTTCAACACCTTGGCTTTGCGTTGTGTTTGTCCGGCTCAAAAATTGGTTCTTCAGGGATGCCTCAGGTCCTGAAAAACTGTTCATGTGCAAAAACCTCCTTTAAAGGACTGTCTTTCAAGGAGAAGCAAGTCATCATGACTGCAATCGCATCACACTCAACCCAAACCCCTGGCTGTTTTCTCCTTAACCAAGTGAATGAAGTCCCATCCTCTCCTCCAGATCCCAAAACTGACCCTCCCCATTCCAAAATAACTTAAAAAAAACAACAAGAAGAACAAAATCCAGGATGTTCAGCTGCAGCGTTTGGCCCTGTTTCCCTAGTTCCCATGGTGTTACCTCTCTTTGGCTGCGCAGTGTGCATCCACCTTGGCAATGAGACACCTTGCGGTGGGACAGGTAGGGTGATTTGAGGGTATTCGTATCCCTCCTAAGCCACTTCTTCCCCAAAGCATCCATCCCTGGCATGTCCTGTGGCTGGACTGCACCATGTAGCAGTGCTCCTTCGAGTGTGGGGTCCAAAGGGACTGTGTTGTAGGCCAGAAGGACATGACAGGGCTTCACCAGAGCAAGGGGTGGCAGATGAAGGGAGCAACCACAGAGGTACAGGGGAGAAGGAGGTCCTCAGTGCCACATTCTTGGACAGTCTCTGCCATGTCCTCAGCTGCAGAAGAGGTGAAGCCTGTGAAAGCCAAGACAAACATGGGCTTCAGTCCCTGGTGTGTCTCATCGTAGGACAAGAGACCAGCAAGTTGCAAGCACCTTTTCCTAGATTTTACTGCAAAAGGCAGCCACTGAAGTCCTGCAGTATGTGCAGGGAGCATCACCTGCTTCACCCCCAGCCTCCCACTGCAACAGACCCAAAAGAGGTCCCTCCACCCTCCGCCTTTGCATCTGCTCAGTGTGATGTGGTACTTCCAGTCTCTGCTGCGTGTGTTTTTTGTGATCTTGAACACTAAGCTCAGGAATTTGTGGTTGCTGCAGCATCCCCCTTTTCTGTTAAAATCAAGGTTTTTCTTTATATGGGAATGAGATAGCTGATTTTGGCTTCCGGATAAGCAGTAGGGTTTCCTCCCGTTGTGGTGGGACTGTTGTGGCTCTCGTTACAGGTGCGGTGCAAGGGGTTGTTTAGCTTCTTCCTCTGCATCGACGTCTCCCAGGGGAGAGCGGGCGAGTTGTCTTCCCTCCTCACCATTCACTTCCAGCCCTGCCCTGGGAAATGCCAACCGAACAGAAGCCAGGTCCCTTTGGACGCCTCGTTATTTCAGTTTGCCAATGGCGTTGCTTTTCCTCCCTTGGCAATTCGGCTGTGGGTGTTTGTGACTTCTCATTTTCCATGCCCTGAACTCTCAGAGGCTCTTCTTTACCTGCCGCCTCTTTCTTTCAGAAAGGTTTGGTTTCTGGCAAAAGCAAAAGCTGCAGCCCTCTCCCCTCCCAGTTGTTTGCTGTGGTGTTTGCTACAGGGCTTTTGCTCAGCCAGGCTTCAGCACACCCCTGCTTTTGGAGACCTCTGAGTTAGATGGGACCTTTGCTCATACTTTGCAAGGTGTTGTGAGGGCTTTTGACGAATTGCAAGGAGAAAGCGTGGCTATAAACTGCAGCAGCAACTTTTAAAGCAAAATGAGAGATGTGAAGTGCACGGATTAGCCCCTTGGTCCAAAGAGACACCAGCTCTGATGGATGTGCTGGGACTAGAGGGTGGTTCTTGTCGAACATCTCATATCCCTTCATTGGTCCAGAAGTAATGGACCTCTTGGTCTTTGGTACCGTCATACGTGCAATTGTGATAACATTGCTGGAGGTAGTTGTTGTTCCATGGCCCTCAAGCATCTCCACACATGGGACCCAATGCCTGCAGGGCAAACCTCTACTCCTGACTGGTCAATATTCTGATGTAAACAACAGTTCAGAGGACAGACACATCAGCAAAACACTAGATTTTTAAACCTAGTTTTAGTGTCATTAGACACCAAAACGCCTCTGATTCAGGGTCCAGGAGGAGCCGAAAGATGCTGGTGCGGGTTTTAGTATCACTGAAATATCAGTACGGGGATCTTGGCCCAGGTCTCCCATTGCTCCTACAAAAGGTAATCCTGGTTTACACCAGGATGCAACTTAGGCTCTGCATGTCCCTTGCTGCACTGTACACAGTGAAAATGTCCCTCTCAAGTGTGGGGAGAGGGAATACCTTCAAGGGAACAGGATGGGCCAGCCATATCCCTGTGTATCCCAAGAGATGACTTTATTCACACAGTTCCTTGCACCTCACCCCAGGGCTCCCTCTATGTCCCTTCTTCCTGTTAAGCCTGTGGTGTTTGAGTCACTGAGTGGGAATGGGGAACTGGAAGTTAATTTAGAGCTTGTTTCTCTTTTCCTGATTCTTGGCTGTCCCTACATGGCTTTGGGTGTGTTCTAGATCTGTAACACCCTTTCTGTGACCCTTCAGAGGTGTCTAACTCTTATGAAAAGAAATTAAGGCCTTGAAATGGGGGAGTTTAAATAATTTCCATCAGAGCTTTGTCCTAAAGGGTTGTCTGGATCTTTTGCTCTTACGGGTTGAATTGATATTGCTCAACAAACGAGGGACAGGGGCCAGATTCTGAAGCCAAGTGGTTCAGACAACCCTGCATCTCCACCACCTAACCTGGTCTCCTGCCCCCTCAGTTGCTTCCAGAGCACAGGCCAGTCTTGGATGGGACACCTCTGAGGGCACCCATCCCCCAAAGTCCATTTTGCATAGGTCTTCTACAACCTGGGGTTAGTTATTGCTCTCTGAGGAGGACCTGAAGGCTGATCTTGTGCCTCATTGTCGGGGATGGAAATACTCAGCATGGTTACGATTTAGCAGCGAGTCAAAATCAAAATTTATTAAATGATTTGAGGTATATCAAGAGGTTGAATTTCAGCAGCACTTAATCATTAACCAATTTAAAGATTTACGAAGTGATTTAACACAACAATTGAACGGAGACTTAATTACAGATTTGAAGATAGCAAGATTCACCCTAACTTACTATAAGGTATCCCAAATTAATACATATGAGTGAAAGCACAGTGGTTCCAGGTTGGGCACGGTGGTTTTGCTGGTGCTCACGTGGGCTCAGAGCGTTCCTACAGTTGTTTGGGTTGCTTGCATCTTGGACCTGCTTCTCCACCTGTCCCAAAGAGACAAGCATTAAGGCACAGACTGTGCCTGAGTTCCCCTTTCCCAGGTGCAATAAGGCGAAGCCTACACATGGGCACCCTCTCCAACATCGGGCCAGTCTATTTGAGGGCAAGCAGACCCACACTGAGCTGCTGGTGGCCACCTGCTGCTGGAGGAGCAGTGATTCCTGACTCCTGCCAGCTGCACCATCCAGGAAAGGACACGGAGCCAGACTCTTCCTGGGGGTACACAGTCACAGGACAAAAGACAGCAGCACAAGCTGCAGCTTGTCTTCTGCCTGAGCATGGTCAGACACTGGAACAGGGTCCCAGAGAGGCTGTGGGATCTCCATCCATGGAGATACTCAAAGATGGCTGGGGGAGCTGGGGTTGTTTAGCCTGGAGAAAAGGAGTCTGAGGGGAGACCTTATTGATCTCTACAACTCCTTGAAAGGAGGGTGTAGCCAGGGGGGTCAGTCTCTTCTCCCAAGTAACAGGCAATAGAACAAGAGGAAACGGCCTCAAGTTGCAGCAGGGGAGGTTTAGATTGGATATTTGGAAAAATTTCTTTACTGCAAGGGTTATCAAGCATTGGAACAGGCTGCCCAGGGAAGTGGTGGAGTCACCATCCCTGGAGGTATTTAAAAGCCGGGCAGACGTGGTGCTGAGGGACATGGGTTAGTGGTGGTTTTGTCAGAGTTAGGTTAATGGTTGGACTCGATGATCTGAAAGGTCCCTTCCAACCTAGACGATTGTATGAGTCTATGATTCTATGAATTATCCCGTGAGCCTACGCTCAGAGAAAGCCACTGCCACCAGACCTGTCGGTTGGCATCCCTGGCTGCACGCCCTCGTTTCGGGATAACGAGCCGTGGTTGTCAGGGAGGTTGCCAGGGAGGCTGACATCAGACATCCCTTCCCTATAGATTTTCGTGCACAGCAGCACCATCAGTTCCTAATCTACAAACAAGGCGCGAGGGCACCCAGAGGAAGCCCCGTAGGGTGTTTTGCGTCACCGGCCCGGGTTGCCTAGCACCGCTGGGACCGTGGAGAGGGGGCACCAGCTCCGAGGGCTTGGAGGTTTTTTTCCCCCCCCCTGTGTCCTATTTGAGAGCCAGACGTTGCTGAGGACGTAGCAGAGGAGCAACCGAGGCGATGGCAGCTGCGGCAGGGGTGCTCGACCTGCCCTTCGTCCGCGATGACCAGCTCACCCGGTGCATGCGACTGCGGTTCCAGAGCCTGCAGCAAAAAAACGTGAGGCCCCAGGATGGTGAGAAGCTGCTGCGTCCCAATGAGCACATCTACCGAGTGGATTTCATCCGGCAGCACAACCTGCGCTTCCTCCGCTGGAACATCCAGCTGGAGAGACCTGGGAAGGTCACGGTGACCGGCACCTCCCAGCACTGGACTCCTGATCTCACCCACCTTATGAACCGGCAGCTGCTGGAGCCGGTTGGCATCTTCTGGAAGAAACCAGGGGACAAGGAGGTGCAGTGCAACGAGGCAGACGCCCAGGAATTTGGGGAGCGGATAGCGGAGTTAGCCCAGATCCGCAAGGTGATGTATTTCCTCCTCGCTTTCACTGATGGCCTTGAACCAGCTCAGCTGAAGGGCTCCATCATTTTTAAAGCCTGATCCCCTCTTGTTCAACCCTTCTTGCTCCAGCTGTGCTTTTGCCTTCATTTTTCTTCCTCTCAGTTCAGTTCTTGGTTCAGTTTTTACACGGTTCTTGTTTTTTTATGATGGATGGCACCGCGGAAAAGTGGAGAACTGCTCGGTGCTTCTGGAGCCCCTCAGCCCTGCGAAACATTCCCCATACCTTCCCTCCTCATACTCCAGCTGAATGATGGGGAGAAGAGAGTCATGATCTTGCTGCTGCATTTGCCTAGAGTATAAGACTGCATGCGTGTGAATTCAGCAGGGATTCACCAGGTCTGACTGGCTCAGGGTCTTGCCGGCATGGAAATATGAGGCTGCCCTAAGCCCTCCAACTGTGTCACCTGCATACCAAAAAGCCTGATGGAGAAATAAGAAATTGCCATGCTAGAAACAGGAGAGAGAACCCAGAGAGAGCCCTGGCTTCCAGTTTCCATCCTAGCCATCAAAAAAGGAGGGATCGTTTGCCGTGGAGTGCTTCTCCTTGCAAGGATGCTGAGTGCTTGCAGCCTGCTACGACTGTGGCCGCTTGGTGTCTCTGAAGACCAGTCCCATGGAGGATCACCCTGCCGTGAAGCCGGAGTACCTTTGGACATGCTGCATTCTGCAGATTGCAAACCCACTGGACAAACTGGTGCAGGGAGGCTGGACCACCCTTTTCCTGACGGCCACCACCGTTTCTTGCTGGGGGTCAGTGTGGGGACATGTACTCCAGCACGCTGCTCACCTAGGGATTGTTGGCCTTGAGATGGGTTGGAGCAGGCGTGCATGTGTGTGCAGAGCCAGGCAAGTGAGCCAGCAGCTCAGGGCGGGCTGTGGGTCTGAGCCAGCGTTGCTGCGTTCCCGGCAGCAAAAACAATTTGTGCATTGCTGTGGCCTTAAAGCACCCATGAATATATTTATTCTGAAGCATCTCTAGAGAGCCGGGAGGCTGCAGAGCACTTTGCAAGCCACAGAGCAGGAACCTGCTGCTGCCGTCCCCCAGAAGCAGTATCTCCTGCCCTCCACAGATGCTGAGGCAGGGAGCGGTGTCTGGGTGGCCATGGGAGCAGAGAGGGGAGACGGTACCTTTGCAAGTTTAGGAGCAGAAGGGTGTTTTGTGCCTGGCTTGTCCCATAACTGTGAATAAACCACTAATCTTGGTCATTCTCTGTTCCTTCACCAAAAATCTAAGCTTAGGTGAAGCTTCTTGAGACCCAGAGACAGAAATGTCCTTTGAAAGCCTGGTCTAGAGGGAGGTGTCCCTGCCCAGGGCAGGGGGGTTGGAACTAGATCTTTAAGGTCCCTTCCAACCCGAACCATTCTGTGTGTGATTCTGTGAAAGAGTCAAGTATTATTACAATTGGTCCTTTGCTAAGATTGCACTCAAATGTGGGTGAGTATTCCTCGAAGTACGGCCTGAGATTTTCCTGAGGTGTGTAAGGAGAGGGCAGTGATGGGAAAGCCAGGACAAGGTGACTTTGTACCCATGGCCTCCTGACTTGTGCAGACCGTCCCCAAAAGAGTCCAGCCTCTTCTTCAAAGCCTCCAGAGATGCAGACTCCATGCCCTCGCCATCCCAAAAACAGTGTATAAAATGATATGCATAAGCTATTCCAGGCAGAGAGGAGAAGGAAAGCAGGAAGATCAGCTGCTGGCTGGAGAAATGGTGGGAGCTTTGAATCTTGCCCGCAATCAAAGCTCAGCAACCACCGAATCATACAGCCATGCCATGGGCATTGTCGAAGAAGTTGATGTGTTTGTTTAGACCCTAAGAAATGCTGGACTTGATGAGGAGAGATAAAAGTGGATGCATCCCTGCTTGGCCATGGCTTGGACACACTGTGAGCCAAACCCACTTTTATGGTCCTGGCAGACTTTCCCATACGAGACCCCTCCTTGTACATCGCAGCGCAGAGCTCCTGACTACAAACCACGTTAGACCCAACAACAGGAGCCAATGCCAACATCCAAAGGGGTTTTGGCATGCCAGGTCTCACAATATGCCGTTGCTACGTTGCTGGTTGCTGGGGTAGAATTCTTGCTGCAGATACTTTGCTGGGTATTGATGTACCACAGTAAATAAAAGCCTAGTCAACAGGGTTCCCCTTAAGGACTGAGGCTGTGTGTGTCTTCTTCATGCTCTTATTGGAAGCTGCCCCAATCCTGCAAGCAATAAAACAGCACCCACCAATTTTCAAGTCACTGTTGGTATTTTTGAGCACCTTTTTAACTCCTGTAAAAAGTAAAATGAACATTTACCTTCTTTTCTCTTGGTGTGAAGAGCTTAATGGAGCATTTAGCAGTTTGTGTGGTTTGGGGAAGGGTTTGAAGCTGGACAGAGGAGGGGAAAGAACCCTCAGGTGGATCCTCAGGTGGATCCTCCTCTCCATCAGAGCTGGGGGTGGGAGGTGAGTGGGGCAGTGTGGTCTCTCTGCGGCAGGGAAGATGACCCTCTTTATACCAGTCACTGAAACTCTCCCTACACAATTCCCAGGGGAACTTCATCCTGGTTTGTACCATGGTTCAGCAGATTGGCACAGCTGGGTCCCTCCCTGCCCTTCCTGAGCTGGCAAGTTCTCAGCAGAAGAGCCCCTGCTTGGAGGATCGGCGTCTACCAGTTCCTCCCCCTGATTGGGAACATTTCTCCAGAGTCACGGGTGCCTTTCCTAAGCCATTCCTAAGGAAAATAAGAAAAGTCCTAAACCAGCTCCGGGAAATGTTACAAATTAAATCTGGAACTTGTTTGTTTCTGGGCTCCCAATTCACCTGTCTGAGCCCTTTCACTGTAAATTTGTCCCACTAAAGGGTCTTACAGCTCCAGATTTTGGGACCCCCTAAGTAAAAAGCAGCACAGGTGGGTGAATGAGGACAGCTGGTCTCCCCTGCCTTGGCATCACACAACCAAGTTGTGTCCAGGATGCAGTGGGACCTTGTGATGGGTGGTCCATGGCATGCTCTCCAGCATCCACTGAGGAGGAGGGATGGAGATGTCTGGGGAGGTTTCCTGGGAGTGGGTGGGAGCTGTGGACCTCGGTCACACGAAGATCTCCTGGAGGGATCTGGGCTCCAGCTACTGCTGGGATTTGTAGATGTGCCCTAGGTTAATCCTTTAGGTAATACACAGCATCAGGTCACAGGCAGGGGTTGTGCTGTATGCCTTGAAGTGCCCGATAGGCACCACATCCAGAGCTGCCACCTCTCCCGGGCAGCCAGGAGAGTCACAGACACCTTGGCCAGGGAGTAAAGCAACTGGAGGGATCCTCAGCCTGGGTGGGATGCTGTGCTCTGGGGGGAGCTGGAGGAAGGAAACCTGATGTTTGAGCTCACACCTTGCTCTTTGGCACATTGAGGACAGATGGGGCTCTGGAGATCGGGCTCCTCTTACTTCCCCTTGGGTTGGTGTAGAAGCGTGACCAGTCCTTGCTCCTGGATCCTGCTCTGCATAAAGGGCTGACCACTTTTTCAGTGGCAGAGGGTGTTTTCAGCGCTGCCCCTAAATGAAGGGACAGAGGAGGATGGTGGGAACCGGTACCTCCTGCCACCACTGACAGCAATGGTGAGTCTCAGAACCAGCCAGCTGGAAGCTGTCGCTACCAGCTCTGGCTGACAAGCCGCCTCTAATCAATGCCATAGTCATTTCTAAGCCTGCATTAATAGCAAGTTGATTAGCAAAATGGTCCTCTATGACAATTCATTAGGATGAGCTCCAGTCAGGAGGGAATCGATGGGGACTGATGGAGGGCTGTCTGACCTTCCCAGGCGCTGTCCCAGAGGAAGTCTGGGGCATCATTGCTAGCACTCCTGGAAATCGCCAAACCCTCCAAAAGTGGCGCTTTTTCATGGCTCTGTCTGCTCTGCTTCTATTGATCCAGACAACTCAGGAGTGCCAGTGAGCTCTCAAGGCTGCTGGCATCATTAATATTTCAGTGTAGGAGCAATAAAAGCCCTGAGCTGGATCATTGCTGGTAGCTGAGGAGTTGGGGGGCTCTCCAGAGAGAGGGCTCTCTGCAGGATTATGGCTTCATGATGGCAGCCAAAAAAAGAAGCACAGAGCGCTCTGGCAGCTGGACAAGGGCTAAGGCACGGTGCAGAGGGTCTCACCATGGCCCAGGACTTCCTGAAGAGCCTCTCTCAATGCAATGTGGCTGTGTCCCATCCTATCCCACCCCAACACTGGCAGCTGTCTCTGCAGGACAGGGATTATTTGGTGTATCGGAACATAATTTTCCCCATGTGCCCGTTGGAGTTTTTTCCTCGCTTAGGTCATGACGCTTTGGGAGCAGGTAAGTAAAGAAGCAAAATGTGGACAGTTGGTCACATTACTGCAGCTGAATCGGTCAATACTTGTCAACTATCAACTACACTAACTATACGTGGCCTCACAGCCCATGAAGTAAAACCATGTTGCCTTCACCCTCAACAAAAGCTAAGCTGTGGTGGGACAGTTCCTTGCTGTCAGCCTCTATGTCCTGGTTCTAAATAAAATGCAGATCCTCCTAGTTGTAGCATCTGTGTATGGCTGTGCCCATTTCTGTCCCAACTGTGGGGTGTATTCTTCATTCAAAGCTAAGCTGGTGGTGCCCGCAGCCATGAAGGACTATGGACTTTTGCAGTTGCCCTTCGCCTGTGCCTTGTCCCACTGGCAGCGCAGACAGCAGTGGCACCAAACCTGCACTCCCTCAGCCCCTCAGCTGCTCTAGGGTTTCTTTCACCCCAGGTCCTCTTTTTCTTTTTTCAGCAAGTCACCTCCCCGTGCTTGCTTGGATGAGTATGGTAGCTCTTGATAGGGAAGAACAGGGACCTTGCGGGGATGGGGATCTTGCTTTTCCCACTTTTATTTAGCAGAGTAGATGTATCAGTGTCTGGTCCCTGTTTATTACCACCAGGTAGATGAATACAACACTTGCTTTTTGCCAGTCAATTCACACCAGAATCGAGTAAGAGGATCACAGAAGGTGCCCTCTCTTAGTGGTACCCTGGTGACACTAAAATGAACAAAATGTGGTCATAAAAATAACCATCCCTGGTCACACAAAGGACTCTTCTGCTCTAATAGTCTGTCTATAGCAGTAGATGGCAGCAAATGTCCAGGGTAGAATTATAAGAAAGAAGATGAGGACCTTTAACTCCATCTTCCCAGGAACGATGAAGTCTAAGCTATACCAGAATATGCTAATCTAGTCTGCATGGGAGGAACCAGGTCCAAAATCTGGCCCCAACAGACAGCAAGTCCATCCTTGTCATATTCTTCCTTGTCTTTGATGTTGTCTGCATTAGTTCCAGGATGGGAGTCAAACCCTGCAAAAAAGGGAACAACCTAGGTGCATGTCCCTCCTCTCTCACAGGTCATCCCAGACTGGAAGGAGCAGGAGTGGAATCCCGAGAAACCTGAAAGCTACGTGGGGATCTTCCACTTCCAGTTCTGGCGTTTTGGTCAGTGGCTGGACGTGGTGATAGATGACCGCCTGCCCACACTCCACAACCAGCTCATCTACTGCCACTCCAACTCCAGGAATGAGTTCTGGTGCGCCTTGGTGGAGAAGGCTTATGCCAAGTAGGTACCTGGGCAGTTGCAGAACAAACTGGGACCTGGGCACCCTGTTTTTCCTCTCTGTTCATTCATCAGTTGGTTTGCACCAGTGGAAACAACAGCTTTCCTGGGGAGGAGTAGGACATATCTCAAACAGACAGAAACTGTAAAAAAACATCTTTTCTAGCCTTAATTGACTCTCAAAGCAAAATATCCTCCAACTTCACATTTGTTTAAGTAACACCTATCCTAGGGATTTCAGGTTCCCTTTACTTTGTCCTATGACAGCAAGAGCGCTGTAAGCAACATGGGTCTTATTTTTCACCTTGGTTTTCTGTCCTCACCCACTGAAAGTTGTTTTACAAATCTCTGTTCTCCAGGCTGCCTCAAGAACTGTCCCAGACCCCTTAAAATGTCAGGTCAGTGTTGTTGTGCCATCCCTGTCACCCTCTTTCAGGTTGTCAGGTTGTTACGAGGCTCTGGATGGAGGTAACACAGCTGATGCCCTGGTAGACTTTACTGGTGGGATCTCTGAACCTATCGACCTGACTGAAGGGGACTACATCACTGATGAAGCCAAGCGAAACCTCCTCTTCGAGCGTGTGTTGAAGGTGCACAACCGGGGAGGCCTCATCAGCTGCTCCATCAAAGTAAGCAAAGTTACCTGTGTGGTCACGGTGTCATGGGAATAGGCATTTTAGGATGCAGTCATCTTACACTGTTGGATACTTCTAAATTAGATCAGATAAATTATGGCCAAGGGTTCCTGCTTCTTCCTGTGAATGGCAAAGGGAGTCAAGCCTGGATGCCAACACTCATTATTCCTTGTTGCTATGTCCAAGAGCCCAAATTCATTCCACCACCCTTTGAATGTTAGGAAAGGATTTACTTCAGAGAAAGGGATTTTGGTGTCTGCATGTGGACATATCTACAAACACTGCATGTCAGACCTCCCGTTATAACCAGTAGGATGAGTTTTATTGGTTGACAGCATAGGAGCTCAGAGACCTCATGCAGCAGATGAAGACCAGGAAGGAACTAGCACCTGAAATGGCATCTGATACATCTCTCAAAGCAACTGGCTCTGTCCCTGAGTATTAGTGCTCTCCTTTTCAGCTCAGAGCAACCTAGAGGGAAATCTGCGCTCTCTTTTCCCAGTCCTTGCAAAGGCAGTCACATCCCTCCGGTACGAGCACTGTTTATGTCCCTCTGCCCAGGCCACGTCAGCGGCTGACATGGAGGCCCGCCTGGCCTGCGGGCTGGTGAAGGGCCACGCATATGCGGTGACGGACGTGCGGAAGGTCCGCCTGGGCCACGGCCTGCTGTCCTTCTTCAAGTCGGAGAAGCTGGACATGATCCGCATGCGGAACCCATGGGGCGAGCGGGAGTGGAACGGCCCTTGGAGCGACACGTGAGTTAGGACAGGCAGCAGCAGCACCTTCTTTGTTGGTGGAAAAAACTGGGCTAGAGCAAGCCTTGAGGCATGAGACAATTTGGCTACATGCACACTCGCAGAATAACGCTGTACAGGCAGTTGTGGGATGCTGCTTCAACCCATGTCCTAAACCCCTTTCGCTGGGGTAGATGCATTCCTTGCCCTGGGGTCCCTGGAGAACAGCAGGAGAGTGCCAGAGCTTGGCAGACGTTCTCATTAAGGCTCTGATGGTGTTGTGGTGAAATCACCAGCATGTTCACACTAGTCAAGGATGGTTATAGCTCACCTTTCCACTCCCACTCTTGTTCCTGCAAAAATAGCTCCCAACAGAATAAACCACTGCCACCACTCACTGCTGTGGAGTCTGTGGATGGGATGAAGAACCAGATGTAACCAGAGCCTTTGGCTAGAGTCCATTGTGTTATCTTCACTGACAGGGTTGTGCTTGTACTGGCCAAACAAAATCTTGCCAAGCTGGATTCAGCTCCACTGGTAAAGAAGGAAGTTGAAGCTCCAAGTCATGCTGCACTCCCCCCATGTTCGGTGTGTGAGCTAACCAGAGCAGTGTGGGGACTGGTCGCATGGCTGGAGCTTTATAGAGGCCTTGTGCCCTTGAGAGATTCTGCTGAGGCCAGGTAGCCTCTTGAATTCTTGTGTGTCCCTTTGCCCTCACAGTAATGATAGCGTACTCTTCCCACAGCTCTGAGGAGTGGCAGAAAGTGAGTAAAAGTGAGAGAGAGAAGATGGGGATGACAGTGGAAGATGACGGAGAGTTCTGGTGAGTCCCTCCTGGGGTTGTCGCCACGGGCCATGCCCACAGGGTCCTCCCACCCCATGAAGCATGTGAGTCATTTCTGTGCAAACATCTATCCAGAGCAAACAGCCTTCCAAACCCTAGGATCTTTAGCGAAGCCTCCTCCTTGAGCCCATGGGTATTAGCTTTGGATGGCCATGACCCTAGGATTGCTCTGTATCACACTGGGTCCAAACCATTTCACCAGGGTACTGGGAACCTGTTATTGATGTCCTGAACTTAACAGCCTCACCAGGTGTGTTTCAATGCAACATGTACCCACGTGTGGAGGAAGGGCCACTACTCTGCTTCTCTCACTCCAAAACACAGAGCTCTGTTCTTTAAACTGAATAAGGATTTACTGTGTGCATGTAAAAGGGTATCTCCATCTCTTGTTATTCATCAGCCATTAGAGGCTACAAACATATTGTCTCTATCAGGTGATCAGGAAAACCCCCTGAAGGGAACGAAGCAACATAACACAGCTCTGTCCTTTCCTGACTTAGGATGACCTTTGAAGATTTCTGCAAATACTTCACGGACATCATCAAGTGCCGTCTCATCAACACGTCCTACCTGAGCATCCACAAGACCTGGGAGGAGGCAGTGCTACATGGGGCATGGACCAGAAATAGTGACCCCTTGAAGAACCGCTGTGGAGGCTGTATCAATCACAAGGACACCTTTTTGCAGAATCCCCAAGTGAGTCATGGAGCAGAGGACCTTCTGGAGCCTTCACATGTGCTTGCAAGTGTTTAAATCTCCTACAGGGACCTAGAAGGCCAAAATGGCTACCAGACCTCTGGTGGATTAAATGTGCTTATGACCACTCTCTCACTGAGACCCCTGGCATAGCATGACCAGCATCCAGGCCGACTTCGTTAACTTTATCCCTCTTATCTGGGAGACTGCATCCAAGTGCCTGGTGTAGAGTGTCTTGGCCCAAGCAAACAGCAAACTGTGCCACTGGGTAGCAGTGTTAGCTGGCGCTAGTCAAACAGGGCCAGGAACCATTTCCAACAATTTGGATGTCTGAATGATCAAATTCTAATTCCTTTGCCTAAACTGTGGCGTTGCTAAATTTACCAGTATAGGTGTAATCTATAGGGCCATTTCCTTGTAGCTTGGCCTTCAAAAAAGGCCCTGCTCTGAAGTTTGTCTCCTGCAACAAGCTCTTCTGTCCTGTCCCCCTCTGAACTGGGGTTCTCAGTAACATGAGACAAAGTTCTTGTGAGTCCTTCATCTAACAAGCAGGTGAAGGATTGTCTGGTCCATTGCAGGAGTTGTCATCAAGGATGTGGGAGAGTTGTTTTCTGCTCCTAGATCTGTATTAGCCTTCATCTTATGTCTCTGTGAACGTCAGTTCCTCCTTCCATGCCATGTGGAGGACTTGTGGCAGACCGCATGGGGTGAAACTCTCTGGTATGAGGCTGCATCTGGACTCCTTGGATTCTGCTGAATTTACCTGTCTTTTCTAAGATGAGCTAAAAAGTCTCTGGCTTGGCAAGATGATACCAAGTCCTAAGAGGAGTGGGTGTGGGCTCTGAATGGTGGTAATGAAGCCAGGTTGTCTCTGCAGTGAGGTGGGTGAGGAGAAGCAGAGGTCAACTCTACTGTTTGTCCACACCCACCCATTCCCAATGATCCTGTCTTAGAAGTCCTCCCTCACCTTCCTCCCTTTGCTTCTAGTACGTGTTTGATGTGAAGAAGGCAGAAGATGAAGTGCTGATCTCCATCCAGCAGAAACCAAAAAGGACCAGTCGCAAAGAGGGCAAAGGAGAGAACCTGGCCATAGGCTTTGATATCCATAAGGTAGACCATGGATCCTGCATGTTGGCCTGAATCCCCCTGTAAATTTGTTGGTGGTGGAGCAATACATCAGTCCTGCATGACCACTGGTGTTGTTCATTTAAACATTACTCTGGGAGTCCCTGGGGTGCCTTCAGCACAGCCTGACCCCGTCTAGAGATGGTGAAAAATTTCGGAGGTGAACAGTGACAGCATGGACAAGTTCCCCTTCCTAAAAGCAATGGTTATTCTGTCCTCTCCAAATGTTGAAATCCGTTTGACTGATCCTTATATGTTGCTTACCAGCTCCCCAGTGTCAAGCTGGGGTGCAAGAGAGAACAAATTCCTGAGCCAACAGAGTTGAGAGAGCCACGTCCACACTTGTTTTCCATCCATCCCAATTGGGACCATTTTGCTGGTTCTCTTAACTCCAGCTCTCCCAGCGCTGCAGGGTCAGTCCTTGCCGTCTGGCCTCCCAAGGTGGATACCAATACATTGTCAGTCAGTGCTGTCCTGCTGACTGTCCCACTGTGGTCTCTGCCCAGGTGGAGCTGAACAGGAACTACCGGATGCACACCCTGCAGCAGAAGGTGGCCAGCTCCATTTACATTAACTCCCGCAGCGTCTTCCTGAGGACGGACCTGAAGGAAGGCCGCTACGTCATCATCCCCACCACTTTTGACCCCGGTCATGTAGGCGAGTTCCTTCTCAGGATTTTCACAGATGTGCCTTCAGATTGCCGGTAAGGAGCAAGAGCAGTGACGGGGAGGAGCTGGCTATTTGGAGAGAGCCCTGTGCTTTAGACATGGTTTTCCTGATTGGAATTGGTCGTAGCCTTGCCTGGAGCTGGTGGTTGGCTTCCTTTCAAGGGTGGCCAAGAGACAGGGCATCTTGATAAGGTCCTACCACAGACATGCAGAGAAGCTCCCACTCTGTTTCTAGGCATGGCATGGAAGAGTGTCCCAAACCTAGGTTGAGGAGGTTGGACTGGGGAGTGGAGTCTGACAGTGGACAGTGCATAGTCCTTCCATCCTGCTGGAGCAATCTCTTTGGGCTGCCCATGGGGCAAGGCTGGGCACCTCTCAAAGGCCATATGTTTTTCCCTGCAGAGAGCTGACGCTGGATGAGCCACCACATACCTGCTGGAGTGGGATGTGTGGTTACCCGCAAGTGGTGTCCCAGATCCATGTCCTCGCTGCAGCTGGGCTCAAGAATCAGGACTCCCAAGGAGGTACTGACCTTTCCTTGCCTGTTGTCTAGTCCTGGAGGAGTTGGGAGGTGGTTGTTTCAGTGGGAAAAGGGGGAGGTGGTTTCACGAGGTGGGAGTTTGCTGGGATTTGTTGTCCTCAAATATTTTTTCAGGGAACGTGCCTGATTCAGATACCAGAGGAGAAGAAAGTCCATGGAGAATCAAACTCACTTCTTGCTATGGACACGATCTGGGAGCTGTTATATTTAGGCTGTTGTCTAATATCCTCAGGACATCCTCCCAAAACTTCCCCCAAGCCCTTAGCAGTGATCCTATAACAGTCCAGGCTTTCTTCCTGCGTATGAGCAGCTGTAAAAGTCAGGAATTGTATTTAAAGGCTTTTTAATAGGAAGGACAGAGAAGCAGTGGAACAGGCTGAAGTGTTGCAGTAGTATTCATCACCAGAGGCTGGATAAATGTCTATCAGTAGACGACAGGTCAAATTTAGCACATTTTGGGATGGTGTAGATTGAGGGCCTCTCCCTCTGTTTCCTATAAGTCTTGCTCCATGCTTGGCTCCTAGGAGCCCTCTGAGATGACTTCGGCCACCACCAGCACAGTTCAATGTTATGTCTCCCTCCTTGGTCCTCTAAAGGTTCATTTTCATGGTCCTACCGTGCTCTCATGCAATTTTAACATCCAACACTTTTCTTGCATGAAAGACAGCAGCAGCACCATGCCTCACCATGTCCAGCAGCCACACAGAAGCTCGTGGCAGGAACCCCATGTTCAGTCTTCCTGGGACATTTGGACCAAGAAACCCAAGGGTAGTGATGACTTGTACTGGAAGATTGTTGAAGTAGGGATGAAAGGCCTAGAGGGTGTGATGAAGAAGCAAATACCTTTCCTCCGTGGGAATGGAACAGATCCTAGCCTTTCTTCCCCATCTCCTGAGCCAAGGTCATGTGTTGAATGTAGCAAGGGTTAGCCAGTCACTTTGAAGTCAAATATAAAGTGTCGAAATTGAAAACTTAAAACTAAAAAAATCTAAATTAAAAATGTAATTAAAAACCTTTTTTTTTCCCACCCAAGCATTATTATCAGGGTTGCATATCACTAGAGCCCTGAAAGTGATGAGCAGGATCCCTCCTTAGGACAAAGACTAGCCCAATTTGCTTAGTTATCCCATGCCACAAAGCGAGCCCTCCTGCCTTGTCTGGAGTTTGGGAGGGAATTTTGCCCCAGGTATGTCGCTTTTTCATGGGTTTCTCAAAATAGCTGGGTGTATCTGTAGCAATGCAGGGAAATCTGTAACCAAAAGTCTCTGAACTGTTCACAGAAACAAGGAGATTTATTTTTTCTTCATACAAGTGTACATACAGATTCTGGAGACATCAAATTATTTTTTTTTTCAGCCAGAGGCTGCTGGGAATGGCTTTTTTCCAGCTGTTTTCCAGCTGTTCAGCTCCCACCACCAACAGCCTGCATGTTCGGTGCTTTCCAGTGCAATGGCATCTCTCTCATCTCCTAGCCCAGGCCTTTCATACTACTTTGGAAATAGTGATTTACAGATGGGAATTTGGCTCCAGCTGATGGAATATGAGGATTTAATGGGACATCCCAAAAACCAAGGCTAGTTTGGAAAAACAGCTGTGAAATCCAGCAGCTGTGTCCCACCAGGGGAGCCAGATCCTTGCAGACAGAAAGCTAGCGAGGAGGTGGTCTGGCAATCAAAGACGTGCTTCTTAAATCACAGTCCCTCAGAAGGGGGTGGTTTCTTTGTCTTCATTTCCACAATTCCCTTGGACAAGAAAACTCATCCACCTGGTCTGTGTTTCCACCATAGCCACTAAAGCTCATGGTGAGAAAATGCATTCTGGCCATTAAATTTCCATAGCAATAGCTCATTCTCTACTGAAATTCCCCAAACAAACACTTTTTTCATAAGGGGAAAATGTTCACTAATCCCTCTCCTGGAAGCTCAGCTACCATCCAGCTGTAGGCTGATAGTCTCTGAACCTGGTAACTTTACTCTCCATCTTTGTGGCCTGCTTGTTCCCCATGGCTGTCTTGTTCCAGCTGGGTTATTGTGATAACCTGCCTTTCCCACTGACCTGTTACACATCCCTTCATGAACCTCTCTTCAGGCTTCCCACTTACCCGTTTTGTCTGCTTTCATCTCCTCCACTTCCCGTTCATTTCCCCTGGTTGCCCCCCGTTATCCAGTCTTTCTCTTCCCCAATCTCTCGCATTACCACCTATGATCCTTTTTGACATTTTGATCTTCTCCCTGAATTCTTGCGCACAGCAAATACTCTAAGAACCGTCTTCACCTCTTTAAAAACCTTTTATATTTCCATCCTAAGGCTCCCCATTTTGGGATCTCATAAAATAGTATATCCTGACACTTAATTTTGGCTCAGCACTGTGCCATCTCTCGTCACCTTGACCACCCAGCATTTTTTTTATCCCAACGTTAGTTGTTATACTGACACCCCCTGCAGCATTTGAGTCTCACTAAGTCTAGGAGGAAGATGTGCCAATGATTCATGCACAGTCCCTGCTGAGGTAGATATTTATCACCTTAAAGTCAAACCAAAGTTAGCCTGGCTTGGGAGTATATAAGCTGCAGTGGAAGCAAGTGGGTTTTTGCAGCTTGAAGGCCCTTGCCTTCTTGGTGTTCCCTGGTGTGAAACATCCTCCGTGAGCCTCTTTCTCTTCTCCATGGCTTTATTTCTGCCTGCCTTCAGCAGAGCAAATCCTGAAAGGAGAGCTGAGCAGGGCAGTGTCTTCCATGAAAGATTCATCCCAAAGGTCAGGAGGATTTGAAGGAGTATTTATGTAGAAAATGGGGTCAAGGAAGAGGCGGCCATTTCATGGCAGTCCATCACCACCTGCTGCCCAAGGATGATGTCACCTAACAGAAGTAAGCCTGAGCCCAACAGCTGGGCTTCATGGACATCATCGTCATGGACATGAACTCTTTGGCAGATATACGTCTCCTCTGGTAGGGCACGGAGGAAAAGCACTGCATGGTGCCCATGGAAAAGGGCTCTGAGGACTTACAGGATCTATAACAAAGCAAAAATTCTCTCCCCAGGAGCTGACCCTTACGTGATCATAAAGTGCGAAGGGCAAAAAGTTCGCTCTCCAGTGAAGAAGAACACGGTGTCTCCAGAATTTGACGTGAAAGGGCTCTTCTACCGCAAGAAGCCAGGACAACCCATCATTGTTCAGGTACCCAGCGGGCAAGCAGTGAGCTGAGGGATGGAGACCCTCTTCCACTTGAACCCCCCCACCTGCCTTCTCCTCACACTGTCCACAGCGGGCCTGCTCCCCAAGGCTGAGCATCATCAATTCATGCAGTTCAACCACTCACTACCATGGCTGAGCTGTGGCAACTGGTAAATGCATGTCCTTCACCCCTCTCAGTTACAGAGTGACCCACACACACACCTCGACTACCTCCACGGCTCCAGCTCAGAGCCGGTCTCCAATAACCCCTTCTCCTCCCCAGTGCATGAAGGTTGGCTGAATCCCCCAAGGACCTACCCTCGTGTCTGTTTTGTTTCCCCAGATCTGGAACCACAACTTAATAAGCGATGAGTTCTTGGGCCAAGTGGCGCTCACGGGGGATCCCAGCGACCGGCAGTCGGTGCACACCCTGCACCTCCAGGACAAGGGGAACAGGAGGTCAAACGATCTCTCTGGAACCATCGCTGTGAGGTTGCTCAGCAGTAACATCCTCACCAACGTCTGAGTACTCAAGGACTCTTCTTCTGGTGCCACATATGTGTATATAAACATGCACACATACATACATATATATATACACACACAGAGCCTACCTACCATCTGCAAGGTGTATATGCACTATGCATGCATTCCACTCAAAGGAGCCAATCTTGTGTTTTCAATGTTAAAAAATGGTGCCTTTTTGGGGAACCGCAATGATCCTTCTGCTGGCGTCCTCCGCAGCCCCCATCGCCGCCCTGTGCCCTGTGGGATCGCTGTGGACGTGCTGTGTGTCCTGACAGCCAGAGCACGATGCCCTGATGCTGTTTGTTTACACAGGCTGGCACACAGGTGCCACCACGCACACGTGTGGCCACCGCGGTCCCACCAGCTGCTTCAATGCATCTTCGATGTGTCTGCTTGGTTTTAGAGTAGCGCGTGTGGAGTCGTCACCCGTGAAACTGCCATGTAATCGCTTCTCTGTGGAGGCACCTGAGCAAAGGAGAAGTGGAAAAATAGATTGGGGCCTTTTGGATGTTTTCTGGGTATGGGTTTGCATACTGCAACTGGAAGGACAATGCGCCAAGGCAATCCCACATCCACAGGGGCAACAAGACTAAAGGCTCCATCATTTTAGGGACAAGCTGTCTCCTCCTGAGTCTTGTTCAACCCCGCGCAGCTCTGAAGGATGCAAAGATGCCAACAGCCATGGTGGGACAACTGTTCTCTGGGGTCAGGTTTTTGAATCGGTCTGGACTCAGCTCCTGCACGTGCCTCTCGAACTGCCGCGGTGCCTGCTGTCTCCATGTCTTCATGCCATCCCCATCCCAAGAGGTCACCCCAGTACCTGGGTTGGATTGTCTGCTGGGGCCGTTCAGTGTTAAGATAAGAGGAGATGAGTTCCTCTGAAGGCCAAAGCATCAGGTCCAAGGGATGGGGAGCTTTGCTAAACGGGCTCCATCTTTACTGCTGCATACAGTGCATCATTTCTCAGTGCCTCGCTTTCCCAAATTCTTTTTAAAAATGGTGGGATTTTAGCTTGTACTGGAGGAGAGAAGAGGAGCGCTGCTCCCAGTGCAGCCTGAAAGTGCTGGGAATATTTAATTAATGCCAGTGTCCATCTCTCACCCTTAATTTCCAGTCTCTGGGCCTGGAGGATGAGTTGCACAGTGCTAGAGCCAGTCTCACAAGCACAACCCAAACCCATCCTTGGGGCCACGTCTAGGGCCATGCTCTGCTCGCGTTTGCCATGAAGACTGGGTTTATCTTCCTTATTCCACTGGGTGGCAGAATCCGGCTTCTTATAAACCATCCCCGATAAGCCAAACAACAAACCCTTGTCTGGCTCTTCAGCAGCTGATCAGGGCAGGTTTCGAAGCATTTTTTTTCTCCTGTTGTTTAGGTTGTTTTGTTTTGTTTTGTTTTTTTTTTTATTCATGTGCCTTTAAAAATGGTGCAAGGTAAGGGTTTTTTTTTCTGACAGATTTTCCAACAAATATATCTTTTGCAGTCACCTGCATGCAAGTGGAAATGAATACATATGATGTAAACTTGTCATCTTGGTAAGTTGTGGCCTGAGCACAGTTCTCTACCTGCAAGGGCAAGTGAACACGAAAGCCTTCTTTTGCCATGGCAAGTACGGTTTCTGTTTGTCCTACGAAATGCCCATGTTTGTGCTGCAAGTCTGCGTTTATTTTTTTTAAAGTCCCTAAAGATCTGCTAAATCTGTAATCTGGTAAGATGTTCCCTGAAGTCACATTAGCTGCCAGCTCAATTCTTGGTGCATCCAGAAGCACAGAGTACAATTTCATTGATTTCTGCAGGCTGTTGTTCCCCTTTCTTCATAGAATCATAGAATGGTTCGGGTTGGAAGGGACCTTAAAGATCATCTCATTCCAACCCCCTGCCCTGGGCAGGGACACCTCCCACCAGACCAGGCTGCTCAGAGCCGCGTCCAACCTGGCCTTGAACCCCTCCAGGGATGGGGCAGCCACAGCTTCTCTGGGCAACCTTCATCTTCAGAGTTTACCTCCTATGGTTATGAATTGGATTTTTGACCAAATTGCTTATTTTCTTAGGTCTTGTTTTCCAAGCTTAGAGCTCTAGCAAGCTGTGGTCCACAGAAGGCTCTTTCCAAGCCTCAGTTATTCCTGCCTTGTGCTGGGCACCCTCCAACTCCCGGTGCCATCACTGGGACCTGGTTTAGTTCAGCATCTTGCAGAATTGGCTGAAATGCTCCTAGTTTGGTAAAGTGGCATTTTGACCCCAACGTCAGAGCAAATCCTTGAATGTGGGCAGAGCGATTCAGAGATATTTTGACTTTATTCTGTTTTGGGTGTTTTTTTTTTTTTCATTGGACTCATCACTGAAAATAAATGGAAGCATCATTGTGGAGCTGGAAGGCATGATTTAGGTCTTAGGAGACGATCTCACAGGCTCACGTTCAGACTAGTACGTGAGAGGAACTGTGATGCCCAAAGATACTTCAGCTGGCGGGGGGAAGCTCTTTAGCTAAGGGAGGACATCACAGGAACATCACAGGAGCTTCGCACCATCATCGGCAGGTGGGGTTACCCAGCCTGCCCGCCTTGTTTTCTCAGGAAATCAGGCTACCGATAGCTTCAGCAAATGAGAGCCATTTGGCCAGGAGTGCTCTGCCATGTGCCAAACTGCACCGCGATCCCCAAGGAACGGCGCTGAAGCTTGCCAAGGAGTAGCGATGCCCTGGTAACCATGGGCAGCCTCCTTGCTTCCTACTTGAGAGAACCAAGCCATAACGAAAGGAAAGGCGGCTTCTTAATAGCTGCTTCTTCAAAAAAAAAATCATCATGCTATATCAGGACCAAAATGTCTTAATATTAGTAACATTTTTCCTTTTTTTTTTTTTTTAGCTTTTGAAAAGTTAAAGCAGAAGCCTTCTTCCCCCTACGTTTCCAATGGGATAACAAAAATTACCTCTTTGCTTTTTTTTTTTTTTTTTTTTGGTCTTGTTTGTAGAGCAGATGGAGATACTGAAATGCCATTCCTAATGTTGATGCCTTTTCTCTTTGAATGAAGTAAACGGAAATATTCAGGGTTTTTTGGTTCTTTTCGTCTGAGGGGAGGGCAGATCTGATAAGCACTTTCCAGTCCCTCCCAGGTGGTGCAGGACAAGTCTCTGATTTATTTTCCTTTTCTTTCGTTAATCATTTCAATGGTTGCAAGTAACCTGCCATTACACTCTGTGAAATCCATTTCTTTTTGACACCTGCATGTTAAAACGGGCTGTGACTTGTCTTCACCTCCAAAGGCACTGATGTGTCGTGTTGCACAAGATCAGAGAGTGGTCCAAACAGAAAGCCAACGTTGTACAGCTGTAAACCTCCTATAAATAAATTGTGTATATTTTATTCAGACTCCCTGCCTTGCAGCTGCTGTATTCTTCCAGAATGCTTTTGGTGGGCACCAGGTGGCTCTGCGGAGCCTTTTTAATTTGCTTGATGCGCTAAGCTCCATTCGAGTTGTTTTCTCTGTGGACTTTGAGACTGAGGTAAGGCAACCTGCATGAAGGTTTCACGTTCGCTGGGAAAAGCCAGGGAGGAGAAGGGTAACCCCCTCTGACTGTAAAACCTTTGCATCCTGTGCCTCAAAGTGCAGGCAACTTGGGTTTTGGGGCCTCACCTGACTTGGAAAAAGCTCTGCACATTGAAAAAAATTTGAAAAAAAAAAAAAGGATTATGGGGAAAGCAGCAGGAGGATGTGATTTTTGGACGGCTTTCCCTCAAAGAACAAACTTGCAGATCGCATGTTGGGAGCATTTGGGAAGCGAAAAGCCTGTCCCTGCCCATGAGAGGCTCCAGTCTTGCTGCTGAAATACCCGTCCCAAAGTGCTGGGTCTCGCTCCCATCTCAGCTTCCAGGTCCCAGCTCCATCAGCTGCCTGTGCTCGAGGTCTTTGCAGCATGGAGGAGCTGTGCCCTTCTGCAGCCTCCCCTCAGGAGCCCAAAGCAGGCATCTGGAAAAAGCCTTTTTATTGTGGGGTGGGGGCACCCGCCCGGATCCTCCTGCGCATCCTCTGGGACAATGTCACCAAACCCTAGACAGAGAAAGGAGCATCCTACTCCTCTGCCTCTATCACTGAAAGAGCTTGCAAGGAGCATTCTTCAGGGGGGAGAACCTCACAAACATCCTAACACTGTCCTGGAGGAAGTCCTGAGCAGTAGACATGGCTGAGCACCCGTGGGGCTGTGATACTTGTTGCTGGACATAGCACAAGAGCTCTGGTGTAGACCAGGTGGCTTTACCGAGTCCTGCTTTGTGCACATTCAAAAGAAAAGGTCTATGCAAGCCTGGGTGAGCCACAAATCATCCTGTTGGCATGGGGTATCATGCTTCCCCACCAACACCCACCAGTTTATCTGGTACTGGGACAGTAGGCTTGAAAGTGGAGGTTGCTTTGTAACCTTGCCTGTCCTGGTGCTGGTGGTGCACAGCATCACATGGGCTGGCAACGTGGGCAGGGATGCTGGAGTTAGTGTGGGACCTCAGCACATCAGTGTGGAGATGTGGGCAGCTTGTGCATGTTCAGAGACCAGCAGCGGGGAGCAGAGTGGTGCACGGCTCCAGGCGGGATCCAGCCCAGGCTCCCCAAGGGTCCTGCAGCATCTCCTCATCCCTCCAGCACTGTCATCTGGCAGGGATTCCCACTAACTAACATTAAACTCACTAAACTGACACTTCAGAGTCTCCTTTTGACCTGCAAGAGCATCTTCAAGAGGAACAGACATCCTGCCATCATTGCAAGATGAGGCTAGAATATTTCTCTTTCACCCTGGTCCCCTTTATCCTGGTCCCCCCCTAACACCCATATACAGTCCTCCCATGTGGATATGAGCCTCATGCTGCTCAAGACCGGAGTTTATTAGCAAGAAAGGCTATAGAGATACCAGGGCTTTCAGCAAGGGAGTGGGTTCATTGCCTGTCCCTCAGAGCTGCTCAGGTGCTACCACCTCCTTGGCCAATGTTCCAGGTATTAAATACCCTGGGATTAACCCATGACCGGCAGCTGTGACAGTCTGCTGAGTAGGAGTCACCCAAAGGCTCCTCGAGCTCTTCAAATCCCACCTTCAAACCCAGAGATGCAGGCAGAGGAGTAGTTCCAGCCCTGTGTCCCTGGCAGAGCTTCCCTCGCTGCCTTTCCACACACCCATGGGACATGCTGAGCACAAGAAAAAGCTAGGACCCTTTCCAGGCACATCAGATGTGGTCCAGAGGGAAGCAATTCTCAGGCACAGACAGCATCTGCCCTCGCATCCACACAGACCCCATTGGCACAGTGAGTAGGGCTTGAGGGAAACTGGGCATGGCCCCATGTGGGCACAAATTATCTCTCTTGAGCTTAAAGTCAACCAAGTATGTTCATAGCTGGTTCCTACGAGAGGGCTGGGCAGCTGCGGGGAGCTTCTAAGGGTTAGGAAAGGGTCAGGGTGGCCGTGAGGTGATTTCTCCCACATTTTGAGCAGAGTTTGGAGGAAGGAGGCTCCCTCTCATTGCTCCTTACTTCTGCAGCATCACCAAAAAAAATTCAGCCATCCTGGTCCCCAGGAGGGCTCCATGCTCCCACGTTCCAAAGCAGAGCTTAGAAACGTCTTGTGTGTTAACCCTGCTGCAAAAAAGGGAGTGTTTTGCATCGTTCTGTAACTAAGATGCCGTGCTTTGTACCGAAGCGAGAAACCTCGGTGGTGTTTCATAGCACAGCTAAAAGCCAGCCCCACCTTTCCCAGCAGGAAGGAGAAAAGACACTAGCCCAGATTTGGGCAGGGAGCCACCAGGTCAGAGTTAAGCTTCTAGGCAAAAACCTCAGCTCTGAGTTTCCTGGTCCTCAAGTGTTTTTCTCTCCCAGTTTCCACATTTACAGGCGCAGGCTGGTGCATGCAAACCAGAATGCCTGACAGCACCTGTCCCCGTCCCACAGGACCTCAATATGGTCCCTTGCACATCCCTGAGACCTCTTTGCACGGGGAGAGGGATCCTCCCCGCCCCCCCCCCCTTTGCCCGAGAAGCCATCAGGACTCTGCACAGCGAGGACTTGAAAATGCAGCTTAAATCGCCGCAGGGCTCTTCGTGGGTACCATGGTCGGGGGTGGACCCCAGGGATGCAGGAGGGGTGTTGAGGGATGCTTGGGGAGCGTGGTTCTTACGGTGTCCGCGGGCTGGATGTATCACACACACACACACACACACTCACACTCACACATCAGGGGCTGGCTGTATCCCGGCTCCTCCCCCGCTAAGAGGCTCAGCGGCGGGCAGGGCAGGCGCTGCCCTCGCTCGGTGCCGGAGGCAGCGCGGCTCCGCGCCGGCCACCAGCGCCCCTTCCCCGGCCCCGGCCCCGGCCCCGGCTATGCCCCGCTAAGGTACGGCTGAACCCGGGAGGGACCGGGCCGAGGGCTGGGGATGCTCCGGGTGGGGTGCGATGGGTGGCAATGGGGGTGCAGTGGGGCGGGGTGGGGTGCGATGGGGGTGGGATGGATGGGGTTCATTAAGGATGGGCAGGGAACCGTCTCCGGCGCCCGGATCCAACCTAGGGAAGGGGCTGCTGGGCTCGATGGGAGGGAGGGAGGGAGGCGACACGACCGCAGACCTGCCAGAAATGCCCAGCGACCCTGAGCCAGCTCGGCTCCTGCAGCAGGGATTAGTGTCTCGGTAATTTCTAGCTGCTGCTTAATTTAGCTTGGGTCACCTAGCAGTGAGGTGGGGTGCGGGGTGGGGGTATTTCCCTCCTGTGCTGCGGTATGCAGCCCCCCACCCCTTTGCTCCACAGCCCTTTCATATTCCGGGATATGTCTGGAAGTGCTTAGGGATGGGGAGAGGCTGTTGGGGGTGTGCCTTCCGTACGGACGCGCTGGGGGTGCCACAAGACCCCAGGTGTCCCCCGCCATGGGGTCCTGGGACCACCTCACCTTCTCCCCTGCTCTGATCCAGCTCCAAATGCGCTTCTCAGGCAGCAGGTGCTGGTCTTCAGAGAGCACCAGGAGTTTCCCCTGATTGCAGCATAGCGCAGCTTGTGGCCAGGCTGTGTTTTGGTGGTGGTGTGTCCCCTGGCACATACCGGTGCTGGTAATCATTGCCCAGAACTGTTTAAATTATTAGGACCATCCCTGGGCAGGGACTGAGAGCCAGCGTGGGACAGGCAAATCCCACAAAGCAGTTTGCATTTTGCTGCCTGGTTTGGGAGTAGAATGTTGCGCGTGTGGGCTGTGCCGGACCAGCTGAGCGCAGAACCAAAGAGCGCTCCCAGGCTTTCCTGCTTACGGCCATGATCTCCTAATGGAGACGCAACCAGTGTCTCTGTGAAGACCGGGGTGTACGGTGGAGGACCTGTCTTGTAGGCAACACGCAGGGAGAGTTTGAAAGGCGACAGGCCAGTGGGTCTAAGATTGCCTGGTTGCCCCTGGCTGCTAAATCCCCCCTGCAGAAGGGGCTGGCAGGAGCTGGAGGTGGTCTTCCCACAGTCCCGGGCTGTTGTGTTGGTGTGAGAGTGCTTCTGTCCATAGGCTGGGCAAAAGGATGTCCAAGAACCAAAGCGGTTGGTTGGTTAAGCGTGGTGCAAAGTACAGGTTAAGTGCTTTGCATCCAGATGTCAAGGACCTGTCTTGTGTTGCAAGCTGAGTCCTCTCCCCTCCTTCTCCACTGTATGATGCTATGGGTCTCATCTCTTCCCATGAGGTGAGGGACTGCAAGGACCCAACAGTGGTGGTGTGAAGGTATGGGAAGATTTTTGCAGCTTTGGACTGAGCTGTGCCAAAGCTTCAGGCAAAATCTGCATCCCTGTGAGACCCTGGGCAAATTTCCCCCCTACCCCATGTCTAAACTATCCCAAGGACAGCAGAAGAGGGACAAACAAGGGCAAAAACTGGGACAGCACTTCCCTCTTGTTGCTTGACAGTCAAAATTGTTTTCACCTGTGGCTTTGCAATCTCTGAGCTCTGCTGATTTCCAAATACATTTTGTCTAAAGAGTGTTTAATGCTTAAGTTGTGGTGATGGGCTTTTTGGGGTGAGACTGGGGTAACTTCATGAAGTTACGGTGTCTGCCCACTGACACCAGCATTTGTGAGATCTGAATCCAGCCCAGGGATGAACCCCTTTTCCAAAGCAGTATTATTTCTAACTCATTTCCCCTCCTCTGAGCAGTCGATTCATCTTGCTCACTATTAAGTTTCCACAGACCAGGGGCTGCTGTACAGTGTTTCTGTCTTACGCTGGCTAACTTGTGACTTCGCAATCCTTGGGTTGCCATGGAAAGGATTATGCCGTGATTAATGAAGGCATTGTCAGCTCGTAGTTGGTTGGGTTTTTTGGTTTGTGTTTTTTTTTTTTTCTTTCAAAGCCTTTCCTGGAGCTGCAGAGAACAGCTTCCAAGCCTGGCAGAAAGGGGCTGCCGGGAGAGGTGGCTTCAGGCGCTTGCAAGTCCAGGGCATGTTTTTTGGTTGTCTGCACCGACACCATGCTCTTGCTGCCTCCGCTCGCTGCCAGATCAGCTCTGCCAGTTCTTTTTTAGGGTGAGAGAGGAGAAACGGGGACTTCTATTGTTCACCTGGGGCAGAGCCAGAGGTTTCTTGCTCCTGAAGCGGAGCGGGATGAGTGTCACTGTACCAAGGGGCTGGCAGGATGTGGAGACAGCGTGTCAAAGAGCTCTGCACCGTGAAACGCTCCTCTCTGCTAGGCAACGTGCAAGGAGAACCTGATATGGGATGAGCTGGTGTGTTTGTGATGGTCTGGTCCCCCAGCCGAGCTGCTACATAGAGCCAGAAAGCTTCTCAAGACAGAAATGCCCCAGCAGAGTCCATGCTTAGGTTGTCCATCCATCCCCAGGTGGCACCCCCAAAGCCCATGGCACCCGGAGCTGTGCACAGAGCCCCTGCTCTGAAAAGCCCTTGCAGTCAGGATGCTGGGAGAGACCGAAGTGCGGTTGTTCCCCCTTCCCAAGGGGAGTGCAATGTGTGGCAATCCAATGAAAATCAGGCATTTGAGTAGAATAAACATGCAAAAGCTTAAAATCCAAAGCCAAAAAATCCTGGGGGACCTCTTAATTTCTTGGCAGCGTCAGCTGAGTCCTCCCCAGACCTGCCCAGCCTGAGCAGCTCAGTACCAAATCCCACTTCTGCCTGGCTGGGATATGAAAACTGGGTGCTTGATCCCGTTGGCAGTCTCAGAGCAATTGCAGAAAGTCATTGAGCTCTTCTTGGACCTCCACCCTAGCAAGCTCCTTTCGCAGCACGTTGGTTCAGCTGCTGCCATCCCCTTTCCTGCATTTAACCTGGTGTAATAACCTGCTGTTTGCCCAGGGTACAGATGACCCGAATACAGTTTCCAGTTCACCTGGAGTACTGTGTCCGTAATACCTGGAGTACTGTGTCCAGTTCTGGGCTCCCCGGTTCAAGAGGGACAGGGAACTGCTGGAGAAGGTGCAGCAGAGGGCTACCAAGATGATGAGGGGACTGGAACACCTCTCTTATGAGGAAAGGCTGAGGGATTTGGGTCTCTTCAGTCTGGAAAAAAGATGGCTGAGGGGGGATCTTATCAACACTTATAAATACTGAAACGGTGGGTGTCAGGAGGATGGGGCCAGGGTCTTTTCAGTGGTGCCCGGCAACAGGACAAGAGGTAACGGGCACAAACTTGAGCATAGGAAGTTCCACCTAAACATGAGGAGGAACTTCTTTACCCTGAGGGTGGCAGAGCACTGGAACAGGCTGCCCAGAGAGGTGGTGGAGTCTCCAACTCTGGAGACATTCCAAACCCACCTGGACGCATTTCGTGTAACCTGCTCTGGGTGACCCTGCTGTGGCAGGGGGTTGGACTAGATGATCTCCAGAGGTCCCTTCCAACCCTATGATTCTAAGTTAAAACTTATGCTTTAGGTTGATTATAGACTTACAGACTGCCTTGGGTGGACGTTTCCACTGCTGCTGTTGCTGTACAGGCAGCCTGGCCTCCAACTTTAAGATGTGGAAGAAGGAAGACTTGCGAGAGGACATGCCCGAGGTTATGCTGAGTGTTGGGAGAACTGAGCCTCTGTGAATCCCGGTCTAGCACAAGTTGTCTTCTCTTCTTCTCTGACACTGCGTTGTACGGTGGGAGCTGTGCTGGGAGGGGGCTTCACTGCAAGGAGACAAAGCAGTTCCTGACTTCGGAAATGGCAAGATAAATCTGGGATTGTCACAGAGCTGGAGGGAGGATGGGCACAACGTCAAGGTTGGCAAAGGAGGATAAATAGAAAAAGGCAGGTATCTACAGTGCCTGCATGAAGGCAGCTGTCAAGGGCACCATGTAAATATAGAGACTTTTAGGAATATTATGGTTTAGTCTCATAGTGCTTGCAGGTTGCAGCTGTGAAATACCTTCCACCTGAGGGAGGTTTGCAAATGCTAAGCAGGACTTGCCTGCCCAAGACACTGCGGTAGAGGGAAAAGGTGCTCTGAGCCCAACCTGGGCTGTGCCAGACTTTGGACCAGGACCCGTCTCTTGGGACCAAGCCCTTCTGTGTTTCCCAGGGTATCTGTCATTGTCCAGAGAGCACATTTCACTCCTCTGTTGACTTATTTCAAGTAACCCAAACCAAAAAAAAAGGCCATTCTGGTCTTGAGGGTGGTTTCCTGTGAATCCCAGAGCTGACCCATGCTTGTTAGCCTGAGGTTTGCTGGGGGAGTCAACAAGCTGGTTTTCCCTGCCCAGTGCGTGTTGACATGGGGGAGTTCAAATTCCTGCCGATGAGAGAGGCTGGGAGAAGAAAATGCTTTGCCTCCCGGTAGCACTGAGTTCCCAGTCTGGGCAAAGGTCCCACTGAGCTCCTGTGGGACCAAAGAACTTCAACATAACTGGGGTTGTTTAGCCTAGAGAAAAGGAGACTTATTGCTCTCTACTGTTACCTGAAAGGAGGTTGTAGTGAGGTGGGGGTTGGTCTCTTCTCCCAAGTAACAGGTGATAGAACAAGAGGAAACAGTCTCAAGTTGCACCAGGGGAGGTTTAGATTGGATTTTAGGAAAAATTTTTACACTGCAAGGGCTATCAAGCATTCAACCAGGCTGCCCAGGGAAGTGGTGGAATCGTCATCCCTAGAGCTATTTAAAAGACAGGTAGACATAGTGCTTAGAGATATGGTTTAGTGATGGTTTTTGTCAGCATTAGGTTGATGGTTGGACTTGATGACCTGAAAGGTCCCTTCCAACTTAGACAATTCTATGATTCTATAACAGTGGGGCTGAAAGGGAAGGAGGGGAGCACCCACAAACCATAAGACCTCCCATCATCAGTGACAGGGTCCTCTCGCCTGGCTGAGGCTGTCAGGAGGACATGTGGACCTCCTTCACGAGGACTGAGGGGCGCAGTAAGTGCATATTGTAGTGAGCTGGAAGGAGCCTTGCAAGCCTCACTAGAGTGCATCAAACCTCTGCCTCCTTCATCTGAGCCTTTGGGTGTTTTCCAGCATTGGTGCTGGTTGCCACTGCATTGTGCTGCCGCAGCTATTTCTGTCCTGCTTCCTCTCATCCCTCAGCTTTGCTGGATCAGCGCCATCAAGGCCAGCAGATTTACCCTGGGCTGAGACGAACTCCAGAAACCACACACACGCACACTCTGGGTTTGTCTCTCCTACAGCCTGCAGAAGGCTGGAGGAGCTGGAGCAATAAAGGGGGTGGTTATTTCATCTGTAATCTCTGTGCTGCAAGAGCCTTCCTCAAGCCCGTTGAGAAGTTGCACACAGGGGAATATCAGAGTGAAGATGGTCCCTGTTTGCCTTTCAGTTTCTCTGCTCGGCTTCTTGGCTGCCTTTAATCCCGATGGAACAACAGAGCCAAGATAGCCCAGACTTCTGTGATTTGTCTTTGGAAGTAAAGCCCAGGAAAAGCTCGGGCATAGCTGGCTTTATGCGTGTCGTTTGTATGTTGGGGAGATGCAAGAGCCCAGAGCGGTCTTTGACACAGACATGAGAAAACGTTCTATTGCTGGAATTACTGAAAGGCCCCACGAGCTGTCAATGGTGTTACTGATACACCTCCCAGACATGCCCCCATGCCGGGCTGGTGGTGCTACAGCATCCTTGAGCCAAAAAAAAAAAAAGAAAGGAGAGACAAAACTCTCCAACAGTCCTTTAGGATTTCCTTTCATTTCTGCAGGCTTTCAGAGCTACCAACTATCTCAGAGCACTTGGGGTGGTGAGACACAGCCCGCCCAGGGATCGGGATCCGTCACAGGAACTATTAGACCTTTTACGTAATTCAGTAAAGCGGTACATGGAGACTTATAAACAATTAATGAGCAGGTCAGCCCAATCTGCTGTCACGCTGGGGAGGTCTCTCAGAGCAGGTATACTGCAAGGACATCGTCCCTCCCAGGTAAGAAATTGCTGCTCTCCAGCACAACAGGGAGGAAGCTCTGCCTGGTGATGCCACCACTGCTTTTGGGTGGTGGAGCAGGTCCTTGTGCGCCGAGAAGGAGAGTCTCTGGGAGTGCAGCTGGGTTACTCCAGCAAAGCACTGAGATGTTGCTTTCTCATCTGCTAAATGTCATGCCTGCACCCAAAGCATCGGAGAGCACCCGCTAACCTTGGCCAAATTGCTGTGAGAGCCATGGCAGGTTGGGATACCATGATGGGGCAAGTCAAGACTGCTGTTCATTCAGGTTAATTGTAGCAGTACAGATTAGGGTGGCGGGTAACAGAGGGTGAAAGCTGTTTGAGCAACCTTATTGCTCTTAGAAACAACCCCCTGGATCTCCCCCACTGCTGTTACATCCGTGGGTTTTGCACACAGCAGACTGATGTTCGCAGGAGCAAACCGGGTCCTGTCCTCCCAGCGCCGAGCTCAGCAGTCAGGGAAGATATTAAGCAAAAAGGACTGGAACAAAAGTCAAGCTTTTCAGGTGCAGCTGCGATGTTGAACTCAGCCCAGGGAGTGACACTTTTCCCCGGCAAACGCCCATTTCTTATGTGTAGCTGAGAGCAAACCACAAATAGCAACAGCCACCCCTTTCCTTGGAGGAGTATCTCAAAATACTGCAAACGAGGCTGGGAGCGGAGCAGCTTGTTAAAGCTGGAATAAATTAAGTGCCTGATTAAAGCTGCCTTGCTCGTCTAGCCTGATTTCCATAGGAAACAAGGCTTGTGTGGTCACACTGCGTGTCTCTTCAGATGTCTCACCTAATCGCGGTAGTTTGCTGACCAAGTTCATTCCAAATTTGACAGAGCTGCAGCAAGGAAATGAGGTTCCCAGGCGCTTCATAAAAATACGCAGGCGGGCGTGGTAGAAAACTAGCACCCTGCAGCATGGTGCCACCTCCCATCGGACACCAGAGTGTGGTGAGAAGGCTGTCCTGGATACCCCACCTGCAGGAAAGTCTTCTTGGGGTGACTGTGCCCCATTGGCCACCAGGAAATCTTATTATTTGGAGGTTTGCGGTTGTAAATGAGGCTTTTCTTAGCTCTTCTGCTCACAGAGGGAATTCTGTCATGGTTTCTGGCTCTGCTTTTCACCAGGTGGGAACTTGGCATGGAGCAAAGTCACTTTAGCTCCTGGACTTCTTTTACCCATCCAGGCTGCTTGGAGATGCACTGACTTTTTACTTTATGCCTGTGCAACATACGATAGAACCATAGAATGGTTTGGGTTGGAAGGGACCTTAAAGACCATCTAGTTCCACCCCTCGGCCCTGGGCAGGGACACCTCCCACCAGACCAGGTTGCTCCAAGCCCTGTCCAACCTGGCCTTGAACACCTCCAGGGATGGGGCATCCCGCAGGCAAGCCTCACCACCCTCACAGTAAAGAATTCCTTCCTAATATCTAATATAAATTATATGCACTTTAGTCTGACTCTGCTTCGGCAAAAACCTATAAGCATGACTTCAGCTCAGCCAGATGATGCCCTTGAGAGCACAGAGCATCCCGTGTGCTGAAGAACACCCACCAAAATGTGAAGACCAGTAGATGGAGCAGCAAACAGCCCCCATGACTCAGTTTCCCCAGCTGCAAAATTAGTATAACATTTTGCATGTGCAGCCAATGAGTCAGGGAGCGTCTGTCCCCCTCTCGTCCAGGCTATTACAGGGCTGATGTCTCCCAGCACTGCCTCACGCTGCCCTGAGGGATGTGATGGTGATTGCACCAAAGGCACCCTGGAAGGGCAGATCAGAGCGTCTACTTAATTTGTATAGTCCCTGCTCAAACAAAACACCCTCTGGAGTCATCAGGAGTCTCAGCAGGATAAAACAGGGCTGGTATCTTCTGATTTGAACCCACTTAATCCTACTAGTCCCTGCATTTGGAGGCTGACCCCACCCTCTCTGAAGGGCTGTCCTGAATTTCTCCAGGACCGTGAGAGATACGAGGATAGTGTCGGGGCAGGCAGAGGGAGGATTTCACCGAAAATCCCAGCAAAGGGGTTCCTGCTGAGGAAAAAAACTCATGGGATTATAACAGCTTGCAGAAGCCCTGCTCCAGCCAGTACTAATAGCACCGACAGGAGAGAGACCACACAGCTGAGGCCAGACCATTAGGGACCAGCAAGAGTAGAGGGTGAGACAGCTGCTTATTAGGACAATTTAAGGACAGAGAGGAGCAGGGGAGCTGCCTTTATTAAAGGTGTTTTGATCTGGAGTCATAGGCCCAGACTTGGGTGTCTGCAAGGGTGTCTATACCTTCCTGGTTCTCCTGCGTGACCCCGGAGAAAGTCACGTCCTCCCTCTGCGCCTCAGTTTCCCTCGGTGTGTAATGAGGATAGCATCATCCCCTCCTCCATAAATAGGCTGGGATCCGTGAGGGAATAACAAAGCCTAACAGCTCGCTGGAGTGATTACTAAAACAGTGGCTGCAGTAAAAATTCTCTTTAATGACCTTTTCTATAGCAAAAAAAACCCCACAACCCAGCCGTGTGTTAGTAATTAAGTTATTGGACTGAGATTATCTGCCGTTCAGGTCTTACCTCTGCCATACGTTGTCTGGGTGGGGGCAGATCATCTAGAGATGGTTTTAAAAGGGAGCATTTCATGGGACTTAGAAAGACCCCAAGTATCTAAATCCCTCTGAAACCACTTCAGGAACAAGCTCCAGTGGGACAAATCACCTCGGTTTCATTCTGGGTCCCTGGTCCCAGCCTGCAGTGGGTGCAGCGCTCCTTCTCCTGCCCTCTGTCTTGGAGCAAGGCCTGTGATCTTGTCGATTCATGAGATACAAAGCTGGGAGGGCCAAGAAGATGATCCAGTCCAAACTTTTTCATAACATGGCCCAGTATTCCTAACTGGAGCCAGTAATATTGGATTGGCCAGAGTATGTATCTAGGGGATATATATATCATTCCATATAGGGTATATATAGACATATACACACCTTCCCTTGGTTCTTCATGGTGGGGTTCTCAGATTAAAAATGCAGTCTTTGTAGCTGCCTGAGCAACACAGCCAAAGGATCAACCTGCATCTGAGCTAAGGGCTAATGTCTATGCTTCAACTGCAGGGCTGGCAGAGCCCAGATGGCCGAGAAGGTTGCCACCTCCTGCACCTGGCCCAAAACAGGACGTGCCACACATGAATCTCCTCCAAAAATCATGCAGCAGTTGTAAAACACATCAGCCTGAAGTCAACCAGTCTCTGTGCATACCTTGCAGCTGTCAATGCTAGGAGATGAGCGGCCCATGAAGGAGGAGGTCCGTGGCCACCCAACCAACACTTGTTGGTCTGCTCAGCCCATGCTAGATGGGGTTTTCCTGAGCATGGCTGGGCAGAATCTGAGCTCTGATCTTGGTACAGCGCTGTGCGGACATCCCAGTGTGCTCAGGACCAGCAAGGGGACTTCCAGTACAGCCCAGCACTGTGCAGGACAGCCTGGCTCCAAGGAGGAGAATCTTGAGAGCATGTCCATGAGCTAAATAACCCTCAATTTCAAATAGACTTCATTTCTAATTTGTTCTTGTCATGTGTCAGACCCCATGGGTAGACCCTAGCAAGACTGGGAGTTCATCTATTGATAAAGAAGAGATGAAGATGGATTTCAAACACCGTTTGGCCAACCTGCAAGTGCAGCATTTTGCCTAGATCAGCTCAGCCTGCTAGGTCTGGATTATGCTGAAATTACACCTGACCACTTTGCAAAAGGATACTTTATTTGATTAATTATTGTGGCTGTTATAAAAATACTCAATCGCCGGTAAAGGCTGGTGCACAAAGGGAAATTGCCCTCCTCTGGAGGCTGTGCTGAGCTGGGATCGGATGCCACCGTGGTCCATTGTGCTGCTCTGGCTACGTGAAAGCTCAGGGGGGGAGAAAAGGTCAGGTCTTTTGTTCAGCTTCTCTACCTGCCGGGCTTTTCGGGGGATTGAATGCAGGGCAAATCTATTGAACTTCCTGCTGGAGGCTTAAAAAATTGATGCTGGTTTCCTGACTACTCTCAGATGAACAGAGGCTGCGTATTGATTCTCTGACTTTCCAGAGGAGGGAGTTTTCTGTGGTTTCTTGCTCTAATGTAGCCTTTTTGGCTGGAACCCTTTCAGATGAGGCGTCTTTCTTGGTGGTACTGCTACCAAGACCCTTCAAATGGTCATTTGAGGGCCAAACCAGTCCTGTAGAGTCAGCTAAGTGGTCTTTTTGACATATTTCCAGGTGCTCAAGGAGCACAGGAATGGCATAGATCAGGGGACATCCATGTGAAACCAGTCACCTCAGGCTTCCTTGGTAGTCAATGGGGAGAAATAATGGTGGCTTCTCCAACAGACTCAGTGAATCGGTTTTTGGAAGCACTTGCTTGTCCCCATAGTCCTGGAGGTGATCTTGGTTGACTGGATCAAATGCCGTGGATGCATCTGAGCAGCTCAGTCCCAGTTCGGGTGTCAGGTGGAACTTAGAGCACACAAAAAAAATTGAGAACCACACAGTCACCTAAATGACAACACTGTCACTGGTGAGAGGACAATGTGTGTCGATTTGGTGCAGAAAGCCACAACAGAGTTGTGTAATAATGAGCTCCCAAACTAGGATTTGCATGCTGCTGTCTTACTCCATGGTGTCCAGGCTAACGTGGATAAACACTGGTGACACTGATGCTGACTTCCAGCTCTCTTGTGGTCTGTGCATGTGGCCAGGAGGAGGCAAACAAATGCTGAGGCATTGCTTCACACCATTCCTAGGTAGCAAGTGCGTCACAGGACAGGCTCTCGGCTTTGTGAAGGCTTTAGCCTGCGTCTTGAGCTCTGTTTTAAGTCACATCCTGATGTCTGCAGTGCTTTGGGGTTAGTTTTGTTTCCTTTAATACTGTGAGACCTGCCCTATGAAGATATGGTGTCAATCCAGAGCATTGCATTCTTGCACCCTCAGCATAGCTTCACACACACGCAGTGTCAGCCTCACTAGGGAATTGTCTATCTTGTCCTAATCTGAAATTTGGAAGAGTTTGGGTAACTCTGTTAGGAGACTGGTACTGACATGCAGAGAACCAACCAAGCTCTGCGATCCTGCAGCTGGAGTTGAGTCTCCATGGTCCTTTCCCTGACCGGTGCGACGCTTTGCAAAGGCAAACAGGATGGCAGAGCCTGGAGCCGTCTCCACGGGCTGTGATTAATGCCTGCAGCTCCTGGCGGAGGAAGGCACGGGGAATCACATTCCTTTCACTTGCTGTCTTTTAAAACCCTTCACACCCAGCCTCCGGAGAGATCTCGGCACTTCATAGCGCCCCGATTCTCAGCTTGTGGAAATCAGCGCAGTTGCACTGAAGCCAGTTGTTTCTCAATCGTTTCATACTGCTGGGGGTCTGGCCAGTGAGTTTTTTTAGCTGGGTCAAAAGAAACAACAGTGTTTACATCTTTAGCTGATCCATAGTCAACCTGACCAATGGGGAGAGCTCAGGACATAGTTTAAGCGCTCAATTTACAGGGAGAAGCCAGATTTTTCAGAAGATTTCAAGTTCTACCTGAGGTCTGTTGAAAATCAGGCCCTGATTTGGGGTGCTGAAGTCTTTGGCTGGAAACTCTACCTACTGCACAGCCCCTGACACCACTCTGTCACTCCTGTTGGGTAGATTACACCCTATTTATTGGTGGTTTCAGTTACGAGCGTCATGTCCCTGGGTTTCAGTTGCACTTGCAGAATGACAGACTGCAGTGTGCATTAGCACTGCACTTTCTTCCCTGAGGTACTTGCACGAAAAAAGCCCTAATGTACAGAAATGCAAAGTATCTGTGCGTCTAATGCATCAAGGCTTCTTCTACCCTGGGCCGTTTTACTGCTGTAAGTCACCTTGGCGCCTGCAGCAGCCTTTTCTCCCTTTAGTTATTTGGCTAATTGATTAGGGACATGGTTTAGAAGTGGTTTTTGTCAGGGTAGGTTAATGGTTGGACTTGATGATCTTAAAGGTCCCTTCCAACCTCAGCAATTCTATGATTCTGTGATTAGCAGGTTGGCCGTGTTCTTCTCTGTAGGAAAGGTGGTTTTTACTTTGAGTAGCTGGAATTTTCTGGGTTTGGAGATCACAGATCTGCATCCCTTTTTGTAAAAAACAAACAAAAAAAACAAACAAAAAACCAACCAACCAAACAAACAAAAAAAAAAAAAACAAAACAAAACAAAAAACCCCAAACCAAACAATGAAACCAAACATAACAACAACAAACTACCAGGTCTTCCCTGGAAACAGCATCCGCCCACCAGAAGGAGAAGCCCGATGGGAGTACCCTCAAATCTAATTAGTACCTAATCCTGTGGCTCTCATCACTGAAAGGCTGAACGCTGCAGGAATAGCTAGAGAAAATTCTGCATGTTCCCTAAAACAGCCCTTGCAGGCTGTTGTTTAGTTGCACGGTGGTGCATCCTGCACTAGACACCAAGGAGCCTTTCTGAGGATCCAGGGCTTCACGATGGATCTTTACCCCCCACTATCACCTATACCTTTACGTGTCAGATTGCAGCTCCACCTGAATCTCTCCTTCCCCGTCAGTTGTCCAGGCAGCTGAACCTGCAGCTGATGGGGAGGTAATTCTTTACACCAAAGAACAAGTCTTGTGAGGAGCGGCTGAGGGAGCTGGGGGTGTTCAGCCTGGAGAAAAGGAGGCTGAGGGGAGACCTTCTCACTCTTTACAACCCCCTGAAAGGAGGGTGTAGCCAGGGGGGTTGGTCTCTTCTCCCAAGGAACAGGCGATAGGAGAAGAGGGAACAGCCTCAAGTTGCACCAGGGGAGGTTTAGGATGGATATTAGGAGAAATTTCTTCACCGAAAGAGTTATCAAGCATTGGAACAGGCTGCCCAGGGAAGTGGTGGAATCACCATCCATGGTGGTGTTTAAAAGACGTGTAGATGTGGTGCTGAGGGACACGGTTTAGTGGTGGTTTTGTAAGTGTTAGGTTGATGGTTGGACTCAATGATCTGAAAGGTCCCTTCCTACCTAGACCATTCTATGATTCTATGAAATGCACCTCTTTTTCAAACCAGCTATTCCTCTGTCTCCTGATACCAGCATTCGCTGGAAATCTGGTGGCAACTCAAGGTCTGATCCAAAGGCTATAGGAAAAGCTTTTCTTGACTTTCAGTGAACCTGGAGTTTTTCTAGGAAAACAAGCTCTGTGCTGATCACCTCCCGGGGCTCTCATGTTTTCTGCAGCTTATTGCTGTTGTGACCTGCCTTGCTGAGGTGACGGCTTCCTCGCGTTCCTCACGTCACCTGTCAGCATGACCTCAAGCTGATCTGTCTGTGCGGAGGCGGCAATTAAGGTATAAACAAGGGAACTTTCTCAGCACGGTGGCAGGCAGCGTGGTGGCCAGGTGGTGCTCACCATGTCCCTGCATCTCCATCATGAGAGTCTCGTGCTTGTAAAAACTCAGGGAGTGCCCTGTCCCTGTGTGGAAAAATCAGCAATTACTCTGGGTGAATTCCTGTTTTCATTGCATTAAGGGCAATGCTGTTGCTTTTAATGGGAATGCATCTTTTCCCCCCTTCAAAAGAGGTGATGGGTAGCAAAATCAGAAATCTGGATTTTACTCTCCATGTAGTCTGCACTGGAGGAGTTAGAAATCATTATTTCTTCTTGCGAGGATGGAGATATTTGTGCCACGGGAAGGAAAGGTGTAAGTGAATGGCCATTACCATGAATGTTTCAGTCCAAAGCTCAGACAGGGGAGATGCTCATGTTCTAAGCAACACCTCAGCAGCTAAAGCACTCACCTAGCGAGACTCAAAGTCTGGGCTGTCCTGCACCAAGGTGGGCATTTAACTCGAGTTACCTACCTCTCAGCAAGTCCTGGACAGCCAACCTTCACAGAGGTTTGAGGGCAAACCTGAGCAGATAGAACTCACTTTTAATGCAGAAAAGGAAGGAAAATGGGAGGCTACAGCCCAAGGAGTCAGGGATGTCCCAGGCAGCGCTGGATGGCAGGAGATCAGACATATCTAAGATTTATCCAAGATGGGCTCAGAAACCACGGCATGTGGTCTGAAGTCCTTATTGTGAGTGTTCGGTTCGTTGAAAAGCAGAGAACTGATGGGAGTAGGTTGTGAGTGCCTTCAGAGGGAGCAGATACCAGACACTAAAGCTCTGACAAACCAGTAGACACAGGTAACACCATGAAGAGGGCCCAGCCTGATATCAAAGCAAGGGCACATGCCTCTTGCAAAGAGTTTCCCAGACACGGCGTATCATCCTGGCCTTGCTCTGCTCCATGCCCTGGTCACCACTTCAAGCCAGGTGGTGCACGAGACCCTAGCATGAGGGAAGTGGAGGTGCAGCAGCGGGGCAAAACCCTGCCATATGGGCCCATCTGTGGGGTCAGTTGTGGTTGGTAAGATATGACCGGCCTCAGGTGGGAAGCTGAAGGCAAATGCAGATGAGGAGGAGATAAACACTTCATTTTAAACACTAAGAATGATTTGACCTCTGGAGCTAATTACCTAGAGAAGCAGTGGGTTGTCTCTGTTGGGAGGTTGCTTGTTGATCAAGCTATCGGGGAGGACACTTGTTAGCCAAGAAGAAGATGGATGGGTGCCATATTCAGGCTAATAGCTTCTGACCTCAAAGCCCTGGTTCTGATTCCAGGCTCTAGGAAGAATGCAAAAATATAAACTGTCATACCTTCCCAAGCATGCCAGCTTCCAGCAGGACAAAGAGTAGAAGGAATGGTGTGTAGTGCCATTGCCTTCTTCCTCTCTGCTCGCTGTCATACACGTTCAGTGTTTAGAGATCCCAAAGACAGGTTTGTTGGTTTAACTTCACTCAGGAGCCATTGTTTTTCCTCCTGATCTAAATCCTGGTTTTGGTAAGGACAAAGGCACCTGTCTCCGAGGGAGTAGGTCTGACCTTTTTATTCACCATTTCTCAGATGAAGAGTAAAATACATTGCAAGATCTTTAGCTCTTCTCAGATCCCTTGTTGGAGGGCAGGAGGTGAAAGCAGCAGTGTCCAGAGAGCATCGATGCGTTAAATCTCTTTGCTCAGCTAAGGTGATATGTTATGTGTCTGCCATTCAAGTGAAGTAGACATAAGGCAGTGAATGAACAGCCACCTCTCTTGTTTTTTTGCACTGTGAAGTGCCCAGGGTGTCCTCCCAAAGACGGGCTCTACACCAAGCTGGGTGCAGAGGGGGACAGGCCGTCATTGAATGTGAATGCACACACCCCATAAACTAATTATTCATTTTCTTCGCTGCATTTGCAGACGGGAAAATCACGTGGGACGTGGAACTTAAGGAGAAAGGAACAGAATTTGCATTTGGAAAGAAATACCTGAATTTCTCCTAACCAACGCTTAATGAGCGTGTGCTCTGGAGGATTAGCACTGCGGAGCGATCCCCCAGGCACTATGGCCGGTCATGTGGTTGGACTCCAGTCCTGAAGTGCCAACAAGGAGCACAGAAATGCCAGTTAAACAGATTAGAGTAGCAGCCCCCTTCTTTGCGATTGCACGATAATGGCTTTGTCCAGGCTCCTCTGGCTTTCTCCCTCCAGAGTCAAGCTCTGACGGGTTCCTCTTGCTTTTGGGGTCTCTTCAGAACCAGCAAGAAAGCCATGGGGGAGGTTGCCGTGGTGGAGACCTTGTACTGAGGCACTCCTTGACTTCTGTTGACCGCTGCTTGCAAGCAAGTGGCATCTATCGTTCCATGTCACACATCTCTTTGTCTTCACACGTAGCTTAAGAGATCTTTTAGCCCCCTCAGCCTTACCCCACTGCCTCCCTCAGATCCTCTGTTCAGATGATGCTTAGCCAGTGATGCCCAGAAAGCTGCAAAATGAACAAATTTACAAAAAATACGCTTCCCAGAGGGGTGCTTTTGTGCTCTTGTGTCACATGCGAGTGATCTGGGAGAGGTGCTGGGTACCTTTTAGCCCAGCTCGTTTCCCGTAGCACAAGCAGCTGTAGAGCTTCACATAGGCGATGAAGGTGGGAATGAAATCCATCATGCTCACCTGCTGGCAAGGACTCGAGGGTCCAGATGGCCAGTTCATTCCACCAGTGTTCCCATGAATTAGCAGGCAGATGATCCCCCTGGTGCTCAGACAAGCCCAATCCTTCTTGCTGATCCCTGTGGGAGGAACGGAGGGCTGTCTACTGCTTCCCCTGCCCTTCTGTTTCAGGGTTTTCTCTGCTGAGCAAGCGGTGGGGAAAGCTGGCTGCCAGTTGTGTACAACCTCCCTTACAACAGCATCACAAGGTGACTTACAAAGCATTGAACGAGAGCAATCCTGGTGGCTTGGGCTGAAGAACAGACTTTCAGAAAATTAAAAAAAACCAAACACAACAGGCTCTGGGTACCACAGTCCTGTTTAAAAGCAGAGTGTGCTGGGTATGTAAATACTCTTCCAAGCCTGGAACAACACCTACTCAGCATCACGACAGGCCAGGCTGGGCAGGATGCCCCCGTACAGGGCAGTTTTTATGCCAGGAGCCAGGCCAACCATGTGGCCATGCTTCAGCAGCAGAAGCGTGAACGGCTGAAGGAGCAGTTCTGCGACTTGACTCTGGTGCTCTAGCTCAGTCTGCCGGAAGAGATCCCCCATGCATGGCTTTTGCAATGGACACCCAACGGGACAAGCTCACCTAGGCCATTTGGCTGATTAGCATGCAAATCAATAATGACTGTAATTCTTAGGAATGCCTTAGGAACCTGTTGGGTGAGATCTCTGTTTTTTGAGAGGGAAACTGAGGCAAGGAACTATAAGATGATTTGTCCGCTGCAGATGTCCTTCAGCCAAGAACTCAGGCTGCTACCCAACCCAGTGTTCATCACTGCCCCTACGATCGTCATGTTACAGACCTGGGAAGGACCTCTAGAGAACCTCACCCAGTGCCTGCTCTGAGCCAAGCCAAGATTTCACCGATTATTCCCAGTGGAGGAGGCTCTTCAGCATCCCTAGGCAGTCTGTCTCAGGGCTCACTACTTGGCAGGGTTAGAAAGTTATTTTCAAGCCATATAAATTAAGGAGAAGAGGAATAATTTAATGTGCTACAGAGAAGATTCAAACTGAGAATTAGGAAAATTGCCTCACAGCCTTTCAGATATTAAAAGGGGCATGTGATTTTCCAGCGACCATCTATCTTATAGAAAAAATAATTCATTAAATATGGTCTGTGGCCAAAACTTCTCTAGAGATTATTTCCTAATGAACAGTGGTGCCTTGGCTGCTTTTAGGACCACCGGCTCCTTTTCCAGGCAGCGCAGAGGGATCACGGAGATAGTTTCAATGGCTGGATGTTTTCATTAAGGTGGTGAAGGCACTTAGATGGCAAACTCCTACAACTTTCAGTGGGTAGTTATCCGCCTTCAAATATGTGGCTGGTAAAAATGTAGTGGTGGTGCAGGGTGATTCTACCCCTCTACTCTGCTCTGGTGAGACCCCGCCTGGAGTACTGCATCCAGCTCTGGAGTCCTCAGCACAAGAAGGACATGGACCTGTTGGAACGGGTCCAGCAGAGGGCCACGAAGATGATCAAAGGGCTGGAGCCCCTCTGCTGTGAGGACAGGCTGAGAAAGTTGGTGGGGTTCAGCCTGGAGAAGAGAAGGCTCCAGGAAGACCTTAGAGCCCCTTCCAGTCCCTAAAGGAAGCCTACAGGAAAGATGGGGAGGGACTCTTGATAGGCCAAGGGGGAACCATTTTAAATGGAAAGAGGGGAGATTTAGGCTAGATATTGGGAAGAAATTCTTTGCTGTGAGGGTGGTGAGCCCCTGGCCCAGGTTGCCCAGAGAAGCTGTGGCTGCCCCATCCCTGGAGGGGTTCAAGGCCAGGTTGGACGGGGCTTGGAGCAGCCTGGTCTGGTGGGAGGTGTCCCTGCCCGGGGCAGGGGGTTGGAACTAGATGATCTGTAAGCTCCCTTCCAACCCAAACCATTCTATGATTCTATGAATTGGAAATGCTGTTGAGCCTTTGCAGTCCCTGCAGGAGCTAATGGGGATAAATCCTGCCTTTCTAGCTAGGATGGGAACATCCATGTTTCCCACTGCAGCTGAGAAGCTACAGAAAATTCATCCCGCAGGTTCGGCACCAAAGACTAAGTCCTACATTCCTGAATGGGATGAGTGCAGTTGCTGCTGGCGGGGAGAAGAGATCGTTCTCCTTGCCAACGAGGAAAGTGTGTTGGGACACTGGCACAGGGCATTATCACTCTTTTTTTTGCAAGATGAGTCTTTCCCATGTTGGGAAAGGGACATCTCACCTGGAGATGGTTGAGGAGGGATGGAAAGACTTTACTATGCCCTCCTGTCCCCCCAGGAATTGTTGTCCTTTTAGTGGGGAAAGCAGAAAAATAAAACTTATGGCTAAAACTTGAAACAAAATATTTAGGTTTGTATGACGAATCTGGACCGCTTTGTCACTGTGAAGGGAAATGTCTTACGTCCTGCAAGATCATCTTTAATCAGCCTTCACATCCCCAGTGTCTCGTAGGGGTTATATCTCTCGGAGTGCCTTTTTGCTTGCTTTTTAAGGCATGAGATTTTTTTACCATACTGGAAAATGTTCCACGTTATAAATATAAAGATTGCTGATTGCCATGTAGCGAGGATGGCTTGGAGATTGAAAGCTGCAGAAACTCAATTCCTTGAAAGCGTTTTTTCACTCAAACACACCCAACCCATTTCATGCTGCGAGCAGCGTTGAAATGGCACCACGCAGCACCAAGCACAAACCCGGGAGCAGCATGGGCCTTTCCCGTGGGAAATCCATCTGTAAATCACACAAAGGTGCAATTTGCACAACAGGCAGGAGCAGAGTGTGGAGACACTGGGTCCAACCCAGGCATTAGTTGCAGGTTATGGTGGAGGGCTTGGAATTTTCTTTCCTCTCTGGAAAGCAGTTTTGATAGAAAGATGGTAACCCATCCAGTCTTGTGGGCTGTAAGGACAGGGCTCCCCTTCTCCATGGGCTTTAATTCATACCACGGGATCTGATGACACGTGTAATAAATCAGCATCAGTCTGTTTGTTAGGATAATCCTTGCTTAACGTTCTAGGACTCAGTTTACAAAATATTACTTGCATAAGCAACCTCCAGTCCCGGTCTCATTCACCACGATGCAGGCATTGATCTGGAGGTACTAGGGGGTTGTCTCTCCCTGTTTGGCATTAATATTATGAAAGCGTTGGGAGTTTGAGTGCTCCTAGCCCTCTCCCACACCTAGGGGCTGCGTCTGTCCCTTTGGTGTTGGGACAGTCCCTGCGCTGGGGTCTATGAGTCAGGGTGTCAGTTCTTTAATTGCTGATTTCTTCTGGTTTAGGTCCATTCCTGGTGATTGCTGATGTGTTTATACAGGAACCATGGTCATTCTACGACAGGTAAGTGAAGCATTCCTCTCTTCAGCGTTTCTAATTTTACTCCATCACCCCAAGGACTAATAAAAGTCTTTTTTGGAGTGGAAGGGTCAAGTCAGGCTATTTTTATCCCATTCCGTTGCCCTAAAAGGACTGTTACAAGATGCAGAGATACTCATTAGCCTTAATCCTTGATTGGCTTAGAGGAAATCATTGCTCTATGTGTGTAGTCCAGATTAACCTCGTGCAATGTTCCACTTCTATTTTCTCATCTGGGATGGCCCAGAAGCCGCATGTGAGTCCTAGATATGCAGAAGAATAAAACAGCTTATTGCCTGCCTTGAATGATGTAGTCAAGAACTGATTTTCACCTTCCAGCAACAGTGCTGCTTTGGTCGTGTAACAATGGAATCCTTTCATGCATTTAAAAAGAAATTGAATTGAAGAATTAAGTTGTTACGGCAGGTCTCGTGTAGGTTCTGAAATAATTTAGGGCTTCGAATTGTAGTGTTTTCCCTGTGTCTAGGCATAACATGTCTGTCTCGCTCTCGGCTTCTGGGTTGTCTGGTTGCCATGTCTCAGCCGGGGAGGAACGACAGTACTGCCACGCGTCCTGGGTTGGGGCTGCAGATTGAGACTCAAATACGTCAACACAGTCAAGCATTGAGGCGATGGAGCAAATCTACCCAACAGTTTTGATTCAACTCTGTGTCTGCCTTGGCAAATATGCTTTCGGCTGCAACAGGGCAGAAAGCTCCGGACCTTTGAAGCCGCATGCAGGAACCACGTGGTACCAGTTTACACCAGTGACAAGAAGAGCTGATGATAGCTTTGGGGGTGGAAGGAACGTCAAAGATCTCATGGAGCAACTGAAATGCTCTTTACGGTGTTGCCTTGACCTATCAGGAGCTGTGGCCGAACAAAACCACGCTGTAGGGGAGATAAGGATGTCGGTCCTCCTTCCAAAAGGCACAGAGGTGTTGCCCTCATGTCTCAAGCTCTGACTGATGCATTTTTTGATGTCAAGGAAAACAAGTGGGAAATTAAAACAAGGTAAATTAATATGCTGATTTGGAAGCTCAGAATAACAGTTGTGGCTTTAAGAAATACCCTGTAACAACTCTGGCTAAGGTGGTACCACTCCAGGCTGCCTGTAATGTCTCTCTGCTGGAGGTTACCCCTCTGTGGTTCAGCTTCTAGTTCATAGTCTTCTGTGTTGGTCTGAATTCACCATTTGCAGAGCTTTAGTCAAATGGACGTCTTCCTAGTTACCTAAAAACAAGGTGTCTCATCTAGATCTTTAATCAAATAGACCATCTTCCTAGTTACCTAAAAACAAGGTGTCTCACCTAGGCAGGGAAGCAGGGTGTTTCTGAAGACATTTCCTTCCCACCTGTCTTAGGGTGGGATGGATCTCCTTTCTCTAAGTCCCAAGCAAGACTAGCTTAGGCACTTGACATTTAAATTGACCCAACTGTGGGCGGAGAGTTGTGGTGCAGGGACTTCATTCTTTTCTTCTGTCACCTCTGCTATCATGAAAGTAACTTACAGCAAAGGGGACAAGTAGATGGCTCCAATATCTTCATCAAAGCACTTTATGCCCTCCATCTAGACACTAATTAGCCAGTCCCAGGATCTAGTCTGGGATTTGGGTCCTTATGAAAAGCCCAGGATGTGGTTGGTCTGGTGCGAAAACGGGCCTGAATTCTTGGGCTTTTACCTCTCGTGTCTGCAGTGTTACAGCAGCAAATCTGGAACAGAGCAGGAGTGATGCTGCCCTTATGCTGGTGGATGAGGGGTTATTTCTGGGATGTTACAATGGAAGGAAAAATGTAGTGGTATTTCTATACTGAAAACTGGATGCTGGAGAATAAACTTGGAGCCATTTGGGACTGATGTATTTGTATCACCCAAGTATTCAAAGCCCATCACCTCCAGGCAGGTATTAAAAGAACCCTTACAGTGAAGCCTTAATATTTGGTGTGCATGTTCAGTCTCCTATAGGTTTTTTAGAGAAGATACTCAGTGGTTTTCCATACAAACATCGTTTAGTTCATAAGGACTGAGTGTGGAGTATCAGGAATCTTCAAGTGGACTCCTAGAAGTTATCAACGGTATTTGATACACTACTTTGGGATTAAAGCTTCTTATTATTAAACAAGAAAAAACCTGCAGTTTTCAAAAAAGCTCTTCCATTTCTTGCTGTTCCCGATAGTTTTGAGATTCAGTCTCCCTGTGGGTTCAGATGCTGAGCAGGTGCTGACAAATATCAGGGAAATAGGCCCATGTAGAACTTGTTGCTTACTGCAAACATCTCTCTGCAGCATGGATAAGGTGAGCGAGGACCCCTTCGTAATGAAACGAGGGAGGCCGGCCGCTTGATAGCAGATACAGGCTCTTTCTGAGATCACTTTATGCCAGTTTGCCCCATCTGAAGGTCCAGTCTGAGTCCCACTTGAACCATGCTGCTATCTGGAGTCCAAAGAGCTGCTGTTTATGGTGGTGCTTAACTGCAAGTAGGAGCAACGTATGTATTTTGCCTCCTTCAGTTTTGTTGAAAGATTTTGGAAATGTATCTGTGCTGTTCCTGATTGGTCTGACTTTCTAGAGAGTTTTCCGTCTGTCTTGTCGTCTTTTTTTTTTTTTTCATTCTTGAACATGCGCAACATGCTTACGGTCCTCCCCTCCCACCCCTTTTCCCCTGAAAACTTTCTCCAACATGATCAACCGAAAGAGCAAACCATCGCTCAGGCTACATCAGCACAGGGCTTTTGGCTGTTACAGCTCGGTTTTCCTGTCTTTACCCAGCTATAAATCCGGGAATTTTGAAGATGAACCCGTGGCTTTGCATCCCTTTCCACTCTCCCATCAAAACGGTTCCCACTAGGATCTCCCCTAGAGGTTGGCTCCGGGCAGCTGAGCATGGAGGGCACTGAATGGCTCCGAGCAAGGAGGAGAAAATGCTCAGAGCTCCTGCCCTGTGTCTTCCACCCAGTAATTCAGAAGAAAAGCCAATATTGTTCCCCAGCAGGGGCCTGCAGGGAGCCAAACTTATCAGCTTTAGTCGCTAGCAAATTACTCATGGCAAGTCCATTTCCATGCACAAAGAAAGGGAAGAATAAAAAGGAGGGCTTCCTAAATTCCTGCCTTGGCAGCCTGACAAGCTCGTTTGGCTCCGCAGCACAGCAGCAGCTCGTTCCCGCTTGTTCTGTCTTTTATTTAAAGCAGAGATGTTTTTAGAGCCGGAGTGGAGACCAGGAGGATGTGGTGGCCCCGGCCGCAGATGACCACAGCCTGGCGAGGGGCACATCGCTGCTCCAAGGAGAGGGCTTTGCCCAGGCCACCGCTGTCCTGGTGGCAAATAACAAATGCTTGCCACATGGTTGGTTTTGCCAACTGCGTCTTCTCGCTCACGTTGGCAACCCTCATATAACCTGATCTTAAAGACAGGGTTTCCCAGTGCTGCAAACTTCCTGCTGCTGGGCCAGACCGACAGAAATCAAAACCACTTATTCCACTGTTAGGGTATAAAGTATGCTCACAAAATTTAAGTATTTCATGTAGGATCAAGTTCAGCACCCCGTGAAGTTCATCCACTAAACTAGGCTTTTAAACTAGGCTTTTTTAAACTGCTGTTGTGGGTTTCTGACAGTCTTAGTGGTCCCCCAACCTGCTCCTGGGGTTATAAGGAGAGCAGCAGAAATAGGAGTGAAAAGAAACAGTGGAGAACTAAGCTAAGCAGATAAAGGAAACTGAAGCTCAGCCAGAAATTAAGGTCCTGAGGGACCAAGCGCTGTTGATGTCTCAAGCTATAAAGCTCTTTTTAGTTCAACACCAAAGCAAGGAAGGTGTCTCCAACTAGTCTGAAGCTTTGCAGGAGCCAAGGCTTGGGCTGAGACTTCATCTCTGCTCTCCTGGCTCGGGAGTGCTCCTGGTGGGGTGACTCTTGGGGGCAATGCCAAAACCTCGCGGTTTCTCTGCAGCCATCCATTCCGCAATGGCTGTGCCAGCTCTGGCATTTCTTTGAATGTAAAACCCAACCCCCGATGCAGCTTCAGCTTTAAACCCCACAAAACAAGTCTTACACAAATGAGTCTGTCCTTGATATGTTCACGTCTGTGTTTTCTGAGGGTATTTGTGGCTTCCTGTTCTTGTGCCAGGACTAGCTAAAATTGTCCTTTCCCCTTCTTGTCATTTCACAGGTGTTTGTATAGAGAGCAATCGCTTTCCTTCCTGGCTTCGGAATTGATCAAAATCCTACAAAACCCTTTTTTTTTCCCCCACGTATACAACCTCTGCAGCCCTCTCGTGATGGTGGCAGCCCTTTCTGCACCTGCTCGAGCTTAAGTTCTTCTAGCTGAGTCCAGGATTGCACATTGCACTGCAGGTGAAGGGGATTTGTGCAGTTCGTTAATGAGCGGGAATAGATTTTGTGACCGCCGGCGTTTACAGCGGCTTGGTTTGATGCTCCAGGAGATGTTTTCCCTTGGTGGGAGTAAGAATAACAGTGACCAGATTTTCAAACCTTTCAGTCTCTGCACAGACATCTCCCAGCTGGGCTCTGTGAACACTGGTTTTACCTGGAGCTGACATACGCTATTTGTGGTGTTATTGGATAATATGCATTCAGCTTTGCTAAGTGATTCATTGCGCTATACATTTTATTAGCAAGGAGGAAGGGGCGGGGGAGAAAAATCAGCCTTATTGTAGGTCTTCTCAGGGCTGATCTGTAATCATGTTATTACAAAAAGCAAAGAGTAAGTCCACTGTTTGGATTCTCTTTCTCATAAACACTGAATAATTTAAGTCTTCTCCCATTTATGCCTTGTATCTGTCTGATCTATGAGTCTGAGGCTTCCCTGGATAGCTGTAACGCGGCAATGAAAAGTCCAGCACAAGCCAACCAAAGGGCACATTTGCATATAGATTGAAACATGAATCGTTGGGAGCCATTCATTAGTTGCAGTGCTCAAGACATTTGGCATTTTAACAGCACTCTGCATCAAATCCTTTCCATCAAATTTATGGGACAATTAAAGTGCTGGGGGAGCTGCGTGCAGAAAATGAAGCTGCAGGCGAGGGAGATGTGCGTGCAGTGCTATGGCTGCAGAATATAAATTGCACGATGTCAAATAAAGGTAGAGCGAGCAATCTCAGCCCTGGTGTGGAGATACCCTGCCTCTGAGAGAGCTTGTCTGAAATGCACTCGTTCCTGCTTTTCGATACCTTCGACAAGCTCTCAGGGTCTATCTTCCCCAAAGTATACGCACTCAAACCTTAATCAGTCTGATGTCAAGATAGAGAAGGCTTGGAGTAAGAGTTGTTATATGTGTGGGTGAGTTTAGTTTTGCTTTTTTAAGGGGCAGGAGCAAAATACCCAGCTGATGGGTCATTCATATGAGGGCACAGGAAACTACAAAGGACTCAATAGCAAAATTTACTTTTAATTAATCTTGGAACCTTAGGTTTCCCCAGGGAAAATCTACATCCTTGGGGATAGCTCTTGCACAGCAGTTCACATATCATCTCCTCTTCTGTCTGTCAGAGCCCTTAAAGATGAGATTTAACTTGCCAAGACCTGAAGTCTGGAGCAAGAAGAGATAAATTCAGCCCCTCAAACTGCCTCGTTCTCTTAAGCGCTTACTCATCGTGGCCTCAGGTTGCACCAGAGGAGGTTTAGACTGGATATTAGGAAAAATTTCTTCACGAAAAGGGTTATAAAGTCATAGAATCACAGAATGGTTTGGGTTGGAAATGGTTTAGCATCATCTGAATTCATAGAATGGTTTGGGTTGGAGGGGACCTTTAGAGGCCATCTAGTCCAACCCCCTGCCATGGACAGGGACATCTTCAACTAGACCAGGTTGCTCAGAGCCCCATCCAACCTGACCTGGGATGTTCCCAGGGATGGGGTATCGCTGCCTCTCTGGATACCCTGGTCTCACCACCCTCAGTGTAAAAAATGTCTTCTTTACATCTAGTCTAAATCTTTCCTCTTTTAGTTTAAAGCCATTGCCCCTCATCCTATTGCAACAGGCCCTGCTAAAAATTTGATCCCCATCTTTCCTGTAAGTCCTCTTAAAGTACTGAAAGGCCACAATAAGGTCTCCCTGGAACCTTCTCTTCTCCAGGCTGAATGACCCCAACTCTCTCAGCCTGTCCTCACAGCAGAGGTGCTCCAGCCCTTGGAGCATCTCCATGGCCTCCTCTGGACCCGCTCCAACTTGTCAGGCATTGGAACAGGCTGCCTAGGGAAGTGGTTGAGTCACCATCCCTGGAGGTATTTAAGGTGTAGACGTGGTGCTGAGGGACATGGTTTAGTGGTGGACTCGTCAGTGTTAGGTTAAGAGTTGGACTCGATGATCTTAAGGGTCTTTACCAACCTAAATGATTCTATGATTCTATAACCTGACTGTGATGAAATCTTGCTGTTTGTATACGCTTTCTGAAAAGAAAAAGCCTGTAATGAATGTTGAACCTCACATGGCCATTGTGCACCAGCTAGTGGAGCTGGGGGCTGCTGGTACTTCTAGCAACCCCTTTGTAAGAGTAAGGTTTGGGGAGAGAGATCAGAAATCCTTCATTCTCACCCACCCCCATCCCACCCCGTATCTTATCCAGCAGAAGGGTTGATTTCCCTTGGTCCTCGCTCCAGCCATTGAGCATTTTCATCCCAGCCGTGCAACACAGCAGAGCAAAGCATCTCCCATCCCATCCCCACCCTCACACACCCACCTCGCTCTGTCTCCCCTTCTCTCCCTCCCAGATGGGTGATACAGCTGTTTCCTGGATCACGTTGTCCATAATTTCACCAAAATCATGGCTTATAAGTGCTTTAAAAAACTTTGAACATAACTTATTATTTCGTGCTTACTGCTGTTATTTTCACTCAGGTCAGTTCTCAGAGGGGATATAGGGAGTGGCAGTTGGAGGGATTTGGGTAAAAAGTGGACATTTAAGCCAACATGGCTGCTGTAAAAAAATGTTTATGATATGACATCCTTAATGGAGTGTGGGACCATGCTTTTAGTCTGCTCCTTGTGAGAATGGATGTGCAAGCAGGCAGGTGTCTCTCCCTGTTTGAGGCGACCTTCCTCTTCATCAAATTCCTCTTGCAAAACTGGAAAACATCCAGCAGCAAGGAATTAAAAGGGAAACCCTCAACATTTCATGGATTTGGGGTCACAGGCACATCTGTGGAATGACCCTGATGTACACCAGTGAAAGATTTGGCCCTTATGGTGTAAAATTAATTCCTTTTTCAAGCCACGGCATCATTTGCTAGCACAGTGTAGATTTGACAGCTGTTTTCTTAGAAAAAAACAACTTAGCTCTGACTTTCTGCAGTCAGGTTCAAGAAGGTGTGCGCAGCTCCTGGGACCCAGGGGAGTGAAAGCAATAACAGACCTTTTCAATAGCACAAATTGAAAAATGGCATTTCTTTCTCAGGAGAAAGCTGAGCTGGGAGTGCAGAGAGTATCTGCTGAGATGTCATTGCCTGGCCAATAAATAAAATAATTTTATTGGAATTAAAAAGTGACTCTGAAGACAGGATTCCAATGAGAATGTCAAAACGATATGTTCCATGTCAGTCTTTAGCCCAACTCAAATGTTTTCATGAAAATATTTGTTTGTGTGATTTTCTTGTTGCATTTTAGGTTTTGGTGAAATGCCATTCTTTAAGGAAGATTTCCAGTAAGAATTTTGGAGGAGTAAATCTATTTTTAGTTGTTTCATAAATGTGACCGAACCAGAGGGAGGATTTGGATGTTTGCTAGAATATACATAAGTCTGTTCTGAAAAAAAAAAAAAAAAAGTCAGTTTAAGAGCAGAGAAAATTCAATAGTGTGAGCGAGACAGCCCGAGACGCTGGTAAGCCAGCTGGCACTTTAGATGCTTCTACTGGGGATTTCAACAGCAGGGAAATTAGATGAATAAGTGTGGACTGGGACTTGGGAATTTGGATGCGGATGCTTTTGCATTTCCATTTTGCCGCTGCTGGGTATATGTACAGGTGGTCTAGTGGTCAGCAGCGTTGACGGGCTCATGCAGGGGTTGTGCGTTAGACTGTTGCAAGGTAAGGGAATTGCCTTTTCCCCGTCCGCATCTATGGGGATGTGAGTTTTGCAAAAACGAGAAGGTGTTAAGGTGGATCAGCTCTCCTCTCCTTCCCAAATCACCCTTGCTGCTATCTGCAAAAGGGAGGTGGCATTGGCCGAGGAATGCAGCTGCTTTCTTGCACGGGTCGTTCTTAAAAGTTTACAAGGATTTCATTCTCCATTAGGCAATTTTGTGAAAGGAGAAAACTTCACCAGCTATAAATTATGATGACTTCTGTTCCTGAACAGAAATTATTATAAAACTCTGAACGGAGCTACAGTGTGCTGAAGTCGGGAACGTATATAAAATGACCATATTTGTTCAGACCCAGGTCTGTCCCATTTGGTATTCATAGAATCATAGAATCATTTAGGTTGGAAGAGACCCTTGGGATCATCGAGTCCAACCATCAACTCCACTCTACAAAGTTCTCCCTTACGCTATATCCCTTAACACCACATCTAAACGAGTCTTAAACACATTCAGGGATGGTGACTCCACCACCTCCCTGGGCAGCCTATTCCAGTGTCAACAGCCTATTCCAGTGTCGACAACTGCCTGTATCCAGACAGCTGGTGAACACCAAGGGACAAGTAAGCATACAGTCTAAGTGCCTCACAACATGTTCCTATCCTTCAGCTAATTTCCTGGCCTCCACCTATGAACTTTCAGTTTGGGGATCTCCCAAGCCTGATGTGATTTATTTGATTAGTAATCCCTAATGCAGCTCCCTTCCAAGAGCTTGTCCCACTTCCTTACTTCTCTAGGCTTCCTATCCACCTCCGTTGTTTTTGGCTGAACCTAGTCCTTGATGACTTTGGTTGGCGTCCTCTTATTTTTGGACTGGAAGACTATTTTAAAGAAGTATCTCTACAGGCTTGTCCACTCTGCCCTAGGCATCCACATGGTGAAGATAGGATGCTACCCTAGGTGGTCCTTTGATGGGCCTTAACCTTGCACACCCATTTTCATGGCAGTGAGGCAATTCCACTCACATCCTCATCGCATTGCTCCCCTGCACTCTTTTACCAAGAAGCAGACGCCCTCCATCCTTTCCCCAGACTCACTTTAGAGTCAGGAAAGAGTCCTGGGTGGTTTCTTTCACCCAGGAGAAAAAGAGGTTGGCTTATTTTCTATGCGGAAGAAGAAAGAGCCAAATGCTGCTTTTTTTTTAAGATTGGGGAAGATGCCTATCTGGGACAGAGCCTTGCCAGTGATTTGCACACCACAACTCAGAAACCTTTCGTGCAGCCATCGTGAATGCAACACGAGCAATTTATGCGCATCTCCTACCACCCCGCCAGACGTTTTATTGCCAGCGCCATTGCTGGCAAATGACTCTTAAGGTCACACACTGCATTTTCATGATCTGCAAATCACTTTGTAAAGGCATTTTACTGCCCCTTAACCCCATAAAATTGCTAGATTCGGTGCAAGGCAGACAGGCAGCCCTTTCCCATTAAGTAGATGCTTGAAGTTAAACAGCATTTGCATCCAGCAAAATGCAACGGAGGCATTAACCATATTTCCGTGCTGGTGCTCTGTCAGCCCATTCCTTACAGAAACGTAAGCATAATTAATATATCTATGTGATAATACCCTTGCAGTCTCAAAAGCAAGGCTGTATGGCAATTATTGAATTCCTCAAAACCAGTATAAAATTGATGAGCGTTCTTCGCATGAGTTAATTTCCCTTTACATAATTTAGGTTTTCACGTGAGCACCAACCAGCTGCCTGTTGCTGGACCAGGATCTCTGCTGTGTGAGGCATCTTGCAAACCCACAACAAACCCCAAAGTTTGGTTCCAGGAGTAACATTTAACAAAACCCATTGGTAATGTAACCCTTTTTATCGTAAAGCAGATAAAATGTGAGACAAAACTGCTTTGGAGGCTGCATCCCCCTGCGCAGACTGTGTGGCGTATGCAGGATGGACTGTCCGTGTAATAAAATGCCCATGAGGAAAACAAGAAGTCCCAATACAGGAATTAGTTGCTGTCCTAAAAACATGCAGAGCTTATTTCTTTTATGGTTTTCAGGACGACCATAGGAAAGTGTAATCCCACTGGCAATCTTACCAGCTACCGTTCCTTGATAATTCCACATAAGAAATAGGTCCAACTTGCTTTTTCAAGCTGTGGCTACTGCTTTGTTTTTAATTGGCTGGTGATTATTTGGAAAGACTTGGATTTTGAAGCAGGTTTCTGGGTTTGTGTTTGCAAAAAAGGACCGATGTTCAGGGTTTGGCTTCTGATCGCTCTCTGAAAGCCAAGTCTCTCCAGTATGTGCCCAACGAGCTATAAACCATTATCTGTAAAAACTGTCCTGAGCTTACAGTTTGAAGGCATCCACAGTGCACATCTGTACCTGTCCTGATCCAACAAGGCAACCGTCTTGGATCTGCCAATTACAACTGTGATTTGAATAGTGATGATTGTCCCTATCTCTGTCATCTTGTGCCAACCTAAACACTCCACTCTTTCTCTTTTTGGAACTTCTAGGTTAGGGTTTGTCTAGCTGAAGTTGCTGACTGGTTCCTTCAGACCCTTAACGAACGTGGTTGGCCTCTGGGGTCCCTACCTTCTTCCACAGCCTTCTGGAGTTTCACACCTTCCACACCCCTGCTGTGATAATATGAAATTTGGGATTAAAATGCACACTCTGTCATTCCTCATTCTGCTTCGGGTACTATTAGCATGAAAGTTGAAATAAAACCCACGGAGAAATCATCAGAAATAAACCTCCTGATGCACTTGGTAGTTCCAGAGAGTTACAGCAGATGGGGCTGGTATTGTGCTGCCGGGAGCCCATGGCGCAGCTCTGCGGCTGGTTCACCTCCTCCCTCAGAGGAACCCACCACCAGCAATTTGGGAAGTTTTCTGAACACGGTAGGCAAAGGGGCTTGAAGAATCCAGGCAAGTGGCTGCAATTACCAACCTGCTCTGGCTTTCCAGTTCAAGGGTGGTCTTGCATGGAGCCAACCCTGCAGTCCCCAAACCCATGAAGCAAGCAATGAAATATGGATGATTTTGCTGGGTTTTAATAAATACCAGTAGGATTCTTTTTAGTATCTGTTACTGGACGATAAAAATGTCCAGGTGCTTCCTGTTCTCAAGATTGTTTTGACATCTGGGAGTATCTTTTCTCCTTTTGGAAGGACGCTACTTGTATTGCAGCATCTCTACATCCTTGTTGCTGGCAACAAAGGAACAAAAACCAGTATCAAGGTGTTTTGCATTACAAGCATCGCCAGCATGAATTTTTGGCTTTCCATTATGCTTTCTCCTGCCATTCATTCCTCTCAGGAACTGGCTTTTCAAACGCAGCCCTGGAGCAGTCCACTTCTTCCTTAAGCAGTCATGTCACAAACTCCCTCAAGATGCCGTTGACTGAGCTGCAAACTAACCTTCCCCCAGACCCCTTCACCCTCCTCAGTAACCAAGACAACCCTCGGTGCTTGAGTGTGTAAAAAGGGCAGTGCTGCTCAGATCCAACGTGGCAGTAAAGGAAAAACGGCATTACCCCACTTTCATTCCATATTTCCAAAGATGAGACACGATATTTTAGATGATAGGGCTTGTCTAGACATATCAGTGCCACTTTGGCTAATGCAGACCCTCAGCACAGACACGTTTCTGCTGAGAAAACTGCATTTACATGAGTATAGACTACTCCTATATAGGAAAAGAATAAATTTTTACTAGTTTTAAGCACTTTGTACTATGTCTACATTTCTGTTCACGCAGGAATAGCCGTGCAGGTTGCAATAGTCCCACGTCTATTTCGTACACAGGAACTCATTGCAGGGTGGATCTCAGTGAGGTTGCGAAAAGGCAGGGAGGAGGGAAGGAGGACCCTGAAGTAAAGAAACGAAAGAAAAAATGAAAAAGGATCTTCCCAGAGCATGAAAGATGAAGCTGAAACTCTGAAAGAGAATTTGACAGGTTGCATATGAAAACTAAAAGAGATTTTTATCTCAGATGGTGGAAAAAATCCTGTTTTGTTTCTCCAGGAATAGTATCAGGTAAAACAATTGAATTCGTGTGGTTGCTTTTATACTTCTTTGAACAGCTTTTCTGAGCCAGGATGAAAAACATCCCTTCCAATTTACATTTCTGTGTATGATCTTTTTTTTAATTTTATTTATTTTTCCCCTTCATCAGTACCGCACATTGGAATTCAGGCCGTGTCCTTTTTGTGACTCATTCTGATCATGAAAAGGCTGTATGCCTCAGAGGCAGAAAAATGTTGGGTGGAAATACCTGATTACCTCCATCTGTTGCATCGTTCCGTAGCTCTGGTGCTCATCAACTGGGACTCTTCTTTCAGGAATCAAATCAAAGAGCTCTCTGCCTTCACCCCTGGGGAATAAAGCCTCCATCAGCATCACTCGGTGACGCCACAGCAGATACCTGCTCCGCTCCCCGGCCGCGCTGCCGGCTGCACGGTCCTGCTGCTCTCCCTGCTCCTTCACTGGGGCTTTGCTGGTTGACAGATGAGGCAGTTCAGGGGATAAACCAGCAAAACGCTTTGCAAAAACACATGAAAGTGTTGCCGCTGGGTTCGCTCCCTGACCCGGTTCACCGTGGGTTCAAATCGAAGAACGGGATGGCAGCACGCAGTTTAGCTGTATCATCCGGCCATAGGGACCTGCTGGAACCAGCATCCCTCCCAAATTGTGCTCAGAGAAGGTGATGGCATTCCCTTAATCCCATCTTCCTACAGCTTAACATGCAGAACAATATGCATTTAAAGGAAAATGTCCAAAATCTTTGCTTCTGGGTGGCTTAGGGCAAGTGGTTTCCATCGTGCCTCCTATGGCAAACGAGGGATATCTTAGCCACACTCCTAGTTGTCGGGGGGACGGGGGTGACTGGTTTTGGCAGATTTAGAGTGGATTTGAAGGCTTCCAGTCTGGTACCAGTGCAACCTCTCTACTCCCAGGACCTGAAGGAGTATATCCTGTTCTAACAGTACTAAATTATACACTTCCATCCTAAAGCGCCCCCCCCCCCCCCCCCGATTCCTCCTCGTTTTATTTTTTCCCCTCTTTCCTTTCCCAGATTTGTACGTCTTATGACTCCGCCATCGTCTTCCTTTGGATTTCTTCTATTTGCATTTAGGACAGGGCCCCACCATGGGGCTAAAAGGCTCAGTCTTCCTTTCCTGTTCCACTTGTGCGTCTTAGCAGGTTTTTCAATCACATCCCGAGCGGTGGCCATCAGCTTTTTGTGTGAGACCTGGCAGGCGGGGCTCTGGCACAGCGTTTGGGTGGGTGACGGCCGGGGCCAGCCTAATCTGCTTGAAACGTCAATGGATTGCCGGATTCTCCGCTTCGCCCGCGACGGTAATGCCCTTGGAGTTGCGGATTAAATCTTCTATCTCCGTGTTTGTCTTCACGCTTAAAACCCACTCCTTGAGCCGGGATGTCCCAAACAGTCAACAACAAGCTCCTTGCCAAAAGCCAGGGATGAGGTCGGACATCGCTGGGAGCTGAGCCTTGTTGCACCACGCTGGATTGCACCTCTGCAAACCCAATTAAAAACATCATTATTGCTCCTGGAGTCTTTGACTACCCCTCAGCACCAAATGGGAAAATGCTGGGACGGGTGCCACGCTTGTTTTTTCCTTCCTGTCAGTATCGAAGTTACAGGATGAGCGAGCGGCGCATTGATTATTGAATTATTTAACAATTCCTCTTGCATCTCTGCCTTTGCTCCAGAAAGCCTTTGTGTGTAGCACGTTACCTTCTCTGACAGCTGGTGCCAGATGTGCTACGAGAAATTGGAAAGAGAATCTTATTTATTTATGAAACAGGAAAATTATTAGTGTTAGTGGCTACCAGCATGTGTGTTTCTTGCACGATGGTTTGTTGTTAAGGAGAAATTCAAGCTTTTCCTTCCTTTCCCACCTTTTCTTGATGCCGGTGGCAACTGCGCAGCTAAAGATGAGTGCACAGAATAGAGATGAGCAGTCCTAATTCTCCCCTGGGTGTCACAGCTGGGGATCCAGGAGAAGCTCCATTAAACTGAGGAGGGTACACCCATGTAACTGAGAGCTGAACTGAATCAGATAAGTGATATCTAGAGGTGATATGTGTTTTTAGTAGAGCACGGACATCATGCTGCCCAAAGGATTCAGGTAACTGTTGGAAGTCTGCATTGGCATAATATGCTGTGCCGCACCAATACGTTTAGATTTCAGTCTGCTCTCCAAATGACATTGAAATGTGGAGCTGGGGGAGTGCCCGTGTTTGCGCTTGTGTCTGCATACACTAAGGATTTTCTGCTTCGAAGACGAGCGGTAAAGAAGTAAAGGGCCCAGCTTGGATCTGGCTCTCTGGAGACTTGGGTAGGTGATTGTGCCTGTTTCCAAACAAACAAACAAAAAAAACCCACAGCATACACAGGTCATTTTACAACAGTTGTCAGAGGTATGGCCCACGGATCACGTTTGGCCCACACGGTGCATCGACAGCCATTCTGCAGGGCATCATCTTTCCTATTTTAGAAAAGCACGTTTAGTGCTGCCGGGACTAATCGGCGGAGCGCTGCTGACCTGAGTCCACCAACAGCCTCTGATAATCAGTGATTTTCCATATCCTTCAGCAATTTACCTGAATATCAGCCCTTAGGCGCCCCCACACTAGGGGTAGGAGCCACTTTGGCTAGCTTTGGACACCTGTGCTGTAGATTTCTACCACTGAACTGTCCTCTTCACACACCCTTTTAGGTCAGTATCATCTGCCCTAGTTTAAATAAGTGCTTTATTCAGAGGTGACCGTAGCTTTACCTCTTTCTTTCCCTTGAATGTAGAATAGAATAGAATAGAATAGAATAGAATAGAATAGAATAGAAGTATTTCAGTAGGAAGGGACCTACAATTATCATCAAGCAAAGGTCTGGATATCTTGCTCAGAGATGGATGCATGCACAGGGTTAATTGAGTCCCACCTGACCTGTTTCACTGAATAATGCAGCTTTTCAGTGATAGCTGCAAAACAACCAGCTCAAGAACACCTCCTCAGCCCTGGCGGTGTCTGGTGCATTTTTCTGGGGTCTGAAAAACAGGCTGGTGCAAAGAAACCCAAGCTTTCATTAAATCAGGTCATTCACCTGCTGTGAGGGTGGTTCCTGCAGGTGGCATTTCCCTTTTTTCTCCAGCAGTGAGGTCCACACCACCACGGCAGCACTTAATGTGAGCTCAGGTCTCCGCGGCAGCATAAACCTATTGCCTGGGTCACATCAGTTCCTTAGGATAAGCATTTGCCCCTCGCTATGTGTGTGCACGAAGCGTGTCACGGCAGGACCTTGATCTCAGCTGTGCCTGCTGCTGCAGAGGGGTAGTAAATCATCAGATCAGGGTCCAGCATGGCTCTGCGGGCTCATACTTCTATCTCTGCCGCGAAGAGTCTAATGTTACCCTGGGGAGCTGTAATCCACACCGGATGGCATTGCTGCCGGGCTGCCGGCCAGCTAAAGGTTTGTTTTCCTCCACCGTGTCCCTCCCCTTATTGTCCTAAGTGTGTTTATTTGTTTCCCACATAAGGCATAGCACGTTCCCTTAGAAAAAGCACGCTGATAGGAGGCTTAATGCCGTTGCTCTGCCCCTTGGTGCATAGAGAAGGGAGGCTGGTTTCCAAGCCGGGTCATCCCTTCAGAGGGATGGGGTTTCCCGTTTCCAGGAGGCAGCACGGCCGGGCCATTCAGGCAGACAGCCCTGCCAATGCCAAGTGCTGACGCGCTTGACTCCGTCTAACGAGCACCCCCGAAAATCTGCTAGCAGAGGAGCAATGCAAAAAAAAAATAGGCAATGGAAATGTGGGGAATTACAGATCTTCAGCAGCCGGGAAAAAAAATAGCATGCTCATGTTATAGGACTGCAGAGACTGGATTCAGCCCTCTGGGCTTCCATCTCTGCTTTGCTCCAAGGATAACCCGGGGCAAATCGTTCCACTCCTCTGCTCCTTGGTTTACTCTTTGGCAGCAGACGGAGGTACACAGCCTCAGAAATATGGTACAGGGTGTAGCTGAGCCGTGATCGTGATAAATACGAAGTGAGTTAAATGCATTGGCTGCTCTTTCTCAGGCCTGCTGCTCCCACACTGCTCCAGTTACCGTGGTATGGCAGTGAGGAAAGGTGTGCTGATGAGCAAAGAGCATCTGTAGGACCCAGCTCAAATCCAAAGAGCCCATCCCATGGGGCCCTTTACATATGTTTATTTAGTCCTTCATTTCCACATGCATCCTCTCATTGATCATTAGCTTTGATTGGACATCTATCTTGTACTTTCTAGGGGAGCAAAAATGCAGTTGTTCACAGCACTGTGTGTTCAGGTCATGCTGGAGGTAGACATCTCCCATGAGATTGCTATATTTGGTCTGTGTCTCCTTCTCCCTACATTGCTGTGGCATTTCGTGTACATTTTTGCTTGCTCCTTTGGTGGACTGTAGACATCCATCTTATTAATCTCTAACTTGCCTTCTCATCCATGAGACTCAACCTCTTCCTTAAATTATCCACCCAGCTACAAGAAATATTGTTTCAGGCCTTTGTAATATGGCTTCAGCCTACCAAGTTATTAATCCATTATCTGTCCCGGGGTGAGGATTGCCTCACTCTTGTCACTGCTGTTCACTGATGAGCAGAAGTAGCTCGGTATGAATTTGATGTACCCATCATGTATGGTTGCCCTCGGTGACTGTGTCCCATCAAGGGGACCTATAAAGCCTTTGTTCCTCTAGATAACTTTCCACCAAGAACATGTCCTCTGCATCATGGACAAATTGATCCAAAACTCCGTGGAATCAAGGCATCAGTAGAGTTTTGCATTAAGATAGTGATAAATGAGAATGGCATGGAAAGCTTAGCAGCTGCACCACTATCCACCACTATCTAGTCTCTGCTTTGTGCAAATGATGCTGAGTTAGATTCAAAATTTCCGTGGAAGAGACTGACACCCAGCTAGCGTGGCCTTAAATTCTCTAAATGAGCAGAAAAGCCTTTCCTAGGTGAAAATGAGAAATCTTGAGTATATCTAAGACAGGACAGGAAAAAACAAATCTAGGGGGACTGTAAAATGTCTTGTGCTCTTCTGGTTGGGCCAGCAGTCCTGATTAGTCCTTACAAGAACAGTCCTCCCTACACAGAAGGAGAGATTGAAGAAGTGGGTCTGTGGAGCAGGCAGTGCAACCTCGTTATCTCCGTGGTCCTCATGTTTAGCACATTTTCACCCACAGCCCAAGTGCCCATCTCACCTATAGGCACAGAGGTTGTGCTGCTCTGAACACCTTCCACTCAATTATTTAAAATTCAGTTGCTATGGATCTACTCGAGGCGATCAGTTTAAAGAAAATGCAGATGGTCTCTGGTTTTGAGTTCCCGCTGCGCTTTGGTTAATTTGGTATGTAAAGGTATTAGGTTAATTAAATGCCATGTGTTGCATGGGGACTGACTGCATTTGTGGATTAATAAGTACCCGAGTGTGTTCTGTTGCTGAAAGTCCCTCAAGCTGGCAGACGGTTAGTTCACTGAGAAAGGAAGGTAGTGGAGACGTCTTGGGGAAATGAAGAGGTTTCCAGTTAATGCTGCAGTCGTTTTTCCAGAACGGGCGGTTGCAGTGTCCTCCATGTCTTTGACCAAGTATCACCCCTTACTGGAGAGACTGGAAGAATTTAAGTGAAGAAAAGCGAAGTTGCTCAGTTTGCTTTGAGACTCCTGCAGCACCAGTTCTATGGAGCAAGCATGCTAGATGGCCAGTGGAGGACCGTGGTTGGTGCGTGGAAATTTTTCTTCTAGGAGAAGATCTTTACCAAGAGCCATATTGTGAATCAGGTCAGAGGGTGTCCTGCAAGCAGCAGGCATGGTCACGCTGGAGGTCTAAAGCAAACCAACCACAGCTTCCTGGCATTCATGGTGGAATACATGTAGAAAGCAGAGAAAGGGACAAATACCACTGTGAGATTTTGGAGATGCTGAAGAAGAAGAAAGTCGTTTTCATGCAGCCGTGCGCTGAGGTGGTGGAAGATCAGGAGAGAGACCAGGGCAAATGGACACTACTTCGCAATGTCAACCAGGCCCTGAAGCCCACAACCATTTTAGCGGTAAGATAGGGGGTCCCGAGCTCTGAACATGGCTGGGAGATTTCAGGCCACTTGGAAATTGGTCTTGCTGTTTGATGGGATCCTTATACTTCTCTCTCCTTCCTCTTGAAGTCTTTGTTCCCTCCCAAGCACTGCAGCTCCCCTGTGGTGCAATCTTCTTGCTCTTTGCACTTGGAAGCTCCTCCTAAAGATCCTCTTCATGAATTGTGCTGATCTGTGTGTGCACCCATGGTGGTGCTTCCTCCTCTGGCACCGCTGTTTGGTTGTCACTGCCCATAGCTTGTGAGGTCCTGGAGGTCTGCCCCAGAGCATTTGGAAGGACACTAGCACCCAGCGGCTGCACTGAGGAGGAAGAATTGCACTATGTCGATACTATAAAGTGACTGGTGGTATTCTCACTTCTCCAGTACTCTGTCGTGTGTCTTGGAAAATAAAGTACAGGCATGAGGCAGGTTATGCAAGTGGTAAGCCAGTCTGTCCGAGCTGGTAAATGCGTGAATCGCCCCCATTTGCCCTGAAATCCCCGATATATCTGCTGCTTTTGGGGCTGATCCGAAGGCAATTGCATCAGCGGAAGGACTGTAACTGACTTCCATGGGTTTTATATCAAATTCATTAAAGTCAGGGAAGGAAATAGGTCGTCACTCTTAATACGTGATGTTATTTTTTAACTCCCTAGACCTTTCTGAGCTTACCGGCTTAGCCCATCCCATAAGACTAGCTTTTTTCACCAGTATTAAGAACTGCACTTTAATGTGTTTAGAAAGAGCGTTTTAAGGGGACGAGCACTCTGTGCACTAGGCAGACAAAGCACAGGGGTTGTCTGAGTGGTAGTGCAGTATCAATTTACCTTGGGGAGAGCAGGCTGCCTTTTTATCTCAGCTGTGTGGTAACAGAACATGTGAAGCAGGCTGCTTTTACAGCTATTCAGAATTAGAGATTTAAAAGAATAAAAAACGGCATTACAACTCTTGTTTTCCTGATCGAGAACAATGTTTATGCAGCTGATGAGGTGTCAGAAGGGCTTTCTGCTGAGCAGGGACTGAGAAACCTGCCTTCTCTCTTGCTGACACCTTGATCAAGTCACCCACCCTGTGCATGAATTTGCCCAGCTATGCAGCGAGGATCACAGTGCTGAACGCTCTGAAGTGCTGTGAGAGTCTTGGATCAAAGGAGCTAAGAAATAAATATTAATATGAGTGGATTTATAATGTACCTGTGCGTGACTTACTGCATTCATTCGTTGTGGTTTTTTTTTTTCCTTTTTAACTGAGTTATGGGATGTGGGGGTAAGGCAGCTAATGAGAAAAGGATTTGAATATAATATTTTTATGAGATGGGTAAAGATACTTACAACAGTGCTGTAGCACAAGCCTCTGAGGAAAAGAAAACCCAAACTAAGGGGTGGATCCTCAACTCCGTGTAAGCAGGATGACTTTGTTAATATCCTAGGTGAAACCTAGCAAGCAGCTTCCAAGGGTGGAGTCTGCCATAAAATAGCTGGGGACTCCTCGTGTGTAGTATTTCTCCATGTGTGGGTCCCTGGCTGTAGCCTTACATCCCTGTGGCACTCGTGGGTTGGTCTCTCTCAGAAGTCCTGCTGAGCAACGACTTGGATGGTGAACGTTTCACCATGTTTTATATTGCTGGATGCCTCCAGTTCCTACTGCCCGGAGCAGACCTGAAGGTTGTTCATCAGACCATTGGGTGAAAACAAATCTATAAATGCTCTAAAACAAATCTATAAATGCTCTGTCCATAGAAATGATCGATAGCGGATGCTCAGAAAGGGGTTATATCTCAGCACATGCAAAGTGATCCCTCCTATTTTTCACTTTCCCTTCTCCCAGCGCTTTTTCAGGACTTCAGAAGGTAGATATTGCATTTGCATTGTGCTTAATAGGTACGAGTGGAGCTGGGCACCAGGGATGTGGCATTAGGTGGGGCTGCAAGTTCACAATATTAAACTCAGATGCATGAAAAAGTACATTAGCTTGCTTGATGCAGCATGCCTGACAATAATTTAACTAGGTGCCTCCCAATTTTAGCACCTCTTCACAGTGAGATTAGGGGTGGGAAATAATTCTGCCTTGTTTCAAAGAGTGTGGGCCCCGCTTTTGGGTTATTTGGGGGTTTATTTCTGTTTTGAGGAAAACAGCTTCTTTAATAGCCATTTTGCATTCGAGTAATTTAATATCCACCGAGCCGATGAGCAGATAGTCCCCTGCCCAGCAGGACTGACAAGAGGTCTGTAGGATCACCAGTGACATGGAGTGCGTGGATAGGGGTCAACTGCTTGCTGTGTCTTCCAAAACAAAAACAAAGAGGTCTCAAATGAAAGAGGTGACACACTTGAAGCACGCAAAAGGGCACGGCTTTTCTCGCTATTTGTAGTTAAACTCTTCCTTTGAGATTATGGGTGCTAAAACTTTGCACAGCTTCAGGAATCAACTAGACGTACAGTAGATAAAAGCCACTGAGAAGAATTAAATGCAAAGAGCCCACCTACAAATCACTGTAGCTGGGAGACCTCGTGGAGAAGTATATGTATCTACTTCTCTGGTATGTACTTAATCCTTCTTTAGTCATCCCCTTTTCACCAGTCTCCAAGATGGGGGAATGTATATTTGACGGTGGTTATCTGCAAGGAAAAAATGTGCCGCAAGCCTCTAGACAAGGTTTTCCAGAGCTGAAACCCATCTCCTAAGTGTGACTTTGTAGGCTTGTACATTGAACAGGGGGAAACCTCTAGCTCAGTTTTTCTGCCTTTGTCAATGCTCTCTAACCTGCTTGCTGGATGCAGTCTGTGACCAACAACCACTCACGAGCTCATGAACCAGAAAGCTAGTGTGTGCTGTGTGGGGCATGCCCCACTGCTGTTACCTTGCAGGGAGTTTCCTGAACATCTGTGAAAAAGGGATGGTTTCTGGTTTGCAAAGGGAGTCATTTGACTTGTACCGATGACTTGGGTACAAAACACCAGCAGGTTGTATCCCAAGGGATGCTGAACCTGAGTGTAACTGTCCTCTCTTTGGTTCCAGGGGGATTATGTGTGGATGGACCTCAAAACTGGACGGGAATTCGACGTCCCCATTGGAGCGGTGGTTAAGCTGTGTGACTCTGGACAGATCCAGGTTGTGGATGATGAAGGCAATGTACGTACAAAAGGTTGTGATGACCCTTCTTCAGCTCTATGGGCCTGGCTAGGCCAGGACCCATAGGGTCATGATGACTGACTTTGTCACAGTCTTCTCATACGTCCTTTGGGAATCAACTGCGCCATAGTTTTCTATTTGTAAGGGCAAGATAATGTTGTGTCCCTACTTTTGTGGTGGTATTGTGAGTGAGAGGTTGAGAAGCTTCTTGAGTACAATGATAACAGAGGCCTCCAAAGTACATTTAAATAGCGCTTTGAGCAAACCTACCTTGACCTGCTGTTCCTCTACTGTTTTACAGTCCTTTCTGACCTCCTACCAATACAGGATGTGTCCAAACACTGGTTCTCCTTCAATTTCCGACCTCTACTTGTGTGCAGTGGTGGCTATTTTAGAGGAGCATCTATATCACAAGCAGAGGGCGACCAGAGGAGGTTCTCTGTCCTTTATAATTTTTTTCCCAGACTGAGATAATTGTGAATGCTCTTTTTCCCTTCAAGGATGGCAGAAAGAGATTTGGTTCAGGAGGGTCATGGTGTCCAATTTGTAGTGGCTTTTGAAGCCCTTTAGAAGTGATCAGTCTAAATGACACTCTGCCAATAAAGGTGTGCTTTTGCCACCCCTGTGCATCCCTCTCTCCTATTCTGAATCATCTTTTCTCTGCTCAGTGGTATTTTGTGGTAGAGGGTTAACCAGTGATGTGAAAATGTATGAAGAGAAGAAGAAACCTGCCATTTGTTAAAAACACCCTTGATGTGCTGGATGATACTTCTATCAGGATGGCTTTGCCTCATGTCTCTTGTTTCTCCAGTAAACCAAAAGATGTTTTCCTTCTTCTGCTAGGAATCTTTCAAATTAGTGACTGCCGTGTCCCAGGAATAGAAGCTTTGACCTCTGTGCTAATGCTCTCCCGTGTACGTTCTTCCATCTGGTTCTTCTGTTTGGGGTGGACTGTTTCTGTCTCTCATACCAAATGAGACACCACCCCAGTGGTATCTGACTTGACTTATCTTTCTCTGTCCTCACTCTGTTCCCAGGAGCACTGGATTTCCCCACAGAATGCCAGCCACATCAAACCCATGCACCCCACCTCCATCCATGGAGTGGAGGACATGATCCGCCTGGGGGACCTGAACGAGGCGGGAATCCTCAGGAACCTGCTGATCCGCTATCGGGAGCACCTCATCTATGTAAGTGTCCTCCCCACCTCCACCTCTTGCTCTGTACTGCATCCCCTTCTCTCCTTAGCTCTGGGGAACCCCCATGGGTGAAACCCTGGTTGAACTGAGCATCTGGGTTTCCACCTTCACCTGGACCCAAGTGGTGGAGGGCTTCTGCACTGTAGAGGACATGTTGCAGGGTTCATGGATGCCCCAGTGAAAGACCCCATGAGTTAGGTAAAAAGTACAGTCCTTGCCACTCGCTGTGTAGCCCTTGTAGAAGTTTTGGGCACATGCATTAACTTTCTATACACACAGTAACCAGTTCAACCCAGACCGTGTGCATGCTGTAGTAATCCTAAAGCAAAAGCCTTTGACAACCACATGCTGGATGTGGTCCTTCTCCCTCTGATCTCATTCAACCCAAGTGGGTGAAGACAACAGTTGCTGGAGGTACAAGGGGTGGAGAAAGGATGAGGAGGTGCATGCATGAAATAACTGGGAACAATGAAGTGAGCAACTCCCAGAACAGCTCTGAAGTATCTCCCCCATCTGTGTTTATGATTTATTAGCTCTGGGTTGCCTGCGATCCTGACAGCTGATGTCTGGGGACAGCAGTGTCCTTCCTTAGGTCAGCTCAGTCGTGTCATGTCCAGTGGACCCAAGTGCAGCATTGCCAACCCCACCACATATTCAGAAATCGAGGGTTTTACAGGGAGCCAGCCAGAACTGCATCTCTTTTCTGCAATAACATCACAAAAGCCACCTCCCCAGCAGGGCAAGAGTCAGCATTCAAGTCTCTGTGCTGGTTTCATCAGTATGCCGTGTGCTGCCGTAGTCTGGTGCACGTTCTTGGGGCAGAAGCGCAGAGAGTGTGTGTGTGTTTGCCACTGCCTAATGCACTCAGACAGACTTTGCAAATGTGGAAAATGTGGTATTGCTCTCAAATCCTGCAGTTTTCAGGAACTCAGCGGAGTGTCTGCTGTGCCTTTGAAGGCCTTTTGAAAGCCACCTGGCAATCTAATTTTCAAAAGGCCGTAAGACTACTAGAATTTCAGGCCAGAGGGTATTGCAGTACAGTCTGACTTCCCAGATAGCATAAGCTAACAGACTGTATCCAGGATTTTATCTATCAAGTCTGCTTGTTCTGCTTGATGTCCAGTACCTTTTGAAAAGATGGTTTTGGATCAGAGCTGGGCAACGATGGAGAACAGACCACTGTTACACACGGCTGACAGCCCCCTGCGTCCAACTCTAGAAGATATCCATCTCTTCTTTCAGAGATGGATTTCAATGCTATAGAGAAAGGAGATATGGCTGCTGAAAAGGCATCTTTAATTCCCCAGATCTTGGAGGAGAATAGAGACCCCCATATTCATCTCTCACCGAGGCACCTGATTTGTTGTGCGTGATGCCTAGGTCAGTTTGGAGAAAAAGCCACGACCAGAAAATAATTCAGATGTTAGATTATCTCAGTTACTCCCTGGAGCTCTCTTTAGGGAGCCTCAGCCATTTATAGTGATAAACTAACAAAAGTTATCAGGGCCAAATTCATACTTGAGGTGGTGTGTCTCCATGTGCACTGAGCACCCACGGCAGTCACCAGAGGTATCAATAGTGCCAACAGAACCAAGACTGTGTTTCAGCTGCGCAAAAATAGGTGCCTGTCAGATGAGGTGATTGCTTTTGAGTTGGCTGGAGCTTGCCTATCATTTAAGAGTTTATGTTGGAAGGGAAGTTCACGTTGGAGGTCTACAGTCCAACCCCCTCCAGCTCAGAGCGTGTCCGTCTTCAAAGTTAGATGTCGTACTCATGTGGATAACTGAATTCAAACAACCCAGAAGTACAAGTAGCCAATGATTTGTAGCTGATTGGGTCATTCGTGGAACATTTATCCGTTGAGCACTGCCCCTTTTTCTCCCATTTGTGAGCACCCTGCAGTGGTACCAAGTGGATTCCTGCAGCTCTCTCTTGCTCTCTGAGAAAGTTGGTGTCATGTTGGGTATTTTTTCAGTGATGTCCATGTGTCTCTCCCAGGGTCCCTGTGTCATCAGGCAAGGGCCTGTTGCCTCACTAAGTGAACAGAGGTCCTCAGATAAGATTTCATGGGTGCAATATCAGATTGCCTGTGAATAAAACCAGCTCCTTCAGTAAAGTTCTGCCTCTGAGCTCCCTCACCAAGCTATTCACAGGCATCCAGGGAGATTATGAACATGAACAAGCACTGGGCAGGGAGCTGTTTGGCAGCATCATACTAATGAGGGCTAATGCAAAGAGTAGCTGCTAACCTGGAGGTGAGCGTGGGTGGTGATTTGGGCTGAAGTGACTCAGTAACCGTGCGGTTTCTTTACAAGTTCTTCAGGTCTGGTGGTGACAGTGCCATGTGTCCTACAGAGCAAGTACATGAGGGGTGGCCCCATCCCACAAAGGGATTTGTATGTCAGAGCTTCCAGTTACTGTGCCTTGATTGCTCCACACCACTAATGGCTTTGGCGTGCCAGCCCATGATCCTGGGTACAACACAGCAATTAGTGCAATCTCAAAATTATGTACAGCACAGAGCTTGGTGGAGAGGCGTGTAAACCACCTCTGTCTACATGTGTGTTGCTGGATGGTCAGGAACCCAACTTTAGATCTCATCTTTTAAGAGTGGTGGCACTGGGAGGAATAGATTTGTGCTGAATGTGGTAAACATTGATGGCAGTTTTGCAAAGCCAAGGTACCGTATGGATGCTATGTGGGTAGGGGATACCCAGTCTCCTGAGGTGGTTTTTTCCAGGGTGTAATTTGCTTTGTCTTAAAGATGGTGAAGCTCAGTGTGACTTTACCTTCACTGCTTGAAAGGATTTCTGAGCCTGCTGAGTAAAGGGTGACTTTTCCAATGGGACTTCAGTCCCCCTTTGTTTCCTCATCTCCTTAGCTTGGTGGAGGGTGTAATTCTGCTCTAATAAAATATAATTTTCCTTTTTCTCCTCCCTCACATTTTACTCGTAAGACAAACTGCGGCGGGAGGGTAAGTATGACTCTTGGCACTGTCGTTTGTAATCACTGTCACGCCATGCCTGCCCCTGGATCACTTGTTTCTGTTCACCATCGTGGCGTTCTCATTTACTTTGCACCACCATTGCTGCTGCTTCGCAAGTGCACGGAGAGCATCATCCCCTTTGCCACAGAGCCTGGCCCTCGCGGTGAAGCTGTGACACTTTCCCAGGGCTGGAAAGTCCCCGACCTGTGAACGTGGTTAAAGCTGTAAGTGCTTCTCAGTAATGACATTAACTTGAAGGAAAGAAACTTCTGCAGCAAAATGAGGGAAACTTCAACAAGGGTTTGTTGCCCACGGTTTGGCTTGCATGCACTAAGAGAAGCCATGCTGTATAGAAAGAGCGTCTGGTGGGGAGTTTGGACTCCTGAGTAAGGTTAGGTCTCTTTCTCTGGAGACGAAAGCATTGACTGCTGCTCCTCTCTGAGGGTTGCCAAGACGCAGTCATGTTTGGTAGAGTTTTAACCCCATAAAAATCCAGATGAAGTCAGCCATGGTGTTCTGGGTAGCGAGGGAAGCAGGCTCAGAAAGGATTTGTTTGGGGCTAATTAAAATGTAGGTCATGCAGGCAGTAATGAATTTGCACTGAGATGTGGTTCCTGTGCTCAGCCACGGCAGAGCCCCAGCCTATTGGTAAAGCTTTATTTTCCCAAGACAGGACGGCTTTGCTTTCACCCAGCAATAGAAACCGGAGAGAGAATATTTCCTTGGAGGTGCCCTTTGGCCCCTCATCAGCAAAGTGGACAAAGTTTTGCTTGCCTTCAGCTGTGAGAATTGGGCAAATGGTGAGTACTTATCAACTAGGAAAGACCTACAAAAAACAAGCAATAGTACAAGAGTTCGTGCTGACGAAGTGTTTTGTGGATCACAAGGGAAGGGTCAGTGAGAGCATCCAGAAAGCATTCCTGCAACTAATGGTTAACTCCTTTAAAAGTCTCGCTGGCTGCACTTGGGGCAGAGCAGGCCAGCGTGGCTGAAACACAGGGATTTCTGCAAAGGGTCGCGCTTTTTTGAGAAGAGGCTCAAGGAAGATTAGAAATGTCCCTAAAATTGACTTGGTAATAAATTATGAAGAGGAAAAGAGTCTTTCAAGCATCTCACACAGGAGATGCTCCCAGGAAGGAGACTTGGTGTTCCTTGGGGATCTTGGTGACATAATCCCGTTCAGAAACTGAGCTCATCCCTTCTCTGAGCTCTAAGCTTACCTGCTCTGTCCCTGTTGAAGGCTGCTCTGGGACTTCTCCGCTTTTTTATTTCAATGCCTTCTTCTTTTAACATCCAGTCTATTTGATTTCACAGCCAATTTCTACCCTTTGGATTTGTGACAACTTTGTTCTTGAGCTTTAAGAGTTTTTTTCCCTTACTGGCATGTAACCCACTGTTACAGAGAAAGCTATCATATCCTTTCTCAGTTACCACTGTAAATTCAAACCTCACCTGGGACTGAGAAGAAAGTTGCTCTCTGGTGTTGGCCATGAGGCTAGAAAGTGATGAGTCCCTCAGGGCTTTCAGCATCCCTACTATAGGACACAGTTGCCACCTACTGGCTGCCTTTCAGCAAGCCTGAGCCGGCGGGGAAGTGTTGCGTACATGGTGGCAAACAAATTGTCATCTCACGCCAATCGAGCCCTTTCCATCATGATCGAGGGATGCTGGGCTTGATGGGATGAACTCGACCTGGGGCTTGTGTCTCCCTTTCCACTGCTCTCCCCAGCAGTGGTAGTTATTTTGCTGCCACCAGAAATGAGGAACATGTCAGAGTTTTTTATACATCAGCCAGTTTGCAATATTCACAAAAAGAGGAGCAGCCAGCAGAGCACGGAGAGTTTTTCTTCTCCGTTCCTTGCCTTTGCCACTTTGCTGCTTTGTGCCAAAGGCTTATTGTTGGGTTTAGGCCATGCAGGTGAAAACCCATAAGGATTATTTTTACATTGAAATAGTATTTTTTTTTCCCCTGGAAAGAATATATGCAGCAGTGAGGGCACCTTCACATCTGGTCCCACCAGGAAAGAAAGGTGAGATTAATCTTGTAACTTTAGTTTCCAAAACTTAACCTGGAGAAGGCGGCTTGGCTCCTTTGAAGTCATGGAGTGAAAGTAGCCTTCATCTCATGCCCCTTGGTTAGCCTGAGATGGAGCCCCGTTGACACACTTGCTCTAGATACTTTTAGACAGCTGAAGTTGGCAAAGGAGATCCTTGTTTTCTGCCTTGAGCTTGGGATGTGGCCAAGCCTCCCAACCTCAGAGCTGCGTCTGAACAAGGTGACAAAGCTCATGAGATCTTTGGTGAGAGGCTTGAGAGAAACAGCTTCTGGAAGGGCAGAAATTAAAGAGAAAGACACCACAATGGAAGGGTTTTGCTGCCCAAGGCTCAGGACAGCTTTGCTCATTCAGTGCAACTGAGAGCATGGGATGGACAAAAAGCCATTTCCCAAAATAACTCAGAAATAGCCGAGAAGGAGTATGTTGGGACTTTGTGGACCATATCCATGCGCAAAGGTTTAAATTGCAGCATGGAGAAGTTTGGTTAGGCATAGATGGTAGAGAAGAATGTGTTGCAGAGGGAGGCTTAACAGCTTTGTCGTGGATTTATAAAAACAGGTTAGACAGACATCTGTCAGGAGTGGTTTGGTTCCAGTTGGTCCTGCTTTGAGATATGGCAATGGTCTTCAGATTTCTTTCATCTCTCATTTCTCATAATTTGTGCAATGCATAGGTATGTATGGATATGTGCTGGCTCTGGCGGTATTTTTGCAAATATGAGCTTGACTTGAAACTCTGAATCTTAACTGAGGAGCACCTGAAATAGGAGTTATGGCTTGAATCCATGCTGCGCATGAGCAGGGCTGAGTATGAACTGATTTAGATAGTTTGGGATACTTGTTACAATTTTGCTTCAGGCTCCACCCTGCAACCATCTTTGACTTGAACATCATCTTTCATCCAGCCTTTGAAAAGCCTTGATTTTTCTGGCCTTTGCACTCCATCCAAGCTGCCAAAGCCTCTCAGCTACATCTCACTGTCCCCATAAACCTTCATGTGCTTCTCCTCCAGACATACACTGGTTCAATACTGGTGGCAGTGAACCCCTACCAGCTCCTACCCATCTACTCACCTGAGCAGATACGCCTGTACACCAACAAAAAGATTGGTGAGATGCCACCACACATCTTCGCAATTGCTGACAACTGCTACTTCAACATGCAGCGCAACAACAAGGACCAGTGCTGTATCATAAGGTGAGTTGATGAATTCCCAAATGAGCCATATCCTGAAAATGGATGCTGAGCACCTGCAACGTGGTTGATAGGGAGTAGCTTATCAAACAGAATCAGAAATTTGAATGACCTATTAGACCTTCCATCCACATATTCCCAGTGCAGAGGAGGTCTCTGTTTGCAGTCACTGCTCCTAGTAAAGGTGCTTTATCAATCCTTTGGTACTTACCCTACAACCCAATAAATCTCATATTCATTTTTAATTTCAAATTTAAATTTAAGCTCAATACTCCTACAGACATCAAAGATGTAGAGATCTATACATTCTGCCCAAGGAAGGGCCTGGGACAAGCTTAAGCACCGGACCTGTGGTTGTTCATACTCCTGAACTGGTGTCTCCCTGCATGGCTCTGCCCTGGACTGGTCAACCTCGGGCACTAAGAAGAGCCTGGTCACAGTTACGGGTATAGTTCACTCCAGTGTCTGTCCCAAATGGTGGTTCCCTCAGCCCTCCAATGCTGTCCTATCAAGTTTTGAATCCTCGGACAGTCTTTGTGCCTTCAGGGCACCACCTGTCTCCAAGACATGCCTGCTCTAAGTTTCATTGCATAAAAACATTCCTCTGGAGCTCCCCATGCACGGTATTTCAGATTTCATTGCACAAAAACATTCCTCTGGAGCTCTCCATGCACGGTATTTCAGATTTCATTGCACAAAAACATTCCTCTGGAGCTCCCCGTGCACGGTATTTCAGATACGAGGGACTGAAAAGGCCACGCAGTAATGATTACCTTGCAGGGCTAAAATAGCATCATATGGGGCCTAGAAGAGAGTCAAGGACAGGCGTGATGCAGTGTGCCAGTGGCCAGCCAACCCTGAGAAGTGAGGCAATTTGGCCACGGGGGCAGGGCTCAGTCCCTAGTGCTCTTTTATTTAACACCAGGAAGGTCCATTTAAATCACTTATACTGGTTACTCCATGTATTGGACAGGCCATAGACTTACAGCAAGGGATTTCTGCCCAGCCCTTGCTCTTGTACCATCAGAGGGCCCGCGCTGACTGTGGTACCCTACTCCAGAACTGCCACCATCGGCGTAACAGCCTGCGTTCAGACCCTGCGTGGCAGGGTGACATGGTCAGGGCGACATGGTCAGGACTTAAATAGGGGCATGCAAGATAACCGGAGTCAGAGTTCGGTGGAGAGAAAGCTTTGAGGAGTAACTCTTGCTTCTTGCCCCATGATCTTCTCCTCAGTTGGACATGTCTAGGGGACCTGATAAAGTGCCTGCCTCTAAAAGGCAGCGTTTCACAGTCTGCCTTCTAGTGCATTTTGGCAGCTCAAGACTGACGATGAAGCTACTTCATGGGACAAACCAGCTCTTGAACCACAGGCTCATGATCTGGTGATCATACCTGGAAAAGCACTGTCTGAAAGTGCTTCCTGACCTTCTTAGCGCTGATTGAATGATGGCATTTGCTGGAGAGACCCAAACTCAAGCAACAGCTTGGACCAAATGGACTGTAAAGCAAATCTGGACCTTGGCTGGATTTGTCTGGTACTGTGTCCTACCGTTACTCCTACAACCAGTCCATGGGATGCTGGAAACCCATCTTTAGTGGCCTCATCCTACCTGTGTTAACAGAGGAGGCACAGAGACAGCAGTCCCTGTGGAGACAGAGAGAGGGACATTGGCGGGGGGCAGCAGGGCTTTCACTGACCTCAATTCCTGGTGTCTTTGCAGCGGTGAATCCGGAGCAGGGAAGACAGAAAGCACAAAACTGATTCTGCAGTTCCTGGCTGCCATCAGCGGTCAGCACTCCTGGATTGAGCAGCAGGTCCTGGAGGCAAATCCCATCTTGGAAGGTGAGGCCTCAGATGACGGAGGCATTTTTTTTTGCTGACAAAAACCAAAATAATATCAGATTCAGGAACCACAAAATATGGCCAGATGTAAGTCGTTCTGTTGTATTTTGAGGTTCAAGAAGTGACAAAATTAAAAAGTGTATCAAAAGCAATGACGTAAACATTTGTTAAACAGCATATTTGGTTTCTTTCCATCTGAATTTATTTTTCACAAGACAAATATTCTCTGATTTGGGCTTTTAAATTTTCCATTATTATTTTTGACAGCTGTTTTTTAAAAAGTGACATATTTCAGCTGGCCTGAAAATTTTTTCAATTGTATTATTCACTTAAAATTGAAAAGCATGTTTTATCCACTTAAATCAGTACTTTTTTCCCCAGAATTTCAAAGCGGAAGCCTGACTTTTACCTAATTCTCTGTGTAGTCCGGGATTTAAAAAAATACTGGTAACCAAAGACACAAATCCCTTTTGAAAAATCTCACCACCTCTTCCAGAGCTGGAATTATAACTGTATGCAGAGCACCAATATCCTGCAAATACTGCATTCAACTGATTTTTTTCTTTGTTTTATTTGACCATAGTTGCAAAAATCCTATTCCAATTCTTTGCTGGTTCAGCAGATGATGAGATTAATTTGACCAGAGCTTCACAGAGTAAGCACCTTGTGCTGGCAATCGCGATAGCAAACCCCACCGTTTCCTTCCAAGATCAGCGAATGGCAGCAGAATGCAGAAAAAGAAATAAAGGTGGTTCAAGAAAGAACCAGATAATGAGAACTGGCTCATGGCCTTAATAGATACATTAGCAAGCTGTTACTGTGGATCAGCCCCGCTGTTTTAATTGGATGTCTGCAAATTAAATAGGTGATCTGACCCTCTGGCCCCAGCGTGATGCCAGATGGACCTTTTGGACTTACGCAGAAAAATAACATTTTCCTTAAAGAATAACATGATTTTTACCTCTCCTACTACTCACAGAGAGCAGTGTGTTTCTTGGTAAATAACCCCCTGGAAATCGACAGAAATGCGAATATCCTAACTCTTTTCCATGCATAACATTAGCGGAGCAGATGAGAAAGTCACCGGCAGAGCTTTCCTTCTCTGTGCTCTGTTGGAGCTTCCTTCGGTTGTGGTATGAAGATACAACAAGGCTCTCGGGGCACCGCGGGGCTGCCTGACCGCTGGCCTCGGAAAGCATCGTGGCACACACATAGGGTGTTTTTGAACATGCACTTCATCACTGCCGGGACTGAGGGAAAGAAAGATTCTGTGTTTCAAATGCATCTCCATCACCTGCCAGCTGTCCTGGAGCCAGGGCGTGCTGGCCAAGGCTCTCATGCCAGTGGTCCATGCCTACACAAAGGATGGACATGGGTACCTTTCTCTGCACACAGCCAGTTTGCAGGGAGAAGTCTCCCTCTGGAGGCTGGCTTAGTTCTATGTATTTCCCTAAAGGATGAGCTCTTTCCTTCCCCCCTCAGTCACCAAATCACTCACCAGCAGCTCTGTCATTTCCCGCACAGCGTCACCTCGCACTCTGCAGCGTCCTCCTGCCAGCCTTGCTCAACCCTCTCGTATTTCATCGGCTGCTGCCAAAATCCTGCTGTCCTGGCCCTTCTTCCTGGATAAGGTCGCCCCGTTCCCATGCCTCCTTCTCTGTGCTCCTCTCTTTATTTTCGAGGACAGTCACCTGTGGTATATCCTGTTTCCCCACACTGAGATGAAACTGAGCCAGCCAAACTTAAAGGAAAAACTTTGGGGCTGATTTTACCCTCTCAGCCCCCCTCTTTTTGATTATTTTTTTTGCCTGGGAGACCAAAGCCGTGATCCCCCATGCGTCAGGTCCTCTCTAACCCACTGCAATTCTTCCCCGTGCATCAGGTCCTCTCTAACCCACTGCAATTCTTCCCCACAGCTTTCGGGAATGCAAAGACCATCCGTAATGACAACTCCAGCCGATTTGGGAAGTACATCGACATCCACTTCAACAAAAGGGGAGCCATCGAGGGAGCGAAGATTGAACAGTACCTGCTGGAGAAGTCCCGGGTCTGCAGGCAGGTAAGGTGATATATCTGCAAGGCATGGGAGCGGGCGTTCGGTCAGTCGACCTTTGCAGTGCCGTTTCATAGAATCATAGAATCATAGAATCACTTAGGTTGGAAGAGACCCTTGGGATCATCGAGTCCAACCATCAATTCCACTCTACAAAGTTCTCCCTTACACCATATCCCCCAACCCCACATCTAAACGAGTCTTAAACACACTCAGGGATGGTGACTCCACCACCTCCCTGGGCAGCCTATTCCAGGGTCTGACCACTCTTTCTGGGAAGAAGTTTCTCCTCGCAGAGTTAACGCTTGCTCTTCTACTGCAGGCCCAGGATGAGAGGAATTACCATGTGTTTTACTGCATGCTGAGAGGAATGACGATGGAGCAGAAGAAGAAGCTGGGTCTTGGGAAAGCCACAGACTACAACTACCTTGCAATGGTGAGAGCGCAGCGAAGCAGAGGTTTGGTGGGGTGATGCGGTGAGAGCTTCTTAGTAAGGGAGAGAGAAGTGAGAGGTGCTTCCTCCGCAGCCCCAGAGTCTGGCCCCATCCTCTTGCCACCCGCCCTTTAGATATTGATGAGCACTGATGAGATCCCCTCTCAGTCTGCTCTTCTTCAGGCTGAGCAGACCCAGGGCTCTCAGCCTTTCCTCATCAGAGAGATGCTCCAGTCCCTTCATCATCTTTGTAGCCTCTGCTGGACTCTCTCCAGTCATTCCTTGTCTTTCTTGAACTGGGGGGCCCAGAATTGGACCCCGTACTCCAGGTGTGGCCCCGCCAAGGCGGAGCAGAGGGTGCACTACTCTGCACTGTTACCCCATGCACTGTGCGACCTCTTCACCTCCCCAGGGTAACTGCACGACCTGCGACGGCAGAGATGATAGCAAGGAGTACGCCAACATCCGCTCCGCAATGAAGGTCCTTATGTTCACTGACACGGAGAACTGGGAGATCTCCAAGCTGCTGGCTGCCATCCTGCATATGGGGAACCTGCAATATGAAGGTAAAAAGACAAAATACAGGGACGAGGTCCAGCGCACTTCTACTCCTTATTCTGCATGGCGAGAGGGAGCCAAGCTTAGGGATGGAGGGCTTTATTCAGATCACCTACCATGGTGCCATGCCAGGGACTCCGGTGCTTATTGTCGCGTGTAAGGACAAGAAAGGAGGAATAAATCCACCTGCCCGCTCTGCAGGGCTGCCAGATTCTCAGTGACATCCACCTTTCCTGAATGTGGGGAGGTGGAATATGGCCACAGGCCATTCAGTAGACTCAGGTTTTGCAAGGAGAGACTAATGGAGGGTTTGACAAGTGCCTGTGTGACTGGAAACGCCTCTGTAAAGGTACCAAACCGCCCTGCAGTCGGAAATGACACGGTGATTTAAAAAGCCTCTTTGGAAGACAGAAGCCTAAAGCACTTACATGCTAGAAAGGTTTTTACCCCATCAGTCATTTCAGGTGACTGGCAGAGCAGAGAACAGGTCCTTTGCAGCCAGCAGCAGTTCTCCGGCAGTCACAATAACTTTTCTCTTGCTTCTAAGCCCCATATTTCGCCTGGCCATCACAGGGAGCCACTGGAGAAAGACCCTTTCCCTCTCCCCATCTAACTTGTGCAGAGCTGTGTCCCTTGCTGACTGCTCTCCCTCTGCCTTTCTCCCCCCAGCTCGGACCTATGACAACCTGGATGCCTGCGAAGTTGTTCAGTCGGCATCGCTAATCACTGCGGCATCGTTGCTGGAGGTCAGTGGCTCTGTGGTGCTGCCTCTCCCCTTTTCTGGCTTGTTCCCATATTCCTAGTGTTGTGGCAAAGCTTCATCTGAGCCAGGCTCGTCTTGCACCACCAGCTCTAGGAGGCTGGAGAGGCCTGGATAAGCCATGTCTTGCCCAGCATTGGCAACATGAAGGTGGGTGTCTCCATCTCAGCTGGGTATCTGAGCTCTCCTTCACATCAGTGGCGAGAAACAGCTGCTTTGGTGGCAAGTCATCCTAAAAAAGACATCCAAAATAGCTCAGTCCCTAAAATGGAGCGTTTCCCTCATTGATGTCGAGAGAGTTCGTTACAGTAACTGAGACAGAGGTGTCGTCTATATGTGACGGAGAGAAAAAGACTTCACTGAGAGGTTCAAACTAGCAATTCACTCACAGGTCCGATACGCCACTATTGCAAGTTTTTATGGATATAATGGAAGAACGCACTATTGCAATTTAAGGAAAGAAAAAAAAAAAAAAAAAAACACAATTCACAGAGTACACTAAAAAGCCATCCCGAAAAGTAACAACACAAACCACCAGCGTGCTAGATATGAATACCTTAATTGAGTGCACAAATCACGACCTTAAAGCATGCTAGACATCACGCGTATGTTATTGAATCACTTACCCTCTCTCTCAGGTAAGGCCACTCAATCCCAGGAAGTTGCCTTGCACAGCGTCCTGGACAATCTCCTACGGGGCAGAATCTCCTACAGGCCAGGTGTATCTTTGGAAAACTCCCCATTTTGCTCCCCAAAACTTTGGACTTAAATACCCTGTTTCAGTGACTGGGCAGAATTGTGCCTAAATGGATTGCACTATCTGGGATGGTTATCTCTGGTGGTTTGATGGCCCCTAAGATAGTGTCGTTTATTTTGCGATGTCTGGCACTCACCCTCCCCGAATAGTGGTGGGATGTGACTCAGGGCATTTTGTTTGTTAAAGGCCCCATTCGGGTTTCAGTTCTGGTTTCAGTTCTTATTGTAATGCAGTGTTGAGACCACCCCCGGGCTGAGCCATTTCCACAGCTCCCCCCAAGTTATCTCTGCATAGATAGGGATCAATAAGCGTCTGTCAAGGCGAGATGGAGTTGAGTCGAATGATAACTCCCTGCATCTCACCTTTTGTGCTCTGAAACTGGTTTGGCTGCGTGATCCCATTCACTATAGTGCATGTATCTGAAGTGAGGTGAGATGACCCTCACCCACACCATCCATGCAGTGGCTGGAGCATTCTTCGGTGGCCTCCCCAGCAGGTATCAGGACTCACTCAGGGACACTATCTCCTCTCCATAGGCGCCGCTGGTCCCAGAGTGTGATCCACAGCTGCCTGCGGGCTGTTTTCATGTACTTTAGGGGGTGGCCATTTCCCTGGCTTGATCTCAGAAGTATGAAAAGGGGTGAAGGGGATGCAAAGCTACATTCATGCTGGTAGGATACAGCTTTGCAGGCTTTGCTTTTTCATCTTCTCTCCCCACACCTCATTAACATCTCACACTAAGTCCCAAGAACACTTTCCATAGTACAACACTGTATAAAAGTGTTAATTACTCTCTCTGAAAATGCCTGTGACATCGTTTGAGATGTTTGCCCTGCACAGCTAAGAAAAGTCATTTACCTGCAGCCATGGAGGGCTGCACTGTTCCTCTCTGGCCACGCACATTCAGGCCAGTAGCTCAGGCCATTTTAAGGACTCCTTGTGTTGTAAAGTCAACAGCTGTGTTTGGTGGTGTCTTTGCCAGGTTGATCCTCAGGATGTGATGAACTGCCTTACCAGCCGGACTATAATCACCAGGGGTGAGACTGTATCCACCCCTCTCAGCATGGAACAAGCGCTGGATGTGAGGGATGCTTTTGTAAAGGTAAATTTTAGGGCATTCCTGTCTGCTTTTGTTGATAAACTGAAGAAATCTGCCGGTTTTGAGACCAGAGCATCCACTGCACAGGAAAAGTGTCTCGCTCGGTGCCCATGTGAGCTCAGATCAGCAGATGGCCTTGAAACTATGTTCTCATTGGGATGCACAAGGAGTTGAGATGGAAGGAGTCTAGACAGCCTGGTCTTCAAGGTATTAGCAATCTGGACTTGAGACTATCTATACTCAAAGATGACCTGTGGAAGGAGCCAGCATTCTGAAATGACTTCACCTCAACTTCAGGAAAACATCTCACCTTGAGCCCCGAGGTTACGTCCTCAGCTGCTATAAATCAGAGCAGCTCTATCAACACCTGTAACACCCACACCTGAACTGCAGGATTTGGGCATGTCTGCAGCAGTAAATAAAGTCAAGTATCACAGGAACAGGGATAGAGCAGTTCAGCAGCCATCAGAGCACTTAGAGAGAGCATCACCTGAGGCTCTGGGGTGATGGAGGTTGATGGGGTGGGTGTATATCACTGCTGTGCTGTTTGCAGCCCCGTGTAAGGTTGCAAAACAAGCACCAGTGGCATACTTTGGCCAGCTTGGTCCCCCCACTCTATCTGTGGGGAACAGGTAGATCAAACTAGTTGGTTTGATACCTAACTTGCCTGCAAATTCAGACAGTGACTTATCTAGTGGTGGTGGGCTTTTGAATCAGGCTCCCCTCCTGGTAGCACTGCTGTAGCTTATATAAAAAGAAATTAATAAAACTAATTAATAGAAATTAGTTAGAATTAATTAATTAGAAATTAAAAGGAATTAATAAAACTAGTAAAACTAGATTTCTGGCATTACTGAAGCAGCAATAGCTGCTCCATTAAATTGTCAAGTTCGGCCAGTGCTTCAACATTTAAGTCAGCACCTTGTCCAGGTGAGATGTCCTCAGCTTGCCTAGCAGTGTAACATGGCTCTGCTGATATGTAGAGAGATGTTTGGAAATGAAGAAAAGGACTGTCTGGCTTTAGAGCAAGCCCATAGATCCAAAATCTGGGGATTTTGCTTTCAGTTGTCTTTTATCTAGGCTTTCAGGTCCATTTTCCTTGACCTACATAACAGCTCCTGAAGCTTTAAACCATACCAAGAGTCTGGCATAAATGTTGGTGAACGTGTCCTCAAGGACTGTCCGGTTGCTGGCCATGCTTTAGGGGAGCCTGTGCCATCTGAGTGGTGCTACAGACTAGGAGGGTGAACTGCCAACACATCTCAGTGAGCTCTACCTTTGGGATGTTGCAGGGAATTTACGGGAGGCTTTTTGTGTGGATCGTGGAGAAGATCAACGCTGCAATTTACAGACCTCCTTCCCAGGAACTCAAAAGTGTCAGGAGATCCATCGGCCTCCTGGACATCTTTGGCTTTGAAAACTTCACTGTGAACAGGTATGGAGCCTGCAAAAGAAGAACCAGGTCTTAACCCTCGTTCACCACCCCAAACTCAAGGTCTTCCAGTCCTTTCACCTTTCCTGAGGTGAGCAGGACTGGACTGGGTGAAGCTTTTTTCTATATGAGAGATTATCAGAACTAATCACTTTTATGTTGCAGCAGACAGTGTATTTCCTTTAGTTGTTTAAGTATTGGCCACGTAATAGTCATAGGAGATGACCTCCAATTGGTTTAGACTACACAGGTATAATGGCTATAACATTGTTTTGGGGGAGAAAAACTGATTATCTGAACCAATAAGGAAATTCTCAGCCAGCAGCAACCTTACTGAGTGGTCGACAAGGTCTGAGAGTACTGCTTCAAGCGTGGAGAGAGATGGACAAAGATAGAGCGCGGTGGATCTAAAGTGGCCTTTCCTTGACCTTCCCTCCACAGTTTTGAGCAGCTCTGCATTAACTTTGCGAACGAGAACCTGCAGCAGTTCTTTGTGCGCCACGTCTTCAAACTAGAGCAGGAGGAGTACAACCTGGAGAACATCAACTGGCAGCACATCGAGTTCACTGATAACCAGGATGCCTTGGACATGATTGCCATCAAGCCCATGAACATCATCTCCCTCATTGACGAGGAGAGCAAGTTCCCCAAGGTGTGTTTTGGGCTCAGCCCTGCTGCCAGTGACTCTCCTGTTTTTACCCCCTTTGCGCTTTGCACGCTGGCACCTCTGAGAGGGCTGATCAGCCCCGGATGCACATTCACCACTGGGTTGCCTATTTATAGTTTTTATTGCTCTGTCACATTTTCTTCCATGAGTACCACAACCATGCTTAAAACAAGTTGGTATTTCTGATGGAAGAATATTCCTGCAAGAGGCTCAAGAATAGTCTTTGGTTTAAGTTTAAGAGAAAATAACGTTAAATGTATTCCCTTTGGAGTGCCATCTTGAATATAGCACAACATACCAGTGACGTTTAATCAATTTCTTTAATTTCTGCACTTGAGATATCCCCTCCAACATATTTCTTCTCAAAATAAATACACATTGTCACCCAAGACAAAAAAAAAGAAATGCACTATTGATTGGAAAATTATTTTAGTAGGACAAACCCTGGTTAAACATCAGATCTTTTCCTGCGTGCACAGGGTACGGATGCCACCATGTTACACAAGCTGAACTCCCAGCACAAGCTTAACACCAACTATATTCCTCCAAAGAACAACTATGAAACCCAGTTTGGCATTAACCACTTTGCTGGAATTGTTTACTACGAAACAAAAGGTATGGGGGCAGCTCCTGGGGCACTGCAGGTGTGAGGGGATGCTCGGGGGAAGGCGAGCTGCTGCTGCATTGGAGCAGAGCAGGATGGTAGCCCATAGTGGTGTCAGTATGTTCCTTTTCTGGTGCCCATGAACTGCAGATGTTGGTGCTCTTTCACTCATGCATGCCCATGACAGAATTGCAGTGCTTTGCACCACGTGCATCTTGATCCCGTCTCAAGATGTGCCACTGTCTTCCTTCTCTTGGTCTCCCTTTCTCTGCCCACTCATTACCTCCCCAAGAACCAGTTGCCAGTAGTCCAGCAACCCAGAGGCTGCTTGCAGGGCACGTCCCGGCCATGTTGCACTGTGCCATCTATCTACATGTTGTCCCATTATTCCTCTAGGTTTCTTGGAGAAAAACAGGGACACGCTGCATGGAGACATCATTCAGCTGGTGCATTCCTCAAAAAACAAATTCATCAAGCAGATCTTCCAAGCAGATGTGGCAATGGTAATGCAAGCGAGAGAAGATCTTTATTCACGGGGGTTGTTCCTGGGAGGGGCAGAAGATTTGCAAAGAGTCATATTGCTCTGATGCTGCTTGGGCTGTTTCCAACTTGTTAATGTGGGCCAACCATCAGAAAGCGTTCATGCGGTGTCACGGACACACCCACACTCACACCCCCCAGTTCCCTGCATTCAATTCATCAAATATTATTTTGTGCTGTGATTGCTGTGTTCATAATTGTGTAAGGATGGGGACAATAAGGTTTGTGATTGTAGAAATCTGAGAGAGAAAGAGCTACCCCCTCCAGCTGAGTAGTCCAGATCTGGGTATAACAGAGTGAGATGTGAAAACCAAATACTTGTGGACAAGAGCAGAATGAAGGGACGATCTGGCTGGCCATTAAGCACCACAGCAGGGCTTGGAGAGACCGACCAGCCAACAGCTGTGTTTTACTGTTACGACAACAAAGAGAGGGGACCAGTTACGAAAGCTGAACTTTAAGGCTCCCCTATCTAGATCCCAGTCCTCCAGGAAAGTGCATGCTTACTCCTGTCTCAGTGTGGGAGAAGACCACGTGTGCTGAAGATTTGGAGAAAGGCACAATTATTGTTTTAAGTCTTCCATCCCATTTGAGCATTTATTACTAGGATACCACCTTAAATGCTGAGATTAGTGACTATTTCACCCATCCCTGGAGGTGTTCAAGGCCAGGCTGGATGGGGCTTTGAGCAACCTGGTCTAGTGGGAGGTGTCCCTGCCCTGGAACTAGGTGATCTTTAAGGTCCTTTCCAACCCAAACCATTCTAGGATTCTAAATATATGATGTTTTCTTGAGTAAGTTGAACATCTGCATCTCCATACTGAAGGCATCATTAGCCCTGCTCCCCACATTAAGGTAGAAACTGTTTTAAAATATCAGCCTTGCAGAACCTGAAAGTCTACGCAGGTAGGTCGCTATGGCCAAATCCCCCAGTCTTTCCCCAGGCAAAGCCATGGGACTGCAGAGGGTGGGGAGGAAATTTTCCAAAGCAACCAAGTTTTTTTAGAAGTTAGGGGTCCTGTCTCCAAATGCCAGCTGATGCCACTGATCCAAGGGACTTAGGAACTTTCAGGAGTACCAAACAGATGTAAGTGCTGAATTCCTTTGCCTGCTAAGGGAAAGAAATGTTTAATTTCCCAAGAAATTTCGTTAAATAGGCTACAGCCATTTTTGCAAGCCTTGTTCATAACCCTCAGCCGCTCGGTTTCGCTTCTGCTGAGATGAACGATCAATATCCTTTTGACTTCATTAGGAACAAGATAACACTTAGCAGCCCCAATTCAGCTACCGATTGCCATGACTCTCCCAGTGGGCTCAGAGCTGTCCCCAGATGTGGACACTCCTGCTGAATTAGGCGCTAACTCCCTGAGAGTCAGTGCTGCCTTTTACTTTGCTTTTTATTGCTTGTTCCTCACCGCTTTTTATTTTCGGTGCAGTTCACCTTGGAAGCGATTTCTTGCTTGTTCGGGCAGAGAGGAGACGCACTCTCAGGTTTACACAATCATACAGATTCCTTCATAGGAACACCTACCAAGAATCTTTAAAAGATGCTGGAAGTATATGACAGCAAAATTGAGATGTCCACCTGGGCATTGCCTAGGACATGAGAGCAGAGACCTTTTAAAGCATCAGAGCACTTTTCTTGAAATAAATCTTTTCTTTTATAGTTCCATTAAACACCTTCATAATCTGTCCCAAGTGGTGGTCTTTGTGCTTTGATATTTTAAGGATCTCTGCTTTTTTTTTTTTTTAATTTGACGGAGAGATTAGTGACCTGACTGTCATGGAACTGAAAGAGGAACAAACATTGTGTACCAGCTCCCCTAGTCATGTGCAATGTTAGTGCGAACTAGGAGAGCACAAATCCCCTAAACACCAAGCAAACAAAACTGCTCAGACGAGTAGGATCCAATGTGGGGCAGAGATGATTTTGCCATTGCTTTCCACCAAAATGCAATGACCTTTGCAGCCCCTTCCTTAAAACACATTCCCCAAAAGAAGGGGCAGGTGAGCATGGGTCATGGGAATGGACTGCATGTAGCAAAGAGCTGGGGCAAAGGCTCTTCTTGGAAGCGTGCACACCTTCCCTGAGCATCAGTGAGAGAATCTGTGGAGAAATCTTCCGGAGACACTCAAGCCAGGTCAATCAAATCTGACATCTTCCCTTAGAAAGAGCCAAATGGCTGCTTTGCTAAGGGCTAAATCAAATAATGAGGTGTTTTGCTCAACAGCTTCCAACCTTTGGTCGTCAGGAGCTTATCGATGAGTTTATGGGATTTTGTGAGTCAGTGAAAAGCAAGTCCATATCTGCTGTACATGCAGTCTTTCAAATGGGATCCTTATATGCCAGGAACTTGAGAACGCCACACCTCAGAGAAGTTTGAAAGCTAATCAAGGGTGTTTATTTGAATATTGTTATAACCTTTTGGTCCCCAAAAGACCTAATATTTGTGCACAGTGAAACCTGTGTGGTGAACTGGCTATTGCTGGAGCACACGGGGTTGTGCAGCCTGATTTATACGTGCCCATGACGGAGGAGGTCTCTCTGCATGTGTTTGCTGAATCGGAACAGTGCTTTGAGCGGTGAAATGATGGATTCAGTGGGATTTGTACACCATTCCTCTGAGGAACCAGCCGGTATGGTCTGACAGCGCTGGTTGCTCAAGGAACAGGTAGAAAGAGCAGTGGGGGATGGAAACCAGTGAAGGGAAAAGCAAATAGGGGGCTTTCCCCTTTGCAAAAATCAGTTGGATTAAAATTAGGGAGGAAGGGAGGGATTTATCTAGAATTTTAGTGAAAACTTTTTTTTTCCCTGGTATCTTCCAACCCGCTGTGTATTGAGAGCATCGGTCACAGGGGAGCAGGGATGTGCGAGGGAAAGGAGTGGGGGTGGCTGAAACTGGATGGATAATGAGTGAGGTTAAAAGATGTGGAAGAGTTGTTTCCAAGAGGCAAGAGCTGGACAGTGGCAGTTCCCTCAGCTTCAGGGAAGTGAACCTGGAGACAAAGGGGAAAAGCCAGGAAGGGGATAGACAAAAATTTAAGAATTAATGCATTTTGTTCGTGAAATATTTTAACAGCCGGAACTCCAGGACTAAAAATGCCGGGTTCCCGTTTCAGTTATTCCTTCTTTTCACTATTTGCTCTTCTCTGTCTCTGTTTTTTTTTGTTTTGTTTTGTTTTGTTTTTTACCTGTGCTTCATGTAGTTTCTCTGTGGCTATGCATCCAGTACATTTGGCCAGTCGCCCTCGCCCACACCCACACCAAAGGTAAACTGAATACATGAGTTCCTCTGTTGTATATTCACCTCTCCTTGGCAAGGATTGCGCTTTGTTCTTGTCAGTTTATTCCTCTTCCTGCACTATCTATAGAGGATGCATTTCAAGTGACCAATGTGATGGAGAGCATTTTTACGCCTTGTTGAATAGATGCAGCTGTATGACTGTGTCATTGATTTCTAGGATTTCACTCAGAAGAGCTTTGTAATGATGGAAATTCGGTTTGGATAAAATCAGAACCAGCCCGAGCCAAAGTTTTGGGGCTTTTTCCTGATATTTGAATCATTTTAATTAATCCCATCTGTGGGATTTGGCTGTTGTTTATCATGGTGCCACTATTGGCTTCAGTGGGACATTATTCCTCCATGCAACTGCAAATCTGGCCCTGTTTTGTCCTTTTTGGGGCTGGAAGCTGACAGTTCGTGTGCGAAGAGAGACTCCTGGATTGCATTTCCAGGTTGCTTGGAAATGCCATCATTCTCAGAGCGGGGTTACGTCTTATTCAGGGGAGAGCTCAAATCCAAGCCTTCAAAGACAATTAATATTGAACTTTGCCATGATCATCCAAACAGGCTCTTGGCACCTTTTTTAGGTCTTTTCTGTTGCATCTCCTCTCCTGACTGGTTCTGATGGCTTCCCAAACCTTTCTTGCTAGATATTTGGTCATAGGGTAGCATACTGTGTGCTAAAGGTTTTTGTGACAGTAGCTTTGCAACTCCGCTCACATTTCCGTGACAATCTTTCAATAGCCAGAGGATTATGATAGAGATGGACCTGACCTTCAAAATTCAAATCCTTGCATGGGGCTGAATTTCAACACTTCTTACCTCTGCAGCGTCTCGGGGTGTTTGGACTTGGAATTCCAATGAGGGGGATCTGACCCAAAATGACCCAAAGTCAGTCATTCCAAAGCTGGACTCCTTCCCTTCCATATCATGGTTGCAAATTGTTTGGATTGCAACATCTCATTGGGCCCTGCTCTAGAGTTGTAGCAATGCCACACACCAAAAAAATAAAATCCTTCCTGAGTTAGTATATGGTAGGATTAAATCCAGGAGAGCATTGGATTTAATCGGTCTGAAATGCCCAGGCCAGTCTTTTTCTCTAAAGACAGCAATGGGAGATACAGGGGAACGGGCGACATAATACTGATGATTTCTGTGAGTTTTGTTGTTGTCAGAGTTGTTCTTACAATATAGCCTTGTGTTTTGTAGGTTTTCTAATGAATAGTAGTTGATCGTATTTGTTAGGCACTGAGGCAACGGTGGAACAGCCAAGCAATAAAAAGATTTTTCCAAATATATCAACATCAGTAAGTTTTATAAAATGAGGGCGTAGTTCAAAATAGTGATACTCGACACTGTTACGTAGCCTGTGTCAACTTTGCATCTAAAGGCACTTTCCAGACCACACAGCCTCTAGGAGAGATACTGTCTCTTCACTATATGTCACTGCAGAACCTGCTGTGAGGGGACCTCAGCTTTCAATGGTCACCTGGAAGCCACCCCAGTGATACTTCATATAACAAAATATCAAACAAAAAGCATCATTTTTCTCAGACTTCATAAAAAAGGCTGAGAAACAGCATGTCATATTGGCATGGCCCATTATAGTGACCTTATAATCCTAAAGAGATGGAAGGACGGTCCTTTGTCCAGAACCTTTCCCCAAAGTGTTGCTGATGGTACATGCTTCTCCCTGCTTCCCTAACTCCCTAATTCATCTTTCTGCATTTCCACCAAAGCAGGTTGCCATCTCCCTGGCAGTCCTAGCGCTGAGCACAGCCATCCTGGTGCACCATTCAACCTTCTCCTTAAAGTGGGAGGAGAAGGTGCAGAGGGACGGGAGGAGTAACTCCTACCGTTTCTGGCTCAGTGACATTTCTCCTTGTACTTGCCTTTCTCATTGCTTCTATTTACTTGGTTTGAATGTTACAAAGAAAAAAACCCTGGTGATTGTCCTAGCTGGAACTCTTACTTACATCCTACTTAGCATAACTTTGTGTCCACCTTGACCCATTGAACCCGCAGGGTGCAGTTAGGTTGAACTGTTTATTGCTTTTTCAGTCCTGGGCACATGATAAGTACCTAAATGTGTCCAAGACACCAAAAGAAAGAGTCTGAATAGGTCCCTAGAGACTTTACAGCTTCACAGAGGTGCTGGGAAATGTCCTGATGCTCCAGCTGTGCCACTGGGAATCTTGGGCACCCTATGTTGGCGGAACATCCCCTTGTGTCCTGATGATGATCTGCCTTGACTTTTGTCTTTATGTTACCACAAGCAGCCACACGCATCTCTGAACCTCTAAAGCCAGACTGGCTTGAGGTGGCAGAAAGAGGTGGCATTGAAGCATGGCTGAATGTCATGCTGGTCTGCACATCTTTCTGAACTTCTCTTTTGAGACAGCGCTTCTCTGTAAATCATATAATTCTATTATTATTATTATTATTATTATTATTATTATTATTCTCTTCTGCTTTTCTTCCTTCGGTGCTGAGCACAGGTCTCGGCACCTGTGAGGCTACAGCACCTGTGAATCCTGCACGTCCTTCCCCATGACACCCGGGTCATGTCCTGTTCTAGACTCTGCATGGACACCAGTGAAGAGAGAGTCTGTGGCCCAAAGATGCTACAGTCTCAGTTTGAAAGTTAAGACACGTCTGGCTAGGAGAAAAGCAGAATATATTCAACTCTTTCTTCTTCAGGCTGTGGGGACTGTGTCTGTTTTGAGCTAAAAAGTGCTCCTTCGTCTGCAGTAAAACCTGTATTTTCAGTGCCTCACTAGGCTGTGTTGGCAGGCTGCTCCACTCATTTTTTGAGGCCATTTTATTGGAATAAGGGAAGTGGTGTGATTCTCCCCGTGCTGGTGCTGAGGTGGGAGGAACCACGATGACTTCAGTGGTGTCACCCTGTCCCTGCAGGAGGAGGCTGGTGCAAAGCACTCACCTGAGATTTCATTGTGTAGCTGAGAGCCTGGTTACTGCCCACGCGGCTGGTGCCCACCATCGAGGGGTCTGTGCACAAACGTCAGGCCAAGGAAGCACGTGAATGACTGGGATGGTGCAGTCTTGACAGGAGGAGCCCAGACCGCTCTGACAATTTGGATAGGAAAACACACTCCTTTCCGGCTTCTGTCCCTTCCCTCCAGTCCTTCCCAGCAAAAGGCTCTCAGGTGTCAGGTTGGAGATGGCACTGCTGCCATTTTTCCAGATCTGGATGCCTGCATGGAAGAAATGAAAGGCATCAGCAACCTACAGAAGCAGGTTCTGCTCTCTGGGAGCAAACCACTCATGTGTTCCCTTGTAGACCCTTGTACCAAGTCTTGACCCTTCCTACCACCTCTCCTGAAAAAGACCTCTCCCAGGTCTGTTGACCAAGCCCAAATTGACAAAGCTGGCTAACATAAAGTTGCTTCCAGCTTCCAACCATGATGCTGCATCTGTTGCTGCTTCTAACCCCCGTGACTGTCTTTTCGCATTACACAGAGGTGGCCCCTTGCACGTAATTAGCAAAGTGATAAGAATACATTAATCAAAGCTATCCAAACCAGGATTCTTGCTGAAACAGCCTGTTCCTTACCAAATCTGTGACAGAATGTGAACACCAAACCCTACAGTGCTCTGTAGGTAGCAGCTGCATCCATTAATTACTCTAGATTTGTTAACCATTTGTCCTTTGGGGGAGGATTTTGCTGGGAGAGATCACTGATAGCCCCCACTCGCAAGCTCTCCTGGACAAGCGGGCCAGGTTTTTCTGGTGTGTGAGCTGGGTTTTCTCTTGTTGGAATTCCATGATGACTTTGTGTTTGTGTTGATTGAGTTTGTCTCATCATCATACCCAACCTGAGCTGCGCAAATCCCCTGCCCATGGCAGGGAGGATTGGACTAGATGGTGTTTATGGTCCCTTCCAACCCAAACCATTCTGTGATTCTATGAAATTCCTCAGTTTTGGGGGGTGGGGATGTTATCTGATAGGTTATTAGTGCTATACGATGAAGTGCACATAAAGGTTTTAGCAAAAGTAGAAATAAAACTCACCACCTTGCAAAACATTGCAGCAAGGTCAATGCAAATGGGGACTTTGTGGCTCCATGCATGGCTTGACCACCTGCAGGGAAGAGGATGCTTGGAGGAAACGTGCATTAAAATCCTGCTGGAATCCTCCCTTTGGGAAATCCCTGACCCATCAGGTCATGTCACAGTTTGCCCTATTTTTTTATCGGGAGGGAGTTGCATCCTGGTGCCCAACTCTTCCTCCAGCCCTCCAGCAGTAGGCCCTCCAGCCCCACGAAGGCTCCCTGAACACCAGGACCCTACGAGATGCACAGCACCACTGTGGCTGATGTGTAATGAGCTCAGGTGATAGCGACTGACACATACAATGAGCTGGGGACTTCATTTCGTTTGGAGCTGGTCTAACAAGGTTCTCCCGAGACAGGGAGAAGGGCTATTAAAGGAAACCGCTCCATTCTGCTTTAGAAACACTTGCCCCAAACTGGAGATTGGATTATTAATTTAACCAAGGGAGGTAAAACAAGCAAAATACTCAAAATCAGCCTGATTCACCCCGAACCCCCACCTTGTTTGGTCTAGTTAATATTCTTTTCCAAACACAACAACTCGAATCTTCCCAGTAGTACTGACTGAGGAATATAGACCTTACCGGCAGTTTCTGGAGCTGTTTCAGAGTCCCCCGGCAGTGAATGAGCCCCTGGCTTGTTTTTCACCCTACACGGGTCTCGGGTCCTACACCCCAGGCAGCAGGAGAGGCTCAGCCTGAGATGAGGAACCACGACAGAAGGTTGGCATGACCATGCTGCCTTGCATGGGGACAGGGAAGCCCAAGCTGTTCCCCAAGGAGCATCCCTGGGCAAATGCATCACCCCAAGCTGCAATACAGAGATTTTTGGTGGCCCAGAAGGGACTGTTTGCTCTCGTGGGCAGATCTTCCTCACGGCTCTGCATAGGGCAGTTGGGATTGCTAGTCACACAGGGAGGCTTTAGTGGGAGAAATTAAATTATGGCACTTTTCCTCCCTGGGTAGAGGAGTATGGAGCGGGTTGCCAGAGTCCAGCCATTGCAAGCTCACCGGCTCTGCCCTTGCCCTGCCGAAAGGCTCCACCACCCCTGGCCCTGCTCCCCGCTCCGGCCCCCGGCTGTCGCGGGAGGTTCCCGGGGACGTGGCTGGAGGGGAAAGGCACTGTTATCCTTTCATTTCCTGAGCCCGCTCCGCTGCGGTTTTGCAGGGAGCAGAGACGAGGAAGCGCTCGCCGACGCTCAGCAGCCAGTTCAAGCGGTCCCTGGAGCTGTTGATGAGGACTCTCAGCGTGTGCCAGCCCTTTTTCGTCCGCTGCATCAAGCCCAATGAGTACAAGAAGCCCATGGTAAGTCTTGCTTTTTTCTTTTCCGTATGGGACTGCCCACAGGGTCACTCTGTCCTGGCATCGACGGAGCCAGGATTGACCCGGGGTGCTTAGAAAACCAACCCGCAAGCAAGGGAGCCACCAAAGGGTTGGCAAAATCAGGCACTTGCCTTGTGATCCAACAGCACCCTGAAACTTTTTGCAGGGGGAGCTCCTGCCCTGCCTTTCTTCCTAGGGATGATGAGGAATTTGCCCTGCAGCCCTTTCTCCTATAGGAAATGCCTCTGAGTTTCCATAGGGGATAGGTGCCTCCCTACCAGAGACTTAGGCTGAGCTGTAGGACCCTTGGTTCAGTCCTATGGCAGGGTTCAATGTTTCCTAAAAGGGATCCCCTTCCCATAGGGTTTTCTACAAAATCTTTGCTTCCGGGGGATCTCACACATTTTCACCCCTGTTAGATCCCTCCAACTGCTTTTTTTGCACCGATTGCGAAAGCACAATTTAAAAAAGCAGAGGAAAAAAAAAAAAGGCAAACTAGCGCAGAGGAAAGGTGAGAGGAATTGTTTGGCTCTGATTCCCAGAGAGATGCTTCAAAAGAAACAAACACTATGGGGACAAGCTTTAAGGAGCAAATGAAAGGGAAGGAGATGGATGTAAATCCCCCCAGCCGCAAACTGCTCACGGAGGGGGGTTTTGCAGCAAAAGGGAAATGATAAGGTGGGTGCTGAACACCCCGATCCCACTGGAGGATTGGACCCTGGTGCTGTTAGCAGTGACTGTTAGCTGCTCACCACTCTTAATAGTAATGCTGCTTGGGATGGAAGAGCTTTATTTAGTAATAATTTCAGCTATTTGTTTCTGTGAGTCGTTTTGCCAGTGCCTTTGGACTTCAGTAGCGGTGGATCTAGACGGAGCTGGAGCTTTATCTAAAGTTAGCATCTGTTAGCAAAGCTCAACTGAGTGCAAAAAAAGCATAAAATACCAAATTTCAGAGCTGTTGAGGACAAGCAGTGGTTTTTTGCATCTTATTTCTGATGTTCAGTGAACTTAATATGATGCGGGGCAAAAAGTTTGGTGGGTCTCTCAGACCAGTTTACTGTGCCCTTACCCTGGATTTGGTGAGCATAAAAAGGCACCTAATAGCATGTTAATGGAATATTTTGGGTTAATATTTAACAATATGTTTGATCTGAGATTATCATCTGAGCTGAGATCAAAACAAGACCTTCTTTAAGGTCTTTAAGAATATGGGTGATGCTGAGAAACAGACGTACACCCTGAACTGTTTTTAACAAGTTATTCCCAATGCCCTGACTTTGAGCTACTTTTATGCCTGGAAGTCTGCGATTCGGTCTGGCATTTTGTCCCCTGTGTAATAAGTCTGTATTTCATCAGCTCTTGCAAGCTCTAAGTCCTTGTCCAACCCATTTATTTACAAAACTTTCAGTGGGACATAAAAAAAAGCTATAAGTTTGAAAGACAAACCAATCTCCCCATTGAAGTAATGAGTGGGATGAGCTAACGCTGAATGAGGGACTGTAGTGCAGTAAGATATGAAGTGTGATTTCTTGCTAAATCTATTTTTGGCCTTGGTTTAATAATACAAAGAGGGGAAAAATATCCCAGATAATGGTACGCAGAGCTGTGCAGGGTGACTGCAAAAGAGAACATTTTCTGGGAGTTCATTTTCTGTCCCGGGCTTTGAAGGAAAGTGTACTGATAGTGATAGGAAATGGGATAGTGGGAAGTGAAAGGTCAGTGGAAAGTCCTGTTTGTTACTTCATGTTATTTCAAAACTTTGCTTCCTTCTAAAATATGCTTTGGGGCGGGGTGGGGTGGGGGAATATTGTTGGCATCAGGCTGCTGGCTGGGGTTCTCTGTGTCCATCATCCCATGCTGCTGTTTCTGAGCATTGCTCTGTTGTTCTGGTTAGTCTGAGAGAAACGCATGGGATGAAACAGGTCAAAAAACATGCAAAGAAAGTCAAAACTGTCTCCAGCAGTCTGTGTGACAGGGGTGCCTCGTCAGACCTTGATGCCAGGAAGCTCACAGTTTCCCCTATGTGCAATGACCTAGCCCTACAGACCCTTGAGGGTTGTTTACAACCCACAACTGCTCACCTACCCTTCTGCTTCATGGCTGGGGGGGAGAGAGGAACACACACCTCTTTCCTCTTCACCTTTCTTGTCCCCACTCCCCAGTACCCACTGTAGATAAGGACAGATTGAGACCAAATCTGGATGGTACTGCTTTCTGCCTTCTCCTCATTCATCTGTTGTCTTCTCCTGGGATCAGGATCTGTCTTACATCACTCCAGCCCTTTCATGGTTAAGTGGCTGCTACAAGCTAGTCAAAAAGCTCTCTCCAAGGATGGGGAGATGGATGTATCCATAGGGCAGATCCACCTGTCCCAGGAGGTGCATCTGAGATACAGGGATAACTGAGATACAGGTACATACCCATCTCTCCTCCCTCACTTCAGGGAAAGCCTAGGTGACTCCCATTTTAGGTGCTCCCATGTGTACGTGCACAGGTGCTCACATTTTAGACAACTGAAGGGAGGGCAGATGAGTAACACCCTGGCAGTAATTCTTTGGCCCAGGCTGGAGTTTACTGTCCCAGCTTTCTGGGGTGTGCCAGCAACACACCACGTCTGCCTTTATTTCACACTTGTGTTGAACGCTTTTTTGGATGCACCCAGCAAACGACATCAGGATGCAAGAGGGTGCACTCGGGAGCTCCAGGATCCTCCTCAACATGCTAAAACACTGAGCCAGCAGCAGGGATTTTCTTGAACCTCCCTTCAGCAGATCTGCCCGTCTAGCACCAACACTCGCTATCCACCCAGAGGTGCCCAAAACAAGGGAGAGCAGCCAGGTTTATTAGCAAACATCTGCAAAGACTGCGTTACCTAAGTCTGCTGTCTGGCCTTGAAACTGTCCATTGCTTGTCAGGAGCAGACATGGACACTGGTCTGAGATTTGTCCTTTCCCTAAAACCCTCAGCTGATCTTAGTTCTGACATTTTAAGCTCCTCAGGTGTCCTCCTGGGTACAGGCCGGTTTGATGCTAACAGGCTTATCTCAGAGCCTCGGCATCTCCAAGGCTGCACTCTTTCTTTATGTAACTTTGGGGTGTCACCTACCCTAATATCAACTGGTGTAGGCACCCTAAGACCTTTGAACACCTGAGCCTTTGCTGATATAGTCCTCTGCAAAACGGTACTTCCCTGCCCATACAGGAGCGCTCTGACCATGCCAGTAAAACTCCGAGCAGTGGTCAGAAGTTAATGACCATGAGTGGTTATTGCAAGGGGGACTGTACAGTTTGACCCTTGTAGATGCAGCATCGTTGCCTGTTTTCCCAAGGTGATGTTCACCATTGCGCTCTTCTCTCCAGTTCTCCCCTCAGTCCTTTGTGTAATGCGTAGGACACCTCCAGTCTTGCAAGCGGGAATTAAAGAAATGGAGTGAGTCAAACACACTCAGCAGTTCATAGGATCAGGCCCATGACAGCTAAGAATCCTATGTCCTTGGGTCCACCAAGTGAAGGATTTGGGCTTGACTTGGTTGCCCCACACAATTCAGAGTCCCCACTCTCTCATGGCCAATCCAGGCCAAGATGTGCAATCAAACCACCGTGTCCCATAACCTCCCCAGCTGTTTGACCGGGAGCTGTGCGTCCGTCAGCTGAGGTACTCAGGGATGATGGAGACCATCCGGATCCGCCGGGCCGGCTACCCCATCCGCTACACATTTGTGGAGTTCGTGGACCGGTACCGGGTGCTCATGCCTGGGGTGAAGCCAGCATACAAGCAGGTGAGCATCTTCTTCCATGTGTAACGTATGCTCTCTGCTGGGCTCTCCAGAGACATTTATGGGACATGCATCCTCTCCACAAGCAATTATGCAGCATTTGATCCCCAGGTGTTACAGCAGTGCTCTGAGATTTCCAAGCAAAGGAAAAATGGTTACGGGGCTGGCAGGGACACAGAGCTCAGCACCAAGGGGCCATATTCAGCCTATCTCTCTCACTCACCTTAAATGTGATGACAGTAAAGGCTTGGGAACCTCATTAGCAGAAAACTGCTGGAATTGGAACCAGAAAGGGTCTCTGCTGGGTTTGGGAAGAGCAATGGATGAGGCTGCTCCTGGTGAATCCCACCCCCTCTTCCACCAGGGTGATCTGCGTGGGACATGCCAGCGCATTGCCGAAGCGGTGCTTGGGAAGGATGATGACTGGCAGATTGGCAAGACGAAGATATTCCTGAAGGTAGGTGGTTCTCCGCACCTCCCCCTGCCACCTGGGACCCTTGCCTGTGAAGGGGTCTCCTACCATCCCCTTTTCCTGGCCGGACATGACCCTTCCCCATCGTCTCTGGACTGGCGTGGCAGTGGGTAGAACCTGGGCCAAGGCAGGATATTTGGGGCTGGTTTAGGCAACAGCAGGCAGAGGAAGCCTAGACACTTTGCCAGCACTGATGCATGCACGTACCCATACGGGTGCAGAAAATCACATACAGCACACAGCCTTTTCCCTCCTGGGCTGAGCCACTTGACCACATCTCCCACCTTCACCCAAAAGCACAGCAGCAGGAGGAATGTCCATGCAAAGCCCTGCAGAGAGAGGGACCGAGAGCTCAACAGGCTCGCTTTACTTTCTCCATGTTCTTGCACAACCCCAGACGTGCCCACAGCCTCCCTCTCTGCATTGGCCCAGCTTTCACGGAGCAGCCCAGCACTGCAGGTTGCCTTCAGCCCTGCTTGCACTCATCTCTCCTTACAAACCCGCTCCTGCATTGCTCCAGGGAGACGAGGCTGAGCTGGCCAGAAACCAGACTGGAAGCAAAGGCTCCTCTCGAGCAACAATCTCAGTGGTAAACCCTGACCACTTACATCTAAATTCACCCCCAGCCTCATCGCCACTGTAAACACCCCCATCGCTTCCCTACAAGCTGTTCCCACTCGTCGCTCTTTCCAAAGCCTGTTATCAAGATCTCACAGCTGTCAGGGCAGGAAACAGAGAAATCGAGAGGCCCCGAGGGGCCGTGTGAGGTCGAGCAAAGCAGGAAACGCGTGGAGCTGCCTCTGCTGCACCCAGCGCTGCAGGGCTCAGCGTGCCGCCTCCAGGAAAGAAAGACGAGTTACCAACGGCATGGGAGGGATCAATAGAAAGCTTGGACTGGTGCATCTGAAAGCCTCAGGGCAAGGAAAGTCAGTGTTTCAGGGAGGTGTTTTGTCCTTAGGGTAGGAGGTGTTGCAGCCTTGGCTGGAGGGAGCAATGTGACTCAAGCAGTCTGGAGTTTGTTCCCAAACCTCCAGCGCTCCAAGGAACTGCTCCGATGGCTGATGGTACTAGCAGAGGGCTCTGCATGGAAGGGAAACATAATTTGGTTGTTTTCAGACTATATGCATCTTCTGGATGCTCTGGTTCATTTGGGAATGAAGGCAGTAGGTCACTAGGGTTTATGTTAGGATTTCCCCAGTGAGTAGGTGGGGTGATACTTGGGATGTAAAATGTCCCAAGGATTTATTCTGGGCCTTGTACCACCCCTCCTGCCACATCTCAAGCAGATGGAGAGCTTGAGACATGGGTGGCTTGTTGTTTCCTCCCTCAGGACCACCATGATATGCTGCTGGAGATCGAGAGAGACAAGGCCATCACAGACAAAGTCATCCTCATCCAGAAGGTCGTCCGTGGGTTTAAAGACAGGTAGGTGTGAGCCCCACTGCCAGACAGGAGGTGGGCTTTGGGGGATGCTTCACCCGGCAAACGGCTCCTGGGGGATGCATCACTCAGTGCTCCTCTGACTTGTCCTGCCTACAGCTGGCGAGAGGGGACCCCTGATATGTTGGCACTCAGGTGCAGCAAGTATTGGAAGAAAACAGTAGAGGAAACAAGAGGAAGACTGTATTATCTTCCTCAAACATGGACGAAATAGGACCCTCTGTCCCTGTTCACTGCTGTCCTCAGGGGAGCTGATGTTTATTATGGCAATGCAGCAGTGGGACCCTGAGCCTGCTGAAGGCAATGCTAAGCCTCCAGGCTGTGGGGATCCCCACAAGACTGCAATGGGGACATTGGGTTGTCCACAGTGACTAATCTTACTCTCCCCAAAGCCCAAGGGGTTCAGGACTCTTCCCTTTGTAACCCAGTTGCCACAGACTTGGGAGGAGAGCAGGTAGTCCATGAGGAGCTCATGGCACAGTTGTAGAGGCAAGGGGAAGCCACAGCTGAGGTCAAGCTTCAGTCACGGAGGAGGAACAGTTCTTGGGGCTTTGTGCTTTTTGACTCTCCGATCCATGGCTGTGACTCAGGTTGTGCCTTAGGCTTTGCAGAAAGGGCGCATGCCAAATGATTCAGTAATCCTTACCACAGTAATCCTGGTGAGACCCCCAAGTCCTCCCAAAGCAATTGTCCCCAAGGTGTCTACATGCAGGATCAGGCCAGGCTAAGGAGGATGGGAGGTGGCAAGGTGGTGTTGCTGAAATTTGCTCTTGATCATTTGGGTGAGATTGGTTCCATTCTCAGGTGGCTGGGATTGAAGCGAGGAGGGAAGGCAGGGAGGATATTGCAGATGAGAGAGGAGAGTGCAAAAGGGAGGAGGGGACCATCCCAGCATCTCTTCCTGTGCCCATTCCCATAACCTGATGGGATCAGCCTGCAGAGACCTATCAGAGAGAGCCCCTACAGACCTTTTTATAAAAGCGAGGAGGGCTTGGGGAGGAGACATTTTCAGGCAAAAAAAAATTGCAGTGTTTATTCCACCTGGCTGCTCAGTTTCAAATCTCCAAAGAATGAGGCCCAGGAGATGATAACTCGTGGCCAAACCGCAGAGGCAAGTGATTGAAATGCCTTTGCAGGTCCAATTTCCTGAAAGTGAGAAATTCAGTCCTGATGATTCAGAGATACTGGCGTGGACATAACTGCAGGAAGAACTATGGTGCTGTAAGTACGGGGGTGTTTCGTCACACCTCTGCCTTCCTACCTCTTTCAGCTGGGACATACGTAAGAGTTTCCTGGCTCAAAATGCCCCACTGAGTGTAGAAGGGGGTGGGGTTGGCTTTTATCAGCTGGAGTGATGAATGAGGGTTTGCTCTTGCTGCTTTGCCTTCTCATTGAAGAGACCGCCTGACCACCTTCTAGCTGTCCTTTTCCCCTGAGTTGGATGTCCATTGCACCAAATGGTCACTTGGGGTTTTAAAAGTCTTCCCCTAGCTTCCAGGTGACTGAAAACTCAAGAGCAGCTTCCTCTGAAAAACAGACTCCATCTTCAGGTGGGTTTGTATTTGGGTTTCTCCTCAGCCCAGTCCATGGCCCTCTTCTCTCCCTGTCCCAGCTGGTTCTGACCCAACTGCGGGTCATTTGAGAGGTGTGTTGGGGTCTAAAGTGACTCAATATCATCCTCCAAGACTGTGACTTAATAGGAATAGCCACTTCCAGACTGTTCGGGATGCTGCCTCCTGCCATGGAACAGCACCTTGGCTGCCAGGCAGGAGGTTTGCAGATGCTGGACCTCCATGGGAGCGACCCTCATGGCCTCAGGTAGCCTCAGGGCTACCTTAAGATGACCAGCCAGACCTCATGAGGCCTCTCAAGGGCAGAAGCTCTGTAGAACTCAGTGGGGAAGAAACTGCTGTTGTCCTTCCTGGGCTTTGGACCAGTGCAGCAGCAGCAGGGCTTAATTTTTCCCCCCTCTTGCAGAACCTCCCTCCCAAAGGCTTGTTCCTGGTGGGGGCTGATTTCAGCGGCTCTTATTTACAGCCGTGCAAGAAGGAGATTAACAATGTAAATCTGCTTAGGGTGGGCGAGCCCCTGGGCAGCGGGGTGGTTTCATCCTGCCCCCTATTGCAGATGCGGATTGGCTTCCTGAGACTGCAGGCCCTCTACCGATCCCGCAAGCTCCACAAGCAGTACCACATGGCTCGCCGGCGGATCATCGAGTTTCAGGCACGATGCCGAGGCTACCTGGTCCGTAGGGCTTTCCGCCACCGCCTCTGGGCTGTCATCACCGTCCAGGCCTATGCCCGGGGCATGATCGCCCGAAGGCTGTATAAGCGCCTGCGGGGGGAAGTAAGTACCATGGAGGAGAGGTTGGGCGTGGGAAACGGAGGTGGGGAGAGGGGAAATCAACAGTGCTTCTGCATCACGTGCTCGTGGGATCGGTATTTAAAGAGCAAAAAAGAATTTCAAAAATAAGTAGATGCCTATTCAGAAGGGCCCTTTTATTTATTCCCCTAGTATCATCGACGCCTGGAAGCAGAGAAACTTCGGCTGGCAGAAGAGGAACGACTCCGAAAGGAGATGAGTGCCAAGAAAGCCAAAGAGGAAGCAGAAAAGAAGCATCAGGTACGTGGGGACTGATCTCTTTCTGGGATTCTGTCTCTGTTTTCCGGGGACTGGTTTCGCTCCTTTGAGGGGAAATGCCAAAAATATCTAAGGGATTTCTACCCTGCTTGAGCGGTTTGTATTTAATTCACTAAAGTACTCTATGCTCTAACTAGTTTGAAGCTGCTCCAGAATTTCTGATCTGCTGCACAGGAATGCCAGAGATTACGCTTATTATTCGCTTGCTTTTGCTACTGCATAAAGGGGAACTGGGACACTCCGTGTCCGTGTGCACATACATGGTTGTATAAGAGAAAAAAATAAGGTCAGTGAGAGTCTGTGTGCATGGACCAAACCCTCTAAACAGGCAGCAAGGAAGGAGAAAACGCTATCACTTTGTCCTTCTGCAGTTAGGAAACTAAGGCATGGACATGTCACCGATTTGGGCCAAGCCATGACACTGGTGTAGTGCCCCAAGCACTGGACAGTCTCCCTTTCCGAAGCCAGGCCCCGCAGAATTTAGTGCCAACTCTTTGGAGGGAGCAGTTCAGTCATTGTACTTGGCCTCTTGCAGGTACGCCTGGCCCAGCTGGCGCGGGAAGATGCAGAGAGAGAAGTAAAGGAGAAGGAGGAAGCACGTCGGAAGAAAGAGCTCTTAGAAAAAATGGAGAAAGCTCGCAACGAGCCAGTGAACGACTCAGAAATGGTGGACAAAATGTTTGGATTCCTGGGGACAACGTCATCTCTGCCTGGACAGGAAGGACAGGCACCCAATGGCTTCGAGGTACTGGAGACATACACGAGCCTACATATTATATGAAAGGCTTTAGCAACACATTAATGAATCAAGGAAGATTGGGGCAATCCAAAAGGGGGTCTCTGAAGGCTTCCTTCAAGACCAGGCTGTCCTGTGTGGCTGTACCACTATAAGATCATTGAGGACCTCCGGCCTTTGAGATCTTTTCCTTCATGGTTCATCACAGCTCATGACATTTAGCTCTTGGACACTCTTTCCCCATGCTAGGAGTGAGGCCATGCTTGTTGCTTCTCCTGCTGCTCTGGGGACATTCCTGGGCACAGGCATGTCATTCAGGACTTGGGCTTTGCATGGGATCCAGAGTTATATTTCATGGTTTTCCCTCCATCTGGCTTGTCCTTTTGCGATGGAAATCAGATGGACACAAAAGTCAGGCCCAAAGGGAAAGGGTAGTTCAGTATCCAAAGCCATGCTGAGTGCCTGACATGTTCTTCCCTGCCAGGATCTTGAGAGAGCCCAGAAGGAGCTGGAGGAAGAGGACCTGGATGCAGCATTGCCTCTCCCTGAGGAAGAGGAGGAAGATCTCTCAGAGTACAAATTTGCCAAGTTTGCCGCCACGTATTTCCAGGGCACGACGACACACACCTACATCCGCCGGCCTCTCAAGCAGCCTCTCTTGTACCATGAAGATGAAGGAGACCAGTTGGTGAGGCAGGGGATGAAAAATTGAGCAGGGCAGGGTGGGTTGGAGCAAGCCTGGGGAACCCTTCACCCAAAGGGCATCAGCCGTTTCCCTTTGGGATACATTGGTGTGCTCATGGTTTGGTGGAGAGCACGGCCCTCATCTCTTGCACATGTGTCGGTAGACACTGTCCCACCAGCATGCTTTGAGCACAAAAAACATTAGAGGGATGTAGCGGTGAGTCCATCTCTGTGCCTTGATATTTGTGTTAAGACAACTAATGAAGCGCTCTGAGCTCAGGGCATGGACGATGAAAATTATTGAGCGGGTACTGCTGGAAAAGTTGTTTCTTACCATGTGATATGCACCAGTGCAGAGGTAGCAGAGAAGAAATGCTTGTCCTACAGCCAGCAGTACAAGAGCAGAATCATACTGAACCTGCATGGCTGTAATGAACCTCACATTGCCCATGAACTTGCCTTCACTGTGGTTCTCCTTCCCCTCTGCAGTGGGTTAGGAGCAGCCAGTCATTGCCTCTCTATAAAGCTGGCATCTCCTAGCCAAGAAGAAAACCCCTTGTAGGGTGCCCAAACACACTCTTGATGGTATGAACGCAGAGCCTGAATTTGTGATCCCCAGCCACCAGCCTGCTCGCCTTGCTCAGATGGGATGTATGCTGCGGGCAAAACTGTTATGTGCGATGCAGGAAAGTGTTTTATCTCCTGCAGATGTACAGGGAGACCACAGCAGTGATCCTGGTGGATTCAGCGTGGCTTGACCATCCCCTCCACTGCCCTGGTGCGAGCTAATGGAGTTAATCTTTCCTTTCAAATAGGCAGCACTTGCTGTATGGATCACTATCCTCCGTTTCATGGGAGACCTCCCTGAGCCGAAATATCACACAGCCATGAGTGATGGTGGCGAGAAGATACCAGTGATGACAAAAATCTATGAGACTCTTGGGAAAAAGACCTACAAGAAAGAACTGCAGGCTCTGCAGGGAGAAGGAGAGGTAACTGCTGCGGCTATAAAAGAGATGCTGTTATTAGGTGTTGGATATTGAAATATAAATTACTCGTGGGGTTTGCTGCAGACAGTCAGTTTGCCGCCTTTATTTGCAGTTATGCTATGAAGGGACAATTGCCCATGTGTCAGGTGTTGATCCTGTCCCTTCTTCTTCACAGGGATACCTGAATGTCCCCCAGCAAGACAGTAAGGGAAGTGCCCTGATGTCTCTCATGGGGCTTGGATGTCTCTTCTCCTCCTTGTAGGGCAGAAATACATGGGGGGAGCACGATGTCCTGTGTCATCAATCTCTCATTTGGAGATTTCTTTTTGATCTGCCCTGGGTCAGAATAGACTAAATTAAAAATGTGCCCTTAATCTTGGAGCAGGAAATAAAGAGTTACCAGGAGATTAAGCTGTGGAAATCCAAAAAAAGAATCCCTATCGGATCCTCAGTGCATTCTGGGATGTCACTGGAGGACTTTGTTTTAGGACCCCTCTCAGATAAGACATTGCTCTGGATAAATCACTGTCCATAGCGCTGATATGCTTTCATCTTTGGCAATGGTTTTAGTCAATAGGACAAGATATTAACCAGTATTCGGATTTTCTAGATGGCACTGTTACATTTTCAAGAAGTTTTCTGTAGTATCATCTGGACAAGCCGCTGCGGCATTTGCAGACATAAATTAACAAATCTCCAAATTTTTAGAGAGAGTGATATCATTCAGCGCTTTCAGTGAATTATCTGAGAAGGAGAGTAGCCTCATCTGGGTTGTAATTCCGTGAAAATATACAGCAAGAATCACCTTTCATTCCTTCTACCTGTCATTTCTTGTTTGTTTGTTACAAAAAGGCATACTTTGGCCAACTGAGACATCAGGTAGTGCAGAAGAGAAGGAAAATTTAAGCCGTCATTTTTGTCTGAGGTTACGTCTGCTCTGCAGAGTGCACAATAGTGCAGAGAGATGCCTGAGATGACCCCGAGCATGATGAGATGGAAATCCAGGTTTACAGTACGGACTTGGCTTTATAATGGATGTAAATCATCACAGCTGCAGGTCTTGAAGTGTTGATCTGGTGTAAAATCAGAGTCTTTTCAAAGCTGTTTAAATGGGGAGAAGGTAACTGGGTCAAAAAGTGTTTATCCATGCCATTGTAATCCCACCGGTGGCATAAATTTGGTACAAAAGTAGAAAGCCAACAATAACTTAATGATATGTAGTCAGTGCCTGGGTCTGTCTAACATCAAATTTATTCTTCTAAGAAATCTGATAGAACACAGAGCTGGTTAATGGTGATGAAACCTGTCCATGAATCCTTGGCTAGATGACTTCCAGCTCACAAACCTGCTGTGCAAATGGCTCATCTCAGAGCGTGGTCTTGCTCCTCTCATTTGCGATGCAGGAACAAGCCTGAATGGGATACAGCAGAACTGGGTGGACACAAGTTGAATCAGCCACTTATTCTCTAGGAATGGAATGGAATAGAATGGAATAGAATAGAATAGAATAGAATAGAATAGAATAGAATAGAATAGAATAGAATAGAATAGAATAGAATATTGTATGTCAGTTGGAAGGGACCTACAGCTATCATGTAGTCCAACTGCATGACAACTTCAGGGCTGACCAAAAGGTAAAGCAAATTATTAAGGGCATTATTCAACATAACTTTTTTCAGACGTTCCCAATATGTAGTTTTGAGCGGGGGGAGGCTCGTTGGTTAGAAAGTGTCTACAAAATTCAGAGTCAGACCAAGGTTGTCAGGGGGCACAGCAATATTGGTCCACGCTTGTGGTTCCCACCAGCCTCTGAAATATCTCACTCTGTGCCCAGGATTAATGGCCTTTTGCAGAAGCCCAGGGGAGGCCGGGTGAGCACGTGCTCGGGCAGGGCTCTATGTCTCACCCCATTGCACTCCACGCCTCTTCCTTTGCAGAGTACTCACATTGACGGGCACAAGAAGAACAGTGTGCGGCACAAACTGGTCTCCTTAACACTCAAGAAGAAATCCAAACTGACAGAGGAGGTGAGAGGAGACGCTTGGCCGCCTGGCAGCACAAGTGCCGTTGGATTGTCTGCAGCCCTCTCTGACTCTCTTCTGCTTTTCCCTAGACAACATAGAACCAGCCCTCCTCTGGGTTTGGCGCTACCTGTCTCTCTGCCTGAAAGATTTAAGGAGTGTTTAAGGGGAAAGGTTGGCTTCCCGTGTCTCCTTGAGTCATTCTGCACCTCGCGCCGGCCTCCCCTCGGCTCCCGTTCTCCATCCATCCAGCACCTTCCCTTCCCTCTTTCACAGCCCTCCATCCAGCTGCCGATACCTCCCACCACTCTGTGATGGTCTGAATGTTATCCCTGCTTTTAGTTTCCTGCCCTCCACCATAGCGTAGGTAGCAGAGGTGGGGGTCTCCAAAAGCGCTCACCCATCCTCTGCTCCTCTCCAGTGTCAGGGGAAAAAATCCCTGTGGGAGCAGTGAGCCTTATCTGAGAGCTTTTGAAAATCTCATTCTAAAAGAGAGGAGCCATAAATTGGGGGTTTTTGGGCGTGGGGGGGATGAAAGCAATGCAAAGACATCTTACACACTACCTTGTCCGCTTCCAGAGCAGGGAACATCTCACCTGGCTGTAGCTGCTTGAGAGTGTGAAGATTGCTCTCTGAGATAGTCACCCTCCTTCCTTTAGGGTCAGTGGGGAGAAATGGGACCCAATCCAGCTTACGAATCCAGTGAACGCACTCTAGAAATGCCTGTCTTTCTCCAGTGGCTCTAAATGGAGACTGGGTTGACTATCCGAGACAGAGAACTGGTAGGCGGACGAATGCCATCCCTGTTCTCAGAAACAGCACCATGCTTATGTGCTTCTGGCTGCATCATTAGCATGGGGAGCGGGTCCATTTTGCCAGTGTTTTAATGATTTTTTTTTAATATGACTGAGCTAAAGGGGCAGGTCCTACTTGGCAATAAGCGGGGGTTATTCCAAAGGTCCTTGGTGGCCCTCTCCCAGCTGCAGGACCAGGTCAGAGCTGGGATGCAAGGGTGTCATTGTAGAAAGCCTGGGCAAAGACCAAGCAGGTGGGAGTGGGACTAAACAGGACCATTTTTAGCTTCACTGTATGTGATTAAAGCCAACAAAGTAAAACCCTCCCATTGCTGTTAAACTGCTAGATTGAAGAACTTCTGAGCCCCCTCCTGGCTGGTGGAGGAGTCCTCGTGGGGGAGCACCACACATTTGGGATGGGGGGCGGCGGGGGGGGACATAGTAACTGGCTGTACTGAAAGAGAGCAATGTGTCTGGTTGGCAGGTGACAAAGAGACTTCACGACGGTGAGTCTACGCTCCAGGGTAATAGCATGCTCGAAGACCGACCCACCTCCAACCTGGAGAAGCTCCATTTCATTATTGGTAATGGCATCCTCAGGCCAGCCTTAAGGTTAGAAATCAAGACAAAGGCACGAACATGCCATTCTTTTCATTCCTTCTTCTTTGAGCTATTCTTGAGCGAATCAACTGATTTTTCTACTGCGTGCAGCTTTGCAAAGCTCTCGTTATGTCATTTTCCTGTTTGTGTTGTATAATATGGGCTGGGTCATGTTTCTTACTGTCCATATCAGGCCTGATGGAAAGACCACGCAGAAGGACTCAAACACTTCGGAAAGTGCTAGTGGCTACTGGATTGTTTTTTTAATGCTCACTCCTGTTGTTCACTACCCTTTGTTTTCTATTTGACCATTTAGATCTCTGTTGTTTGTGTGACTATTCTTAATGGTATACTAATGAAAAAAAAGCTCATTTCAGTTGCTAAATTAAGCATTACAAAATTGGAAAACGCCAAAGTAAGGCCAACCGCACATCTTTGGTTTAGCCCATTTATGTGTCTGTGTGTTATAAACAGTCCTTGTTTATGTAGTCTCGTGCCCTTTTTCCTCACACCTACCTGCTCACTCCAGGAACAGGGTGGGCATCCTCATCTGATGACCAGCTTCTCTCATTTTCATTTTCTCCTCCCAGTTCATCATGAAGCCCCTAGCATTACTTTTCTGCACGAAGTCTGCTCTGAAGGCAGACCTGGTAGTGTCCAGTGGGGTTTCCAGTGGGATTTGTCAGTGTAACAGGTTGGCTAACATTTTTGTTGCCTCCCATGTAGATAAGGAAGTACTGTTATCTCTCATTTTGCATGTAAAGAACTAAAGTTAAAGTCAAAAGTGGACATTAAATCCCAAATTGAGATACCTATGACTTGACCTCTGCTGGAGCTGATAGTTCCCGACACTTCCAGAAAGCAAGTTCAGGTGTCTCAAGAGGAACAGCCAGCAAATGAAGGCTCCCAGTGGATGGCCCCCTATGAAAGTTAGTTTAGGAGACTCTTGGTATCACTGGGAAATCTTTATGAGAAACCAGGGTAGACTCCATCATCTAGAGGTGACGTTCAGCTGCCTGAACCTTAAGAGTCCCCTTTATTTCCCTCATTCTCTAAGCAGTGTCAGTCAGCTGTGGGGAATCTCAGCTGGTGACGTATGGCATTTTAGAGACAGTGCAACGATCAGGGTGACCATCATTAGGACAGTTAAATTAATATCCTTGCGATTCTAAAATGAACTTTTAACTGTCAATCACATGCAGATGGGGTCTGGCTCTATGTTGAAAAACAACACCTCATTAAATCTATTTTTTTTTTTTTAATTCCTATTGCAGGGATGAAATCTACTGTCAAATCTGCAAGCAGCTGACCCAGAACCCATCCAAAAGCAGCCACGCCAGGGGTTGGATCCTGATGTCCCTCTGTGTGGGATGTTTTGCTCCTTCTGAGAAGTTCGTAAAGGTAAATTGTAGATGATATTTGTCTTGTGAATTATCTGCCAATACATTATTTTTTCCATCCACGGGACCAGCTTTTCTCTTGGGTTTCACAGTAGAGGGAATCCTGGTCTTTATCTTTCCCAGGAACAACAGTGACATAAAGTTCCTAATCAGAAAGAAAAGTGTGTGTGATCCCAAGCTCAATGTCTTAAGTGGATCGGATCCTATGACTCAGTCCTGAGAAGTGTCTCTCCTTCCTATGACCCTAAAGGGAATGCAGACAACCAATTCACCTGCAGTATTGCGGCGAGCGCCAGGGCCTCAGCACAGGAAAGATATGGACATGTTGGAGCGGGGCCAAAGGAGTCCACAAAAATGCTGCGAGGGCTGGAGCCCCTCTGCTGTGAGGACAGGCTGAGACAGCTGGGGTTGTTCAGCCTGGAGAAGAGAAGGCTCCAGGGAGACTTTATTGCAGCCTTTCAGTACTTAAAGGGGCCTACAAGAAAGACGGGGACGAAACTTTTAGCAGGATCTGTTGCGATAGGGCAAGGGCTAATGGTTTTAATCTAAAAGAGGGAAGATTTAGAGTACATATAAGAAAGAAATTTTTTACACTGAAGGTGGTGAGACACTGGCCCAGGTTGCCCCAAGAGGTAGGAGATGCCCCATCCCTGGAAACATCCCAGGCCAGGTTGGACGGGGCTCTGAGCAACCTCGTCTAGTTGAAGATGTCCCTGCTCATGGCAGGGGGTTGGAATAGATGGCCTTTAAAGGTCCTTTCCAACCCAAACCATTCTATGAATTCAGATGATGCCTCCTGCACTTAGATGTATGAAGATGTGCTTAAGTGACTTCTGGCAGGAAACCTGATTGTGGGAGGCTGCAAGTGGAATTTGGACACCTGGAATGGCCGACATTTCTCCTCTATTTCTCACATGCAAAGGCCTATGCATTCATTCAAGAATCTACTGGCTTTGACAGTATGACCTGAGGCATGTACTCTAACAAAAGTGGCAAGGTATAGTACTACACAGCTAATTAAAAATATAACTTAATATAAAAAATTGTACATAGAAAGGGAAGAGTTTAATTCACCTGGAGGTATGTTTGCTTATAATTGCTTTCTGCATACCACAACTTGCCCCACCATGTGTCATACGTACTGAAAACGTCCAACTCTAAATAGCCACATGAGAGATGACATGTAATGTATCTTCAGAAGCACAGTGGATCAGCAGGACTGAAGTCCGTGGGAGATGCTAAGAGGCTGACACACTTGAAAATCAGGTGGTTCTTAAGGATTTTCTTTTCTTTCCTGGACAAAGTCTATGTTTTGTTGCCTAGATTTGAACAGCCTGGCTTCCAAATGAGTTACACACCTAGAGTCTGACTAACACCAATGGATTGCTTAAGTCAAACCCGTGCCTAAAAGATTGGCTGGGCAAAAGACTCAGCACTGTGTCTTTGCTTGGCCATGACATGACACGACCTCCTTTGTCCCTCTCAGATCTTTGAATGCTGGAGCCTGGACCTGCTCCCAAGCCTGCTGGAGATAAAGATGTTCCATTGATTTCCACAGATATCAGATCAGGAACTCAGTCCTCAGCATGGAAAGAGCTGAAGCCAAGAATAGAAATCCCTTCTTCATCCCCAGGCCTTGACAGTACGAAATGTAATAAAGCAGATAAATCACTGGCAAAGTGGCAAAAAATTAAATTATGTCTGGAAATGAGATCTGAGAAAGTATGCCACAGGAGGTTGTGTGGGTTTAAATCTTTAATAGTGGAAGATTATTTAAGATGAGTGAAACGCTTCTTAGAAATAATTTATGGGTAGATACGAAGACTCAGACCTCTGTCCAAAGTTATGGTCCATGCTGAAATACGTGGCAATATTCCCAACAGCTTTGGAGAGGGTTTATGCTGATTCTGCCCTTATTCATCCTGGGCAGTAGATCAGCTCTATTGAACCTTGGGCAAAAGGAGCTGTTGGAGATGAAAGGCGGTATTCACACAGTTTGATTTCAGATACTTGTCTCCTCTTTACAGGACAAGGAAAGAGTCGGGCTCCTCTAGAGGGCAATGCTAAGACCATAAGCCATGGTTCCACTCTGAATCTCCTTCCAGAGAGGCTTCTGTCCCCATAGGGACCCTGTGGTGACCGAGGCTCCTCCAGTATGAGTGTGAACACCCCTTGCAGCAGTCCACACTGTGGTTAGCCTTCAAGCCCCCAGTCTTGCTAATAGCAACACACAGGCAGTGACTTGAGCAATGTCTCAGAGCTCCTCTGAAGCCACTGTAGCTATCCATGGGAATATTACTGACACCTTCCAGCTTAAAACGTTATGTTTTGAGATAAAGCATTCTCATGATGAAATGTGAACTCTGGCCCCCAACTTCCTGTGTTCCCATTCAGACTCACTTTTTTGTTTTGTGAAAAGCAGAGGAATATTGAAAGTTTGTTGGAGTTCAGTGAACGCTTCTGTTTTGAAGCTACATTAACCCAGGCCACCTAGTCCAGTCTGTTCTGGGTTGGGAGGTAAACACCACATCAGTCCCAGATCGTACTCTCAGACTCTTAATCTACTAGTACCATGTTTTCAGGAGTTAGTAGGCAGCCGAAATCTGATTTACTATGATTTACTATCTGATTGCTATTACTGCTTTAAGCATGCAATAGCTACCCTTGAATGTATGATAGCCATGCGTTAACTATCAGCCCATTAGCTAGCTGTAATTTTGTTAACCTCATGTCTTTTTCAAATGATGCCCTAACCTCTCGTTCAGCAGTAATTATCCACCATTTTAATAGAAGAAAAAGCATACAAGGGTAAATATCTCTTAGCATTTCTTTCCTACACTTTTCCATGCAGTGAATGTTGTATCAAACTCCTGGTTACTTTTCTCATAAAACTTCTAGGCTCCAACTTTAATAGCAGCAATATTATGGAAAAAAAGATGAGAAATTTCAGGAAACGGTCGTGCCTTGAAATTGTTTCACAACCTTCGAAAGCATCAGTTATGATGGAACATTTTGAGAAGGATTTAGCTGATAGTGAGGCAGCCTTGGATAAGTTTTCCTGCTCCCAAAGATGAAGGCCACACTCTGGATCCCATTAGACACCTTTATCGCATCATATGCTAAGCATGGGGTCAAGGCACATAAGCACCCCTATTCTTTGTGCCTTTCTTTCAACTAATAATGGACTTTGGTGGGAAGGTTCAGTCACAAGGAAGGAGAAAGACAAAAAATATGTAATTACATAGTTCATTATTAACAGCATAATTAAAACTACACTTTTACACAGCATCAGCTGCTTGCAATCATTTGCAACAGCTCCCATCCGTGTCACCTGGCTGTATTATATACTTATTTCAGAGTATCTCTATATGTTACAATTGACAGAGATATCTGTCTCTCTACCCGTGTTATTTATGGACGGACAGTGTTATAGCACAGTCTGTGTTACTGAAGGAACAGCTATGCATTGTCATTCAGAGAACTCTTTATCTACCTATATAATAGAACTATTAGTCTTAGCTACCTTTTTGGCCAATATATTTATCTAATATTTTTAGATGTATTATCTTTCATATTGTGGAAGTCACTGGATTTAATTTTCTCTAGAATAATGTGGTTGCGTTTTTAACATGCAGTGGATGGCTTCAAATTCTGGTTCAGGATCGTCTAAAATGCAATTTAAAATCTGACTAGAGGAACATCTGTTTAAAGTAATTAAAGTAATTTTGTACTGGCAGCTAAGTGTTCTGAGTGGCATTTGCCTACAGTTCCCCTGGGTCATTACTTACAGGTCTTTTTCATTCACTCACATCTTTTTGGCCAACACTCAATAACATTTTGTGATATAACCTTAAATACAGAGATAGAAATCAGTGGCAGCAATAGCTGGAACAGAAAAGCGTCTTCATGAGCTTCGATCAAAGCTCTTTCTAGGTTGGTATTTTATCTGCACCGAGGCCAGAAATGCACAGTATAAGAACAAGGCAAAGGTGCAGACTGTCCTACTCTCAGCTTCCAGAAATGTGGTGTAGGAACATGCTGAGCTTGAGCGTTATCACTGACGTTGACCGTCCCAGAGAGCTTTTCTCCAGTAAATCATTGCTTTTTAACCTTTGCAAATGCTCGGCCTCTAGAGCCGATGGTCTAACCCATGCATTCCCTGCTGCCAACAGTATTTAAGGAACTTCATCAACGGAGGCCCCCCGGGTTATGCTCCCTATTGCGAGGAGAGGCTGAGGCGGACGTTTGCCAACGGGACAAGGACGCAGCCACCCAGCTGGCTGGAACTGCAGGTACGAGCCCCTCCATCCCCTCCCCAGCCAGCTGGGGCTCAGGGTTTGAGCCTTTCGCTGTCACAGAAACCCCATCTCTGGCAGGACACAAAGTCACGTGACAAATTGATTATTTCTCTCAAGAATTTTCAGGTATTTCCAAGATATTGCATTCCTCAGGCATCCTGGCTTTGCTCCAGAGTATGCTGAAGATCAATCCCTTTGGCTACATCAATACTTGTAAATTAAATGTGTTTGAGAGTGCTCTCAGGCATTGAGGCCAGCTGGCAAGGAGCAAGCCCCCATGTATGCTAGGAAACTGTCTTCCAGATGAAGGTGCCTGCAGGCAAACTGCCTACTGGGAATGGTCCCCGGGACTTGTTCAGGGAAAGCCATAGCTGGAACACGCACAGTTTGTGCCATAATTGCTCATTTTCTGTGCTGGCTTACTAGCATAGACAGCTGTGCTCCTGTGCCCGGGAGCATTCCTGGGCATGCTTGGATTTACTGGATTAGACACTTTGATGATTGAATGTATTAAATAAAAAATCTGGGACTTCCAAGTGCTTTCAGTGGCTGACCGTACATTATCCTGTTGAGAAGTTTGTTATGGTAGTATTGAAAAGCAGCCACTCAGTGGAATCAGGAATTAGAAAATGGTTACCACAGTTGGGTGGAGGAACATGTAGGTAAAGAGTCTCAATGGGACTGAAATGCACATGCCTTTATAAAGTTTGACTTTAATCCATTAGGCAACCAAATCCAAGAAACCGATCATGCTGCCTGTCACATTTATGGATGGGACAACAAAAACTCTATTGACCGACTCCGCAACAACTGCTAAAGAGCTCTGTAATTCTTTGGCCGACAAAATCAGCCTGAAGGACCGATTTGGCTTTTCACTTTACATTGCACTTTTTGACAAGGTATGTCTTAAATTGGGTTCCTGACTAACCCCATAAAAGAAGAGGGAGGTTCTCCTTCCTGTCACGTATCTTCCAGAGGGCAGAAGGACCCCGTGCTCTGCGCAAGCAACCAGGGTCAAGGTCAGGAAGGAACATTTCTACAGTGCAGATGTCAGCATCATTTTCACAATATGAGTAGCCAAACATTGGAGTAGGGTTGCAGAGAAACTGTGAAATCTTCCTCCTTGGAGATATTCAGAATTTAACAGCAGAAGGAACAGAGCAACCTGACCAAAGGTGGACCTGTTCTGACCAGTGGGCTGGACCAGAAACCTCCAGTGCCTTTCCACCTACATAATTCTGTGATGCTATGTTCTTACTCTCAGTCAAACTACTTCAAGTTGAATTTCCAGTAAAAAAAAAAAAAACAAAACAGCCTAGATTTTTATGCAAGGGAGGAACTACATTTAATTGTAAAGCTGGTGGTTCAAATTAAGCTTCCAAAACGAGGTAAAATCCAAAGTCACATACCTACATTGGCATTTAACTTGATTTACTTAACCTAAAAACATACCTTTTTTTTCAGAAATTCCATTAAAAATTCCATAAATAAGGGAAAACATACCTAGGATAAAACTTCATCATGTGAGACAACAGCTGCAAGCCAGTGAAACAGAATTATTCCTAGAGCTGCTGTGTAAGAGGATGAAGTGTATTCTCACCTCTGCATGTGGCCACCTCTGCCTGTGGGTGGAGAAGAAAATGGTTTATACTCTGTCTTCTTGGTCTTTTATGAGGAGATATTCATCCAGGGATGTGCACTCTGAGGAGACACAGTGCTTTAGGGCCATCATGAGAAGACACAGGTGCTACATCTTCTGTAACAGGACAGGCTGTTTATTCTGGGTTGCTCTGATGCTTAGCACGGTTGGATCCAAGCCCATGACTTTGAAACAGGGCATTTCGAAGCACAGTATGAATTAACAATACTTTATAATGGGACTTTGCTAATTCACGTCGATGGCCTCTTTTCATTCTGGATGGGAAACTGGGGCTCAGAACAAAATAGTTCACCCAGCGATGCTGTAGAGCTATTCAGTCTTGGCTGGCTAGTAGAGACAGATACTTTGATTTATTTTGATCAGAAAGGAAGCCTGGATGAGTGACTCAGAGATAGATAACGCTGCCTAGAGAGGTCAGCATTTAGTCAGGTGAATGCCACATTTCCCTCTGCCCTGACTAGGTCTCCTCGCTGGGGAGCGGCAACGACCATGTGATGGATGCTGTGTCTCAGTGCGAGCAGTACGCCAAAGAGCAGGGGGCGCAGGAGCGCAACGCACCGTGGCGGCTCTTCTTCAGGAAGGAGATCTTCACTCCTTGGCACAACCCGAGCGAGGATAATGTGGCCACCAATCTCATTTACCAACAGATCGTGCGAGGGGTGAAGTTTGGGGAGTACCGGTGTGACAAGGTAAGTGTCCTCAGCAACCACTGGTCTCACCATGTTTCATCAAAGGGGATGAGAAATCTTCCTCCCTGAACACCTGCTAGCTTGGGGATTATGGTATTCACTTGGGAAACAGGAGCTGCAGGAATCAGATCCTCTTGGCTGGGGAGAGACCAGGCACTCCCATGTGCTGCATGAGCACTCTCTGCTGGTGAATTCTGGATGCGAGAGTGAACAGCCGTTTCATCCATCAGCCTCAAATTGGAGGGCCACAAGGACCCTGTAACTAGATCGCCAGATCAGGAGTACACAGCAGGATCATAGAATCATAGAATCATTTAGGCTGGAAAAGACCCTTGGGATCATCGGATCCTGTTTGGTGAATCCCGCTAAGCCTTAGACATGAGAGATGCTTTTCGGGATATCCAGATGTAAGCTATGGGGACATTGGCAGCAGAAACCTATGCCTCTAGAGTCTCTGGGACCTTACAGAATTATTCCAGTGTCACTGAAACAAGCATCTCAAGAGACATCAAAATCTCTGACAACGTCCATCACATTCTGTTTTGCTTGTGTTTAAAATCATCCAGGTGTCAAATTGAAGATAACTCTCTTCCCCAACACCTGGTCGTTCTCCTGTGGTCTGGTCGAGTCCAGTCACCTTGGGAACTAAATCATCTTTTCCCATCTATGTTGCATTAACTGCAGCTCTTTCATCCTATCAGAAGTCCTGCCTTTCCTTCCTCCCCTTCTCTTGCTTCTGGTCTCCTTGTACTATTATCATTTCAGTATCTCATTATCATTTCACCCCAAAGTGCTTGGAATGTAGCTGCACCAAAGGACATTTTACAGTTCTGCATTATGCACAAGGGCTTCAGCTGCTGGGCTTCTCAAGTATGAGAAATGATGGATACATAGAGTTTGCAATCATTAAACTGTCTACCATAGGAAAACCACTCACTGCTGACTGCAGGCATCAGAAGCAGACTGAACTACAACAAAAGACCGGGACAAACACATTCACACACAATACAAGGCCACATGGTGCTGGCCCCTGAACATGTTCATAGAATAATTTTGGTTGGAAAGAATGTTAAAGATCATCCAGATCCAACCTCCCTGCCTTGGGCAGGGACACCCCCCACTAGACCAGGCTGCTCAAAGCCCCGTCCAGCCTGGCCTTGAACCCTTCCAGGGATGGGGCAGCCACAGCTTCTCTGGGACACCTGGGCCAGAGTCTCACCACCCTCACAGTAAACAATTTCTTTCTAATAACTCATCTAAATCTCCCCTCTTTCAGTTTAAAACTGTTACTCCTTGTCCTATGGCTCCCCTCCCTGATCCAGAGTCCCTCCCCAGCTTTCCTGGAGCCCCTTGAGGGACTGGAAGGGGCTACAAGGTCTCCCCGGAGCCTTCTCTTCTCCAGGCTGAACCCCCCCAACTCTCTCAGCCTGTCCTCACAGCAGAGGGGCTCCAGCCCTCCCAGCATCTCCGGGGCCTCCTCCGGACCTGCTCCAACAGCTCTGTGTCCTTCTTATGTTGGGGGCCCCAGAGCTGGAGGCAGCACTGCAGGTGGGGTCTCACCAGAGCTGAGTAGAGGGGCAGAATCACCTCCCTTGGCCTGCTGGTCATGCTTCTTTTGATGCAGGCATTCTTTTGATGTTAAGTCTTAGTCATAGCTTTTAGTAGTCAATCTCCTAAACTTTGGATGTGCAAGAAGCACTGCTGAAGTTCTGCTGAATGGCAGCATCCCCACACCATTCTGAAGCAGCAGTACATCTAGCCTCCACAAAGAGCTCCTTGAGTGATGGAGGATGTTTGTTGAGGTGATGGCCTGGTAACAGCATTAACTTGTCTTGTTTGGCTCCCACAGGAAGAAGACCTGGCAGAACTGGCTTCCCAGCAGTACTACGTGGATTACGGGTCAGAAATGGTACTAGAAAGGCTGCTAAATCTAATTCCATCCTACATTCCGGACAGAGAGATCACAGCTTCAAAAACAGTGGAAAAATGGGCTCAGCTCATTATAGCTGCACATAAAAAGGTGAGGACAATAGATTACCCGGCAGGACCAAGGCATGCTTCAGTAGCTTTGTGTGCCTTTTAAACATACCTCAGACATCATAGCCTACCTCTTGGCCCAGCCTGAAGCTAAATCAAAGAGAAAGAGCAGGTTTTGTACTAACCGTGTCCAGCTTTACCACTGATTTTGAGGCAAGATCTGACAGAAGAAGACAACCTGCAGAGATTCATCATGAGAAGCAAAATGCCATCTCTGCGTCTCATTCCTGTTACGCAGGCTTGTGATGTTATTGGTTGTATTACAGTGGCAGTTCATGTCTCCAGGCAATGTCAAGATCTTATTGTGCCAGGCATTGCATAAAACATCCCTGACTTCCATAAGAATATTTCTGACACCCTCACACAGCGACACGTTCCATAACTCATTACCCCTAACTCATGACCAGTCACGAGGGTTGGTCAACCAGGCATGAGAATTGACATTCATTTAACAGCAGGAGCCAGCTTCAGATTAAGACCCCTAAAATGTAAGCATATCCGTGTGTGTTAGGAGTCTCACCCACCATTACTGTCAATGGAGACCCAGGGATGCAATCCAGTTGGATCTTGCAGGTCCTCCATCAGCCTGTCGACTACATACAGAAGTCTCAGGTATCTGAGGATGTCCTAAATAAAGCTAGATGCCTATGCTTAAGGGCTATTGAGTGTCTTTAGTTTCCAGCTAAAGGACTGTCAAGCTAAAAGGTAGACACTTACCTTAGGGAAACCCAAAGTTAGCTGAGATGAGTCCCACCCAGCCTGGTCACTCTAGATCATAGAATCATAGGGTTGGAAGGGACCTCTGGAGATCATCTACTCCAACCCCTGCCACAGCAGGGTCACCCAGAGCAGGTTACACAGGAACGCGTCCAGGTGGGTTTGGAATGTCTCCAGAGACAGAGACTCCACCACCTCTCTGGGCAGCCTGTGCCAGTGCTCTGCCACCCTCAGGGTAAAGAAGTTCCTCCTCATGTTTAGGTGGAACTTCCTATGCTCAAGTTTGTGCCCGTTACCTCTTGTCCTGTTGCCGGGCACCACTGAGAAGAGCCTGGCCCCATCCTCCTGACACCCACCCTTTCAGTATTTATAAGTGTTGATAAGATCCCTCCTCAGCCGTCTTTTTTCCAGAGTGAAGAGACCCAAATCCCTCAGCCTTTCTTCATAAGAGAGGTGTTCCAGTCCCCTCATCATCTTTGTAGATGGTTGCCCAGCCTCCTCAGAGTTGAAGTGGGAACCAAAATTTTACCAGGACTTTGTCCAACCTATCACTTGTTACTGTAGGACTTTGGCCCTTAGCCTCGTTGAGATCTAAATTAATATTAGTTCCAAGATCTTCAGGTGATGTGAATTGGTTTTGTTTGGTCGCTTCCTGGCTGTAACTGGGTTTGTGTTTCATGTTGGTTGTAATCTGCTTGGTCTGTAGGGAATTTATACTCAGAAGAGGACAGACCCCAAAAAAGTCAAGGAAGAGGTAGTGGATTTTGCACGTTTCAAGTGGCCTTTGCTGTTTTCTCGCTTTTACGAAGCCTTCAAATTCTCAGGTGAGTCAGTAGAGCACATCCCCAGAGCACAGGATGCTCCAAAGCCAAAAGGAGAGGTAGGGACTCCACAGACAAGAAGACTTAGTGGACCATGTAGCTGATCTTTTTTAGATACGTCACTTTTTGGTGCATCCTGATTAGCCATGGCTCAAGCTATGAATTTACACTATTTCTCTTAGTAAAAATAACACTGAATTTTTTTGATCATTGCTTCCTCCTTTGAATACACATCTCCTATATCCTAAGACCCTTCATTAACTGATTGCATGTCTTGTCTTCAACCCAGGGCCAAGCCTGCCTAAAAATGATGTGATCGTAGCTGTCAACTGGACAGGGGTGTACTTTGTGGATGAACAGGAGCAGGTTCTATTAGAGCTCTCTTTCCCAGAGATCACAGCTGTGTCAAGCAGCAGGTAAGGAGGCACAGACTTAGCTGGTGATCTCGCTGTAAATCGGTCTTTTTCTAGGCTTTGCCTCTTGATGCCATTATCTTTCCTGTTTATGTCTCCTATAAAAATATATCCCAGAGGGGGAAAGCTGCAAGGGCAGAGTTTCACCTTGGCCACCATTAAAGGTGATGAATACACTTTCACTTCCAATAACGCAGAGGATATCCGGGACCTGGTGGTGACCTTCCTTGAAGGACTAAGGAAAAGATCTAAGTATGTGGTCACTCTCCAAGACAACCCAAACCCTGGTAAGTAAATGGCCCAGTCCAGTAGTAGACATATAGATAGATAGATTAGTCCCAAGAGATTTGGAAAAAAAAAAATTGAACTAATGGTTTTTTTTCTTGCAGTGGGAGAGGAATCTGGGTTCCTCAGCTTCCTCAAAGGAGATCTCATAGTTCTGGACCAGGACACAGGAGAACATGTGATGAACTCAGGGTGGGCCAATGGGTTCAATGAACGGACCAAGCAAAGAGGGGATTTTCCAACGGATTCTGTCTACGTCTTGCCTACAGTCACCATGCCTCCGCTGGAGATTGTGGTAAGCTGTCTTACAAAATGGCACAACTTGATACAAAGCCAGAGGAGGTCAAAGCCTTCCTGAAGAGCTTAGATCTGGCCAGAGTCTTCCTGATTATAAGGTGGAAAACAAAGTGGTTGAGAGAGGTGACAAGTTGTCCAAGGCAGAAGTGATCTCAGCCTTTCTTCTGGTCTTGTCACTTTGAACACCACAAGCTTGTGACTTGGAATATCCATGAATCCTGCAATATCCCCTCCAGCTGGCCAGATTACTTGAAGGTGTATTTGGGATTGGAGGGAATCACTACCTTCATGTATGGAACTGTAGGATCCAAAGCACATTATCTTCATTAGGAAATGATCCGCACTATGCAAACATTTGTTGTTCCTTGCATTAGTGACTGAGAATAGCACAGAGAAATTACAGTTGCACAGTTCTTGCAATTAAGTGGAATTAATGAGTTATTCACTCAATGTTCTTCTTTTCATTTTGTATCTGCTTCCTCTCTCTGAATACATCATATATTATACCAAGTATGCTGGGTGACAGAGATGTTTTCATCCCACAGGCACTGGTCACGATGACCCCCGATCAACGACAAGATGTTATCAGAACCTCTCAGATGGCAATTTCAGACAGTGAAGAGAGAGTAAAGCCATACACCTTGGAGGAATTTTCCTATGATTATTTTAGGTGATTTTTTTAAACCATCCTCAGAAATTATAGGAATAGGAATCTATCTCCAGGTAGCTTGGGAATCAAGAAATTTTTGGCTACTGGAAAAGACTCTGAATATCCCCTTGTGTGACTTTGTACAACTACAACCTCCAGTTTTGGTCATGGCGTCAGAACTGTAGGTTTTCCACAGACAAGGTTTTATGAAGGATTTCTTCAGATTGGCTCAGCACACATGTAACTGTGAAATTTAGTATTATGTGAGGGACTGTCCTTAGTAGTCTGACATTCCTGTCCTATGATCCCATACACGGGCTCAGACTGTGTAGGCAGCATTTGAATTAGGTCCAGGCATTTTTATCTCAGCTCCAAAGATTTAAAAGGGTACCAGGGCTGAATGCAGCTGAGCAGACCCGACCCAAAACTTGCACTCCTGTTCAGATGGGCTGGGAATCCAAACAGGCAGACCAGATCCTCTGGGATGTCTTCACCCTGGTGGGCTTGTTCTGCCGGGCAATATTCTTTCAGTGTTGCTGCCCTGACCATCCATCACCATCATCCTTCCTCTTGTGGTTAGAAGCTTTTTGGGGTAGGGAAGTTGTTTTGGTGTCAGTACTTGGGTACAGGGACTTTTCTGAACCCTAGGAAAGTACAAATGATTATCTTTGGGCAGAACTGGAGCTGGATACGTGTGAAACTGTACAATAAACTCCCATTCATCGTAAGAGTTCATTACCCAGGTGCTCTGAGCAACATTACCAGGTGAGACAGTGGCCACAAGCTGTCCCGTTTATTCCTGTAACCTCTCCACTTTTCCTCTTGCTTTTCCTTTGCCATCAGGCCACCTCCCAAGCACACCCTGAGCCGGGTCATGATCACCAAGAGCCGCGGGAAGGACAAGCTGTGGTGTTACACCCGTGAGCCCATCAAACAGCCGCTTCTGAAGAAGATCCTGGGCAGCGAGGAGCTGTCCCAAGAAGCCTGCATGGCCTTCATTGATATCCTTCCACTGCCTGGGGGAGCCCTTGGGCAACAAGTCTGACAGGCAAAGGGCTGAGCAGGCTCTTTAGGGCCCCAAGCAAAGCCCATGGAAATGTTTGTGGTCCCTCTTTAGGGCTTTGGGACTATGTCACAGGCTTGGAGGTGGATCTGATCCTGAAATCTGTACTCAAGCATCCTTGAGATCTGAGGGGTGTCTGCTTCTTAATAAATGGGGGACATTGAGTCCTGTTGGTCCGCGCTGCTTAGTGGTTGATTCACGGGCTCTGTTCTGGCTTGCTTCAGCTGTGTGTTTCCAAAATCTACTGTGGAATCCTGTAGCCCTAATCAGTGTGGGTGCAAATCAGCCCACATGGCCTCAGGGAGAGGGTTTGATGCCTGAATTTCCCTTACTTGGCAAAATGTACACAGCATGGAGAAGATGAGGGGAGTGCAGACATAGATCCAATCTGTTGAAGTAGCCTTTATTTATTTTTTGTGGGGCTTTGCTCTAGGATCCAAACTTCATGGTTTGAACAGTTCTGTTGTTATGAGCCTGCTACTGATTAATATTATGCTATTGCTGCTACTACTGGTTTCCTCTTACTAGCAAATAATAACAGGAGGAGGAGTTAAAAGAACTGGCAAAAAAAGAAGAGGACATTTACAATTTTATCTTTTTCCTTTTGCTGTGTCATACACGTTAATTCAGAAAATGGTGACCTGTTCTCAGGCAAAATAGTTGCAATATGACATGATGGTGAAAGTCGTCATTTGGTCTATGTTACTGCAGCTCCGCTGGTGTCTGACACCAGCTGAAAATCTGGTCTTTTGCAGTGGTACCCATATGTGTGATCAGGTAAGACATAACCACACGCAGCTTGCTTAGATCTATGTATCCTGACCCCAAAACAATTCTTTCAACCTGAGCTGATGCATGATGATGAGAGAGAGCTTGCTGGACATCTCCTAAGGCAATTTAAAGCCTCTGCCATACACTGTGCCCCTCCACCAAGTTGAAGCCACTTCTGTAGTCATATGTAGGACGTCTTTAATCACATTGTCAACAGAAGGGCTTCCCCAAACATCCTGGTTAGCTGGTCCTTGACTCTTGCCTCCCACCAGTGCTGAAGTACATGGGTGACTACCCATCCAAAAGGACCCGCTCAGTGAATGAGCTGACAGACCAAATATTTGAAGGTGCCTTGAAAGCTGAACCCCTGAAGGATGAAATCTACTGCCAGACCCTCAAGCAGCTCACGGACAACCACATCAAGTAAAAGTCATTCATTGTCCTTGGCTCAAATGCACTAGCCTGGGTTGGGCAAAGCAGATCTGGAGCATCCATGCCATGAGTGATTTTTTTTACCTTCTGTGTCTCTCCTCCTGTAGGTACAGTGAAGAGAAAGGCTGGGAGCTGTTGTGGTTGTGTACAGGCCTTTTCCCTCCAAGTAACATCCTCCTGCCCCATGTCCAGAGGTTCCTGCAGTCCCGGAAACATCACCCGTTGGCAGCAGACTGCATCCAGAGACTCCAGAAAGCCCTGAGGTACGGCACCAAAAGAACACCTAGCCCTGACTGTGCCACAGCATTCAAATAAGCGTTAGAAAATACAAGTAGGAGATATTTTGGTGGGTGGGGAGACAGTGAAAGCTCAGCCTGTCTCTGCATTCAACCTAGCTGAATGAAAGGGACGTCGAGTAGAAGACGTCACTAGTAAACTGTCTGGGGAATAAACAGGGATTAATTAAGTTGACTTTGTTATGCCAGCTCTGTTTAAGTCACTTACAACTTAAGCAAATACATATTCCCCATTCCAATTTTTCTTTCTTCTTTTTAGGGGGGAAAAGCCCCTAATATTAAGAAATTAGCCAAAGTTACTCAAAACATAATATGTATTTCAATGGAAGATTAAAACAAAGGATTCTTGCTTTAGTGCTGTGGCACTTGCCACCTCCTGTTTTGCAGGAATGGATCCAGGAAGTACCCGCCCCATCTGGTAGAAGTGGAAGCCATTCAACACAAAACTACCCAAATTTTCCACAAGGTTTACTTCCCTGATGACACCGATGAGGTAAACGGGGGAGAAAGAAATTCTTCTTTTCTGTCAGGGTGGCTGTGAATTTTCTTATTAAAATCTCAGGATAGGCTAATATTGGTTCTGATTCAGAAAAGCTCAGCCTGGACCAGAGCAGTGTAAGGAAAACCCATCCTTATCTACCCTGACCAGCTCAGGGTTTGATTTACTGCAACTCACATTTTTCAAGATGTGGGTGCTGTGCTGGTGTTCACTGGGGGCTTTATAGTGTGACCCCAGAAAGAAGGAAACCGGGTCGGTTCCTCTCCATTCGCTCACTGGTTCACAAGCCTTGCATATCCATTATTTTAGCCTAGACCAACGGATATTGCCCACGCAGCTCTACCCACTGGGGTATCACGCTGGGGCTCCTTGGGGGCTGGGCAGACTATGGCAGCACTGGCAAGTACGAAACTGAAATTATACATTCTGACCTGAGATGACACAGAAATCATACCTGCACTCAGGAACCTCTCATTAAGCATCTTACACACTAATAAGGCAGATAGTTATATTGATCCCAGAGCAGATATGCGTGTCCTTGCAGATACTGCTGTCATGCTACTGATTAGTCTTCCCGTGAGGGTCGCATCTCTCTCTCCCCTCAAGCCCTTGGGCACAAATAAATTCCTGTACTTCCAGGTGGGTTTATGTGTAAAGCAGTGCACACCCATGGAAGGAAAATGATGATTCCTCTCCAGCAGCTGCATGTGTCCTTGTTTATCTGTAATGGAGAGTTGAGAGAATTGCTGGGATTTCTCATCATTTTGAGCATTGTTTTCTGCGTGACCAGCAATAAGCATGACACTGCTTTATATACACGCATCTGTGTGAGAGCCAGTAGAAGGAGGCAGTGGGGACTTCTGCACTTGGATGGGTTTGCTGTGATCACAGAATCACAGACTGACAGGGTTTGGAAGGGACCTCTGGAGATCATCTACTCCAACCCCCTGCCAGAGCAGGGTCACCCAGAGCAGGTTGCACAGGAACGGATCCACGCCGGTTTTGAATGTCTCCAGAGACGGAGACTCCACCACCTCTCTGGGCAGCCTGTGCCAGGGCTCTGCCACCCTCAGGGTAAAGAAGTTCCTCCTCATGTTTAGGTGGAACTTCCTATGGTCAAGTTTGTGCCCGTTACCTCTTGTCCTGTCACTGGGCACCACTGAGAAGAGCCTGGCCCCATCCTCCTGACATCCACCCTTTAAGTATTTCTAAGCGTTGATAAGATCCCCCCTCAGTTATCTTTTTTCCAGACTGAAGAGACCCAAGTCCCTCAGCCTTTCTTCCTAAGAGAGGTGTTCCAGTCCCCTCATCATGTTGGTAGCCCTTTGCTGTCCCCTCTCCAGCAGTTCCCTGTCCTTCTGGAACCGGGGAGCCCAGAACTGGACACAGTACTGCAGATGCAGGGCAGAGTAGAGGGGGGATCCTTATGGCCGTGGCAGTCGCACAGGTGGACTGGCAGAGGAGCATCACCCCAGTACAACATGCACCTGCACCAAGGGGTTGCTGAACACCAGAAGCACTGAGCTCCAGGCCAGCCTCTTGTGGGATACGAAATATGAGTCATGGTGGTTTGGTGGTTCAGGCTAACACAGTCATGCATGTCCTGGTCAGAAGCTTCAATTCCTTACACTGCTATGAATTGAATCTCCTTAAGTGGGCAGGGCAAAACTGAGGCGATGTAAATGCTGAGCCCAGCTCAAAAGGCAAAACAGGGGCTGGGACCTGCACGTAGGTGGGACAGTCCTTTAGATATCCCATCCACATGTGAAGCAGGAGTCATCTCCCCTCTCTTCAGCTATCCAGAAGTTAGACATTTGGTCTAAGCCAGGCATCTCACCTCCTCATCATCAGTGGAGAAACAGTTGGGACGAATCAGTCTTGGAGGTATCTCTCTCTCTCTCCCCTCCCTAGACAAATAGCTCTGAGACCTAACTGATAGATTAGAAAAATCTCTTGCGTTACCAGAGGAGCCTTGGATAAGCCAGCGCAGGATATAGATAGAGCATCACAAAGCACAACAGTACAGCAGTAGCATGGCTGAGCTGCTGCAAACGTCCCTTCCCATGCCTACAGTCACAGTCCATAATGGCATTGATTTCACTGGTGGTGGGCACCTAAATCCCTTCGTGTGTCTGAGCCTAGAGTTCCTCAAAGAGAACATAAAGTGGAAAGTAACCTTGAGATAGCAGTGGTGAGGATATTCCTTTCTTTGTAGGCATTTGAGGTGGAGTCCAGCACGAAAGCCAAGGACTTCTGCCAGAACATCTCCAACAGGCTGCTCCTGAAGTCCTCGGAGGGCTTCAGCCTCTTCGTCAAAATCTCTGACAAGGTGAGCGACCCACGCAGAGGCTGGGGTAGCCCTGAGGCACTCGGGGTGACGCATTGGTGAAGCCAGAGCTATCTGCACCCTCACAGATGCATTTCTCTGCAAGTAGTAGGGTGTTTCTGAGTCAGATCCAACCTGCTAGAGGTGAGATTTGCAGTTCCGCAGCCCGGACTTACAGTAATCATCCCAAAGGGTTTAAAACACAGACAGACTAAGCTGTTGCTGAGTCAGATTTATAAGAAAGGACTAAGTAAGAAAAATGAACGTGCAGCTTGGAGATGCCTCAGGCAACTAAGAGAAATCTATGGAGATAGTCATCGTGAAGGGAAATGAATTGCTCCAGCGAAACAGGAAGCTGCAATAAGGAGTAATGAGTGAAACTAGAGACAGAGCCTGCAGCAAGGTGCTGGCAGTGGCTTCCTCATGTCAGCAGTTTGTTACACGTCAGTGTTACTGGGATCAGTGACTACAGGAGATAGGGCGATGGCCAACCCTGCCTGTGGCCTCTTGCCACTTGCTCAGCCTTTGTAACCATGTGCTGTGTCCCCCAGGTCATCAGTGTGCCCGAGGGAGATTTCTTCTTTGACTTTGTGCGACACCTGACAGACTGGATAAAGAAAGCAAGACCGGCAAAAGATGGTAACAGTGACTTTTCTCCATTGTGGGTCACACAGAGCCCTCCTAGAGCCCTTCAGCCCTTTCAAACAAGATTGACCACACAGCCTGCCACGTCTGTTGGGCCACGCTACTGTGGGTGGGCTGTCTGCACCAGCCCTGGGGACATCACCTGGGAGATGATCTCTCCAGAAGCAGCAAGACCTCTGCTCCAGGGCTAGACCTGGCCCCTATGAGGACCATCTGCTGGCCCATGGGGAGGTTTCAGTGATGGGATTCATTTCACCTTGCTGCCCACATCCACAGCGGAGCTGGCTGCAGCTCTGCTGAACTTATCAGTGGCTGCAAGACACAGGTACCTCCAGGGTGCAATTCTTCTGTCCTGCATTAGACATGAGCATTATCATTGAAGTACAGCCATGCAAATGAAACCGGACACTCTTTCCATTTTATTAAAGCTTTGCAAGGGAAAGATGTGGGTTTCTGTACAAGGTCAGAGCCCGTTTGGCCTTGCCAGCGCCCCTGTCCCTGCAGGCTGTGATGGCACATGGGCACCACTGGCTTGCCAGCTGGTAGTTACAGTGTTGGTCTTACATGTCTGCTCCCTGCTTCCCTTGCACAGGTATAGTGCCTTCCCTCACCTACCAAGTGTTCTTCATGAAAAAGCTGTGGACCAACACAACGCCTGGAAAGGACTCGATGGCAGACTCCATCTTCCACTATTACCAGGTACTCCGGGAGCCTGCAATAGCATTGGAGAGTTGGGAGGAATTAGGAATGGGCTACAAAGACTTTGTCCATCTGCAGATGGATGAAGTCTTGCATTAAATAGGAAGAACTCTTGCCTTAAACAGAGCACTTACAAAGAGTGCTGTTGAGTTGCATGGTAAGGAGCAGCCTTCATGCACTTTAGGGTAACCAGCTGAGCTGGGATTTGGGCTAGCTGCTCTTGGGTGGGCAGCAAGAAACAGGAGAGAGCATGTCCTGCTGGCAGCCTCAGCAGGGAGACTGAATTCAGAAGCATCCTGAGGGTTTTCATCCACCTCCATTCATGGAGCTAGACTGTGATGGTCCCAGCAGTCAGGGAAGAAGTTACAGTTCTTCTGCTCATGTTTTTTCTGGGGTTGAAGAGTCCTGAAGTGCTTCATGTCCCAAAGTGCTTTCTCATGCACACATACATTTCCTGTGTTGTTGCCTGGATAAAGTGGTATCGCTTAATGCTTGTTAGCCACTTGACACATTTTCAGACACTTATGGTAATTTTTAGAATTAAAAAAAAAAAAAGCAGAAAATCCATTCAATTCCAAGTGGCCATTAATAGGGGTAGATTTCCTGGGATGAGGGAGGGTGAACAAGATAGTTTGATACCTAACACAGGGATCTCCTTGTTCCACATAATAGGAGACTGTTCTAGACCAGAGAGTATCTTTAAACATCTAGTGTGGTCTCAGCGGAGCACCTGCCTCTCCACCACACTCAACACAACTGCTATGACTGTTAGCCAGGGGGTGGAGACCTCCACAAACTCCATTTAACATCTGAGGAGGAAGGTCCATGGTCATCGCCTCTGTCTCTGAATCGTTCTTTCCTCCATGCAGGAGTTACCAAAGTACCTGCGCGGCTACCACAAGTGCACACGGGAAGAGGTCCTGCAGCTGGCAGCTCTCATCTACCGGGTGAAGTTTGAGGATGACAAGTCCTATTTCCCCAGCATCCCCAAGCTCCTGAAGGAGCTGGTGCCTCAGGACCTTGTCCGGCAGCTCTCTCCAGATGACTGGAAAAGGGTAAAAACAGCAGCTTGGGTCATAAGCCAGGCCTGGCTGGGGTAAGCCCGGTCTCTCGGGTGACTTGTCTGACGTTCAACATCAAAATGGAGCTGCCAGAATGAGTCACCCATGGTCGGTCCCTCTTGAGCCTTAGCAGAGCTGCAGCCTCCCCAGCATCACCAAGAGGAGGAATTGTACATGCATGTTCGTACACACATGCCTTGCAGGGGGTTTTCTTTGTGCTGCCTGTGGCCGTAGTGGTGGATGCGGCGCAGGAAAACAGTCTTGTGTAAAGGTCTGTTGTTTAAGGCAGACTGCTGATTAGGGGGGTAGTTCTCCCTGCTTTACGCAGAGAGAGCTGTGGCACAGGTACAGACAGGCCTAGAGCCATAAAATAACATAGGTGTCTCACTGCCAAAAAACAGTCTTATAAGTCCTTTCTTTTTCCTGGACTTGAACTCAGCCATATGCCTAACCAGCAAGCTATCAGCTTCTCTGGTTTGAAGGTCTTTCAGTCTCCTCTACTGTGTAAAACTTCTAATCCCTTTAATGGAGTCACCAGCCCAGCTCATCTAAGGAAGAAGGACCTGCCTTGGTTCCAGGTCCTGCTCCAGTGACCAGCCGTCACTTTTGTGAAGGGTTCATTGGAGCAGAGACTAGACCTGACTATCTTTGTAGGAATGATGCTCCTTCCCTGCAAACACCCCAGGGGCTGGGTAGTGCAGACCCTCCAGCTCTGTTGTGTTCTCTGTTGCAGTCCATCGTGGCATACTACAATAAGCATGCGGGCAAAACAAGAGAAGAAGCCAAGCTTGCCTTCCTAAAGATTATCTTCAAGTGGCCTACGTTTGGATCAGCATTCTTTGAAGTGAAGGTACCTGTCCTTCTTGGGAGTTCTCTGGCAGCTTTGAGCCAAGGTCAGGAGCCCCATATCACAGAGGGGTTCCAGGTATGCAGGGTTGTCCCAGTGTCTGGACCAGACTGGGACAATCCTGATGAAGCAGGGAAAGAATGTGAGGCTCTCTGTCACACTCTCAGATACACTCACTTATTGCTGCCCTGCCTCTTTACACAGACAGAGGCACTGTAGAGCTTCAGCATATCTCAGTCATTGGGTCTGTACTCAAAGCAGCGCTGCTGAAGAGCCAAGAGCCATCCTCTGTTTTGCCAAGGCAAAGGGGAACATGTGGTTTTCCAAGGGATGTGTCTGCATGCACCACAAACCAAATCCAGACCACCCACCACAGCACCATCAAAGACAGTAGAGGCCAGTAGTCATGAAGTCTCTCCAAGTATTCTGGACGCGTTATTGCAACTCCCTCTTCTCAATGACCACAGAGTGAGACTGGGCTGGAAACAAGTTGCTGAAATTACTCATCAGTTCCTTGAACTTGGGCACTCCATTTTCTGTCATGTCCATCTTAGATGGCATAAGGGATCTGATTATAACCTGTGATTTTTCCACCAAAAGTGACTTGGTAGCTAAGAAATCTGTGGCAGGGCCAGGATCTGAGCCCTCATCCCCTGTGCCCTGCCTCATCAATAGAACAAACTGAAGGTCCTCATGGCACAGGGCTGGGAGAAGGGTTTACCAGCAGGAACAAAACTAAATGTAAAGATCAGAAGGGGACAGAGCAGTGTAGTCTTGGCCTGGAGGTCCATAGCAGCAGGCATGAGGAGGAGCAGAGGGACTGGAGAGGAAAGGAGACATCTGCCAGCTTGTCCCAGCTCTTCCTTGCCAATCACAAGGCACTCAATGCTGCCAGCAATTCACCTACTGGTTATCAGGCATTTAGGAGATCCATAGTTAACTAAACAGCCCTCACTACTGCTGATGCCTTAATATACTCTATATTTGTCTTTAAAGGATAAACTGGGATAGCAGTTAACCGGACACCAAATGCTGGCAGGAGAAAACAGGGAGAGAGGAAATAGTAAGGGGTCTGATACGGCATGACACTTCCCCTAACCAGTTCTTCTCATTTCCAACAGCAAACTACAGAGCCAAATTATCCAGAAATCCTTCTAATTGCCATCAATAAACATGGAGTCAGCCTCATCGATCCTAAAACAAAGGTAAGCAAAACTGAGGTCTTGGCCAGATGCTCCTGATCCCACTCCCCAACCCCTCACAGAGGTCATCCCAAAGAGCACGTTGTTCAGAACTTCAGGAGTTCTCATTAAGCCTCGTTAGAAAGACTGGAGAGCCAGAAAAGTTTCTGGAAGCAGAACTTCATTGTTGTACAGAGCCAGCCCAGCCCTTTTCAACAGGAGATGGATTGTGAGCATCAGCAGTTAGGGCTCTGTAACTGAAGGACACACACACTCCTTCCTTAATCCTTTCACAGACATTAGGACAGGAGCTGGAGTAAATGAGCTCCTACTAGTTACTTCCACCAGCCACATTTTCATCCTAGTGCAGCAGTCCTCCACAAGCGCTGGAAGATACAGAGTCTTGCATCTCACTGCTATTCCCATGAGACCATAATACAGTCTTATCTCAGTCGACATCCTTGGTCTGCTTTGATGGAAAGCAAACGAGGACATGAGGGGTCCCCACAGCCCGTCATGAAAGTTGAGGCTCTTGCATGTTGAGTGTCAGTCTTGTGTTTCCACCAGGATATTCTCATCACTCACCCCTTCACCAAGATCTCCAACTGGAGCAGTGGCAACACGTACTTCCATATTACCATTGGCAACCTGGTGAGAGGAAGCAAGCTGCTCTGCGAGACCTCCCTGGTAAGGGGCGATAAAGATTACTGGGCACAGTTAGACCAAATCCTGACTTTGGTGGGCAAAATTTAATGCTTCCAGCAAATTGTGTCTCAGGGATTCTCTGGGCTGAAAGTGGTCTCTTAGGAGAGCCCCCACTGTGTTTTTTTTTCTTCTGTATTTCCCATAGCTCTGCTCAAAGGATCAGGGCTCTCACTTGGTCCATCATCCAATTTAAGCAAGCCTGAGGTGCTGCACTGCTCCCTGTCACTGAACTGAAAAGCATATTAAAGCAGATGTGGGCTCAGGAGCCCTTTTACCAAGAGCCTTTGCCCGGCTTGTCGCTAGTAACAGTCACAGCAACAAACCTTCTCCTAGACTATCCCAAACCCAAAGCATGAAAGCTAAAAATTCCTACTGGATTAATTGTTATTAACCTGCGGCATTCAGTATTTTGTTGGCCTTTTGAAAATCCAGGTCCCACCCAAAGCTCCTTACGTCCTTAGGCTCAAGAGCATCCTGGGACCGTGAGTTCCTCCATCTCAACATTGCAAATTGTGTTTGGACTGTGTTCCTTGTGGTGGTGTCATTTCACCCAAGAATAGTGGAACAGGTCAAAATGTACCTGAAAACTTGAACGTCAACAACTGATAGTCAGTGTGTTCAAGAGGCACGAGCCACAGACTGTAAACTGTGCTCTAAAGGCAGGTAACGCCTTCTCTCTCCTCCTCAGGGGTACAAGATGGATGATCTTTTGACCTCATACATCAGCCAGATGCTTACAGCCATGAGCAAACAGAGGAGTGCAAAGGGTAGCAAGTGAACTGCAAGAAGCCACTGGCAGGTGGCCATGGGGCTAATTCACCAGCTGAAGCCTGTGGGATACCCGTGCAGTTGGGGGAGCACCTTTGCCTCCCAGATGTGGAAGATGAGCCGAACACCATCAGGGAGTTCGCTGGACTCTGACCTTGAGGGCTCAAATCCCACCTCCCCTTCCAGCGAAGACGACTATCTCTGACCTCCCGTTCTCCTTCCCTACCCTGCACCCCGACTCCATCTTACACCTCAAAGATTTCCAGGGGACACCACCGCTCTCAGACAGTGACTGAGCAAAGACACTCCAGCAGGAGGTTTGCCTGAACCCAATGGTTGGCATCGCAAAGGCTCTTGGAAGAGGATTTGTGTGTGTGTGTGTGTGTGCGCGTGTGGCTTGGTTTGGTTTGCTTTTTTCTTAAGTAAGTGAGAGCTCTCAGGATGCTAACGGCTTTTGGTGAGGATATGGGCATTTCAGGTTTGAAGAGGAATAACAGAGACCCAGCCTATGCTGGAAAGCTATCCAGTGAACACTGAAGGGCTCATTTTTTTGACATTACAGAAGAACACATTGTGTTCTTAAGAAGGACAGAAAGAAAAAGCAGGCTGGGAGGAGCATATTTTAACTAGGAATCAGAATAAACAAACTACTGATTGAACAGGCTAGAGTACTGAAGTGCAGTCCGTGCAATGCTGGAAATATTTAAAGAACAAATTTTAAAGTTTTTTTCTTCTTCTATTTATTTTTTAAAATATTAAAAAGGAAAAAAAGAATATCCTGCATTTTGTGCTGGTATCTGGATGCTGACTTGGGGCTGAGGGCGACCTGCAGGACAATCCCTCGCCCAGGGATTCCCCGAGAGCCGTGATTGCCGGAGGCTGAGTAAGGCATATCTTTCCCAACTTATGGGCTCAGCTGGAAGTGAAGCTTGGAAGACTAATTATCTCCTTTTGCCCCCCGTGCCCAGGCAAGTTAACCCTGGGAGGATCTTTACTGCAAGCTTCGACATGGATGTAGGGGTTTTGAAGTCCCCATGCTTGGAAGCCAAGCCTGTGTTGAGCTATGATTCATACAGGGACTTGGCCATCAGGGTTGGAAACAGCTTGATTTTATTGTGCTTTTGTGTGTGTTGCTGTATAAAATGGCTCTTTGCAAGTCCCAGCTGGACCTGAAGTACTTACAGCAAGGGCAGGCCCTTGATTTCAGTGGGCTTTTCTCCACCTTTCGTTGGCTGTACTAATCTGCTGGCTGGTTATTCCATCTTCCACGTGACACCACGCAGTGTGGACCAGCCTGCTTTGAGCAGAGGTGGGACCTGCCAGCACAGAGGAGGCTGAAGCCATGTTGTGTTTGGGGGGGAAGGAGGGGAAGGAGCCTGGGGTGCCTTTCTAAAATCTAGGCTTCAAAGGAGGACATTGCCTGGGTGTGTGGCAACACGACGGGTGAGAATTGTCCACCAGGACCTGGTGCTGGTGTCACTAACACTGAGTGGAGCTCGGTAGATGTGGGAGACCTCTCTTGGTCCTGTGCATTGGGCTGAGTTTGGCTGCTTTCATAAAAGTCCATATTGTAGGGTGTCGTGTGTTGTTCTGCTGCTCAGCTGGGCTCGGTCACCCAACAGCATGGCGTGCCAGGCAGAGTCGGCAGCGCTGCCTACCAGACTTCAGGGGCCGTGACATCCGACTGGGATGCAGCAGTGACTTTGGACCTCGGTTGTTTCACCAAAGCAAACGAGATGCTGCACAGAGACACCCACCAGACAGACAGGGCTGCTAGGAGATCTTCCTCCACCATCCCCCCTGCCCAAGGCACTCTGGTGGTGGGAGTGTGGTTACACCAGCCAAGGCTACACTGGGAGCTGAGCTGCCTTCTCACCAGCCCTCTCTGCTGCTTCTCTCCCCTCCCTAGCTGCCATGACCCAGCTGTCCGAGGGATCCCACCTGTCCTTAGACACCTGCCCGTCATCCCCACCACCACCACTGCCTCTGTGAGTCTCCAGCCATCCCTGCTTCCCACAGCAAGCTCAGTAAACGATGTGGCATAGCAGTGTTTTCCAGCGTTGTCCTGGGACAGCTTGCCCGCACCACCACCCTCGTCCCTCCACTCCCAGCTCTGTCAGCCTCCCCCGCACCCCACCGTTTTGGGGGTGCCGGGACTCTGTGTGCGTGTGCCTGTGTGTCGTGTATTAGCGTCTGCTGCCCTCTTTGTATTCACACCAAGTGATGTAACATGAAAAACGTATGTCCAAGCGAAATACTCTAATTAAAAAGCATCAAGTGGTTTGTGGGAGGCTGTTCTGCACTGCGCGGTTGTGGTGGTGTCTGCACGGGGAAGGGTGGGCTCAGGGCTCCCAGGTCCTCGTTGGGGACTGGACTTCTCCTTGCAGATTAGGACTCTCTGGTGAGAGTATCCAGCAATGGGGAGCAAATCATCAGTGTGCCCGAACTGGAAACTAAGAGAAATCTTTTCTTTTTGGCTAAAAAGCACTGGTGCTCGGGGAGTGTCCCTTGCTCATTCTCTAAGACAAGGGCTGGTTCCTCCACAAAGGCCAGTTTTGAGCTGAATCCCTGCATGTTGGAAGTACTGGGTGAAAAGTTTGTGTGTGGGAGTCAGGCTACCAGCCGCGTGCTTAACGGTGTTGCCAGGCGCTGCTAGCTGTGAAGGAGCAAATTTATTAGCTGACATGTGACAGGGCGTAAGGCCTGTTGCCCTGAAAATGTGCAGGTCTGTGCCCAGGAATCTGAGTGCCTACAAACTTCCCACCGCTGTAAAGGACCGTTTGGGGACCAGTATCACCAAATATCAGGGTTTAAAGAAAAGTAACTGTTCGTAGACATCGGTGCTCCACTGAGAAGGATCATTTATGATGCAGGTCTCTCCAGACTGTAGCACAGTGGGATTGTGTGAAAGCAGGACATACAGATGTAGGGGAAAGGGCTCTGCCTCCCAAAACACAACTACAAAGGAACGTAAGCTGTGTCCCATCCAGCTACAAACACACCCTTTCCAGGATCACGCTGATCTGAAGCAGGATATAAGCTCAGCAGAGAATACAGATCAGCTTTTAAGCGCTTCTTGACACGTTAGCCTCCTTTAATGGAATCCTACACCCAGGACATGATGAGTAACCATGGGAGTGGTTCAGAGAGAAGCAAGTTTCTTATCGGCCCACAAGCCTGCTGTCAATTTGCAGAAGCTTAAGCAAGCGTTGAGACAATTATTTGGAGGTTCCAGTCTCTCACACCACCCCGTGGCTCAAAGGTTGCTGTTGCTGTCTTCAAGGGTCCAAGGTGGTGTTAGAGGGAGAAGATAGTAAAGCAGGAAAAAAGCATTTGGTCACACAATTTTTACAACCAAATATTTTGGCTGGTACACCGCACGGATATATTTGACGCCATCTGGTGATGGAGCGGCTACAAACTGCGTATTGCTTACAACGCGCTGAATTAATTGTATTAAACACAGAACAATGCATGGTAAAAGCAATGACATTGCTATACCCCACAACATATAAATCAGGACATGCTTAACCCAGGGGGCACCTGGAAGCCATGAGAAGGGATCAGATTCCCAGCCTTTCCAGGTTTGAACAGGGACATGGGCCAATTTTCTTATTCCAGAGGTTATATGTTTAACAACTTGGCCATTATCATCAATTTTTAAACAACAGTTCGAATAATTTGATTTACCACAAACACCTCCTTCCTCAGCTAGCAGGTAATCGAGAACCATGCGGTGCTGCAAAATTGCGGTTCGCATTCATGTGGCCTGGTCTGCCAACAGATCCAGGGCACGAGCAGTTTCATTAGTAATAATTTTTAAAACAGCCTGGAGTCGACTTATATGGTTTAGGTTATAAATAGGTTCTCGAGCACCGCTAATCCCCTCATTGGGGTTCCAGGTGGCTGGCCCGTAATGTTCAATGATTCGCTGGGGGCGGGGGGGGGGGGGGGGGGGGGCAGGCATCTTTCCCCCACTTTTGTCCACTTCTGGTGGTCAGACCTGTTTCAATAGATCGCTTACTCCGTGTGAGATCATCGTACAGTTTAACGCCTGAATGATCACCACCGTCTTCAGGGAGTAAGAAAAACAAGGAGTGAATTACTCCAACATAACATCCTCCAGTCCAATTTGCTGGTATCAGTCCGTGTGCATGCTGACCGCGCACCCAGTAGTGGCCCTTTAGGGCTCAGGCACCACTTTGAAATAGACCAGTGGATGTCCATGGGGATTGGAAATAGGTCGCATTGTCTACTCCCAGAGGGTGGTACAAATCTGTAATTTGATCTCAGGTTAGGTCTACGACTTCACAAGACCAGGCACCAACGTTAATTTTTCAGTTACATCTAATACTGACATTGTAAGGTACTTAATATTGGCTTGTGAGCAATTAACAGGCTTACAACCAGCAGCGAGGCAGCGGTTTAGGTCCAATTGCACTTACTCATTCCCATACAGACACCACCTTTTTGAGTTTGATTTAGGCAATATTGACCTTGAGCCAGATATCGGATTGGCCAGGGTGATGGTGTACTTTCTTCCCAATAGGTATCATTTTTGACTTCACTGTAATTGCTTACTAGCCATTTAGGAGAAATGGGCCCATGGCCAGCTTTCCAGGCCAAATGGTCCTCCACACACCCAACAATTAGTAAGGTTAAACATAGGGGCTACGGATTCCCCTAAGATTACAAACTCATTTTCCCATTTGAGGTTAGCACTTCAGGAACTGAAGCTTCCCCAGGGATTAAGGGCAAAGAGAATGGTCACCCAAAACAACACATCCTAAAAACACAAGCACAGCAATTGTTACCAATACAATGCAAAATATTGATATCCACATGTCTCTTCAGTATGGTCTGCGATGGAGTCTCCGGTGGGCTGTTCCTAGGGAGACAAGAAAAAAGGAAAACTGCCCTCGGTTCAGCTTGGGAACCAGGTTTACTGTTAGTGAGTAGGAACCACAATTCCTTGTTCTTTTAAGTCTTCTAGCACTGGGGCTATTGCCTTCCGTGCCCCTAAAGGTAACGGATAGAGGGGAAGTAACAGCGCAGTTTGTAAGAGCCTCATCTCTATCAGTGGGGCGCCAAAAGCCCAGCTTCCTCCCTTGTCATCTATCAGAAAGAGTCAAGGCAGCTTCAGTGATAATGTTTCAGAAAAATGAGCATTCTTCAGGATTAGAGGAATAACTCACCTTTGACAACATATCACCACCACTAGATGACTCGGAGCCCCATAGTTCCCCGCTGTCAAAGAATAAACTTTAGCTTCCCCTGAATTAAAATCCAGCCACTGTGGGCATATATTTGCTTGGGTTCAAGAAAAGACTGGAAAAAATTCATCAAAGGGAAATCATCACGAGAAATCACAGAAGCTGTATCTGGCTCACACCCGCTTCTCCCGTCCTCAGCGAGCAGGCCCCTGCAGCAGGGGCAGAGAGGCAGGCACCTGCCCCATACACCCCCCAGACTATGAGGATGAGCCTCTGCAGGACACAGCCCTGAGTGTCGTGAGGGAGGTTCTCATCAATTCTGTGCTTGTGAGCCAGGAAAAACTGGCAAAAAGCAAGGCTGCAGCAACAGCAGCATCACCACCTGCAGCGCCACAGGACACCGAGTCTGCCTTGGCTGGGGAGCCTCGGGGAGAGGACAGCACAGCCCTTCTCGTCCCAGTGGCACGTGAGCATGGAGAAAACCTGGCTTCTCCCATGGCTGAAGATGATGGCAAACGGGTCAGCACAGCCATTGTCTCCCCGACAGTGTAGGAGGATGAAGTGGCTGCTTCAGTGCTTCAAAACCCTCTGGCACAAGCTGGCGCACCGGACTTGGACCCCGCAGCAGAGGCAGAGAGCCAGGTACCTGCCCCATACAGCCCCCCAGCCTACAGGTCTCTGGAGCACATGGCCGTGTGCCAATGGGCAGGTGGGAGATGCAGGAGGGGACAGGCGGGCTCAGCCACCGTCACAAGCTGAGCCCCCTGTGCCATGCCCAGCAGGATGCCCGGGCATGCCAGGGGTGCTCCCGGGACTCACCATGGGCCGCGAGGGGACCAGCCCTCTCCCAGCTGGCTCTGGGACGGGCGGCAGCCACCTGCGGGGATGAGCGCTGCCCGGGGGTCTGGCGGGGGAGCCCGGCTGCAGGAGGTCTTCCAGCCAGGACGTGGGGACCAGGGCCACAGTCACGCAGCCTCTCTCCTCGGCTTCTCCTGCAGTCGGACAGCGTGGCGCACAGCGAGGCACTGCCCTGCAACAGGGTGGTGCTGCAGGAGGACCATCAGCCCAGGCAGGCAGCGACAGCCGGGCACGCACCCACCGCTCGGCCGTCAGAACGCGCCAGCACCTGCTGCAAGCTGCCACCTCTGCCACCAGCACCCTCGGCATCTCGTGCCGTGGGCTGGGAAACGGCCAGCAGCACTGCAGCCAGCGGCTGCCTACAGCCTGTCCCACCTGCTCGGGGCATCAACGCTGAGCGGGGCAGACCTGCGAGGGTGAGGAGCTGCAGGCCTGCCCGGCAGCTCCCTCCAGCCTACAGCGCAGCAGTGAAGGATGCCGCCCGGGACACCACAAACGAGGTCCTGCGCAAAGTTTTCACTGCAAGCCATGGACCCAGCCAGCAGCACCGCAGGACCATGCACACCGCAGGGCTGTGGCCATGACCGAAACAACAGACAAGGTGTTGGCAGCCGACAGCAGCAAGGCCCCCGCAGCTTGTCCCACACTGAGCGGGGCACAGGGGGACACTGGTGCTGCCAGCAGGGCCCCTGCACCAGCTTCCCTGAGCAGGGACGCGGGCCCACGACACCAGGGACGAGCCGCACAGCAAGATCCAGCAACGCTGGTGTTGAGTATCGAGTTCTGCTACAAGCAGCGGGCAGAGCCAGCAGCAGAAGCAGTCCAGCAAGCGCCAGAGGACAAGCCAGGGGCCTTGGCCAAGGAGGAGGAGTGGAAAGACGACAGCAACAAAGAGCCGTCCTAAGGGGAAGACATCAACATCCACCCCAACTGGGTCGATCCCTTGGTCCCCAAGGTGTTCCAGGACGCCCACGGTGGTCCCCAGGAGGGGCCCGGCTGGCCTAGCAGCCTGGGCACAGAGGTGGCAGGAAACATAGATGGTGACCTGCAGAGCACATCTCCTGCCCCGGCTGGTCCCACACATGCTCAGCCGACAGCTTGTGCCCTGGCCGGAGCTCCCGAGCAAGAGGGGCACTGCACACCTCTGGCCGGGGCAGAAGGAGGTAGCAAAGGCACCCGCTCCTCCCGTCCTCAGTGAGCAGGTCCCTGCAGCAGAGCCCCATACACCCCCCAGACTATGAGGATGAGGCTTTGCAGGACACAGCCCTGAGCATGGTGAGGGAGGCTCTGATCAATTCTGTGCTTGTGAGCCAGCGTAAGCGGGCACAAAGAATGGATGCGGCAACAGCAGCATCACCATCTGCAGCATGTGTCTGGGGTGTGTCCAGGTGTGCCAGGGTTCCTGTGGGACACAGAGGTGTCCCCAGGTGCTCCGGTGGCTGCTCTGTCCCTGCCCTTCTCCAGCGGTGCTCCTCAAGTAGCCCAAGCGCAAGGCCTTCACCACGGCACCTGGTGCCAGCTCTTGTCGCACCCCTCTCACCGTCCTTGCCAAAGTCAGCCTGCGCGGACACCAGGCTGGGGGGGTTCTCTCCTGCCTTTGGGGGCTGCTGGCTGACGCAAAGAGGCCTTGGTGTCCTCTGCAGGCGGCTGCCTTCCCACACAGTGACGCTCCAGTGCCAGCATCAGTTCTGGCTCCGCGGCCTGCGGTTCTGCCTGCTTTGGGCTGGCCCCTCTGGGAAGGGGAGGTATCCATGACTTTAGGAATGGGGACGTTTTCAAGAAGCAGCCCTGTGGTTTTTGAAACCTTCTGAGAGCTGGGGGCTGAGCAGTGCTTGGTGCTCGGATTTCGGTGGGACCCGGGCAGCTGCTCTGAGACTGCCCTCCCCGCAGGGCCTCTGCTGTCTGGCCATCCCCATGGGCTCTTTGGTGCAGGGAGGAAAGGGGTGGTGTGGACGAGGGAAAGGCTGTGGATGTTGTCTAGTTGGACTTTACTAAAGCCTTTGGCACAGTTTCCCACAGCATTCTCCTGGAGAAACTGGCTGCTTGTGGCATGGATGGGCGTACGAGGTGGTGAATGGAGTTCAGTCCAGATGGCGGCCGGTCACAGTGGTGTTCCCTGTGGCTCGGTGCCGGGACCGGTTCTGTTTAATGTCTTTATCCACCACCCAGAGGAGGGGATGGAGCGTACCCTCAGTCAGCTTGCAGAGGACACCGAGCTGGGTGGGAGTGTCGATCTGCTGGAGGGTGGGAAGGCTCTGCAGAGGGATCTGGACAGGCTGGATTGATGGGACAAGGCCAATGGCGTGAGGTTCAACAAGGCCAAATGCCATGGGGATGTATGGGGCAGGGCTGGGAGGTGCTGTGAGGGGGGGTTATGGGGCAGGCCCGGGGGGATATGTAGGGCAGGGCTGGGGGGAAAGCACAGGGGAGATATATAGGGGTTGTGGGGGTTGATCTGAGGGGCCCGCGGCAGGTGGCGGTAGCTGCTGGTGGGGAGGTGCTGCTGGGGTGGGAGGAGGATGGAGGTGCTCAGTGGGGGCTGACGAAGGCAGAGGCGACCCAGAGCTGACCACGGGGGTATTGCATCCCATGGGCATTGGCTCAGTATAAAAGCTGAGGGACCAACGGGTCAGCCTCTTCCTTCAATGGCCAGCGGCCAAGGAGGACTCTGATGCTGGTTTTGCATATATTGCATTTTTCCCTTTTTTTTCCTTATTAGTATGGTCACCTTTTATTGTTACTGTTAAGATTTCGTTAAAGTAGTTTAGTTTCTTTTCGACCCACAAGCCTCTGTCTGCCACCTTCTCTCTCCTTTCTCTTCTGGGAGGGGAGAGAGGTTAAAGAAAGCGTGTGTCGTTCGTGTAGTGCCCAGCCCAGCCCAGTGCCCAGCAGGTCTTTACGCCTCTGTCCCTCTCCCCACCACAGTGTTAATTGCAGGCGGAGCGGGGCCAGGCAGTAGCCTGTTTTTTGCTACTCATATACCTCCACATGAGGGGTACCCACAAAAAATTATGAACCAGCTGTGAATCAGCAGGGCATGGGGAGGGGATTTAACACCATCAGTAGCATCCTCTCCCCATGCATCATAGATCTGGAGCTGATCTACACCAATCCGTCAGCCCTTTATCCCTTTTTTCAAGGGGGATGCTGCATTTTTTTGCATTTCTAGCCTCCAAAATTGCAACTTGAACAGGTTTGAGCGCCTCTCAGCACAGCTAATTCTGAAACTTAATGCTTCCCTGTCGCCATTCACTTGTGATGGCTTTATTTAGCAAAAACACTGAGCTGCATGAGGCTCAGGTAAAAGAAAATGTCTCTAGCATGATTTAGGTAGACTACTATTTTCTTCCCCTTTCCCAGTTTGCTGAAATAAGAACAAAGCAGGATAGGAGAGCTAAAATGTATTTAAAACATCACTTGCAATTTACAGAAAATGTGTTCTTGTTATCTGTTCAAGTATAAATTTATGGCTTAAACTGGGGAGATGTTCGCATCTCCCTTGCAGAGCAGGGCATAGACCCCCTTCTCCCTGTACGCCAGCAGCCACTGGGAGAAACTAAAACCAGAATAAATCCCAGGGTGCAGAGCAGCTATACAGACCTTTCCAAGGGAAAAGCAAACAGGACACTTAGTGGGACCAATTCACATGCAGCTCAATCCTTCTGAAGAAAAGTGTTGCGTTCCTAGTCATAGTTCCAGTAGCTACATGGCCAAGGCACCAGAAAGTCCCTCAGCACACGTGGGAAGAGATGCCCATACCCACAGCCAAGGGGAAGAGACTGTTCTGTTAGGGCCTATGGCGGGGCAAGGGTGGGGAGAAGGAAAACCTAAGCTGCCTCTGCCTGTGTTATAGGAAGGTACGGACCCTAGTGACCCAGCCAGTAGCTGGGTCATCCAGCTTGACCATCCATCAACTTGACCATCATGGTGGAGCTGGTGCACTCTCAGGGATGGAGAAGACCTGCGAGGACGGAGGGAGTGTGTGGAGAAGAGGCTGGTCTTACGGGAGAAACATGGGCAGCTGAGAACAAGGAGGAGTGGAGGATGCTCAGATGTTTGCAGCATGTGTAAAACACAGCTGTGGAAACAGAGGGCTTACACACGGCAGGAGGGATCACAGGGTGATTGTCCTGTGGGATGACAGTGGTCTCGGAGGGAAATGGTGGCTTCCATGTGGTTGCTGCATCTCATCACGGTGCACAGCTGCTTCATGGCTGCAACTCCATCTGTGCTGCCCTACACCCCAGGGATCCCTGCCAGGCACGGGATTGCAAGGAAACCTGTAGGAGAGGAAGCTTGGTGCTCATCTCCGGCGGGGTCATGGAGGCAAATGGCTCCTCCTCACCAGGCGGATCTGAGCCCTCCCAGCTGGCCCCCTTGGCAGGCTGGGGTTTGCCTTGCAGGAAGGGGCAGCAGGGGAGGTTCTGCTCTCCAGTCCTCATTGAGATGGCAGGTCCACATCCCATCCCTGCCTGTGTCAGGCCATGATGGCAGGCATGTTGCTGAGCTCTGGAAAAGAAGACACACAGTGAGCTACCGAAATATCTGCAGTAGTTTTGCCAGCCATCATGAGCAAACTGAACCTGGCTGAAAACGCATGCAGCCCAGGTCGCGTCATTTTGTCTGGATGATAGAGCTCCATGGGGGCAGAAATGTGGTGCATGGGAGGGTGCCCAGCCGATCCCACCCTGCCTTGCAGACTCAAGAGTCCTCGGCACCTCTGGGCTCTCTTTTCACAGCATCACAGAGTAATACATGTCAGAGGGAATGTCTGGAGGTCTCTGCCCCAATCTCTGCTTGAAGCAGGGCTAATTAGATCGGGATGCTCAGGGCTTCGAACATCTCTGAGGGCAGATATTCCCCACCTTGGCCCCTGTTCCAGTATCTGACCAACCTCATGGGGAAGATTTCTTTTTTTCTCTTTATAGCTAGTCAAAATTTCCAAGGTTGCAGCTTGTGCTGTTGATACTGCACATCTGAGAAACATCTGTCTTCTCTACACTGTCCCATTAGATGGTTGCAGACAGTGATAAGACGCCCCTTGACCTTCTCTTTCACTGTGCAACCCCAGATTTCAAATGTCTCGTCCTCCAGCTCAGCGGCCCCATTGAGCTCACTCCCATTTGTCACAATCTGCTTGGTGCTGGGGAGTGGGAACTGGTCCCAGTGCCTAGGTATGGCCTCACCAGTGCTGAACAGAGAGGAGAAATCGCTGCCACCTGAGACTGAGACAACCCAAGATGCAGCCATCCTTCACCACAGCATGGGCAACAGTCACCAACCCATCCATGAGGACCCTGGTGCCTCCACGGAGACGGCATAAGCAGGATGTGGCTCTTGGCTCTCCTTGCCCTACTCACCTGTCCTGAACTTGTTGTAGGTGCCGCTCTCCAGCACTGGGCCACCATCATGGGCACAGCAGGAGAAACTCCGCTCTCGCCACCTGCATGGGGCAAAGCACCTGGGTCAGGCCACCGCTTGCTGTGGTTCCCCTCGCAGCTCCCTGGTGCCCTGGACACCTTTTTTCTAATTTTTCAGGGCAGGAACTCTCCTAGTATTTTGGGACTTGCTCAGGTCCTTACCAAGAAGGGACTCCAGTGCATGACTGATGTCTAAGCATCCACACTTCACGTGCGCAACAGCATTTTGAAGGCAAGCTTGTGACTAAGACCTGTTTTCTAAGAAATACTTAAGAGCTCAAAAGCCCCAGAAACGTTTGCAGCTGCTGGTTCCTAAGCAGCCAGGGAAATTTTAAAATTGTGATTTTGGTGCATTCACAAACCTGATAAACAAAACCTGGCAGGGCTCTCGGGCACCGCTGATGGCCCTTCACTCCCAGCAGGGCTGGGAATGCCCTTGCTGCAATGCCAGCCCAGAAGAGTTTGTTATTTGACTGGATCAGAAGCACCTTCAGAGCCCTGGGAAATGCACACACAAACGTGCCTGTACAGCCGCTAGTTCATCACCTGACCATACTGCAGCTAGTTCATTTCCCCATCCTCACGGAGCAAAATTAGAGCTGCCACCCTCTCCTATGCCAAAGCAAGTCACGGTTGTAAGCAACCTGGACTGCTCACCCATGAGCTTCCCAAACTTTCCTCTTGCTGTCACCCGCAGCACAGTTGTGCTGCCAGCACCCCTTCAGAAAACACCCCTGGGCTGGGTGGTCTGGTCCTTCCACCCATCCACAGCTGGCCAGCTGAAGTGCTGAGCCCAGCATCTCCTGCTTTCCTTGGTCACCACTGGGATAAGAGCACAGGCAAGTTCCTCATCCAAGCGTGGCAGAGCAGAGCATCCAGCAGCCCGACCCAACCTGCTGGAGTGAGCCTGTCCTGTGCATCCCAGATTTCCCAATTATTAAACAGAGGCAACGTCTTTGACAGCATGGGAGGAAACAAAATGTGGTGTCTGTGACACACTCAGACGTTTTCACGTCTGGGAGGTTGGATTTCCTCAGAGGCTCTGGCATATGCAGACAGAGAGACACAAAGTGCTCAAATATTTATTGAGAGCTTTCCCCCTAAGACAGTCCAATACAACAGTGTCTAAACAGTAATAATAGAAAAATCAGTTCCTTTCTCATCACCTTGAGAAAAGGTGATGACCCCATCATCTTTTTGGTTGGCTTTCAGCCAACAGCTGGAAGCCCATCAGCTTTGATCACTGGTCTATGTTGCTATTGTAAATCCACCAGGTCTCCACTGAATCCTGAGGGTAGGTGATGCCTGAACTGCCAAAATGGAAAGGGAAAATGAGAGCAAGCAGGAGAAGCAGAGAGGTTTTTGGAGAATTTCAGGGCTTTCTTCTAGTTCCTGAAGGGAAAAGGTAATATTCTCAAGGGTAGTTTTAACCCTTCAGATCACCTGAAAGCATCCCTCCTTCCCTCCACCTGGCGCAAAAGATCGAGTTAGCATGGCCATTAGCAATTTGGTAGTTACCAGTGCAGAGCAAAGATGAGTGAGATGAGGAGCGCAGAGGTCAGATCTGTCAGGATCCACATGATGTTGTACTGCTGCGGAGTCTGGAAGAGAACAACAGAGGATGTGTCCACCACCAAGGACCCCGTAATATGCAAAAAAGTTGCTCAAGCTCTTTCTTGCTGCTCAAATATGCCCATTTGGCTGCCTGGTTTGCATGTGCAGTAACATCCCTCAGGTGTTTAAAGCATTTGGTGGCATTTCAAAGTGGCCACTCACCAGAGGGTGTTGGTGCCAAATCATCACCCTTCCTAAAAACAGGGCTGTTGTGTGTCCAAGACGATTGTACCACATCACAATGAATATAACAGGGAACTCTTGTTTGTACAGGTAGACCCTTTAGTTCACTTTGTTTCCCTCTAACACTAATGTCAACTGGTGGCATCTCATTTTCCCTGGCAAAATTGTCCTTTATTGAACACCACAGAGGGTCTGGGGTGGCTCCTGCTTTAAGTCTAAGAGCATCTGAAGATTAATCCTTAGGCTGCACCTCCACCCACCCTCAAAATGGACTGAAACACTGTAGTTGTGTGGATGGGAGCACCGTAAAATCTACTCCAAGAGTGTGAAGCCAGTTGTTCAAAGTAGTAAACTTTAGACTCTGGTGGGACCAGTGCCTCAGGTGGTCCTTAACCCTACTGGTTGTCCAAGGTAGAATAGGGAATAGACAAATTATGTGAAAAAAATTCCTCCTAGCAAGGAAGGGTTATTTCTACGGTTGTTTCCCTTGGGCTTGTGGAACAAGACCAAATTTGAGAAGGGCAGTGGGAAGCCCTAGGAAATGAAGAACAACTGACATCAATAAGGTGTTTCAAAAGCTCAGAAATGTACATCCTCGTGCATCAGTTTGTGCCCTCAAAGGCGCTTCCTTTCTCCCCACACAAGTCTGACTTCTTTAACCTCATCTCAAGGCCTAAGTTGTAAATCCTAATGAGCAATGTGCTTCTACCTCAGCCAAGAGAAAAGAGGAGAAGGGTATGGTGATCCCTGGAGTGGCTCAGAGATTCCAGGTAAGCCAGGTTTCCACTCAGGCCCTTGTCAGGCAAAGGGCCTTTTATCCATGTATGAACCAGCTCATGGTCTCCAAAGATAACCATGAACATCCCAAGTCTACTTCCTACCCCTGGGAGGGGGATGATTTTCACTTACCATGAGGAAGAGTGGCTGGCTGAGGTTCTTCAGCATGTGGACGGCATTGGTGGTCACAGAGTGTGCCCCAGAGCACCACGCCAAGGAGAAAAGCCACGGCTCATTGACCACATAGAGGTTGGTGGTGATGTTTACCTTAGCATATGCCCTTTAAAAGACCAAAAAGCAATAGGCTTCATTAAGAAAAGCAAGGAGGTTAGTACTTCCTTTGGGCTGAATCAAGGAGAGACTGCAGGAAATGTTTACTTTGGGACCTAGGTAAGGAATAGAAAGGAAAGTCAACCAGCCAATAATCGATAGTTCACAATTGGCCAATGCAGAATAGCTGATCTGCTGGAAGCAAATGCAGTTAAAATGTCCAAAAGGTCAAAACTTTGCTTACCCTTCTGCCATACGGATCAGTGTAATGATGTGTTTGTAATCTCCCAATAGTGTGTTCAAAACCACCTCGAAGCTGGCTACTCGTTTGTTATTTTTGCTACATCAGCTCATCATTTTTCAAGTTCTTATAAACTATTGAAACTTAGTATGAAGTAAGTTCATACTCTATATACTGGAAAAGGAATGTAACATCAATATCAGCAATTGCAAATCTACCCAGGATCTACTCAGGATTTACCCAAACGGATCTACCTAGGATTTTACATCCTGAAAGAATTATCGTTGAGAAAGCATGAACATTACTATCATCCAAAGGATTAAACTTTTTCTTTTCTTCTTTTTTTTTTTTTTTTTTTTTAGTTAGATTTCAATGTTTTTGTGTACAGGAAAGAGCAAAAAATCCTATTTATAAAAGGAGAGTTGGACAGTTGAGACTGTTTTTTTTCTTTTTTTTCTCTTTTTTTTTTTTGCCTTTTTTTTTATATGAGAGAACCATTTTGAAAACTCCTGCAATAAATGTGGAGCCTTCCATTGGGGAGATAACATTTTCAGCATGTCACAAGCTACAGAGTACTGGTAGTGACAGAGACAAGAAATGAAGTCTCCAAAACAGCAGCTACAGAAGGGTGATGGTCTCACCACAGCACTATGCACTCACATTGATGGTTGTCAAAAGCCATGGGATGTTAAATAGTTGTTCATTCTCTACGGTTCAGTGTTGGTAGGACTGGGGATGGCATGAACAGAAAGACAAGAAATCAGGAGACAGCTGTGTTCTCTATTCAGAAGATCCTTAGATCCTGGTCAAGTAAATATGGACTTGGGGGCAAGGGGGTGATACCTCTCAGCCACACACACGGTCAACAGTAGGAGTGAACTGCAGTCCTGCACCCCCAAAATGCAACAGGGGTGGCCACTTGATCTAAAGGAGCTCTTCTCAAAATGCTATAGATCCTGGAGCTGGTCACTGGAGGGAGACATTGCCACATGTATGAGGCAAACATACTCCAGATACAGTCCACTGACTACTTGAGGCTGAAACTGCAACCTACCGGATATCTTCACTGGACATTTCAGTGTAGGCCAGATTGAGTTTGACAATATTATCCATCAATAGGTCTTCAACTGGGGCCTTACTGCCCATTGTCTGCTGAAACCCGGGAGCAACAGACTGAACAAAGGACCTCATGTCGTTCTCCAGCCATAGGACCTGCAGGCAACAAGAGGACCCAGTGAATTCCCAACGGACTTACTAATATGCCTTGCCCTTCACACAAACCCAGTAAAGATAACGTCTTGAGGGGCTTAACCCAGCCTGTCAAATGACATGATTCTTTCAATGATCAAAGAACATTGGGATGCAGGGTTAAAACTTGCAAGTCACTTTGATCAAGAAATAAATATTCACTGTTCCTTGCTTATCAACCTAAAATCAGTGAATACGTTTCACACAGCCTGACAAAAGATGCGGTGTTTGAAATGAATGAAAAGACAGCTTTGGGTTATGGGAAAGGCAACAGAAAATATTCTGTTCTCTCATTGTCCCAGCACGGGAGAAGAGATCTTCAGCAGATAAAGATCAATGTAACTCCCCAGACATCGACGGGTATAGAACCTGATCCACATGAGTTTTGCATTCATCCATTGCCAGGGGAAGGAGGAAGGCAAAGAAGGCTCACGACTCCATGTATTTTAATTTAAGCCAGGAGTTTCCCTGCACTATATAAAATAAGCATGGGTGGCAGGGAGTAGGCTGCCAATTATTACAATGATGAAAGGATGCTGTTTGGGGGCTAAGGCATCAGCTGGTATATACGCTGACTTATTTCCCTGTGCTGCTGTAGCGTTATACCATTTTGTACCCCCTGAGGTACCAAAGGTAGGAATATACTCCAAATGATGCCTCTTAAGCGAAATGCAAGGGACCGGATTTTACGCAGGTGAAATCATGCAGGGTATGACCCCAAAGTCCCAATTCGGAGAGCAAGAAAAAGGGATATGGAGGAGTGATGCCACCCTACCAGATGGGGTCTGATCCCCGACTCGTTGAGGATGACTTCCAGGGTTCTGTTGATCCATGAGTTCCTGTAAGGATGTTTCTCTGGAGGGCGGTAGAGATCAAATATCACAAGTTTATTCTGACTGTCTGCGAGGCGCAAGAAATTACTTAGCTTGTAAATTGACTGATTCATTGCCTGGTTTTGATCTGCCCTTGACAGTGAGCCCATGCATGAAAATGGTTTGTCCTAGAAATAAACAGATATAAAAAGGGAAATCAATCAGGCATTCACCTCTGGGAGTCAGCTGCATGCAAACAACTCGAATCTCTAAGAGGGAAAAAGTTTGACATCAGCCCTCAGCAGGTGAGGATATTTTTTTTTGCTTAGCTCTTCTACCTGAGAAACAGAGGAAATTAACCCAGGCTGTGACGACACTGCTTCTGGGACCTATATTGCGTAGTTCACAGCTAGCTCTGCTGTGCTTCTCTGTCCCACCATGTTATCTGTGACTATTACACACAGCATCTTGCACAAGCAGCTCTTGTCTTCTTCCCCCAGCCCATGTGTTCTGCTGCTGCCATGATAAGGACCCACAAGAACACCCAGCAGCCAATTTTTATAGGTCTCCTAAGCCTAAAGGACAACTGGACAAAGCAAGGAGACCCCAGCTGAAGAATTTCTTTGAGTTTTGGCTCAACTGCTAGTTCCTCTCCTAACATTCATGCTATTAAGTAGTAGACAGCCTGTGTCTCTTCCACATCCAGTTGATGATAGTCCTTTATGGCGCTCACCTTAAGGAACCACGTTCCAGCATTCAACTCCTGCAGAGTATCCCAGGAGAACAACGCGGCATTTTGAGCAGTGTCGTTGGGGTAGACCTCCTTGATGTTAGTTGTCCTCCTCAAGGTGCTGTCATGCATGAGGAAAGGAACCCCATCATAGCTGTTGGAGAGCAAGAGTTCAGGTCACCTGGTGTGCGGGTTTGTTCATGTCATGAGCAGATTCACGCCAGGTCAGAAGAATATGTGGGCCACCATGAATTCAGTCGTACGGCCTCCCTCAGTGCAGAGGGTGGGATAGGGAGGAAGGCTGAAGCTCAAGACACCAAGTTATTTCCAGCTTAAATATTTCTGGGTGACCTTGGAGAAGTCATGCCTATCTGTCCCTCAGTTTCCTCAGGGGCAAAGTGGAGAAGGTGGCATTTATGCCTGCCAGCCCCCCCAAAAATGGATAGTAACTTATGGTTGAAATCTTTTTTTGCTGACACCAAAGTGGTTCTATGGCTTTCAGAGGACTGAAATCTAAATGGATAGTGATGGAAAGGCAAAATTCTCTCCTCTACATTAGTAGAACATCTAAGCACTAGTATTTTTCTTGCTCAGTGCCTGGAAACTGCTCAGCCTGCACAGCATATTAGCAATTCATGGCAATGAGTCCCTGAAACAAAGGAAATTAAAGATCTAATAATTAGGACAATGCTGTCACAAGCCTGAACACAATTTTCTGTTGGTTTGTAAGCCTGATACGACCCTCTCGTCAGACTAGGGTAGAGACTTGTCTTTATACTGGAAGTCAGACTAGGGTAGGAACTTGTCTTTATACTCTGCAAAGCATTTAAAATATACTGTAGAAATAATGACTGTTAGATCAATAGCTACAGCTTATTGACTTGCCTAAGAACAACCATGCCCTCCAGCGTCTATCCCCATACGTCAATGGAGGGACCCTGTCCCAGTCATCAGTAAAACCTAGTTGCCTGGAGTTGCACGTCTCCAAAGGCAACTCTTAGAAGAAGCAGCGTATATTCTGTGAGATGCGATGTTTTCTCCTTACCTAATGGTGACATCTGTTTCAAGACCATCCCCACCATGTTCAATTGTCTTCTGAAATGACATCTCAGTGTTTTCTGGAGCCAGCTGAAAAAAAAAAAAAAAAGCACATGAGCAGATCACTTTCAACCATGCTCTGGAGGACGCTATAAGTACTTTCTGTCTTTTTGTAACACCTCTGGTTTTTATTAAGGGAATTGTTCCCTTACAGTCTAACAGTCTAACAATAGACTGTTGTTAAAGTCTACTGGTCCTTTTCTTCCACTTTAGCCACCAAGCCCATCTTGCCCCTCAGGAATAGCACTATCCTTGTTAGCAAACCCATGCAGTGATGCCTTTGGCATGCAGCTCCGAACGGAAATGTCTCCCCTTCCACCCTCCACAGATTTCATGGAAAAAAACCAGAAGACGATGATGAAGGTAGCAAGACACAGGAGGAAGAAATGACGTAAAATAACTTTTCCAGACCTACCATTGGTGCTCCACGGTGTCCAATGAGGGCTGGCTTTGGTCCAAGTGTCCCCATCTCTCTGATGCAAGGAGAGTACATCCCCAGAGGTATCAAGAAAAGAAAGAGAAGGATAGCCAGGTATGGACCAACAATTATCACCTGAACAACTGAAAGAATTTGAAGGAGGAAGGCTAGAGTTAATCCATGTGGTAACATACGGGTTTGCCTTGCGGCTTGACTTCTAATACAGCCCTCCAGCTAAGTAGCTGCTGGGCTTTGTCCCATCCCTTTTTCCATCCCTTCTTCCCCTAGTTTTCACTTTCTCTCCAAACAATGCAACCAGGAAAAACAAACTGGTCAAAGCAAGGACATGAGCTAAGTCAGTACTGCAGGTTTTGTGCTTTAATTACATCTCACTATGCCTTACAGCAAAACGTGGCCTTAATTTCTTTTTCTTCAGAGCTGGTGCAAAGAAATATCTCCCATCTCTAGAAAAACAGTCCTCAACAGAAGGATGCTAATTGTTTTCTTACTTAGCTAAGAACAAGCAAAGTTTTGAAGTTTCCTTCATAGTGAAGAAGAGGAAGAGCCTTTCTCCTTCAACTATATTACATCCTCTTAAGGTGAATACTTCCCTAGTTCATTCAGATCGCTGTCAGTGACCTTCTGTGTGTGACCTACAGAATCCTACAGACTCTGACTGCATGGGCATTGCATCTCAGAAACTTGCCAACTCGTTACCTATGGTGTTCTCTGGAGTCTGTTGACACATTGCCCAAGAGCCCCAGTGAGCGTTCACCTCAGAGAACAAAACAGTTCTTCTGAGAAATTAGCATCTATGTACCAATATCTCATTCTTAAATGGGTACCATCACCCCTCTGCACCTTGTGCCAGTGGCTCTGAAGGAACTTGGGCTTACACCAAGCCGATGGATTGAGCTGAGAGTCCATTAGGCATAGGGGACTGCAGTGTCTAGGTTCCCAGCATATTCCACCCCCCCCAACCTCCCCAGATGTAGTTCAGTAAGAAAAATCCTGGCCAGAGAAAATATGCTTTCACCAGCCCATTCTGTCTTTGATTTTTATTACAAATCAACATCTGCAGATGAATGTCATGTAGATAATTTAAGCTATATGGTGACAGTAGGTCAGAGCAAAACAGCCAGTCCCAGAGCCAGGCTCTTCTGCATTTGTTCCTGGCATCTGGCCTTGTCCTTACACTACTTGGTCACACTTCTCAGGGGTGGACAGGAACTTCCCATGAGATAACACTAGGAACTGTGATCAAAATGCTCTTTCCCCTATCTCAGATGGCTTCTCCTGAGATGCACTAAAGTGGATTGACTGGACTGGAGGTCCCTTCTGAGACAGCAAAGCTGAGTGTAGCAAGCAAAGGTCAGCCAAGAGAGCTGCCACCGGCTGCTTTCTCCCACAGAAGACTGAACAAACTTCCATGCATGACTCAGAACATGGGTACTCCTGCTAATCTCTGCCGTTCCAAGGCAGGTCACCACCTTGGTATAGGCTGAAACTCTGCAAGGGAGCATGCAAACCAGTAACACACCTGGACAGCCACAGGACAGTGCAGAGAAAAGCCCCAGACCCACTAATTTCCCTGGGATGCACAGAAGTTAAGAGTGTCCTCCAGCTGGAGTGCACGTGTGGGAGGAACGGGCTCCTGCACACCTGTTTTCCCACACTCGTATGCATCTTTTCTCATACAAGGAGCAGAAAGCAGAGCTACTGTACCTTTCTTATCTGCTCTGATGGCATGAAGAGCCACGGGCCAGGACAGGAGGACCATGATGGTTATTGCCCCAATGTGGAGATAGGGAGCTGTGATCTGGCAAGGAGAAAAAAGGATTTTAATCAAAGGATGAAGTGTAAAGACAGATGGAAACAAACCCCAACACAGCTACAGCCTTCCACCTGGATGGGCTCCTGCTGCAGATACCAGCAGTTCAGCCTTCCTCCCACACCTGTGCTGGATCCACCAAACTTCTCTGGAGTTGGAGGAGAGATACATAACCCCAGCCAGCCAGGCTGAGGAGGGCTCCTCACTGCACTACACAGCTCCTCATTCTCCTAAGACATGGCTGTCCTTGTCCATACACAATTGCCATAATTGCTATGCCATAATCTGAGAGCGTCTTCCAGGGAGCAACCCATGTAATCCAATCTAACCCCATCCAATCCTACCTAGGTAATAGTCATCTCCATACCACACTGCAGCTAAATCATTAAACTGGTGTCAACAACTGGTGTCAACAAACCTGAGTAATAAAATGTGGTATTTATATCCATATGGAACTAACTATTGTGGCATAAGAGAAGTAGTTCATCTGGTACATGTGTGATCACGAACTTCACGAGACTCATATGCACCCTGCAGTACCTAGTTTCACTCATTATTGATATATTCCAGAAAAATCATTCAGTTTCACTTACTTCAAAGCATTTAATTCCCTTGCATTATGGCTAATTGCATTTTTCTCCTTTTTTTTACTTTTAACTCAATGTGTAGATATTTTTCTTGATTTACTGACACAAAACAATATATTCATTTAATGCTTATGATGTATTAGGTAATACCCATTGCTGGACAGATACAGTAATTGGAATTGATTTCTTTCATACTAAAGATTAAACAAGAAGATCAGAATCATAGAATCATAGAATCATAGGGTTGGAAGGGACCTCTGGAGATCATCTACTCCAACCCCCTGCCACAGCAGGGTCACCCAGAGCAGGTGGCACAGGAACGTGTCCAGGCGGGTTTGGAATGTCTCCAGAGACGGAGACTCCACCACCTCTCTGGGCAGCCTGTGCCAGGGCTCTGCCACCCTCAAAGGAAAGAAGTTCCTCCTCATGTTTAGGTGGAACTTCCTATGCTCAAGTTTGTGCCCGTTACCTCTCGTCCTGTTGCCGGGCACCACTGAAAAGAGCCTGGCCCCATCCTCCTGACACCCACCCTTTAAGTATTTCTAAGCATTGACAAGATCCCCCCGCAGTCGTCTTTTTTCCAGACTGAAGAGACCCAAGTCCCTCAGCCTTTCTTCCTAAGAGAGGTGTTTCAGTCCCCTAATCATCTTGGCAGCCCTCTGCTGCACCCTCTCCAGCAGTTCCCTGTCCCTCTTGAACCTGGGAGCCCAGAACTGGACACAGCACTCCAGGTGCGGCCTCACCAAGGCAGAGTAGAGGGGGAGGATGACCTTCCTTGACCTGCTGGCCACAGTCTTCTTGATGCACCCCAAGATGTCATTGGCCTTCTTAGCCACAAGGGCACATTGCTGACTCATGGTCATCCTGTTGTCCACCAGGACTCCCAGGTCTCTTTCCACAGAGCTGCTCTCCAGCAGGTCAGCCCCCAACCTGTCCTGGTGCATGGGGTTATTCCTCCCCAGGTGCAGCACCCTACACTTGCCCTTGTTGAATTTCACAAGGTTCCTCTCTGTCCAAATCTCCAACCTGTCCAGGTCTCTCTTCATGACAGCACAGCCTTCTGGTGTGTCAGCCACCCCCCCCAGCTTTGTGTCATCAGCAGACTTGCTGAGGGTGCACTCTATCCCCTCATCCAGGTCATTGATGAATATATTGAAGAGGACTGGACCCAGTACTGACCCCTGGGGAACACCACTCATCACTGGTCTCCAACTAGACTCTGTGCCCCTAATCACGACCCTCTGAGCTCTATCTTTCAACCAGTTATCTATCCACCTTACTGTCCTTTCATCTAGCCCACTCTTCCTAAGCTTCCCTATGAGGATGCTGTGGGAGACCGTGTCAAACGCCTTGCTTAAGTCAAGGTAGACCACATCTACCGCCCTCCCCTCATCTATCCATCCAGTCCTGCCATCATAGAAGGCTATCAGATTAGTCAGACATGATTTCCCCTTGGTGAATCCATGTTGAGTACTTCTGATAGCTTTCTTTTCCTCCACATGCCTTGAGATGACGCCCAGAACGAGCTGTTCCATCATCTTTCCAGGGATGGAGGTGAGGCTGACCGGCCTGTAGTTCCCCAGCTCCTCCTTCTTGCCTTTTTTGAAGACTGGAGTGACATTGGCTTTCCTCCAGTCCTCAGGCACCTTGCCTGTTCTCCAGGACCTTTGAAAGATGATGGAGAGCGGCCCAGCAATGACATCTGCCAGCTCCCTCAGCACTCTCGGGTGCATCCTGTTGGGGCCCATGGACTTGTGAATATCTAATTGATCTAATTGATCCCTCACTTGATCCTCTTCAACCCAGGGGAAGTCGTCTTCTTTCCCTGTTACTTTCCCCAAAGCCTGGGACTCCTGAGGGCTGGGAAGAACAGTAAAGACCGAAGCAAAGAAGGCATTCAGTAACTCCACCTTCTCTGCATCCTCCATCACCATGGCTCCTGTCTCATTCAACAGTGGGCCCACAACTTCTCTGGTCTTCCTTTTGCTTCCAATATACTTGTAGAAGCCCTTCCTGTTGAGCTTGACATCCCTAGCCAGGTTTAATTCCAAAGCGGCCTTGGCTTTCCTTGCATGCTCTGGCGGCATTCTTGTAATCCTCCCAAGGGGTCAGTCCATTCTTCCACTTACTGTAAACGCCCTTCTTCCACGTGAGCTTTTTCAGAAGCTCCCTGCTCAAACATGCAGGTCTCCCACGTCCCTTGGCCGCTTTCTTGCTCTTAGGGATGCATCGATCCTGAGCTTGGAGGAAGTGGTCTTTGAATAGCAACCAGCTTTTTTGAGCCCCTTTGCCTTCCAGAGCCCTAGCTCACGGGATCTCTCCGAGCAGTTTCTTCAAGAGGTCAAAGTTAGCCCTCCTGAAATCCAAGGTTGTAACTTACTTCTTCTTGTTTTGTGGATAGTACCCATGATCCTGAACTCTATCATTTCATGATCACTACAACCTAGGGTGCCCCCAACCTTAATGTCCTCCACCACTCCCTCCGTGTTTGTCAGTACCGGGTCCAGAAGTGCTCCTCTCCTTGTTGGCTCCTGTACCACCTGTGTCAAAAAGTTATCACCAATGCACTGGAGGAGCCTCCTGGACTGTGCATGCCTGGCTGTGTGGCCTTCCCAGCAGATATCGGGGTTATTGAAGTCCCCCATGAGAACCAAGGCCTGTGATTGCGAGGCTACCTTCAGCTGTCTGTAGAAAGCCTCATCAGCTTCCCCATCCTGATCAGGTGGCCTGTAATAAACACCCACAACAGTGTCCCTCATATTTGCCTGCCCCTTAATCCTTACCCATAAGCTCTCAACCCTCTCTTCATCCATCCCTAGTGAGAGCTCGATGCATTCCAGTTACTCACTCACATAGAGTGCAACTCCACCACCTCGCCTCGCTGGCCTGTCTTTCCTGAAAAGAACATAGCCATCCATGACAGCATCCCAGTCATGTGAGCTGTCCCACCATGTCTCAGTAATTGCAATGAGATCGTGGCCCTGCAACCGCACACAGATCTCCAGCTCTTCCTGCTTATTCCCCATGCTGCGTGCATTGGTGTATAAGCATTTCAGAGAGGGAGTCGTGTGTGTAGTTTTGACCCTTGAGATGTGGTAGGCCTTCTGGCTCTCAGAAATACTGGCACACTGGCCCACGAGCGCTGAGCAACTACGCCCTGGCACCTCACCAGCAAGGCCAGTACCATCCCCACCCCCCTTCAAATCTAGTTTAAAGCCCTATCAATAAGCCCTGATAACTCTTGTCCTAGAACCCTTTTCCCCCTGGAAGTCAAGGTATTCCCACCTGTTACCAGCAGGCCTGGTGTTTTGTAGATCAGGCCATGATCAGAAGCTAAGAATCGCTTCTGTGCTTATCATGAATGCATGAGCAGAGCTGGAAACCAAGCAGAAATAGTTTGTCACTTGTAAAGACACTGAATGAATGTTGGTATGACACACTTTTCATAAAACTAGGCAAATCTGTCAAAGAAACCAGCCCATCATTTCCTCATGCTCATCAGAGCCCCGTGGCTTCTGTTCCAGCCGGAAGTGAGAGTTATTTAGGCATATGCTAGGAAAAAAGCTATCCAGATGCAAGCCTTTCCTATTGCTTAGTCCATGCCTGATTGTCTAAGCTGGAAGGGTTGAAGAAAGCATCAGTCACTGAGATGTTACTGCATGTGATATTGTCTGCCCCGGACACTTGATGCCAACATCTTCCAATCAGAAGTGGGATTCAGTTGCGTAAATAGAGGTGCCACCTGAGATGTCCAGGATATTTGAGATAGATAGCTTTGCAGGGCTAATGGACAGGACACAGGATCTACAAGAGACTCATGTCCATGTGAAGCATCTCAAAGGGCATAAACACCCAAAATAAACAGCATCTGTGGGGAACCCAAGGAGACACATCTTGTGTCTCCTGCTCCTCATCCACCTCCCCTGAGGTCTGTAAGGGGCAGGAGAAGCTGATGGTTTCTCATTACCCTTGCCAGTGCTTAGCCCAACGGTTACCAAACTCTGCAGAGCATGAACATGCGCTTAACCACACCCTACAAACACCACAACTGTGATTCCTCTTCCAGTCCATATGCATTGCTCTCCCAACATTCACAAGCAGTAAGCCACATGGGGGAGATTTGATAGGCCAAAATAAGATCTGCAAGGCAGCTGTGTAGTCAAAGGTTACCTACTTTTTTTTATCAAGCATCGGAACAGGCTGCCCAGGGAGGTGGTTGAGGCACCATCCCTGGAGGTATTTAAAAGACAGGCAGACGTAGTGCTCAGGGATACGGTTTAGTGATGGTTTTTGTCAGAGTTAGGTTGATGGTTGGACTTGATGCTCTGAAAGGTCCCTTCCAGCCTAGGTGATTCTATGATTCTATGATTCTACTTCTTCCTTCCCAGTACATGTGGGGACCTGGATGCTCAGACACTGAACATCACTGGGCAGCTCTTGCCTCCATCTTCAGATCTGGTGAGAGTTGAGGAGGCCAGCAGACCATGCACTCTGACCTTCTGCAGCCCACAGGTTGTCCCACCTGACACTAGCTTTCCCCACATTCTCCCCAAAAGCCCAGTGTTCTCCTGCCCTCAGGAGATGAAGCTCTTCTGAGTCACACAAGAATGAAATTGCGCTAATGCTAAAGCTGCTGAACTGGCAGGAGCTGACTAGGGAGAAAGTTCTTGCTCCAGCACCCTGGCAGGCAAAGGGCTATGATTTACCTGCCCTGGGCACCTGGAAATTAACAGTACACCTACAGCATTTTTGCCAAAAAAAAAAAAAAAAAAGATGTGATTTCCAAAATTGAGACATGTAGCATCAAACAGACAGCTTGAAATTCAGCCTCAGGTTTTGGCTTCATGTCTCCCAACAGAAATTAAATCATAATAAAAGTTTATTCAAAACCACATACCCTGCCAGGAAAACCCATGTGAAAAACACCCACCGGATGGAATATTTTCTACCAATTACCACAAATTTCTTCTATAAGCAAGTTGTTCTTTCAGACATACCTCCCATCCCCTTTTACCTGGAATGACAGGCGGACAGTTTTCCATTGATCTCCCCAGAGTACCGATAATACGAAGAGAGCTGTGATAGAGAAGCCCAGGACAAGAAAAGTCCCAATCTGGCAGGACAAAGAAAACGTAAATCAGCTTCAACATTTCTGCACAGGGTGTGCCATCCACTTGCCTCACAGGCTTATTTAAACAGCTTGAACTTGATCAGTTTGGGATGCATGAACTTGACTATGCCAGTTCAGAGACGGAGAGAGATAACAGGACTAAAACCAGACCAACAGTGCTATCGATTGGCTTTTCTGTATGGCAAGCCTGATCTTAAGTGTTGGGTACCCAACTAAGTCAGCCCTCAGGGCTCCTTCTCTAATCATTGGAGAACGAGAGGAATTCCCAGAGGTGATCCATTCCCTCTTGCTTTATGATGGAAGATGCCTCTCTCTCTCTCTCTCTGTTGATTGTAGATGGAGCCTAGAGGATCAGCTTGCATTAAATCCCGAACCTGCAGATGGCTAAATTCAGAACTGATGAATTCCACCCAAAAGAGACAGCAACACAGCTCCCTTATGCTGGGAGCGGCTTTGCAACAGGCTTCTGCAACCGCAAACTCTCCCGTAATTAAGAGATGAGAGTTCACTTTTTAACCAAAAAAGCGAGGAGGCAGCTCAGTCTGTTCTTCGGCCTCTTGCTCAGTTTGGTACCACCACAGTGGTGATGGCAGGCTCTTCTCGGACATCATCTGTCTGCTGAGAACTAAGTGCCAAGTAAAAATGGGACCAAGGCCCTAAGCATTCTTCAGGGGGATCCTAGAGATCAACACCTCAACAATCCATCCCTAACCTCTTCCACCCAAGGATACTGTCTCAATTTTGTTTTTTTTTTTTAACAAATTGTTCTACATCTTCCTGGTTCTTCTGGAAACCAATTTTCCATAGTAATGATGACGGTGTTTCCATTACTTAAATGACGAAACACAGAATAAAGTATGTGCACATTCAACGATTCCACTGCAAGGTTTGCAATCACATTACATTCTCCCCTAAACTGTACGGCTAGAAGCTCTTTTTTAAACACCTCACGCAACCTCAAGAATTTCTTAAGGAAGGTGATTCTAATGCATCATTTTGCAGGAACAACTCTCTGAGGATTTCTTTCTGCACCTTCAAAACTCCAGGTGGCATTTCCCAAGCCATCCAAAGACCAAAAGGCATAAGGCACCGGGATGCCTTGGAAAAGCCAGATTTCTCTTCTGCAGAGATAGCAGACACTTTTTTTACTGCTGCTGGAGCCTGCTACAGAAAATTGCACCGTGTTTTTCATGGAAACTTTGCTTTTGTCTTCATGTTACCACATGTAGACGTGTCAAATATAGACATCTTCACCTGAATGAGTCACTGCAGGCTCCTTTTAGTCACTGGGGAAAAAAGGTACTTTAGGTGTGATTCATCTCATCTTAATTTAGATGTCTATGACCAGCTGGAAGAATTGCATCCTCAGAGGATTCTTTTCCCTCCACTGACTGCAAAGGGAGTCTAGGTGATCAGCTCAGGTGGAGACATCATCCTCATGATATCTAAAGTCTCCTAAGATAGGCTCTTCCCTCTCTCCCTTCTCTCCCATAACACAATTTTTCATGCAGGGAAACACCACAGATTCAATTGGTTTAAAGCATGGATTGGAGTTACCAGAGAGCCCTGAATCTCCCACCTTGTGACTCCAGTGTAGGTACAGCTGCTGACCTTCTGCAAGCAAACACATCGCTAGGACCTGGGAAATCAAGGAGAGATTGTTTGCATCCTGGTAGAACATGGAGAAATGTGGTCACTGAGGTACTTCTGGAATTACTTTTGCACTTCACACTAGGTCTTCCTGCACAACATCAAGGCTGTTAGCAGGACAGCTGCATGGAGAGAAGTGTTTATTGCTACAGTAGAAATGCTTCTGAAATGGCCAAGCATGTATTAAGGCTGCCCTGCAGGATCAAAGCCCTTTCATGGGTAACAAATAATGAGGCATTTTGGGGTACACACTTTTAATGACTTTTCTTTGTTACTACAAATTCTGAAAGAGAAGCGATGGCCAGGGTCAAGTGCTATGGTATGAACCAATACAGCACTAACCTTGTCTATTTTCTGTGCATTTTGTGTGATTAGAGGCATATTAACCATGGGACAGAGGTCGGGGGCTACAAAAATGCCTCCAAAGCACCACAAAAATACAGAGCACACAGTAAAGGAGACAATGCTTCCCTAGTAATCACAGGAAATGCAAGAGACGGGCACATCTCAGAACAGGGAAAACTGTCTTGGAGATTTAAAAACTCTAGTTTTCAGTGGCTGGCACTTTGCTTCCCCTCGACGGGAAGTAGGAAACCTTGGGGAGGGCACAAAGCAAACCCCAGCCAGGGCAGGGGACAAAGCAAGAAGCCTTGAACACCAAGAAGAAAAGGATAAGGGAAGCCAGTCTACAGCTCTGATGAAGAGTTTCTTCATGTTGTCCTTGACCTAAGCAAGCGATGCACCTGGTGATGAATTTCACCAGGAGACGTACCTTGTTGCCTGAAAATGCACAGGTCTGTGCTCAGGAATCTGAGTGCTTACAAGCTTCCCACCACTGTAAGGGACAATTTGGGGACCGGTATCACCAGATATCAGGGTTTAAAGAAAAGTAACTGTTCGTAGACATCGGTGCTCCACTGAGAAGGATCATTTATGATGCAGGTCTCTCCAGACTGTAGCACAGTGGGATTGTGTGAAAGTAGGACATACAGATGTAGGGGAAAGGGCTCTGCCTCCCAAAACACAACTACAAAGGAACGTAAGCTGTGTCCCATCCAGCTACAAACACACCCTTTCCAGGATCACGCTGATCTGAAGCAGGATATAAGCTCAGCAGAGAATACAGATCAGCTTTTAAGCGCTTCTTGACACGTTAGCCTCCTTTAATGGAATCCTACACCCAGGACATGATGAGTAACCATGGGAGTGGTTCAGAGAGAATTGAATTACTGCTGAAGATCTTAAGCCAGCCCCATTTAAATAAGCAATTTCACAAAAAGGAAGAAAAAAGACACTTTGCCCCCTTTCTGCAAGAAATGTTACAAAGACTGGCTCCTTGCCTAAGGTACAGCCAAACACTTATTTCACAGGCCGTGCTCAACTTGACCCTCCCCTGCTACTGCAGTACAACTTTTGTATGGCTGATGCATCACATCAGGGAATGCCATCGGAGGGTGAGCTCATTTTTGTGGATGGAAACAACATCTCCTTATCAGCTTACAAGAAGAATAATTGACAGGTTTCATCCTCAGAGGGTGAAGAAGGAGCTATTGTAGTTGTACCACTGGTCACCACAGGAGAGTCCATCTTGATGGACCCATGAGCTGACGTGATGTGGACAAGGTCTATCCTCTGTGTGCTCTGGCACAGCCAGCTTGAGGTTTTTTTGCTTTCCATGAGCACCTGAAGCTTAACATCTCATGCCACAATAACCTAGCTTCATCCTGCTCCTCAAAAGATACTTCAGGACCTGTCCAATATGCTCTTCCATGGAGAGCAGCTGCCTTTAGCAATGTCCCACAGTCTTGCACTCAGAGCAGGAATTCCTCAGGCAAAGGGACAACCAGCACCAGCTTCCACACTAATCCTGGGATTGTCTAGTACAAGTACACAGACATGTGGGTTTAGGCTAGAGCTAAGGTCCCTCTCACCAGCCCCATCATCTCACTGAATCTTACAGTCTCCAACACTTGCATTCTTCTCTTCTTTAGTATGAGGTGTGGAAGTGTCTCCCTTCCACCATTTACCTGCAAAGTGGTTAAGGGAGGCTTCCCTGTGGCAAGAGAGACGGATTTGCTGCAAGAGGAATTGCACCTCTGTCTCCCTCTTTTTGTGTGGACCAAAAAAAGCACTGACAATAAGGTTATGCTGCAAGAAGGATGGACAATACACCCTTAACCCCACTCTGCTTCAGCATAGGAATGACCCTGTGCTGATTTCAATATTGCTAGTGAGGTTTGGGCAGGCTCTGAGCAAACCACCACAAGGAGACCGAGGCAGACACTTAGACACTCAGCTCACCTAAAAAATCTGCTCACTTGGATGTTCACAACAGCAGAATTCGGGTCTCTACATTCCCTTTCTGGCAAAAATGCAGAACTCGGAACTTCGCTGCTACCCTAGTCTCTTAGGGATGGGGGTTTGAGGTCACTTTTTGAACTTCAGTGCCAATGTACTATTTTGAGTTCTTTCTTAGCCTACAAATGCAGAGGCCACAAAACATCTGAACTTCTTTATATTCTACGGTCACAAGTCACCTCCTCAAAACCCTTGGAACAAACACGGTTGAACCGCAGAGAGAAAAATATTATGTTGGTGTTTAAAGACTGAACAAGAAAATTTTTTTCTTCTCCACTGAGCATGTGCAATTAGACCCCTCAGCTTAACCTTTTAGCTCTAATGGGGATGAGAAAATTATCTTGCAGAGTGATAACAATTGAACTAATTGATTGTCTGAAAAAATTACAATGATGCATGCAGACGGAGAGGGTTTTTGCGCAGACAGCAAGTGCTTTGTTGAGCAGCGTTTTGTTCAGCCGCTGGTGGCTGGTGGGCAGAAGAGTGTTTGCTTCAGTGGTTCACAATAATCTCAGGGAAGCAGGCGTGCAGGGTCCAGTTGGGTGCCATCATTAAGGAATAGGGCATGGTGCTCACAAACAAAACTAGACCAGCCACTGGTTGCTGGAAAATCTCTCTGCTCCAACAAGAGCATCAGTGTGCTCGGTTTTCTGATATGATGGGCTGCTGATGCAAAACATCCCAAGGAAACATTGCCTGGGTGAAAGTCTCCAGTCCTTCCTGCAACGTGTGTGAGGTTAGTCTTTATCCAACACTGTTCAACCAGAACGCGGGATGTAATTCATCGTGGGGGCAACCCATTTGGCCATTGGTTGTCTGAAATGTATTAGAGTGATACAGCTATCATATAGTACCCACAATAATAGATTTTTTTAGATTTGGAAGAGCTGAGTTGCGCTTATTAACCTGTGAAACTCCTAGTGTTTTGCTGGGTGGTTCATCAAAGGCTACAGTGAAAGGTCAGACACTGTGAAGCTCTGCAAACAGTGACGGCAGATTCCTGGCTGGGAATGAGCTTCCCTGCTGGGATGAGCATGACCAAGCCACAGTTGTCATCACAAAACCCCGCGTGCAGGCGTGTGACCTCTGTGAGAACTTGCGTGCTTTGAGATAGTGGGAGCATGAATGGCGGTGTTGATTACTCTCCTTGGTCCCCTTTCCTTCAAGACCTAATCCTATTTAGGCAAAGGCCTGACGTTGTGGAGCCTCATGCCTCCCAGCGCCCACTGCTCAACATAGCTGCATGCAGCAATATTGCCAAATGAGACACGATGATGTGGTGGTGCAATGAAACAAGGCAAGTGCCCTTCGAAACACCCAAGAGCTTTGGGTGGGTCACTTAACAGCTTCATGAAAGCAAGGAGCAAATGGACCTTCACTGCAGGGGTTGTCCCCAGAGCAGAGGCACCTCTGAAGTGTTTCTCTTGTAGGACTTGTCTGATAGTGTCCAAACTCCTTGTATTCTTTCAGGTTTACCTGTGTTCTAGCCTCCTGAGGAAGGCAAGTGCTGTTAGCTTCATCAGATAGAACTGAGACACTGAGAGGAGGAGGACATATCTTCACAATGAAGAGTGGGACCGAGACTGAACTGAACCATGTAGGATACCAATTTCATTTTGTATATTCCATCTGCCTTTCTGGCTTCCCTTTGCCCACCACTTGCAGCCATCACCATCCGTGCTGCCAAAGACATGAAACTCCTCTAAGAAAGTCCACTGCTTGGACAGTGGCTGATGTTTGGATCCAGACAGAGCATGACCAAGCTGACACACTGGCCCTAGGGGTCTTCAGGCTCCTCAAGCCCAGGAAATCATATAAAGTCCATTTCTAGCATGTCTGATCCTGAGGTTGACCTCAGATCCACAGCCTGGTGAGGTATGAACTCAGAGGTATCCATGTCACACAGGCATCTGTGGCAAATCTCTGACTTGACCAAAGTAGCATTGTAACCACCAAACCATCCACACTGTCCCACGGCCACTGGGAAAGCCAGGTAGGCTTTGCTGAATAATAGACACTGAGCCCTACAGCCACCAGGGTGTCACAAAATCCTTGTAATTAAATATTGTTATTTGTCCTACTCCGAGTCCACAGCATTTATGCTGCTATTGATCACTGTGGGCATGGCCAAGCAGCTGTCCTATTTATCGCTTTGGTATTTTATTGCTAGCACTAAAATAAAATCACTATTTATTTGTACTTTGGCAGGGACAAAGGACCCCAGAAACCTATTGTACTAGGCACTGCGTGAACAAAGCAATAAGAGATTTCCTGCCACAAGTGATTTACAGGCTGACTACATGATGATACATCAGGGAATGGGTAAGAACAGCAGGAACTGATAAAAGCTGGTTGTCTTGGTCACAGAGGTGAGTCAAAGCCATAACCTCATCCCCAGCACCTGGCATTTCAAAATGAAAGTTGAAGCAGGCATGAGACTGCACGTGGACTCCAGTCCCTGGAGCTAAAGCGATTTCTTAGTGTATAGCTCTGGATGTAGAGGGTGGAACCATAAACATGGTCTTTATTTGGGGAGTCCCTATGAGAGAAAGGACAGGGAAAAAGGATGACTAGGTAGAAATTTTAGGAAATGCTTGCTTTTTGGTATGTTTCCAGTAACCAAAGCAGACAGCAGATCAGAAGCCTAGAGAAAAATCCACAGGATTTGGAAAAGTGAAGTTTTCAGGAACATTTTTTTGGGCATAAACTTCAGGAGCATTTTGTGACCACGTCTGCAATCTCTATCTGGAGAGAAACCCTCCAGCAAAACAGAGAGAGTCAAGGCAGCTTCAGTGATAATGTTTCAGAAAAATGAGCATTTTTCTTCAGGATTAGAGGAATAATTCAGCTTTGACAACATATCACCACCACTAGATGACTCAGAGTCCCATACTTCCCTGCTATCAGAAGAACAAACTTTAGGTTCCCTTAAATCTAAATCCAGCCACTGCCGGCACATCTTTCTTTGGGTTCAAGAAGCAACTGGAGAAATTCATCAAAGGGAAATCATCACGAGAAATCACAGAAGCTGCATCTGGCTCATACACCCCCGAGCTGAAATTGGTCATCCACAGATGGACATGGGAAGAACACTCATCATGTTTCCAGTCTTGCCCAGGTAGCCACTGCCTTGGGATCATCCATGGGGCCAGGCTGAGCTTTGGTCTGACACGTTAAAACCATCCCTGTGTTTACTTTTTAGGACTATAAATCGTGGTCAGCTTACAAGGAGCGTTACTTACCAATAACAGCGTGATGTACGTGAACAAAATTGCAGCCACAATCAGGAGAACAAGAGACCAGAGAAACCAGAATCCCAGGTTCCCATAGTTATACCTAAAAAGCAATAAAATATTATAATAGTGTTTGAGTTTATTACACGGACTGGAAGGGAACAGCAGCCCTGTTCCTTGAAATTTTGAAAGCAATAAAACAACGAGGGCGGTAGGAATAACCTACCCTGTAACACGCAAAAGTGGTTAAGAGCCTCCTTCCCCAAATCTGGGATTGCATTAGCCACCAGAGTAATACCCCAGTGTGCCAGGGTAGTAAAATACAGGACCAAATTGATGGTCTTGCTCCAGAGAGTTCCCAGTCTGACTGTAAGATACAGCACCTTGCTGCAGACAAGGCAGCCTGGAGAAACAGCAAGATAACGTGACTCTGGCCAACAGCCCACCTTGTCTGCCTGTAGTTGCGTAGGGCAATGCATCAATAAGGGGATCTGAGTCAGGTTTTGAAGGAGAAAACACCAGCAAGCTGGAGGAGTTGCAGAGGGGTTGACCAAGGAGAGAGAGAGGGAGAGAAGGAAGTTTTATGTTTTACCCAAAGGCTCAATAACGATGAATAATATTATTACACCTTTCCTCCCCATAATACTTGAGCTGTTTTAATTTAATTTTAGGGGCTAGCTTTGCATAACTTTTACCTACATACTGCAGAAGGAAAGGATTTGCACAAATCCCTGCCGGTTATTTCTTACTTCCGAGCCTGGGAACTGCAACTCTCTTTGCAGTGAGATAGCTGGTGCAACACCTCTGATGCCAGCCACTACATTCCTTCAGAGGGAAGGGAAGGGGGAAAAAAGACTCAGAGAAGGAAAGGGAAGAGCTATTTAGTCCCCTTCACTCACAATTTTTGTGATGATGACTCTCCCCTTCCTCCCAAATTCTCACTTACACCTGAAAATTGTAGCCAAGCAAAGGGCAGAGCCTTAGCACATCTGAAGTCCCTGGACATTCAATTTGGATGTTGCAACAAAGATTTTAAGGAGCCAAATCTTTGGCTCATGGCTAAAGTGCCCTTCTGCGGCACAGCTGCTGGGGAGGGTGGACACCTCTGCCCAGACACCCTGGGGACCTGCCGGAGGAACTGGAGAGGAGGAAAAGCTGGTACTTACCAGTCAAAGTTATTGTAGTCATTTTTCGCTTCACCCCACATGTACAGAAAGACGAGAGAAAAGCAGAAAGCTCCAACAAGCAATGGGAAAAACACGCATTCCCGCTGGAGAGGGAGAGGAAGGACAAGTAGTTAGAGCCTTGTCTACACCCCAGCAAGCAGAGCAAACGGCAGATACTTTTAGACTGCCCCTAAAACACATGGCTTGGCGTTGGACATCCTGAAGTAGACGTGGAGAGGACTTCCCTCCCTGTCCTCTGTGACCAGGCGAATATCCTCAAAAGCGTACTCGTCAGTATTTATTTTCAGGGAAAACGGATCTCCTGACTTCACAAATTAACAGGATTTTAACCACCTCACATGAGAGGGAATTCCAGCCCTCTTTGCAGTCCTTAGTGCGCGCCCATCCCAAATTTTACTTCTTTTAATTTGATCCTATGGCTTTGAGATGGTTCGTTGGCCAGGAGGGTTTGGTGCAAGGTCCCTTCCTTGACACCACACCTTTGTTAGCTGTGTGGTGGCACGGACAAACTGAGCCTGCCATGGAAACACGGCAATACATCGGTAAGAGCCAAAACCCAACAACCCAACAGATCTCAGTGGGCTCCAAAGGATGTTGGGCAAGGGATGCCTTTGGCCCGGGACATCAGCCACTTGTCAGCTTGCGCCAATCTATCCCTACACAGAAATCAATGTTTGCACTGATTTTGAGCTAATTTACCGTCTTGCAGCAGCATTTCCCAGGCTCGGTCTTTCTGCGCTGGTACCGCTTCCACCGGCAGCTGTAGAAACCAGCCAGGCAGGAGATGAAGGGCTGATGCTCGTACCTCTGTAGCAAGTGCCGACGTACCACCTTCAGCTTCCCAAACTTGAGCCTCTTGAGGCTGGTGGAGCTGGCCTCCATCTGGGTGGCTTTATCTCATCTTCCTCCTGAAACAAGACCACAAGTTTTATGGGGAGACTGTGACTCTCCTTTCCGTTTGGGTGAGCTTGTATCAGGAAAAAAAAGAGAGGGAGTTTTCTCAAGAGGATGCTGCAACCAGCAGGGAAGTGTGCTGAGGACACCCCACCTGATTTTATATACCTAAATGAGATGTCCAACAGAAAAGTGTGGCCATTGCAAGTTCCCTCAGCAGTCAGTGGTTCTCCTGGTTGTAACTTAGGTGCTCTGAATCCCCTCTGGGGGAACCTCTGCTTCCTTTTGACTACAAAGGGAGCTCTGGGCGCTGGGAAATGAAATCACTTACTTAAGCACTCTGTGCAGATTCTCAAATTATCTCAGATGAACCTGAGCTTAGCCATGGGAATTAATTCAACATCACCGTGACCTGCCTGCAAACTGCTACCAATTTAACTAGCTCTTGTAGGAAAGGGACTAAAACTCTCCAGGTACACAGGTCTCTTGGTCTGGCAAAACTGCAGCACGGCAGAGACCAATCCCTTAAGAAAAAAATATCTCCTGACCGAAATAGCACAATAAACAAGCAAAACTTGGCACAGTTTTTCAAGGGTAGAAAGAGTAGCCGTAAAAACGTACACATGGGAGATCTGTTCATAATCAAGATTTTAAAGAAAGAACTTGGTGGTAAAATGCAACCGATGTAGTTAACAGCGAAGCAAATAGCACAGGGGGTTGTGCCAGCAAAGAGCCATTCACCCAGCAGGGAACTATCAAGACCACAAGGAAGGATTTAGAAAAGAAGTGTCTTGCATTGGCATAAAAAGAAGCACCATTATCCAGCACGTCTTTAGAGTACAGAGATAGCCAGAGATGTTTTTCTGTTGCATGAAAAAGTGCCATGTCCAAATTCAGGCATATCTGCTGCAAAGTCCCGGCTTAGGACTCCAATTTCCCCGATTTATCTGATGTAATAGCAGTCATTTAAGAACAAGAATGAACAATTTGTTGCATTATACACACGGACGAAAAACGCACACGTAAATTGTTTGCAAATAACTCAGAGCCCAGTGTTTCTTTGTAGAAAACAGTGGATAAATCCTTGCAAACCGACACTTCCAAAAAAAACCGATCAGTTTGCAGAAGGCACAAGTAAAACAGAGACACAAGACACAAGTTAAAACTGAAACGACGCACCCCTGGTGCCCTTTCCAAATATCCCAGCCTATTGGCAGCTGGAGTGCAAGGAGCGAGGATGGAAATGAAACAAAAGGGGGTTCAGTTTGGACCACTACAAGTTGAGCAATGCCCAAGCATGCCATGCCCTGAATGCCTTCCTGAGATGGACATGTCTGCCTAGCCGGGACAGGCACAGGGAATCACACACCCTTGGGCGTGGTGGGGTCAAGCCACCTCTAGGAGCTCAGCAGCGTCGGATCCTGACACCAGCAGGTCGCCCCATAGTGAAAAATTGATGCCAATCTCGTGTGGCAAGGTGGTGATCCTGGTCTTGTATTACTCAGAGCACAGACGGGAGGATGTGGGCATGATGCCACCGGCGAGTGGTGCAGACGACAGCTGATCCTGCTGTCTTCATCAGCTGGCCTAGAGTACACCTGGCAGAAACCCAGCAATTACCAACTTACCCCAGCCACGTCTTTTGGATATATTTGAACTTTCTGAGGTCTTACCAGAAGGCTGTCGTGCGCCATGGGGTTGTTACCTCCTACGAGGAGCCCTAAACCATGAGTTTTCCCTGTCACCAACCCACAGCATCTGTTCTTCCCCAGCCCTTCTCCTTCAGCAACAGGAATTCAGGACACTGGATCAAAATCAGCGGTTTTGCTGGCAGAGGCCATGAGGTTTGCTACTCACATTCCTGGTGTGGGCAACGAGGCTCACACATCAATATTCGCCTAGGATCACACAGGATTTGACAGGAAAACAGAGATTACAGAGACCTCAAAACAGTGTTCCCTCCATCTGGCTGTCTACAGCAGCATGTCAAGCGTTAAATCTCGGTGTTAGTCTACCCTCATAAAAATTGTCAGTGATGGAGACCCCACCAGACAGGCTAATTCAGTCCTAACCAGCTTTACTATTAAAAGTTGGGGTCTTTTTTCCCAACGTCTAGTCTCCTGTAGTACAGTTGAAGCACATTACTTCATGCCCTGTTCATGGTGGATATAGAGAACAGCTTAAACTTTTCCTCTGTTACGTATTTCACATATTTACATTTGGATGTCTCCCCTTAAGCCTTCTCTAGCCTGAACAATCCCAGTTTTTCCAGTCTTTCCTCGTAGCTCATGTTTTCTCCTCCTCAGAGTACGCTTGTATGGAGTCCACAGCCACCTGCTATTTGGGATTTTCCTCGCATTTCCCATGGGTTGTGGCACATGGTAGGCATAACAGGACGTGGTGAACAACCCGCAGCCTCTCCAGGGCAGACTGTTGGTGTGCCCATAGCACAAGCTGCTCAACACTGGCAGCATCCAGCTTCTCTCATGTATCAAGCGCATCATCTGGCCTCGGTCATCTGAATGCTTAAATAATTCATCCTGAACTCTGCTGAGGAACGAAGCACAGGAGATGCTTGTGACACCAGACAAAAGGGGATGCTTGTGTGTAGATGCAAAGGAAAGAGTTTACAGGGATAAGGAAAATCAGAGACGACTCACCAAGTATTCGGGCTACTTTGCTCTGAAGGCAGTGACTCCTAAGAAGAGCTCGTCTCCCTTGGCAGCTCTGTGGGATGCCAATATCTGCGATACATTTACACTGTGCTGTCGCTGGTAGCAGCAAACGCTACAGTGGCGACTCCAGGAAAGTCCATGAGAAACCCCTCAGCGGTGATAAGTCCCATGTGAGGAGGACGAAGGCAAAGGCAAACACAAGGGCGGCCAGAAAGGTTCTTCCCAGCTCAAAATGTACTCAGATCTCCAGGCACCCCTTTCTTCCCTTTATCTGTGACCTTCCACACAGGCAACACTCCTTCCTTTTTACCTCTCCCAAATTCCTGCTCTCCGATGCACCTCCATGTGATCAAATATTGTGATTAATTTAATGCAGGGTCCCTCTTTACACCTCAGCTGCCCTTCAGGTTCTCCATGACCCTCCATCCCACAGTTTCATCCTTCCTCACAAATTACCAGCCTGCTGTTAACAGCTGCGGTGGGGCATCCAGAAGCCGTAACACCACCTCTCCCAAGGTCTGGCTCAATCTGCCATGCCTCAGACCCCATCAAACATTGAAGCACTTGAATTCACAAGCATCTGATCCTAACGATGGCAATACCCTAGCATCTGGACTCAGCAACCACTTAAAGGGGCAAGTACCACCGCAACATAGGGTAGATGCAGAGGACAAAAGACAGTAGGTCTACATTAGGATTTGGAGCAATTCAGTCATTGCCAGGACATAGCAAGAGGTCTCACAGTGCTTGCATCTAGATCTGAAGCAGAGCGCTCCTAAAATTTAGAGGTCGTCTGCAATCCCTGGCCATCTCCAGCAGGCAAAGGTAAATGGACAGAGGAGGGAAACAGCAAACCTGAATCCATTCACTGGGAAAGCCGTGGGAGCCACAGAGCAAGCAGGAAAACCTGCATCAGTAGGAGAGCAAAGTTTAGGGCTCCTTAGCAAGTGAGTCGTGAAAGCGGTAACATCTGTTTTTCAGCTCCATAAACCCAAGGGCTCTCAGGTCTGTCCCTTGCAAACAGAGACTTTGTTTGCCCGCAGATAAGAGCCTCTGTAATGGCAGGCGGTTGAACAGGGCTGCTCGTTTCCCACTGCTTGACAGCAAGAGAGGAAAAGCATGAGAAATAGCCCCTGGGGGGTGGGGGGTGATGGAGGAAGGAGCAGGGAAGAAGAAGCAGGAAACATGTTCAGCTGCAGGGGCTGAATGCAGACAGAACTGCAAGCCAAGCTTGCTCCAGAGGCCAGTGCGCAAGCAAAGAGAGAGCGTTCTTGTCCTTTTTGGCTCGGTAGAGCTAAGGCTTCCATCTTTTGAGAGGTAAACAGGTACAGCAGCCAAATTTGGCATTGCCTTATAGCTTTTTCCTTCCTTGAGTCTTTCTCTTTTTCCCTTCTCCTGCATCTGCCCAGCTTTCTCCAACACAATGTCCTACAACACGTGGGCAGGTGGGTGCAGGGCTCATTTCAGAGGTTACAAATGCACTTCCCAGTCAGCTGCAAGAAGAGAATTGGGGAAAAAATTTATGTGGGTACCAGCAGCCATGTGAGGGACATTTCTCAGCACCTAAGCATGGCCACCTTGTCCTGAGCATCTTGATGGCCTAGGAAGACAGGAGATAGGATGCCCATTTTGCCCATACCACCATTTCCAAGGGATTTGGAGAGAAAGTGAACCCCATGGTAGGGTTCACTGAGCTGAGCCTGAGCTGAGCCTCTCCAGCACCTGCAGCTCCCTTGCGTGGAGACTTCTGGTGCCATCCCACCATTCTCTGGGGCATCGTTTCCTGCCCTTCCAGCTGGGAGTCTTCCACAGCATCGCACCAACAGATGCAAAGGAGTAAAATCAACTTCCTGGCAAGCTGTTGGTCGATCACCATCACCATGAGCTGCACATAGCCCTTGCCACCAGTCAGAGAAGCTCAGCAAAGAGCATTCCCTAAACCTGCGTTTCTGCCCAAGGCACAGCCTAGGATCCCTTTTATTTCACCATCATCTGCCTTCAGTTTCTTTTCAGGGAATTAATGAGGTTTAACACAGGAAAGGAAAAAGGATCAAATAAAATAAAGCTAGTCATAATCTCCCTATGATAGGGTACATATTCTGTATCCTTTCCTTTCCCTGGCAGTTGTTAATTATAATTTATCACTAAGACTTTCAACAGTTTCTTTATAAGCCCTAATTATACCTTACTTCTGCGTGGCATCCCAGGGAGTATGTGGCGCCTGGGACAAACACGTGCAAAGGATGTCTCAGGAATAGATTAGCTGTTGGCTTTAAGGTGAAGATCACAGCCATGAGCACTAAGCAACAATAGGGCTTCACACAAGAAATAACCATTTAGTGTGGAAGCCAAAGGGGTTAACGGCTCCTGCAGTAGCAGGGACAATATTTCTCCATTTCGTTTGTTGTAGCACCTCTCCAGCATGCAATGTCTATGGTTTTGAAAGCTACAGGGAGGTTTCCACCAAGGTTTTGTAATATGCCACCACACTTTGAACAGACACAAATAACCAAGCCCACCCCAACCACCCTTGTAGAATGTTGCACATCCCCCTTCTAGAAATTCCCAACAGCCCCAGCTGTCCTTCTAGAAACTTCCATTGCCTCACTCAAGCAAAGGTGGCCACCCACAGCCACCAGCCCAGCATGCTTGGTGGCCATGGGGCCATGCCAGTCCTGGGTCTCCATGGTCCCGAGGACTAAAGCTGCTGCTGCTCCATCATGGTAGATCCAGGTGATGAGTGAGCAGGAGAAGTGCCAGCTCTTGCTGCTGCAGGGAGGGGACACTCCAGTCCCAAGGGGAGAAAAGGGTGACCCGTGTCCAACCCAAGGTGGTATCCTAGCCTCAGGTAGCAGCAATTGCTATTGGTTTTATTGCTGGAAATAGGGGAGAGGAGATTCTGGCTGAGGATAGCAAAGAAGCCTCAAAATCCAGCATCAAATGCTGATCCAAACACAGCAGAATTTTGTACTTTCATGTCTATTTTCTCTATTTTCCTCTGTACTAAAAAGTGGATAGGGCCCAGTTTGGCCATGGAAGGGCCTGAAAAACTCTGGCATATCAGAAATCTCATTTTAAAAAATAGATATTTTTCAGGAATTGCTTTCCCAAGGTGTATTCACGTAGCTCTTGGCGTAAGAAAGCTCTGATCCAAGAACAAGGTCTACAGGCACTTTCCCAGCATCACAGAAATGGGCATGACGCACAAGCGGCTTTGGCCCTGTTGATGCCAGACCCATCAGCAGTGTCTTCCCTCTGTTTCTGATCCTGAACTCCTTCATATAGCTGATATATAACCCATAAACTTGTTATAGCCCCCCTTACCTCAGTCTTGGAGGTTCCCTGTTTAAGGATGGCCAGCCCTTTGGGGAAACTGGCGTCCCTCCTCTGTACAGTACAGGTTGGCAGAGGCAAAAATTAGCCCCAAAAGTGGTCAGAAACAGTGACCTTCCAGCTGTGACAACATAGAGACCATCTACCACCCAGCCAGATGCTGGTCACAGCTGGTATGAGCGAGATGTCCATGTCTAGGTGTCATTTTGCTCGCCCAAAGAGGGAATTAGGAGGACTGGTGAGCTCATACCTGCAGGTCAAGCCTGAAAATGGAGACAGCGTGACCACTTCAGCATGGTCAACAGGAGAAGGGAAGAGTTTTGTCCTCACCGTGCTTGTGGCCATGCAACATCACCAGTAGCAATACATGCAGCCAGGCTCAGCTCAGCCCCGTGCAGCACATGGGGCACAGCCCCGGCCTTTAGAATCATAGAATCATAGAATTGTCTAGATTGGAAGGGACCTTTCAGATCATCGAGTCCAACCATCAACCTAACTCTGACAAAAACCATCACCAAACCATATCTCTAAGCACTATTTCTACCTGTCTTTTAGATACCTCCAGGGATGGTGCCTCAACCACTTCCCTGGGCAGCCTGTTCCAACCTTTGATAACCCTTGCAGTGTAAAAATTTTTCCTAATATCCATCCTAAACCCCGCCTTGCCCCTGGGTGGTCCGCGGCTTTCTAAGAAGTCACTCTCCCACCATTGAAAAGCCACCATGGGGAGGCAAAAAAGTGTTTCCATGGCTCAAAGCCTGCCTGGGGAGGGGAGTGGGGGGGGAGGAGGAATAAATCCCTTGAAAAAAAAAACAAAAAGGAGCTCAGAAACGGGGAAGGGGGGGGAATATTTCTTTGAAGATAAATCCTACTTTGTGCAGTTCAGCATGCCCTGGCTTGGATCCCTCTCTGCTCCTGTGAATGCCTGAGCGGTTTTTTGTGCCCTGCTGTTAAGGGGAGACGAGGAGATTGGGACGCGGCATGGGGGACCCTCTCCGGCCCCACAGCCCAACCGAGGGCAGCGCACCGCCGCGAGCATCGTCTCCAAGGGAAGACTTTGTCCGTCAGCCAAGAGGAGGGAAGAAAAGAAGTTTGCAGATCACATACCTCTGCCCGGCAGCTCTGCAGAGCGCTATTCAGCCCAGACAAAGGATGGGGGCCCTGGACGGCCACCACGCCGAAGCCCCCAGTGCTGGCCCTCCCCCAAGCTGCGGGTGTTAAAGTTCAGACCTTGGAGAAAAACAGCCCTGCAAGAAGGGGACGAAAAGGAAGGAAAGGAGGCTTTCTGTGCCACTGACCAGAGGTTTCTCTGTTTAGTTATCTACAGCATCCAAATGCATCAGGGCTGGCCCATTTTTGCACCATAAGAATGTGGTTCTGCTTGGTTTCCCTTTCTAGCTAATTAAAACTGCCACATTTCTGCCTAAGCCGTCTCAGAAAACTTTTGAACATGCTTCAGAGCAAAAGGATGGTCTGACACACAAGATCCATGCTCAAATCCCCTGGCCTACCACCGACCTACGGATGCAGTGGAGCCACCAGCCAGAGCCTCAGTTTCCCAACTTAGGGTTTTGCCAACAGCGCAACAAGAGCAGTAGATGAGGACTGTGGAGCTCATGTGTTAAGGGGAGATGAGGAGATTGGGACGCATCGTGGGGGACTCTGTCCAGGCCCACAGCCCAACTAAGGGCAGCACACCACCACGAGCATCATTTCCGATGGAAGACTTTGTCCATCACCCAGAGCCTCAGTTTCCCAACTTAGGGTTGCACCAACAGTGCAAGAAGAGCAGCGGGTGAGGACTGTAGAGCTCATTTGATTTTCACTCATCTGCTGGTGTGAGCCCTGGCGTCCGCTCAGCAAGGCAGAAAGATCAGTGAGTTTCACTGTGTGGAAATCACCCCATGTAGACAACCCATGGGTAGAATCTTGATGGACCTCCCAGGACACCCAGCGCAGTCAGCTCTGCTGGATCAGCGCCCAGCAGCACTCACCTCCCAGCAGCCTGGAGAAAGGGAACAATTTATTTAGTTGCAGAGCTTGGGGTAGGTGTTTGCATTCCTCCCTCGGTCTTCCTGGAAGAGCAGTTGGACTCATGTCCTCTGTGTTTGAGTGGTCACCCTGAGCTCCTGGTACAACCAGTGAAGTGAGGTGGGCACAACTCAACTCCTCCAAGAGCAGATGTCTAAATAGGCCAGATGAACTGTCCCACACATGTCCAGAGTTCCAAGGCACAAACCCAGCCCAAGACAAAACTCAAACCACTCAGCCCAGCTCAGCGCTGTGACCCTTTCAGCTCCAAGGAATTTCTCCATCCTGGGCTTCACAAGCTGCCTTGGTATGGGCACCAAAGCCCACGCCTACCTGAAAGACACCTCCATAGTAAAGTTCAGACCAGGCAGATGTCAGCTAATGGGATGAGGAAAGTGTTTCCCAGGATCAGGGAGAGCCAGGTGCCACCAAGAACACGATGGACCTTGCCCTGCTCAGTTTTGTCCTGCTCAGTTCATATCCTCTGGTGCTGGGAGCCAGTCCTGGATGTCTGTGCCCAGGTCAAGACACAGGGGCTCTGCAGTTACAGCTGGCAGTGACAAACATGCTCCGGCTTGGTGACAGGAGCCATCAGGCGAGAATCTGATGTCCCATACGGGCTCTCCTGACACCAACCTTGGTGGCATTTCCAGATGACAATGTTTTCTCCCCTGTAGATAGTGTTTTACTTCCTTCCAGCCCACCAAGCACCCCTTTCCGAAAAGTGGTTTCTGACACATGCATCTCACCCCCCTTCTCCACAGGGACTGAGGTGGACTGGGTCACTTGTCATCCAGCCAGCAGCGTGGAGAGCCCAAGGACACCTCAATGCCAGTGGGTTGTCTCCCCCTTGGCTGCGGGTCTATCCCTGCTGCTGTACAAAGGGCAGCCACAGAAATTCCCCATGCAGGGTTACATGAAGCAGTCATGGGGACCGTAGATGGTCCCATGGGTAAGACCACATGGAGGACATCAACAGGCTTATTGAGGGCAGTTTCCAACCCTATAGTGCCTCATTCTCACAGAAGGGACAAAAAAATCATCCCCCAAAATCATCCCTCTGCATTCACCAGGAATTGCAGAGGAATACAGGATAGAATCAGCTTGGTAACAGGTTGCCAACCGGCAGCAGGGAGGGAAGGAAGAGGTCGCAGCGATAAAGGACTAAGATGGGGGCCGGATAGTCTGGAGGATGCAGAAGGTGAGAGAATTGGTGTCATTCACCTGCATTTCTTTCAGGAATTGGGTTTTGTGCAACCAAAAATTCTGAAAGCTTTGCAGGGAAAGAGAGCACTTCGGAGAGAGCCACCATGACCCCACAGCACCTTTCTGACCACTTTAAGGCATGAATCAACTAAAGCAATCACAGAGCAAAGGTTAATCAGTAGCAAGTACATCTTAAGAAATAAGGAGTCTTTTAAAAAGCAATTGCTCTTGCCAATTTCCCCCCTTCCCCCTTCTCCAAAGTGTTTTTTATTTCTCCAACTCTGGAGACCTTCCAAAACAAGTTCAGTGATTAAGAGCAGCTGCCAAAAAGACCGGACTGAATCATGTGGTGGCAGCCGGGGCCGCAGGAGCGGAGAATTGGACCTGTTACTGTCACAGAGACTCGGTGCTGGACGAATATCTCTGAGACTGAAAAACTTCCTGGGGCTTCCAGCCTAATGAGAGCTGATGGAGGCTGGAGAAACAAGGAATTGCTCACAGCCACGTTGGAGAACAGAGGAAATGAGGCGGAAGGGTAAGGAAGGGACTGACTCCAAAGCATTTCTACACGAGCAATGAGGCTCCAGCCTGAGCATACAGGCATACGGTGATGCTCTGAGCTGCTCCCGTGCTGTGCCCTGCTTGCAGACATGTTCTTCCTTCTTCTTGCACCTAACGGTGGAGTTGACATCGAAACTGCCCCCATGGGCAGCAGCCACAACCTCATTCACACATGTACACACTCCCCCCACCCAACCCTGCCCTGTCTCCCTGCCTGCTGCTATTCTAGTGCACCACCATCACTGTCAACTTCTCGCCTGTGTCACCTTTCCATGCAAGCATTGACTAAAGAGAAGAGCTGGTGTCCTGTGATGGCTCCAAGAGCCTTCCCTTGACACCAGACCTGCAGAGGACAAGTCCCAGGACAGGGGTTCCTCATCTCTCTTGCTACAACATCAAGTGCACTCACATAGATTACAACTGTCTGACCACCAGAAAGGACCTGGGCCAGGAGGATGGAGAGTCCATCCTGACCCTGAGAGCAGGTCCTCATCGTGCTTAACACTGCATCTTCCCTGGGGACACCACAAAGACCTGCAAGGCAAACAATGACGGGAGAATAAGACCAGTATGAAACCAGGAAAGGAGCACGTTGAATGTGTTCAACCCTCTAAAGTGTCACTGTTTCTTCTTCCCTCCTTTTTTCCTGGAGAGGACAAGGAAGGGTTGAAATGCAGCAGATGCCAATGTCCTGCTGGTGGGGAGAGTCACAGGGAACACGAGCTAATGCCATCCTCTGTTTACTGGTATCTTATCAAACGCAAACCCCTCAGCCACCCAAAAGCAGCCAGCCATGGCTCTCCCTCCTTGGGAGAGCAGTGTCCAGCACATGAGGAACAGGATGAGGACGAGATGCTGAAGAGATGAGCACCTGCAGGCAGGCTGTTCAGCTCTCTCGCACAAGGTGTGCGGAGCTGGAGCAGAGGTTGCAGCACGGAGCCAAGCCCGTGCTGCCCTCAGGGCTCAGCCTGCCATGGAGGCATGGTCCAGGCTGCATCACAGGATGCGTCTCCAACCTGCTCTACCCACGCCAGCTCCCTTTCTTTCCTTCCAGTAAGATCTGGAGCCTGAAGGATCTTCCCACATTCTTATCCTATCTGCTCTTCTAAAAAGTAGCCCAAGACCCTCTTTTATCTCACACCACAGAGGTCCCTGGGGGCAGTCCTACAAACCAAACCAAACCAAACCATGGTTGTCACTCCAAGATGAGGTACAGACTTCTTCCTTTTTTTTTCTTGTTTTCCCCAACATTGGACACTTTTAAGAGTCAGCTGGGCGGGGTGCTGGCCCATCTTGTCTAGACTGTGCTTTGCCAAAGAAAGGTTGGAGCAGATGATCCTTGAGGTCCCTTCCAACCTGGTATTCTATGGTTCTATGATTCCTTCAAACTGTCCCAAGACCTGGAGTCAGATTTGGACCGAAGCATGCACAGCATTGCAGTCTGCAGGGAGCAACAATCGCAGAGCTCCCTCCAGCATGACGCCTGTCCCCTACACAAAGCCACCAAGCTGGGACTTTGCCACTGGGCAGGATCTGCTCCATGCTGCGAGGAGACACTTATCAATGCTTATAAATACTGAAAGGGCGGGTGTCAGGAGGATGGGGCCAGGCCCTTTTCAGTGGTGCCCGGGGACAGGACAAGAGGTAACGGGCACAAACTTGAACATAGGAAGTTCCACCTAAACATGAGGAGGAACTTCTTTACCCTGAGGGTGGCAGAGCCCTGGCACAGGCTGCCCAGAGAGGTGGTGGAGTCTCCTTCTCTGGAGACATTCAAAACCGGCATGGATCTGTTCCTGTGCAACCTGCTCTGGGTGACCCTGCTCTGGCAGAGGGGTTGGACTGGATGATCTCCAGAGGTCCCTTCCAACCCCTGCCATTCTGTGATTCTGTGAGACAGGAGCACATGTGTCTCAGCTGGTGGGTGGTGACTTCTGAAGTCATTTGCACACAACGCTTAAGCGAGGGCTTCTGGGCTCTCACACAGCAAGGAAATTAAGTGCATATTGTCAAAGGGCCACAAACTTTATAAGAAAATGCTCTGTCTTCTATTTTGTCTGATATTTTATCACACTAAGCACGACTGTACGGTAACAACCTACACAGAGGCACTTTGTAAGCTGCAGGTAGTCTCACGACAAGCTACCACCACCAAATTTAAAGAACTGCATTTTCATTACCAGAAATGACGCATAAAGCTCAAAAGACACCATTCAGTCACGTCCTCGGGCCAATGTCACGACATAAGAAAGTCACAGGACCGGTCGTGAAACACAGCTTTGTATTTCTCTGCAGCAATTTCCAATTGCCCTGGAAATCTTGCACACCTTTTAAACATTTCAATAGGAAAGTTGGAAAGGAAGCAACAGCTTTGGCTCCCTTCACATTCAGAACATTTTTTTAATTAAAATCCAGCTGGTCCCATGGTACATTATGCTTTTTTTTTTTTACTGTTGTTAAATGCAGCTTAAAAGCTTTGAGCAGCTGTAGGAAATTATTTCCCTTCTCTCTTGCCCTCCACCTGGTGTCACGTGCCGGAGGATAAGTCCTGAGAGACGCTGTACTGTGTGATTGGGATTCCCAAAGAAAGCGTGGAAGTGAAGAGGAGGTGGTATACACCACGGGCCGGACCTCCAGCTAATCAAAGTTTGCACTATCCAACCCAAAGTTTGCCCTGGTGCCGGTCCCCAGGTTCATGTCAGCTGAGCGCCCGACCCTGAATTAAAATTCACTTTTTCCTAGAGGTGAAAATTCCCCCGTTTCTCTGCTAGTTATGGTTATGCCTATAAATACTGCGGAAGTATTCGGATAACAGCAGCAGACTAAAGCCAGGGCCGAATCCTGCTTTCAGGATTTCCTGATTTCAGCTGCTCTCCAAAGAGTTGCCCATCAAAACTCCCGGGGCGACGTGCAGCGGCAGGGCAAACGTTGGACCAGAAGGTTGCTTCCAGCCTTTCCAACCAGGTCCTGATTATTCACAGCTGTTCCCAGATGTTACCCTTTCACGGGTTATTTGTTCCTGAGTCGACCTCCCCGTTCACACGCTAGGCGAGCTCAGGGGAAGAAAGAGAGAGGCTCCTTTCTCCCTTTTACTATGGAAACAGCCCTTTATCCCAAGAATTGCAAATGCTCGGCCGCCGTTTCCCTCCCACCGCCGCCCCAGCGACCCCACCAGTCACCCACCACTCACGTCTCATCCCAGCTCCTGTTTCTCCCCTAGACAGGTCACAGCCAGACCCTGAGAGTGCAGCCGGACCCCTGGGCACCTTCTCCTCCCCAGCCAGGATCAGAAACGGCCCCCCCCGGCTCACAAATCACCCCCTTCGCTCCCCTTTTGTTACCAGTTCTCCCCATTCTCCGGCTTTTCGGGCTTTGTTTCTCACTGCAATCCAGGCAGGAGCCGGCTCAATCGCCCGCTGTCGCATCCCAACCAACACACCCCAAAGTCCAAAGGAAAAAAAGGAAAAGTCAAAGAAGTCCTCCCCCCCCCCCCCTCCCCGTTCCACAGTGCTAACTTTTAGAGCAGGCAGGAAAGAGCCGGCAGAGATGGGTTTCACCAGGCAGAAGCATCTTTAAGAGTTAGGAGAGAGGAGGTAACTTACCTCGTCGGGACGCACGTGGAGGGGTTATTTTTGCTTTCTGCCGCACTTGGGTTGCTGTGTCCTTTGCTTGTGACACTCCGGGACCCGAATGGTGGCACCGCTGTGTGACACCCAGTATTAGAGAGGCTGCGGGAGGCGTCCCTCCCACGGTAGGAGGGGCCACACGGTGCTTAATAAATTCAGTTCCCAAGGCTGGAAAAATTAAAATCTCATCATGGGACGCGGGCAGCTGCTCACCGCACGGCGCTGGGAGACGGCGGGGACTTGCGGGTGAACCAGGGTTTGATTCATCCCTCGCCCACCCAGAACAGGAGGGACTGGTATTCAAATCCCGCCTTGGCAGAATTAGGTGTCCAAGGGATGGGGTCCGAGGAAATATCCCAAAGGAGATTTGGGCAAGACGTATCCTCACTGACCCTCAGAACTAAAACTCTTGAACCTCCTCCATGAAAATGTTTCCCACGGCTGGAAGCCCCAGGCAGGAATCCTCTGCACCAGATTTCTGAGCCACCCCAGGTGCAAAACCTGCTTATTTTACTTATTTTTTGCAATGGTTTGGGGCTTTAATATCTAAATCCTATTAGAGACATAACTTCCTTTGGAGGGAGAGAGGATGCAGGGCAGCACAACAAAAGCAGTTTGTGCGGCTGAATTTTGTAACCTCCAACGTGCCCTGGACTTTCAGAGAGGCATCTGCAAAGTTTCTTGGGCGAGGAAGCTGCACAACCTCCTGGAGCTCCTCCTTCTCCAAAAAAGCTCTTTGCTGCACAAGAATCTAAAGAAATATCTTCTCCAGCCCTGGAGGGCTCTCTGAAACACCACTGGTGCAGTCTTTTCATCCCTGTCGTCTTTCCCATTGGGATTTTTCTTGTTGGCTGAAAAGACAGATCAGAGGGTCCCTCAAAAGCAAAATCAGCAAACTGCCCTTGCAAACAGGGAGGGGAAAACCAGGGCAGCAGTGATGCCCCAGTGGCTTTTGGGCAGCTCACATTACAAAGAGAAACTTTTAATTAGAAGATGAGCTACAGAGATGACAGCCTGGTTCACTCTGAAACCTAATGACGAGCAGAAGGCATATAAAAGTTCCACTTTAAAAGCAGTAACTGCTAATCCTTACTTAGCCCTAGGTCTTAAAATACCATCATCTCCCTTTGGAATTGGAATATTAAATAAATGAGGGAACCACAAGGAATGAAAGTAGAAGCAGCTGTTCTTATCGCTGATCATCTTCCAGCTAATGCTCAGCTGGCTGGAGAAAAGAGGCATGGCACGGGATTGCGCGTGAGCCTCCAGAAATATTATTGCTTTATGGTCTTATCCCTGGAAACCCGATAAATAGTGCGGGAAAGGGTGAGATTAAGAAGGCTGATGGCACTGATGAAGTGTAGGGAGCAGCAACAGCAGCTTTTCAGCTTTTACGGGTACCTTGAAGTTTTAATCTCCCAAGTTGATCCACTGGATTTTTCTCCTTATATATTTGTGTTGAGCCCAGCCTCATCCCGGGGCCACGCTAAGGTCCTGAAGGTCCACGCCCAGGCCGGGCATGGCACGGGGGTGGCCCGGCAGGTTTGAGGAGTAGTGGAGAGCCCAGAGAGCCCAAGAGCTTCGCGTGGCTTTTGAAGCCAGCAGCAAGATCAGCGCTCCCCGAAATACCGTCTGAAGGGGCTTCAACCTCATCCCTCCCTGGGCTGCCTTTCTTCCAGCTGCTGCATCCTCATGGCATGGATGGACTCCGAGGGGGATGTGAGGGGTAAGAGGACAGGGTTGAGCAACACTGTCAGCACAAAAACCTCCCTGCAGTGGAGGGAAGAGCCCTGAAAAAGGAAAAACGTCATTTAAAACACAACCACAGCCCCACCTCCTAACAACAGTAGAAAACCCCAAATATCCCTTTTCTCTCCCCTAAAATAACACCGTGGTTTTTTTTTTTTTTTTCTTCTGGGTACAGAGACGCAAAGCCTTCAGTGCCACTGTTTGCTCTGCAAACTCTGGCGAAGGACTCACCGTCCGGGCAGAGGCTGCTCTGGCCTCAGAACCTTCAGCTCAGAGTTCACCGGTTTATCTATCATCTCAACCGCAAAATCCTCGCCCGGTGTCCCGGCCGGCGTCCTCGCCCTGCCGGCAGCAGGTAACAAAGGCAAGCGAGGATCTGCGGGAGCCCTGCCACCAGCCAGCCCGGCCTTGGAGTTTATGAGCCCATAAAGAAAATGCCTGCGAGGGACTGGTGCCATAGAAACTCACCCCGAGGATATCAGTAGGACAGGTCAGCCTTGAACCCTGGCGAGTTTTGCCTCTGTTCGTATCAGGAGAAGATAAAAACAAGGGGGAAATGGCACAACGGGGGAGAAGGGACGGTTCCCCTGCCGAGCTGCTGGCCACGATGCGGAGTGTTCCATTGGGAAATACAGAATTTCATTCCTCCCACCCCAGGTCCTACCCCCTTTGGGACATTCGTCCTCTTGCAATGCCCTGCCTTGTCAGCATGAAGGGGATGGGGTGTCCCCCCCCTGCCCCCAAGCACAATTGTGCTGCTGCAGAGCCTTGACAGCAGGTGACTCACGCAGGTAACGACATCCCCGCGAGATTAATTACAGAAATGGCATCATTTATGGCATTGGCGTTTCCAGGAATGATAAGGGAGGTGGGGGTAAGGAGGAGGAGGTGACCCGAACTGATCCAAACCTCAGCCCTCGCTCTCCCGTGGGACGGCAGTGTGCTGGCACAGACCCTGTGGCCACGGGCGAGCAGCGTCTGCCTCTTGCAGGGAGCAGTATCCCACCGAAAAGCAGAAGCACCAGCCGGTGAAGGCACAGAGGGTGGGCTGGGGGGGAGAAAGGGACTTTGGGTGGCTCCAAAGCCCATCATAAGAAAGCAGAGATGCCACCAGACGCGCAACGTGCGGCATGTCCAAGTATAAAGATGCTGACAGCCAGCTTCACGCTGAACCCAGGGGGACGAGGCTCTCGTGAACCCTCGGACACACGGCTCTGAAGCATCAAAAATCAGGGAAAGCATCCGCCCCCCCCAAAACGTCGGTGCAGGAAAACTCAGGGCAAAGCGGAGGCACCATACAGATGGGGAGCAGCAGCTTTTGCGCGGTGCTGACAAGCCTCCAGGGAAGCCAGAGCCTGACCCTGCTCCTGCATCCCGGGATATCTCCTTCACTGCCATTTCTCAGGCTGCTTGGATTGATAAAGCTTATTTTCAAGCCCGCTTGTTCCCAAGAAATGCTGCTGTTCCTTCCCGAGTGACGGCAGTGGCTGCGAATAATGGCGCAAAGCCCATCGAGACGTGCCAAAGACCCAGCGGTTTGTTCTGGAGTGTGTGACCCACCAGGTGCAAAACTTACCCCGAGTGTTAGAATTTAAACTCAAAAAAAAAATCAACAAATAATTACCAGACGGCTACTGATGAGTCCTGGGGCTCAGAGACGGGCCCTGAGCATCGTTTCCAAGTGAGCTGCATCCCTCGGGTGGGCAGCAAGGGGGGACCAGACGGATTCATCACGCACCCAGCCCGTGGGGAACCAGCCCCCCGGCACAAATGCAAGCCGCGTTGTGTGGATGGAGGGCAACCACGGGAGCTTCACATCATCCTTCAAAGCGGCCGGCAGTGACAAACTCTCGGCCTCTCGCAGCCGTTGCTGCAGCAACTCCGCCGCCCGCTCTCCCACGGCGGGGCTGGCGCCGCGGAGCGGCTGCTACAGCGTTGTGAAAAGAAGGGGAGAGGCGGTCCTCACCCTTCTTCTTCCGTATTTTATGGCTGTCCTTTATGCAATGGCATCGTTTTGTTCTATCCTGGCAGAAATCGGGGGGTTGCAACCCCCTCGGAGGGTGAAAGTTGAGGTACCCCGACGGGCCACAATAGTCTCAGAGAGGAAAAGCAGATGCGAGGACCGGTGAGGAAAAAGAGGATCCGATAAACCATCCCTTGGCCAAATGTGTCAGCGCCCAAGCAATGTAAGGTGGCAAAGGGTGCGAGAGGACTGTGCTGGATGTTAGGAGTGAAGCACATCAGGGTTTTGTTTCATGATTGCCGGGGCAGCGGCTCTGTGCTGCCTCCTCCTGCCTTACGGTCCTCTTTGGTGGGTGAATCTCACAGAATCACAGAATGGTAGGGGTTGGAAGGGACCTCTGGAGATCATCTAGTCCAAGTCCAACCCCCTGGAGAGACCTGGAGGACCATGTTAGTCCCTTCCCTGATGGACCCCCCCCCCCCAAGTGGTGGGAACACCCCGCTGCTTCTCAGCAGGGATGTCACAGCAAGGTCCCCTCTTTCCCAGGGTTATAAACCACCAGGGAAGCATGCAGTGTGTGATGCTCCTGAGCCCAAATGAGTTTTGTGGGGGGTTCAGATTTGATGCTCCATTTTGGGTGAGCAAAGATGTTTCCCACCACTCAGGCTCTGAAAACAGTGCTGTGCTCCAACTCTCCCAGCCCAGGCCATGATGCTTTGTCACCATGGAAGCTCTTGGGTGGCATTTCTTGTCACCAGGATGAGCCCAGAGACCTCACCAGCCACTTCTCACCACTCACATGGGTGGGTGGCCCACACAAGCAGAGACAGGCTGGTCAGAGGGAGCCATCATTGATGAGATGCCCCTTCCCCTAAAGCTCTTGCATCCGCCTGGTCATACTCAGCCCAGCCTCCCCAGTGCAAGGGAAAAGCAAAGATGGATGATACCCAGTGTGGGGACACCATCATGTCTCTCTGCTCCAGCATCACCACTGACCTTGCGCTGGTCCTCGCTGGGCTGGGACCTGCCTGCCGGCTTCTTCATGGTGGCAAAGGAGACGGGAAAACTGGTAGTGTCCCTGGGTTGAGCCGTTCCCAAAGCCTGGCGTGCTCTGAGGTGCCTGCAAAACACAAAGACACATCTCTCACAAAGGTGAGAGATGGGATTAGAGCCTGGAGTGTTTGGGAAACATGGGGCATAGAAGAAAGCAGTGGATGCTTCCCACTTGACGACCATCATAGAATCATAGAATTGTTTTGGTTGGACCTTTAAGAACATCAAGTCCAACCATTAACCTAACACTGCCCAAACCACCGCTAACCCATGTCCCTCAGCACCACGTCTACCTGGCTTTTAAATACCTCCAGGGATGGCGATTCCACCACTTCCCTGGGCAGCCTCTTCCAATGTTTGATAACCCTTTCTGTAAAGAAATTTTTCCTAATATCCAATTTAAACCTCCCCTGGGGCAACTTGAGGCCATTTCGTCTTGTCCTATCGCCTGTCCCTTGGGAGAAGAGACCGACCCCCCCCGGCTACCCCCTCCTTTCAGGGAGTTGTAGAGAGGGAGGTCTCCCCTCAGGCTCCTTTTCTCCAGGCTGAACACCCCCAGCTCCCTCAGCCGCTCCTCACAAGGCTTGTGCTCCAGACCCCTCACCCCTCATCCACACAGCCCTGAGTTTAGGGAAAGAGAAGGAGGAGTGCGACTGGGGGGAAAGTGTTTTGCACCCAGGTCACTGCCCTCCTGCAGCAGCCCAGCTCCCAGGAGCAGCCTTTGAGCGTTTCAGCTCTCCACCGGTGAGAAACCACAGGGCCATTACCTGCCCGCTGCCCTTCAGGGCATGATCCAGGCACACCTGAGTCCTGGACACCATTACAGCCGCACACATAGCCAGCGGCACCCTGACCTTGGCTGCCAGCAGAGCCGCTAGCCACAAATCTATGCAGGCTAGTGGTTGTGGGGCACAAGGTGTGGGGTGAGGGATGGGTCCTGGTTCACTTCGCCCATGGGTGCGTTCAGAGGGGACGAGCCTCTACTCAGCAGTGCCTCGCAGCCTCTCCCAACCCTGCCAGCACAGTGGTGACATGCCCCTGTCCCTTACCAGGCTTAACCAGTACCTGGCCCACCAGAAAGCCCCACCAGATCCAGGGTGTCTACAGACACCCATCCTGCTGATGTACACAGAGAATTATGGAATGGTTTGGGTTGGAAGGGACCTTAAAGATCATCTAGTTCCACCCCCCTGCCCTGGGCAGGGACACCTCCCACTAGACCAGGTTGCTCCAAGCCCCGTCCAACCTGGCCTTCAACCCAGCACTGGGGAGCTGTGCTGCGATAGGAGCAGGGAGCCTGTCCTCGATTGCTCAGATGTAACTGTTGGCCTGGGAGGGACATGTTGCCCTTAGGAGGCTGCCGCAACGCGTAAGTGTAATTAATAACTTAAAAATGAGAGAGGAGCAAAGCTGGAGATGGGGCGATAGCAGGAGAATGGACATATCGGGGCACCAGATCCCGTGTCACAACCACCTCTTTATCCCTGCTGGTGCCTGCTGGCTGTCTCCAGCGTTTATCTGCCAAAAGAAACATAAAAAGCTTCTTTTTCATGTTGCTCATGGAAACCGAGCACCGTAAAAGGAAACGACTCCCCCGTGTAGCTGCCAGGAGAGGGCATTACAGCCCCAGCAATGGGCAAGGACCTGCCAGGAAAGCCCAGCGAGCTCCCCGCGCACCTGGTGTTCAAGCCACAGGTCCTCCTAAAAGATGAGCTTGGCAACCGAAGCTTGGACGTCTTCTGGGTGCTGCTAAAAATGAGGGATGCAGTAAAAGCACCACCTGCATGGGGTGCTGGTTTTCCCTGCAGCGTGTGTTGAGGAACATCTCTTCTCTGTCGTACCAACCAGCGTATTGCTGCTCCTACCGCTAATCCCTGCCTTTTGCTCCCAAATAAACTAATGTCCCACGGTCACACACAGAACAACTGTTCCCACTAGGATTTAGCTGCCACTTCACTCTGTCTGGCTCAGACCTGAAGGTGTGTGTTCCCCAGACCTTCTCCCCATCTTTCCTCCCCTCTTCTCCCTTCCGTAGATCAGCTGGTCTAACACAAGGCATCACCCCTCCCTGTAAACCTCACCCCAGGGTCACACAGGAACTAAGAGGACAAGGCACTAAATTTAGGAATGAAGAAGTAAAACTTTAAAGACCTGGGGGAGGTGCCACAGAAATAGCAATAATTGCACCTGTAGCCTCAGGAGACCCCTCTGAGATCATCACACGGGGGTTTCCCTCCTGCGCAGATGGAAGAAAATCAGGCATTGGGGATAGAGAACCGGGGCTGGGATGTATTTTGCAGCCAGGACATCTTGACCAGGACCGCTGCAGAAGCTCATCTCCTTTGCCACGTGTCCACCTTCCCACACACACCTGAGTGGGTCCTTCCTTTTCTATGTGTAAAAGGTGCGACCACAAACCTGCTGTGCACACGCGAACAGTTGATGAGAGCGCTGCCAAACATCAAATACTGCTGGTTTGGACCCACAACGGACAGGCACCAAGATTTGAAAGGGTGACCATGCCTGGCCCAACTTCATTAGGTGTTCCTAATCGGAGATGTGTTGAGACCAGTTTCATAGACATGTTTGGTTAAAGGCTGAAATCTTCAGAATTATTTATCTGACTCTCCAAAACTGATTCAGCTGTTAAAAAAACAAACAAACAAAACAAACAAACCAAAAAAAACCCCTCACTAATTATTTAAGTTCATTTAGAAATTCACCTTTGAAGAAAGCTCACTATGGTTCTGAAGAACCTTCAAATGAGTTCTACTTCACTGAAATCAACATCAGCCATCTCTTAAAGCCTTGAAATCATTCATCATCCAACATCTCCCACCCACAGCAACCGCTGACGCAATCCAAGCAAGTTCATCTCATGGGGGGTGGCCTCCAAGACAGAAATCACCCCCCAGAAATCACGGAAAATGGTAGCTAGTTAGAGATAGACTGTTCGTCTTCCATGGGGCAGCAGGTAGAGCCACAAACACCAACCCAGTAGCACCTTTGGGAGTACGTTACCAGGATTATGTTTGCCTGGTACCCTGCATTGTGAAGCTTCAAAGGAGGAGGAGGTAGTGGCCGTCCTGTTAGGTTTCCTTTCTCTGATGGGACAAAGACATCCAACATGGGTTGCTACTACATCACGGCAAAGAGAATTGCCCACAATCCCAGGCAGTTGGACTGCAAGGTTCCTCTTGCTCAAGCGACAGGGCCCCTCATCTTCACAAAAAAAAAAAAAAAAACCAGAGAAACTGGTCTTTCCTGAAAAAGAGCTGTTGGAAAGCAGTCTTCAGCTAGAGCATCTGTTCTGGGCAGAGGTAATTTTATGAACACCAATTGCCTTATTCTCATCAGTTATGTTAAGTCCCTGTGCAAGGCATTCCCTTTCCTTCCAGCGCCCTCTCTAAAAGCTGGCTGAGCACCCAAGCTGACTCATGAGAGTTTGGCAGAGCTTCCCACTGCTGCTCATCCCCACGTTCCTCAGAGGCTGAGCTCAGAAAGTCATTATAGATTCATAGAACAGTCTGGGTTGGAAAGGATCTTAAAGATCATCTAGTTCCAACCCCCTGCCATGGGCAGGAACCCCTCCAACTAGACCAGGTTGCTCAAAGCCCCATCCAGCCTGGCCTTGAACACCTCCAGGGATGGGGCAGCCACAGCTTCTCTGGGCAACCTGTTCCAGTGTCTCACCAACCTCACAGTAAAGAACTTCTTCCTAAAGAAGAGTCCTCTCAGCACTGGGTTGGGTTTCTCAGACTTCAGAGTAAAACATCCAGGTCAGATGCTTTACAAGCAGGAGATGAACTGCAGGAGGACGGTTGTGGTGGCACACATGTCCTCCCCAAATCACAATGTTCCTGCTCCCTGCTGCAATGAGGCACTTGAGCAAACAAGTACGTAGGATGATAAATTCCAGCTCTTGTCATCAGCCTCGTCCTACTGATCCCACAAGAAAGAGTGATGCTGGGGAAGGTGGCTGTAGGTACCTATCCCAAACCCTTCCTTGATTTCCTTCTCTGTACGCGGACACCAAGCTCCACGTGGGGAGAACACAAGCATCCAGGAGGCAACAACTTCCCTTGTCAGCCGCTTCCTCCTCTTCCTCCTCTAGCTGTGGTCTAGATCCTGCTTCCAGACTGACGTTTCTCAGAGCATTATCTAAGTGCAAACAAGTTAAAATAAGTGGTAAAAATCACGCTTGCTGCAACAGCTTTTAGCTTGATCATATAAGACCTCACTAATCTAAAACAGGTCAGAGAAACACAACTCCCCCTTTAAGCACCCCCACCCAGTTCTACTGTCACCGCAAAGCTCATGGAAACAGCAAGTGGAGGAGGAACAGGTAATTCATTCAGGTTTTATTTAAGATTTGAGTTTTGTTTTTTAAAGTGGCTGAGCTGACCTCGCACATTAAACAAACCCGGCACTACAGGAGACTTACACCGAGGCAGTACGAAGAGAAACGCGTTATCTTGCCGATTTTAAAATGGCAACAGCCCCGGTATTTCCAGGTGGGACACGACACGCAGACGCCTGCCTGTAGATGAAGGCTGCAGTCAGAAACCCGTAGGCACAGAGTGACAAAGTCTCCTTTACAAACACAAGGCAAAGCCTGGTGGCTGCTGACACGGTCCCAAAGCAGCGCTGGTCGTGAAAAGCCACCGTACCGATGCTGCGAGGCAAGGGGGAACGAGCTGCTCGTCACCCGCAGAAGCCTGCGTTAAATTTGCTTCTGCCGTTTCACATACCCGTGAAATCTGGCCTCTCTCTTCAGCTCCTTGGCACATCAAGGCCGTCTCCTCCGTTCTAGCTCCCACTTTGCCTTTTCAGCTGAGTTTTGTCATTTTTGCAAACCTCCTGGATTAGCTCCAGCTCCCTTAGCGCGGGCTGTGACTCAAAGCCGTCATGCAGCTCCAGTCTCCACTTCCAGCCCCTCTCCCTTTCTGCTCTCCTCCTGCAGAGACGTCCCTGCCTTGAGACGCAGCCAGCTCCTGTGGTGCTCCTTGAATTCCGTCAGCAATCGCGCAGTTGAGGTTGTAACCTTTGCTTCATCCTAACCCAACGCTCCTCGGACCAACTCCGTCTTCTTCTGTAGCTCTTCCCACCGTTTCTCCGCGGGTGTCCATTTGGGCAGCGACTTTCTGTCCCGCTCCCATCCGTATCGCTGTTTCGTTATTGCTGGTTATTCCCTGTCAAAGTTGGCAGCCGCTTCTCTAAGATCCCGTCTTCGGCATTGCGACCTGTCGTTAGCTACAAACGATGAGATCCTAGAGCATTAATTATCCATACGCTTGATCCAGTTGGGCTTACGACCCCAAAACACATCTACAGGCTCTTTATCACTGTCGAAATAAGAAGCCATTAGGAAGTCTCTCTATTTTATGGTGGGAAGATGAATGGAGAATACATTCATCTTCACCTTCAGCCATTTTAACATTGAAGATGTCTCCATCCACTGTACAAATGGATTATGCAAGCTCTTAGTTAGGAATGAGATTCAAACAAATATTATTCTTGGACTTTGGTCTGGACCAATTTTACTGTCAGCCAAGGATGGCAAGTTCTAAGGAAGCGCGTACTTATCTCCAGGCCATCGCAGTCTGCTCTTGCACAGTACTTCTGCTGCAAATGTGCCCTACTTACACCAACCCGCGGCATTTTGAGAGACAGATGGATTCGGATACTAACAGAGATCTCGGCTAAGAAGCGACAGCCTTTTACACGCCTCGCGTTTCTGACCAGGCAACATTTTCGGCACTTTTTCAAAACCAGGCCCCTGAAAAGGGGCATCAAGTTGGAAACAAAACACTGCGGCAGCCCCAGTTGCTTCACAAAATAGGGGGGGTTGTGTCGATGTGGTGTTTACCCCCCAAGCCTCTTCTCCAGCCCTAACCAAATCGTTTAAGTCAAGTCAGTGTCTCCATGGAAACCTCCTTTCTCAAGGAGCCTCCTGGCTGGAGGAAACCGTGCACCCCTTTTGTTTAAAAGGGGAACGCAGTTTGGTAGGAGCATAAAGCCTGTCTAGAGAAGAGCCTGTAATGACTCATCAGCCAGATTTATGTCCTTTAAAAACACGTCCATTCAGTTAAGACATTTCAGGGATGGCTAAAGGTACGCTATTGCTGCTACAACCAAACTAGCAAGTTCTGCCGGCCCCTCCATCCCTGCCCGGCCTCCATCCTCTCAGCATTCCCCAACCTGCCGCCTTCAACGTCTCTTGGCCCCAGCGAACTCCAAATCAAGGGTTTGTTTAAAGAAAACCTAGAGCTAAAGTAATACAAATCAATGCCCATTCTTGAAATACAGGAAGCGTCTTGTCGAAGCTACTAATTGTTTCTTAAATAAGACGATCTGTGTTTTGGAAAAGACGATGAGTTTTAGGCGCTCCCTCCACCAAGCCCTTTGTAAGCTTTAGCATTTTGTATCATTTCTGGCATAGGATTGCTTGAGATCCCTCAAAAACAAAGCCAATTTTCTGAAAGGATACTCAAACAATTGAATATTTTATGGTCTAATATAGAAGAGAGACTTTAATATTAATAGGCAAATAAATAATTAAGGGCTGTGATTAAAAACGGTTTCAACTCAGGCGAATCGGTTCACAGAGCAAAAGTAAAAGAAAAAGCGAAGCCACCAAAGAAGTTCTCTAGTTGGAGTCGCTTTCAAATCACAGCAGAGTTGAGATGTTCTGAGAAAAATAAGTCCCAGAGATTAATTTTTAAGTCAGAGTCGCTATTGGAGAGCTCTCTTTAGACAGGCAAGTGCTGTAAATGGCTACACGAAAGATAACGCAGGTGCTGATGACAGCCGATGCACAGATGGAGCGTGAAGGAAAGGATGTATCTCAGAACAACAAAAAAATAATCCCGTTCTCCTAAGCTTAAGGTAGTTACAAAATTTTTTAAGATTTTCTGAGAACATAAAAACACGACGTGCGTGTTAACTGGAAACTAGGTGCAGGCGCACTGCAGCCGTCGTCCCCTTTTCCCACCCATCACAGGTGGGGAAAAAAAAAAGCCTGGGACAAGATGACACACATCCACGGGCACAGCCTTGCACCTTCCCAGCGGAGAATGAAAGGCTTTTGTCAAATCCCCTCTCAAGCAGCCAACAGAAACCAGGCAGGAGCAACTCAAAGTGGAAGTCAATGAGACAGACGCACATCACTCCCGTAAGAGGAAGGACGAACAGTCGTTTCACGTGGATTCCTTTCCATTATGCAACAGTGAATCCAGAAGGGCGACTTCAAACACACACAAATAACCCTTTTTACCTTCTCTGGGGAAATTTAGCAGAAATCCTGCTGCAGAAAAATAAGTTGCCATGCGTGCTCGCAGATAGGGTATATCTGCATTAAGGTTCTCATCTCAGTGGGATGCAGAGGAAGGAGTGGGGAAGGGCGTTAAAGAGACAAACACATTTGTGGGTCAGGTTTAATCTTGTGCCGTCAAAAAGTCAATTGCCAAATCCGTAAGACGAGAGCCATGCGAGATTTTAGATCAAGTGAGATCTGGCCCCTAATTCCTTTCTTCCCATGCATGCCATCTCAAGTCTTCCAGAGGAAATATAAACAAAGTCCTTATCAAAGGGAATTATTGAAGGGTAGCGGCCTTCCATTTTGCGACCTCCACCTACGCTCCAAGCAGAGGAGCTCATCAATAGCTCCCATCCCTCTCCAGGCTGGCAGCTTTACTGTTTTGTCCAAGGAATTCATCCTTAGATACAAGCTTTGCGAGGGGAATCTCTTAATATTACAGGGAGATGACATATATATACAAAAAGGGAGAGAGGCTGCAGATTTTGGCAACGGACTTCAGCCTCGTGTCAAACAGTGACCCCCCTGGAGCACAAAGGATGGGAGAAGGCATCACAGAAGCAAAAGACCTCACACACTCTTATCTACGCCCAGTAAAAGTAGTGTAAGAGCTGTCATCTACTATGGACCGAACAGGAAAAATAGATTTGAATGAAACCCCCGGTGCCGGGAAGAAAGGGCTGAGCCAGCAGCAGGTCTCGGCAAGAAGCAGGAATGAGTTTCTGTGCCACGCAGGAGTTTTGGTGGGAGATGAGCGATTACTCCAGCACGGGTTTAAACTCACCCCCATAGATGACTAAAGCAGAAGAGAGAAAGCAGCTCCACCAGCTGTAATACACCTTTTATCAATTTTCTCTAGGTATAAAGTTACATATACCTTGAGTATGGTGTCCAGTTTTGGGCACCTCAATAGGAGAGAGATATCGAGGTGCTGGAGCGAGGGCAGAGGAGGGCAACGGAGCTGGGGAAGGGCCTGGAGAATAAATGTTATGAGGAGCGATTGAAGGAGCTGGGACTGTTTAGTTTGAGGAAGAGGAGGCTGAGGGGAGACCTCATCACTCTCTACAACTACTTGAAAGGACATTGTAGAGAGGCTGGTGCTGGTCTCTTCTCACAGGTAATTAGCGATAGAACAAGAGGGAATGGGTTCAAGCTGCAGCAGGGCAGGTTTAGGCTGGAGATAAGGAAAAAATTCTTCCCAGCAAGAGTGGTCAGACCCTGGAATAGGCTGCCCAGGGAGGTGGTGGAGTCACCATCCGTGAATGTGTTTAAGACTCGTTTAGGTGTGGTGTTGGGGGATATGGTGTAGGGGAGAACTTTGTAGAGTGGAGTTGATGGTTGGACTCGATGATCCCAAGGGTCTCTTCCAACCTAAATGATTCTGTGATTCTATGATTCTACTCCCTTGAGAGCCACTTGCTATGCCAAAGGACTACAAAAAAGGGGGCAAGAGACAAGGTTATATTACTTCACCCAACACTTTCAAGCCCCTAGTGACGATATGAACAATAATCTCATCCGACAGACGTGTCTGGTGACAGTGAATTCTCCGATCCTTCCTCAGCCCCAAGTTAAGAAACGCAGCAGTTCATTTTATTAAAAAATCAGTATACAGTTGAACATAAGCCCAGTGTTTACAACCAATCCCTCTAGCAGTTCCAGGTTTCCTGTTGTTTTACAGACTATTAGCAACCAAAGGAATCAGTAGCATAAAGAAACCACTATAATTTCAAAAAAAAAAAAAAAAAATTAATGTCCCCACGTCTCCAAGAAAGCAGCATCCACAATCAGTTTGTTTTCCATTGGATTTGCTCTAAGAAACAAGAGTTTTCAACATCATTTTGCAGGCAAACCTTATCTTTATAACAGTAATCGCTCTGTTTGCTTTGCCATACAGGGCAAGGGTCTCTAAGAAGCCTCACAGCGCTGATAAAATAACCCTAAAAGAGCTCTCTGTCAATTTTTCCTGTGATTTACCTTCTAGAACATCAGTAATGTTTGAGATTTGTTTAACGAGTTGAGTTGAAGCTAAAGGGGGAGGGGTGGCCCTAATTTGCACAATTTGGCAAAAAGATCATCCATGAATTGAGTTCTCCAGTGGCTGCAGGAAGCACACAGAGGTCTTCTCCATGCTCCCTCAAAGCGTCCAGCAGTGCTGCAGGAGGTTTGTGTATTCACACCCTCGTTCCCCTTTCAGTTCTTACAGCTGATCACATTTCTGCTGCCTCCTCGAGTCATCCAAAGCCCAGAGTAGCCTCAGTGGCGTAATAGCAGCTTGCCAGAAGCAGGAAAAGTCCAGCCAGCAAAAGATTTAATTTATTAAGATAAACGTGGTCTAAGGCTCCACGTTATTTTTTAAAATAAACACACTAAGAAACATGAAAACCAACCGGCTTCGCTACGTGTAGGTCAGGTTCAGACGTTCTCAGCAAGACCTCCTCAACCATACAAAAGGCTCTTCCCCTCTCGCCCCCATCACGAGGATGGGAAAACAATTCATTATGTAAAATCAACAGTGTCCCCGTTGCGTGCCCTTCCACGTTCAGCGAACAAAACCCCTGCCACCTTTCAGGGCAGATCGAAGTTTTAAGAACACGCCTGTGAAGGAGGAGCAGAAAGGGAGAGGGGCAGGTGATTCAGTCTCTGAAACGAGCACTTAAAAGTCTTGACGCGACGACTGTGTTGCGCTCCACCACTTTAATGGTTGTTCTTGGCCGCCTCTTTAGCTGCAATAATCAGAGGAGTGAGACTAGACAGGGGCTTTGCAATTTTCAGGAACTGGTGCTAGGAAGAGGAAAAAAAAAAAAAAAAAAAAAGAAAAAAGGTTAAATTTTTCAGAACATGCCCCAGAAGTCCGGTGGCTACTCAAAATATTGGCCCCTAGACCCATATGCAGTTTAACAACCTACTCAAATCTCTGAACAAAGGTGAAACCAGAAGGTCTGTTACCACCACCACAAACTTTTGGGGCTTGCCTGAAGTGATGAACAGATTTGCACCCAACACATGTAAATTCTCCAAGACCGAGCAAAAGTCAGCGAATTCCCCTGGGGAATTATAAAGTCTTGCAAAATCTATAGCGGAATTCTGTGTGGAAGGACGGTGTAGTAAAAACAAGCCGTGCGGTTCAAACACAAGGCACAGGGCTTCCTGCAGGAACCACCTCTCATTTCTCTCTTCCCTGTTATCACACGTCTAGTGAAAGCATTGCCTTGGCCTTCTACGGATATTAGAAATTTACAGAGCAGCTGAAATTTAGGAGAGAACCATTCAGTCAGTCTCCTGTACAAGGTACTCTGCTAAGTAAAACAATATTGATTGCCCAGAGAGGTGGTGGAAGCCCCATCCCTGGAGGGGTTCAAGGCCAGGTTGGACGGGGCTCTGAGCAACCTGGTCTAGTGGGAGATGTCCCTGCCCAGGGCAGGGGGTTGGAACTAGATGGTCTTTAAGGTCCCTTCCAACCCAAACCATTCTGTGATTCTATGATTAAACAGCCTTCAGACCAGAGTGAAGGCATGTAGAGCAAGTTCACAAGCTGTTCTGAAAACGAAAAGCAACTATATCCCACAGGACTTCTGAGCATCAGAAGGGATCAATCACCCACGGCAACATGCTTCAGAGAGGGATGAAAATCAAAATAATCAGACGCTAAAAGGTGATTAAAAACAGGCAGAAACGCTACAGGCAAAATGTTCTCCTGCTCCAAGGAACAGAACGTTACTGCTTTCTGATATTCCGGGGCTGGAAAGTCGAGGAGAAAAAGTGATCTTTCAGCTACTGCCATTCTGCCAGTGATTAATGCTTCATTACAGTCTCAGAAGGCAGCAACACATCCAGAGCTGAATCCACTACACACACTAGTGGAAAGAAAGGCAAAAAAAAAAAAAAAAATGGGAACTGTCTCACAGTTGAAGACTGAGTGCCCCTGATCACAGATTTATTTTACAAAGATCTACATTTTCCACACCTATGGTAAATTTGACAGAAGGAACACACGAACCACTCCTCTCATCCACGTTGGTAAAAAGCCTGGTAGCTTGGCCCTCCCTTTTCACCAGAAGTTCAGACTAAGACACCAGGTTTTCAGTGAAATAACTGTTGATAGGGCGATAGACAATGGAACAGGTTGCCCAGAATAGTTATGGATGCCCCATCATTGGAAGTGGTCAAGGTCAGGTTGGATGGGGTTTGAGCAGCCTGATCTAGTGGGAGGTGTCCCTGCCCAGGGCAGGGGGGTTGGACTAGAGGATCTCTAAAGGTCCCTTCCAACCTAAACCATTCTACGATTAAGATATCTCACAAGCTTTGTTCCACCAACTCTGCAAGGAGCAATATCTGGCAAAATGTTGTAATGCCAAACTGCTCCAGTTAACGCAAGCCATGCAAGTTCCAAAGAGCTTTGTGACCCCTCCACCAGAAGGGAGACAACCAGAACATCCAACAGCCAGAAGCCCTCCTGCTGTCCAAGTCGGAACAATCATGGCCAGACCACGACAAGACATACAGGTATCAGGGCCAGCTGTGTGAAGAAGCCATGGGAATTAAGGGGCTCGGCCTTTGGCAGGCCTGGGGCACAGCCATTATTTGAGGTTGGCTACAGAACACGCTGCACAGCTGCTGCTATTAGTAAGTGCAGCATAAAAAGGGAGTAGCCTGTTAACACTTTATTATAGATTAAGGTTTTGGGGTTGTTTGGGCTTTTTTTCTGGCAGGTTACCTTAGCTGTGCTTCTGCCTTCATCTGATGCAGCATTTGAGACCCCAAACGAGATCTCTCCGTAAGCCTGGCCTCACTCGGCATTGCACGATTACATCGATTCAGCCCTGTTCCCCACCACCTACCTGTAGCAGCTCTTTCGCAGAACCTCTCTTTTCCACGTCCATTTCAAGACAGCGATTTAAGAAGTCTCGGAATAGGGTTGAAAGCTTTTCCGGATTCTGCAGTTCTGGAGTCCCGTTAGTAGCAATGAGATAGAGGGCCTAAAGCAAAAACAAGCACCAAAGAAACTGGAGGTTATGAAGGTTAGATTCCATCTCTGGATTACAGAGACACCCATTTCTTCTCTCCCTCCCTCCAGTTCAATGGGGAGGAAGAGAGACCCACCTTATCAGGGTGACTGATCAACGCTTAAGTTCCAGCCAACAGAATAGCTGCCAGCCCTATTTTCATGTGGACGGGATCCAGTCCTTTATTGTTTTACCCTCCTAACCTGGGTTTGGATCCTGCAGCCCTCTCAAGGGATTAGGAGGACAAAAAACAACATTCCAGGCTGTGTTTACATAGGGAAGTCAACTGGCATGACTCTACCAGTGCTAGACTCCTGCAATAACTATATCCTCATGGGAAGGTACCCCTGAATAAACAGAAGATTTTGTTCTGTCGGTACTTTCCCTGAGTGCACAAGGCCTAAAAAGTCAATACGATAAAGATGCAGTTGGCTCCTTACAAAAGATGTCCAGGAGACCCACAAGCAGCTTTTAACCTCCTGCAGAAACAAGTTCTGCTACTGCTTGGGGATGGATGAAGCATTCACACACACCCCCCTCTGAGAATCAAATTCATCCATTTCAGGATTTCATGCAAGGAACTTCCTGGATGGATTTTCAAAGGAAATGTAAATCTGTGAGAGACTTGTTAATATGCAAGCCCTTCGAGCACATCACTCAGCACATCCCATGGGAGCAGTGATAGCCTGGGAACTGGCAGAAGTGGAGTTAAATGAGGCCAAAGTACTGTTACTTAATGACCCTCATTTAACTCGACACCCAGTTTCTTTCACTCTTCTCTGCTGCTGCTCTTCTCTACTAAAAATCACTTACAGTGCAAGGGATGGAGACAAAAGTTAAAGAGAATTTTTCCAGATCCCTTGTCCTGTGTGTTCGAAGGAGAAGCCATAAAACCTGGCTTGTATTAAGTGCAGTTACATCCCTACAAAGGGACAGCATCTCCCCTGTCATTAAAAACTAAACAAGAGAAGCACCAGGAGGTTTAAGCCCTGTCTAAAGACTTAGTAAGCTTGTAGTTTTATTTGGAGCATGCAAGGAGGAACAATCTGCCAGGAGGAAAAAGCTCCGTTTATAGAATTAGTAACGTGTCATATTTTTGCACTTAAGGAGAACTGTTCCCCACTCACAAGGCAAAAGGATTCAAGTAGTCAACTGCTTTGGTGCCATCAGGCAGTCTTTCTGCCCCTATCAGCATCTCCGGAAAGTGGGACATTACGAGTGTGCGTGATTTAACTCATCACAGCTGACCAGAGGGCCTGCCACAGGGAGAACCCACACCTCTGCTACCCAGAGCCGACTATGGCTTTTAACTAAAACTATCCCGACCTTCTCACTGCGACATCTACGGAGCTACGGGGCTGCAGGTGGTGAAACCACAGTGGAGGATCCACCTGCCTCCTTTAGAGCCTAGTTGCACCACCAGGCCCAGGGAAGACCTAAGGTCAGAAGATGCTCGCTTACTCTCAGAGGGTTCTCATTGAGGTAGGGAGGCTCTCCTTCGATCATCTCGATGGCCATTATCCCCAGCGACCAGATATCCACTTTGGGCCCGTAGGCTTTCCGCGTCACCACTTCAGGTGCCATCCAGTAGGGGGTCCCCACCATGGTACTGCGTTTGCTCTGCTCAGGAGTGATCTGGGCACAGAAGCCGAAGTCAGCTGGAAAATTAAAGAGGCGGGAGGGGTGGGGGAAGAAACAGAAATCAGCAAGTTTCTCCAAAAGCAACGCTTACTGATGCCAGAGCTGTAGTACAAGTCACCCTGCCGCAACGCCTGGTTGCGACTGTGAAAGGAGGGGTGGTTTTGTGGCTAATCTAGAAGACGGTGTTGAGAAGTGAGTTTCTAAATCTGCCTCACATGAGGCCATGAGGATTACTGAGCTGCTGACGCGCTGATGTGCACGATGGGGACCAGTAAATAACCGTATATGGATGCTGAGACACTTGACCGTGTTTGCAGCGTTATGCAGCTGTAACGCACGGTGTAATATATGGTCTAAAGACTGTTCCTGGCTATGCGAAAATAGGAATTAATGCACAGTCTGATCTAGATGCACACCCCCAACCCACATGCTTACTATATTCAATATATTCATCTCTTCAATATATTCATCAGTGACCTGGATGAGGGGATAGAGTGCACCCTCAGCAAGTTTGCTGATGACACAAAGCTGGGGGGGGTGGCTGACACACCGGAAGGCTGTGCCGCCATACAGAGAGACCTGGACAGGTTGGAGATCTGGGCAGAGAGAAACCTTATGAAATTCAACAAGGGCAAGTGTAGGGTGCTGCACCTGGGGAGGAACAACCCCATGCACCAGGACAGGTTGGGGGCTGACCTGCTGGAGAGCAGCTCTGTGGAAAGAGACCTGGGAGTCCTGGTGGACAACAGGATGACCATGAGCCAGCAATGTGCCCTTGTGGCCAAGAAGGCCAATGGCATCCTGGGGTGCATGAGGAAGAGTGTGGCCAGCAGGTGGAGGGAGGTCATCCTCCCCCTCTGCTCTGCCTTGGTGAGGCCCCACCTGCAGTACTGTGTCCAGTTCTGGGCTCCCTGGTTCAAGAGGGACAGGGAACTGCTGGAGAGGGTGCAGCAGAGAGCTACAAAGATGATTAGGGGACTGGAACAGCTCTCTTATGAAGAAAGGCTGAGGGATTTGGGTCTCTTCAGTCTGGAAAAAAGACGACTGAGGGGGGATCTTATCAACACTTAGAAATACTGAAAGGGTGGGTGTCAGGAGGATGGGGCCAGGCTCTTTTCAGTGGTGCCCGGGGACAGGACAAGAGGTAACGGGCACAAACTTGAACATAGGAAGTTCCACCTAAACACGAGGAGGAATTTCTTTACCCTGAGGGTGGCAGAGCCCTGGCACAGGCTGCCCAGAGAGGTGGTGGAGTCTCCGTCTCTGGAGACATTCCAAACCCGCCTGGACATGTTCCTGTGCCACCTGCTCTGGGTGACCCTGCTGTGGCAGGGGGTTGGACTAGATGATCTCCAGAGGTCCCTGCCAACCCTATGATTCTATGATTCTATACTGTCTGGTGATATTTCAGTCCCAGAGACATTACTTCCCCAGTAGGTATATCATCCCTCAAACAGGATTTGCTTTACAGAGCAAACAGCGTCCAGAATAAGTCTAAAGTACTTAAATTTATACTGATTATTTTCTTCGAATAGACAGAAAGATGGAGAGCCTTCACGCAGAGATTGCCGGGCCCTGTGTCTTCTTTGTATTTGACTTACCAAAAGGAAACAAATGCTGTTCCCGTGAGCCCGGCAGAATCGACACAGCAAGACGCACTGCCCATCCTGACCCCCTGTGGCACCGCGGGTTTAATTTTAGGCAGAATGATGAAAATTGAACTGATCCCTAGCTGAGTTCTCATCAAGGCTAACAACCAGGAAAGGTACATATGGTTCATAAACAGAGCAAATTTCCAGCAGAGCCAAAAAGCAGCTCAGGTCCGGAAGGTTACTGCATCATATCCACAGGGACTTTTTCTAACTTTAAACTACTGCCCGGTACCTGCACGCTGTGCTCAAAGGAGTTATTCCATAGGAACAGAGCACTTTGGCCCCGATCAGCTATTCGTCGCCAACACTCCAGAGATCTGACTGTACCAAAGTACAGCTTTAGTCTAAAAAGCAATTATGTGCAAAAAAACAACAAAAAAACCCCCACCTTCTTACTCAGCATATCTCCACTGTGTGAATTTTGAGTCATATCTGCTGTCACTGCCGACAAAAATAGATTTATTTATGCCTGTTGGGTGCTAGCCAACAGAACTGAGAGGAAGAGAAAAGGAGCACAATTTTGTTAAAGCTATAGGTGGAAGATAATTATTCGCTGGCTTACAGACTTATCTCTGCGCGGGCAGCGACAAGCACAACAGCCACCTTAGCGCCCAAGGGGCAGAACAGTCTCAAGGTCTTCATTACTGGTGACAACGCAAGGAGGAAATAACATTTAGAGTCCAGTCGGGGTTGGTGTTGTAAAATTAAATGTTTTCTAGTTACACAATTTTCAGTTCTCCCTCCACTCCCTCTGCCCCCCGAGTACCTGCAGTATTTTCCAGACGGAAGAGATCACTCACACATAAAGACTTCTGGCCCTGCACCTTTCTAGGCTGGAGTAGCATTAAAAATACTGTTATTTTAGTCCACAAAAACAGATGGCCCAAAGCTAAACAAACGCCAAACCTCACTTTGAGTCCGGTGGCAGTTCACAAGGATTCAAGGATTGATGCTTGTGAATCTCCTTTAAAACCAACGCCACAAAAATACCTACAGGAGCATTTCTACAGCCTCTTCATTGCCACAGCATCAAGCCTCTCCAACACCCATCTCCCCACCAGGCCTGGCCCACAGCAGGTAACAGGCCTGGGTTGACAACTCAAGCCACCACCAGTGCCGTTCCCCGCGTACTTAGTTTGACGGAGCCATCCATTCCCAGCAGGATGTTGTCACTCTTGATGTCTCTGTGAATCACTTGGTTTGAATGGAGGAATTCCAGAGCTTGGAGACACTGAAAGAAAAAATAAAAATAACTGAGATATTCTTACTGTGCATGAAATTATTCACCAGTCACAATTAGCCAACTAACGGACTCCAACAACATGCATTTTGAGTAGCAAGGACTTAGTGTCCTGGAGTCCTTCACATATTCAGTAGGTGCAGGGCTACAGAGAGATATCCCACTGGGATCAGCAGGTCCTAGGAGGACAAGTTAGTCCCAAAAGACCTGGAGAACAGGCATAACCAGGGGGATTCCAACCCCATTTTGCACTCCAGTGAATGCGGTAGGGTGAATTATATTAGGCTTGCATTGGGATTGCATGCTGCAACCTCCCAGATGAAACCCATCCTCTGAAAGAGTGACTGTTGCGTTACAGAAGCTGGAGACAGCTATTCCTGTGGAGCTAGTGACAGGTCATGGAAAGCCCGTGACCCCTTCCCAATCACAGCTCCCTCGGAGTGCGAGTGCTGCTTTACCTCTCGGCACACGGCTGCGATCTGTCCTTCGTCCATGCAGGTCTCTGTCACAACATCTGTTAGCGAGCCTCCTGCCAAGTACTCCATGACCACCCAGAGCTCTTCTCCTACAAGGTAACTGAAGGGCCAAAACCAGATTTTAAGATCAGGAGTTATGAGCACGGCACTTTTCACCTACCCAGAATGCACCAGGGTTTTAAAGCTGTCTTAGAAGTGCAGAGAAACCATGAGGCTTGAGCAGTGTATCTAACAGTACTGGGGCACCAGGTACTCGTGGTACTCTCTGTACATGGGACCACAACTTGAATGAGCAGAGGGAAGGATGAGTGCAGAAAGTCGATGGAAGAGCCGGCTACAAGTTTCTGGGCTGTAAAAGACAGGCTGAGTTTTTTCTGCCACGGAAAGGGCCCAGACTAAGATGGAGACCCAACCTTCCAACTCCCGCTGCCGCTGGGAGAGAAGGGGAAGAGCTACTAGTCAAGGATGGGGTCCAATACCTGGGGTGTAGCCCAGACATGTGGCACACAGCACGGCTTTTGAGGACCGCTGCATCAGAAGAGGTGGCTGGGAGCTGCTTCATCACCACTGGCATCCTGCTGTCCAAAGCAACCACCTACTTTGCCTAGGCCCAGGGACGATCCTGGGTGACACGATGGATGGCTGCCCGCAAACAACCGAGAAAGAACACTTTTCTTTAAGCATCATGCATTTGAAAATCCCCTCAATCCTTTTTTATGCTACCAAACTAATTTGGGATTTTGTCTGAAAAATTCAGAACCGTTCATAAGGGCAAATGAGAACACCTTGCTGGATGCAATAGCGATTCTAAAGACTTAAAATAAAAAAGGAAAGCCCAAAAGGGCAGGGCTAGTCCAAGAAGACCCATAGGAACTCCCATAGGGGAGGGGACATCTGAGGTGGGGGCGAGTTTTCTCAGCCATTTGGGATATTCTTCTCTGCCGCGAGGGTGTGTGCTCCTGTCTAAAAGCAGAAGACCCGAGACGAAGACTTCAGCATTAACTCGTTTTTAAAAAAAACAAACAACAAACCCAAACCACCAACCACTTCCGCCTTTTTGGGTCCATCTGGAAAAACATCAACACAATCTTCCATGACAGATACATCAGGATGACACATTCCTGAGGGAAGGAATCATCGGCTTGAAAACCCACCTTCACAGCCTATCTTCCCGTTTTTAAAGGGAGTAGACGGATGAGTCAAGAGAGAGGGCTGAGAATCTAATTAAAAGCTTCTGCAGGCATCAGAGTTCATCAAGCAGACGTTTGGTTTGCTCTGAAATGCTGACCCTACTGAAGAATGAGTAGTGAATTTGCTAAGAGCCAAAGGCAAGAAGCAGGACAGGTTCTAGAGAGCAACGAGCTAGAAGGCAACAGTGAAGGAGAAAGAAGTTAAGCCCAACTTGGCATGGAAACTTGATCCCTTGGAAGAGAAAGTTCCTTGGAAGGGGTTGGAACGGACCCTTCTATGATTCTGTGAAAGCAGACAGAGATGTGCGAGACATCACAGGAGTGGGCAGGAGGTACGCTTTGACCCCAAAGGGACACACTGCCTACACCCGAGCTGATGAAAAAACTCCCCTAAAGTAAGAACTGTAGTCTGAGCTGTGTGACCAAAGTGTTACAGTTATGGAGAGCTTTTACTATTGGAGACAAAGACGGTATCTTGGTTTGGTGATGCTGAAGACTATGTAGGGAGACAGAGGCTGGTGTTTCTTTGAGGTTACAGAGCCCAAGGACACAGGGCTACACTCCCCGAGCAGAGAGGTCTCCAACTTGACTACGGAAGAGAAGCTCATGCATTGGCAGTTTTTTCCCCGGCATCACAGATGCCAGCAAAAGCAGCATCACCTGCACAGCAGCCCCTTGGAGTGACAGAGGAGCAGCAGAATTGCCTTCAGAAGTACTCCAGCCACCTCGGTGGGTCATCTACCTTCTAACAGACTCTGAAAGCCACTCCCATCCACCCCCTTCCTTCCTTCCCCTGTGTTGCTGCTGCTTCTTCATCACTCCTGCCAAACCAGGCTCTCTCCAGACTTTATCAGCACCTTCTCCACAAATCAGCATCACCTTGGACATCACAACGCTTCCCTTCATTACCAATAGCACCCTCTGTAGCCCAAATCCACTTGACGGTAAGGACGGGGGCAGAATGGGCTCCACCGCTCCTGCGTGACAATCTCAGGTTGCACATGCTGGGAGCAAGCTGGTATCTCTCCGCAGCCAAAAGGGATGGAGCGAGCCAAGAACCACACTGCGAACCAAAGCTGTGCCATGAGCAGCCAAAGGCATGTGCCAAGACCCAGGCACCTCAGTAATTGATTGATCTGACATAACACGCAGGGAGGTGGAATTAATGGTGGCTCCCTACCAGCTGCCACCGAGAAAATGTCATTTCAGAAGACTGTTGTGCTGTCTCAGGGATTTTTTCGCTCTCTTGCTGCAGCAGAGGCCACTTTTAGTCACTGAACTGCCTACTGTAGGTGTGCCTCAAAGCCACACTCTCAGCAGTTCCAGAGACACCACCGGGAAGTCCATACACCTACGTGCTGCTCTCCATGTGACATCAGGCACAGTGTGGTGTCGAACATTGTCACCCACAGTCACCTTCCAAAACAAGGCTGGCAGTAAAAACAAGCTAATTGGAGTCTTTGAGGAAGAAAGAGGTGGTCTACAGCTTTCGCTTCATCCTTCTGCAAGAGCAGGTAATGTCTCCTCCTGTAAGGTGTTCCTCAGCTTCCACTTAAGATACCTTAGGAAGGTGTCCACCAAGCCCTTCCTACCACACACAGCAGTCAGTCGTAGTCCTTTTTGATTGATAAACTTCGTAAAATTTGGTTTTGCTCAGAAGAGCGAAATCATTCGTTACAGATTTCTGCACCAGTAACATGCCTCCAACGTGAGAACATGAAGTTAGCCTGGAAAGAAATCAGTGTTTTCTTGTAGCATGACTGCCAGACATCTTCAGCTTTATTCATTGTCCTTCCAAACCCCAGCTGAGTTTGGGGTTGGTGTGAGGGTAACAGTGGCTACCGCTTAAAGTGAGGATTTGCGGGGTGTATTAGGTTAAGGAGAATCCTCCAGAAGGAAAGAAACCAAAGGGCAGGAGTTGTTTTTCTGCCTAACACTGGGCATCTGATACCTGTGTTGACGTGGCTGAGTTTACAAGCAGGGCTCTGAGGGCTTCTTTCATGTAGTAGAAAGAAACTGGCACCTCGAGAAGGTAACTCGGCACAAGGGGCTTCTTGTCTGCACAGGAAAACTAGTGTCACTGTCTTCAGAGCTGGATGCTTCTTAATCCAGCTCCTAAATACAGCTGAATTCGGCTATGTCGTTATTTTAAGCACAACAGCACATCTTCGTGCAACACCGGTCACTCCCACCGCAGCAGAAAAGCCGTCTGAAGCACAAATGCGCTATTTGCACAGCGATGTCTGGTTTGGGATGGCAGTAAACCCACCAGACCTCTTAACCGCGAGCAAGTAGGTCATGCAGGTAAGAGAGAATAAAGCACAGGAAACGCCTGCATAAGGGCAGGAGCCGAGGCAAAGAGAAGTGGTTTATACCCATGACTACCTTGCAGCTCCCATTAGGGACTCAGGAGGGGAGACGCTGTCAAAAACAGAACCGCAAAAAAGAAACCAGGTCCCACCGCGGCACACGCATCCTTCCTCATCCTTCCTTCTGCGACAGCAGCAGGCAGACGCCAGCAAGCGGCGTTCAGATATCGGCTCAGGAAGCAAACAGGGCCATTAAGGCCAGGCAGGAGGGACGCAGCTCCCCAGCAACAGGATCCTGCAGTTGCGGAGCTGAAGTGGCAACAACAGGCACGAGAACCCCCGTGTTCATCCCCGCTGCCGCTCTGTCCATTTGCGGCGCTCAAACAAAAGCTAATCCCTCCGAAAAAGATTAGTGAGAGAAAGTAAGCGGAGGACAAAAGCAGCAGCTTTTGTTGCTGGAAGTTTGAACAAGACAGCCGGACCTTACGGCTGGGATGTACCGGTTAGAGACAAGGCAAGCGCATGTACTCAGCGATGCCCTCTCCAATGGGAAGAACGTGCCTCTCGAAACGGCTTTGCCAAAACAAAGCCGCTAATCAGCCGGGAGAAATAAACAGTTTCAGCCCAGATGCAATTCTTAACTCTTCTTTACCGCTTGTTTCATTTTACACGGGTAATATCCTCCTTTGTAAGAAGAGGGCGTCTGCCCAGCATCGCTTCCCTGTGCCCGCGCCCCTTCCACAAAGTTTCAGGAGCAAACTTGCTGTCCCTTCGACACAGCAGCTCTTCACAGCCATGCACGGGACACAGCACCGCATAAATTCAGCATCGCAACCGATGCGGCAGTATACAAGAAGCGCTTTTTTTTGGCTGAGCCATTAAAAGCCTGTTAAGGAAATCTGTTAAAGAAACAGCTGATAAGATTTTAATATACATGCAGAGCGAACAAGCGTGCAAATACGCTCTCAGATTTCCAAAACAGATTCTAGGTCACATCCCTCCATTGCAGCTTCCAAAAAAAAAAAAAAAAAATGAGCTGCCAAGATTAAAACCTGCAGCTCAGCCTCTCTGGGCACTCTTTACCCTACAATAAGCCAAACCTGTAGCTCCCCAGGACGGATGGATTCTGACATGAGCGCAGCAGACGGAAAATCCTGCTGCAGCTCGACTGGAACTACCTCTGTCTTCACCATAAGGTGAACGACACCAGCCTCGACACAATGCATCAATGTTACGTTGATGATGAATTTAAGCCACCATGCAACGCTTTTGCCCGTCGGGCTTTTCGGTACGCCCCAGATTTCAACGCTGACACTTTGTGACTGCTTCCTGGAGTTTGAACAGGGGAGACGTAAGAATTTCTCGCGCTTTCAAAGGCAGCTCCCTCCCGCAAAGAAGCACATTTACCAGTCACTCTTTCCGAAGCAGCCAACCTCCAAACAGCGGATGATGGGGGCACTGCTTCCATCACCCTTACGTACAGCATTAACGTCCTGTGGGGAAGAGCTCTCACTGCCACGTTTGTTTGCAGACTTGGGCAAACAAAAGGGGCTTGAGCTACAGAGAGTGCTGGTAAATGGAGTTAAATCCAGCTGGTGTCCGGTCACAAGTGGTGTCCCCCAGGGCCCGGTGCTGGGGCCGGTTCTCTTTTAATATCTTTATCAATGATCTGGATGAGGGGATCGAATGCACCCTCAGTAAGTTCGCAGATGACACTAAACCAGGCGGGCGTGTTGATCTGCTTGAGGGTAGGTTGGCTCTGCAGAGGGACCTGGACAGGCTGGATCGATGGGCTGAGGCCAATGGTACGAGGTTCAACAAGGCCAAGTGCCGGGTCCTGCACTTGGGTCACAACAACCCCATGCAGCGCTACAGGACTGGGGAGGAGCGGCTCGAAAGCTGCCCGGCAGAAAAGGACCTGGGGGTGGTGGTGGACGGCCGGCTGAATACGAGCCAGCAGCATGCCCAGGTGGCCAAGAAGGCCAACAGCATCCTGGCCTGTATCAGGAATAGTGTGGTGAGCCGGACTAGGGAAGTGCTCATCCCCCGGTACTCGGCACTGGGGAGGCCCCACCTCGAGTGCTGCGTCCAGTTTTGGGCCCCTCACTACAAGAAGGACATTGAGGTGTTGGAGCGTGTCCAGAGAAGGGCTACAAAGCTGGTGAGGGGTCTGGAGGACAAACCTTATGAGGAACAACTGAGGGAGCTGGGGTTGTTTAGCCTGGAGAAGAGGAGGCTGAGGGGAGACCTTATCACCCTCTACAACTACCTGAAAGGAGGGTGTAGAGAGATGGGGGCTGACCTCTTCTCCCTGGTGACAAGTGATAGGACAAGAGGAAACGGGTTCAGGTTACGTCAGGGGAGGTTTAGATTGGATATTAGGAAACATTTTTTCACTGAAAGGGTTATTAAACATTGGAACAGGCTGCCCAGGGAGGTGGTGGATTCACCATCCCTGGAGGTGTTTAAAAAAAGGGTAGATGTGGTGCTTAGGGACATGGTTTAGAAGTGGTTTTTGTCAGGGAAGGTTAATGGTTGGACTTGATGATCTTAAAGATCCCTTCCAACCTCAGCAATTCTATGATTCTATACAGTGACCAGAATTTTCACAGATACGTGTTTATTTTAAGAACAGTTCACACTCAGCGCAGCAGCCTCTGTGCTGCTTGTTTCTGCTCTGTTGTTGTCGTAGTCCGAGGGACTCAAGAACAAGCAGAGCAGGTCTGTACACAGATAAGCTGTTAGGTGCAGCTCTCGCAGTAAGAAGTAGGGATTCAAGGACGAGCTGTCCCATATGGACGTAACATCCCCAAGGCTGAGCAGGAGTGCCCACGGAATGTGTATGAGCCCCCAAAGCCCAGCTTTGAGCAGGGATTAACCCTGTTCCCTCTGTCTTCCGAAGGGTTTTTACGTCTGTGCCAGGTCTCCTTTTCTCCCTCATTCACACCCAAAAGAAAGCCGCCCTGCCCGGTCATGTGTCGCATGTCATTCACCTTCGTCACTCTTACGCTACTGCGCAGAAAACATCAGTGGACAGACACAGGGACAAGATTACCCTCTAACCCTGGGAGGAGTTTGCTCCTCCGCAAGCAGGATGTCAGCGTTGCTCAGTGGTAGAGAAAAGCAGAGGGAGAGAAAAGAAAATACAAATAACACGGTTCAAACCATTCCTGTTTCTTCACTAGTAGCAGGAAGGAAATGGCTTCTTGTGTCAAATGTGGAAAGCAGGGAGCTGAAAAACAGAGTCCTGACAGCAAACTGCTACTGTCTTTGCTGCCAGCATCTCTGAAGAGAGCCCAGATACCCTACTAATGCCCATTCAGACACCTGTTTCTCCTAGGGTACGGAAAGAGACCACCAAGCCACCCACACCCCAACATGGCCACACGCATTAAACAACACAAGGTTGTCCTACACCTGCATTAAGCTGCGACGGGATCGCTTAAGACAGTGACAAGGAAGTGTTTTCCCGAGTCCCTTTGCGAACTCTTCAAGTCGTGACATACCTGTCCAAGTAGTTGACAATGTTGGGGTTTTTGTTTTCCCTCATCACAAGGATTTCATTAATAATCAGTTCTTTTTTGGGCTGCTGCTGCAAATTCATCTGTTTGATTGCAACCTGCAGTGAAGAAAGACCAAGTAAAGGATTATTACAGGAGTCCCCTAGAAACCTGCCAGTACCACTGTCGATTATTTAGTCCCACATTCACGTGAAGCGGGAAAACGCTTTTTCCATCGCGGGATGCTCAGCCCTGTAGTAACTCTGCGAGTTCCTGCAGCCAAGTCCGTTTCCGCACATGCTGGAGGATACTTAATGCCAAAAAGGACAAGGGGAATTGCTGTTTTCATACTGAACCTTTATATCACAGTTGGACGGCCGTCCCCATCTACAATTTCTTGGTAACAAAGACGAGATCCCCTTACTCTAGGTATGGACTGATACGTCAAAACCTTTTTATTTCTTCAAGGATTCTTATTAGTTTTATTTTAGATTGGATGTTTCTGGAAGTTTGGTGATTTTTTTTTTCTGCTCTCGTGCAAATTTCTGCTCCTAGAAATCTACAGCAGGGCGGCCATCACAGAATCACACAGACTGGCCGGGGTTGGAAGGGACCTCTGGAGATCACCCAGTCCAACCCCCTGCCACAGCAGGGTCACCCAGAGCAGGTGGCACAGGAACGTGTCCAGGTGGGTTTTGAACGTCTCCAGAGACGGAGACTCCACCACCTCTCTGCGCAGCCTGTGCCAGGGCTCTGGAGTGTGGTATTGACACCCTCAAGGTATAAACCACCACCCTCAAGGTGGTATTTACACCCATTCAAGGTGGTAATTCTATTTCTTTCTGTCACAGCAAAACCTGGGGGAAAGAAGCACCAGCGTTTAGGTAAAAGGCTGAAAATAAGTGAACTGGATTCAGCTTTATCCCCAGTCGTAACTGAAGGGCAATAGGGACGGATTTGTCAGTTGTAGCCCTTTGGCTTTGTAGCTTTCTGCCCGCTTCAGGAGACCTGCTCCGCAGGTATATATGCAGAAAGCAGGAGGGTACAACATGTTTCCAACACTTGTGTTCACCTCTCCACGCTACCAGTACTTCGTGAGAGCACCTGGCCCTCAGACAAGCCGTCAAATCAATAGGACCACTCAGCACAGCAGGAGGAAGAAACACTTCCACAGGGGTTACAACCCAGCTGTACTTGGGACAATATTTAGGCAAAGGGAATGAAACGTAATTATGCCTTCACAAAACTGCCACTTGCAGGGAGAGAGGCCTAGGCGAATGGAGGGGAGCCAGTAACTCCAGCTCACAAAAGCAAGGATTAAAAGGAAACAAGCCACGCAGTGCCAATATAGACGGATACAATTAGCATTTTGATACTATAGCGGGGGAGACTATAGAAAAATCCCAGCACATGAGAAGGCAGGAACAGACAGACACCATGCTGGTTTTCCACAGTATTCACGAGGGCTGCCAAACAGTACTTGAAGAAGACAAAACCGAAAACCCCATGCTGCTCTTTACGCAAGACCAGAGAGGAGAATGAAAGACGAGGAAGGGGGGGGGAGGCATTTGAGGCAGATAAAGAAATCCCAGACCAATACTGAGGGAGCTCCAGAGAGGCTCCTGTACTCCCTCACTCCTCTTCAGAGGCAGACCCATGGTCCAAGTGCATATGGGGGTCTTTTCCTTATCTAAGGCCGTCCCATGCATTAGGATACAAAATAAACAGCTGTAGTTATACTAAATAGCCATCATGAGTGAAAATCTTCAGCATTCTTAATCCTGGGAGCTGCCCAAGGCTCCTGTATAGCGCAAAATCAAGGAGTTTCCTTCCAGCGCTCCCAAAATGTGCTGCCATTCGCTGAGCTCCTCGAGCTCAAAGGATTGGTAGCAGAGCGCTTCACAGAAAGGAAGAGGCCAACAACGTGCCAAGGTTACAGCGATCCCAAACGCAAATTTAAAAATCCAGGGCCCAACCACACTAGCGTAGCGGGAATGATTTAAAAATCTGCTGTAATATAAGGGTTCAAATATTCACACGTGAGTCAACGAAGGGGTCCAGAAAGAAAGCGGAAAACCATCAAAAGACTTCCTCCTCCTGTAAAATTTCCCATTGTTTCAAAATAAATGCAGCGCCCCCTTCCTCAGAGGCTGCAATTAAACTGTATTCATTCTTCAGGATCTGGGGAAGGGGGCGAAGGAGTTTCATCCAAAAGCACAGTTATGAAATCTGCTGGTGGATAACCCTGACATTGTATAAATGCAAAGCAGACACGCATCGCTGCAGACTTCCATAAATATACTTGGAATAATGCGTACACTTTCCTCTTTAAAAATCCTCCACCTAGCAATAATGGTTTCCAGAGATGCTGCATATCCGTCACTACTAGTTTATTATGCAAGCAATATGCAGGGCACTTTTCAATATTCGGGAGAAGGGGAAAAAAGACAGACAGACATTCCTTCTCTCAATTCAAGGGCAGAAGGCAAGTGGACAAAGGGTGGGAGAGGAACTATTTCTATGGGAGTCACCTAGTATAAGTGTAGGAAGGCAGTAGGTACTAAAGGAGCAGAGGGCATATGAAAGAGTTCAAATGGGGACAGGCAGGAATCTTGGGGATGAAGAGAGAAACTTCTACTGAGGAACTATCCAGTCCGAGCATTTGCTTCTGGCCTTTGCGGTCACAGAAAGATTCTGTAGAAATACAGGAATCAAAACGCTGGAAGTCAATTTTTTCCAGTTGTCTGCTCAGACCATTTGACCATGCCTCATCAGTAAGGAAATAAATACCTCATTAAAAATAAGATGTCATGAACCCTTGAAAGATGGTCTTTATTTTGTAGCATCGACTTGAACTTTTAGCACGCAATCCAAAAAATCCACTGCTGTGGTGTTCTGGTAGCACTTACCTCCTGTCCCGTAGCTATATCTATTGCCGTGTAAACTGTACCTGAGGCTCTACGCGAAAGAGAGAAAAGGAAAAGAAACACTTGTTAGTGCTTCGTAGCAAGGCTGAGAGCTAAACACATGCCCCTTCCCACTTGTCTCTTTGAAGCGCTCTCAGTCCCATTCCTTTTCATGCAGTAAATATAATCTGAAATATTTCTGAGCCAAGACCGCTATTGGAGCAGAAGCCAGAGAGTTTATGGGGAACAAAGCTCCTAATAAGGGACAGTATGGTCATCCAAGCCCTTGCTGCTAAACCAGCAACATAACACAGTTTGTGGGACCAGGAGTTGATCCCATTGAAACTGGCATGACTGCACTGCCCTGGCTTGCAGACTGCCCAACGCGATTAGAGGGCAGAAAGGATCAGGTAAAGTAAACAAATGTGGCGTTTGCAGTGAGGGAAACGGGAGTGTGAGCCTCAGCACGCAGAGCTGACCGCAAAGCTCTCAGTGAATTGCACTGATTTGCCCTACTATAGCCTCCCCCCAACCCCTGTCTTCCCCCTACCTTGCTAAGAGGGGCACAACACTTGCATTAAGGAGAGTTAATTCAGAAAACAAATCTGTAATTCGAAGACCGTCTTACAGCTCCTCCCTGCTTGCAGCTGCGTTTAACAACCTGATCATCTAATGACGTATTTTCTTACTTTAGAACACATTCACGCAAGAAACCCAGTCCCTGTCACTCAAGACTTTGCCAGGAAAGGGAGAAGAGCAGGAAAGTGGGGAACCCATCAAAGCAACCAAAACCACCCAAAAAAATACAAAAGACAAAGAAAGCAAAATAACAACCAACTCCAAAGCATCACCAACAGCTTCTCCAGCAAAGTAACTTAGCCTGGTTTCAGTGCTTCCTTCTTAACGTAAGGGAAGGTATAGGACAGAGAAGGAACATATACTAACCCTTGTCCAATCTTCTCAAAACACGTGTACTTCTTTTTCGGATCGCCCACGCTCACAATACTTCCTACAAAAACAAACAAGAGAATTTTATGAAGTCCTTTTTTGTACAGCTATAAGAAACAACCGTACTTTAAGAGCAGCCCCACGGCCACAGCGGGTCCTGCTGTGCTTCGTGAACCACCCGTCAGAAATCCAGAGGCACACGAACACCAAGGAAGTCCTCAGTTATTAACACACATACCAGCTGCGGCATTCCCCTCACACAGGTATTTCCCTTCAGAAATGGTGGGACAGAGACATTAAGTATATTTAATCTTCACTAGCAGATGGTGAGCGCACGCTGCCAGGCCCAGGATGGGAATACATGGCCCTCACATGTGTAAATACAATTATTTGCTGGAAACCTGCACCTTAAAGTCACTCCCAGCTTAAACACACTGGATGATCTAGGATGCTCCTGCACTGCGATGTCCTGGCATTGGAACTGGATGATCTTTAAGTCCCTTCCAACCTGAACTATTCTATGATTCTGTGATCTAGTTCCACCCCCCTGCCCTGGGCAGGGACACCTCCCACCAGACCAGGTTGCTCAAAGCCCCGTCCAACCTGGCCTTGAACACCCCCAGGGATGGGGCATCTACATCATCTTAGAGCTAAGTCTGTTGCAAATCTAGCCAAAGATTTCCCTGCACCGCAACAACTTCTGGGAGAACATACCAGCACAAGCATAGCCATTTCTGACCCAATGACTGGGTTCCAAGACTCAGGGGGGAAACTAGAGAGACCCTTCAGAGCCAAACCTCTCCTGGCCTGGGCACCGTTCAGCTGCTGTTCTAGGAAGCCAACCGTCAAGTGCAGTTTTTAGCAGCAGTTACCGCGCGACCGCAGCATTGCTCTGGTTTTGGAGAGCAACCCGAGGCGATCTCAGCTCACTCTCCCCTAACGTGGCTGTTCAGTCAGAAGAAAGTGTATCACTGCATCCCTCGGAGGGAAAAGCACTTTGCCTGGTGTTCTGCAACACTCTGGGGCGGTGAGGGGCCTCTCAGACTCCGGCTGGATTTCTTATCCACGAGGAACACAACGTTTTCTGCACGAGGGGAGGGAACTCTCAGCACAAAGGACAAGCTGCGAAGATGCGCTGCAGTCCTGCAACTTGCATGGTTGCCAAGGGGTAAATTCAAGGGGTTCAGTCTGGAGAAAAGAAGGCTCCGAGGAGACCTTATAGTGGCCTACCAGTATCTTAAGGGGGCCTACAAGAAAGCTGGTGAGGGACTTTTTAGGATGTTGGGTAATGGTAGGACCAGAGGGAATGGATTAAAACTAGAGATGGGTCGATTCAGACTGAACGTTAGGAAGAAGTTCTTCACCATGAGGGTGGTGAGACACTGGAACAGGTTGCCCAGAGAGGTGGTGGAAGCCCCATCCCTGGAGGTGTTCAAGGCCAGGTTGGACGGGGCTTTGAGCAACCTGATCTAGTGGGAGGTATCCCTGCCCATGAGACAGATGATCTTTAAGGTCCCTTCCAACCCTAACAATTCTATGATTCTATGAAATTGGAGGAGCTGATAAAAGGAACATCACTGAAACGCAACACGCCCTCCAAGCATGAACTGATATTCATAACACCCCTGCGGCAGGCAGGAATCGCACCCTTTTGAGGCTGAAGAAATCGGAGCCAACAATTCCCAGAGCTCAGCTGGGAGCAAGTCTCCTCTCTAAGAGCGCCAGGGTGGTTAAAAGGATCACGGGATGCGGAGCTGCAGCTGAGACGGTGTTTGCAAGTCACTCAAGCTGCCAACATATGGTGCTGCTTTCACAGGGGTCCAGGGCTGAGCCGAAACAGACGTATATTGGCAAAGAAACCGTTCGTGGTCATCAGGCCAAGAAATCCAGTAGCCAGCAGAGTAAGAGCGGGCTATTTTCAGACACCGCTGGAAAGCGGCCAAACCCCCAGGGTTTAGGGCAGAGAGAGGCAAAGGAAGGGAGCACGGCCCGTGTTTGCAGAGGAGGGTGGGAAGAGAAATGTGACGATATAAGCCCCGCCACCCCATTACGGAAGCAGCGCTGCCTGCCCCGAGGACAGGCATTTCGGAACAAATGTTCGTAAACTTTCCCTCGAAGCCTAACACAGGCTAGAAGTTCAGACTGCGAGACAGGCAAATGTTCCCCCAAGGCCAGTGCAAGAGGCAGCCGCCAATCTTGCCCTGTTTAACGCTGTCATCTGTAAAATGGGGCAATGTTTCCTACCTCTCAAGAAATCAGGCGAGGATTCATTAACGCTTGTTCCAATGCTGTGTCATTGCCAAGCGGTGGAGATCTATCAGCTCCCTTTTAACCTTTGCACATCTTCAGTATGTGTAAATACATATATGCTTTAAGATGTTAGTCATTTTATTCACGTCAAACCAAAACCATGAAAGGGTGGCATATCTTGGCCCAAGTACGACCCCACTGCTCTCGGTGGAAAAACATCGGTTTCCAACAGGATTAAATTTCATCGTGTGTTTCTTCAGGCTAGCCCACATCCAGAAGCTGACACCTAACAGCGGCCACTGAACTTCACACCCCCACGTACATTTATAACGAAACCCCTCAACGCTCAAGAGTCAGTTCAGCGCCGAACACCACTTGCTGGAGCACGCAAGGTGTCAGGAGGCGCATCTGCCACCCAAGACTCCTAGGAGTAGCGCTTTCATTTCTCTTCATTACAGAAGTGAGTGTATTTGTATCGGAACAGCACCTCCTTTTGTGCCACAGTCTCTGCTTGCTCCACCTAGTCCCAAAAACGGCTTGGATCCTTAATGATAGAAAGGTCCGGCTAATTAAGTGAGCGAAGTTGCTGTTTTGAAACAATGGGTATGAGTTTTCCAGTAGCAACCAGTTCCAGTTAACATGCCATCGATTCAATTTAGGCTTTATTCAGAGGAATGAGGTACCCACATGCCATTTTAATTTTATTTTTTTTTAACTTATACCCTCCGATTAAATTTTCCTTCACCTAGCTATTAGTCTTTGCTTCATAAAATACTGACCATTAGGGGTATAATCTCAACCGAGGAGACCAGCCTGACCATAGGGGTGCCAACGCAATTTACGTCAACTGACAAGCAAGGCATGTAGGTAATTAATACAGGATTAGTAGTTCAAAGAATTAGAAATGCTCTACCCTAATAAAAATTGGCCCAGGCTGAAGAGAGCAATCAGTTGCACAGAAGAGCTGGTTCAGCTGCTGGATACGCCACAGCATAACCCAAAAATACCAGGCAGCAGAGGAGCACTTTAGAAGACCCATGAGCTGAAGGCAAGGCCTGTTAAAGACACTAGGACACAACAGAGCGACGTGTTTCTCGGAAACAGCTACTGATTTGGGTACCCACACAATGTCAGGGGACTTAAAAATAACCAGGTCACTTCACATCATGATATTGGGGAAGGTGAATTTGGGGATGCATTAATTTTCTCTTCCCTTTTTTAGACACAGGAGGAAGTTCTGCTCACTTTACATCTGACATTTCAATATCGACATCCCTGCCCCAGAGCTCCAGACTATCAAGATGTGGAACAATCTCAGACTTCATAGTTAAGTTGTTGTTACTTATTCAGCGCTTGTTTTGCAGAGCCCGAGGATCTGTAACTCCCCGGGGACTTCAGTTGGCATCGCAGGTGCTCAGCTTACAGTTATGCTCCCTCTTTCCATCTGCCCCCGATTTTGGCACGCAGTCACAATGCAATGTCTTCAGCAAGGGATCTCAAAATGGGAATGTCAAAACATTTCAGCGTATTAAGATTTTGAGAAACCAACACAGCAGGACCAGGAATTTAAATTTAAAAAAAAAAAAAAAAAAAAAAAAAAAAGAGAGACATACTTAATTTTTCCAAGATCTCTTCGTCTGACATTTTTGGCTTTTTCTTTTGTTTCTCCATGTTCCTGACCAGCATGTCAGGCACCGTGGTGCTGTTTTCCGAGGGAGAAGAAATAGGAGAAGTCGCCACGTCTCTGGTAGGAGGAGGAAGGGGGTCTATCACAGAGCGGGTGTATATCTGATTTTGTTGAGAAAAACACACATATTAATACAAATCAGATGAAGACTTAAAGACTTCTACTCATTGTTATCGTTCTTGTTGTCAGGGATGCATTTCTACAGCTACTTTGTCAGCAAGCTAATGTCACTAAGCAAGGACTCTCTTGTCCCCCCCACAACCAGGCAGGTGACAATATGGAGGTGCTCTGCCAGAAGGAATGGCTCCCACCTCCTCCCTCCTGTTCCCAAGAAGGGCTCAGCACCATGCCATGCACGTGACTGCAGCGGTGGGGGCTGAAGGAAGAATTTCTGCTCACAGATTTTGTGTGTTCAGGGCGCGGAGCTATCACAGGGGGTGGAGCTGCATCATCTTCATCGTCTTCATCTTCAGACACTGAGGGCACTGCAGGGGTCTCGGAGACAGCCTTCACATTCTGCGTGTGTTACACAAGCAGCAAAAATAAAAACCCAATCGCTTGTTACAAACAAAATCACAAACGTTGGATTAAGGTCCTAACAGAAACTGCATCGAAGCCAGTGCAGCCCAGAAACCCCCCCGCAGCCTGGGCTGCATCCCCAGCAGCGTGGGCAGCAGGGCGAGGGGGGGGGGATTCTGCCCCTCTGCTCCGCTCGGGGGAGACCCCCCTGCAGTGCTGCCTCCAGCTCTGGGGCCTCAGCACAGGAGAGACACGGAGCTGCTGGAGTGGGGCCAGAGGAGGCCGCGGAGATGCTGGGAGGGCTGGAGCCCCTCTGCTGTGAGGACAGGCTGAGAGAGCTGGGGGGGTTCAGCCTGGAGAAGAGAAGGCTCCGGGGAGACCTTGTAGCCCCTTCCAGTCCCTCAAGGGGCTCCAGGAAAGATGGGGAGGGACTCTGGATCAGGGAGGGGAGCCATGGGATGAGGGGGAATGGTTTTAAACTGAAAGAGGGGAGATTGAGATGAGATCTCAGGAAGAAATTCTTTGCTGTGAGGGTGGTGAGCGCCTGGCCCAGGTGTCCCAGAGAAGCTGTGGCTGCCCCTTCCCTGGAGGGGTTCAAGGCCAGGTTGGACGGAGCTCGGAGCAACCTGGTCTGGTGGGAGGTGTCCCTGCCCATGGGACAGATGATCTTTAAGGTCCCTTCCAACCTAAACCATTCTGTGATTCTATGAAAAATAATAATCAGAACAGGCTAGCAAGTTACAATATCTGACAAATTTGAACTCCAAATATCCTGAGCCTTCATGGGAAATGGAAGGACAATCCGGCACCGCCTGACCCAACTCTTCAGACAGAGCCTGTCACCTGCTTGTGTGACAGCAATCCTCTTCCCAAGGACTTGAGACCCACCTGAGCTCTCTCACTGCCCGCCCAACACCCGCACGGCAGACCCAGCAACGCTGGGGACAACGTCTGGATTTGGACATATCTGTCCCTGTTTATGTTGCCTCTCTTTTTCGCTGCGTGCTTCAAACCCCGACCACGCAGACTGGCAATTCCAGTCTTCAAATGTCTTAATTTGCATCAAAATCTGAAATGTTTTCTCTTACAAGTTGGGAGATCAAATTAATATCAGCTTTGGTATTGTGACTGAGAACTAACTAATGAGAGAATTTGGAAGTAGAATCTGGTAAAATCTTTTCAAATCCCTTTTAAAATTGCTTTCTAAAAGAAAATTTTATGAAAAATGGGAACAACGATTTTTTTAAAAAAAAAAAGATTTATAACTGGTTAAAAAAAAATTAACTGGAGCTTTTTGCAAGACTGTGATTAGAACTCAAAGCCACTTTTAACCTTTTAAAAATTTGAAACTGGATGTGAAGTGCACGGCATCCTTCACACTATAAACATTTCAAAATAAACTTGGCGAGCTCCTCAACCCGCTAGACCTGTTCTGCTTGTGCTCCTGCTTCCAGGTTGTTTATCATTAGTTCCCTAAGAGCGGCAGGGGAAAAAAAGCGTTAAAATAAAGTTCTCTTCGAAAGAGGGGGAAAACAACGTAGTTTTTCACCAAACCTAAAATATCTGAAGTCATCAGCATCCTGACACATAATCGACACAAAAGCTTAGCCTGCTAAAAGCATCAATAAAAAACACTTGGAAATTCCTGAATATCCCCAAAATTAAAGGCTACTTGGCGTCTTCCAGAAACATCAGGCTATCTCAGTAGACTGGTAAGTACTGCTTTTTCCAGGATTTACTTTAAAATCCAACAGCTCAGATATTCTAAGCTCCCAAGGACTGACCTACAATTACACATAATAATGAACAGTGGCAAAAAGGTTCTCCTTTTTCTTTCGCAGAAAGTCCTAAAGGGTCAGATCCAACTACGCTGCCTCCAGAAGGGAGCGGAACATGTCGACTCTAGATAATGGCGTGGCAGTGAGAAAACAAGAGATGAGGGAATTGTGGGGTTTTATGAATCATCTTAAATCGAACGTTTTGTTTCTTCTATCTCACATGGACACAGAGAAACATACCGCGTCTCCTAACAAAGCAAACGGGAGCGGTGCCTGCCCTGGTGAGGACGGAGTAAAGGTCAAGCAGAGAGGAGGAAATCCTTTTATTTCCTTTTCTGATGGAGATTAGTTTGGTTAATCAACACTAATCAAACAACGTTAGTTTTGGTCAATCCGACCTTGTAGGTTAGTAATCAAGCTTTTTTTATATCACAAATGTTTATGCGGACATATAAAACCTGAGAGCAGAGCGGTTATCAAGTTCTAGGTACAGGAACAGATCGAGTTCTATGAAAACAGAACTATTTCAACTCATTAATTCAGCAATTTCTATTCACTAATAAAAGCTACTTTCTGCCTACTTGATTCTCCCCAGGTTGAAAAAAAAAAAAGCAAAAGGAGCACGCCTGTTTTTATAAACACGTATTCACATGCAAATATATAGTTCAGATTTTGAAAGACTAAGCAAAGTAAAAGTTTACATGTAGTTAACTACTTCATGCAAGTTTTTACATCCCCAAACTCGAGACAGAATCCGAATACAAGGCTTACCAAGGTATTTGATGAATTGTAATCCTCTGCCAATTTATCTGAAAGAGACAGACAGTAATGCCGTGAGAAATGAGTTGCAAACACAGCAGCAGTGCGGACTGGAGAAAGGGACACACTCCCTTCAGAAGGGGCAGGAAAAAAGTCGGCTCCCAAACCTAGGCATTACCTTCAGCTCCCCAGAACAAGCTGGCAACCGGCAGATACGGGAATAGAGGGTAAAAAATTCTGCAGATAAACACAGGGGCCCCAAATCCCTGCTGCAGGAGGGCAGAATTTCCCAATGCGACACCTGAATGAATACTGTCCTCCATCCACATACACAAAATATTTTCAATATTTTTCAACATTTTCAATATTAAGTGGGCTAAATCACCAGCAGGGGCACTGCAGCCAGCCCAAAACCTGCAAGACGTTCAATCTCAACCACCTAAACTTGCTGGAATAGCAACAGAGGACCCGATGAATCATATGGCGGGCTTCTTGTTTGACTATCCAGGCACATATGGGGAAGATTTGTGCTTTTATACCTGCCTGAAGCCTTCCTAATTAATACCCATTCTGGTGACGTGGTTCTATCCCCTTAAATAAAAAAAAAAAAAAAAAAATTAAAAAAAAAAAAACATCACACAAAGCAGGAGCCCTCAGCACAGGAAAGACATGGACCTGTTGGAGCAGGTCCAGAGTCCAGAGGAGGGTCACGAAAATGCTGCGAGAGCTGGAGCCCCTCTGCTGTGAAGACGGACTGAGAGAGTTGGGGGTGTTCAGCCTGGAGAAGGGAAGGCTCCGGGGAGACCTTACTGTGGCCTTTAAGTACTGAAAGGGGGCCTACAAGAAAGATGGGGACAAAATTTTTAGCAGGGCCTGTAGCAACAGGACAAGGGGTAATGGCTTTAAACTAACAAGGGTAGATTTAGACTACAGATAGGAGGAAGAAATTTTTTACAATGAAGGTGGTGAAACACCGGCCCAGGTTGCCCAGAGAGGTGGGACATGCCCCATCCTTGGAGGTGTTCAAGGTCAGGTTGGACGGGGCTCTGAGCAACCTGATCTACTTGAAGATGTCCCTGCTCAGTGCAGGGGGGTGGGACTAAAGGTCCCTTCCAATCCAAACTATTCCATGATTAATATTTAGAAAGAGAAGGAGTTAAGAGTTGAAAGACAAAAAGGAGTGGTGGCTGCAGGAGTCCTCCAGTGGGTAGATAATCCATACAAAGAAGGCACAAAACCTCAGTAGCTTAGAGGAATGCAGCCAGCAGTTATCAAGCACCTGGCCACTACGGCATATTCCTCAATCGCGGCACACAGGAGCAGACACCATCATCCCAAGCACGCATGAATCAGCATCCACACCCATACTGGAAACTGAAACTGGTGCAAAATTTATCTGCCTGGTTTTTTTCCAGTGATTTTCACCACTGGGAACCCAACACCAACACTCCGGGCTCTGCCTTCCAGATGCTGGCTGTAAGCTTCAGAAAAACTATGTGATTTGGAATTTAGGCAGTTGACTGAACTCCTCTTTTGCATCTCTGCTGGGCATCAGGATTAACAGAAGAGCATTTTAAAGGAAGAGGGGTGCTTGAGCAGCCAGAGAATCTCATCCACACTTTCCTTGAAAAGACAGATCTACTTGTTGATTAAATGAAAGAAACCCCACATATAATGACTAAGCAGCTGTATGAGATGATAACCACGTACCTGTAAAACTCATGTACTTCTGGCTGTTGGAGATCTTCTTGGAGTTGTAAAACTCCAACACGTCCAGCACTGCCTGGGGGTTCTTCTTCTGCTCCGACTTGGTGATGTTGGATGTCTGCAATAAACGCGCCCATTGCTCCGGCATTCCCTGTGGGGAGACGTACCTCGTTAGCTCACAGTCAGCCTAACGTGGGTGACAGCACACACACCCGCCACCACGGCTCTGTCACACAGTTTCTGGGCTTACCCAGTGCTGTGAGGGTAACTGGGAGAAAAGAAGAGAGGAAAGGAAAAGAGGCAGTGGATCGATACTAGCCACCGTCTTGCGTTACAAGTCACACGTTCCTTGCATGGACATGCAAATGCCACTCTGCTCACGGGGCTCTGGGTGAGCCCCACATCCTTGGAAGACCAAAACTCAAAAGACAGAAAGGAGCAGACCCGAATGCTGCAGTTCAGGAAGAGCCTCAAGAGAAAAAAAAAAAAAAACAACCCTTTATGCACAGGTATATTACATATCTCCAAGAAGGACTACAGAAGTAACACGCAGTGTATAGCGTGCAGGGGAGGTTCAGACTGGATATTAGGAAAAGCGTTTTACACTGAAAAGGTTATCAAGCATTGGAACAGGCTGCCCAGGGAAGTGGTTGAGGCACCATCCCTGGAGGTATTTAAAAGACGGGTAGACGTAGTGCTTAGAGATATGGTTTAGTGATGGGTTTGTCAGAGTTAGGCTGATGGTTGGACTCGATGATCTGAAAGGTCCCTTCCAGCCTGGGCGATTCTATGATCTAGTGCAACGAACATGCAACATTCACTTGGGTCTTCTTGTAGCACAAAGAGTTCTTTGATAATAGTGGTTTGGTGCCTGTTGTAACCAGAGCTGGGAAAGCAGAGATGTTAACCTCACATATGAAGCTCCGAATTTCATTACAGGGACATCATTTCAGTCAGAAAATAAAGACATCTGGAGTACAGCCTGACTCGTGCCTTTCACCACCAGCACGAGTTACTGTTTGTACAGACAAAGTGGCAAGGCACTGGCATCCTTTATCAATAAAGTTACGCTCCCTGTTCAAAAGGCTGGCCAGATACGCCACTCAGGTAACGCCACACTGGTAGATCTAGGTTAACCTGGGCAAGCCTAGAGGCTGACATGCAAAACACAACTGTACGCATGATTCCAGTTAGGAGAGCAGAGTCCCTGAAAAAGAAGAATGTTAAAGAGGCAAAAACATCAACACCTGCTGCTGCTATTAAATACTATTCCGCAATCAAATTAAGAAGAATAATCTGATGAAACACAACTCTGTCTTCATAGTATTTTGCATGTCAATAAAAAAAAACACCATAAAAGCATCTGACATCTAGCCTTAGGGCAGCACACACACATTCTGTCATAAATAGTTATGCACAGTTGTGCGTCTCCAGCATAAACAGTTTCCAGCAGTGTGCCCAGGTGGCCAAGAAGGCCAACAGCATCCTGGCTTGTATCAGGAATAGCGTGGCCAGCGGGAGTAGGGAAGTGATGGTGCCTCTGTACTCGGCACTGGTGAGGCCTCACCTCGAGCGCTGTGTTCAGTTCTGGGCCCCTCTGTACAAGAGGGACACTGAGGTGCTGGAGCGGGTCCAGAGGAGAGCGACCGAGCTGGTGAGGGGTCTGGAGACCAAGTCGTATGAGGAGAGGCTGAGGGAGCTGGGCATGTTTAGTTTGGAGAAGAGAAGGCTGAGGGGAGACCTCATTGCCCTCTACAACTCCCTGAAAGGAGGGTGTAGAGAGGAGGGTGTTGGCCTCTTCTCCCAGGTGAATAATGACAGGACCAGAGGAAATGGCCTGAAGCTGCGGCAGGGGAGGTTTAGATTGGATATTAGGAAGAATTATTTTACTGAAGGAGTGGTCAGGCCGTGGAACAGCCTGCCCAGGGAGGTGGTTGAGTCACCATCCCTACGGGTGTTTAAGAGGTGTCTGGATTTGGCACTTTGGGGCATGCTCTAGGGACAGAGATTCTAGGGTGTGGTTTGTTTTGGGAGTTTTTTTGTTTGTTTGTTTGTTTTTTGTATGTGTGTGTGTGTATGGTTGGACTCAATGATATCAAAGGTCCCTTCCAACCATGAAGATTCTGGGATTCTGTCTCCTGAAGGGGAGCTCTCAGAGCCCCATTTGGCGGACACAGACTATGCTGGAGACCTAATCCAGCTCTAGAAGAGGAGGGGAGGGGAAGGGAGGGCAGCTATACCATGTTTTGCTGTCCATAACAGCCAAAAAACAGTAACGGAAAAAAGTTTGCTGGCAGCCTGGGCTCCTGGGATGAGCCAAGTTTGACAAACAGGCTCTCAGCAAGAATTAGTGGGTAACCTCTGCAGATATATTTCAAAGGAGATCAAACTAGATGATGGTAATAACCTTTTCAGCATTACTATATAAAAGATTAATGGGTCCTGGCTCCTCCCAGCAATAAGCCAAACCACACAGTTCTCTTTTCCTCCGGATTCACTTACCGTGAATTCTCCCGTGACTGCATCAAACCCCACATGAATCGTGTGTTCGAAGTCTGAAGGGAGGGAGATCTCCGGCCGCTCTTTCTCTTTCTTTTTATTGGCTGGAAGAGACAATAACAACAACAAAAAAAAACCATTAAGTCCATCAAGAATTCAAATCTCCCCAGTAGCTTCCATTTTACCTACCCGACCACACCCCACTTCTGCCAGTTACGGGATTTCGATCTGGGGCAGAAAAGCAGCAAGTTTAAAAACTTTGTCACCTCACTTAAGAGCAGCCCCAGCACAGGATCAGGACAACAAAAGGACAACAAAAATCAAAGTCTTGTAACCCAGAACAAGCTCAAGCCAAGGAAACTGATATTTTGGGTATGTCAAGTATCAACCGGTAGGGCTAGACCCAATAGCACAAGAGCTATTTACCTGAAATATTCACTCAAACTTACACAGGTCAGAGTCAAAAGCACTACAGCAGCAGTTAAGTGGGAGCCATGCAGTTTTGAACACATTTTTTTATTTGTTGTTTTAAGGAACTTCAAAAAAAAAAATATATATATATATTACCCGCTGTTAAATATACGCTTGCCTCTCATATTAAGACAGGGACAAAATTAACTGCAAATACTGCTTATAAATTGCTTCCTGCGTCCTACATTCTCAAAACAGAGTTTGTGAAGAAAACCAAATGTAACATATGTGCTTCTGCTACAAAATCTTACATGAGCAAAACCATTTGTATTCTTCTGCTCAGAGAACGAACTGGTTTCAATAACAAGCTTTGAAGACGCAGAGCAAGAGGGCAGAACCTGGCAGGTGAGGAGCAGAAGTCACGAAGAAAGAGGAAAGGAAATAAATCAAAGCAGACGCACTCTGCAAATTTTCAAGTGAAGTCTTCAAACAAGATTATCATTCTGCCTTGGATTAAGTTCATCCATATTCATGATATATTAAGGACTCCACCTTCCTTTTAACATTTGCCGTGTTCAAGGAATCGAGACCAGTTTAAGGAAGAACCACGTTCTGCTCGGCTTTGCTGCTGCTCGCAGTTATAAAACAAACAGAGCCAGGAGAAGGTGACTAAACCACTTGCGTTTCCCAGCTGCTGCCTTTTATATCTAAAGCCAAACAGAATTCGTTCCGTGGCTGACATTCCCCAGTGCATTTTTGGCAACATGAATGCCAAAGCCCAGGTATTTCAGAAACCTGTGATGCTAACGCTCGATATTGCAATTATTTAAGACGCCGCTGGTGGTGAGCTGTGTAAAGACGGTCAGGGCTTGCCCCAAAGGACCGAATCCCATTTCCTTCAGTGCCAGCTCTGGCACCGTTCTCTGCATCGTCACAGAGTTACTGTTGCACAGATTAATTTTGCATTAAAAAAAAAAAAAAAAAAAATCAGATGCTCCATTTGGGACACGAAGCTGGAACAGATTGTTTTCGAACCCTCTTTCAAACAAAGGGGACAGGGGAAGCTGAATCGCAGAAGAGCGACAGAGTTGCCAAGGGGAAGGAGGAGAGAAAGCGGCAATGCCGGAGGAGCCATCGCAGTGCGGGGAGCTAGGAGGCAGCTGCTGGTTAGCAGATGGTGAGCATCTGCAGCATGAAGGCCTTGCCAAAGAAGGAACAAGCCGCTGCATCCAGCAGGTAGACAGAAAAAGCTGCGTGCATTAGCGGTGGATGGAAAGCAAGAGGAAAAGAGAGGCAGAGAGCGCCATATTCTGTCCACAGGATCAGTCCGTTCCTCCAGGCCAGAGAGCAAGGCGGCAGCTCAGCCTCGGAGCCCACCTCCCAGGCGAGGAAGAAGATGCTGTCCCAAAGAGTTGTTGAGAGTCGGGGAAAATGCAAAGGGTTGAGATGCTGTAGGAAATGGCTGCAGGAAACTAAGATAATTGGGAGAATATTAACTGCTCAGGTGTAGGAGAACAAAATAAGCCATAAATGCAGAAAAACCTTTCTATTTCTGTATTGCAGTGTAGCCATACTGAAACTCTCTACCTATTTGTCGAACGTGAACAGGGAGCTGGAGAAGTGGTATTAGCACCACTACGCAGGAGCGCTGCACGTGTGATGCACACCCACAACGCGGTCCAGGCCGACTGCCACACTAGATTTGAAAGTACCCCTAAAAAAGCCCAAGGGCATGATGAAGTTGCTATCCAGAAGTCAATACACTTAAGTGTTTTGGTTTGTTTTTATTTCTACAGCCCAAGCTCCCTGCCGCACACCCAAATCCCAACGAACTTCTCTGCAACCAGCTGTTCCAGTATCCATTCAACCGGCAAACCGAGCTGACTCCTGACTTATCCAAAGCGGGAGACGATGGCCTGAACGAGCCTCAGCTACACACAGCAGTAAAGATAGTTCTAGAAGGATTGATTAAATAACATAATGGCCTCTGTCATATCAAAGCTCCAGCTCCCTGTTCATGTTCGACAAGTAGGTAGAGAGTTTCAGTACGGCTACGCTGCAATACAGAAATAGAAAGGTTTTTCTGCATTTATGGCTTATTTTGTTCTCCTACACCCGAGCAGTTAATATTCTCCCAATTATCTTAGTTTCCTGCAACCATTTCCTACAGCATCTCAACCCTTTGCGTTTTCCCCGACTCTCAACAACTCTTCGGGACAGCTACCGCAAACTCACGTGGAAAATCACTTTGCCTTGGTGGTAACATTACAGCATCTGAAACCATAATTGCTCTGTATCCTTTTTTTAAATCTGCCTGCCCGCCACACTCAGGGCTTTACAGCACCCAGATTGAATTCATCATCCTTTGAACGCACGTGAAGTTGGCGCATGAATTCGCAGATTTTCCTCCAGCAGTCTCAGAGGACAATGAACTTCCAGAAGCTTTTGATCCAAAAGCTGACAGATCTAAAAAGCCTAAACATATTAAACCATTAATGACATAATTGCTTTTTGTAGCAGATATTTATGTCGTAGCAGGAGGTAGAAGACAAAAAGAATTACAGATGGGCACTCCCAACCTTGCTAAACGCTTAATCCCCCTCCACAGAGATTATATTATCCTTGCAATGGAGTCAAAAAGCCTCGAGGAATCTTAAATTAAAAAATAAAAGAGAAATCATACATCTGTTTAAGAAGGCCTACCCACCACCAAGTGCTTTATTCCCACAAACACCTTACCACCTTCTCATTCAAAACCTCTCCCGTTTGACGCTGTTACACGAGCCACCCATAAAGTTTCTTTATGATGCTCTGGCAACTTGAGCTGCAACTAGGAAGCACGAGGTCCCACTGTAAAATAAGCCCGTGAGCCCACCCTGAAGCATAACGAGATGGGAAAGGTCTTCTCCGCTGGTAAGGTTGAGTGAAGCGCTCCCTCCATCACCACGCAAAGGGCTCCCGGGTGCTGCGAACTGTCGTCTTGTGGGTAAAACTCTGCCTCTGCGCGAAGCTGCAGATGAGCTCGGAGGCGCTAAATGTCCCACATTCAAGCCAAATTCATACCCTCAACTAGGACACCGAGGAGCCCCGAGCCCAGAAAACTTCAGATGTTCACAACACTTGGTGAAAGCAACAAGTCGCGCAAGCTCTGCACCCATATGACCCATCCAGTAGTAAGCTGACATGCTTTTTAAATAGCAGTTTTGGGGTTTAGGCTGGGACAGAGGAAATCAGGACTGGAAAACACATCCTAAATTTTGCAGGCGGAGCACGACACCTCCAAAGCAGCCGGGCAAAGGGACACAGCTCAGTGGAAGTGTGCACACGTGTACGGGGCCCGGGATTTAAGCCCCATGTGTCCTTTATGACTCTTTTCATGCACAGGAGCAGCGCAATGGAAAAGACACTTTTGAAAGTGCCTTCGGCTAGAACTGCCCTTCTTGCCCCAGTAAGATGTAGAAGATGCCCTCAAGATGTCCCCCCCTTGTTGGCTTCCCCTCTGATCTGGCCCCACAAGCTCTCAGCAGGTCTGTGGCCTGCTCCACAGCAGGACTCCACGTGTTTCAGCTGCACTTTTGCATAAAGTACCACCTCATCACTGTCTTTCCCACCCATCCTTTGCAGAGTGCCTGCTCCAGTGCTGTTCCCTGCCCAGCATAAAGAGCTACCACGTCTCTGAAGGGACTGACACCATCAACTTCAGCAGCTCTCAGGCTACAGCATAAAAGCTCGCGTCCATATTCACTAGCAAAATTAAGCGCCGAGCATTTCAGCTCTTTGCAACCCCAGCAGAGGTTAAACGCAAATCACTGGCTTCCCTGCCTGAAGATCCAAAGGTCCACGGATTTGCCCCAGATTACATTTGAGGCAGTGTGCCCAGGTGGCCAAGAAGGCCAACAGCATCCTGGCCTGTATCAGGAATAGTGTGGTGAGCCGGACTAGGGAAGTGATCATCCCCCTGTACTCGGCACTGGGGAGGCCCCACCTCGAGTGCCGCCTCCAGTTTTGGGCCCCTCACTACAAGAGGGACATTGAGGTGTTGGAGCGTGTCCAGAGAAGGGCTACAAAGCTGGTGATAAGGTCTGGAGGACAAACCTTATGAGGAACAACTGAGGGAACTGGGGTTGTTCAGCCTGGAGAAGAGGAGGCTGAGGGGAGACCTTATCACCCTCTGCAACTACCTGGAAGGAGGGTGTAGAGAGATGGGGGCTGACCTCTTCTCCCTGGGGACAAGTGACAGGACAAGAGGAAACGGGTTCAGGTTACGTCAGGGGAGGTTTAGATTGGATATTAGGAAACATTTTTTCACTGAAAGGGTTATTAAACATTGGAACAGGCTGCCCAGGGAGGTGGTGGATTCACCATCCCTGGAGGTGTTTAAAAAAAGGGTAGATGTGGTACTTAGGGACATGGTTTAGAAGTGGTTTTTGTCAGGGAAGGTTAATGGTTGGACTTGGTGATCTTGAAGGTCCCTTCCAACCTCAGCAATTCTATGATTCTACATTTCTCTAACTGAACAGAAACCAGCTCCCCTTTCAGTCCAGCCAAACTAACAAATAACACCCAAATTATTTCAGGCACAAACCACAGAGAGGCGTCTGAACACCCGGGAATTTCATTAACATTTAAGCAACAGGAGGCACCGAGAGTTCAGTTGCCACCATGAGATCAGAAGGAGTTTTCATAAGATGAAAATCAACCCATCTGAAACGAAGGTGACAGCGTTAAAGGTATTTTTTGCTCGACAGGAATTAAAGGGCAGAAGCAACCATCCTCGTTCGGGCAGGTGTATTGCGACAGAAGGCTCTGCTGGGCTTGGCTAAACAAAAATCTCTCATGTCTCGAAGCATCTGCCGCGTTGGCCAATCTTCAGCAAACACAGGCATCTCCAAATCGGTGGCAGCCTGTCTGCTGATTTTACCCAAACCGTTCACTTTTGCAGCTCTCCTTTAAAAACCTGCTTCAAACTGGCATTTCGGGTTGTATTTCTTTTACTCTCTAATAAATTTCAGGTGATTTCTTTGGTCCCCGCAGCTGCTGAGCCTTGAGATTTGAAAGCTCCGCTCCCTTCTTTCTTTTCCCTTGCGCCTTCTTTAAGCAGACACAAAAATCCTGCAGCTCTTTAGGATTGACAATCATAATAGCAAGTTCTAACCAAGATCCGGCAAACTTTTAACATTGAGCTCATGGGTTTCTGCATTGCATAATCAAAAATCCACGTTGGTAAAACAATATAAAGTTGCCAAAGGTACCAAATAATAATGAATGCTGCAGTGTTTTATGGAAAATGAACCTACATCCTACTTCAATTAGTGGAAGCGGCACTCCAATTAGTCTTTTTTCTAACAAATTTAAGGAGACAGCCTGCCTCCCAAAGCCCAGGAAGCTGAAGATATCAAGGCTTGACTTTAGTTATCCAGTGTCCAGATACCATTGCAATGCAGACTCTGCAAAAAGCTGATGTATTAGAAAGAGGAACTCAAAAAAATAGGTCAGATATAAAAAGAAACCAGCATATATTAGGGGATAGAGGCTTTTTTTTTTTTCCTGACATCACTTCAAAAGCTTCATATGAGAGGGAGTTTTTTAAAATATCCTGATCTTAAAAATTAGAATTTCATGTACAGTTCACAGCTCCTGTCTCCCTTTCCATCTGTTTCAGTCCCTATAACAGGAGAAAAATCCTTCAGTTCACAAGAAATGTGCAAAGAATTTGCAGTAACGGATTATTCTTAACAGCAAGTAGACAATGACTGACCCGAACACTAGAACAGTGACCAACCATGCAGTAACATATGACAGGCCTGGCAGGAGATGGCCTGTTAGTCATGCTTAATTCAAATTATTTGCTGTTTATAGCAACAAACAAGCAAAAGACCTCCCTCTGCTCCCCAAAATGACCAAGACCGTCACACAGGAAACAAACAAACAACATTTTCTTAAGCCTAAACCATTAGTAAGCGTCAGGTGCTTCACTGAGGTCATTCAGAGCAACGTTCAGGCAGAAGGTTTAGAAGAAAAGACAAAATACTATACTTTTATCTCCTGGTAAAATAGCTCGGTAAAATCGGTCCTTCCTTTTCTTTTCTTCCGGGTTGGGAGGCAAAGGTTTTGAGCCATGGTTTAAAGTCCCACCATCTTTGCTGCCCGATCCAATCATAGTGCTGGTATTTCTCATCGGAGGAGCAGGAGGTTTGTCTTCTGTTTCAACTCCATTGTTAGACATCTTCAGCTGGGGAGGCCGTTACTAGGAACAGGAAAAAGACAGAAGCAGCGTTACTTATTTATTTGTTGTAAACTAGAATCACACACTGCCAAATAAAGCACACGCGGGTATTTGCAGACTGGCCTGTAACCTCGGATCAACACAGACCAAGCGTCAGCGTGACAAATTCTTTTCGAGCTCCAAGTTTTTTCTGTTAACAAGACTCTGCTCAAGCGTTTGAGTTATTGATCATTAAGAAAAGCCTGTTTCAGGATACAGCCAACTCTCAAGCAAACCATGGAGCACAAGTGTAGAGTGGGGATGAAAAGCCGTAAATACCAGGTAGCAAAGATACTCGAGAGGAGCCAACAAGTTGCTGAGCTCAAAAGACCTCTCAATTCCATGCTCGTTCCACTAAAAACTACGTCAAAATGTTTGTATCAGTCTCCAGCACATCAAAAGAAGTATGGCAGCAGGTCAGGGAGGTGATTCTCCCCCTCTACCCTGCTCTGGTGAGACCCCACCTGGAGTCCTGCATCCAGCTTTGGAGTCCTCAGCCCAAGAAGGACATGGACCTGTTGGAGCGCGTCCAGCAGAGGGCCATGAAGATGATCAGAGGATGTCCTCTGCTATGAGGACAGGCCGAGAGAATTGGGGGGGTTCAGCCTGGAGAAGAGAAGGTCTCCGGGGAGACCTTAGAGCCCATTCCAGTCCCTCAAGGGGCTCCAAGAAAGCTGGGGAGGGACTCTGGATCAGGGAGGGGAGCCACAGAATGAGGGGGAACTGTTTTAAACTGAAAGAAGGGAGGTTTCGATTAGATATTCGGAAGAAATTCTTGACTGTGAGGGTGGTGAGCCCCTGGCCCAGGTTGCCCAGAGAAGCTGTGGATGCCCCATCCCTGGAGGGGTTCAAGGCCAGGTTGGACGGGGCTTTGAGCAACCTGGTCTGGTGGGAGGTGTCCCTGCCCAGGGCAGGGGGGTGGGACTGGATGATCTTTAAGGTCCCTTCCAACCCGAACCATTCTGTGATTCTATGATGCAGAAAGACTGAAGTTTGCACTCAAAGAGTTTCGATGCAGCCACTAAAAAGCTGCTGAACTGGTTCAGAGGCAGAGGTGGCCGGGAAGCCGCAGAGCTGTACCCACGTCACCTCAGACGCAGGGCCACGGTCCTCGCTTGGTCCTAAGCCGGCCCTGGCCTTTCCCTGGTAGCAGCAGACTTCAGGCACAGTTCAAACCGCCGGAAAGTTGCCTGCATTTTGTTCTGTTGGAAGGGTCAAACAAAAGTAGATCCCCAACACGCACATAAATCCCTAAGTAAATAATCCCTGCTGCGCGGGTTTAAAGACGGAAGCTTTGGAACAGGGCAACAGATTATTCTGCAACAACTAGCTTGTTCCACCCAAATGAGATCAGCATTACTCCAGACACAGCCTGGCTGCAGCGAGATCCTTCTGGAAACCGGAATTACGTTCTCAAAAGAAAGTCGGGAGTTAACCGTAGAACAAAGAGCAAAGCCGGCACAGTTTCTGTTTGGGTGGAAAAAGCAGTTCAACAACTTTATGAATTTCACAAGCAGTAAGGGAAGACGTTTCGCTCAGGGAGAATTACAGGGTGGCAGAAAGTCAAAAGCGATTTGCTCTTCGTAAGTGAGAAATCTGGTTTCAAAGCCAAGATCGCTGCTGGCTTCCAGGGAGCTGCTTTTCTAAGGGCCGGACCCAGAGGAACCACATTGGGTCACACTCCAAACAGATCCCACAACCACACGGCGGTCCTACGACCGCACACCACCACCCTGCCGGTCTTCAAAGTCTTCTTTGGCCAAGCTACTGATGCTCAGCATTAAGTGGAAAGATTTGGACCCAGGGTAGGCTGCTCTCAGAGCTGCAGGGAGTTAAGAAAGGCGAATGCTGCCTGCAGAGGAAGGCACTCAGCTGTAGCATGTTGGACTCCACTGAAAGCAGCAGTTCCCTAGCTGTCACTGGTCTCCAGCTTCACCTTCTCCTCCACTTATTTGGTTCCCGGTTTCTTCACGCTTGCTCTTAAACGGGAGAGCTGACAGTACTGCGCAGCGCACAAGGCTTTGGACGAGCCTTCACACACAGGGAGCTCTGTGAGAGGTCTGACCCCGGCCCCGCTTCCTCCCAACAAAACTGTGCGAGGGAATTTTAAATGACAGACTAGTATGCGGGGTATTGATTTTAACGGTGGGACAGTTTGGGAGGAGCAGGGGGAAATTAGCTGCGCATTTGTCCGGGCGTCTTCTGGCACGTGCCCTGCGCATCTCCCATCACTCACGCTTCGGTAAAAAAACGGAGCAGAACAAAGCGGCAGCTGGAGTGCCAGCCATGAAGCGGAGCAAACGACGACCCTCCCCGTCTAAGCAGTGGGGGGGGGGAAAAAGTCTAAACTGAAACCCAACTGGTAAATTTGGCAGCCACCGCTGCGCACAAGGCTTGTGCGACATGACGATATCGCGTCCTCACTGACGGGCTTTGCGCATCGCAGTGTCGGTGTTGGTACTGAACCGGCACAACTAAAGCTTCTGAAAGGACATCAGCAGAAATGCCGTGTAAAGAAAGAGATGCATTCTTTGCATTTTTTTTCTTTTTTCCTTATTTCTTTGCTTATTTAACCATGAGAAAGCAAATTGCTGGGAGGGTGCTAGGAATACGCTGCAAATAGGGAAGCGGAAGGAAAATGAAGGTTAGCAGCTATGTGCCGGCCAAACGGCCCTCCTCGGGAGTGGGCACCACGTTTGCTGCTGTAACACCCTGGTCGAGCCCCACAGGGGTTTGGATAAAGGTGCATCCAAAGATTCCCTCACCGGCCAGGACTCCCGGAGCTGCAGGCATGGCTGAGACGGCGGGGGGGATTGCCGCGTTGCTGGGTCCCTCTCCCGCCGAGCAGAGGCGAGTAGGTGAGAATCGGTGCTTGCGGGGGCTGAGCCGGGGACAGGGCGAACTTCACTGTATTGGGGAAGGGACGCAATATCAGACCGAAGGGCGGTACAAGGGAGAGAACAGAGCAGCATGTGGCTCCAGGCTGGGGAAAAAGAAGTGAGAAGAGGAAGGAACACCCCCCCCCCCCCCCCCCCCAGCTTATAGGCAGAGGCTGGCCTAGTGCTGGGAGAAGGAAAAAGAACATAGGGGAAAAAAAAAAAAAATATCCAACACCAAAAAGAGCATGAAAACATAAGAAAAACCTCTGGATGCCAAGCATCCTCACTCTCAGTCCCACCAATGCAAAGCCCTGGGGACATCTGCTCACAGTTTCTTCAATATAAGAGGGTTTTTCAAAATCCCTCAGTCGGAAGGGACAGAGCACAAATGAATTACTGTTTTACCGCAGGGCTGGAAACACTGGCGTTACAAGCTCTTGTTTATCTTACATTATATTCCCTGAATGAGCAAGTAACTGCCGAGAAGTTACGTAGTTTAACAAACAAAATTGTTTTACACCTATTTGGTAACTGCAACTTTCATGTGGGCAAAGCCTCCAATACACCCTCTCCTTTCTTCTCCATCGCTCAAGCCCCCAGACCTTCCTCCTCCTCAAAGTCTTACGTTTGGAGTTACGAGAACTACTTAATCTGTTTGGAGATGGGGGGGAGGGGCGAGGGAAATGTCTCAACCCACAAAACTGAGAGACTGGTTCCACAGAAGTTATCCCCTGTAACAGCAGCACTATCCCAGAGGGCTCCCAAAAGCCTTTTCCCACTATGTATTTAAAGGGAAAAAAAAAACCAAAAAACCTGCTTACGTGAGTCCTCTCCCTGTGATACAGAGACACAGTCTACCCTCAAACTCAACATCGTTATACTTCAAACTTCTGCTGGCTTCAAAGTGCGTGGATGAAACCCCGTCCTGACCGAATTACACCCACCTCTCCAGGGCTTTACAGCCGAGCTGAGCCCCCAGAGCACGGAGCCACACCAAGGGGTTACAGAGGCGGCCGCCTCCCTCGCCGTGGCCTAGCTGACCGTGCAAATTCTCTTCTTCCTAAAATAATCTCCTGCCAATTCCCACATAAGCCGGCTTTAAACAACCCCCCCCCCCCCCAAACCTTGTGTAGGCCCTGCTCAGATTCAGGGCACCGGGCAATCGCTTCACCAGCCGCCATAACATCAGCTCTACGGCACCGAAGCGGGTCGATCCATCCTAACAGGAATGCAAAGCGTCACCGGACTGAGCTGCTTCCTTCTTCGCCCCAGCGTGACCGTGCTTTGAGAAATTCGTCTTCTGTTTCCACGGTATGATTAAGCGAGCAGTGGAAGCGACGAAACAGCACGTGAACTTTTCAGCCGCAGCCAGACGAGGGAATAGAGTTTAGCTGCAGACGCACTTATTCTCAACCACTACGTATATTAAAACACCAGCACTCAAACCAAGCGCCACAGCCACCACTAGGAAGGCACAGCCATAACGTAGCACTATTGTTTCTGCAGCCGTTCGGGAGTACCGGAAGTTCGAGTTGTTTCAGCGCGCACTACTTCTGAAAATAAAAGTTTTATTACGTACTGCAACCTAAGTCAAGTCACAGAGGCCTTCAAGTGCTCCCTGCTCCTCCCCATCAACTTTTGAAACCCATCAGCTAAATTAGGTTACTCCGGCCCCCGCGGAGTCGAGCGGCAGGCCTGATAAAACGCCTTTCACACCTACAAACCACTTGTGCAGACAGGAAGGAGCGACAGACGACCACGGACAAAGGGGACAAGAGGCTCAGGAAACCGCTTGGCGGTTCAGGAGAGGGCAAGCGGAGGTACCGAACGGGAGGCGGCACCCACAGGTGCCAACAGCGGCAGCCAAGAGTCGAGAGCACACAGCCCCTTGTCTGATCCGCGTTGAGTAGATATGGCTCAAAATCACAACGTTTATGGCTGTAGCTTCCCTGTAACACAGGCACGGGCTCAAGAGCCATTCTTCTAGCCGAGCGGGACCCCAACATACGCGGAGCCTTCTGGCACTGCTGCGTGTAACACACACAAAAGAAGAAGAAAAAAAAAAAAGGAAAAAAAAAAAGAGAGAGAACAGAGATCCTCTATTTATGTCATTTTTCCTTCTGGTAATCCACATGGTTTCAAACCTGATGTTCCACGTTGAACTGTGAGTTTCTAGCGAGCTGGTTGTGTTTCCTTTGCATTCCTTAGCGAGACAGGCAGATGACTGATTGCTAAACCAGAAAGCAATTAAGAAGTCAGAGGGGCTGAAACCCACGCTACAGTAGATTCCATAAAGATAAGTATGTCCAACGCATACTAATTGCTGGAGTCAACACGAAAACTCATAAAAGAGCCATCTATAATTCATGCAGTCTGGCAAGACAGTAGCTGTGAGTTACTGACTACAACTTACAGATGAACAAAGTATAGTAAACAAGGGGCAGTGGGGGAGATGCTCAGCAACTGTTTTCCCCTCTCTGCCTATTACCAGAAGGAAACCTCACATTTTTTCCAAGACGCTGTTTTTCTGGCGTTGCCAGGGCGAGGAAAGGGTGTCTTGACCTTTAATTAGAGCTGATCCTGATCAGAACAAGCGTTTCACCCCTGCACCAGTATCCCTGCCTCCTTCCACCCCATGGCTAGAGGTTGCTCGTGCACACACAGAGTTAAAAAAAACCACCTTCTTCCTCCTCACGCTGCCCAGGTGGGAAGGAGCCGGGGCTGTCCCCTGCTCTCTACAAACACACTGCACGCAGCACATTCCCTCCCCGTGCCGCGCTTTCATCCAAATCCCAGCCGAAAATAAACGGCAGAGTTTACCGGCCGGGTTCTGACACAGGATGAAGAGATCCTCATTCATTTTTTTATTTTTTTCCTCTATTACGTTACGTGGGACTAAGTCTCAAACACAGTCTCGCGTGGAGGGAAAGGCATCCCACACACGTGCCACCCGAAAAAGAAGCAAGAGGTGTCCTTGCTTCTTGCAAGGAAGCAGTTGAGCCGTGGAGAAGCGGTCGAGAAGCAAGAGGTGTCCCGACCCGACAGCGGATGGGATCTGGGACACGTGCTGTCACAGAAAAGGGCAGCAGCAATACGCACACCCTGAGGGAGGACGGGCTCATCGTCACATTTAGAGGCGATTAAAAAAAAAAACAACCCAGAAACTGTTGCATTTAGCTGTCTCCCCAGCCACTTACTGCACATGCTGCGCAAGTGTGCCAATTAAACGAACAAAAAAAAAAAAGTCAAGGGCCATCAGTGCATCATAGAATCATAGAACCATAGGGTTGGAAGGGACCTCTGGAGATCATCTAGTCCAACCCCCTGCCACAGCAGGGTCACCCACAGCAGGTGGAACAGGAACGTGTCCAGGCGGGTTTGGAATGTCTCCAGAGTTGGAGACTCCACCACCTCTCTGGGCAGCTTGTGCCAGGGCTCTGACACCCTCACGGCAAAGAAGTTCCTCCTCATGTTTAGGTGGAACTTCTTATGTTCAAGTTTGTGCCCATTGCCTCTTGTCCTGTCCCCGGGCACCACTGAAAAGAGCCTGGCCCCATCCTCCTGACACCCGCCCTTTCAGTATTTCTAAGCATTGATAAGGTCACCCCTCAGCCGTCTTTTTTCCAGACTGAAGAGATCCAAATCCCTCAGCCTTTCCTCATAAGAGAGGTGTTCCAGTCCCCTAATCATCTTTGTAGCCCTTTGCTGTCCCCTCTCCAGCAGTTCCCTGTCCCTCTTGAACCTGGGAGCCCAGAACCGGACACAGCACTCCAGGTGCGGATCAGCCCAGACCCAACATTTACATGCGAATTAAACAAAGCCCCAGGTTTTCATAAAGATGTAATAAAGAAAGAATTACAAAACAGCAGCGTTCGCCCACCTGTCTTTAGAATTTACCTGTCAGACCCCTGCAGGTGCTGCCACCGCCTAGAGATGCGGATGAAAACGCTAAATTAAATGAAATGATAATCACTAAAAATAAAGTAGACGTTTAGAAGGGAGCGCACCCACCGCTACAGCCCGAGCCGGGGGAGGTGTGAGGAGGGGGAAGGAGACACACTCTCATGGCAGATGGCCAAATACTGTTTGCAGCCTTGCTCCCCTGCCAGCGCCATTTCCATAGCGCTAGACACAAAGGACGGCTGACCAGTGACAGCTCAACAGGAACGCTGGAGGACTCCACGGCTTGGGATTTTAAAAGCCAAAAGACTGGAGGGTCCTTTTAAAAAACAACAACAACAACAAAAAAGCCTTTAATTCAACCCCAACTGTTCAGGCCAACGCAAGACCTGCCGGGTGGGATTCCCTAGCCCGTGTTTTGCGGGTGGGATTCCCTAGCCCGTATTTTGCGGGAGGACACGGACACCACCGCAGCGGGCACTACCTCTGGGCAGGAGAGCTGTCAAATCTCCTCCTCGGCAGACATATGTACCATCGTACCACACAGACATGCCTCTGAAGAAGAGCAGACTAATTATAACCGCTCGATTCCTAGCAACAGAGCAGAGTTCTCCTTTCACTCAAATTAAGGAAGCTTCTTTCGGTTTTGTTTTAAATAATGCAGGGCCAGCTTTCGCCAGCCTCCACGGTGCGGGCCCGTGCATGACCGCTGCGTCGCTAACCCAGACACACGGGGGGGGGGGGCGGTTTCGGCAGCGCTGAGGCAGGTCAAGCCCGTTCCACCAGATCAGGCTTCAATCCAACACCGCAGAGGCAACGCCAGCTTAAATCGCCGTGTTTCAATTTAGCTTTGGCTGTTTCCTGAGTAACTAGCAGTGTCAAACAATAACCATTTCGCGGTCAATGCCAGCTATGCCCAGGTACCCGGAGTACACGACGAACTCGGATTACTGGTGCTCCAGTCGGGCGGCTCAGGCTTTGAGAGCTTGCAGGGACCAGCTCCGGCTCTTCCCATCCCCGGGCAGCAGCCCGCTCGTTTTGAGTGAGCGCTCGCCCCATTCCGACAGCGCTTCTGAACAGCCCAACAGCAATAAACTGCATATTAAAAAGAGAAGGGGATGGGGGGGAAGAGGGGATGGGGGGGAAGAGGGGATGGGGGGGATGGGGGGATGGGGGGAAGAGGGGATGGGGGGGAAGAGGGGATGGGGGGGAAGAGGGGATGGGGGGGAAGAGGGGATGGGGGGGAAGAGGGGATGGGGGGGAAGAGGGGATGGGGGGGAAGAGGGGATGGGGGGGAAGAGGGGATGGGGGGGGAAGAGGGGATGGGGGGGGAAGGGAAATCCAAGCTGAGGCAGAAGGAACCAAGAGTATAATTTTTCAAAGTTCTCAGCCCACAAATCATCCTCCTTATTTCCTCCTCTCCAGGCACCCTGTCCCCCAGCCCCTGGCTACAAGCCTGAACAAGGCAGTTGGCTGGTGCAGATGCCGGGACAGGCTCCCTTTCCCAGCGGAGCGGAGCGGCCTTGGCTCCGGTTCCACTTGTGCTCAGAGGAAGGCAGGGCTTCAACCGCACGAGTCCAAGTAGCGACGGGAGTCGGAGCTTGCTAAGCAGGGTGGGAAAAATAAAGGCCTCGTGTTAAAGCATACCCAGAGCTCATACGAGCAGGTTTCCTGGGGGAAATCTTGTGTTCCAGAGGAAATGACTGGATGCAGCATAAATAAAATACGTTAACACGCACGGTTAAACACATCCCTGCAGCTCTCCACCAAACTTACTTGGCTCTAAACCCAAACTGCACATTAGCAGCAACAGCAACCGAAAGGAGGCGAATCATCCATCATTTTTCCACTTGAAAGTTTCCAATACGGAAGACGAACATGGAGCACGGGGCTCAGAATTAAGCCCCCGCCGTCCCCTGATGTGGAATAATTCCTAGCCGACACATTCACGTTTGAAATGCACATAGGTATTTGCAAAACGGCACCTTGTTAAATGCAGAGGTTTGACCTTTGCCATTTAGCAATAGGGGCGGGGGGTAAGAAATAGGTCAGAAAATTCTAACACTGGCACGTCAAGTCAAGAACATCCCACAGGCAGAGAAGACACGGTCACGCAGTGGTTAGCGAAAAGCCACAGCGTGTAAATAGCAAAAAGTTTGCATTAACCTGTAAAAGATGATTTTTTTTTTTTTTTCCTAAGGAGAAGAGACACCAAGACAGAGACCTGCAAAGAGGAAACCGATGATTCTCAGGAGCAAAACTCATCCAACTCCCCTCTTTGCGGGGAAACAAAAGAACACGACGACAACACAAGCATCGTTAGTGGATGAAGCCATCCAAGAGCCTCAATTAAGACTGAGGGGGAAATGCCACAAGAGTTCAGCGCTAATTGGAAATGCAAACATTTATCATCGGGGTAGCGCTCGCTTCTGTGTATGGCTCCATTGTGTTCAGGGCAGCTAATGACAGTAGGAAGCCCCGTGCTCCGTCGTATTTATGTAACGACTGGCAAAGCTGTCACATTCCCTTCATTGCTAGCCAGGATTTTCATCCTGGCAGTAGTTTTCAATTAAAGGCAATCGCAAAGACTGCTTCAGTTTCACACTGCTTCGCTAAAGTTCTGGTTTTTCTTCAAAGCTGGGGAAAAGAGGAAGAAGGAATAATTCTCCCAAGACAGAATGAGCGCTGTATCAAACACGAGCTTTTTGTAGACAAACCAAATTAAGAGATAAAGAGCAAATGGCCTGAAGTTGCACCAGGGGAGGTTTAGATGGGATTATTTGGAAAAATTTTTACACTGCAGGGATTATTAAGCATTGGAACAGGCTGCCCAGGGAAGTGGTTGAGGCACCATCCCTGGAGGTATTTAAAAGCCGGATAGACGTAGTGCTTAGAGATATGGTTTAGTGATGCTTTTGTCAGAGTTAGGCTGATGGTTGGACTTGACAATCTGAAAGGTCCCTTCCAACCTGGGCGATTCTATGACTCTATAAGGAGAGCACGATCACACAGCCAGAACTGAAAGAGCTAATTTAGCATCAGTAAAGACAAAAAAAAATTGAGATCCGCATATAAATCTGCTTCAAGTTCGCAATGATTACTCCTTCTGAAAGAGGGGAGATTTAGATTAGATATTAGGAAGAAATTGTTTCCTGTGAGGGTGGTGAGCCCCTGGCCCAGGTTGCCCAGAGAAGCTGTGGCTGCCCCATCCCTGGAGGGGTTCAAGGCCAGGTTGGACGGGGCTTGGAGCAACCTGGTCTGGTGGGAGGTGTCCCTGCCCAGGGCAGGGGGTGGAACTGGATGGTCTTTAATGTCCCTTCCAACCCAAACCATTCTGTGATTCTATGAATTATGATACATGTAATGCTCCAAAAGCAGCGCATTTCAAAGGCAAAATGGAAAAGCCTAAGGTAGCTTAGGGTTTCCACCTAATCAAGCTTTCACAGTAAAGCCTCCTGTGCTGGTGGAGCATCAGTGCAGTGTTTATAATTACACGCCATCTAGCAAAACGCCCAATTGTACCTAGTTTATAATCCCAGCCCATACAGAAGTAAGCACAGCGAGGATACTGTGGCAAGGTCTCGCGTTCCCAGACTTCCTTCCTTGTACCAAATGGACTGCGGAGCATTCACTAGTCCATTAAGATCCATCATCGTTTAATTTCACGAGCAGCAGTTTGGTTTTAGGAGGTACCATCAAGCCTTTTATCACATCATTTACTCGGATCCCAATCATACTTTCTGTATGTCAGCGGAGAAAAGAAAGCTCTATAGGGCTGGTACAGCTCTTTCTGCAATATATTACGACACAACTCCGCATTAGCGCTCAGTTAAATAAAGCCCATCAGCAAAGTGAACTATTTTTACTCCATTGAATAAAAGGAAATGTAAGAACATCACTTATTACAGAAGCAGGCCCGTTTTAAGGCACTGTGTAATTAGGAGTAGGAGTTAATAACAGGACCAGAAATAGTAGGCAAGGTTTTCCTCAACATCTTTGTGCAAGTCTTTCTGGGGCATGGATCTTCTTATCCTGTGTTCTTGCTACGATTACCCAAGCAGCTTTAAGTAGGGCGCATGGATCTTCACTGCTACTTATTTAAACCTCATTCTTTCTCATAGAATCACAGAATGGTTTGTGTTGGAAGGGACATTAAAGACCATCTAGTTCCAACCCCCTGCCATGGGCAGGGACACCTTCCACTAGACCAGGTTGCTCAAAGCCTCATCCAGCCTGGCCTTGAACACTTCCAGGGATGGGGCAGCAACACCGGCTGCAGGCACAAACCCTAACCCAGAGGAGACCGATGGAGCTCCCACGCACAGCCCTGTCAGCGCCTGCAGCAAGCGACTCACTCCTTTCAATCCAATTCCCAGCGGACGAGGATCTACATCATAAAATTAGCAACAACATGAACTGCAAATTCAGCAGAATTTGGATTTCACTGACAGATGGACTGCCCGTACGCATGTTTTATTCATCTCTCAAGACTGCTTTGTCAAGTTGGTTGCATCTCCCTTCTGTACTTAAAATGCTAAGAATCATTTTATGGTCACTATCGAGCAGCCAAGAAGCTCAATAGAGAGTGTTGTCCCTTTTCTAAGTGCTGGCCAAACCTCACCAGATTTCCAAAACGAAGACAACAACCAAAGACTGATGTTCTAGGAAGCTGTACGAGTCAGAGCATTTTGTTCAGTGGAGTAATTCCCTCCCATTGCTGCAAGTCACCTTGCTGAAGTCCCACGGCTACTTCCCGCTAAGGTCATCGGCACGTGAATCAGCCTCCCTGCGAGAGCACCGCACGCAGCGGATCAAGATGCAGAGTTTTCTGATCATCCTTCTGTAATTCCAGTAATTCAGATTTGAGGACGCTCAGCACCAGCACGCTCTCCATAACCCTAAAGCTTCCTCAGTGTTCGGGCACTCAAACCAATTGTCATTTCAGCATCCAGCCCAGGTTACCTGCCCACACTCCCTCTCTCTTCTGTTGTAAATCCAAGGCAAGAGAGTGTAAAACGAGATACTTTAAGTTCCATAGCTAAAACACTACAATGTCACCTCTCACCTTTACAGGAACCGCTCTGTTTGCTATAAAACTCCGATAGAGCAGCTATTTCACAGCCCACAAGAAATGTCGGCGTTGAGCCCTAAGCATATCCAGGAGGAATGCAGGGGGCTGCACCTCCCAAACCAATTTTGCCCCCTCCACTTTATGGCATTTACCCCCTGCCCCGCGTAAGCACTGCCTCCCTCTTCACTGCAGCTCACAGCCGTACACCCGCTGTGGCACAACCTGCACCAGATGCCCCCCTCTCCTGTTAGAATCATAGAATTAAGGTGGGACTTTCAGATCATCGAGTCCAACCATGAACCTAACACTGACAAACCCACCACTAACCCATGTCCCTCAGCACCGCGTCTGCCCGGCTTTTAAATACCTCCAGGGATGGTGACTCCACCACTTCCCTGGGCAGCCTCTTCCAATGCTTGACAACCCTTTCAGGGAAGAAATTTTTCCTAATATCCATCCTAAACCTCCCCTGGCACAACTTGAGGCTGCTTCCTCTTGCCCTATCACCTGTTCCTTGGGAGAAGAGACCGACCCCCCCTGGCTACACCCTCCTTTCAGGGAGTTGTAGAGAGCGAGAAGGTCTCCCCTCAGCCTCCTTTTCTCCAGGCTGAACACCCCCAGCTCCCTCAGCCGCTCCTCACAAGACTTGTGCTCCAGACCCCTCACCAGCTCCGTTGCCCTTCTCTGGACACGCTCCAGCACCTCAATGGCTTTCCTGGAGCAAGGGGCTGTCCTTCCACTTCTCGCAGAGGGATGCAGTGAAAGGAGATCCCTGGCTGCGGGAAAGGAGATCCCGCAAATCAATCCAGAACAGAGCAAGACCCGATGGCTTAAGTAAACCCTCTCCTTTGCAAGTACGAGGTTGCTTCTTCCACTCCTTCTTTCCAGCCGTCTCCTTTGAGCTGAGTTTTCCTCCGTTCCTGGTTATTCTTGTACTGCTGGTATTTGCAGGTGCTGATTCACAGCCTCCCAAGATACGCACGTTTGGCTGCTTTCATTTTTAAGAAAAATCACTTCAAGCTGGAAATAGCTGTTGTTTTTCTGTGAACACTCTTCAACGTGTATCTAGTTTTATCTGAGGATACTTTAACTAAAGCCTCAAAGTTTTATCAGTCTCTGTTGCTCTATTAAAATACTGTAAAACAGACATCAAAATTTGTGGCCTGCCATTGTGCTAGGCCCCTTTTAGCTTTAAAAACTGAAGTTGGATTTGAGCCTAATATATATTCTTTAAACTTTTAACACAGTTTGAATTTACTTCCCCATAGGTGAAACTTCCCCTGAGGGTTTCAATCCTTAATAAAATCAAAAATCCGCAAAAACGTAATGCTTTTGCTCTGTCAAAGCTGAACCGAGATATCTCGAATAGAAGCGGTCAAATCCCAAATCACAACTTTTTGAAACGGGCTCTCAAAAAGCAGCCCTGAGCCAGTCAGCCCACAAGTCTGTTATTTTAATATTTTACGTTATATCAGCAGACTCTTTTCAGTGGTTCCCAGTAACAGGACGAGGGGTAACGGGCACAAGTTGGAACATAGGAAGTTCCGATCAAATACATGGAAAAACTTCTTTACGGTGAGGGTGACAGAGCACTGGAACAGGTGCCCAGGGAGGGTGTGGAGTCCCTTCTCTGGAGACTTTCAAGACCCGCCTGGATGGAGCCCTGAGTGATGTGCTCCGGGCAATCCTGCTTTAGCAGGGGAGTTGGATAGATGATCTCTAGAGGTCCCTTCCAACTCTGAAGATTCTGTGATTCCGTGAAGTGGCTTCTATATTAGATCCGAGATGATGTAGTGTTTCCAGCCTCTGCTCCGCTGGCTCCTAACCTCTTCCCCGCCCCCCTCCCAGAGCATCTGTATTCTGGGTATTTCCTTGGAGATTCATTAACTGCTCCTTCCTCAAAGGCTGAGATTATTGGCATTTTTCTCGGACTACGTTTCTAAGCGTCTGAAAGACCTGTCAGGGCAGAGAAAGGAAGAAATACAGAAAGATACCGATTCATCATTCTCTCTGTCGAGACATCGCAGGTAAAGAGAAGACCGAAGTTTTGGCTAATGTCTTTAAAGACCGTTTGTCTCTTGCATGCCTGTGTATCATTTACATATCATTTCACACTAACGTCAGTGTCCTCAGAGGGAGAGGGTGAATTAGAATATTGGTATCTCTAATTTAGGAGGCAATTAGACCAACAACAACAAACCAGAGCTGAACGTATGCTCAAAACAATCTAGTTAGAATTCTATTTTAATTAAAAAAAAACCAGTCAAATAATCACATTATCCCAAGGATTGCTTTAGGCATGGTTGCAATCCAGCACACTTTTTTTTTTTTTACTCTTTTAGTTCCATACCCAGAAAATGATTGAAAAAACACTGTAAACTACCAGAATGGTCCCTTCTGTACAAGAAGTTCCTCTCCCCGTCGGAGAGCCCAAAAAGACTGAGAAATAAACGTTCCAGTGTCAGTGAGCCACTTGCTAAGGCGCTTAAAAGAAGAAATGAAAACCAATAAAGTAAAAGAAGCATATATCCCAGGCCAATAAATACAGTTTTTCCCATTTTTCACCCCACTGCCTGCAAATATAGTCTCAAAGGACACCTTTTATTTATTTCCTCTTACTTCCAATCCTTTGCCTCCTTTGTCAACGTGTAACGCGCACCCCTTCTACAGCTGCGCAGTTCACGTGATTTTATTTAAGGACCAAAAAAAAAAAAAAAAAAGAAAAAAGAGAAGTATTTCAAAAATCATCTTTCATTTCTGGATTTGCTCTCACACGCCGCGTGGGGCCCTGCCACATAGCATGAATTTTTTTTCCAGAGGAGAGGGCAGCAGCACAAGCCGGCGCAGCTGCCAGAGCCGCTTACCTGCGGGTATCCCTGAACCGGGGCCCCGGGGAAGACGGCAGAAGGAGCAGGGCAGAGGTAGAGCGTGTAGCACAGTAGAGTGTGCTTGTGTAAACATGGACATACACATACACACACACACGGAGCTGTGCATGCATGTATACAACTTGCACCACCCAAGCAACTCACCTATTTTGTTTACTCCCAGTGAGAGTGCATCATACGACCATTTATAAAACATAATTATCCTCGAGTCATATAAAGTGCTAAAAAAAAAAGAAATATAAATATATGCTATGAAGCACAACAGACAGCTCTGAAATCACATCATTTGGTATTACGCATTGCCAAGTTACTTCTGTAAGTATACACACACCGGATCTTGTTTCTACTAACCGGAATCCATATTAATTTAAAAAAATAAATAAACCAACCCCCCAGAGGCATATAAACAAGGTCGCTGCCCAAATCCACGTCGACCTCACGCATATAGGTCATTCAGCCACTGCCACTCACTGTATGGAAACACACTTAGGAATTCAACGAGAAAAAGAAAACGAAGACGCTTCTTGAGCCCGTTTCCTCTTCCAAGACACTTGCGGGCGGGAGGGAGGGCCAGGCACCTCAGAAAGGTTAACCACACAATTTCCCTTCGGGCTTGTGCTGAAGAAGGACGAGATTCAAGGTCTTCCAATTCCAGAAACAGAAAGCCTCCTCTGCGGAAATTTTATTCTACCAGGTCAACACACAGAAGACAGTGGTGGGTCCCCAGCCATCTCCTTCACCACTCCTCATCCTGCCGAGCCCTCAAGTCTGCCAAATTCAAACTCCAAATATCTTAGTGGGAGGTAGAGAAGATGCCAACAGACAAAACTAATAAAGTTCCTGAACTTGGACTATCTTCATGTTATTTATTTTTAGCATTTGACTGTAGAAGCCCAAGGAACTGGTGAGTAGAAACAGGTTTCACTCATCCTGGTATTTAGTAGTAAGAGTAAACTTCAGCTGTGAAGCCCTCTTGCCTCCTCCACTGCCTGCATCCCTCAAAAACCAGTAGGAAATCAGGTAGGATGCGTTGATAGCGAATGTCATGATGATGAAGTGGGAAGATTTTCCTTATTAGAGGTTCTACAACCCTTAAACTTTGAGAAAGCCTGCCTGAAGGGACAGAAGCTCACTCCCTGCTGCTAGGATAGGGTGTAGACCCAGAGCAGTCTCCACGAATATGCAGAAGTGGTGGGTGAGTGTTTCTGTTCCCCACCCCCCCCACTCCCAAAAGAACAACAGTTAGAACAACTTTTAGACCTTTACGCTCAAGGAGAAAATCCTTACAAAGCAGCTCTTGCAGGCAGAGGGAGCAAGGTCTTCGTTTAACCTGGCAAATTTTTTTACAGTACGCGGTCAGAAAGCCAGAGCGACATGGCTTCGCCCGTATGCGGGATTAAGCATGACTGCCCAACGTGGAACTGTGTCACAGTCCTGCAGGATCAGGGTCACCGCTGTGCTGCAGCTTGGGGGTCACTAGGGCCAAAGCCCGTCTCACCTGCACACGCAAACCCAGCATGGAATATTGCAGCATGAGGCCACCAGATCATATGGCAAGAGCACCTCTGAAGACCGACTCACGAAGACGTACTCAAGACTGAAGTATGAGGCTGACAGAAGAAGTGAAGTCATGGCTAACTGGGGAGGTCCCAATGGACTGGAGGATAGCAAATGTAGCACCCATCTACAAGAAAGGCAGAAAGGAGGATCCGGGAAACTATAGACCTGTCAGTCTGACCTCAGTAGCAGGGAAGGTCATGGAGCAGATCATCTTGAGTGCCATTACAAGTCATAAAATGGACAAGCAGGGGATCAGGCCTAGTCAGCATGGGTTTATGAAAGGCAGGTCCTGCCTGACGAACCTGATCTCCTTCTATGACAAGATGACCCGATTATTGGACGAAGGAAAGGCTGTGGGCATTGTCTACCTCGATTTTCGAAAAGCATTTGACACTGTCCCCCATAGAATTCTCATGGAAAAACTGGCTGCTCATGGCCTGGATGAGCATACGATCTGCTGGATCAAGCACTGGCTGGATGGACAGTCCCAAAGAGTGGTGGTCAATGGAGTTAAATCCAGCTGGCGGCCGGTCACAAGTGGTGTCCCTCAGGGCTCAGTGTTGGGACCACTTCTGTTTAACGTCTTTATTGATGACCTTGATAAGGACATAGAGTGTATCATCAGCAAGTTTGCAGATGACACGAAGCTAAGCGGGAGTGTTGATCTGTGTGAGGACAGGGAGGCTGTACAGAGAGACTTGGATAGATTGGACCGATGGGCCAACGCTAATGGAATGTGCTTCAACAAGGCCAAGTACCGGGTCCTGCACTTGGGCCACAACCACCCCATGCATCGCTACAGGCCTGGGGAAGTGTGGCTGGAGAGATGCCTGGCAGAAAAGGACCTGGGGGTTCTCATTGACAAGCGGCTGAACCTGAGCCAGCAGCGTGCCCAGGTGGCCAAGAAAGCCAATGGTATCCTGGCTCGTGTTAGGAATAGTGTGACCAGCAGAAGGAGGGAGGTGATTGTCCCCCTGTACTCAGCACTGGTGAGGCCGCACCTTGAGTATTGTGTCCAGGTTTGGGCACCTCAATACGAGAGAGATCTCGAGGTGCTGGAGCGAGGGCACAGGAGGGCAACGAAGCTGGGGAAGGGCCTGGAGAATAAGGAGCGATTATGAGGAGCGATTGAAGGAGCTGGGACTGTTTAGTTTGAGGAAGAGGAGGCTGAGGGGAGGCCTCATCACTCTCTACAACTACTTGAAAGGACATTGTAGAGAGGTTGGTGCTGGTCTCTTCTCCCAGGTAATTAGCGATAGAACAAGAGGAAATGGGTTCAAGCTGCAGCAGGGGAGGTTTAGGCTGGACATTAGGAAAAAATTCTTCCCAGCAAGAGTGGTCAGACCCTGGAATAGGCTGCCCAGGGAGGTGGTGGAGTCACCATCCCTGAATGTGTTTAAGACTCGTTTAGATGTGGTGTTGGGGGATATGGTGTAGGGGAGAACTTTGTAGAGCGGGGTTGATGGTTGGACTCGATGATCCCAAGGGTCTTTTCCAACCTAAATGATTCTATGATTCTATGATATTTGCTCTGAACCTTTTCTATACCATTAGTGCTTGCACACCACTAATTATGACAGCCAAGAGCAGCAGTCACTCTGATGGGAGGGCTGAACAAGAGTGACACAGCTGTCAACCCCATTCAAAGAACCAAACCCTTAAGAGTTCATCATTTTGGGGATGGAACATAATCCATCCAGCAAGATACGCAGGTCTGCAGCTTTTCTCAGAATGCTTCAGAGAGTAAGTACAGCTGACGCAGACATTAAAAAACGAAGAGCGTTTGCCTGTTTCTCAGGGGGATTTAAACAGCAGGTGAGTGGGGCTGGTCTGTGGGACACGACCCTTTTTTATTTCAGCTATTTAGATGCAAATTGCTCCTCTCCCTCCCCCTCTCAACACCATCTGTTAACCCAGAGGTTTAGACTGTGCCTAGGGTGTAGGTTTTGGGGGAGGGGGATATAGATAAAGCATTGAGAAAATTTCAGTCGATGCCCCTATTTCCTCTGGGGCACAATTTAAGGGGGAGGAAGAAAAAAAAAAATCACTTTGCAATACTAATAAATTACAGTAGGATTTTTCACTCATTCTACTGCATTTTTCCATCGACCCCATGGATTTCCTACCCTAGAAAGCACTCCTTGTCCAGCTTTCAACCAACAAGCAACATTATAGAGCGACACAGCAGGTTGCTATGGTGTTAGCATAAGGCATGAGCTGGTATTGCAGGAAGTATCAGAGATTCAAGGAATTAAAGTGTTAAAATAATAATGATGAAGGCCTTCACTACAAGGCGTGGTATTTAATGTTCTTTCAGTGCTAGGGAAGTTCCCTCATCTCTGCCTGATTTTCCCCAGCAAACAGCAAGGTACTTTCAAGAACTGTTGAGAGATTTGATTCATTAAACGCTTCACCCAGGATTCTTCATAAAGGAAAACTATGGGTGACGGCACAGAGTGTACTTTCAGGAAGCTTGAAGACGATACAGTATTGGGAGGGGTGGTTGATGGACCAGATGGGTGTGCTGCCGCTCAGAGGGATATGGACAGGCTGGAGAAACGGACCAACACCAACCTCGTGAAGTTCAACAAAAGAAAATGCAAAGCCCTGCTGCTCGGGAGAGCTCCAGCACAGACTGGGAGCCAACCAGCGGAAAAGCAGCTGTGCAGAGAAAGTCCTGGTAGACGTCAAGTTGACCACGAGCCTCCAACGTGGCTTTGCAGCAAAGAAGGTCAACAGCATCTGGGCTGCATTCGTAAACGGGTCAAGGGAGGTGATCCTTCCTTTCTGCTCAGCCCTGGTGTGCTGGCTCAAGTGCTCGCCTCCCCAGCACAAGAGAGACATGGACATACTGGAGAAGAGTCCAGCAAAGGTCCGCATTGGAGCATCTGACAGATGAGGAGAGGCTGAGAGTGGTGGGACTTTTCAGCCTGCCAAAGGAAAAGCTCAGGGGGATCTTATCAATGTGCATAAATACCTGGTGGGGGTTAAAGAAGATGGAACCGGGCTCCTCTTGGTGGTATCCAGCAACAGGACAAGAGGCAATGGGCGCAAACTGAAATACAGGAAATACCATTTAAGTGTAAGAAGGAAGGGGAAGAAGAACAAACACACACAAAACAAAACAAGAAACCAAAACCATTTTTTCTGGGGCGGGAACCAAACAACAGAACAGGTTGCCCAGAAAAAAATCATGGAGTTTCCACCCTTGGGGGGTGCTCAAAAGCCCCCTGGGACATGCCCCTGAGCGCACTGTTCCAGCTGCCACCACTTCAAGCAGGGGGTTGGACTGGACTACCCTGCAAACCTCACCAATTCTGCAATTGCAAGCCACAAAAAGTGGTGGGGAGTCTCTAAGGGACAGAGGTCCCCAACATCGTTCTACCTACTTATCCGAAACAAGTAGATTTTTCAGTCAATGGCACCCAAGGCCCCAGTTTAGTGATGAAGACAAATTAAAAGAGGTGATAAGTGACAACCTTGAGCAGAAAAATCAGTGGAAGAGTTGGGATCAGTACTACAACACCCTCATTTTGAGTTTTAATGTGTGGAGCACAGTCCTGGTACTTGGGAGCTGCGAGTTCTCCTACAGACCTCATTTGTGATCTTGGAGGCACAAAAGGAGGGGGGAAAAAAGTGCTCGGAGGGGGAAAAAGCGCGAGTACTTCTTGTTCGGCCTGCCCTCCTCCAATCACTCCATCACCTCTCTAAAGGAAAGGCACTTCAGGTAGTTAACAGAGCACAACAGCATGAAAAAAAAACCCCTTCCAGGTGCTTCTGCAACTTCAGTTACCACAGGAAACAGATTCTCAGTTTTAAAAAAAAAAGGTAAAAAAAAAAAAGACAAAGAACTGTGCATGCAATCCTGATTGGAAACTCAATGGCAGAGGGTAAAGGGGGGCACAGAGGGATGGGAAAACCCTTCCTCCCCCTTGGATCCCAGATGATGGGATGGAAGAGCCCTCCCTAGCTTGAAGTATGAATAGGTAAGAGACCACCAAAGGGGAAGCGGGGAAGGAAGAAAACACAGCGTGGGCTTCAGAGCCTCAACTGCAGCCGAGCAAGTTCTTTGGCTGTCCTTGCTCAACATTCAAGGCTGACACCAAGACGGGATCAGGCGGACTTTAATGAGGATGCTCCACTGAGATGAAGGAAAGGGGCTTTACTTTGGCTGGGAAGAGTTCCTGCCAGACAAGGTTTGTACAGCAACGTTTTTTTTAAGGGTTTTAGGCCTTTTTCTTTTTTTACTGCTGGGATATTGTTTTGGTTTTTTGAGTGTTGCCAACACAAACACAATGTTTTCCTCTTTCTTGCACTGACAGAAGAGGCCAGAAGACCACACAATCTCAACTATTTGGACCCTTCACGTGCCTACTTCCAAACTATTAACTTCTAAAATATATGCAATTCAGTATCTCTTACTGGAAAGCAAAATTCTGGCAAAAGTTTCAGGCATTTCAATAGAAACATTTTCTTAAAAAAATACATATAAAAATCAATTACCTGAACAAACAATGTTTCAACAAATTTGTGCTGATATTTTGAAAGAATTTTAAGTTTTCATTGTAAAATAAAAGTGGTTGTATTTTCTCCAGAGTTTTCAGAACATCGGCGTTTCCCCTAAAAAATGAGTCTTCTTTATGAACTGCTCTAAATCACCAGCTGATTTGTTTCCAGATCTCTGGCATTTCACCGTTACTGAGAATCTGAAGAACAGTTACTGGAAATGGCTTTATTTAACCAACTTCTTGTTCACAAATCCAAGCGCATCTATAAATTTTAAGGGCTGCAGTCCTGCACTTTGATCTGTAACACAAGCATGAATCCTCAGTCTCCTTCACTTTAAAAAGACAGAAAGGTCATCTGTGATAGCTAAGGGGTACTTGGCCCTAATGCCAGCAAGCCACCCACTGAAAACACTGGGAGTTTGGCCCGAATTAGGATTTCGGGATTTATCCCATAATGCCTTGTAACACTTCCCACACAGTACTACCTGACAGCTTCTGAAAATTGGCAAAATGCGAAGGACGTGCGACAACATCCGACATGAGGTTTCCAAGGGTGGGTATTTTGTTACCAATGGAATTCAACAAAGAGGTGCCTGCATATGCACATATTCTCGCAATTCCGCATTAACGGGAGGTTTAGCATCCTGATTTTAAGAGCACAGTGGCTAAAAACACAACTCCAAAAGCTACTCAATGCCAAACAAACCAGACTTCTAAAAGCAAAAAGAAAAAAAAAAAAAAACAAAAACAAAAAAAAAAAAACCCACAAAAACAACCCACAAAGCAGTTGCATCCAGGACACGACTGAACTTGTGCAATAATCCCCCGCGTTTGGTCCCCTGCTGACATTAGTGATTAGATAAGCAACACCAACAACAGGCAGATACTTTTCTAGCACCTCTTCCCAGCACCGCCTCCCAAATTGTCATCTTCTCCCACTGATACCTCCACAACAGCCCTAAAATAACCGCTGCCACCCCCGGCACGACCTGGGACAAGGTGGACGGGTTTACAGCCAAGAAGCATCGAGGTCTGAGAGCTAATTGCTGCCCACAGAGCACTTTTGTGCCCAGATCTAACAGCATGGATGCTCCGGAAACCAGTTGCCATTAGTTGATGGTCTTTCCCATCCCTGTTCCACACTCTTATCTGGTCAATATTTGCTTAGTTAACTTATACGCCCAAGTTGAACGTTTTCCCCTGAGGGAAACATGGCGCTCAGCCCTGTTCAACCCAATCTGACCTTTATCCTGTAGCGAGCCAAGTAACAGCCAGATCACATATTCCAGGAGCCAAGGGCTTCGTACAGTATGGCTGCTCTGAACGGGGGGCCTGGATCCTGCCCAAACTGAAGTTACCGATTTCGCTGACAGCAGCATGGGGTCTGCAGCATCTCATCCTTGAACAGATCCTTTATTTGGATCCCTGGAGGCAGCAGGGGCTTGCACACGACAGGATCGACACACCTATGGCGCAAGTCAGATCAGATCGCATCCCTGTAATTAATCAACGCAGCAACTGGGACACAACGCGTAAGGATTTGGTACAGCCCCTTCAGCCGTCACAGCAGCTCCCTGACAACAACCCACAGGAAAAAAAAAAAAAACAAAACCAAACTAAACTAAAAAAGCTTAAAAGATAACCAAGGGACAGTGGGTCTTTCAGGGATTGAACGACGTGACTCGTTTTGGACCAAGAGTCAAAATAAGTACGCGTGCTGCTGAAGAGAGAAGACGGGTTCCAATTTAAAAGCAGCATTTAGTTACCAAATGACACGACGACTTCCACAGATTAGTTGGTAATGCTTGCATTTTACCCTGAAACTAGTCGTTTTCTAAGATGATCCAAATGCAGGAGAAGGAAAGAAGCCTGACTCAAAGAAAGAAAAAATAAAAAGGCAGCAAAAAAAAAAAAAAAACCCACCAACGTCCCGTAGTTATCATGTTTATGACTTACATTCTCTAGACAAGAAATCTTTGGAGCAAGCAAAAGCCTGTCTGCCCTCCACTTCACAAACCCTTGATATCATAATCACATTTTTAAAATATTGCCTTCCTTCTGGAATGATGCAAATTAAAAGGCATAAGTAATTCTCTGACATACTATTGAAAACCACACAGCAACACGAAATAGCAATTTATTGCATGGAAGTCCATTAAACTATCACTTACAGCATAATAAGCAGCAGCCACACAGATACCACTGTCACCGCTGAGCGGAAAACCTAGGAAATTCCTCATCCCTGGCCCCTGGAGTTTGAGTGAGAGAAGCTGAACTGCTCCTGGTCGGAGCAGGGTTTTGTCCTCCAGAAAGACGGCAGTATCTCAGCTAACACGGCAATTGTCCTGTAATTATCGTGCACGTTTTATAGTCAATAAAGCAAAAGGGACCCTTAACTTCAAAAGTTAAGTTTTTAAAGACAAAAGCAGCGGAAAGCTTTTCAAACGATGGCTGTGAAAGGACAAAGAGAGGAGATTGTGCATCTATATTGGTCAGTAAGGCACTCAGGGTGACAACTGTGACTGAAGACGGTCATGGGACACCAGGGTTCATAGGCCACACCGAACGTGGTGTTATTTCCAGCGGGAATGCAGTTGTCGACCACTGAGAAAGAGCCCCAGACGAGAAGGGGGTCGGGCGGGCCTGAACGAGACACCCAGCCGGCCCCACAGCCTAGACAAAAGCTTGGGTCTCTGAAGCTTTTTATTTCCCCTTCCTCTTCCAGAGTTAAAATGGAGATGGCATCAGTTCCTCTTTCCCAAATGAAAAGCCCTCTGAGAGCAAACCAGATTTCGAAGCTTTCTGACAACTACGCAGGCCGCGCCGCCAGAACTTGCTGTTTAACACGTACGTGTGAGCGTTCAAGGCATCCACAGGGTAGTCCTGGGATCACAGCAGAGCTACAGTTGGATGTTCTCCAGGGGTATTTTAGGAGAACAGAATCAAATTGCCACACAAACGTAACTGCCAAGTTTCGGTCTAACGTTACAGCAATTTGCTTGACATGTTTTATTTCAGAGGACGGACTGCTGGAGTAGTATTTTGTTGTTATTAATGCGTCCAAGTCCCTTAACGCAGTGTTCATATCTTTGGTAAGGGACAGGATTCCTTCAAGTCCTGCTTTTGGTAACAGAAAGCATTACAAATTCTTCACGCAGCCTGGAAAGAAAGATGTGGATAGACCGAGTTTAAGGCAGTTCTTAGCGAGAAAGATGTAGAGAAGCAGAGGACGTTCAGTCCTCTGCTTTGTCTGCCAGGAGTCCATTCAGAAAGCCAGCCTGCAACGCGTTTGCTGAGTATCTGGTCACTGCATTACCTGATGTTTTCCATTCTTGCAGCCCACGTGGAGCTGAATCATCCGGGAAACAAGATTTCCTTGCCTCCAACTCCACACTATTTAAGAGAGGTCAAATCCTGACCCTTTTTGAAAAGGCTGCCCAGAAAAACGTATGCAAGGTTATCACGTTTCTACGCTCCCGTCACCAAATCGGTCTGTCCAGCTCTTGCCCAGTGCAACTCTCCGTTTCCAAGCCTTGCAGGCATCTCGCAGCATCACAGAGCACACGCTCAGACCATCCGAGTGCATCGATGTGGGTTTAACAGATGGTCCGAACGCATAAGGCATCCACAGTCAGAAGATCCCTGAAGAGCAGCGAATGGGTGTTCAGCAGTGAGTGCTATTTCCTCTTCACCATTTCTTTTAAAAAGATATTTTGGTCCCAATTCCCACACAATTGTAACGCCACTTAAAGAGGGCTTTTTTGCTCCCAGCGCCACATGAGATATCAGGTTGCAGAGTAAAGCTGAGCTATCAAAAAGCAAAGTCGCTTATCCATCTTGTTTCCATTATGGAGCAGGGAACTCAAGTCAGGCTCTTCAAGCTGGAGGAAAGCGCCTTCTCCACCAGACAAGGCTTCCTGAACGTGGGGTTAGAACCTGACGTTAATTGACAGACACGATCGGGGCATCAACCCCTGCTCTTGATTTGTTCGAGGTGTTTGTTTAAAATCAAAGCAGCCACTTCTAGGAACAAAGACTGAAAGAGTATTTTTGCTGACAGCGTAAGAATCTGGTTTAGTAGAATACTGAGTTTGTCAGACTCTGCACGAGCATGCGAACCGTGCCTCTTCGAGATTTCAAAGTAAACAAATCGGTGAAGTTTTAATCTAGAAAGCGAGGAGATAAAAGGGATTGAAAGAGATTACAGACCCCGCAACCAATTACAAGAACTGTGTCATTCTGTAACAGTGTTCATAAGAATTGAGCTCAAACCTTCAGAAGCCCGTCACCTGGATTGTTACTTTTTTTTTTTTTTTAAAAGCATGAAAGGGCTGTATCCCAACACTGCGCTTCAAGCCTAAGAGCATTTTTGTCCAAAGATGATTGACCATAGCAAAAAAATCACGCTAAGGAGCGTGAAAAGTGCCTTCAGATTTATTTAGCAGGTGCATGATTCCAAGCACCACCTTGATAACTAGGCTGAGCATCCACAGACACAGCAGGCACCACCCATAAGTCAGAGGAGGGACTAGTCCCAGTCTACAGTGACATGGAGGCATCAAAAATCCTTTTTTTTTTTCCCCTCCAGCTCTCTGAAGTTTTCTCCTTTCTTGAATCCCTGGAGAAGGGAATTATTTCTGCCCTGTTCCACTTCGCGCGGGATTCCCTGTAAGTAGAAATTCCCCTTTTCCCCTTACTTTACGGCAAGATACTCACAGAGGAAGATCTATTTTAAAGAGAGCTTGAGTCTGTAAGAACCGCACCTTCCTACTCCACAAGTGAGACGAAGCGCTCCGAAGTCACCCCCTGCGTAGTGACAGCAGTAAAGATTTTACCAATTTCCTCAGAGCCCTGCAGAGTCTATGAAAATCACGTAGTGATCAAATCACAAGCGCCACTGACCCCCATCAGCCTCATGGGCCGGGTGGTTTCTGAAAAACAGGCCACCTGGTGCAGGTGACCTCCTAGCCTTGAGCAAGAACACGGTGGTGCCAATGCAAAGGCGATGGGTTAACGATAGCGTCACTTGAGCAGAATCCATCCCCCAGGACAACAGTTACTGCTTATGGATCCCAAGAGAACTCCATTGTGGAGAACAATCCATTGCTGTGGCTGCACCATCCCTGGAGGTGTTCAAGGCCAGGTTGGACGGGGCTTGGAGCAACCTGCTCTGGTGGGAGGTGTCCCTGCCCAGGGCAGGGGGGTGGAAATAGATGATGTTTAAGGTCCCTTCCAACCCAAACCATTCTGTGATTCGATGATTCCACTAGAGATATGAAAGGAAATATTTTTTGCACACACAAAGGTGGAAATGGCACAAAACTCTCAAACGCTACTTTGCTTGCTCTTTTACTAGTTACAGAAAATCCACAGCAGCATATACTTTGGTACAAACATTAGCCACTCACGTACGTAGCCTGGGCTCCAGGCAGCTTGACGTGCCTGCCCGTGGTCCAAATGCATGGATTCTTGAGCTAGGAAGACAAGCACAGAGCCAGGCGACAGAGATTTCAACGTCATACCGCTATCTCAACAGAAACTCCAGCGCACCCCCAGTTTCCTCCAAAAATGAAAGGCTTCAGTGAGACAATTCATGCAATTAAAGCTACACACAGCCTTAAGTCGCTTGCTGGGTCACGAACCAGCTGATTCTAAGAATCTTTATGGAGGCTGCTTACCCAGAAATTAACCTACTGCCTTGGAAAGTGTTGCTTAATTTAGAAGAGTGATTACTTACAGCACCTGCTGCTAGCCTCACAGCCTTTGATATGCCAGCTTCTCCAAAATATACGCTAAGTCTTCTAAAATTATTTACATAAGTAATTAAGGAAAGAACTAAAAAAAAAAAAAAAAGAGACTGCTAAACGTATCACGTAACCATCAGCTGGGTTTATCAGCAGCAATTGAAACTATAATTTCCAAAGCAAATAGCACGAGCTAAGGCAGTCCGAGCTGAAGCCGCGCGGTCGGTCCTTGCGGCACGCTCGCCTCCGAAGCCAGGCGTAACACAGCAAACGCATTCCACAGGCTACACACACCAAATTGCATATGGGCACGCCAACACCACCCCAGGAGAAGCTCCACACAGCAGGAGAACCTTTGCAAAAGAGGTCTCCTGGCTTTAAAGCCACGTTACCTGTAGGCTTTAAATTTAAAGCCGAACCCACAATAGCCTTGCCATGCAAGTGCAGTGCCTCCTGCAGTAATTGAGTGCTGAGGTCAGCAGGAAACGGAGGGTGGAAGAGAAGGGAAGAAAGGAGGACTGAGGAACGGGCTCAGTTCTCAAGGCCTTAGTCCTTCTCCAGAAGTTTCAGTTCACATCTAGACATGGGGACTCAAAATTATTCCATGGGCCCTGATGGGACGCAGCCACGAGTGCTGAGGGAGATGGCAGATATTGCGAGGTCAGGCTTGATAATTTTTGATCAATCATGGTGACTGGGAGAAGTGCCCACAGACTGGAGGAAAGCAAATGTCACTCCTAATCTTCAAGAAGGAGGATCCAGGGAACTGCAGGTGGGCCTACTGGAACCTCCCAAAGTTCAACAAGGAGAAGTGTAAAGTCCTACACCTGGGGAGGAACAACATGACTCCTATATATGCTGGGGGTCACCCAGCTGAAAAGCATCTTGTCAGAAAAGGACCTGGGGGTCCTGGTGGACACCAACTTGAACATGAGCCAGCAATGGGTCCTTGCAGACAAGAAGGCAAATGGTATCCTGGGCTGCATTAGACAAAGTATTGGCGACAGGTCAAGGGAGGTGATCCTTCCCCTCTACTCAGCACTGGTGAGGCCACACCTGGAGCGCTGGGTCCAGTGCTGGGCTCCGCTGTACGAGCGGGACACGGACATACTGGAGAGAGTCCAGCAAAGGGCCATGAAGATGCTGAGGGGCCTGCAGCACCTCTCCTATGATGAATGGTTGACAGAGCTGGGACTGTTCATCCTAGAGAAGGCTCAGAGGGATCTCATCAATGTAAATAAATACCTCCAAGGAGGGTGCAAAGCGGATGGAGCCAGGCTCTTGACAGCGGTGCCCGGTGCCAGGACCGGAGACAACAGGCACAACCTGAAACACAGGGAAGTCCCTCTGAACATCAGGAGACACTTTTTCAATGTGAGGGTGATCGAGCACTGGCACAGGCTGCCCAGTGAGGCTGTGGAGTGTCCACCCTTGGAGACATTCTAAAGCCATCTGGACACAGTCCTGGAAAACTGGCTCTGGGTGGCCCTGCTTGAGCACGGAGGGTTGGACCAGGTGATCTCTGGAGGTCCCTTACAATCTCAACTAGTCTGCGATTCTGTGATGACACGTACCTAAAGGTGTACAGGCACGAAGAGCCCTTCCAATGGTTTCAGGAAGCAGTGCAAACCTCTACCTTATTTGTCACTACCAAATGCACGGTTTTATTCTGTTTGAAAAACAATGACATTTCAGTAACGGTAACTGAGATGCTGGATGCTTCCTTCCAGCGGAAAGAAGAGTTCAGAATTATACACGGAACCCTTTCCCACACAGGTCTGTCTCAGAGAAGAGTCGGCCCACTCGCTCATGAGCACAAAAGTTGGAAGCAATTCAAATTTTGGGGCTTATTTCTGTTCCTAATCAAGACAGAGGTTGTTTGCAAAAAATTCAGCTGGGATCTTAAAACCTCCTTCACGCATTCAGAAGGAGTTTTTCAGCAGCTTGAAGACATCTAACACTATGCCGGCTTCCTCCCCTGACCCGTATATATCAAACTATAAAAGCCGCAAGCGGCCTATACAAAAAGGTTTGCCTTTTAGGAGGTGGAACAAAGAACGCAACATTCCTGTCTGAGTGCAACAAAAACAGTTTGAACAAGGTTTCAAAAGGTCGCAGTCATTACAGCCTCCCAGAACTAGAGGCACCCCGTTGCAATTCAAGCTACGCAGCTCATCTCTTTCAAGCCCAAAAGCTTGGCTACGTTTGCAGGTCTTTTGGGGACACTAAGCAAAGCACCGGAGTGCCTCAGCTCCAGACACAGGCTGCCTCTGAAGCCAAAGAAAACAAAGTAAAACTCAAAGTATTGAGGTTTAGGAGATCTGTGCGGGCAAAATCTCACTTCACCCATCACTTTACAGCTGTGCGGCAGTGCAGAAAGCATCACACTTTGTATTATTCCTTCGGATGTTCTTATTTCTTTGCTTACGGCTTACATATTCAAGCATCTTCTAAGCTGTGCAGCTTTCAAAAAGAAGCAACTGTCTGCTTTTTCTCTGCACACTGAATTAACAAAGGCTTGGAATAAAGAAATACTCCAAAATTGTTTTGGAAGGGAAAATGAGCAAGAGTTGCTGCAGAAAAGGATAATACTCCTTTCCCTCTCGGCCAACTCTTTCTGCCTACACTAGAGGCTCATAAAATTTCGGGATCTTTTTCTGAGTTTTAAGCAAGCCACAGAAAACTGTCCTTCCATAAAAGCGTCATCCACCCTCAAAACGTTACTGAGGTGGGTGAAGGCACAACTTCTGCTGGGTAACAGAGAATACCTGAAAAGCGCGCAACAGCTCCGCTGCCCGTGTGTAAATTAAGGACACAGTTTAAGCGAGTTGAGAAAGGTCACACAAATTTACAGCAGGAGGAGGAACCCCGTGTGGGTTTCCAGACTTTTGTCCCGCTCTGGGTTTTCTGTTGCCACCCTCCAACCCCCTGCTAATTTCACAAGCGACTCCAGATGAAGGCACAGAGCGGGGATCCCCTGGCAGGGGCAGGCTGCCAGGCGGAGGCTGCTGGGTCTGGTACCACGCTCAGAAGGGAGACAGCGCAGAGAGCAGGGCAGGAGCCGGCAGCGCTCTCCCATCCCTACCCATCTCCTGTGGAACTTCGGCACTGCTCACTGTCTTTTTCCTCTCCTCCTGAACGAACCTCACGGGTTTGTTCCTGGTTCAAACTACCAAGTGATTACAACACTTTACCCTACTCCCTAGAGGGCACCAGTGCCACGAAGCAGAGATTTGGATCACTGCTCCTGGCACAGCTTATGGTGTTCTTGTTCTGACCACCTATACCAGGGACGGGACTTTCATTTCAGGCACCTCTCTCAAAAAGAAAATTTCACCATCAGGAATTTCTCTACCGTTTCTGCGCTCTGAGGTGCTTAAAGCCCCTCGGCGCGTCCTCTCAGATTTACATGACTGACACTGACCTTGTTCCCCACTTCCCTCATCTGACACCAGGCTGCACCTCTGTCACCTTCCGCTTGAAGGACAGGCTCCGACCTACCAACTCACCCCGCAGCAAAGCGCATCCGAGCGGTGGCATGACCATCAGACGCCTTTCTGCCTAAAGCGCGCTCGTTCACGCTGCTCCGCTGAACAGCTGAAGAACATCTATTCAAACCAGCTTATCTTCGCCCCACCTCCTTGCTCCTCCAAAGTGTTTCCTCCTTCCATAGGAGACCGATGGCATCTGCCCATCAGCTGTGTACCACTGCAAAGCTCCAGCCCCACCAGCTACTTCCCATCAATTTTAAGTCCTAAACACTTTTCAGACTGATGGCATGAACCACCACTTCAATAAAACTTTAAGAGTAGACCATCAAACCCCTCCTTTGATTCACGTAAGATGATTACTTATTTTGACAAGAGAACCCAAATTTCTAGACACGCTCTCAGGGCAGAGAACAGCGGTATAACAAAAGCAACATGGACCTTACTCAGTGGCATCAGTGTTTGAGCCTGGATTAACACAAACAAAAAAAAAAAAAAAGGAAAGCTATCTTTTGTATCATTGGATGCAATAAACAGACGTGCCAAACCTCTCCGGGGTTTTGGCTTCAGAAAAAGTAATTGCCAGCCACCACCAAGTTGAGCAGGACACACGAAGTCTCAGCTGGGCAATCTATCAACAGTCCAGCTTCTTCAGAGCACCACACTGAGATTTCGATAACAGGGCAGTAAAACTACCCCCAGTCCGCCAGACTCTCTGAAAGGGATGCTCCCTTCAACCGCTGTAAACAAGCGGCAGATGCTAACGACGGGCCAGGTCTGACTCACAAAATTCATTAGCATCTTTACAGAGTTTGTGGTTTGTTTTTCATATTTCTCTTTGTGCACAGTGAAAGAGATCCTCTTTTATCTACAGGCCCTGCTCCCAGTACTCCAACAATTGCGTTTTAACACCATTATCACTTCTTTCTTCTTAAGAGAAAACAAACAAACAAAAGACCATGCACACACCCTGGATTTTCCCTCCTTAGTGGTACAGAAACATCTTACTCATCTGCTCACAGTCCCTTTCAGGCTTTACAACTGAAATCCAAGTTTAGTTGACAGCACTTAAAAAACAAGACCAAGAAATACACAAGTACCTCTAAAAGGTTCATTTGTGACTTTCAGTGCAATTTGGTTTCATTCTCAGAGACTGAGAGACTCACCTTGACCCAATACTGCCAGCATTAAACCCGAAGCAACTCAACTGGCTGCTGGGGACCACACTTCGATCGCAACAGGCACTCCTTAAAGGGCGGGTGTCAGGAGGATGGGGCCAGGCCCTTTTCAGTGGTGCCCAGTGACAGGACAAGAGGTAACGGGTCCAAACTTGACCATAGGAAGTTCCACCTAAACATGAGGAGGAACTTCTTTACCCTGAGGGTGGCAGAGCCCTGGCACAGGCTGCCCAGAGAGGTGGTGGAGTCTCCTTCTCTGGAGACATTCCAAACCCCCCTGGACGCGTTCCTGCGCCACCTGCTCTGGGTGACCCTGCTCTGGCAGGGGGTTGGACTGGGTGATCTCCAGAGGTCCCTTCCAACCCTGTGATTCTATGATTCCTGCTCCAAGGAGGTGGGTGAACCAAGCATTGCAATGTAATACCCTGGCACTGGGCATAGTGGTAGAAGTCATCTAAGACAGACATCAAGCCATGTTTGAAGGGGTCTGGAAGCAGATTCACATCCCACTTGGCTCTTCCCACTACAGTGACAACAACCTGAAGCAGAATTGCAACCACCACCCCTGTATCTGCCCAGAAATACAAATTAGTAGCCCAAAATAAAGGTCTGAGGAGGCAGGCCCTTTGTATCAGTTCAATCCTCTGGCTGTCAGCCAGCCCAGAGCAAGTCCCACAGGTAGAGAGAACCTAAGAGAGATCAGAATCAGGCCTCCCGTCGGTGAGACAACGGATTCCGCTGGCCGAATTCATCAGTCCCTCAGGGCTGTTTTCACTCTCTCATGAGAATCTGGGATATAGTTATGTAAAACAGATTCCTCGCCCTTAATTAAAAATAAAGTTCACATGCACACCCTGCTGAAGGCAGCATTTAAAAAAAAAAAAAAAATCACTTCTGAGAGGGGTAAGTCACTCATAATTAAAAAAAAAAAAAAGTCTCAGCACATAGACAAGGGAGTGTCGAACGCTTGGCCGCCACCTGGATAATCACTTCCTATGAAAAGCTGCAGAAGAGAGCCCTGGGGAAAGGAAGGGTCACGCAGACTCTCTTGCAAAGGCAACGCAGGTGGGATTCACCCTCCCTGGGTGAGAGCCGCAAAGCCTGTCACCAAATCCCACCTATTCTCAGGCCACAAGCACCAACTCTCCTTTACAGCACTAGTATGCTCTTGCGTCTTTTTTAAAATCAAAGCTCACCTTGTTTTATCAAAAGTTCCCTGGTTGTAACAGCACGGGAGCTGACAGATGTTTCATATTCAGCTTTACCTGCTGACTTTATCATTCAAACCTCGCCCATGTTCCTCCCCTCCTTCCCAAAAGGAGGAGTCCCGGCTATTTTAGCTTCTCCTTGGAAGGCAGCCCATCTCTTTGACCCTTTTAGCTGCCTTTCTGCAACGCCACCGTGTCCTTCTGGAGATGCGGAGACCAGAACTGCATATCACGTACAAGATGTGGGTGCATCAAGCATTTACACTGAAGCAAAATGATACCCTTCATCCCTTTCCTGATGAAGACGCTGGCTTTTTTGGTTCCTACTGCAGTGATGTTTCCCTCTCCATCCCGAGAAGTGAAATCATCCCCAGTTTTTTTACTTCCTATTTTATTCATGCAGCTTTCAAACTACCAAGTAACCCTTTCTCCAAACTTGTAGGAGCTTAAGATCCCAACAGAAGTTTTCTGAAAAATCCAAATATACTGCACCCACTTTAACCCTTTTTTTACCAACATCCCACGGAACTTCATGGAGTAGGGCAGCAGGATTTTCATTTTCAGAAGCCACTCTGGCTCTTTCCCAACAGTTAACATTCACCTGTGTATTCAGAGAGCCTTATTACAGACCTTTCCATTCCCGGTCGCGTGACTCTCTGGTGGGCTGTTCCCAGGATCCCCTCTAGAGCCCTTTTTAAAGAGATGGGAATTACACTGGCAACTCCCTGGTCCTCTGGCACAGTGGCCATCTGTAGTGAGCCTGGCCAGTAGTTTCACATTCAAGTTCCTCAGGACTCTTGGTTGAACGCCATCCAGCCCTGGTGACTTATTAACATCTAACTTATCTATTTGGTCTAATTTTTCCCTTTTGCAATTATCCCCAATTAGTTTCTCTGATTGATTGGCTACAAAAAGCGCACTTGGTGTGGGAATGTCCCCAATACCTTCAGCAGCTAAGACTTGATATTCTCTGCTACGGCTTTATCAACTCCAAGTAACCTTTTTACACCTTTGTCACCGAGCACTCCCCAAAATACCCTAATCTTAATGGATTATATCCTAACGTATACAACATTCATGTCCTAATGGATATAAAAAGCAAAGCCCTAACATCTCAGAAGGGCAGTCCCCAGACAGTTTCGCCTACCTGCTGTCCCCGCTCTCCCCCTCATACCAACCCGCGCCCTGGCACAGCTGTCACCCCGCTTTTCCTTCCTGGTGGAGGTTTCGGATACCACAGAGAGATCAGTCAGATTAAACTGTGTCACCACGGTGTCAACATGGAGCGATCCAAGCACTAACAACGCAAGTTTGGGAGTGGAGCCGCTGGGACCTCAGGTGGGGTTTCCGTCTGGGCTCCTCCTGCTCCGGGAGCCTGGCACAAACGGGAGGTAACTTTTGTGCCATGTGATGACGCTGATAGGAGCCAGGCAATCCGAGGTGCAAAAAAGCTGCAGATCTAAACGTTTTACCCTGACTGAAGTACTAACGCAGGCACTTTCCTCGCTGCCACGCAAAGCGTTTCTGTTCCTCGCCAGCACAGCCCTGAAACACTCGCAAAATTAATAAAAATGCTCCTTTCAGACGAGGCCGTGTGCGGAGCTGCCTGCCTGCACAGGCACTTGCAGAGCAGAGACCAAAACAGTTTCCTTCTTCCACACCCTCCATTCCTTGGCATTTATACCCTTCCGAAGCCCATAAACAGTCCTGCCCTCCTCCCCGTTTGATACAACTACACAAGGATATAGCTCTTTTATCTTCTTTTTGCGTCAATCCCTCCAGCCCCAAAGTCATTTCTGTTGCTTTCCTTCCATCTCCTCCTGTTTATCTGCTAGAAAGGAACACGGATCAAAGGCGGCAATTACTTCAGAGAAAAAAAAAAAAAAAAATCCCCCAACTCCTCAAACTGATTAGCAACATCAGACCCAATTTTCAGAAAGATGTTTAAGAGTTTTTTAAAATACTTGACCAGCTTAGGTGCCAAATCCCAGCAGTTTCCGAGGGAATCAAGCACCCACGCATTTTATGCATTCCCACTAGATGCTTACCCACATCTTTTAGTGTGTAGCCACATGAAAGACTATTTCTGTTCTCAAGGTTAGGCTCTCTAAGCGCTGCTAAGACAGTCCCTGGATGTTCCCACTGAAACCCATAGGCTACTGAGAGAGTTATGTCCCCAGGTTACAAAAAAAAAAAAAAAAGAAAAAAAAAAAGAAAAAGTTAAAAAAAAAAATACGAGAGAGAAAAAACTCCCCACAACTTTTTTTTGTTCCTTCACGCCCAGCAGATCTCACCGAATACCTGCTGCACAGTTCCTGACAACATAAAAGTTCTCCACCTGGCTTTCACCTCGGCTATGAATTCTGAGGCACAAATCTTGCCAACGTCTTTTTCCGTAGACATTTCCGGGTATTCAGAGATAAAGCAACATTATGCTATTCGAGAAATATGTTTTCCCATTCCTCCCTGTGCCCGCCGCTTCTGTGTTTGCCCTTTACACCTGCACGACAGAAAAAAGCCTGTTACTCCTCCAGCACAGTTGTGTTTTATGCTCACTGTGAGCCTTCACGGGCAGCGTTTAGGTGGAAGGTGATGGAGACTCTCAGCATCTCCATGAATAAGCCACAAGCGTCTGTACAAGACATAACTCCTGCACTACAGCACTTCGATAATGAACTGAAGGGCTGCAAGGTGGAATCACAGAATCTTCATGGTTGGAAGGGACCTTGGAGATCATCGAGTCCAACCATACACACACAAAAAAAAAATACCAAAAAAAACCCCAAGAAACAAACCACACCCTAGAATCTCTGCCCCTAGAGCATGCCCCAAAGTGCCAAATCCAGATGTTTTCTTAAATATCCCTAGGGATGGTGACTCAACCACCTCCCTGGGCAGGATGTTCCACGGCCTGACCACTCTTTCAGTAAAGTAATTCTTCCTAATATCCAATCTAAACCTCCCCTGCCGCAGCTTCAGACCATTTCCTCTGGTCCTGTCATTATTCACCTGGGAGAAGAGGCCAACACCCTCCTCTCTACACCCTCCTTTCAGGGAGCTGTAGAGGGCCATGAGGTCTCCCCTCAGCCTCCTCTTCTCCAAACTAAACATGCCCAGCTCCCTCAGCCTCTCCTCATATGGCTTGGTCTCCAGACCCCTCACCAGCTCGGTCGCTCTCCTCTGGACACGCTCCAGCACCTCAATGTCCCTCTTGTACAGAGGGGCCCAGAACTGAACACAGCACTCGAGGTGAGCCCTCACCAGTGCCGAGTACAGAGGCACCATCACTTCCCTGCTCCTGCTGGCCACGCTATTCCTGATACAAGCCAGGATGCTGTTGGCCTTCTTGGCCACCTGGGCACACTGCTGGCTCATGTTAAGCTGGTCGTCCACCAGCACCCCCAGAAGCAGAGCAAGAACAGGAGCATTATTTAATAATGTTAGTTAGTGACCGGCAGCAGCATTAGTAACTTAATTCTGTCTTGGATTAAAACTATAGTTCCAGTTGGACACCAGCAAGAAGTTTGGGCCCAGGGGACAGTTTATACCTGCTGGGGAAAACATCCTTTCAATTCCGAATCATCTGTTCAAGATTACAGGAAGATATATAATGCTTACAAGAGGTAAGACATTATGCAGGTCCAAAAAAATCCCAAAAGGGCTCTGCCACGCTAACAAATGAACCCATTAGGTGAAGCATGGCAGTCCCTACAGCATGGGACGGATTGCAAGCATTTGCTTTCCCATTGAATCAAAGGAGGATCCAGAACAGCACAATGAGAGCCGGGAGAAATACGTGATCCAGTTGTGATTTTCCGTCAGGCTCTTTCTACCAAACACATTTGTTAAAGACAGAGAACCAGTTAGAGAGGAGTCAAAATCCATTTTCATAGAAGAGAATAATAGAATCATCGAGGTTGGATGAGACCTTTAAGATCAAGTCCAACCATCAACCTAACGCTGACAAGCCCACCACTAACCCATGTCCCTCAGCACCACGTCTGCCCGGCTTTTAAATACCCCCAGGGATGGCGACCCCACCACTTCCCTGGGCAGCCTGTTCCAATGTTTGATAACCCTTTCCGTGAATAAATTTTTCCTAATATCCACCCTAAACCTCGCCTGGTGCAACTTGAGGCCATTTCCTCTTGTCCTATCGCCTGTTACTTGGGAGAAGGGACAAACCCCCACCTCTCTACAACCTCCTTTCAGGTAGGTGTAGAGAACAATTTTGTACCAAGGACTCTCAGATACGGAGCATAAACAGGTCCAGCAGGAGCTGACTGGGCAGGTAGGAGAGGTTCAGAGAGGTTGGGGACAGAGGAAAGTAAGAACAAAATAACCAAAATAAAAAAGCTGTATACGGTGGGTATCACAATGACAGACAAATCTTTCAAGAGCAAAAAGGCACTTACTTGTGAGCTAATCCTGAGAAGCCACCAGATCTAGCCATATTGCCTGAAAGTCCTCACATCCAGGTTTCAAACCTCCAGTCAGCTCCGGGATCTTTTAATACTACACCGCAGCTACATTCCCTCACACGGCTCTGTTAAGTTTTCTGCCAGCTCAGCTCACAGCCAAGTGCTGAAAGGGAAAAGCACCCTTGCCTTTGGATGGCTGCGTGCCACGATGAGCTCAGCTGTGTCAAGCTTCACCCCCTGATCGCAGCCTCCAAAAAAAACAAAACAAAAAAAAAAAATCAAAACCCAAAAACACGCAAGCAAAGAGCACGCTTCCAGCAGGTGGAGAGAGAACGCTCCTGTCCTTTCATCACACATCCGGTCTCCAAGAAAATGCAAGTTCAGAGTTACACTTTTAGTATTAATTTTGAGTTGACCACATCTAAAGGAAAACAGCTGCCAACAGTCACATCCTCACTTTATAGCTTTGTGATGGGGGGAGGGGAGGCTGGTTTTTTGGGGGGAAAAAAGCAAACACGAGCTTCTCATCTGTTAGTCAAAAAGAATGCAAAGTCAACCACAGACTCATTCCTTCCAAATCTGTAGTTAGTTCATTAGGAATTTAGGATCAGAGCCCTCACAGAGAGGTGAAACAGTCTTTATGCTGAGACTAGCACAGGTTATGCTTTATACAGAAGCCTTTTATCTGGCCAGCAGATCGAGGAGGTGATTCTCCCCCTCTACTCTGCTCTCGTGAGACCCCACCTGGAGTACTGTGTCCAGCTCTGGAGCCCTCAGCACAAGAAGGACATGGACCTGTTGGAGCGGGTCCAGAGGAGGGCCACAAAGATGATCAAAGGGCTGGAGCCCCTCTGCTGTGAGGACAGGCTGAGAGAGTTGGGGTTGTTCAACCTGGAGAAGAGAAGGTTCCGGGGAGACCTTACAGCAGCCTTCCAGTCCCTGAAGGGGGCCTACAGGAAGGATGGGGAGGGGCTGTTTGCAAGGGCATGTAGCGATAGGACGAGGGACGATGGTTTAAACTAGAGCAGGGCAGGTTTAGATTAGACATTAGGAAGAAGTTCTTTACAATGAGGGCGGTGAGACACTGGCCCAGGTTGCCCAGAGAGGTGGTGGAGGCCCCATCCCTGGAGACGAATTTCAAGGCCAGGCTGGGTGAGGCTCTGAGCAACCTGATCTAGTTGAAGATGTCCCTGCTGACTGCAGGGGGGTTGGACTAGGTGGCCTTTAAAGGTCCCTTCCAACCCAACACATTCTGATTCTTTCACTGCTCATCCCATTCACATCCCAGTGAAAAGGAAAACGCTAACAAGAGCCCCGCCACAGAAGGCAAGTGCGTGAATCCATGAGGAAGGAGGAAGACAGACCACAGAGATCGCACATGCTCATCCTACTGGATTTTCAATGGTTTACCCTACAGCTACGGGGAGCGCAGATGGAACAGAACCTCAAGTCCTCAAAACCAAACACAGCTACACCACACGGCGGGCGAGATCACCTTGTTGAAGTCATTCCTCCTCGATACTGAGCCAAAACAACGGGGTGGGATTCAAAGAGCAACTGAACATCACCAGATATGACAGACATCCACTGTAATGCTAAACTTAAAGCTTGATGACAGAAATAGATACGTTAAGAGCAGAAAGCCACTCGCTGCTCGGTCAGGTGGGATTCTTTTAATCTCCGTGACCACTACCTCCTCAACTGCACGCTTCAGTGTTTAATGCTGCTGCATGCCAGCATGTCATCAAGTATTTTTGAAACAAACCAAAAAAAAAAGCTCACACAAATGCTGCTGGTGGCATTTGGACTAGGTCCCAGGATGAATAAGTACTGGATCTGAAGGCAGGAAGGGCTCTTGCAGGATGTACCTTGTATTAGAAAGGATTGGCTCTTAAAAAAAAAAAGCAAAGGGCATCTAAAATAAAATCGATGATGTGAATTAAACAAAGAAAAAAAAAACCATGATCCCGATGATCCCCTCATCAGCTGCGGGAGGTAAAGGAAATCAAGCTGAGATCATTTCAACTTTTTTTTTTTTTTTTTTTTAAAGTGGCCGGCAACTTTAAAAAAAGACATTGCACACAAGAAAAGACATTTTCGGTTAGACCAAGTAAATGACTAAATACTTAGAAATACGGCCTGCTCATCACTTCTGAATGTTTTTCCTTTGGCAACTCAAGGACTCGTTTCAGAGAGACACAGAACAAACGGAAAAGCCGGCACCCAGAAGCCTACAGGGAAGAGGCAATGAGATTTCTCATCACTTAACCTACCCTTGCCGCCTTCTCCTGCCCTCTCCCCCCAAGTCCCCTCTTCCCCATGAGTAAATCCGAGACAAGTTTGGCGGGGGGGGGGGGACGGGACGGTTCATACGAGCTGGCAGGATGCTGTTTCAGCAAGTGTAACTTTTGTGTGAAAGCCAGAAGTCCTACTATGACAGTGCAGTGAGTCACTTGCTGACAAGTCATCGAAGCATTTAGATGCTGGTTTTGAATTCTAACAAATGACACTGTTTTGCCTCGCCTAACGGAAGGATGTGCCTTTATTGAACCTAGAATTCAAACGCCACCCGTGACCGCTTGCCTCCATTTAAAGACAGCCTACACAGAAAGATACACTGGTCGTGTTCTACTTTCTGGCTTTTAAGAGAGCCCCGAAGGAATCTTGAGGTTTTGGGCTTTTTCTTCTCGAAGGAAGTCCTGCTTTTGCCATTCCCAGCCCTACCCTCACCTCCTCAGCCTTTCTAAAGGAAATCTACACCTTTAAATATTTCCAGATACCTCGTCGGCAAAACTGCCTGCTTGATAGAGGCAGGCAATGAACGAGCCTAAGGCTTCCTCCCCTACCCAGCCTTCATCCTCCTCCCAAGCCCTGAAGAGGCTGCTTCTTACTGGGGTGGAGGACAAGGTATTTTCCCTCCCTGCGGCTCATCTGTGTTTTCCCAGTATCTTCAGCATCACAGATGTACGAGGACTCTCTATCTCATCAATTTTAGGGGTGGCCAGGGAAAGTAAAGACAGGCAGGAGACAAACAATGTCAATGTACAAAGGCAAAAGGAAAAAACAGCCAAAAAAAGGTTTTGAGATATAAATAAGGAATGGAGATACACAACAGAAAGAACACAGAAGTTAGTTCCCACAAATACACGGCAAGTTAAGTTTATTACAATTGTCAGGGCTCCCAGATACGGAAAGAGAGACACCGGTCTGCCATTGGAGGCTACAGCTTCGTCAAGGCAAAGTGTCAGTCTAACTTTGTTCATACTCTTCAAAATCTGGTTTAGGAACATATGACAGGGATTAAAAAAGGCCCGGAAAAGTAGTTCTTGTCCCCCTCTTTCAGGCTCTTTTGGCACCGGCCTGTTAGTGGATAAGAGTCCTGCTGCTTTTTGTGAATTTGGTACAGCTTTTTTAATCGTTCCTTCTGCTACCTGAGAAGTCAAAGTTGCGTAGGAGAAGAATTTATAAGACACACGAATGTAAGAGGCTGCAATTTTTACCAGACACCTTTTTACCAAGGCATATAGGCTGATGCAACAACCAGAAAGTTGATGAGCGAGGAATTAAAAGAGATTTTTTTTTATTAGATTAGCATAACTGCGATACAATACTTGTCGCTGGTGCTGCAGTTCCCCCTCCTGCCCCCCCTCGCAACTTCTCTGGCTGTCTGTAACGCTACCCAGCAAAGATTTCACTGATTTTGGAGAATTAAGTTATAACGTTAATAACTTACTGTTAAGATGCCGTAGATACCCTCACTTCACCCCACAAAATTAGGAACCGGAGGCTCAAATCAAAGCCTCTCTGTGCTTAAATCTCATTATTTAAGTCTTCAAGGCACACTTGGATCAAATTCTGTCGTTCCTCTCTGCAGACAGGAGTGGGAGAAGTCTCTTTTATATGACACAGATTTTTGCATAGCTTTCACATCTCCAGGATCTCAGAGCTTAACAGAAAGCATCGAACACCTTAACACACACCCACAACATGCATACATTTTACCAAAGAACCTTACCAATTACTTTGATTATCAGCAAGCGGATGGTTTAGACGAAGGGCTACGCAGCATTAGCACCATTCATTTCTAGGCCACCCCTTGAGTTCAGCTCCCAAAGCTTTTTCCGTTATCATCCGCAATCTGCTGCGATCCCGATGCCAGAGAAGCGACACCGAAATTCACCTCGCATCTTATTCCAAAGCGGGACTGAAGACAAGCACAACGTCAGGGCAAAGAGGGATGTGAACTATAAGCTTGCGGTTCACATTTTGTGGTTAAACAGGAGAGTTTGCTCTCCTGGGAAGCACGGCAAGAAAATTCAATCAAACTTCTGTGGAAAAAAGAATTAGCAGTGACCACATCCATGAGAAGCACCATCCACTTCACAGTCATTCCAGGATCTTCGTTTTACACCTTTACCTTCCTCCTTGGAAGGAAACTGAGTATTCCTAGAGTAATTTCTTACTTCAGCAAGAAGCGCCATGAGTCAAGCGGCTCAAACCCTCTCAAGCAATCCTTAATTAAAGATATTATTTTTAAAAGCACAATACTTAGTAAAGTATAGAGATTCACGTTGGAAATCCAGCTTTAAGTCATTTAAGGTGCCACAAGGCAATTAGATCTGTAGCCTGAAAACTTCTGTGGTATGGAGGCCATATGCACATTTCTGAAGAATTAGGAAAAATGTGACACTTTTCCTTTTCATGAACCAACGTTCCCTTCCACGAACTTGTTCCTTGAATTCCTGAGCTTGAATTAAAGGGTTTCCCCTCTATATGCGCTTTGTTTTGATACAGATTTGTCCAATTTGCTAAAAATTAGCCAGTATACGAGTACCTGCCTTTTAGGTTTCGACCCTAACGACAGTGACATTAGCCCAATTATACTCTGATTTGGATCACTCTCAATTCAAGCAACTTTCAGTACATAATACTAAGTCTTTCAGTGTACTAAAAACAATGTTTGATTTAGTAAAACACAGGCAAACTTGAGTTCCACTAAGAACTAACACATTCTATAGTTTCCAAAGGAAATGGCACTAAAATTTGTCTCGAGTGAGGTACCCCTGAAAGGATAAGGACATATGAATTGTTCTATTTCCAGAAGAACTGCAAAATGTGATGGGGGTTTTATAATTGAGTGTCTTATCAATTTTAATGAACTTATCAATATTGCATTTCAAATCTGATGTGTCCATGTGCTGCTAATTCCTTTTTGTTCTACGGTCTTTTGTGCTCCCTGGTCTTCGCAGCTGTTACCTGACCGTTAAATCTACCTTCTATTACGAAGGGACACCAGAGTTCAGACTCAGGCGAGCAGTTTAATGAACTACAAAAGCAAAGGATACATTATAAGCCTGGCCTCTTCTTTTTTCCCCCCCTTTACCTCAACACATGCGGGGGTTACAGAGCCCAATAACGGCCTCAAACACACGCTGCACCTTAAACAGAGGTTATCAAAGGGCCTTGAGCTAAAACAAATCCAACAGCTTCAGTAGTATAGACAGGATTGGGAAAGGGGGGTTGGAATATTCCTCCCTGATGGTGCTGCTGAAGGAAATCAGCTTTTCCTTGATCCCAAACAAGTCTGAACTCTGGAGGCCCACGAAGTCTGCGTTCAGCTGTGACTTCAAGCCTCTCGAAAGCACGACTGAAATAAGACATTCTTGAAATACCTACTAAAGGCAAATGATAGATTTATCCTGGCACAAAGCCCACAGGTTGAACTTGAAACGGCATCACGTTCACTTGCAGATAGCTGGGGAAATGAAATCCAAGTTTTACAAAAGGATTCGTTTTTCTCCTCTTCCTACAGGAGTTTGGGTTAAGTGGCCAAGCCACTCATATTCTAAGATCAGCAGAGAATGTGCATTTGGGAATACGTAGGTGCAGAAAATAACCTATATTGGAAATTCTTTATGCTAAAGAAGTGACAAGGTATTTCACATTACACTAAGCTTGCTGTATGTAAATGAGGAGAAAAACCACATGAAGCAAGCCACCAGATCAATTAAAAATATTTCTCACTCCAGCTGCTGTTTCATGAATAGAACATAAGCCCTGAGAAATGGGCTTCGTCTTGTAAGAGGCATCACCTAAAATACCTTTTGTGCCGCTTACAGTCATTAGGAGAACGGAGAGTTCAGAGCCCTACTAACGCTTAGAGAAAGTAACTCAAAGCCCCAAGCCCTTAGCAAGCCAGTCCGACAAACTGCGTCCTAACCTTTTGTATTTGATTTTCCTTCTCCCTGCTGCCATCTGTGAAGTCACCGAATGCCATCGGCTGTACGCCATGGACAGACACGCTGCCACTACCTGCGGCAAGCTCACAAGGGCAGGAGACAATGCCTTAGGGTAAACCTGCATGACTCCCCCCGCCCCAAAACCACACGCAATATCATAGAATATTATCTGTGAATCATATGAATAGGAATTATTTTCCTCTTCCATTCTCCATTCAGATTACAGGTATGGACTGACTTTATGGCAAGAGAAGAGAACAAAAGGCATGAAGAAGGCTTATACCCACTTGTGTGCAGCACGTACTTGCCACTTGACTTTCTTGTAGTCCCACAGCTACGGGCCCACCGAGATCAGGGAGATGTTTGCAGCTAGATGTCGTCTGCTCCAGGGTAGTCACGATATATTACGTGCATTGCCTCTCACATGGTAATTGGGATCACAAAGGGCTACTGCAGGAGAAATTATTCCTTTTCAGGAAGCACATTTGGTTACTACTTCCGCAGTCTTCTGATTTGGCCTGCTTTTCCCAAATTAGGGACCTTTCTTCTATCCTATTACCATTTTTTTTTTCCTCCTTTTTTTAAACCTATGATGATAAAAATATGCCCGATTTGCCCCCGCTTTACTTCACTGACTCCAGACAGGAAGTAGGAAACAGAGTGACTTTAAGGTAGTTATATCAGCTTAAGAGTGAAATAAGCTAGCTATATAGAAGGTCAGAGTGCAAGACGGAAAGAAACCATGGAAGGAAAGTTACTGTTTAACCTGCATCTCAGACTAGACGCAAGAGAGAGAGAAAAGCCATCGTTAGCTATACGACTGGAAGCCGGAACCCTTGGATTGCCAGTCTGAACAGCTATTCCAGCCCCTGGACAATTTACCAGAATTATATTAGCACATAAAGCAGAACTGAATACTTCCACTTTTTCCTTCAAATTCCCCTGCAAACGCACTGAATCAGAATGGCCTTTTGTTTCCCCTTCCCCCAACAAACAAGTGCTAAAACGGAGGGAACTCGTGAAAGCTACGCTGCTCGAGTGCTTTTGCCAGTGGGTTTGTTAGCGATGCTGGCCTGCCCGCATCCCCGCAGCGAGAGGAGTGAGCGAAACTCCTCTCAGCCACCTGCTGCCACGTACGACGCAGTACATGGGAGACAGAGGAGACCAGGGCGACTACAAAGAGGAATCAGCATTTTCAGAGTGCAACTCCCTGACCTATTTTAAAACACCGACCTCAGGACAATATGTACCACGTTCTAAAAGGCCTCTTCCTCTCTCCTGATCATACTGGGCGCGTGGGGAGACTTGTTCAGCTCTCAGCGTCTACGTTTTTGGCTCCTGAGCATCTGTTTTCAGCTCTCAGCGTCTCTGTTTTCATCAAGCGAATCCCATGAAGGGCCCTGAAACTGTGACACGCGCCCCACCGCCACATGCCGAAAAGGAGACAGAGCGTGGGAGGACCCAAAGACTCGTCTAGAGCTCTGAGGATGTGCCTGAGGAGGAAGAGGGAGAGAAGTGAGCTTCCTCCCCTGCACAAAGCCAGGAGCGGTCACCACCAGCGGCAGCACCGAGTGCTGCCCCTCCCAGCCGTAACCTCCGCACCTACACGTGCAGCGCCCCAGTTCAGAAGTTTCAGGCTTGCACTTAAATTTGAGTAAAAACCCGGTTAGCATAAGCAGTGTCAGACATTTTTAAGCTATTCATTCCTAAAAAGCATCACATGCCTTATGCGCAGATGGGAAGAAGCGATCGCAGTGACTTATGTGCCACATGAGTGGGCATCTGCTGACAGCCCCAGTTCCGCCACCACCAAAGGGAACGGACCCGGCCATTCCCATCTCCGGGAACAGGGGTGCAAAGCAGTCTCCCCTCCCCAGGTGAGAGCTGTGCATGTGCACGAGTCATGCACTAGTCAAATTATTTTCTCAATAAAAGCGAGCCCTCAGCATCAAGCAGAACATGCCTATATTCTCCCCAGTTCCTACACAGGCCAAGACATCAGGCTGAGCACATGAGTGGAGCCCCTTGCCAAGGCAGAGAAGAAAAGCCTCTTTCACACAATACCGATTCTGGCACACGATATTCTTTTGCCTTCCCATAGAAGTAAAAAGCCAACAAGAGAAATTCTTGTGCCTGTCAAGGGGCTAACAATTGACTAGGCTTTAAGGAAATACGACTTTCGGTTTTAGTTGCCTGGTTTCAGTCTGTTTCTTGTCTGTCCTCACAAAGAGTGGTTGTTTTTCAGATCATTTACAAAGTCTATTTCCTTCTGTTATCTGCTGCTGACAGGACGAACTGTAAACCCAGATCACTTTAAGGGTGGAGCTCTGGATCATTTCTGTATTTTACTACTGAGAAAAGTCTGTTTCAGCTTTAAGAATATAAGGGAACTAGACCAGAACAACTAGCTTCTGAAATTACAAAACTTCCCACATTGAGGAAGCAGGACAGGTGCACAAAAGGGAGAAAGGAGGAAAGAAGCTCACTCCTTTGTAAAAAAAAAAAAAAAAAAAAACAAAACAAAAAAAACACCCAAAACACTAGTTGGCAAAACAGGTGAAATTCCTGCACTTGAGAAAAGGTCTGCACAGCCCTGGAAAAGGATACATAAGAATCAGCAGTAATCAAACAGCTCTTTGGCGACTCGGGCAAAAAGAGCTAGCATCAGTCAGAAACACAATAAACAAGCAATATATTTTCACTTGTGGAAGTTACGCTGGACTTGTCACGCGGTTTCTTCCAATATTCCCGAGCTGCACGGAAAAGCATGCATCTAAAGCCTTACATTGCCCTACTCTTTTCTTTTCTGAGCAACAGCCAGAGCACACAATATTCCCTAGAACCAGTCAAAGGATTCCCACTGTCACGCTACAAAGCATTTTCCTCTTCAACTTATTTTCAGGTTTCATTTCCAAGGTAAAGAATGGTAGTTGTATCATCCCATTTAAAGAACTTGGTCCCTCCCCACCGGACTCAGAAAAGAAAAGCTAAATACCCACCCAGTTTATCAGTCTCCAGTCTTAAAACTCCAGCTTTATTACACAGTACAGCCAAGAACAAATTCTGTCCCGTGGCACAAGGGCAATCCAGAGTTTAATAGATTTATTCAAATTTCCACCGTACCTTCTGTTCTCCTTGCAGAGATGTGCTTTACTTCTCCGACTTAAAAACGACCAGGGAAAAGCAATTCCTAAGCATCCAGTGGACGCACACAGAAACTGTTCCACAAGGAGGAGTTTTTCCAGCCTTATCCTAAAAAGCCGTGAGCACGATTAACACGCCCACGCTAGGAGATGGGAGAGCAGCAGACGGGAAGATGCTCCCTGCTTTTGCCAGGTAACGCGTGCAACACCAGGAAACTCCAGGTATGGAGAAGGGGGAGGTGGTTCAGCGAAAGGCACCATGAGTCACTGTACAAAGAGTAACTGCAAGCAAAGAGAACACACACTCTTCCGTCTGTGCCCGACACAGCCATTTCACCCAGCTACAACACCCGCTTTCACTTTGAAAAGCTTGGCCAACTAAACAGCTCTTACAGTTGTTCTAACAAATATATATATATATATATATCAGACTTAATCACCACACACAGTATATGCCTTACCACACACAGTATACGCCTTACAGGCGGTAACAGGTCCCCAGCGAAGAGCCCGGTTTTGACATTTATTTATAAATCTTGTTCCTGAAGAAAAACTCCTGGAGGTAACGTTGGGAATAAGGATCAAGCAGTGCTCAGCAGGAGCAGATGCACCGTGACACACGCACGGACGGAGCCGGCTATTCCCAACAGTCATGAATTTTAAGCCCGCTGGATAACAAAAGCAGCAAGAACAGGGATTGCAGGCACGGGAGGGCTGTGGATTGGGGCATTTCCACGCAGAGTGGAAGAGAGGAGCGCTCGAACCCCTGGGGGCTCGTCCTGCTGGTGCTGCCCCCTCTCCTTCGAGCCCCCAAGGAGCACTAAAGAGCACCCAGAGGTGCCACCCATCTCACGATGTCCCTTCACCGCTACCCACTCCCCAGGTGGGAGCCCCAGCTTTGAGCAGGAGGCTGGACTGGGGACCTCCCGAGGTCCCTTCCAATCTGAATTATCTCACGGTCCTAAGTTCAGCGTCGCTTTTAAGTACTTGGAAAGCAAAAGCCACGGATTCACGCACACACGCGGGCGGAAGGATGAGGGGGTGGGGGTCAAAAGACACGCTCCCACCTCTCCATCCCTGCGCATCAGCCACACAAAGCCCGGGGCTGCATCACCCCCATCGCCCAGCAAGAGTCCAGCTCCTCAATTCTTTGTGTTTGCCCGCAGCACCCGCCCCCTACGGCCGAAGGCAGGACGGGGTGCTCGGCAAAGGCTCCGGGCTGAGCCCCGGTTCCCTCTGCCCCGGCACCCCAACCATACGGCCCCAAACGGGGAGGAAGGGGCGGGGGGGGGGGGGGGGGGGGGTTGAAGCCAACTCTCTTTGTTAAAGCCGGGGAGGCAGGAGGAGGGAGGCAAGCTGGTACCCTTTCCTGAAAGAAAGGGGAAAAAAAGAAAAAAAAAAAAAAAACAACCCAGCCGCTCAACCCCTTGTGCAAACTCCCCGGCGACAAAACAAGAAGCGAGGAAACCCCCTATCCCCGGCCCGGCGGGACTCACCTTCCGCCCGCCGCAAGTGGTGCTGCCCCGCTCGCCGCCCGCCCGGCCCCGCTCCCCGGGCCGCCCTCCCGCCGCCCCTATTGTGGGCCCGGCACCGCCTCCCTTCGCCCTCCCCGCCTTGTGGCTGCCATTGGCTCCGGGGGGGCCCGCCCCAAGGTGGGCAACCGGGCACGGGGCGGGGGTGGGGGGGAGGCAGGAGCTGGGGAGGGGGGGTAGGACCCTCCCGTTTCCTTCGGGAATGGCGGGGGGAGGAGGGGGAGCGAAGCATCGCAGCCGAGTGGCCCGGGGTGAAAAGTTTAGGGGGGTGGGTGGGTGGGTGGTACCTTGCCGGTGCAGCGGACCTGGAACCCGGAGCTTGTTTCGCTTGGAAATCCTTGGAAATCCGTCCCCGGCACCTGGGAGCTGCGGGCCGTACGCGGCTCCGTCGGAGCGCAGAGGGAAGGAGGGAGGGAGCGGCGTTGACCTGGGACGTAAAAGTCTTTCCGTGATCACGCCATCAACGGAAGCAACGAGGCGAGGAGCGGATCACCGGCCATTCCACCCTTGGAATGACTTTATTCCTGTTATTTGTATCGCACCGCGCTCTGGCAGAAGCTCCGTTGAGCTGGGCGCTGCGTGCGACCAGATCCAAAAAAGGCAAGAATAAAATCGGGCTCCGCTCTCGCACACGCCGAGGCGTCGGTACCTTATACTGCAGGGATTGCGTTTGCTCTCCCCGCGATCCAAAAAGCTCGCTGGAAACTTGTCACCCCGGTGAACTGGAGTTTTGCGGCTCAGCGTTTGCGCTATGCCGAGAGAGGGGGGGGAAAAAAGAGGAGAGATTTGATTGCACAGATGCGTGGCTGCGTGGCTCTCCGGAACAGAGCACCGGCACGGTGAGGTTGTGTACGTGGAATATACAGAAGTAAAATGTTAAGCGGATGGACAAAAAAGGCAGATAAATAATACAGGTCACCGCCCCAGACCTGACTCGAGAGCTGTGTCCAGTTCTGGGCCCCTCTGGACAAGAGGGACATTGAGGTGCTGGAGCGTGTCCAGAGGAGAGCGACCGAGCTGGTGAGGGGTCTGGAGACCAAGTCGTGTGAGGAGAGGCTGAGGGAGCTGGGCATGTTTAGTTTGGAGAAGAGGAGGCTGAGGGGAGACCTCATTGCCCTCTACAACTCCCTGAAAGGAGGGTGTAGAGAGGAGGGTGTTGGCCTCTTCTCCCAGGTGAATAATGACAGGACCAGAGGAAATGGCCTGAAGTTGCGGCAGGGGACATTTAGATTGGATATTAGGAAGAATTACTTTACTGAAAGAGTGGTCAGGCTGTGGAACAGCCTGCCCAGGGAGGTGGTTGAGTCACCATCCCTAGGGGTATTTAAGAAACGTCTAGATTTGGCACTTTGGGGCATGCTCTAGTGACAGAGATTGTAGGGGTGGGGGTTTTTTTGGTGTGGGTTTGGGGTTTTTTTTGTGTGTATGGTTGGACTCGATGATCTCCAAGGTCCCTTCCAACCATGAAGATTTTGTGATTCTGTTACACTGAGATGGCACTGGCCCAGGTTGCCCAGAGAAGCTGTGGCTGCCCCATCCCTGGAGGTGTTCAAGACCAGGTTGGACGGAGCTTGGAGCAACCTGGTCTAGTGGGGGGTGTCCCTGCCTATGGGACTGATGATCTTTAAGGTCCCTTCCAACCTAAACCATTCTGTGATTCTATGAAAAATAATAATCAGAACAGGCTAGCAAGTTACAATATCTGACAAATTTGAACTCCAAATATCCTGAGCCTTCATGGGAAGTGGAAGGACAATCCGGCACCGCCTGACCCAACTCTTCAGACAGAGCCTGTCACCTGCTTGTGTGACAGCAATCCTCTTCCCAAGGACTTGAGACCCACCTGAGCTCTCTCACTGCCCGCCCAACACCCGCACGGCAGACCCAGCAACGCTGGGGACAACGTCTGGATTTGGACATATCTGTCCCTGTTTATGTTGCCTCTCTTTTCGCTGCTTGCTTCTTTACTCTGAGGGTGGTGAGCCCCTGGTCCAGGTTGCCCAGAGAAGCTGTGGCTGCCCCATCCCTGGAGGTGTTCAAGGCCAGGTTGGACGGGGCTTGGAGCAACCTGGTCCTGGTGGGAGGTGTCCCTGCCCAGGGCAGGGGGTTGGAACTAGGTGATCTTTAAGGTCCCTTCCAACCCAAACCATTCCATGATTCTACGGCGTGCCCGTATATGACAGATTCAGACAGCGCTGCCACAGTCTTGCCCTTCCCCCTTGTACCAGCATTTATCAGTTCCCCGTGATAAGTTTGTTCGGGAGCTAAACCAGCAGAAAATTAACCCCGCAAAAATAAACAAGTGGAGGAAGGGAGAATGCGAGTCTGGGGAGAGCAGAACTGCAACAGAGCCGATGTCAACCAGCTTAACCTGTTGTGGAATTGGCCATTTAGAATTATGTCCCTCTGTTGGATACGTTTAAATTGGATTGAGAGCCACACAGACACAGAGACTGGGTGAACTCCACAGTCTGCGCTCTGGCTGCAGCGTAAAGGTGCTTATGGCAGTACAGGGCAGTGTATCGGTGTCCTCAAACCGGGACAGTGGGTCACTTCGCTTCGAAGGCAGCCACGATCAGCCTGTGTCAAGGATCCCAGAGTGATGTGGGAGCTGGGGGGGAACGGAAGAGAAAACCGCGCAGCTCCGCTCGAATGCCGGATCCACAAAGGGGGCACCATCAAAAAAAAAACCAAACCCTGAAAACTTACCCTTCAGCCCTGAACTGAGACCTAAAGAGCAACTTCCTTTTGTACTGCACTTGAGATCACAAGCCTTTTCAGAAACAGGGATGCACCCTGATAATCTAAAAAATAAATCTTGAAGCCAGGCAAGAGCGCGGTCCAAAACACTCATAAACATGCCTCGTTCGCCAGGATATTTTACCAAATACATTCATTAACCACTTGGCGAATGGCTGGGTAAGGCAATAGCAGTGCCTGACCTAAGGCCTGGCCCGTGTACAGCTGCTGCAATGCTCTAACGCCCCCGCTATAACTGTGTTTGTATCTGCGTAAAGGTACTTAAAGCAGCATGGAGATACCAGGACTTTAATTATAGGTGCTTTTAAAGCCACTTCAAGGTGAAAAAAGACTTTATCTGTACTCAGATTAACTCGGGTCAGACATTGTTTCAATTAAATCTTCGTATATTCACTGCCAAGGGATCTCAGCAGAACATTCAGAACTGTGTTCTCAGGTTTAGTTATTATCCTGCTCTGTAGTAATATGGCATCTTAAAGAGATATCCTGAAGGGATAGCCTGAAGATCACGATAGTTTTCTAAATTTACCCAGATTTTAAGACTCCTTTTTCTGAAGCTATTGCTGGATATTTCAGAGGGAGCTCCCAAACAAAAGGAGGGAGAGGCATTTGGGATGTCCGTGAACCACATCAGAATGGGACATTGAGCTACTGCTGCAAGCCAGAATTTGGTACTTGGGAAAGGAATGAGTGAAATGTAGATCATTTTATTTGCGTTCTAAGCACTCAGAGCAGAGAAAGTGCTCAGGGGTTTTTCAGGGAAAGGATTCATCTTGCCTTGTACTCGGGATAAGTCAGATGGCCCTTTTCCAGGAGGAGAGGAAAAGGGGATTTCTTACACCTCAAAAGGGTCTCTTGTGTTCTGTGGGAAGAAGCCTGGCACCAGGCCCCAGCCTCAAAGACCAACTCTGTCGAACAACTGATTTTACAGCACTCAGGTGGGAACCGCGTTTTCCTCCCGTTCAGGCGCCCAGCAGAACGAGCAGTCCAGCTGCCGTAGGCCACAGCCTGACCATTTCTTTTTTGTCAGCAGTACCAGTATTGATAGTTCTTACCCTGCTCCTGAGCTACCCCCCTGTGCTGCGCCAGCACAGCTGTCATGGAAGGGATCAAGGAACTGGTGCTCCAAAGATTTTCCCTGGGTGTTTTTCAGCCAGATCAATCCCCAAATATCTTGGCTGACAGAATGCTGGGGCAACACAAGAGCATGTGAATCACAGAAGCTAAATCTCAGCTGAGGGACAGTAACTTGTTATGACATAACCAATTTAGTCACCTGCAATCATCCGTCCCCTCCTTTAATCTGCTCTAGCAATTAGAGCCAAATTGGCCTCAGCCTACAAGGAAGAAACCAGAGTTCATGATGGCTTGAAAACTAATTACAAGTCTCCCAAGTCTTAGTAGTCAGGCAAGGATTGTAAAAAGAAAACAAAACGAAAAAAAAAAAAGAAAGAAGGAGTAATACAGTCGTACAGCACACAATTATAAAGTTCCTCAGCCAACGATCTCACTGTGAAGATGTAGCCAACAGCAAGCAGCGGCAAGCGAAACTGAAGGTGATGGTGGGTCAGCATACTACTGCCTGGAGGTTTCCACCCAGTAAATCAGAAGTCAATCCAGCAAAATAATGTTGTTACAGTGGTGTGAAGCGATGAAGAAGACAGACTATGATTCATTGCTGCCCTACATATCGTATAAGCTTGTACAGCTCTGCAAAATGTACGTAAAACACTTCCAAATCAGAACTATCTCCTTTTCATAGAATCATAGAATTGCTGAGGTTGGAAGGGACCTTCAAGATCATCAAGTCCAACCATTAACCTTCCCTGACAAAAACCACTTCTAAAACCATGTCCCTAGTACCACATCTACCCTTTTTTTTTAACACCTCCAGGGATGGTGAATCCACCACCTCCCTGGGCAGCCTGTTCCAATGTTTAATAACCCTTTCAGTGAAAACATGTTTCCTAATATCCAATCTAAACCTCCCCTGACATAACTTGAACCTGTTCCTCTTGTCCTGTCACTTGTCCCCAGGGAGAAGAGGTCAGCCCCCATCTCTCTACACCCTCCTTCCAGGTAGCTGTAGAGGGTGATAAGGTCTCCCCTCAGCCTCCTCTTCTCCAGCAAACAACCCCAGTTCCCTCAGTCGTTCCTCATAAGGTTTGTCCTCCAGATCCCTCGCCAGCTTTGTAGCCCTTCTCTGGACACGCTCCAACACCTCAATGTCCCTCTTGTAGTGAGGGGGCCCAAAACTGGAGGCAGTATCGAGGTGGGGCCTCCCCAGTGCCGAGTACAGGGCACTTTGGTCTTCTACTTTGTCCAGATAACACAACGGACTAAGGCAGTGGGGAATGTGTTTCTGGACACAAATCCTTGATGCACGAGAGTAAATGCTTTGTGTAAACAACACACAAAAGCATGTCGGCAACAATCTTTCATTTCCTCGGTAGTTTTAGGGTGTTCTAGTGCCAGAAAAGCGAAGGTAGCAAAATAACAAATGGGCCAGAACACCTGAGTGTGGAGAGGGCACCTGGTTCCTATCTCACATACCCTGATGTTAGATGGTGTGAAATATCCATCACGGAGGAAGCTAGAATCGGTTCCAAAATGCGTGCAAGTAGCACATTACACCTGGTGTGTATTTAACACGGACATGTATTTCCTACCATCCTGGAGAGAGGGTTTGCTAAGATTTCTAAAATCAGATCTAAAATCAGATCAAATACAGGGGTAGGAACCAGGAACTGCCGGTTTAGCAAAGATGGCTCTGGATTACGCTTGTTTGATCTTAGCACTCTCTGCTGTTTTATCAACTGAAAATCGAAAAAATCCATCTTATGCCCTACCATTTCTTGGTATTGGGCTATATCTGGTTGTTTCACTTTGGATAAATGGTTAAAGCGTCATACCGGACATGTTCCCACTTGCCACTTGGTCCTTCATTTCTGTATCAAGAGGCTCACAGTAAAGAGTCAGGACCTGTCTGGTACACGTATAACAGTCATTACAACCTGGTACTTTTTTTGATTGCTTAAATCCCAAACCATGAAGGTTTTCCTTAGGGGTTACTTTCTCGTTGGTTGAAACACCCTACGGTCGATGGAAAACTCGGAGGAATCACCGTGCCATTCCAATTTTAAATCATCTCTTACCGCTTCACTGAAGTCCCGGAATCCGGCAAAACCTCTGGTGATGAATACACTTTTACATTCCAGATCTCCTTTAGCCAGGAAATTGCAGAGAGACAGCTAAAAGCACTCGGCGCTTTGGTGAGCAGTCAGCAAGTCAGGGTGAACACCAGAGGAGCCACAAGTGACTATTTGATTCTGGAAGCCTTGTGTATCTCTGGAAGTCATAAAATACAGATGGGTAATGGCTTAACAATGAGGTCAGTCTTTGATTCATTAGCTAACAGCTGAATCTAAGCACGTATCCCAGTTTTGAGGCTTGCTGCTAATTCAAGCTTAAAAGATGGGGAGAGTTTTACCCTGCACTCTTAAGTTTCTGCGGAGTTGTACTCGGTGCTGGGTTGACTTAGATTTTGTACGTTTTTTCAACGATCTGAAGAGTTTTGTTCCTTGAAAAAAATACGACTGGTAATCTTAAGTAAAAAACATAAGCTTTTTTGGAGGGGGTGGAAGCTTAAACTTCAAACACATTGGGTCAGCCACTGGAGCTACGTAAATTTGCACCAGGATCTGACCATTCGCATTTTAATCCCACGTTGTGCAAGGATCTGGGGAGATGAGTGCCATAACAGAACAGCCTGCTTTCAGCTATTAGAAACAGTATCGACGTGCTCCGAAAGCAGGCCTGAAACTAGAGGCAGAATTTCCTCTTTTAATCTCCCAACTGCAGTGTAACTGTACTTCCCGGCTTCAGAACTTCCCTCTGCCTGCAGTCCAAAAAATCCCTCTCCATCCCTGCCCCGGCTCTTCCCCAGCTGTTTCTTGAAACGTCTAGTCCTACTTCCTCCCTTTTCCCCTTTCCTTTATCCCCCCCTGCCTTACTTTAGCATCCACCTCACTTTCAAAAGTCCCTTCCTTTCCTCATCCCCGAGGATACATATACAGTAGGTGCTCCTTTAGCGATCAGCGCTCCGTCTGACTGAAATCACGACAGCAACTCTGCTTTGTAAAATACAGGCGGTGTTTTACGGCAGACGAAGAACGAGAGCGAGAGGGGCACCATGGAGAGGTGGGGGAGGTCATAAATACTGCTTATTCACTTGGGCCTTTGGAGCATGAAGGAACTTGCTGACGGAGCAGGAAGTGGGGAAAGTAGCATGGTAAAGGCAGACAAACATCCCAAGCGCATGAGAGCGTGTCTCCAGACTGGCAAAATACCTGCAGAAATCCCAGAACGAGCTGCGGTTGCTGCCTCTTGCTGCCAGTACAAGCAAGCGGCCCTGACCTGCGACGTTGTGTGCCAGAGCCTTCTCGGGTGTCTTTGGGTGACTGTCGTGGCCTCGGGTGTGAAGAGGTTCTCTGGACTGTCCCAGAACCACGACTCTGATCTTCTCTCCTCGATGCAAAGAAATCAGGAAAAAAAAAAAAAAAAAATAGCACCGTGTTGCCCAAAATGTAAATTTGCTGCCCAGAACAGTGTTTCCAGCAGACAAGTCTGTGACGGGTTCTTCCTTCCAGGATTCAGCTTACAGGGCTGCAATGGTTTATAACACACGCTCAGAATCACCTTTATGTCCTATAATTTTCTATGCATTTTATTCAGTCTATTTTACCATGGACTTACAATGAGATAAACCTTGTCTGTGAGCGTGTGGAAGAACACAGTAGAAATGGATTTACGTGTAACTTGAGCTCAACAACTCCTGCTGAACCAGTAAGAAATCCAGAAAAAACACTTCTGAAAGCGAAATTAATCCAAATTGTCCTGAACTATGTTATTTTTTTTAAATGTCCTTTTATCTATAAGCGGGGAGAAATAAAAAAGAAAGCAAGGCAAAAGGGAGACGACTCTGAGAGTTTGGTAAAACAGACTGCAGCAAACTTACCTTTCATTAGGGACTGCTCAAGTTTAATGGGCTATCTTATAAAGAAAAGAATAATAAAATAATTTTAAAATCAATTAGCTTTTCCTCTCTTATTGATTTTTTAAAGTATGCCTCCGGAGAGCTTCCACTTCCAGTATCAGGGTTTAAAAAAAAAAAACCCTAGGTAATGCAAGAGACAGTCCTGAATGAGGCATCAGCCAGGGACTACTAATCCCAGGGCTAGTTATTACTCAAAACCTTACAAAAGCAGCTCCTTTTTCTACACAGAAAATCTTGGCTGCATTGGAGGACACCGTAAACAGAGGAGGCTGAGCCCGAAAGAGATTGTAACAGTGTAATGGTATAACAAAATTAGATTCCTTTGCTGGTTTTGCCGAGTTATTCAAACTGAGTGACTCTGAGGACCCAATCCTGTCCTGACTGCAGCCAGCGAGAGATTTGCCACACATTTCAGAGAGAACAAACCTGCCCTTCAGTCATAGCACCTCTGCCAGATTTTGTTTCACGCCCTGCCAAAATGTCATAGCTTGAATCACTTCAGTAGCTTGAGCCGTTTAAAACTGGGCTGAACAAAACCCTGGAGAATAAACTGCAGAGAGAAATCTTCCCCTGCTCTTCCCCTTATCTCTGCTATTCTGCCTCACCGGTTACATGAATAGCAACCAAGAAGTGCAGAGCACTGACAGACACGGAGTCCCTGGGTGTTTCAGGTGCCTCAAAAGCTGTGAAATACGGAACCACCATCCTTCAGTTCTACCCATTATTTGCATTGTGTCCAAGGTGGACTAAGTGGATCATAACACAAAGGTTACAGAGTAGCTGACTTCAGATGTGTTGGAAAAACTACACTGGATTTGAGATATTTGAGATATGGTTTTAAACTAGGGCAGGGCAGGTTTAGATTAGACATTAGGAAGAAGTTCTTTACAATGAGGGCGGTGAGACACTGGCCCAGGTTGCCCAGAGAGGTGGTGGAGGCCCCATCCCTGCAGACATTCAAGGCCAGGCTGATGAGGCTCTGAGCAGCCTGATCTAGTTAAAGATGTCCCTGCTGACTGCAGGGGTTGGACTAGATGGCCTTTAACGGTCCTTTCCAACCCAACACATTCTATGATTCTATGATATTTCGCGGCAGCTTCGAACATCGGTGCAGTTAAGTTCATTTGAAGTGCAAAGTAAAGGTCTTCAGGAACATACTCTGCACTGACCCAGCGCACGCAAAGTACCATAAAAACAGCAAGATAATTCGAATTTGTGGAGCAACATTAACTCACCAAAAAGCTGGAGAGATGGAGCACCCGTTTTGATATTTTTGCCAGCTTTGATAGTTAATCCAATAGAGGGAGCTATAAAAGCTCAGGGGCAATTTGGCTGAGGACAGGGACACCAGTGATTTAATTATACTGGTTGGTCACACTAAAACCAAAGTTACACTGGAGATACGGATCACTTCAGCCCTGCCGAGAGAGCTGGCCCTGCAGAATTCCTTTGATATGATGTACATCTTCGTGCTCTCCAATCGCTGATGAGTCAGGGATTGTTCTGCAGGACACAGGAAATCTTAATAAATTCATTTTATGCATAATCCTTTCCAATTGCTTCCTAGTACGTACCTGCAGGAACTGCAAAATAACAACATACGACCCCCTGAACTTTTCACTGGCTGCCTAGCGTGCTACGTAGCTTTTCCAAAAATGCCCGGATAAAACTGAGGTTTCGGGAATATGACATCTTCTGACTTCACATTTCCTGTCAAGCTGCCTCTGGAATCAGAGGAGTGTCAAGTTGCACTAGTCATGGAAGAATAACTTCATCTAGGATCCTCAGTTTAGGCAAAATGCACCAATGTAACTGGAAATAATTTCTTTGATGAGGTTTCTGTCCTCAATCTCCCCATCTTGTCTGGGTTTGTTAATTAACAGTTTCAGGGCTGGCTATTATGTTTTTTCTTTTTGCCACATTTTCTGGGATATGTAGAGATTCTTATCAAATTATTCCATCCTTACTAAATAATGAACTTCATCAGCATAATTAATCACCAAACCATCCTGTGAGCAGTATTGCAGATGGGGAAAATGAGGTAAGAGCTCAACCCGTAGCCTCAGGCCATGCAGCGAAACTACTGCAATTACACTTCCTGAATCCAGGCGTTCCTGACTCCCGGTTCTGTTCTCAGACCAGATCAATCCTTCAAACTGCCTCTGAGCGCTTCCAATGACAGCAGGTACAAACTGAGTGGAACAGACCTGACTCAATGCAGTCCTACAGAGCCCTAATCTTCAGCAGGCAGGTGAGCTATAGGGAAGAGACGTTTCATTTGCCGCTTGCATCAGGTTGGCAGCCTCTGTCCCAAGGCTTTGTGTTAGGAGAGAGCAGCCTGGCAAAAAAACACGTGATACTGAAGCTTATTCTCTGTTGACGGTGGCCCTTATCCCACCCAGACTGGAAGACGTAAATGGCTGTAAAGATAAAAAGGGCCCTAGGGGCGTAAGGTAATAATTTTCAAAGAACCGTGCAGAAAGTGCTGATGTGTGCGGACCGCGTTTTGAAACAGTGTGGGAAAGCTAGTTGCTCGCAGGGAGCTGGGGTTGGGACATTTAAGTTACATGCCGGACAATGCTCTGTTGTGAATCTGCGTACGGAGGATTTCTTATTTTTTGCACGTAAGCCTAGATTTCTGGGAAGAGCACATTCAATAAAACCATATTCAAGAGGACCGTGCTGAAGTAATTGTTTTACCCCTTTAATTTTTAAGTCGTTACAAAACACTGAAGCTCTCAGTTCTTTACACTTCACAGGGGAGAACGTACAAAGAGCTGCTTAATCTCTTTCAGTTCAGCTCTTTTATTCTCATGGGTATCCAGTTGCAAGGTATCCGTATCGGTCTCGGAATTCTCAGCCGATGCCCAAAGCAAAGCGCATCCAACTGTAAGCTCTTGTTTTAACATGCTGTTTCAGGGCCGACCAGGTTTCAGCACGAGCGTGTGAGGGTTGCTCTGCCTAAATCCGTTGACATTGGCAGAGGAGCAGTATCACAAATCCAGCAGGACTCACTCATTCTGATGATGAAATGCGAGTAAGCGCTTTCACAATGCTGGGCTCATCTTAACGCTGATGTTTGCGATCTAGAAGGAAGCGAGCTATACAACGAAAGTCAGCGTGTCACCAAGGAAGATCTGAATGCTTCCTGATGGGTTTTCCAAATAATTATTTCATTCGCTTCTAACAGAGACTAGCTTGCAGTTCAAGTATTATATGGTTTTCTTCATTGCAAACTGCAATTAAGGAATCAGATGGCAAGATACAAATCATCTCACAGGAGCAGCCAGGAAAGAATGGTGAAACCAGACAATATTAGGGATTCAAATTATTTTCTCCCTTTTTGCCAGGCAGTCTCAAATGCAAAGAGGAAAAAAGCAACATAAATCTATTTATAGTTAAGGTAATAAATTAACATCTGTATGCCAAATTAGTTTGTTAAATTTGCTAAATTAAAATACTAAATTTGGCTCAGTCACTAGCAACAGCTGCATCAGTTTAAGATGTTGCCACTCTGCAGCTGTTCGCTCTCACCTCGGGCTGGAGCTCCTGCTCCTCTCCAGAATCCAGCGTCTTCACTCAGATGCATCTTCATCAACCATCTACAAGCTGGCTTTGTCATCAGGCAGAAGCCCAAGCGCATGTTCGTTCTGACAGCTCTGATGTGAAGCAGTAACCCGCACCAGAGGGGCAGAACACGCGGTCACATCTTAAGCTGCCATAGCAATACTCGCCGGAGTGTATCCATCAAGCCTGAAGCTAAGACGAAAGCAGAACTGCATGAAAGTGCCAAGGAAATAAGAACAAGAAACTTTTACTGGGTTTTTGTCATGGTGTAACAATTTAGGAATTACTGGGCCCAGAAGAAGGAGCCTAAAGGTTGGAGAACACCCCAGGGGAAAAGGAGCTCTGGTCTTGGTCCAAGCTCTCTTGACTACTTAATTGCCAATGCCGCTGCACCCGTGGTTATTCACTTGTTTCCTGATGTGACTGTGCGCGCTGTGATGTGTGTTCAGTTCAGCGCTATCCCCTGTGCAGCAGGTGTGCGTGGAGCACAGCTTCCAGGACCACAACCCTCGGCAGATGCCAGCAAAGGAATGCCTACTCTGAGGATCCCGGGTAGGGTTAAGAGCAATACGGGAGCTGAACTGCGTGCCAAGACAGCACCCAGCCTGATGTGCACAAAAGAAATTCAAAGTTTTGTCAGACAGAAAGAAATCACTTGGCTGGTGATTTTGGAGGACCATGCTGTGAACTTACACAGCTAAACTCCAATAGGATAATTCTTAAAATTTAATATTTTGATCCTTAGATATTCCTATCAGAGAATACCACTGGAACAAATTACAGTCAGAGAATCTCTGTGGGCTGGTGCTCACATTTTCTTGTTCAAGTGGATCACAGAAGTGGCTTTCTAGGAGCTGCAGCATCTCCAACTTCACTGAATGCCCTTGGGGAGGGCATCGTGTTGTATCTAGAGCCATGGAGGAAGATGGTCTGCCAGGTATCGCGGTTTGCTATTCATCAGGCTGGAACTCCCTCAAACACCGTGATGTTTTTTCCCATGCTGTCCTTCAAGAGGAAGAACTTAAGAAAATCCATAAGAATAACACTGCCGCCTCCTTCACATCATACTAAAATTTAGGCTAAGGAGGACGCCTTCATACCGCTCAGACACAAGGATGCAGCTGAGATGCTGGAAATGCTGCTTATTGTACTAAGCATCTTCATTTTTCATTGTGTTTTCTCTCTTCCTGAACAGAAAAAAACAGGAATCAGCCTTTCTGCTCTTACCCTGTGTATATGCTGCATAGTCACAAGGATGCCACAATCCCTTTGCCCAGGGAAGTGGTTGAGGCACCATCCCTGGAGGTATTTAAAAGACGGGCAGACGTAGTGCTTAGAGATACGGTTTAGTGATGGTTTGTGTCAGAGATAGGTTGATGGTTGGACTAGATGCTCTGAAAGGTCCCTTCCAACCCAGGCAATTCTATGATTCTATTCTATGATTCTAATCTCTGGCTGATGCATTTGAGATTTAAAAACCAAGCAGACAAAACGTGCATCTAGCCCGGGCCATACAGTCATTCAAATTCTGTTAAATGCACGCACATGAAAATCGTACCTGAGCCAAATGTATCATACAGACCAACATCAAGGTTTCCATCCCATAGAATCACAGAATCTTCATGGTTGGAAGGGACCTTGGAGATCATCGAGTCCAACCATACACACACACACACACAAAAAAAACCAAACAAAACAAAAAAACATGAAACAAACCACCCCCTAGAATCTCTGCCCCTAGAGCATGCCCGAAGTGCCAAATCTAGACGTTTCTTAAATACCTCCAGGGATGGTGACTCAACCACCTCCCTGGGCAGGCTGTTCCAGTGCCTGACCACTCTGTCAGTAAAGTAATTCTTCCTAATATCCAATCTAAACCTCCCCTGCCCCAGCTTCAGGCCATTTCCTCTGGTCCTGTCATTATTCACCTGGGAGAAGAGGCCAACACCCACCTCTCTACACCCTCCTTTCAGGTAGCTGTAGAGGCAATGAGGTCTCCCCTCAGCCTCCTCTTCTCCAAACTAAACATGCCCAGCTCCCTCAGCCTCTCCTCACACGACTTGGTCTCCAGACCCCTCACCAGCTCGGTCGCTCTCCTCTGGACACGCTCCAGCACCTCAATGTCCCTCTTGTCCAGAGGGGCCCAGAACTGAACACAGTACCATGTTTTTATCTGTACCAACCAATGGTGAGGCCATGGCTTGTAGGTACCACCATAACACTAGTTATGAGGAGTAATAGTTTGCCAAGCCCAAGCGCACAGCTCCAGCATGACACACGCACTTCCCGACTGCCTAATGGTACTGAAGAGAGCAGGAGTTGTGTTTATTTCCACTGGGAGCAGCCCATCCTTTTGTACAAATGGAGGAAAACCACCCAACATTGCAAACATGACTAATCTCTGTAACAGCATCGTAAATATGGTCATAAAAAAGACCTAATAAGCTAAGCAGGCCTGATTCTCCTCTGCTCAGTATCCTTCGTAGTCATTTATGTTATGACACAGAGTATCAAGAGTTCATTGCCTCTTTTTTTAACCTCTACTTTGTTCTGCACCATACGTACATATAGAAATTAGAGTTATTAAAAAAAATCCACCCCTAGTAAGCCCACTTAAGCTTTTGTTAGCCAATGTGGGAACTGCATGTGGTTCCTTCCTACTACAGGAGCTAAGTTTCCTTCAGCAGACAGTCCTCATGCATAAGTAAAAGTGGAACAGAATATTTGTGGGGAAACATGAAAAAGAAGTAAACAGGACGCTATTATTAAACAAATTCTCATCACAGATTGCCAGTGGCTATATTTTCTTCCTTGTTTTCTTCCTCAATCCTGTAAGATAATGTGATGACTAAGAAGATCACAAAACGAGCAGCAGGTTATTAGGCCCACTTAGTAAGGGAAAATGAATTTAAAAGCATAAACTTAAGTTACTTAAAAAAATAAATCAGCTCAGCAAGCAACCCTAATCCTCAAAAACTGTATAGGAAGTCCTCCATTTCCAAAGTGTTTCCCCCTCCTTAATCTTCCAGTTCTGTTTTGGTTTTTTTTGTTTTTTTTTTTTTTTTTTTTACCAGCACAGCTATTCGCAGGTGTTCAGGGTGAGCAGAAACACAGCTGAAATTACTGCTTTGTATGGGGTGAGGAATGCTTCTAGCAGATTCCAACCACAGAACAAGTCTCCTGTCTGGCCAGGCACTGTCAAATGAAAGACTCTGCTGTTTTACCTGACAAACCGTGTTGTTCTGCTGCCAAAACCTCCTTCTCCTTCCACACTGACCCCTTCCCTTCTGACTGTCCCAGCCTACCTGTCCTATTCTTCACCCACTCCAAATACTGGAAGGGAGCCCAACCAGTCCCAACAAGGAACTCAGATTTTCTGCCTACTTCCCAGAGCATGTTTTTAAGCACATCCAGATTCTGGTATACAAATCAGGTAGATAAAACCAAGACTAACAGAGAGATTTCCCTTTTCGGTCCACTCTGCAAACCACTTCCCAACCAGCTAATTAAGCCTTGGTCTTCATCTATAATACTAGAAAATTGACCTTTTGTAGACTTACAGGCACTATGGAGAGTGGAATTCGCACTTGCCCTGGACTTACCAGCAGATCATGTCAAGCATTCAGTCACTTCATCCAATCATAGACAATTTAGCATATCCAAATCACACAGGCCTCAAAAAACATGCACAACCTACACACATGCAGTGATGACATCCCGACATCTGCTAGTCCTCATCCCAGACGGAACTTGGCAAACCCAGGATACGGTTCGCCCCCTTTGCTGTTTACCTGCATGTTTTCGACGAGTCTTTCCTTTGCAACCCGTTAGTTTGACGTAGATAACGTGGCACAAAACCAACCAGTTTAATGGGCTCACGGGACACAATCATGAAAAATCCCAAATAAGTAGGGAACTTTGAACTCGCCTGTTCACGTCACCATTCTTATCATAATCCTCACTTTTGCCTGTTTGACTCAGTTTCCTTTCTGGCAACACGCCAACTACTTCACCCAAGTCCTGAGAGATCACATTTTTCTTGTCAAAACCCAGTTATTTTACAAAATAAGCATATACCCTTGTTCTGATACTATCGATTTTGGTTAACTCCTTTTACTTTTTACCTGATCTCCACTTGCCTCTAAATTCACCGGATTTGTTGTAAAGCTTCCACTTCTATCCAGGCCAGATTAGCGGGTCTGGGAGGCTTACTGGCTAAGCTGCAGTTTGCTCGTTGCTCTGCAGGTTGGCCAGCGAAGAACTAGCACGCTTGAGACCTCTGTTCCACAGAGATTTGGGTTTTCTTTAAAGTAATTTGCCTTTTTGCTTGCAATGCAATCCCAAAGAAAGCCTTATATAGCAGCGAAATCACAATGTCAAAGCGTTATTTACACTTGGATTGCAAGAGAACAGTTTTGGTAAGTGTGCCCACTATTTTTGTTTGCTGTGGTGTCACCTTCTGTGGCGGGACACACACACATCATTAGGACATCTACACTAGCGCTTCTCCCTTATATAACGAAGTAATCATTTAAGGTGTGATCACTGGTGCTTACTGCAGATCAAAAGAAGACAGCTGATGAAACCGAAGTTTGTTTGAGCGCGTGAGATGACTTTCCTTGTTATTTCAATCGGAACGGAAAGTTTTGATCCTGCAGTTCATCCACATGCCTGCAAACTAAGCCAAACTCTCCTGTCAGTCACAAGTTTGCCACATGCATTACACCAGAGTCACTCCAGGTGTAACTGTACAGACTTCCACGCAATCAGACCACAACAAATTTAGCCTGCTGTTATCTTTTTCTTTAATTTTAACTAAATCTTTTATCCAGGCTTCTAGGATACGGCAGACACTTAAGTGGACATCACAACCTCCCTGCATTAAACATATCAAATAAGTTTAAAGAAAGGGAAGATGGAGCTGCCAAAAACCTACTGACTTTGAAGAGCTGCACCGGGAGACCTGAAGACCGCTGGAGCAGAACGATGGCTGGCATCCCCAGTGAGCGAGCTCCACAGACAATCCTGACCTGAGGAAGCTGTTTTCCCAGCTCAGTCAGAGGGGATGCAGGATGAAGAACAAGACAGCCAGACTGTCCTTGACCGCCTGCCTGCCTGAGGAGACTGATGGTCACTCGAGCGTTTGCAGGGAAGATGATTCTAGCTGTTTCATGTGTTACAAACCAAGCAGCTTATCTAAGAAATGCAGAGAAGCCAGAAACTTTCACGGTCACTACTGCATGCCCAAATCACTCTGAGCTCTGTGGGAAGGAGAAGAATGGATGTCTTCAAAACCACAAGCATTTACAACGAAACAAAATGACAATCTGTATTGTCTGTTAACAGCACTCAGCCCGCAACATCCAGCCGGGGAGTTCTGACATGCCCCAGTGAGGCTTAAGGATTTTAAAAGGTTTTACGTTACAAATTATTACCAACCGTCTTTATCACCACAGAATTGAGAGTCCTAAGGTGGTAACACAGGATAGTACAAATTGTTCAAAGATAACACGTCTCCGGTTCTGAAAAGCTCACAGTCTAAATAGACAAGTCAGGGGCTGCACACCACTATTCGTGTTCCCAAAACAAAGTTCATACATCTCATTTTTTTTCAAATTTAGTCCAAGTCAGTAGTAATGGAAAAATACGGGCTTCTGACAGCTATTCCGTGTTGTGACTGCAAAGCCTTACAGCCCTCGCCTAGGGCTTCCAGGCTCTACCTCTATACAAAAAATACACAACATCAATTAAACACACAAAAAGAATGCGAAAAGAACACTAATGAAATTAGCAAATCTAAGCATTCAAAAGCCATGAAACACCAAAGCGAGTGTCAGCTGCACCACCTTAATTAATGCCCTTTGCATATATACCTTACAATGGATTTTAATTATCTTGAGTTGGTGCTGGTTTTCCACAGATCCCCGCTTCCTCATTTGGTTCACAAAAAGAACAACATTCACTCAAGGGGGATTGGTGTCGTTTGTCTTTATGCACCAAATTTAGGTAGTCTGAGTTCTGAGTGAACTGAGTCTCCTTTTGAAATACAGATCTTACAACGATGAACATCCAAACCCATAATTTGGGTATCTCAGGGATGTGGCAGTAATCCAGCCTTTGAAGCAAGAGCTCAACTCCTTTTTTCCTCCGTGTTTCATGAATGTTCCAATGCCATATTCACTGCAAGCTGGCCAATCCTGAAGACAGAAGATATTAATTTATTCTATATTTTTCTATTATTTTCATCATAATAGAACTTCAGCATTTCTTTCTTCCTTTTATAATACCCTAGACGGGGAGAAGTAATCTCTCCAGTCCTATCGGGAACAGCTCTTGCTCAGTCTCAGTTTCTCACTTCCCATACATCCTGTCATTTCTGTTTGGTTTTCCGATATATTTCACGCACACCAGACAGATTTTAGGTAAATCTGTCTCTACTCCCCACAGCCAATCCAACACCTTCATAAGGCCAGTCCTAGTTTCCTGTTCATGTCCCCTCTCTCCCACCATCTTCTCATCCAGTCTCTGTCATTCTCCCCCCACTGTTTTTATTTTGCTGTTGAAGTTTCAGCACAACCTCCCCAGAACATGAGAAGTGAGATTCTTTTCCAAAGGCTTCTGACTTGGCCAAATTTAGGTCAATTTTCACGGGCACAAGAGGCACAGTCCTAACACAAAGTCCCTCCTCTTGCCAAACTGAAGAAACACAAAAGCATTTGTGTTTCTAGGATGTTTTAAAACTGAAGAACAACCTATTCTTCTTTTTTCATGCTGGGAAACAACTGAACAGCTCTGGCTGAAATTTCAGGGGGAAGTAGGGATGAGTCAGTTCAAGACAGAACCTTGAATGAAAAACATAAAGGTTAATTAAAACTAAACAGGCAGCCTCAAACAGAGGCCCCATTACAACTGGTTAAAGGAAAATAATAATTTTATTGCAAATTATGCTTTTTCATGGTCTCCACATGAGCTGTGATTACCCTGGTAAGATATCAGTCACATTTCTGAAGAAATTTCACAGAATCACAGAATGGTTTGGGTTGGAAGGGACCTTAAAGATCATCTAGTTCCAACCCCCTGCCCTGGGCAGGGACACCTCCCACCAAACCAGGCTGCTCAAAGCCCCATCCAACCTGGCCTTGAACCCCTCCAGGGATGGGGCAGCCGCAACTTCCCTGGGCAACCTGGGCCAGGGGCTCACCACCCTCAGAGTGAAGAACTTCCTGAGATCCAATCTAAATCTCCCCTCTTTCAGTTTGAGGCCGTTACCCCGTGTCCTATCATAACACTCCCTAACAAAGAGTCCCTCCCCACCCTTCCTGTAGGCCCCCTTCAGGTACTGGAAGGCCGCTAAAAGGTCTCCTTGGAGCCTTCTCTTCTCCAGGCTGAACAACCCCAACTCTCTCAGCCCGTCAAATTTGGAAAGTTACGGTCTACTGACTCTTGACATCAGTTCATTAGATTCATCTCAGACTGTAAATCCCAAGAGAGGGAATTAGGTTTTCACATGCACTTGCTGAATACCTCACTGAAGGGGATCCACGCAGCTAATTATTATGTTTTGAATACATTTAAATATGTTTGAATGCATTGCATCCTTTAGCATACAAAGGCTATCTTTTTAATTTTTTTTCTCCACACTCCCTTTTCATCAGAACCAGCAGGATTCGTTTTCCATGGAGCATTACCAAGTCTAGTTCTTGGTTCATTATAAGTCTGTGTCTTGGAATCTTAAGTATTTGTTATCCTTGTTACTGGTGGCTTACCAGTTTGAGATTGTGGAACTGGACTGGAGCGAGCGCTTTCGCAAACAGTGATGCAGAATCCTACACAGCCAAGACTTCTTTCAAGTCTTAGCTCATAAAAAAAAAAGCTCAGGCTCTGTCTCTTTAAGGTATATTTACTTATCAAAGAAAACATACATCTGCCTCCCTTTGCTGACCTTCAGTTTCAGTTTTGCTCTAACATGCAAGTCGGTTTTCCGTATCCTAGCTGGGCCTGATTTTCTTTTGGGGCGTTGGGCTGAAGATTCTGCTGAAAATAGACTAACAGAGGCATGGCATTTCTGAGATCCTCTGTTTGATCTGCAGCTCAATTAAAATCCACTCTTCCCATTATATTTATTGTTTAGACAAATCACGTAGGGTCAGTTTTCCTCTGGCACAGCCTAGTGAGCCCCACACAATTGGTAACTTGATTTTGGCTTTTCTTTAAGATTGCTTCCCAGGTTTCTTGGAGGTTGCTACATTTCAGCAAGGAAAAGTATTAATGAGAGTAAATAAGCCCACATAGGTTTTAGCTGCAATTCTAGCAACATAACTGGTATCGTGACTGGAAATGAAGCCTCAAATCATGAATGCTACTAAAAGCGGGAATCAAAGCTTAAAATAAATGTGTTTGGTTTTTTGCTTAGAAATCTTCTCCTACTTTGCATTTTACACTTACGTCTTTACATTTGTTCTTGTGGCAACATTGTCTTTTACATTAAATAGGTCGTCTTTCTGCAGAACGTTAGCTTGCTCCATGTATCCTGAGACAGCATCCAGAGACATTCTAAGATTTCATTTGCCTTCATCTGGGCACATCTTAGTGCTGGCCCACAGTACGCTAGCAGCTGGCAACTGCATCCAGATGTTTTACCTCCTACTCTTTCTGCAAATCTCCTTTTTAATCAATTTTTTTTCCTTAGGCCCCAGTACCTGCCTTTGTGATTCATACCAGTGAACTTCACTTGATTTCTATTACCCCATGCTCAAGGTTATGCAGTGCTTCCTATAGGAATTTCCATCCCTCCTTTGTTTTGATATTGCCTTCCAATTTTATGTCATCAGTAAATTTAATTAGCAGATTCTGTCTCACCTGAAAATTAGCCCTGAAAATATTGTTCATTTATTGTTTTCGTAAGTTTTGTTTGTATTGTATTACTGCTTCTGGCTTCCTTATAAGCACTTGACAAGCCTATAACCACATAGACCTAATAAAAAAAATGTGTTTATTTAAGCGGCACAGTTGTTACTGCTCCTGTCACTTTTTCCATCAGAGATCTTCTAACAATCAGCTTTAAAATTGTCATTGTTCAGTTACAAGGCCACTAGCCAGACCGGGAAATTGTGATGGCACATTAGTCCAATTCCAACTAAAATGAAACAAACTCATTTGTTAAGTTCGTAATGCTTCCCACTGAGAAGAAAGGCATTGGTTCACGTTTCTCAGAGCTATTTTTCCCAAGATTTCTGAAAACTCATTTCAGTCACATACTGAATTGTTTTCTGAAATCCTGAGGGCTAGAAATCAGAGAAGGTGGGAGAAAATGGGTGTTTATAACAAAAACTTCCAATTCTGGGAAAGCAGTGGCATCACAGAAAATTAGCAATTGTCTGCAGTTATGTGCTGGCTGAATCTGAACAATTTTTGTTTAAAGGTGACATGGAAGTTCAGGCTTCAGAAGCTTTAACGTGGCACCTCTGACCAGCTAAAACTCATACAAAGGTAGAAACAGAATAATTGGGAAGTGGCAGGCTTGTCGCAGAAGTTGTTTCAAAGATATGGTGTCTCGATGTTGTCTTTATAACAAGTTACCTCTTATTATCGTCTTGAAGGATGATTCCTAACATCTTACTGAAGAAAGAAAGTCTCTTGATACTCAGCGCCCTCATCTCACCCTCATGAAAACTTTCAAAGCTTCAGCTGATTAACCTTGGGTCCAGCATGTCCACAGCAAAACTATTGCTCTCCTTTACGGCACACCCAAGAAGCAGCAACTGAAGGTAGAAAAAACCAGCCAACAAAATCATACCCAGTGACCTGAGCACAGACTGTGTGCTCTCTAGACAGGAGCTGGGTTACGCTTTCTGGTATCACGGTTCTCAGGTTTACCAATAACTTGAATTGGCTGGAGGGGGCACCTGGGCGGGGTGTCCGTACTTCACTTTGATCTCGTGACCGCGATACAAACTTGGAGCAAGAGGCCTAGATGCTGCTTAGTCGCTCCACATGATCCACAGCCTTCCTGTCATCTCAGGCAAAGCATTTAACTATCTGTTGATTTACTACCCAGTAAAATGAGTAATTTCTACTGCATGTGTAACAGTGCTGTGAAGCATACTTTTAATGTTCATGTAATATTGCAAGATCATTGCTATTACTAATTCTTTATTACATTAGGGTTAGAGATCCCACCTGAGATCTGATTGCTTGCCACACTGCAATGATAAACCATACACCAAGCATTTACGCTGTAAATTGACAAGTAGAAGGATGCACAAGCAGAACAGGAATCAAATCAAGATCACAACACAAATAACTACACAAAAAGGATTAGATTGGACTTTTCAACTAACATACCAATGTTTTGCTACCAGATTATCTCATCTCTCTCAACTAAATTATGACTACTGTATAGAAGGAGTCCACTCAACACCTCTTCTTAGACTGGAAAAAAAAATATTAAAGTACAAAATATAAGCAAACAAAAGATGTGGTAATACCCCATAGAAAAAGTACTGTATCTGCTCGAGTGAAATGAAAGGAACACAGTTCTGTTTAATAAGATTTAATCTTATTAAACTTTCAAAGCAATTACGTGAATGCAATGATAAAGAGTCATGAGATGTCTCCTAGCGCTAGAAGCAACAACTTCACTACCATCAACTTCTGCCACAGGGAGCTAGTCACTCAAACTGATCTTCCTGTCTTAACGCTTAAGTTTTCCTTTGCTTCAGCTTCACGGCATCAGGAGCAGACGAAGAACAAAGCACCTTACCGACAGGGACTCCAGCAAAGATGAGCTTACAAAATGCTCTCTCTCTGAAGAAAGCCACAAAGGACACAAGCATGGTACAGCACAAAGGGAACACGTAAACATAAAACCAGGCTTCCACGGTTCCACAGTTTTTCTTTTGGCATCAGAAGCAGACAACATCAGAGCCAAGTAAAAGTTGTGATCGTTCCCTTTGTATCTGTTTCTTCACTCACCTTTGGGCAAGCTTGCTGCCACGGCTGTCTGATTCAAATCCTAAGAGGGTTGCCTTCTTTTTTCTCTTAAAATCTTTCATCACCTGTTCATAAAGAAAAGCAGAGCTCCCATTTGCTTTCTGAACTACTGCTATTGTATTTTTGAGGCTATAAGCAACATATGAGTCATTATCGCTAACAACAGAGAGGGAGAACAAAAGAACTCACTTCTTTCCCACAAAGAAGCTTCTGGCACACTTGCTAACATACTTTTTGATAAATGCTTTCATACTTGTCAAGCGAATGTGAGGTCTGATAGCAGGTTCAGAAGGGCACTTGGCAGGTGTATGCCATCATCAGTGATGATTTATACTCGAATACACAGTGTACCTACAATTAAATTTTAATTCAAGAACTGCTTTGCCTGGGCTAAAACACTGCTTTGATCCAAAAAGAAATACTACTAGTACAAGCCCCCCCCGCTCACACAGTACAGTGAATGCCACTCACAACCCAGGACAAAATCAAAAATGAGCATGAACCAGGTTGGAAAGTCTTCACAGAGTTTAAGTCTTTTGCTAAAAGCAAGACAGCGTACTAAGGGACTGCTGGACTCCGAGTCTCTAACTCAGCCCAGCAAAAGACAAATGCATATTTAAATATATTTAGTGCTACATGAAACAATACAGTCCCTCTTAACCTTCTTCCTAGCCTTGAAACCAGATTTGTACAAAAACACTGATTTGAGCTGCTGTAAATTGCACTGGCCCTTTCCGTGTTGGTTTTGCTCCATGGCACTTTACAGAGTCAGAGAAAGCTAATTATCAGTGACAGCAACTGGAATTCAGTAATGTCTCTCTTTACAAGTTCAGCAGAATATTGTGTTTTGCTCTTACATAATTATTTTTCTCAGAAACACCCACAGGTGAAAAGATAACACAGCAATGGTAATTTTTGTTATCTATGGCACTGCATAATAAACAGAGAATTCAGTTTGTTGTTTGGAGACTGTCATTCTAAATACGCTTGAAAACTAGCCATTTCACCTCAGGGCCTTCCACTGTGTTTACAGCATTTACAGTTCTTAGAAATATGGTTCTAAGTTATCTTACATAATCAAGTAAGGTATGCTTATAAGCAATTTAAAAAATTGCACGCTGATCTCCTTCGGGACATCTTTACACTTCTATCAGGTATAACTTATTTTTTAATATTAAAATATTATTTCAAAGTGATGGTGCCCTTGCAGGAGTAGCAAGCTGCTTAAAAGGAAAAAGACAAGGGGATACAGAGAGCGCAGAATTACAACAGAATTAGTACAAACATACCTGAAGAAATATCGTTAACAAATGGACTTCCCAGGCCACGTGAGTAGGATGCTACCTGCTGTTAAATGCATATATAGCCTAAGACAGGCATAAAATAATGATCGGAGGAGCATGATGAGGTAGGGCACGTGACCCTGATAAAGAATTTGGGCTTGAGATGTATCACCAGTGAGGAGACGCACTACCCTAAAGGCCTGGCTCATTTCTGCAGACCTGGAATTTGGAAAAATATTTTGGAAGTTGGGTGCAACGGATATACTAAGACAATAAACCTTCACTTCATAGACTCCCTGTTCAATATAGGGACCATGTTTTAAGGCAAACAGTTTGATTCTGGAACAAGCTTCAAAAAGGTGGAAAGCAACAGGGTGTGAACAAAAAGATGAAGGACTGTGCAGTTTTTGTTAGCAAGCGCCACTTTACTGTCATGAACGGGGCTGTGGCAGCTAACAGCAACGCTTAAGAAAGGCAAAGCCAAGGATGATTTTCTATTACACCACCCAGAGGGGGGAAAAAAACCCACCCAGAAATGGGCTTAAAATACAAGAGTCTTTAAAAAATGTGAAGCTTTTTTTCTCTGCCTTTAGTTTTTGTTTGCTGTAGCTTTTAGCCTTTTGGATTATGCCTGTGAGCTTGTCTTCAAAACCAGGAAAGTTAGATGCTTCTGGTTTTAAATCAAAACTGACAGATATAATCACCTGAATTCAGGATCTTGGTCTTAGGGGGAAAAGAGAAATGTTATAGTGCTCCTTAGAAATTTGAGAGCTTTGGCAGCACCAGTTAATGCAAGGGTTTTGTCAACAGGACCTGCCTTCAAATCATCATTTACTTAAAACTAATCTATTTTTGCTCCAGTTGTATTCAAAGTTTTCCTTAAAATCCCAAGTCCACACTTCAGTAATTACAGGTAAGTTCCTACAGTAAAACATCTGTTTTGTACAATGTTGGAAGATGTCTATTATTATGGAATAGTGATTTCATTTATATTAATTGTGTATGTCTTGTTACATCAAAGATTATGAACTCCAGGTAGTTGAGACTTCCTTTCCCCATGATTCATGTCATCAAATAAGATTGCTTGTTATTTTTAGAGAAAAAAAGTGCTCCCATCAAAGCTAGCAGCATGATCAGAAAAAAAAATCAGTGGGAGAGCTCATTTACTGAGCGGGGTCGGCCAGACATCACTGAAGAGCAAATAAACCTTCTGGCCCTTTGGTAGGAGGCAGTAACATTTGGTAGCAGAGTGGGGGAACAGAGGGGGTAACCCCCTTCAGCTGCTGCTGCCTAAACCCAACAGGGTTTGCAAATCCAGATTTTCAGTCTAGTGGATGGTCTAGTCTAGTCTCTGAGATTCCACCCACATCAGTAAATTAAACAAGTCTGGGACCATTCTCTGCCCCTGAGGCCAACTGGCACAGGACATCCAATGTCTGTTCTCTTACAGCCTCAAAAAGTCAGTGAAAGCACACAATCTGCCTACTGGGGATGGCGGGATGTATCCCCCAAACCATGCCCTGGAGTATTTTCGGAAACTGCTGATTGGCCCAGGCTAAAACCATGGAAGGATTAACGAGAATCAGGAGAAACAACTGAGTACCAGTGCTCAGGAACACCCCTGATGCTGTTTAATTTGCTGGTATTGGCAGAGCTTTAAAGAGCCTGTACATTTTTCACACTTTGATCTGCACTAATACCCTCACCGGGTCCTTACAGCAATAGCCCGCACATGCCCTATTTCTTGCCCTAATATCAAGGACCCTTGGAAACATTGTCTAAAAGCTCACACTCGTGTCTGCTGAGCAATTCCCCTAATGTCGTCATCCCTGAGTCTTTCCTATCATCGCCCATGCACCAGGATTACTGTCTGCAGAGCCGTATAGGTACAGCGGAGCTTCAGAGTGCCCTCTGGTGCGAGTCTGGCACCGTCCTTCAACTGTGAAAAGCAGACAGAAAGCGGTAATGTCATAGAATCACAGAATGGTTTGGGTTGGAAGGGACCTTTAAAGGCCATCTAGTCCAACCCCCTGCCATGGACAGGGACACCTCCCACTAGATCAGGTTGCTCAGAGCCCCGTCCAACCTGACCTTGAATGTTTCCAGGGATGGCGCATCTCCCACCTCTCTGGGCAACCTGGGCCACTGTCTCACCGCCCTCAGCATAAAAAATTTCTTCCTTAGGTCTAGTCTGAATCTCTTCTTTTAGTTTAAAGCCATTACCCCTTGACCTATTGCAACAGGCCCTTCTAAAAAGTTTGTCCCCATCTTCTTATAAGCCCCCTGAAAGTACTGAAAGGCCGCATAAGGTCTCCCTGGAGCCTTCTCTTCTCCAGGCTGAACACCCCCAACTCTCTCAGCCTGTCCTCACAGCAGAGGGGCTCCAGCCCTCGGATCATTTTTGTGACCCTCCTCTGGACCTGCTCCAAAAGGTCCATGTCCTTCTATTTTGGTGGCCCCAGAGCTGGAGGCAGCACTGCAGGGGGGTCCCCGAGCGGAGCAGAGGGGCAGAATCCCCCCCTCGCCCTGCTGCCCACGCTGCTGGGGATGCAGCCCAGGCTGCGTTTGACTTTCTGGGCTGCGAGCCCACATTGCCAGCTCATGTCCAGCTTTTCATCCACCAGTACTCCCAAGTCCTTCTCGGCAGGGCTGCTCTCACCTCGGCAGAGCTGCTCTCAACATTCTAAACCTCCACAGCCACTTGCTAAGAAAAGCTGCGGTGAAGCTCTGCTTGAGCTTACCAGGGCCTGAGCTCAACAAGGTTTTTCTGTTTGGAGGCACTACTTTTAGTTTCTGTATCTAATTGATTTCCGGTGAAGTTTTAAATGTCAGTGGAAAACTACTGATTTGTGGGGAAAACCAACTAAACCACAACAGGGAAAATGCGGGCATATGGATTCCCTGACACACAGTTAGCTGAGCTACAGACTCAACTCCTCTGCAATTGTTCATTAAAGTGGTTGGAAGCATTTGCCAGCATCTTCCAGCATGATAATGCCCAATTTCATCCCTGCGAAACCCATTCAAGAATTCTTGGCATGTTGATACCCTCTGAATGACTCAGCCTCCCATTGGAAAAGAAAGTAGTTCAGGGAATTTTAGGAAGGAAGAGCTCTGAAACCATACACAGAGCTGAGAACAGTTTGCTGCATAAGTGCCACAGAAAGAGCAGGAAATAGGGGAGCTTGGGCAGAGAAGGAAAGTAGGAATACACACAAATAGGAAAGAAAATACAAGCACTGATACACATGGAAGGGAAAATGGGAGAAAAGGATGTGAAGTGACTCTGAAAGGGGAGAAAGAAAGTGGGGAGTATCAGAGAAAAGGAAACCTCTATACGTCCTGGAGTAGAGCAGGCAGGAGCATGAGGGAATCTGGTACGGAGGAGTGAGCAGGCACAAGGATGACTTGGAATGAGACAGAGCCAGCAGTGCCACGAGGAAGAAGAAACTGATGAGCCAAACTCGTTCAGTTTCAAAAAACTGTATGTTGCAGTTTTTAAAATACATTCCAGGCTTAATATTCGTTTTTACAAATTGCAAAATTATCTAGAAGTCCTGTATTCTCACCTCTCGGTGACAAAGCACAAAATAAAGCTGCTGTAGGAGCGCACAGAAAGCAATTGTTTGGAACGACACTACCCTCTGCTGGTCAAAAAATACAGTTATACATACACCAGGAAGGTAAAATATTTGGAGTTGGTCATACAGGTAACTATGGCTTGCTGCCCCCTTATTCATGTTATTCGCACCATCTATCCTCTTTTTTTAAAAAAAAAGGAATCAATTCCAATCTGCACTTCAGTAATCCACCCTGAGACCATGCTGTTAAAACGACACAGTGATAGTGTGACCAGCAGAAGGAGGGAGGTGATTGTCCCCTGTGCTCAGCACTGGTGAGGCCACACCTTGAGTATTGTGTCCAGTTCTGGGCACCTCAATACGAGAGATCTCGAGGTGCTGGAGCGAGGGCACAGGAGGGCAACGGAGCTGGGGAAGGGCCTGGAGAATAAATCTTATGAGGAGCGACTGAAGGAGCTGGGACTGTTTAGTTTGAGGAAGAGGAGGCTGAGGGGAGACCTCATCACTCCCTAACTACTTGAAAGGACACTGTAGAGAGCTGGTGCTGGTCTCTTCTCACAGGTAATTAGCGATAGAACAAGAGGGAATGGCTTTAAGCTGCAGCAGGGTAGGTTTAGGCTGGACATTAGGAAAAAATTCTTCCCAGCAAGAGTGGTCAGACCCTGGAATAGGCTGCCCAGGGAGGTGGTGGAGTCACCATCCCTGAATGTGTTTGACTCGTTTAGGTGTGGTGTTGGGGATATGGTGTAGGGGAGAACTTTGTAGAGTGGAGTTGATGGTTGGACTTGATGATCCCAAGGGTCTCTTCCAACCTAAATGATTCTATGATTCTATGACACACCCACCTTATTAGTCTGTGTTTTCAAATGACACCATGACTGGTCAGAAACAGACTGGCAATAATTTTATGTTCTCTGGCAATCTGCAAGAATAGGAACAACACACATGTCTGTGCTTAGCTGTGTAAATAAAGGAAGTAACGCAATACTAAATTCCCAAATTATTCCCAAATAAAACGTAAAGCTATTACCAGCAATTTTCTGCTTTATCTCTCTGGAAAATAAGCTCTTCAGAACTGACATTCACTTTTTGTGTGTGCACACAGCTCCTAGACCAACAGACTCTAGTCTCTAGATGTCACTTTAATGCGAGTATTTAATAAAAACTACAATACAGCGTGTAGGAAAGAAAAATGGAAGATAATTTTTCCAAGTTAGTGCTGACCACATCCATAATTGTGTATGTTGTCTCCAGTTAATTCAAAGCAGAGTGCATAAAGCTGTGGTCAGAGAAAAAAAAAAAAAAAAAAGAGGAGCCATACATACGTATTAAGTCAATTTCTTATTCAGATCGTTACTTCTAACACGAGTTGCCTTAATTTCATCCGAAATCTGAAATACATAAAGGATATAGCTGGTTTTTTCTTCCTATTACAGTTACAGAACATCATTGCTGAGAAAAGCAATTGCCTCAACTCAAGGTTTCATAAGGAGCTTCAGGACTACATAATGGACTTAACGCAGTCATGATGTCTCCTGCCTGCCTCACTCACATTTCTGACATCTAATCTTGTACAACAATAAAAGCCAAAATTAAACCACTCTGCCATTTTCTCCTTCCTCTCTTTACATCATCAACTGGTTCAACTGTTGGGGTTCCCCTCCCCCCCCCCCCCCCCCCCCCCCCCCCCCCCCCCCCCCCCCCCCCCCCCCCCCCCCCCCCCCCCCCCCCCCCCCCCCCCCCCCCCACCCCCCCCCCCCCCCCCCCCCCCCCCCCCCCCCCCCCCCCCCCCCCCCCCCCCCCCCCCCCCCCCCCCCCCCCCCCCCCCCCCCCCCCCCCCCCCCCCCCCCCCCCCCCCCCCCCCCCCCCCCCCCCCCCCCCCCCACCCCCCCCCCCCCCCCCCCCCCCCCCCCCCCCCCCCCCCCACCCCCCCCCCCCCCCCCCCCCCCCCCCCCCCCCCCCCCCCCCCCCCACCCCCCCCCCCCCCCCCCCCCCCCCCCCCCCCCCCCCCCCCCCCCCCCCCCCCCCCCCCCCCACCCCCCCCCCCCCCCCCCCCCCCCCCCCCCCCCCACCCCCCCCCCCCACCCCCCCCCCCCCCCCCCCCCCCCCCCCCCCCCCCCCCCCCCCCCCCCCCCCCCCCCCCCCCCCCCCCCCCCCCCCCCCCCCCCCCCCCCCCCCCCCCCCCCCCCCCCCCCCCCCCCCCCCCCCCCCCCCCCCCCCCCCCCCCCCCCCCCCCCCCCCCCCCCCCCCCCCCCCCCCCCCCCCCCCCCCCCCCCCCCCCCCCCCCCCCCCCTCCCCCCCCCCCCCCCCCCCCCCCCCCCCCCCCCCCCCCCCCCCCCCCCACCCCCCCCCCCCCCCCCCCCCCCCCCCCCCCCCCCCCCCCCCCCCCCCCCCCCCCCCCCCCCCCCCCCCCCCCCCCCCCCCCCCCCCCCCCCCCCCCCCCCCCCCCCCCCCCCCCCCCCCCCCCCCCCCCCCCCCCCCCCCCCCCCCCCCACCCCCCCCCCCCCCCCCCCCCCCCCCACCCCCCCCCCCCCCCCCCCCCCCCCCCCCCCCCCCCCTCCTGTTAACAACATCCCTATTTCTCATAGCCAATGACCCTCTTGAAGCTGAGCCTCTCAGGATACTCTTTTAGCCCCAGAATTCTTAAGACGGATGGTCTCAATGGTCCTATATTCCTGGAAATGAGGAAGGGCTTGTCACGTCGCTCCCTCCTAGAGAAATGATTCTGTGTTTTGCAACTTTGATCTTTATGGTAGGCTGACCTTCAGCTAGAGGTAAGGGTTTGCTTTCATTGCTTGGAAGCAATGTATCTGTGGGTTACCTCCTTGCAAGAAATACACCGTGCAGACCTTGATCGGGCAAAAGTCATTCTTGCCAGGCCATAAACTGTCATCTTTGATGCCACCTCGTGGCAAAAATACCGGATCCTAGAAATACTCAGCGTTTGTCCCTCCTTGCAGGTGCATTTAACTGCAGCGCTGTGGGAAGCGCTGCCAGCAGCGCTACAGTTTCGCAGTTCATAAAAGCAGGATTTTGGCACTCCTAAAATGCGGCACCAGTCGGTGACGGAGAGGACGAAAAGCAGGAAAAACCACCATGAAACACATTTATTCTTTCCACAGGGCGAAAAGTAAAGCGGCACATGAAAGGACACATGGCCCAACCATTCCTGTGCTCAGAGCCCACGCGTTTATTTCTCTACCCTCCTGCAAAACACTCGCGGTGAGAGGTACAACCTGTTCCTAACACGTAACTGCAAAACAGCACTGCAGGTAAAGACGGAAGGAAAACTCAGCCACAGCCTAATAGGACAGGAAGCTTATGCGAACTACCTCACACTAAACTCACCCTTTTCAGTTACTAGGCACAAAAAAATTATCCTAAAGGAGGCCATGCCTATTTTTCAGGGCCGTCCCAAGGCCCTTTGGCACCTGCTATGAATGCCGGCGTTACACCTTCTGCAGCATGAGGATGTCGCCTATTTTTAGTGTTACTTCCCCTGGAGAAGCCCCACAATCCCCACCTGCCTCCTCTCCTCCGGGCGCTCTGTCAAACGCCTTTCTCCCAGCGAGCGAGTGGGAAGGAAGAGACTGAATTAACCCCACACCCGCCTCCAGCGCAGGGAGGCTCCTGAGGGAAGGGAAAACATTCCCAAAAGGCTTCAGCCGGGCTGAGGCCAGCGGCAGCTGCCAGCACCACCTCGGTTCTGCCCCTGGGGTAACGGGCAGGGGCCATTCCTCACCTCACCGCCTCTTGCTTCATAGAATCACAGAATGGTTTGGGTTGGAAGGGACCTACAGACCATCTAGTTCCACCCCTGCCCCGGGCAGGGACACCTCCCACTAAACCAGGTTGCTCCAAGCCCCGTCCAGCCTGGCCTTGAACCCTCCAGGATGGGGCAGCCACAGCTTCTCTGGGCAACCTGGGCCGGGGGCTCACCACCCCTCACAGCAAAGAATTTCTTCCTGAGATCTCATCTAAATCTCCCTAAAGTTTAAAACCATTACCCTGATCCAGAGTCTCTCCCCAGCTTCCCTGTAGCCCCCTTTAGGGACTGGAAGGGGCTCTAAGGTCTCCCCGGAGCCTTCTCTTCTCCCGGCTGAACAACCGTCCCTTCCCCTCAGCACCAAGGGCGGCAAAGCACCGCAGCACCCACCCCCCCCGCAACACCCCGCCCGGCTCCTCTCGCCCCCCGCCGGGCGCGGGCGCATGCGCAGTCCCGCAGCCCGCTCCTCTGCTGCCAGCGGCCGCCCCGGGCCGCGCAGCGCCCGGCTGAGGAGAAGGAGGAGGAGAAGGGGGGCGACACCGCCGCCTCGCACCCCGCCACGGGGACGGACCTTATTCTCCAGCCACTTTCGCCTGCCCGCCCCCGCGGAGAGGGCGCGCTACCAACCCGGCCGAGAAATTGTCTCGCCTCCCCTTCCCCCGTGCGCTCAGGGGAGGAGGGGAGCTCCGGCCGTCCCACCGCGGAGGGGCTGAGGGAAAGCGGAGCCCTCCTCTCCCCCCTTCCCTCTTTTCCACCGCAGGGAGAGACCTTCCTTCTCCTCACCCTTCCCAGGAGGGGAGAGGGACCCCTGCCCTCACGCCCTGAGGCCGGGCTCCCTGGCCTTTGCTCCCCGTCTCGACGGTGAGTCAGAGCCTCGCAGGTGGGGACAGCAGCTGGCTCCTACCTCGAAGGCAAAGGGTGGTCATATTCCCTACCTCTCCTGCTTTCTTTCCCCTTAGGTGGTGGGGCTGGAGCAGGGCAAAGTCCTCCTTCGAGCCCTTCGGCCTGTCAGACTCTCGCCATGGCTGGCGGTGGGCTCGGGACCTCGCTCCTGCTGATGGCCGGCATCGTGGTGGCGGTGGGGCTGTGCAGGAGACTGACCCGCCGCCGGCTGCGCTCCCACCCGCGCCTTTGCACTTTCCTTCTGGAGATGTTTAGCACCTTCCAGATCTGCGCCTGCACCAACGAGCTCTGCCTGCTCGGCAACGCGGAGCCGAAGCCGCACACCGGCCTCACGCTCACCTACGGCTTCACCGTCCTGCACGGCTTGACCCTGCCCGGCAGCACATGCAACCCCTGCGGCACCCTGCAGCCCATGTGGGGCGGTGGGACCTCGGTCAAGATGGGGGGACTCAAGATCGGCGCGCAGTTCGTGGCGGCGGTGCTTGCCAGGGTGTTTATGCACTTTCTCTGGAGGCTGGAGATGGCAGAGCCGCACTTTGGAGCGCTCTCGCAGGGCTGCAGCAACCCCATGCAGACTACGGAGATGCAGGCGTTCTGCATAGAACTGCTCTTTCTGTCGTTTTCCAGCTGACCGTCCTGCGAGTGGAAAGTATTAATCCCAAATACAGAGTCCATTGATTGCCCTGCTCATCACCATGCTCGTCTATGCAGGTCAGTTTGGTTTTGGTTTTTTTTTTTTCCCCCTGTTCCTGCAATAAAGTTGTAACAGAGGGGTTTTTTAATTTTCTTAAAAGTGTTAAGATGCAAATTATTTTCTCGGATTACAAATAATGCATCAAGGAAAGCCTTTGGCCCTACACGTACAGAGTTCATGTGGAGTTTATGTGAAGTTTGCCTGATTAGATTCCAGGGAGGTGTGGGGTTAAGAATGAAATGAGTTTTGAATTTAAAACAATGTCAAATCTGCAAGTAAATACGATTAAGAGTTTCACAGAACGCTGTTCAAATATCTCAGTGAAGGATCGTTTCATAATCCGACTTTATATAGCATGAGAGATTTCACACAATGTGCTCTGATTTCTAAGTGGTGGTGCAAGAGAACACCACTGGCTGCATCAGGACAAAATGCTGATTCTGCAACAGCAGGGTACGGACGGGTAACACGGAAGTTTGGCTTTAAGTAATGCATAATTCATATCAATGCAGCTTATTTAACTACGTTAAATCCTTTAATCGAAGCAGGTATGGCTATTTGTAGAATGCATGCAGAATACCTTCGAAACCGAATGTAAAAAAAGACAAATATTAGGTGCCTGTTGTATCATGGCATTTACAAGAGTCTCCTGTCTCTGTGATGCCTGTGTGGCAGTGTCCCTGCCTGATTGTCACCTCATGATTCCCAGAGCTGGGACGCTGTCACCTGCGCAGCCTCTCGGGACCAGTGGGAGGGAAGAAGGGAGAGGAGTCAGCCTGAACTTCCTTCTGCTGACTGTTGATGGTGCCTGTTGTCCCCAGTGAAGTGCCAGAGTCATGTCACTTGTCACTTAAGGACTGCCCTGCAGGGAGTGGGTTGTACTGGGAAGGAGATTCTGTAGTTTGGGATACTGGGAGATGAGAGGGAGATGGTTCCAGAGCTCTTTGCTTGTGCTCCAGCCCCCACCACAGAGACAGTCTAGGAATGACAGTCATCTAGGAATGATCAAATCCGTTTATGAGAGAGGGAGATCACTCTTATCCACAGACATCTGGGATGTATTGATGTCTTGTCCAAAAGGTTTAACTGTATTACGCTATCTAACATAATAGCATATAGGAGAAATAGAGTCGAATTTTCAGATGTATTAATGAAAAAACCTTTACTCATTATGTTTAGCTGAAATTGGCTAATACCTGAAAGATTAAAAGAAGTCCACGGAGAATTTTGAGAATTAACTTAGCAATTTGAACTACTTTCTAAATTAGTTTTTGAAGGCAGAGGCACGGTGTCAGTCCATTTGAGCATGAAAAATACATTTCTGAATTGCTCAGTGAAAGTGTAGCTAAAGATGATCCTGCCTCTTCTACAAGCATAGAAAGCTGGATTCCTGATTCTTAACATTCCTTTCCTGCTTAGCAAAGAGTCATATAACATAACACGTATCGCATTCCCTTTTTCTTCACCCCAGTGTCACTGGCCAGGCTGGCCTCGTATCTTTTTCTAGCGGAGAAAGCTGTGTACCACGTCCCCTTCCTTGTTATAAACTTGGACTCTTACGACCATCCAGTGCAATCCGTCTACCTGTGCTTCTAGGAAACATCACACCAGCTGCGCCCAGGCCTCTTTCACATGCACAGTTTGTGCCGTTTCATGTGCAAACACCCTGTGCTACCTGGACGTTTTTCTTTCCATTTTTTAATCTAGACTCAAGTCTACTGTAAAAATATATATGCATTTCGGGGAGCACATCCTGAACCTAGTTTCATCCCCTACTTGGCGGAAAATCCAGTTCTTTCGTGTTCACTCTGCTCCAGGCTTCCTAAGGGTTGCGGTCTTTGCTGTACACTCAATTTAAAAAAAAAAAAAAAAAAAAAAAAAAAGAGGTGAGCGGTCCTCCCCCTGCAGCAATCCTGGGCTGTGTTTAGTTTACTGAGCACTCTGAAGATGTGGATTGAAGCCTCCTGAAGTAGAAGAGGGTGTAAACCCCCAAGGTCCCTCTCACTGAGCTATTACACAAGTGTGGGAGCAAGCTGCTGCTCCTAATTTCTTTCTGTGATGAAGTCACAGAAGGAAATTAATGGATCGTAATGGATCCCTCTTTCAGTGGAAGGTTAGGTCAGTACATGTAGGACACCTTGGAGGTTCTCAGACCTTTCTTGCTGCTTCTTTCCCTCTGCTCGCATCTACACACAAGCATTCCCCAGGATATCCTCCATTCTCCTGCCCCGCTCCGTTTTGAGGACCCCCTTCCCACAGCTGCTCAACACATCCAAAGGGCCAGGCAACCAGTGCAAATTAGGCCAACTGGTAATATTCTTCCTTTTTCCTACAAAAATAGCAAATAGTTTAGAATATTGTATGAATAATGATTTTTCAAACTTCTATTCGACGGATGCATGTTCTAGCTAGGAACTCGAAAAGTGCATTGCATTTACAAAATAAAATTCATGCTAATGATTTCTTTTAGACTCTGATTTTAAAAACCAAATCAATTGTGCCTTCAGGATCCAGGCTTATCACAGTTCTGAATGAAGCAGAAATCTTAGAAAATACATCTCGTACATAGCGCGTCGTATTTCATTCCATGAATCATGTTCTGCTGTGAATTTGAAAGCTGTATCCTGTAAGAGCAACGATTGCTGTCTAAAAGGGACTAGAAGAAAGAATAGCTTATTCCAGTTCTGTTCGGGTAAAATTTAGAAGGAAAGCCATATCCCTCTGGCTTACACCCATCTAAATGTATTGATACACATACAGGGCTCAGAACATTAAATCGCATTTATACAGTTGACTAAGTGAAGTTGTTGGAAAAAATAAATGTCAATAGGTCGCTGTTGTGTGTACCCCATAAAAAGATACTTAGACATGCCATGCAGTTTACCAACAAATAACAGCAGATTATAAAGTTTTCAAAATTACAAGATGTTCATTTTGGTTTTCTTCTACTTTTTCATAGCTAGAAATATTTGGATTTTTTTTTTTTTAACGTTTAGTCTTACACAGATCAAATTTTTATAATAGTGCATACTGTACGCAAAAGCGCTGATACCGCATTCACTCGTTTCTTCTACTAAATAGTAGAAGAAGTAGAATATTCTTCTACTAAATATGTCTTTCCATATTGAGGGAATGATTCAGAAACTAAGGATACAGACCCTATACATGTTGGTAAAGAATATTTTTGGGTATTTCCTTTCGGAAAATATGTAATTAGGGGAAGAAAAAATGCATCTTTTGAGGGCTTTTTCATTTGCAGGCAATCTTGCAATGAAGTCAGAACTGGGTAGAGTTTCTGAGCCTGACATATCAAGGTAAAAATGACATATTTTTAATTCTCAGTTCCTAAACTTTGGGTTTGCCTTTAGTAATTTCATTACCTCATCTTTTTAAGTTTTTCTGTGTACAACAGCAAAGATGTTACAGTTCTTTTGCCATGAAGTCACTTATCTTTTCTGGTACACAGACTGAAATGTTTAATAAATATTTTTAAATGAGATTATACTAGTGGCCCTGGCCTGTGGTTGACATTCTAGTAGTTATTAGTAATGAATATTGAAGCAGTTAAAACTCTGTCTAATGTTTAATGTTGAGAAACAGCAACTGCCTCCTGAGAGTGAAATTGTGCTCTTGAGTGTGTTGTGGATATAAAGCAGAAGCAGTGAATTTATAAATAGATTAAAGCAAAGTAAATTATTGTAGATGGCCTTCCTGGCAATGGTGGGAGTTGTTAATGTGTCAGCGTGCAGAATAACAGCCGGCACAGTAGATCTGCGTTGCTGTTGAGAACAAGTGTAAAAACGGAGCAAACTAGTAGGTCAACAAAGACTAAAACCTTCCCGAACTGTAAGAACGATAAAAGAAATAACGAGTATATAGAAAGAGAAACAGAGGAGAATGACAAAGACCTTACTAAAACTTGTGGTAAATGATTGCGCGCTCGTAACAAACAAGGATTACAGCAGCGTGGTATTTGTACAAAGCTAAGTTCAAAGCTCATGCTAGCTTATTTGGCAAAAATCAAGAATAAGCTTTAAGAAACTAAATAGACACAATTATATGATTTTATGGGCAGAGATTAATAGATAAAACAGATATGGGGTGGGTGGTAACTAATAGTACAGAAATACAGATAATTTTGCTACGAGTAAGGCTTTTTCTGCAGGATTGCGATGAGAGGAACAACATATGTCAGAATCAAAACCACTTACCTCCAGGTTTATCTGCAGCGTAATTACAGTTTAGTCCCCACAATGTAACAGGTTTGGATCTAGTTATGTAGAGAACGTTTAGGCGACTTCATTTACATCTGAAGTCAGAGGCAAGGAAAGATGCTTGGCTGCTTTCAGCTTCCTTTGTAAAGAGAGTGGAGCGGGGTTTGCTTTTATTTTGTTAAAATAACAATAAAATGATGGTGAAGGATTTTCCCACAGTTATTACCAGATGATAATCTTAGTGTTCTAGACATGGATAGCGTAATATTAGTGGTTTATTAAGAAAGTACAGAGGGCAGTTTAGCAAGAACAGCGTTTGACAGGTTTTTCCATTACCTTGCATGTGTGTTACACGCGACACGGGGATGTAATGAAAGCTCAGCATTTGTTTCCTAACATTCGTGTAATTTCTGTCTCTTCTAAAAAAGTGTGATACCGACTGCGTAAAGCAGTTATTGTTTTATCAACAGAAACATTCACCATTAGCCAAACCCATCTCCTCAAAGAATATTTGCTGAAAAGAGATAAAGGAAGTTACAGCCTACACTTCATATATTTAAAGCATTTTAGAAAACAGTTAAACTGTTAAACATATCATCTTGTAAATAACTTCAGCAGAGTTCATCTGTTCAAGTGGTTTCTGCTGGTTCGTTTTATTGCAGAGCGTGCGTTTCTTGTAGTATTGCGGATGTGCGTTTCAATATTCATTTAAAATAAACATTAAGAAAGATGGTTTGATATCATATTGTTTACGTTTTATTGCAGGTGGAAATCTCACTGGAGCAATATTTAACCCAGCGCTGGCTTTTTCATTACATCCAAATTGTTTCTATGACAAATTTTGGAGTTACACACTAGTATATTGGATAGCACCATCCTTAGGTAAGTTCTTAATATTTTATGTATTTGGAAAGTACGTGGTTCAAAAAATGGCTGTTTTTTATTTGTCAGCCTGCTCGTTTTCTGTTTTAAATAAAATCCAGAAAATAGTCAATTATAATTTATGTGTAGAAGTCATTCAGAGTCATGGTTTTGTGTTGCAAATGTAAGCTACGAATTTAAAACTTGCTTAATACTGTATGTAGAGCATGTGTAACACTCAGTTTTGTGAATCAAGCATCTAATACTGAGTCTTAAACAACAGTTTTATTCACAAAACAATACCTACTCTTTCAATCAGGAAACAATCAGATTATATCATTGTTTAGTTTAGATGTCACGTTCAGAGTCTAAGTACTTTTGGGATACTTTGAGCAAGATAATGTACCTGCCAAAGAACCACAACAGCCCAGTTCTAAATGGAAAAGGGTTAGCGTTTAGGTTAGGGTTAACTAGTTGGTTATAAACCAACAGCTGTTTACTCTGGAGCGTGATCCTTTGGAGGCTGCCTGTTGTTTGGGACTTTATGCCTTGGTACTAAAATCCAGCCCGTTTGAGGCGTGCTGCGTATTCACTGACCGAAGGCCCACTTTAATATTCCAGCAGAATATTAAAAAGGAGAAAAGGCTACCTGAAAGTAAATACTAGCCTGATTAAGTTAAAAAAGAGAAACATACAGGTTAGCATGCGGTTTCTGTCTCGCTTTGTGACAGTATGCAAGGACACGGAGATGATTAATTAAAAAGAACCCCACCCACAGGTATTAGGACAAATGCTTAAAATATGCTCTCTCAATTATTATATTGTAATATCAAATCTTTTTTCTCTGCCAGCGTCTAAGCTTTGCAGTTCCCATTCTGTGGTTTTTTTCCCTTGTCGCTGTTGGAAACAACCTGGTCTTAGTTTAAGAATAAGGAACAGCAGTAACTGGATTTTTTTCTCACTTAAATTATGGTTTTAATTTGGAAGCTATTGATTTTAACTTCTAGTTGTGTGCCGACGAAAATGCTCCATGTTGATTGTTTACAGTTAGCCCCTACAAATCTTGAGCTTTCTGCTTAGAGGGTATATAAAGCAGCAGCCTGCTAATCCCGAGCTCTTTCACCACCGTTAATCCTATCAGAAGGTACAACAGCGATGAAGGTACAGCAGCATGGGAAACGCAGAGAGGAAACATCTGAAAGGGCTTCAGTTATAACAATAACCTCTTTTTATTGTTTGCATTAATGTCTGTGCATGTTTTGACTCTCAGTCAAAAAGGGAGACAGAATTTTTAGTCTAACTAAAATTCACTTTAATACAATTTTTTTTAAGTTAGATGTCAAACAGGATGAGCGAAGCTGATAAAGGCCCGGGCACCCTTCCAGCTGGTAGCTAATGAAATGTCGTAGGCAAAGCTGATGAGGATCCACCTGGGTCCTAACAGAACACATGATATTTCTCACAATTACAGGTTAGCTTTCTGTTTGTAGTAACTGATTTCACCTGATCACCATTTTGACATTTTCTAGGTGTAAGCATTGGGATTTAATATTCGGCGGGAGGCACTCTGAAACACCAAGTTCTATTATTTAGCAAGATGCATCCTGCAGAACTGCCTTGCAGAAGCCCTTTGGGTGATTCGGCTGAGTACGAAAATCCGCAGCAGATGTTAACACAAATGCAACCATGACTTGAGGAATTTAGAATGGCCATTAGGCATTAACGTTAGTTGCTGTGAAAATTCATAAACAGCAGTTTATCATGAGTTAACACGTAGAGAATACATACAGAATATATTGAACGCTGTCTCTTAATTTACGAGAAGGAACTCCAGCCCAAGCAGTTGTAGAAATGTGAATATATAGGACCCATCACTTCTGTGCGGTGTCGCTACTGTAGCCAAACATTTTTGTTACAGATCTCAGGTCTGTGGATCACCTGGAGGGCCCGAGTAGTCTATGGGTAGTAGAAGTATCTAATTACAAACACGGGCGCTTCATGGATAGTACATCTAGAAACAAGAGCTGTTAAACCAATGTCAGGTGTCTGTGGTGGAAGTATAGAAGAGATAGTTACATTTGAAAACTGAAACTGATGAATACAGGAGCGCAGATCTACAAATCTTAACATGACAGGAATTTTTCCGCACACTTCCTGAAATAAGAAGATAATAGGATAATTTTTTTTTTCTCCCAAAATGGACCAATGATGAGGCATCTAGAAAAAAATACCTGCTATGATGATGATACAAATTCTTGTGAAAAACACTTCTAAGCAGAATCATAAATGTAGATGACGAGGGAAGGGATATTTTCTATTTAGTTGTAAAAATTACTTTCAGAATCCATGTCAGCAGAAACGCTGTTTCAGGCTTCCTAGAAAACTGGCAGAGTCCTAGTGATACACTAATCTGATGTCTCACTTTTCCCAGCATCAGCATCTGCGATGGTTAAATTACTTTGTTCTACTTTGGGGACGTCTGTAAGGTTGGGTTTTTTTTGTGATTTGCTGTGATAATACCGCATGCAGAAACCATGGGACTAGCATACCATGGGAGCTCAAACTGCTGTGCGGAAAGTGGGCCTGATCTCATTATGGGCACAGCAAATACCAGGACAAGGAGACTGAGACCATTCTGTGTAGGCTGGATACCCTGATCTAGCTGTAAGCCAGTTCTTAACCATCAACTTTAAAACAATTTTTCAGAAAGGACACTTCGAACACGAGGAAGATAATGATCACCTTCACGAGGGGAGGAGGAAGGGGAAGTTTACTTTTAGGGTAAACAAATCTGTACTCGTTCATGATCTTCATGAATATAATCTTGGAGCGGCAGTTAAGAACTCACTTTTCAAATTGGCTTCACTGAAGTTCTGGTTGCAGGCGATTCTCCAGTAGCATTAAACCAGCTAATTCCTGTAGTAACTATATATGTCAGCAAGTGTTAACGACTCAGCACAGGCAGGCCTAAATTCTGCGCTGTGAACGCAAGAAGCAGTAACAGTGGAACAAAGATAGTTTCTGTTTCACTGCCAAAGGAATTCACGTTAGTTGTCCAGGCGTGATCGTCCCATTGGTAATGATGGGGACTGAGGCTAATGCTTGTTTATGGGTACCAGGGAGATGGTTAGCTATGAATGGAAGAGTTGGTGACAAGATACTGGACGTGAGGGCAGTAAAGTGGGATGCTCCTTCCTGGACAGGTGCCAGCTTAGTGTTCTGCTGGGTTTCTAACGCTGTAAAAGCAGAATCAACGCCTGCTTCTTTAGATCAGTTTTAAAAAAGACTGATACTGTTCCTTAGAAGAAAATGTTTTTTTCACCATCGGGATAGAAAGTATGTGCCACAACAGTCACTAGCAGTAGAAGTAAATAGAGGAGGTGAACAACGAGAGAATTCAGGTGAAAACTTTCTGCTCAGGAGAAGGTATTCAGAGGTTCCCATCCAGTTCAGCACACTGAAGTGGTGGAGCTTAACAAAGAAATCTGAATTGCAAGTCCGCGTGCACTGAGGTGATCAGCATCTCAGGGAATCGGTAAGCAGAGGGTCTCAAACAAACAACTAGAGGAAGTCTCCTTCTCCAGACCCTGGTCCTCGAGGGGTTTTCAGCTATGCAGACATCATCTGACCAGTAGCAAAACTCTTCTGCAGTGATGTGAACACAATCCAGGAAGTTCTAGAACTGTCACCTATAGGTTAGGGGTGACCTGCTGGGAAGTAGTTCTGAGGAGCAGGATCTGGGGGTCTTGGTGACAGTAAATTATCCAGGAGCCAGCAATGTGCCCTTGTCGCCAAAAGGCCAATGGAATCTGGGCTGCATAGGAAAAGTGTGGCCAGTAGGTCAAGGGAGGTCATTCTCCACCTCTACTCGGCGTGGTGAGGCCACAACTGGAATACTGTGTCAGTTCTGGGCTCCCCAGTTCAAGAGGGACAGGGAACTGCTGGAGCCGAGTCCAGCGAAGGGCAACTAAGATGATTGAAGGATTGGAGCATCTCCCTTATGAGGAAAGGCTGAGAGAGCTGGGACTCTTCACCATGGAGAAGAGAAGGCTGAGGGAGACCTATATGGCATTAAGTATCTAAAGGGTGGGTTGAAGGAGGATGGAGCCAGACTTTCTCAATGGTTCCCAGTACAGGACGAGGCGCAATGGGCACACGTTGGAACATAGGAAGTTCCGTTCAATACACGGAAACACTTCTTTACAGTCGGGTGACAGAGCCCTGGAACAGGTGCCCAGGGAGGGTGTTGGAGTCCCTTCTCTGGAGATTTTCAAGACCCACCTGGATGCAGTCCTAAGTGAGTGCCTGGGCAATCCTGCTTTAGCAGGAGAGTTGGATAGATGATCTCTAGAGGTCCCCTTCAACTCTGAAGATTCTGTGAGTCTGTCACTGATCAAGTCTAATTCACATGCGAAAGGGCCAGCGAGTGGTAATCTCTGTACTGGACCTGCTCACAACGGGGAAGAATGGTGGTGAACGTGGCCTCTTGGGTGTAGTCCTCACAGAGTTCAGGGTCAGAGGAAGACTGGGAAGGTAAACAGCAGAGCTGTTTGGACTTTGGGCTTCAGGAGAACAAAATTCTGCTTATTCAGGAATTGCTAGGTCAGTAGTAATTCCCTTGGACGCTGCACAAACCGGCAGCACCGTATACCACGGGAAGGTGATTTTTCAAAAAAGCTTCCTGAGAGCTCAGGAACACATTCCGATGTGCAGGAAACTTTTGGGATAACTGTCTCATTGGCAGACAACGTAACAGCAAGGCCACAAGTTGTGGCTTGGGAGTTTCGGAGCGGACCCCAGGAAAGCCTGGGGAGAAGGGTTAACAACAGTGAAACAAGGTACCTGGGAGAAGTGCTCCGGTCCCATCCAGGGAGGTTTTTCAGGACACTGACCCTATCTAGTAGCATAGTGCATAGGCAAGAGTCCTGCACTGAGTGGGAGATTCAACTAGAGAACAGAATCGCTTTCAATAAGAATTTTTGTGATCTAGGAAGCTTCGTAAAATACAGGCTATGGGCGAGGAACGCTGTCAACCAGAATCCTCTTAATTTCTGAAACAGAATATACTAATTTTTTTCCAGCAGAAAAAAAAAACGTGTCTTAATAAACTGTATTTAGGTGGCCTTCTTTGGACTCGCATGATCGTATGGGTCTCATCCAACTTGAGATACTCTGTGATTTCTCATGAAGAATCTATAATCTCTAATTTTTACCATTTTTCAGCTGAGAATAAAACCTTAAACTAGAACGATCTTCAAAAAACCCCCGCTATGATAAACCTGCTTGCAGCCCCCTAAACCCGACGTGGTTTATCAAAACAGACGCTGGTAGCAAACTCTGCCTTATCCCATCGTCTGAGGAATGGCGGTTTGGTGCCTGGTTCAGTCATTTCTACATCCAGCCACAGGGAAAGGAGGGCCGGATACAGCAACAGGCAGGTGCACACCTCGGATCCCTGGTCAGACCGCTCTGCCTTTGGCTTGGCTTATACAGATCAGAATTAAAACATTAAAGATACAAAGAAAACCAAGATTAACTCATAAGGACCAATCGCATGGTCTGCTGAAGCTTCTTTGTGAAAAATAAGCGGTTTGGAAAAAGTACTGCCCGCCTCGGGCCCTTTTAACAGAGAATTTCCGTTTTTCTGCAGTTCCTGCTCTATTGCACCTTACCCCACATCAAATACGCGGAACATAATGTTTATTTCAGTACCGTGTCCTCTCAAACACATTTAACTAAAGGTCCTTTTTTCTGTAATTTCTCTTTTCAGGTACCAATACTTGTGGCTTTTATATGGATGAAATCCTTCCTCGCATATCCTGAGACGTCAAATTCTGAAATTCGGCAGTATACTTAAAATACTTCCAACACTGCAGCCGTGAAGCTTTCAGAAAACTGTTGACATTGACTTCCGTGCCACCTTTCAGTTGTTGTATTTTCAGATAATCATGTTTGAAATATTTGACTTAGAACTTTGTATTCAAACACTATTTTTGTCATAGCATATCGGGATTTGAGAATACCTGCCAACGTTTTCAGTTAAGCCACCTGAACGTGAAGGACTGTTAAAACATTGAAACTTTGTCACTTTAGCCAGAAGTGCCGTTTGCTGACCTTGATTACAACAGCATGCAAAACTAATTATAGACAAATACCGGTCCTTTCAAGGTTTGATTTTATCGGATTTCTTCCCGTAGAAGGCACCTGCAAAAAAAAGGAGCTGAAGATGTCACTGCTCTCGTGACCTCGTCATATTCCTACTTGCATATACGTAGCTCTGGGAGGACAAAAGGCTCCACGACTCCCTAGAAGAGTCTCCGCAGCTCTGTTCTAGAGGTACCCTGCACCACAGTTAACAGTCTGTGGGACCAGCATTGTTTTAATAATACCCGAGTGCAGGTAAGTACACCTCGCTTCCTTTGGGCAAGGCTCGGCCCCATCCTGTCCCACTACGCTCTGTTCAATGTTTATCTTGGTTGGAGAGAGCGGTAATAAAAGTACTATATAATTACATAGATGCAACATAAAGGGCATTTTAGGCAAAACCCCCCCGTTTATCTGAGGTTACTGCTGCCTCTTCAACGGATAAAACAGACACGGTATATACAGATGAATCATGTGGAACTTGATTTGTCCTTGATTTATGTAACTCTTAGCAAATATTTTCTTGAAATAAATGAATTTGCAATTATAGGAGAATAAATAAAAGAGCGAAAACCACAGGAAAGCTGCGCAGCTGAAACTGCCACGAACGTGCCCTTCACGGCCTCCGCTGAGGAGGACACCACCCAGAGGCACCATCCTCTGAAGTTCCGTTCAAACATAAGGTTTCTTCTTCTGGATGCATCGGAATTTTTATAGATGCCAAAATGTATTTTTCAAATTTAAGACTAAAGTCAGTTTTTCATGCTATAGTTACTAGGTTTGAAAGGAGAGATTAAGATCTCCAAAGATCCCAGGAGCAGGACCCTTGACTCGTTTCCCAAGTCCCCTTGCAGACCGTACATAAGAGGAAGGGAGGGAATCAGACAGGGTTGGTTTTTTTCACAGTAGAATATGACCCCACTGCTGTCGTCAGCTATCTTTTTTTTGCAGGAGTTCGGGAAGTAAATATTTTCATGTAATTTCTTACTTGGTGCAATAAAATCTTTCCTCATTTTAATTTTCCAAGGTATGTTAAGATTATATGCAAAAGGAGATCAACTGTTTGAACGTGCTTTGCGTAGAAGAGTCTTAATCCACGACCCTGTATTCAGAAATTAAAATAAATTTAACAAAAATAGCTTTTTTTTAAAAAGCTTAAAAATGTAAATAAATAATAATTAAAAATTTAAATAAATAAATAAAAATTAAAAAAAAAAAGAGGATAAACCCAGGGAACTGGAACTGCTGGGTTATCATTCAGCAGCACTGGGATGCGAGTGGGAGCAGACCTGCTAAAGGAAACTTATCTTTGGTAAAACGCTTCAGGGCAAGGGCCGGGCACCGCCGCGCTGAGCCTGAGGAGGTGCAGCCTTCCGCTGCTTCTACATTCAGCCGCTTATTTGTAACTCCGCACGGAGCGCTGCTAGAACAGAAACCCAACACACAAGACCTCTAAAAACACAGAATCACAGAATGGTTCGGGTCGGAAGGGACCTTAAAGATCATCTAGTTCCACTCTCCTGCCCTGGCAGGACACCTCCCACCAGACCAGCCTGCTCCAAGCCCCGTCCAACCTGGCCTTGAACCCCTCCAGGGATGGGGCAGCCACAGCTTCTCTGGGCAACCTGGGCCAGGGGCTCACCCACCCTCACAGCAAAGAATTTCTTCCTGATATCCAATCTAAATCCCCTCTTCCAGTTTGAGGCCGTTACCCCGTGTCCTACCACTCCACTCCCTGATCAAGAGTCCCTCCCCATCCTTCCTGTAGGCCCCCTTTAGGGGACTGGTATTTTATACCATGTGCTGCTTCTAGAACAGATGTTTTGGGAGGCTTCTACCTGTCACTTCCTTGCTTTACTGCTTTTTATCCCTTTTACCTATTTTTAAAGTCATCCATATCTTTTATTTTTTCTCCTAGGACTTTGCCTTTACTGGTGTACTCAAGTTTTTAGCCTCATTATTTCTTACAGAAATGAGCCTGACGTAATGAATTGATCCGCGGGTCTCCTTTAAGCCCACGAGGCCCACAGGGTAAAGGTGTCAAAATAAACCTCAAAGAGTATAAAACCGGCTGCCAGGGAAAAGAGGAAGCAGAGATACAAACCTACAGCAGCCAAGTGTGTTAGAGCGGAGGCCCTACTTTCACGTCATTTCGACAGCCGCAAAAGCCAAGTCATAGAATTGCTGAGGTTGGAAGGGACCTTCAAGATCAAGTCCAACCATTACCTTCCCTGACAAAACCACTTCTAACACGTCCTAAGTAACCACATCTACCCCTTTTTTTAAACACCTCCAGGGATGGGAATCCACACCTCCCTGGGCAGCCTGTTCCAATGTTAAACCCTTGCAGTGAAAACATGTTTCCTAATATCCAATCTAAACCTCCCCTGACATAACTTGAACCCCGTTTCCTCTTGTCCTATCACTTGGTCCCCAGGGAGAAGAGGTCAGCCCCCATCTCTCTACACCCTCCTTTCAGGTAGCTGTAGAGGGTGATAAGGTCTCCCCTCAGCCTCCTCTTCTCCAGGCTAAACAACCCCAGTTCCCTCAGTCGTTCACTCATAAGTTTGTCCTCCAGATCCCTCGCCAGCTTTGTAGCCCTTCTCTGGACACGCTCCAACACCTCAATGTCCCTCTTGTAGTGAGGGGCCCAAAACTGGACGCAGCACTCGAGGTGGGGCCTCCCCAGTGCCGAGTACAGGGGGGTGATCACTTCCCTAGTCCGGCTCACCACACTATTCCTGATACAGGCCAGGATGCTGTTGGCCTTCTTGGCCACCTGGGCACGCTGCTGGCTCGTATTCAGCCGGCCGTCCACCACCACCCCCAGGTCCTTTTCTGCCGGGCAGCTTTCGAGCCGCTCCTCCCCAGTCCTGTAGCGCTGCATGGGGTTGTTGTGACCCAAGTGCAGGACCCGGCACTTTTGGCCTTGTTGAACCTCATGAACTAAAGCTGTCAGCTCTGACTTGTGTGTGTCCACGTTGTTTCTATTGGCATAATACAGAGTTTAAAAAAAAAAAAAAAAAAAAGCTCGGTACAACGCTGGGTGCTTAACAAGCAGTTGCTCTATTCATAGCCACCAGAAGTAGAATATAAAAGAAACATCACTAAGAAATAGACAAGCCTTAATTTGGCTACATTAAGGCAAAAGAAAAGCAAAAAACAGAAAGCAGCAGAAAGAATGAAAAATGAGTTAGGAACTGAAGAATTTAATTTTTTTTGGCAGTACAGACCAAATTTACTATTTCACATTCGAAGTCACGAATGCTGCTGAAGTAGAAGTGTTCCCAGAACGCTTACACAGAGCTGAAATACAGAGGTTTATTGAAAATAAAATTCGTCGATCCGCACAAGGTGCTTCTCAGCGCTGCCTCCAGGGCTCAGCCGCCTTTGTTTCCAACCTCATCAAAATTAACCTTGCGGCACTGACGTGACTGGAAGCGCGGCACGATGCCTGCTCCGCAGCGGGACACACCAAATCCTCCCTCTGGAGCTTCCTACGGCTCAGTGGGAGCACGAGAAGACTGAGGGGAGCCGAGAACAGTCCCGCCGCCCCGCAGGTTACCAGCCCATCTGCCAGGATGTGCAACGGGTAATTTGCAGTTTAACATGGAAAACGACAGACAGACCCCACTCCAATAACTCAAGATTTATACCAAAAAAACCCACCAAAACTAAACCTGTCTGTTTTAACCACGAATGGCGACTTAAAATTGCATAAACCTTTCCTAAACTACGGCACTGGTGGAGTTTTAAGCGTCCCAAAATCTCGCTGTGCGAATGTTCTCCGAATCCCAGCACAAAAATGAAAAGCATTGCTTTGCACCCTCCTTTGTTCCTCTGTATCCCTAACAAAAGCATGCATACATTTACATAAATACATACACATATGTAGATAAAGGGGCTGGTAAAGACATTCTACACTTTACAAGACTTTACAAGACATTTGCAACATAGAAGTTGCGGCAGGGGAGGTTTAGATTAGATATAGGAAGATTCTTGTAGAACATCTCGTCGTGTAACACGCTGAATACCTCATTTCTTCAGCAACGTCAATAGTTCTCGACACTATTAAATCGCCACTGATTTGACTGGCATTCCTAACGAATATTCCACAAGAGTGGTTGCAGTTTTCCCATCGCTTGAAAACCAAACCACGTCCCAGCGTGCTAAGCAAGACGGGACCACTCGATAAGATTCCAAGAGCGTAAAGCTGGTAAAGAAAACTGTTTGTATACCAACTGTTCGTATACCAACATCGCTGGGTTAAAAACTGGCTGGGCGGCCGTGCCCAGAGAGTTGTGATTAACGGGGTGAAATCCTCTTGGTGGCCGGTCACCAGCAGTGTCCCTCAGGGCTCGGTTTTGGGGCCAGTTTTGTTTAATATCTTTATCAATGATCTGGACAAGGGGACTGAGGGCACCCTCAGTCAGTTCGCAGACAACACCAAACCAGGTGGGACTGTTGATCTGCTTGAGGGTAGGAAGGCTCTACAGAGGGACCTGGACAGGCTGGATCGATGGGCCAAGGCCAGTTGTATGAGGTTTAATAAGGCCAAGTGCCGGGTCCTGCATTTTGGTCACAACAACCCCAAGCAGCGCTACAGGCTTGGGGAAGAGTGGCTGGAAAGCTGCCCAGCAGAAAAGGACCTGGGGGTGCAGTGGATGGCCAGCTTAACATGAGCCAGCAGTGTGCCCAGGTGGCCAAGAAGGCCAACAGCATCCTGGCTTGTATCAGGAATAGCGTGGCCAGCAGGAGTAGGGAAGTGATGGTGCCTCTGTACTCGGCACCGGTGAGGCCTCACCTCGAGTGCTGTGTTCAGTTCTGGGCCCCTCTGTACAAGAGGGACACTGAAGTGCTGGAGCGTGTCCAGAGGAGAGCGACCGAGCTGGTGAGGGGTCTGGAGACCAAGTCGTATGAGGAGAGGCTGAGGGAGCTGGGCATGGTTAGTTTGGAGAAGAGGAGGCTGAGGGGAGACCTCATTGCCCTCTACAGCTACCTGAAAGGAGGGTGTAGAGAGGAGGGTGTTGGCCTCTTCTCCCAGGTGAATAATGACAGGACCAGAGGAAATGGTCTGAAGCTGCAGCAGGGGAGGTTTAGATTGGATATTAGGAAGAATTATTTTACTGAAAGAGGAACAGCCTGCCCAGGGAGGTGGTTGAGTCACCATCCCTAGAGGTGTTTAAGAAATGTGTAGATTTGGCACTTCAGGGCATGCTCTAGTGACAGAGATTGTAGGGATGGGTTTTTTGGTGGTTGCTTTTTTTTTTTGTGTGTGTGTATGGTTGGACTCGACAATCTCAAAGGTCCTTTCCAACCATGAAGATTCTATGATTCTATGATTACAGTAGTGAAAGAAAATTCACAAATCAGCTTCAGATCAAATGAAAATGGAAAAGGTTTACTACCAGACTATCATTTGAATCCTGGGGGGGAAAAAAACCCCTTGAATTTGCTGACGTTGCCCCATGGCAAAACCAGCACCAGAGAGACGAGACGGTAAATGCTCCAGCAGGACGAAGCTCTTGGCAATCTAAAGCTGGTTCCTACCTTTGGGATGTGCCAGGCTAATTCTATCTTACAGGCGCGCTCTGCAAACGTTCTGCCCTTTTAGTCTCACATGCAGGTAAATGATGAAAATTACTTCATTGGACTTTTTTTTTTTTTTTTGTGGTAGAAGAGAGCGGTAAAACTCAAACGACGTCAGCTCAGAGCTGCCAGCTGCTTGCTGAAGTAAAGGACTGAGAACTGCAACACAGAGTTGGTTGTGAGATACAAAAAAAAAAAAATCTTAGTTTATTTAACAATGTTGTTAAACATTTCATACAAAGACACAAAACAGTTCTCTTTTTCAGGACTTCGCAGACGGCATTCCATCTCCTCTACCACCCAAATTCTGCTCTCGGAGAAATGAAAGGGACAGCGCTGACATGATAAAGCCGGTTACTTGAGGGGCATTACATTTAGCTTTGCTTTTAATCCTTGGCCGACCCCTTTTCCTTTTAGTCAAACTTCGTAACATTTCTGTTTCCATTCTACTCCACCGACGCAATGAACAGGTACAAAAATATGGAAAATCCTAGGACAATCTAAAATTCTAATTACAGCGTCATTTCTGAAGTCCCAGAATTCCTACAAAGGCTTCTTTGAAATGACCCCTGATTAGCCCCATTCAAGTGTTAGATGCAAGAGGTTTTATTGTTTTTTGTTTGTTTTGTTGTGGTTTGTTTGTTTGTTTTTTTTTTTAAATAACCCCATAGTGGTCAGAAGTGTCAAACCCTGTTTTAAACATCTATAAAAGCATTTATAGACCCAGATGTCTAAGCTTAGGCCATTAAAAGAAAGGTTAACTCCCGATAGTCACTGCAATGCCTTCAGTTTTACAGCTTATTCTGGAAGTGCCACAAGAGGAATCTGAAAGATACAAGACACCAAGTTTACGGAATTGGCAGGAAAATAAAAGCTTAGTAATCTTTACAGAGCAGTTTGCAGTCCCGGAGGACAGCGCTTGACTGCGAACCCACTGCTTTTCAGGAGGGCTGAGCGTCTTTGCCTGCGACAGCAGCTCTAAACCGAGGTCAGCTGAGGACAGCGTGCAATGGCAACCTGCAGTTAGTTGTGCCCTGGAAGACCCCGTCACGCCACCACGCGCAGACCACACCGGTTGCTTCGGAACAATTACGCAACCGCGCGACGCGACAGACAAAACGCCGCTTATTACAAGACCGGTGGAAATGTCCCACATCAATTGGCAGCAAGTCTTCCAGGAGCTTCAGCAAGCGACTGTCACATCTCATTTGGGTAACGAGCGGTAACGTGCAACATGAGCGTCCCCCAAGGGCATCGCTTTAGAGGCAGGGCGGTGCGTTGCTCTCTAAAGGATGGCCAACAAGATGTTCCTGTAAATCGTTTTTGCGGTTCAGAAGGTTAAAAGGGCTGAGCTGCTCCGCAGAGTACCGAGAAGATCACAGCGCGCTCCCTCTCTGCCCCTATTTTCAGAGCTAGAACCAAGCCAAAGTTGTTAGCAGGGTGATTAGCACAGACCTGCAAGAGCTGTTCTTGTCACTTCGCACCTTCGGTTGTTTCATGCTGCCGTACACCCTAAGTTTTTGAACTTACTTAAATTACATCAGCGCACACGGGCTGGTGGGTACTTTAAAACTGGCCCGTCACACCCACAGCTCCCGACCCGCTACCTGGAGAAACATCACCGCAACACTTGGTGCTGCACGTGCAGTTGGCTTGATCTGCCCCAACAGGCTCCACAGCTCTGAGCGGCACAAGCAGAAGGACAGGAGGACTCCCTACACAGTCACCTCTGAATGAATGACTCTCCCACAGCCACCTGCCGCACCGCGGAAGGCACGGAGTTAAGCAGCAGGAAGAATTCCACTGACCAAAACTACTTCTTTCAGGGTGTTTTCCACCAGCGCTTTTCAGGCTCCTCAGAGATCTGCTACCAGCCTCTAACTCTCCTTTATCCTGCTCAAGTTTAAACCGGGACAATAATCATTCAAATTGGAATTTTCAACAGCACGATTTTTTTTTTTTGTTTGTTTTAAATTTTTTTAAAAGCCATGGACCAAAATCATCTTGGAGATGGAGACATCAGAGCCAAGCTTTCCATTCACTAAGAGGCACTTCATCTACAGCTGAAGAGTTTTCCCTAATTTTAAAATATGCCCTTTATCAAATACGGTAACCGTCCAGTGGTGGAGCAACCAGTATCTTGACTATTTTTGTAAGAGCTCCACTCTGTACTGCAAAGTCTCTCCTAGTGTAAGAAGAGCAACTGAAGAGAAGTCTGAGCTCTTACACCAGACAAAAAACACTAATTGAGGACCAGTGGCAGTGGTTGAGATCAGAAATCTCACACAAACAGGGTTTCAGAAATTCAGAAACAAAGTCAAATAAGCAACGGAGGAGGAGAGCAGATGCGCATCGCCCCTCCGCAACAGCCTTTTCTCAGTGACGCTCTAATCCCTAACCAGCTACTTCTGACCCACTTCCACTGACTTTCAGCATGTCTTCTTATTTGTGGCCCTTTCCTCCCCTGCCCCTCTCCTTTTTCCTCCCCCAAGCTTTTGGCTGGCCACCTCACAACTGTTTTCTCCGGCATTTCAAGTGGGATAGTTCTGCGCTCGCACTCTCACTTCCGAGAGGGGCAGAAGAACCGGGGCAAGGCACCACCGCTCGAGCAGCACGTGCAAACTGGGCGCTAGCGGGCACTGCTGAAGCAGGGGTGGAACCACAATCCCGCTGTGCCTCCGCAGCACTGCAAACGCAGTCCCAGAAGAAGCCACTCTTCCTCTCCCACCCAGCACCAGCAAGGAAACGCTGGCACGTCTTGTAATGCCACTAACGGGAGACAAGCAGTTCAGGTGATGGCAGGCAAGAGGGGACACTGGTACAACCACCTCGGCAGGGTGTTGTCTCTAAGTAGTGCGTTTCTGACAACAATCGCATTCAGATTGCTCAGGAACTTTACCAGGAACTGTTCCTGCTCCACTTACAGTGAAGGAAGAGATGGACTCGCCGCGCTGTGAAGTGTTCTGCCCCCTTGAAAGGCCTGGGAAATCTTGCACACTAAGGGCGAAATAACGGATACTAAGGACAGTAACTTCCCAGCAATGGCTCCAGCATTTATATATCAGTATCTAAGAGCCTTTGAGATCGGATAATTCTTAGTTTACCAAATGGCTGACCTGTCTTCCAGACAGGCACGTCCATGCAGCACAACGGTTTATGCCGAAAGGCAATTTCGGACAGGTCATTGAACACCTTTCCATACTTGCGATAACTACAGCCACCTTTTCCTTCTCTAAATCACCACCATCCTGGTACCACAAGATAATTCTTACAGGAGGTCTGGAATTAAGTGCATTACACAAATTACAGAGACAGGAGGCTCTGCAGGACTGAAAAGCATTGCTGTTGGAAGACAGAAGAACTTACAGCAGTGTACGTCCTCCTCAGTGATCGACTTCTGCGTCTTCAAACTGCCCCGCAACTATTGGTGCTACGTCCACCTCCATCCCATCTGGAAAACAAGAGCCAACAGTAGGTAACACTGCAGGCTCAAAAGCGGATGATGGCGCAGGAAGGAGAGCGAGTGCCCTCTGCTGACAAGAGATGACCAGAGCAGAAAACTCCTTCGCTGAACTGGAAGCGGCACAAGGAAACACTGATGTGCTCACAAGTTTCTGGTTTTGTTCCAGCTCTATCAGTCGGTCACTTAAAGAGTCACCGCTTCCTCCAACCTTATCTCACCCCATCTTATTAAAAGACTTAAACACCGGATTTAAACTATTTCATTTTTTAAATGAAGTTTCAGTGTCCTCTATGCTACAATGTCAAAAAATAACAGAATTCTGAAAGTGAGCAGCCCTGGGGATATCAATAATTGCAGCAAACCAAGAAGCAGCACCGTAGCAAATAAGATCAGGAAGCTGATTAAAACTGATGAAGATGGCTTTGAGACACATGACGTGCTTGTGGTTCAATTTATTTCAATTTTCAAAATTCTGGGGCTCAGAAACCTGACAACTTTTTCAAATGAAGGGCCCTGCTAAGAGAGTATATCACCCAGGGTTATCTTTACATTATATAAATGTATTCCAAGTTGTGGAACAAAGAGAACCTGTAAACAACTGACAAGGCAAATAAAGATTAAAAAAATCATCCATGTGGGATCAGAACAGATTAGTTATGATACTGTGGACTATTCTAGGCAAGCTGATAGCTAGAAATCCACAACAGCCACACCATTTTTCATCCTTCAAAAATGTCAAGCCATACTAAAGCATTTTTAGATTAAATAAATAAATAAATAAAAGCAGCAATGCTACTAAACTACTTCCCTGTTCTTCTCCCAGGTAATCATAGAATCATTTAGGCTGGAAGAGACCCTTGGGATCATCGAGTCCAACCATCAACCCCGCTCTACAAAGTTCTCCCCTACACCATATCCCCCAACACCACATCTAAACGAGTCTTAAACACACTCAGGGATGGTGACTCCACCACCTCCCTGGGCAGCCTATTCCAGGGTCTGACCACTCTTTCTGGGAAGAATTTTTTCCTAATGTCCAGCCTAAACCTACCCTGCTGCAGCTTAAAGCCATTCCCTCTTGTTCTATCGCTAATTACCTGTGAGAAGAGACCAGCACCAGCCTCTCTACAGTGTCCTTTCAAGTAGTTGTAGAGAGTGATGAGGTCTCCCCTCAGCCTCCTCTTCCTCAAACTAAACAGTCCCAGCTCCTTCAATCGCTCCTCATAAGGTTTATTCTCCAGGCCCTTCACCAGCTTCGTTGCCCTCCTCTGCCCTCGCTCCAGCACCTCAAGATCTCTCTCCTATTGAGGTGCCCAGAACTGGACACAATACTCAAGGCATATTTCTCCAGTGAAAACAGCATGGAGAAAAGGCAAATTTTGAGAGATTAGGGGTTTTTCCGACAAAAGGAAACCTTACTCCTTAAATATATGTTTGCACAACCAGTAGCATTAAGAGACAGCATCCTTCAGAAAAGCAGATTTTTTAAAAATCTGTTCCAGTGTATCTCAACGATTCTGAATTCACACTGAACTCTGTGAAGACGATTATTAACTTACAATTTAAGGTATTAAAAAAAATAGAGTGTTTAGAGTGGAAATTGCTTCCTAATCCCAGTGTAGCCCGACAAGTTTAATGTTTTTTTTTAATTCTAAATCAACTTCGCCCCACCACTGTTCCAGGGAATCATCCCAGGAAAGCCTGGCCAGACTGGAGACCCACTGCTTTCACGTATTTTAGTAAAAGAAAAGCATTTCTTACCTTCAAACTCCCTTATCGAGTCTTCTGTTCTCACTCCAGCCATGTTGTACTGACTGCTGACGGACTGGGCTAACATGCCTTCTAACCTCTCCAGGGTGGCCTGACCTTCCGCAGTTAAATGCGACAATCCTTCTTCGTAAGTGTAAAAGCTGGGGATGTCACCTTGTTCTAGCTCTGCAAAAACAAGTTTATGTTTATCAGACCGGCGTTTAGGAGCCAGGATCAAGCAGGGGCGGAGGAAGAGGAAAACAGCTGGGCGAATTATGTTTAGATTAACTGACTGAGATTAAAAGGCTGCTTGTATCAGTTATGGAACATACAGAGTGTTGTGAATTGACCACGCCACGGCAATGGCGCTGAACTTGTGCTAGACCATCCAGTGGGAACAGGAAAGGCTGATATTTGTGTCTTGGGGCTTTTGAATCATAGAATCATTTAGGTTGGAAGGGACCTTAAAAACTAGTTCCAACACCCTGCCCTGGGCAGGGACACCTCCCACTAGACCAGGTTGCTCCAAGCCCCATCCAGCCTGGCCCTGAACACCTCCAGGGATGGGGCAGCCACAGCTTCTCTGGGCAACCTGGGCCAGGGGCTCACCACCCTCACAGGAAAGAATTTCTTCCTAATGTCTAATCTAAACCTCCCCTCCTCCAGTTTGAACCCTTACCCCTTGTCCTATCGCTACATGCCCTTGTAAAAAGCCCCTCCACGTCTTTCCTGTAGGTGCCCTTCAGATCCTGGAAGGCTAGCATAAGGTCTCCCTGGAGCCTTCTCTTCTCCAGGCTGAACCCCCCCAGCTCTCTCAGCCTGTCCTCACAGCGGAGGGGCTCCAGCCCTCCCAGCATCTCCGGGGCCTCCTCTGGCCCCGCTCCAACAGCTCCGTGTCTCTCCTGTGCTGAGGCCCCAGAGCTGGAGGCAGTACTCCAAGTGGGGTTGAGAACAATGTTTTTGCTCAATTCCCATGATTTACGACAGCTAAACTACAGATTTTCTGCAGATTTCTGAGGTTTTACACTGTCCCCGTGGCATAAAGAATGATTCAGCAAGATGAGTAATAAAGAAGAAACTTCTTAACAGACCAAACCATTCTCATGACAGATACCATAGGAGAAGTTCCAGGTATCCAAGAGCTGGTAGGTATTTCAGAAGAAACAACTGTTACAAACCGCGGGCCTCGACATCGTACTCCTCCCCTTCATAATCGTTGTCTGAATCTTCATCGTCTGGGTCTGGGTGCAGAGCTTGGCATTCACACATCGCTGAGAACATGGCTTCCACTGTAGGAACACAAACCTCCCTCATTTCTCCACCAATACCCCACAATAACAGGCAAGAAATCCTGGCCTGAGCCGTCAAAGATAGTGAGAATATTCCTTTACCAAAACCACTACTGGATTTGTATTTGAAAACATCACCCAAGCCGTCACGCAAGAAACAAACCAGGTTTGTTTAAAGCCTGATTAACATTAATTAACATTGCCCTCTTCTCCGTTATTTCACTGATGAAAAAGGCTTTTCTCTGGACAATTCAGCCTGTGGTTACCCACTGCAGGATTCCTTGCAGCATCTAATACATAAAATTCTTAAAACTTGGATCCAACTGTAAGCTCCACACTGGATGGGATACGAATGCTTTCCAGCGCTAGTGTCTGGACATCAGCATGTTCCTAATAAAATTGTCGCTGACTCACAGTATCACTGAATTTATAATTAAAAATACATTTCCCATACAAGTTCTCTACAAATGTATATAGATAAGATTATCTGTGTCATGTATTTATATTTAAAAGACCATTTTAAAGCATTGGAATTTCCCTTGAGAAGCGGCTGCTTGAAATATTCCTGCTTCAAGCAAGATAAAACAATTTACTTTGCTCTTCTCAGCACACAGAAGTCAAGTATATAGAGAAGGACACTAAAAGATCACGTCATTTGCACCTCCCTACCCCAGCGTGTTCCACATATAGCCAGGACTTTAAGCTAAAAGGCCATTTCCCTCTTCACTTACAGGCTGATTTGTCGCTAGGTACAAATCTGAATTCCGCAATGGGTTCAACGTCATCATCGCTGTCTTCCTCCTCCTCCCCTTCAGCCATGGGAGCCTCTTTTGTCCCCTCTTCTTTAAGAAATTGAAATATTTAAGAGAAACATGTTTATTTTGTCAAAAAAAGTCACATTTGTTTATTCTTTCAGGAATACACAGGTAATCAAATCAGAGACCTGGACACAACCGGAGAGAGGCACAAACACACCCACTCCCATCCACACTATGGATATATGAGGCCCTCTGACAGCACCTCGACAACACGTGCAACGCACACAAAAACTTCTCTATTTATAATTTTAGGACTTTAGATTTCTGCAATGGTCACATGATGTATTCAGGCACTTCAGGAAAGCTGCCTGATCCTTATTAAAAACAACTGTGCTCAAAAACCCCACAATTCACAATCATTAGCATTTACTTGCACAATGCTCTATACGTATTTTTTAAAATCACATGAATTTAACAGACCCTTAACACTACTGTCATGAATCAACTCGCTTCCAGTGTGGCCTCTCACAGAGGACTCTGACATTTACGGAAGACCTCGACTCAATTTCTGACATTCCTAGCCAGCCAGCAAGATGTCAGAGGTAGAAAGTGCACCCAGAGCCAGTGACAATTGCGGGCAAAACTGCGCTTCCCAACTTCTGTGCACAAGTAAGCAACAACGTGATGTTTTCCTTTCCATAAATATAAAAACCACAAAGAAGATGGCTTCAGTTCATCGCTTTGTGGCTGGGGACACCACACTGACAGCCTCAGAAGTGCAGAATTCTTTTCTGCAGAAAAAAGAGGAATAGAGTTAAGGCTGTTTCACTGAGAGTGGCTTTTATCACAAGCAAAACTGGCACCACCAAGAATATGAAGAAGCCAAGAAGCTGCCAACCAGCTGCCCTCAAAAATGAAGTCTCCAAGGAAGCTGCCCAATCCTTTTCCAACTGACACCCGCGGGCACAGCTTGTTACTGCTGAGTCCAGCTCTTTGTTTTCAATGAAGTCAACCTCTGACTGCCTTTTCTAAAAAAGGGGCAAGGACAAGGCACATGCCCACAGAAAGCGCAACAAAAACTTTCAGAGGAAGAACAAAATGTACCCTGCCCAACTGAAAAAAGGAAGACTCCTGCAGCCAAAGAAATGGAGAGGTTTGGGTTTAACACTTTAATTCAGCAGTTAAAATCCCTGGCCACGGATAGACTTGAAAATTAAACAAACCTTCTACTTGCTGTAGCAGATTTACTGAAGCCAGAGTTCATGTATTTTAAAACAACCAAAACAAAACAACAAAAAAACACCACCCAAAGAACTCCCACAAAAATCAGTCTATTTAGGATTTCTAGATAAGAGCTATCACAGGATATCCCTATTAATGGGATAAAGAATGAATTAAAAGCTGTAAACACCTTTCTTCAGACTAGGCTCAGGTTACTTCAAAATAAACACAAAGGAAAATGAGGAAGAAAAACCAATAAGTGCACGTACACATTCTCTTATTATTTGTGGTGACAGACTTTCAGAGAACATTAGTAACACGAGATAAGGAAAAAAAGGAAAAGTATTAATAGCTTAAAACCGCCTCTGCCTCCTCGGAGTCTTGTCAGTACTTTCAATATATAGACTATTTAAAGAAAAATTAAATGCCAGACTTTAACTACAATGACTAGTAGGCATGAAGGGGAAAGGAGACTTGCTCAATACTTAACACTCGCTACTCTTCAATTGAGACGGCAGTTTATCACGCTCTTAGAATATTAATGGGTCTGCCAGAAGAAAAAAATCAACACATCAAAAATATAGAAAATCTTCATACAAACAATGAAACAGAAAACTTGTTTTCTCTAGGTCATAGCAAGACCGGTCAAAAGGTTGGATCTGTGGGAAATCTACAAAGATCCAGTAAGCCTGGTAACATGAGCTGTTGCATTTTTTTAAGCAAGCTGTGGGAGAAAATGAACGAACGCTTGCAGGCTAATGGGAATCAGCAGGAATTCATAACGCCTGGAGAGGGTAGCAACATTAACATAAATTCAATAAAGCAAATATGATACTGAAGTTGGAATCACAGGGAGAGAGCAGAGGAACTAAATTATTTAAAACGAGCGTAAGAGAGCAGAGAACGGATTTTCAGCAGCTCCAGCTGTACGTATTCACCTGCTGAGAGCTCAACAGTACAGAAGTGACTCTAAACAAGGGCAAAGCTATATTTCTAAAATAACTGCTCTTCAGAGAAATGAAAAAGCAAATACAAGCTATTACTTGAATGAAGCATATCGTTTTTAAAAACGAAATTTACTCTTTTTGAAGAAGAAATCATGCCACTCAGGACCACATGGGAGCACTAAGCAACACTCGGGGCATACCTTCGAATTTGGCATTCACCATGACGTACAAGTGCTCGCGCGGGTAGGCGCTCAGGTCTCTGGAGACGGCATGTAAACTTATGGTGGGATAATCCAAGGAGAAGCCAACTCCGGAGTTTTCCAGCCAAGACAGGCGACTAACAAGGAGGGGGAAAAAAAATAAGAGACAAGTTAGAAACTAACAGAGGAATCTAAGGTACGCAACTCATGCCTGCAGAAATGCAAACCAACCCCAAAAAGTGAGTAATTCCAGACAAGGCACTTACCCCGCTCTCAGGTAATACAGTCCTGGACATGCCCAAACAGGACCTTGCAAGAGCGTAACTAATGGCTGAGGTAAAAGAAACCTTTTCTTAAAGAACGTGAAGCCGAGCATCCCAAACACATTTCAGCCTTATCACATTTACATTAAACCCTGAATTTCCCTCCCTGCCTCTTCATTTTCTCCTACCATAGGTAGGTATCTATCATCCAAAAGCTTACTGCAGAGGTTCCAGAGTGTGACTGATAACTCGAACTACTAAATGTTCTGTGGTTTTTCAAGATAAAGCGAATACTGAAAAGAAAGTCACAATTGTAATTTCTGGAGGATTACAGATCTGATGTGGGTATAGCCTGTACGTAGAAAAACCACCAGTTCTGTGACCAGCAGAGCTAACAAAGCCAGGTTATGGTTCCCCCCCCCCCCCACACAACTTACGTGCTATAACCTCTGCTTCCCCTCATTTTCACTCTCATCCCTAACCACAGCAAGAGACAGCACGGGTTGTCACCACTGGGCTGCTACCGCCTTCATATCAGAAAGATCAATGTCTTCCTAGCAGCTGAGAAATCAAACCCAACCTAGTTTTGGGTGTCTGTGATCAATGAGGTCAGACAGCGAACAGGAATACCGAGAGGCAGAAAGTATGACCCCCACCACATGCAAAACAGCCTTCACAAGTTTTTCTGGAGGGACAAAACCCCTGGGAAGGTCACAGAAGGCTCCTCGCCTCGGGAAATCAGGCTGAGAGCAAGACCTAGCACAGTGGGAGCAAGGAATTTCTTTCCTAGCCTCACTCGGCCAGTTCTCAACATTTACAGCTGCTGACGTACAGTCAGTACATGGATCCAAGGCCACATTGCCCACCCAGTTCTCCCACATCACAGCACTCCTGCAGACGCTGGCTTTTTCTATTCATTACCAGCAAGTGACTCTGGTAAAAGCTCGGCGACACGCTCGAAACATGTTGGGAAGAAGCTGTCAGACTTGTACGTGCCTCACACAAAGATCTACTGAAAGCAAGTTACAAGGAAACTCAATGTTATACCTGTTGAAAGCAGATGCTTCGTGAACAGAAACCCTTGTGTCTGCAACCAAACAAAACAGTAATTCCAGAGAGATTCCTCTCCAAGAGGAACGCAACATCACTAACAAGTTCAGGTGGGGCAAAAACGCCTCAAATAATATTACCTGGCTTATAAACTTTTCAAGGTCTAAAGGTTTTAAAAGACAATTCACCCTCGGTGCACGTTTTAGATGACGTTTTTGTTCTAATATCACTCTAACACTCTTCCACTGCAGAAATATATTATATCTAGAGCACTTTTCCATGGTTAAAGAAAATTATGTTGCCTTTATCAACAAGCTGCTGTCTTGAACTGTGCAACGCAGGGAGGATTTAAAGGAAATTACAGGGTTCAGATAACATCTTCCACAGTAACTTATTTCTGCCTAGTAAGAACACAGAGTGTCCACGTGATTGATTAATGCGATGTGAGAGGCTTCACAGAACCACAGTAGTTAATGACAGCAGAAAACCAACAGCCCTGTTCACTCCCCTGTCAATGGAAGAGAGGTGCCGTGTGTTTTTCATGTGCCAACCATCCGGGCTCCCTGGCTGTGCTGTTCCCTCTTACGTTGTTTGAGACGCCATTTAGAGCAGGAATAGTGGGGACCCCCCTCAGAGCCTGCCCCTCACAGCTCTCTTTAAGGGCCTTCCTCACATGACAGGCCCCCTTATCCGAGTCACAGAATTGTAGGGTTGGAAGGGACCTCTGGAGATCACCCAGTCCAACCCCCTGCCAGAGCAGGGTCACCCAGAGCAGGTGGCACAGGAACGCGTCCAGGCGGGTTTGGAATGTCTCCAGAGATGGAGATTCCACACCCTCTCTGGGCAGCTTGTTCCAGTGCTCTGCCACCCTCACAGTAAAGAACTTTTTCCTCATGTTAAGATGGAATTTCCTGTGTTCCAGTTTGTTCCTGTTGCCCCTTGTGTCACTGGGCTCCACTGAGAAGAGTCTGGCCTCACCCTCTTGCCACCCACCCTTTAGATATTGATGAGATCCCCCCTCAGTCTTCTCTTCTCCAGGCTGAACAGCCCCAGGGCTCTCAGCCTCTCCTCATAAAAGAGGTGCTCCAGTCCTTTGATCGTCAAGGATGTGGAAGAAGGGGGATGTGGAGTCCTCCACGTCCCCCTTCGGGCAAGTCCCGTCAGGGGAGACCCCACAGTCCCCTCAGGGGACGGAGCCCCTTAGAGTGGCCCCACACTCCCCCCAGAGAAGAGGACCCACTCGGCCTGGTCTCCACCAGGCCCAAGGGGAGGCCCCTCATAAGCCGCCCCCGTCAGGAGAAGCCATGCAGTCCCCTCACACGGTATCCCCGGTTCCTGCCGGGCAGCCCCGCCCTCAGGGCAGCCCCCGCACCCCGAGGCCTACGGGGCTCCTGCGAGCCGTCACCCCCCACACGCTCAGGTTCCGCCCCCCTCACCTCTCGGCGATGTAGAGGGTGCCGGCGCCCAGGGTGCGCCCCGCCAGCACCGCCTCCGTGTCGGGCTGCCGGTGGCGAACGCCTTCGGCGGGCGGCGGGAACCGCTTGAGGAAACTCATGGCGCCGCCGCCGCCTCCCTCCTCCACCATGGCCGCTGCTGCCACCGCCTCCTCCGCGGCCGCCGGAAGCGGAACCACCGCGAGGGCCGCCGGAAGCGGAACTTCTCGCTCCCCGGGGCCTCTCTAGGCACGTCTGGATGGTTCTCCCCCTGCCGCCGCCATGTTGGGGTCGTTCCAACCTTGACGGCGGCCGTCGGTGGCCCGCAGGGGAGGGGACGGTGTTTCACCTCAAAACGTCCGTGTTCCGGAGCGTCAGTCGCGGTCCCTCTCCAGCGCGATGCGGTCTGTGATCCAAGAGCGTCTGCATCGGTCAGTTTTTTGAGTAAAATTTTCATTATCTGGAACAAGAGAAGCACGGAGGAGTGCTGAGGTGGTCACTGGCGGTACCGCCCAGTGACAGCTGGTGAGCTTTTGCCTGTAAATCTCAAAGGAAAAAACAAAGGAAAGACAAAGGAAAAAAGAAACACAGCAGCTTTTTGGTGAACATTATTACATGCTGGAAAGGGAATTTTAGGTGGATGGCCAGCACCCAGTGCCTGGTACACATGGTGCAGTGGTAGACATGGAGGAAAAAGAAGAAAGTCACAATGACCTGAATTGCTTAAAGGATATCCAGCTGGTTTCCCTCATGTAATAAACAGCCAGATCCCTTAAACAGAAATGGCACTTATTTTATTATAGGGACAAAGTCGATAAAGCAAAAGCACAGCGCTGGGTGCATGACTCAAGTCAGAGGCACACCAGCTAATACTTCAACCACATCTTATATACATTCAATATTGCATACGTATTCACTATTTTAGGCAGAGTAATGGTTTTTGATGATTGATTATCATTAGTCCCTTTTCTCTTCTATTTGTGTGTTTCCTTCTGGCAATTGTTTTTGAGGATCAATGATCTTCAGTTCCCTTTTCCCATGCATCTGTTTCCTTCTGGTAGGATCAGCTCCCTTTTCCCATGCCTCTGTTTCCTTCTGGTAGGATCGATTATCATCAACTCCCTTCTCCTATGCATCTGTTTCCTTCTGTTAATCATTTGTGGGGTCTTTTGGAGAAGTTCTCCTTTGTTTCTCTGGGATGTTCTTCTTCATAGCTGCTGTTAGTTGTTATCTTTGAGGTTTCTCATGTTTCCTAATTTACTAAAGGTTAGTTATCCTTATTAGTCAAATATTTATAGCCTTGTTATTATGGCGAAAGCCAACAATACCTTCACTATTTTTCACACCTCAGCAGTGATGAACTTGAGGTCAGGAGCCCCATGCTGCTGTGGTGTGTACCTGGTGAGCCATGGGACAACAGACTGCAGTGACAGGAGGGCTGCCATCCCCTCAAACGCTGGCCCCGCTTCCCCTGGTTTTACACAATTTCTGCAGGAAGTTTCTCTTCTGGCATGTGCTATTGCAGTGAGAAACAGGGGTTACATCAGTACAGCGTGGGTAAATAAATGGTAACATTGAATCTGCACCAGTGGAGTATGTCACTGTCGGGATACTCCTGATAACTCCCATCAGCGAGGCAGCGCCGCTGCAGACCTCTCTTCTCCCTGACTTTTCAGGTTGGCACACGCTCCTGCCATAGCCACATACTGACCAAGAGCCCATGCAGATGTTACCTTGTCACGGTTTTCAATCTTCCCGTTCATCGGTTTGAATTTACTTTCATGGAGTCATTTACCTACCTGTGCGCAAACCCAGGTTCTCAGAAACACAAACCGATCATCAACAGAATTAGGTCTCTATCTTTCCCTTCTCTGGACTTCCCTAGTTACAGTCATTAATAGCAGAGAGCCAAAGCACTTTTCCTTTTGGGAAAAGAAAACGTGTGAAGAAACCAGGGGCAACAAGAACATAACGTGGTTCCATTAGGTTGAGCTTCTCAGCCACACCAATCCATTTTGGGTTCTAATGATGCAAATAATTATTCATACAAATAACCTTGACCGAAATCAAAGCAACTTCCAAAATTAAGTGATATTTAAACACTGCTGAAATAGCTTGAAAAAACCATTAGAGGCAATAGGAGATGAGGAAGTTTCTTGACCACCTTCAAGTTTGCCACGCCAAGACAAGTGCGCACCTGGAAACGAAAATCTACGATTCCTCTGTGAATACAGATCAGACTGTGGCAGCTGGTGGGAAACGAGAAATACGTGTAAGCACCCCTTCACCACACTTAGCGGTTATAAACCAATACTCGTGCTCGTGTCCATCCCCTGTTACCTAACACGGCTGTCCATGCCAGCCACGGAGACCCCTCACAATCTCTGTAGTTAACTGGAAACCACACGACAACTCCTTTAGATTGTTTCAAATTACAATTTCTGAATGTAGTGTAATTAAGCCACTGCAGCGGAGCAATAGAATCATAGAATTGTCAGGGTTGGAAGGGACCTTCAAGATCATCTAGTTCCAACCCCCCTGCCATGGGCAGGGACATCTCCCACTAGATCAGGTTGCTCAAAGCCCCATCCAGCCTGGCCTTAAAAACTTCCAGGGATGGGGTTTCCACGACCTCTCTGGACAACCTGTTCCAGTGTCTCACCACCCTCATGGTGAAGAACTTCTTCCTGACATCCCGTCTGAATCGACCCATCTCTGGTTTTAACCCATTCCCCCTAGTCAGGGGGAATATAGAGTTGGTTTCTCCTCCTGCACACAAACGCGAGTCTTTCTTGTGTCACATAGCGCTCTTCCACAAGAAGACAGGAAAAAAGCTGCTTTAAACCCAGGCTGTGAAGTTGGTTTTGAGGCCAAAGCATTAGGGAGGAGGTGAAATCTGCATCTTCCTCGTTTACAAGATCCAGATACTTCATACCCCAGTACTGAGTCTAGAATCTAACAGAAGGTCACGGTGGGTAGGCAGACGTTTCCTGTAAGTTCACCAACAAAACACAATGGCGCTATTTGAAAGCTCTTTTCCTCAGCTGTAAAAGAGCTTTAAAAAGTAACAGTCCCCACGCCAACACCTGAATGTTGGATGTCCAAGAGTGATTTAGTCAACCAGAGCTGTGTTTAGAGGCAACAGGGAGAAGCAGGTGCCTTCACAGGGTTAAGAGTCATCTTAGGACACTAGGTAAGACCCACCGCCCCAGGGAGTCTCTCCGCTGACTGCAGGGCACTGCCTGCTCTAAGGTGGCCAGTTCAGACTTAAAAACACCCAGAGTCCATCAAAAATGCAAATGTTAAATTTTGGCCCTTTATTTGGAGCAGGAGGATGGTTTTCACAGCGATTTCTCATCACTACAGGAACACGCGGCAGCTTGACTATGACCACAGACACATTCAAAGAAAAAAAAGATTGACGGACCTCAGTGATTCACACGGAGGGAAATCACACTTTGCTTTGATTCACTTCCCTCTCCGTGTCTTTTTCCTGCTAGAAGTCCTAAAGCATCACCAATGGCCATTGCCGTAACCACGTCAGAACATCTACATCTTCAGTGCTTCTCTGCAGGCTTCCATCTAGTGGTTTTACACATCTCAGCCTAAATAAATGAACCTAGCTCCTCTCATTAGCACCACGGATGGATGCTGGAACAGCCCGGGGATGGCGCTGGCTGCAAGTACGACCCTGGCACACAAATGCTGGTAACAAATCTGGCAGATTTTCTCTCGAGCTGTAAGAATTCACCACTAATTCCGCCATTACACAACTCCCAACAGCAAACGAAATGGATGCTGTAGCATAAGGCAAGCACTGAACCCTGTTCAAGCTACTGGTTTTTGTCAAGTGACTGCAACATCGCCATGAAATTAGATATGAAAAAAATGTAGAGGATAGAAAAATATCACAACTGCAAAAATAATTCCATCAGGTCTTCCCCGCTGTCAGCCAGAGCTGGTGAAAGAAAGAAAAACTCTGTCAGTTGAGCTGCCGTAACAAAATCGGCGTAAACCGTGAGTTCGCCATGCCTGTGGCAGGCAGCGTCACCATCGCAGGCTGGAACGATACGCAGCGGTCGATACTCTGCTTATTTTAAAGGTAAAAAAGAAATCTCTCCTGTATGTGCACACGTCACGGCCATTAAAAAAGCCCTCGTTTCTTCAATACACATTATACTTTGTACGTCAAGTTATTTCAATTTTTTATTATGACAATTTACATGTCATATTTATATGAAAGAAATGACAGTAGATATTATAACAAAAACATTATGAAAGAAAAGTTACACAATTAGGCCTACAAGCTATAAAATGGCTTCAGGCCCAGCTTATACACAAAGAGTTCTGACCAGACTGTAGTGAGAGACAACGCTGAACAATTCATTAACAAAAATATTGGCACCAGCCTTAACATTTTTTTTTTTTTTTACTTCATTTACAAGGAATACAGTATTTAAACAGTTGCGTACTGCAAATCTAAAAACATTAGCTGTTAATAAACTGCAGTTAACCCTTTGAGCACTGAGGCCACCATGACTTCCATTTAAAAAAAGTTTTAATGCGTCATGTTTTACATGCATGTGGTATTACCGGTGCAGGGCGGGGGGAAAGACAGTGAAAGCACCACCCGATTTATGTGCAACAAGAATAACACTTCCAGTTTTTTCAACGTTATCTCCCCCACCCCCCCCCCCCCCCCCCCCCACCCCCCCCAGTGTGTGTCCCCTCAGTCCCTTCCCTTTGATGTTGTAGCGTGTCATAATTGAAGAGAGATTGAAAAACCAAAGTTCAGGACTGGAGAAGCGCAAGGGTTAAACTCTACAGAAAGAGCTCAGCTTGTGGAACGTGACCAAAGAAAACAAAAAATGAGGCCAACTGTGAAGGAGACCATTTTTAAGGAACTCAAGGTTTCTTTGCAAACATACAGACAGCACACAGGAGTAAGACAAAACTGTTATTTCGCGTTAAGTGTATCTTAAATTTTAAGAGACCTATCTGGCGGGTTGGATCTAATTCTCACAGGATACTGGAGGAGAACCGTTCTGCGAGCAAGCAAGCTGTCCTGTGTTACCTGGGAGAAGGAATATACCCCATGTTTGTCTAACAAAGAGGATCCGTGCCTACGTGAGCACCGTCGGGCATGCCGAGAATGGTGACGTTACGCTTTTGAGTGGGTCACATGCCGCCTCCTGCCTGCCGTAGGAGGGCTGTGAACCACAGGTAGGAACTAGCAACCGCCTCGGCGCTAACAACTAATCAGTTTAATGCGAGTTAGGGGGAGGAGTACCATTTTAATGAATATAGTATAGGCATAAGATACTGTACAGGATTTTAGAGTCCATATAATGAGTATGAGATGGCAAACTAAACAAAGCGAACAGCTTTATGATTTGATTTCCTTTTCTACCATTAACTCGAGTAGCAGATTAGTATCTATTAAGGACTTCTAACTGCTCTAACTAACAAACGGGGCACTGGTAACCAGGCCTATCGTATGCTTTCGTAGAAGGACTTTATCCCCATAGAATCATTTAAGTCAAGTTCTGACTGACTAATCTAGGTATTGCTGATCAGTTTAGTTGTGTGGGACATAGTAAGAGGAATAAACAAAGCAAACTGTGCGGACTCCGACCGATGCCCCCGGAGGCCCACATTGTCATAAAACTCTATGGACTCATCCTAATTTTCTCCACATCCACACAGCACTGATGGAACGTTACCGATTCCCTCAAGAAAAGAGACCTCAAATAGATTTGCCTGTTGCTTTGAAGGTCAGGATGAGAAAAGGAGGGCATCAGGATGATTCTCCGAAACGGAGAGACCTTCCATTGGAAATACAGTCTTTAAAGGGCGAGTCAGAAGTCGTTTTTAGGCCTGCCCAAGACCTGTCTTGCAAAGGGCATGGGTTTGCATACACATTTTTTTCCGTTCCACTTCCCTCCATCCATTCCCCGTCTCCTGCTGTCATTTGAAAGAGCATTCAAACAGCAGGAGAAAGCGACTCTGTCTGCACCCGGGGAACCGGTGAGACCGACTGTACACAAAGTGCTGCAAAGTGCACAAAGTAAACCAACTGAGCCAACGGAGCCACTCCATCGTTCAGTTCTCCTTGGTAACCTTTGGGGTTATATGTAGCAATAGCAGATATATTGGCAGACACGTGTGCCTTCATTAAGCACGTGTCCCCTCTAACTCCTGCATTGTCCCCTCTCCTGCTCCTCAGCTCAGGTGTGGGGTGCCAGCATTTACAAAATGATAGTCAAAAACCCAAGTTGTAGGACTTCCTTTTAATTGCAGTTAAATCTGGAGCCTTTACACCATGTATTCCATTATAAAAACTTCTTATCTACTTTAGAGTGTTCTATTCTTTTCCCCCAGAAGCTGTACACAATCATTTTTTCTTTTTAAATGTCATACTAAGCAATATACATCTTTTGCAATATACAAAATAAGTTAAAATTACTCTGAAGCGTTGGGACAATCAATTCCCAAGCGCACGTTTTTGCTGTTTGGAACTATCTATCTCAGTTAGTTACACCTAATCTAAAATAAGAGCTTGGTCAGTGGTGCGCGTTTTCGGAAGTGACTTAGTAACCTTCCAGACCTTCTGGGTTTTCAGAAATAGTTTTCAATTGACAAATATTTCTGAAGCCAGAGCTCTCCACTAGGTCTCAGAGTAGCAGGTTTAGGTCTCTAAAGCACAGACAGAATTTTTCTTACATCAGTATATACTGGAAAAAAACCATGGATCGTTTCTGTTGGATTTATTTTCTGTCTTCCAATATTTTAAGCGAGATATAGTCCCCACCACAACTGTTAGGGAAGGGGAAGAAGGAAAATAAGACTACCAGGGAATGTGGGCTTCATCCTACAAATCCTTATTTCAGACAATACCCTAAATGCTTCTATAGAAGTTACTTAAGGAATTGCAGAATTGTGCTCTTTCACACAAATTGCTAGAGTTTCCCCCACCATATTCAACACACATTTTTTCAGAAAGTTACTGTTTTGGTTGAAGATATCTGATCTTTTTTTTTTATATATTTATATATTCATATATTTAAAGATCTTATATAGCCAGTGGATTGGAAGCATACGTCAAGTGTAAATACACATGTAGGGTGTGCGCTGCACATTATATCCATGCTACAAGCCTGCGAATAGTAGTCACTGCACATGTACCAAAAACCAATTTTCAAGGCCAATATATCACCATTTGGAACTAGATGATACAAATCTCTTCGTCAGACCAGTTCCGGGGGCTAGCATTACCGCCACGATTTATTTAAATGACTGTGTACAAAGTGAATTAAAAAAAAAAAAAAACAGGTGCCATAAAAAATTCCTCGTTTAATTTTCATAAATGAAGTTTGCAAAAATACCTAATTTGAAACAATTATTTGAAAGTTTAGACCAGGCCTTCCTATTGACGAGCACCGAAAACCAAGGTATAAGCGCCTGAAAACAGATGTATAAAATGGACACCCTGACGACAAACTATTAAAATTATTCAACAGTTGCAGCATCTGGGTACCAATGTAGCTCAAATGATAGATGTGAAGACAAATCAGAACAGGTGTACTGCTACTACACAATTTTTCTTTCATGAACATACTTTTTTTTTTTCCTCCCGTGAGGTTCTTTGAGTCAGGTCTCTCACCAAGAGTTCAGACGCAGCGATGGGGAAACAGAAGCGAACAGAAAACAAGTCCAACTAAGTCATAAGCTCCCGCTACACAACGAGTAACTGAGACACTTTAATCCACAGAAATCTTGAAGGTGATGTACTTCAAAAATGAGCAATTTAGGAAAAAGCATCTCGGTTTCTCTCAAGTGCTATTAAAACAGAGCAATCTTTTCATTAAGAAAAAATCAGGAAGATGGGATAATTTTATAATGTAATTCAACATGTACGAAGTCAAACTATCAAAGGGTTTATTGTTCAGGACTGATCTTCCACAAGATTTCAACGCTAAGGGGTTTTTTTGGTACTTTGGTGGTGTCATTTTCCATTTTGAAATCAAGAATATGCTCAGGTTTCGAGATTCAATAACTAGAAGAGTGTGGTGAAACCGAGTTCTTAATTCCACCACCCTTTTGGTTAGATTAACACATCGCATTCGTTAATTCCAGAGCGGACCTACTGTGCCCTCTGCGTTGCCGACAGTCACACGAGCTGCACGCAGGAGAGCAACCAGCCATCCTTGATCTTGGTGACACAATTAAGGTCCTTTCCTCCGCTTGATTTACAGGTTCTTCCCCTCACCAACGCTACCTAAACCACACGGAGAAATCAATTCCCTTTCTTCCAAATCAGTTGCACTCTGAAGAGTTTGCAGTTAAAAAAGACAAAGCTTTCAGCGACAACCTGCGTGGAACAAACAAGAGTTTGTTGAATAAATGCTCTGTGCGGTTCAGCCAACAGCTGCTCATTCTTTTACTGTTAAATCCATTACGTTAAGAAAACCCCTGGCCAGCTTTACTCCGTTTCTCCTATGGTTTGAGCTTCCCGTCTCCCAAAGCCACACTGAAAGACATTTAACTTCTGAGCTCATGATGAGTACAGAAGAGCACAAGACTGTGAGGACACCAAAGTACCTGGAGGACATTCCCACTCTGGAATCCCGTACACGTACTAGATCACGTAGCATGAACCCCATGCGGCACAGTCAGCTGGCCTCATGTCAGAAAATGGCATCTTTCCAACTGGGAGACCACACATTTCCCACCAAGCAGGAAGCCGCAGAAAGGAGAGAAATACGAGGTTGAAAAAGTTAAGACTTTCTAGGGCACTTTTTGCAGTTTTTTTACTTGCACCACATTCCCACCGGTCTAAGGGGGAACTCTAGATCCTGGGGGATGAGGCTGTCTCGGGTACCAAAGGTGACTTCTTAGAACACAGAAAAGTTGTTTTTGAAAAGTGCCCTACAGAAAGCGAAACTCGACAACAACTTGTCATTCCGCATTTTTAAAACGCGACGCTCCTGATGTAAGCTTCAGCGCTCCGATTCTGCTTCCTGGTCTTTTCTGCTTGGATATCATTCCCTGAGTCAGTACTCAGTTTTTTCCTGGTTGGTATGTTCCGTATTGTAACTCTTTTGTATTTATTTTCCTACATTCACAATTACTTGCCCACTAAATATTTCACATTTGGGGTCGACTCTACAAGCCAGAATGTTTGCTACAGCACTGATCAGATGCTAAAAAGCCTCCATCAGGCAGCAGAAAAAGATTATGGCACTTGCCAAAACAAATGAGAAACCATCGGCTGTGCAGCATCGCTGCACGTGAATCAGACAGTTTGCACTGCAAATATGAAAAATGCTCAGCAGTTATTAACGTTGAAAAGTGGAAGCTGCATATTCCTGCTTGGTTCGAAACACAAGTATATCAGAAATGTAGAAGCGCTGCATTTCTGCATCACCATTTCTTTTCTAGGCAAAGAAAAACACGACAGTAGCTTAAAATGCTCCACATGCTTTTTAAGCACTTGTTCTAAACTTCCGTGTCTTTTTGCTACCCTGTTTTAATATCTGCTCATGAAAACTGTTAATCGTTAACATCGATAAGGTGGAAAAATATTTAATCTTTAATGGAATTTAATTCTCATTTAGAAAGAGAGCGATTTCTCATTGTTTTAAATCCCAAGTTTCCTTAGCAGAGCAGATAATGAGCGAGTTCCGTCTTTTTGCGTCTGTGCTGATTCTGGTTCGGCAGCGGGATACGTGCACTGCTAGGAGTCATGGAGCGGTTCTGATAGAACTCGTGGAGAAAGAGGTGGGGAAAGAAAAACAAGACTTTCAAGGCCAGAAGGTAGGTAATTTTTGGATCTAGGTTTTCTAGAGAGGTATTTAGTAAAGGCCTAATGCCGATTTTATTACAAGAAAACAGAAGTGCTTAATGACTGACTAGTAAATACAATATAATGGAAGGGAAAATGGGGCAGGAAAGGAGAACTCACTCCTCGGTGGCAGCAGCAGTTTTGGTGCATCCATTGCCGGCAATGGACATCAACACCAGTCAAAAATCCCAATCTCAGAGCAAAAGGATTAATAGATGTGACCTTTTTGGATTTCAATGCTTGGCAGTTCTGTTTGAGATGTCTGTGAGTTACAACATGTACAGATGCTACAGCCTGCATCTGAATTCAGAGTACAGAGAAAACTCAATGCTACCCAAAACAAACTGCAGCTCTGCTTTTTATGTGCCCCATGTTATTGGGGTTTTTTGTCTTTTGTCATCCTCTTTTTTTTTTTTTCCTTGAATAAAAGCACATATCACTTCATGCCTACTTCAAAGTTGATGAGACGTCTTGGAGTCAAGCGTTTTCTCTCAGAAATACTGCCTTCTTGAAATCAGTTGGTCACATGACAATTATTAAAATGTATTTTAAGAAAATTCTAATGGCCAAAGGCCAACACTACATTCAAAACCTGCTAATACATCCAGGCAGATAAGTAAAATCAAAACAAAAACACACACAAACCCCAAACAGAAAACCTCCAAAAGGAAAACTGTTCCATTTGTTTACTTCAATTTGAAGTAGATATTAAGGACATGAATGGACCAGTCACGGTTTATTTTAAAATCCCTCAATCCTCTGATGCACTGTCATTCTGTGGTCAATGCCGTTTGTACAAAGGTATTTCGTTCAGAATACTCCAAGAGATGCTGAAACTCGAGTGGCCGGGCAGTTACCGCAGGGTTCTTTTGTCTGTAAAAGTTTTGCAGCACATCAAGATGCCAGCCAACCTACAGACTAACGTCACAGCCGTACGTCCTCCCGCTAGACACTGCGCATCGAAGACCATCCGATGACCTGTGCATGAGACAGCTTTAGAAATTCATGGCTAGCGTGTTTCGACTGTCAAAAACTTCATTACAGTACACTTTACTGTACAAACACTTTAAAGGATGTTTATTAGGAAAGTCTGCAAGTCATAATGGATAGTAGAGTTCTTGTTTATGGTACCTTCTTGGCCTCTAATAATTCCGTTTGCCTCCAGTATTAAAATCAAACTGCTTCCATGAAGGTGATTACTAAAATGAGCTATGGTATGTTAACCTACAACTCACAAAATGCAACAGTACAGACATTAATTTTCTTTTTAACTGTCTGTTAAGTTGTAATCTAAGTTGTGAACATTTAAATATAATATATATCTCATATGAAAAAGCTAAAGCACAAGTGCTTCTGCACACCCCCCCCACCCCCAACCCCTTGAGCCAAACCCACCCCAGTTCTGGTTTGGGCCCTGACCGATTTGGAATGCTTTCTTAGGCCACCCATTTCCACAAATTTGTATGCACTCAGGAAATATAAAGTCAAAAATATACAAATCTCTTGTTGTTATAAGGTTTTTGTGAGTGAAATTACCCAGGACCATGGACTTGGAAGGAGAAGGGGGGGGTAAGAGAGGGAATTTACAGCAATTCATCTTCAAAGTTCAAAACTGGTCACTTCACAGAAAGACTGCAGGACTGGTGAAATTCTTGCTTCTAAAAAGTGATACTGTAGTGGAGAATTTTCTAGGAAAAATAAAACAGCTTTTAATAACTGGCCCGCTGGTATGAGCTACCGTGGAATAAATTAGCACAAAAATGGAAGTCTTATAACTGTTCACTGTTACAGACGTAATCAACAAGGTCAGTCACTCTCAAAAGTTCATCTTCATCTTCCTCCGGACCTACGGCTTCCTGCCCGCTCCCCGTCCCGTTGGGCGCCAGGCTGGCGCTGGCTGTGCTGTCCTTGGGGGCTTGGGTCTTCTCACTTGGCTTCCCAATCAAGTTCTCAATGGTTTTACCTGGGCTCTGTCCGTTGGTGGAAGGCAAGTCCACCAGGCTGTAGTCCAAAGGGCTCTCTACTTTCCCTACATTATCAAAGTCATCTTCGTCATCGCTTTCTATCCGGTAGCAGTGCTTCTTGGTGGTGTCTGGAGGAGCTTGCGGTGCTGGCAGCTTATTTGCAGGAGCGGGGTTTTCCACATCGTCGTTAGCATTTTCGCAGTTATCTTCGTCGTCTGTTTCGATTCGATTCAGCCGTTTGCGGACGGGCCTCCCTTCGTCTTCCTCATCCTCACCTTCTTCCTCAGAGTAGTCGTCTGTACTTCGCCGACGTTTTCGAATCAATCGCTTTGACTCCTTTGTGGATTCGTCATCTTCCGAGTTCTTAGATATGTAGCTCTCTGGAATAAGCAGCAGACTTAAAGCCATTAGCAAATTTGTGTGCAACCAAAACAATTACACTTATTTTTCATCTTCCACACTCATTAAAAAGCCATCTCTCTCTCTCACCACACACATTTCCCTCTCCTTCCCCAGGTTCTCCAACCGTGTCAAAACACTTACGTTCTTTTTACTTTTTAAATAAACTGCTCAAGGAGCAAAGACCAACAATTTGTTGATGTTCTGTTTCCAGCCTGAGGATTACCAGAGGCTTTGGAGGCAGGTGTATTCCCGCCCCCCGCAAAAGTGAAAACTGCATGCTGGGAATAACGCAGAACTGTATCCCTCATCTCACAGCACCTGCCTTACACCCTTCCAGAAACTTGAGATCCCAAATAATGGCTGCACTATCATAAAAAGATATATATATAGATATAGATATATACACACATACACACAACTGTGCTATAGCCCCACCACCCCAAATTATATACAACTTCTTTCAAAGCATATGAACACTGCCTAAATGTCACTTAAAGTTTGCTGCCCTTTAATGGGAGGCCTTTTTTTTGGCAAACTGGAATATTGCCGGTGCACTGGCAGCATGTACACTGACCCTTGATGGCTTAGGTGAGAAAAGATGGAGACTGAAAAATCAAATGGCAAACACCATTTGCCACCTCCTTGTGATTTCCTTTAGAAGTGCACGTGAATTGTCATTTTAAAAGGTACCATTTAATGTAGGTTCACGTTGATAGAGACTCCGTCAGAGTTCCTGTGTTTTCAACATAATTACATTTCCAGTAACGCTGTTACATATGTTATAACACACCGCAGGAACTGTGGGAGAGTACTACAATGGTACTAAATGGTATGGATTTTAATATGCAAAAAGCCAGTACCAGAAATACCTGAGGAAACGGGATTTCATGGAGAAAAGACACCGTCAATCACGCACTGTTTAAAGTCACCAGTGCAGGCAGCAAAACAACTCAGCCACCACATAGCAGGTTCCTAGCACAGAGCCTCATTGCGCTTCTGGGAACAGACTGTACTGAAGTATAAGATCAAGTTTTCAAGATACTATATGGTTGCATTAATTACTTAGAATCACAGAATGGTTTGGGTTGGAAGGGACCTTAAAGATCATCTAGTTCCAACCACCCTGCCCTGGGCAGGGACACCTCCCACCAGACCAGGTTGCTCAAAGCCCCGTCCAACCTGGCCTTGAACCCCTCCAGGGATGGGGCGGCCACAGCTTCTCTGGGCAACCTGGGCCAGGGGCTCACCACCCTCACAGGAAAGAATTTCTTCCTGATATCTCATCTAAATCTTCCCTCTGAGTTTGAAGTCATTAACCCTCATCCTAACACTACATGTGCTTCTAAAAAGTCCCCCTTCGGGGACTCTTGTAGGCCCTCTTCAGATACTGGAAAGCTGCTGTATATAAGGTCTCCCTGGAGCCTTCTCTTCTCCAGGCTGAACCCCCCCAACTCTCTCAGCCTGTCCTCACAGCAGAGGGGCTCCAGCCCTCCCAGCATCTCCGGGGCCTCCTCTGGCCCCACTCCAACAGCTCCGTGTCTCTCCTGTGCTGAGGCCCCAGAGCTGGAGGCAGCACTGCAGGGGGGTCTCCCCCGAGCGGAGCAGAGGGGCAGAATCCCCCCCCTCGCCCTGCTGCCCACGCTGCTGGGGATGCAGCCCAGGCTGCAGGGGGGTTTCTGGGCTGCCAGCGCAAATTGCCGGCTCCTGTTGAGCTTCTCACCCAACCAACACTTGTTTCCCTTCATCTAAGAGGATCCTCTAACACTCTGTAAACTCAGGCCAACACTTCCAAAACTTACCTATGAATCAGAGGCCTGTCAGGTGTGGCTGATTTTCTGAGGAAGCCTGGCATCCACTGCAACCCGCACCGCTCAGTGTCTCTGAGAGCCCCACCTAAGGTCTCATAAGCTGGGCGCCCAGAAGGCAAAGCACCCAAACTCAGCGGTTGCTTTTGTAAAAGCCAATTTTACATCAAAACGCACACCACGTGGCGTGACTGACGTCACCGAGAGCAGGCTTCCTCTGTACTTATCAGAGCTCCTTCACACAGGAGACTGAATGAGTCTTAACCACCAGCACGAATACAGGCAGGGCACCAGAAGTAATACCCTTTCTCTTAAAAAAGAGAGTCTTTAAAGACTCTTGTGATGAAGCTTCATGACCTCTTAGCAGAAAAGTGGTGAAACAGTTACATTCGTGCCAATTTTGGAATCCCAGCACTCCGTGCCAGACACAGTAAATTGGGTCCTGGAAATCAGCATTAGGGACAAGGATGACTTTAAGAAGTGACTGTAACAGCACATCATGAAGAACCCCTGGACTGTTTCAGAAGGAAACAGTTTTGGAGAAACACCAAGGATGTCTAGCGAGAAGATTCTCCAAAATCTCTGAATTATATACAGTTTTCTCTCTGTGCTAATGCTGACATACACCAGCTCCTGCAAACGGCGGACTGTTTATTTTACCTTCACTATCCGAAGTGGAGAGCCTGCGTTTATGAACTCTTCGTAACTCCTTCCCATATCGGACACTTTTCTGTGAGCCATCACTTTCTGAATCTTCCTTATAATTAACTTGTCTCTTCTGATTCCGTCTTGATCTTCTCCTCCTAGTTTCCAGGTAATCATCATCACTGTAATCTGTGTAGTCACCACTCTCTGTACAGAAGAAAACAGTGACGTGCATTGTTCCATTAAACCAAAATTGCACAATTTAGATAAGCTTTAGATCAGCACCAGTAAAATCATGTGCTTTTCCAGCACAGGAGAGTCTCAGCCATCATGTCTCGTTACCCTGACCTGTTCCAGACTCACGCGTATGCTCCCGCATTCATCACCAGTGTAGAATTGCTTGATTTTAAAATCTCACACTCTTCCTGTCTGCCTCAAATCCTCCAGAAGACAGTTTCCTTCCAGTGTTTTTGTTCCCTCAGCTCTACTGGTGCTAAAGATGCCTCCTCTACAATCTCTTGTTGATTGGGTATCAACAATCTGTCCATCTGTTTGTCTACAAACCCCTTGTTGACACAGCCTTACTGAACCGGAGTTGATGATGCACATTACCCCTGACACTGGAAAGTCCTTTCTGTTTTTCAAAGTTAAATAAATTGTACTCTATTCGAACATTTTTACGACTAGGCAGATGAAAAACTACCAACAAGACGACACTCCAGGTAAGACTGGAGTTATAGAATTTAAATTAACAACAAAAATCAGACTCACTTGATTGTAAGTTTGCTTAAAACAGAAACTGTATAGAAAAAAAAAAACTTACCATCATTCACAGTTCTTCCTGCACCAGCTAGTGGCTTTAAGAATTACATTTATTTACATCAGCTGAAAATAGCCTCGAATCAACTTTAGCTGCTTTTTCACTGAGCTGTGCCAGAACAACTGTCCCAAGACACATTTCTATACGTGTCACATACTGTTCCTAAGTTAGTGATTGACATGAGTCGCAGATGAAAGGGGCATCCTCTTTACTCCCTAAAATATCAGAGAAAGGATCCGAGCAAGTCAATGAGAACAACCACCTTCAGAAAGGAACTCCATCTCTGGAGACTGAAAACAAAGCCACTCGCAGGGTACCTTATCTCCTTAGCTCAACATAGGGTTAAAGCAGGATCCTGAGGGACAATTATGGGGCAAAAGAGAGAAACACATAGTTAAGACTATACTCTTAGATACATATGGAATGATACTGGAATCAGCTAATTTTATCACAGGTGTGCATCCACCAAGAAATAAATAGTTGCTCCTGTGCATTATAGAACAGATGAGCAATCTCTGTAGACTTCTGCCGGTATCTTCATTGACAACAGCTTACGGTTAGTGCGATGATGCATTCAGGACAGGGAGACAGCGACTATTTTAAGTGCATATAGCTGCCTTCATCTCTCCATGCATGAACCCTCCTTTTGGAAACCAGTACTTCAAAGCAACTTACCCCAACATGTTCATCATCTATATTCTAGAGAGACAGAGAAAACACTGGAAAGGTAACACACTGCAATAATTCAACACTCCAGTATACTTAGTACCTTAAATTCGCAATAAAAATCATAGAGTCATAGAATTGTCAGGGTTGGAAGGGACCTTAAAGATCATCTACTTCCAACCCCCCTGCCATGGGCAGGGACACCTCCCAATAGACCAGGTTGCTCAAAGCCCCATCCAGCCTGGCCTTAAAAACTTCCAGGGATGGGGCTTCCACCACCTCTCTGGGCAACCTGTTCCAGTGTCTCACCACCCTCATGGTGAAGAACTTCTTCCTAACGTCCCGTCTGAATCGACCCATCTCTAGTTTTAATCCATTCCCCCTAGTCCTGCCATTACCCGACATCCTAAAAAGTCCCCCACCAGCTTTCTTGTAGGCCCCCTTAAGGTACTGGTAGGCCACTGTAAGGTCTCCTCGGAGCCTTCTTTTCTCCAGACTGAACCACCCCAACTCTCTCAGTCTGTCCCCATAGGAGAGGTGCTCCAGCCCTCTGATCATCCTCGTGGCCCTTCTCTGGACACGTTCCAGCACGTCCATATCTTTCTTGTAGTAGGGGCTCCAGAATTGGATGCAGTACTCCAGGTGGGGTCTCACGATAGTGGAGTAGAGGGGGAGAATCACCTCCCTCGACCTGCTGGCCACGCTTCTCCTGATGCAGCCCAGGATACGATTGGCTTTCTGGGCTGCTAGTGCACACTGACGGCTCATGTTGAGCCTCTCGTCCACCAGTACCCCCAAGTCCTTTTCTTCAGGGCTGCTCTCAAGCCAGTCACTGCCCAGCCTGTATCAGTGCTTGGGATTGCCCCGACTCAGATGGTAGTAAAATAAGTAAAAATAAGTAAAATAAGTAAAAATAAGTGCTTATATATCTGGCCCTTTCTAGGACTGGGTCTCAAATGAAGCAGAAACATGGAGGACAGTATTCAGAGGAAGATGCTAATCATGAAAAGGTTTAAGTATGGCAGAGGTACTATTCTCTCACACTTCAAACCATGCTAACAGAAAACGGACTGGTTGAAGGACAAGTAGAATGAAGTGAATTATTAGGTTCTCCTGTGATGCAAGAGTCTTCAGTTATTAAGGATCAAAAAGGATAACTGTAGAAAGCAGAGATTCAAGGTGTTATCGTTTGCTTTCAAGCCTGCCAGAGAACACAGAATGCCGTACAACTGAAGGAACTTCCTTCCATAGAAAGTCAGGGAAAATGTCTCTTTCAGAAGCTTTTTCAAAGGTAATCTGAAAGTCTTCAAGTAGCTATAAAGAAATAAATTTTTGCCTCCATCCTTTCTCTTCCCTGCAATCACATGCCAAGCAGGAAGGTACAGGGTGGCTGAAACTATCTGCAGAAGTGGATATTTAAAACACAGCACAAACATTAATTTAAATACATAATTACTTAAAATGCCCAGAACCTAGTACTCAACACCAGTTTCCTCCAGAATATTCACAGCAGAACAAGTAGCAAACTGCTTTACAGCAAAGATGACATCTGAATTGACCAAAGCAAGCAAACAAGTGAGTGTCGGTCGTGACATGAAACAGACTTCCCCAGGACAGAGTATTTAATGTATCTACGACATCTTACACTCACCAGATTCTCTGCTTGAATTGTCCTCAGAATCTTCATCTTCGTCATCTTCAGAATATTTTTTCTTGACTGTTTTCCTTCGTAACCGCCTGCTTTGCCTCATGGGCCTGGAGAGGTGTCTCCTGGAGATGCGGGCACAGAACTCTGAATCGCTGTCTTCGTTTGATGGTGGGTCATCTTCACTTTCATCCAGATTTTCCTCTGATATAACAAACTCATCCTGCGATCTGTTCAAAGAGAGACCCACAGACAACAGAGATAGAATCGGAAACAAAGGATTGCAGCATTCTGCAAGTGATATATGCAAAATAAGTATTGTCTTACACTAAAAAAAGCACAAATCTGATAGTAATAATGCAAAGCAAAGATCTAGAGAGAGCAAGCTGCCATCCCTGACCTTAGGTTTCAGTTGTACACTTTGGGATAGAGCTTTACGGTGCCTTACACAGCAGATTAGAACAGCAGATGAATATAATCCTCCCCCTCTATTCTGCCCTGCTGAGGCCGCACCTGCAGTACTGGGTCCAGTTCTGGGCTCCCCGGTTCAAGAGGGACAGGGAACTGCTGGAGAGGGGACAGCAAAGGGCTACCAAGATGATTAGGGGACTGGAACACCTCTCTTATGAAGAAAGGCTGAGGGACTTGGGTCTTTTTAGTCTGGAAAAAAGGCGACTGAGGGGGGATCTTATCAACGCTTATAAATACTGAAAGGGTGGGTGTCAGGAGGATGGGGCCAGGCTCTTTTCAGTGGCGCCCAGTGACAGGACAAGGGGTAACGAGCACAAACTTGAGCATAGGAAGTTCCATCTAAACATGAGGAGGAACTTCTTTACTTTGAGGGTTCTGTGATAGGTTCTGACATAGGACAGATTCTGGATCATTCATGAAGTACACTGCAATGGAACATCTGCATAGCAATAACCATGGATGAGCATCACCTGTGGAGGGGAAAGTAACACCCACCACGTTCTGGCAGAGATGAGCTCCCCTTCACGAACCCAGCACCATCCCATGCAATTTCTGAGAGTGAGAATATCGTGTCTTAACACAAACTTGTCGCTCTCATGCAAAACACGCATCTCGCAAACTCATCCCCTTGTAACACTCCTGTCATGTCAAAAGGGAGCCAATGCTTTTTTAAAATCCGTTGAGCACTGAAGGTACACGGTCACTTGCATTTGGCCGCCAGTCGAATGTAAATTCCTCTGTAACATCCAGAAGGCATTCATTCAGCATAGGATGGAGTTGAAAAATTCATGAGCACACTTTTAACAGATCAATGTCCTATTAATTCTGGGAGATTTCCGCAAGCTACGCTCATTGATTGGAAATTTCCAGCACATTTAGCTCAGCTATTCAGGGTGCCACTGAAATGGCCTCAGCACGGTCACAGGTGAAAAGCAAAGCTCAAAATTTGCATCTATGTTGTATAGATTATCCATACACTTAGTAAATTGGCTCAGTGACTGGTGTAAAACTTTAAACGCCGATGGTAAAGAGCTTAGACCTCATGCTGCGTTACATTTCTTCACTGAGGCATAAAGGATGTCTAAAATTATTATTAAATTTTTTAACATGAGGAATTCCCCAGACTGAACGATGAGAAATTCCGTGGAAAGAGAGTTTCAGTTAGCCAGAGCAATACTCATTTAGCGTTTAAAGCTTCACGTGACGCGTATTTGTTTTCTACGCTATAAACTACTCCTTTGGCTGTTTTCAAACGCTACCTCCTAGAGAGCAGAAATCGAGACTTGATTTCAGAACCTGCATGTTGAGTTCTGTATGCTCTAAATGGGGACATCTGACTCTTCCAAATTCTAAATGACAATCAGGCCCATCACAAATCGCACAAAATAGGACAAAAGGGAACAACCAGCCTCATTTTAGCTCCATCTTTGTTAGGGATTTCTGCTAGGCGCTCACATCAGTCAGAGAACTGAGCCCCTCTGGCTCCATCACTAACATAATGGTGTTTAGAACCCCACAGTGTGGCCTCAAACATACCAGTAACATTTCCACAATATGTTTTGCTTAAAATACAGATTGGATGATTTCAGCGCATGGATCCGGAGCGCAGTTTTTTCCAGTACAATGACGTTTCCCCTGGGCCGGGAGGACTTTTGCTGGCACCGTGCAGTGACGTCCCAGCACTGGGCACATGCTCCTAATGATCGTTTCAGGGGCACTGCAGGGTCACAGAAGCCCGTAGCGGTCTGTGACTCGCGGTGGAAGTTCAATTGCAGACCTACCCATCGCTGATCTTGAATTCATCCTCACTCTCCTCTTCATCCAGATTACTGTCACTGTCCAAGTCGTTTAGTCGCCGTCGTTTCTTGCGTCGTGCTGCAGCAGCCCTTTGTGGTCGCTTGTTTTCTTTCCTTTCTTCCTCCAGGATTGTGGAAATGTCTTTTCCACGATGACCTGTGATATTAGACATGTCTTTGCCTCTGCCAATGCCTGAATTCAGTAACAGAAAAGTGAAAAAAGACCAAGTTTATTTTTTGTTTAACTTTATACACATCTTTCTTCCATGCCTCTCTAGGTTCAGTTTCTTTTCTGTAACACAGAATATTTTTTTGTCATGCAAGCCTCTGTCTGGGGTCGTTCCTGACATCCCCCCCTCCCAGCTGTGGTCACTTGGAAATACATGAGGTCCATGGAGAAGACAGCGGATAAGTGTCAACCCCAACCCACATTATTACCAATGCCAGCGCCTTTTGAGTAGGGCACATACCAGAAAATACATTACACACCCACAGACACCCAATTTTCAGGTTGTCTGTGTAGATGCACCGAGCTGCTGGAAGCTGGTGTCTTTACGGAGGTGCCAGAAGCCAAATAACTGAGGGAGAACGTTTCGTGGCGGTTGTCTCCAGGCAAGTTAAGGTGATGCGGAAGCACAAACCCATCTACATCTCTCAGATACTGTTGAAGATCTCTCCTTTGGTCCCTATGTTGCCTTAACAGGCAACAAAGAACGTAACCTCACTTTATTCACGTACAACTGAGAAGTGCCGATAGATCTGCATTAATATTTTTAGGACGACTTTGTAGACCCAGTCTTTAAGGGTCCAACTGCAGACCAATTTATAAGCCAAATTTTTACAGGAGACAAATGTCAACAGCGCTAGCCGCCATTCCAATCTCAAATCCAAAACTTAGTGAATTAATTAATTTTAAGAGTTTTCTTGTCATGCTTATTCCTTGCATTCGTATATCGAAATACGTACAAGCTGAATTTAACTATCAAGACCAAATACTTATTTTGGCAGCCTGGGATGGCCATTCCCAAGGGAAATTATTTAGTTTGATTCCAAAAATACAGCAGTAAAAACTGTAAACTACAAAGTTGAAGGCAGAAGATTGTATTTGTTGCTTCTAATATCAAAATAAATTTGGTCTCAATCTTCTTATCCCCACCGCAATGAAAAACAAATAACAGCAGAAACGTACCTCCTCCATCAGCCTCCTTGATATCATCTTCAATTGCCTCATCAATTGCCTCATCGAATTCATCAAACCTAAAAGTAACAGCTTTCATTTACCACTTTGAAGCCAACCCTAATTAAATTATGTTATGAAAACATACCTCAAAATATGAAACTGCTCTAAGAAATCACACTACACAGATAATGGGCTGGATAGATAACAAAATAACAGATAATGGGGCGGATTGATGATAAAATAGCCATTTTTAACAGGTGCGTTTCTTATTTCTACTATTTATCATTGCCTGGCTGTCTTACTATTGATTTACGGGAACAGAAACCCACTTTCCTTTTACATGACATAGCGCTGCATTTAACAATATATAATTTGCAAGTTCTTTGAGAAGGTTTCAGCGGCGTTTTTCACGCAAACTATTAGTCATTTTTTCCACGCCTTTTGTTAGGTGACATACACACTACCAATCTGCAAAACAGACTTTCTGAAAAGCACCTATTAAAGACAAATTATTCATCCTGTCTAATTTTTACTTGAAATCTTATTTCAGATAGCTTCTTTCTCCTCTTATAGCTCATGGGAAATATACTTTATGGATCTGCAATGTCCTAAACTGAACAGATAAAACATACTGTACGCAGTAGAGACACAAAATATACATATACACACATAACTATAATGTAATGTCACATAACAAAAGCAAAATATTGGAGTATGTTTGTTCTGCGTCAGCTTTTCTAAAACTGCTTAAGTCTCTACACGCTGAACTCATTTAAAGGGAACAGCAATTGGAGGAAAAAGGATCCAGTGCTTTTACGCCAATGACTTCAGTTTGTTTCTTCAGTTATGAGTTCCAATCCCATGAAAAAGGATTGTTACCTGTATCACCAAACAGATCCCTTGAGACATAACACGCAAAAGTACAAATTTTATTAACTATATAGGAAAGACATTTTATCTAGATGCAAGTTTTTCTTCTTCTCATTTTTAAAAAATCAGATTTTTTTGTATTATTTTAGATACAAAAAACTAACAATTGGACAATACGTTCATTAAAGCTTCGGTTTCTCAGCCACAAAAGGAAGATTACAGTTATATTTATCTTGATCCTTCATAGTATCCTCCAGCAGAACAAGAGAAGAACAGATCTAATATACCTCCGCATGCCACTAGTAAGCATAAAGCACTTCCTCCTTTAAAAATAAGATGATGGATTTCTGGTCTCTTTATATTCCTGAAGAAAAACCGCACATCGGGTTCAAGGCAGCTTTACACAGCATGGAAGTAACTCAAATTATTCCATCAGTAAGATCAGTTCCACATTACTCAAACACTGTTTTCCCTCCACACCGCTAAAAAAAAACCACCCCTCTTTAAAATGTGAGAAATCACTTAATGCTTTCAAATCGCTGCTAACAAATAACCTGAGCTCAAGCCGGAGCTGACAACTGCTTGTCCCTTAGGTGTAACGGAACAGAATTCCTTCTGCTGCTGCTTTATTCATAGCGCAGATTTCCGCTAACCGGCTCACGGGAGGACTCAACAGACGACTCGGGTGATACGAAGGGATTACAGACCCTTAGAGAATGGGAATGCTACACAATACAGATCTGCCTGTACGCGGAATAAAGCATTTAGCATTTATTTCCCCCCGCCGAAGGAAAGCATACACGACTCTCAGTGACACCAGCAGGACTTCGCTGCAGACATATAAATTTGAAGTGACAGACTGACACCTGTAATATTTTCACCAGCTCAAAGTTATGTGTGTGACGGAGTCTGTAAGAAAGACTCTATCATGTTGTATAAGGAGATTGATTTTTTCCAGAACAACACTATATGAAACGTTATTTCCAATAAAAATTATTGTCTTTGCACAACATGTGTCCTGCTGAAGTCGTGCCAGATAGCCTACAGGCAAGGGTTTTTTTTTTTTTTCCTGGTCAGATGCTGCCTGACCTGTCATGAACATAATAGCAAATCTATATAATCTTGCCTGGGGCATACTGTTCCTTACAGAAATACTTAATTTCCCGAAGCAGCAATGGCATTTTCATTAGCGTGACTTCTGCTTTTAATTTAAAAAGTCACCGAAAATCAACAGCTAAGCGAGGTCAGACTGAGTTTTCCGAACAGGCTGGAAAATTCAGCGTGTACAAACACCGTGCCTCTCCTCAACAGCAAAACCAGACTGACTATGAGTTTAATCATGGTTATTGTTGGAAGGTTTTGAAAGTTGTAATGTTCTAATTTTCCATCATAAAGGTCTACAAAGAGCAAGTAGAGGAAAGGTAATACTTTTTTTTTTTTTATATTCCTAATGCAGCTGGGACAAAAAAACCCACAAGCTCTCAGGAAACCACATTCTTCTCTAATTCCCAAAGGCAGCCTACTTGCCTGGTGGCCTGAAGAGGGTATGGAGCATCTCAAAGAATTATTTAGAAAATAGTTTATAAAACATCTTTGTAATACACTAAGAACAAAAGATAATATTAAGATCATGCTGAATTTTGGAAACTTTAGTGACCTGTTCTATTTTCAGAACGCACAGAGCCTAAATATCTTGGAATTTTAATTTACTAATCACATTTTTTATCACAATTTCTTTAATGAGTTACAGACCAGTTTTAGACGTACTGTCTCATAATTGAGTATTGTATTGAGAATGTATAATTGCATTTTAAGTTTCATGCTCCTTTCACGTAAAGAAACCGTAAGGTGGGGGGGAAAAGAGAGGGAGGAATGTTAAGGCCTTTAGACACAAGCGTAGAAAGCAGAGGCGTGATTCGCGTGCTTTAACTTACCCCAGAAACTGCAGTAACACCAAAACCTTCTCCGGTATTCCTCAACAAAGCACCACATACATTTTATTTTTTTAATGCATCATCCCTTCATTATACCACCTGATTTGCTTTGATAACCACCAAGCATAACCAGCATTCAGAGGAAAGAACAAAGACACTTTAGTTTGGCCCCTCTTTTAAATACAAACACGTTCACGAGAAGTGGTGGGTTGCTTGAGAAAGAAAGCGACAGTATGACTTTTTGTTTTACGAGGTGTTTAAACAAGCTGCTGACCTGTAGCTTATGCACTTTCGGGTTCTGGTAGACCTCCTTTCGAGCAGCTTTGATTTTGGCTTTTTGGAATCTTTCTTCTTTTCTTCCTGACCTTCAGCTATTTCTGGCTCCTGGTGACATAAGACAGAAGTGTCAAAAAGCTTCATCTCCCCCTCCCTCCACACTCATCATGGCTGAGCTCATGATACCAATACTCATTCCCTCCAGGAAGCTCAAAAGCCCAACACAACACATTTTGCCTTCTAATATAATGACTTGTTGCAGCAGAGTTGAGGTGAACACTTCCACGTATCGCCCTTACTGGCTAGGTAAGTCCACAACTACAGAGTTTAAGGGTTCAGGCTGTTGTATCATCATGGTGTTTATCACCACCGAGATGATGCCTCCGGTGATAACCCCAGGACTATTAAATGCAGCAGCTGAACAAATCGCCTGGCACCTCTATATACTGAGCACAGGGACACCTTTACATGGTGCAGTTTCAATGAAGTTCCACCCAGGTTAATTTTATGATATTTCTTCGCAGTTGTTAATTTAAAAAAATAATAATAATAATCTGCCCCCAGGCTGAATTTTTCAAATATTTGCTCCCAGCCATAGACTCTTTTGCAAGTTTAAATCTGTTATCATTTTCCTGTTATCCAGAGACAGGGGGAGAAAGCTGGCTTTATTACAGTCAGTTAGAGCGGAAAGTCTACGTTTAAAACAAACAAAAGCTTCATTTTAAACTCTCATGCAAGGAACAGATTATACGATTGCAGACGAAGGCATTTGGCTAAGACTTCAAGAGAATCACTTTAAAGTGTATTTAAGAAGTGAGAGGAGGCTGTTCTCCACATGAAGAAAAACATTTTCCTCTTCTGTAAAGGGAAGCCATATAAAAGCATCTGTTAATAAAACACTAAATGTTTATAGTTTTTAACCACATGTGACTTCAATATACATTTGTCCGAGGCAAATGTTATGCTTCTAATAGACACTACATATTTTCCCTACGTATTCCCGTATGCCAGAAACATTTGTTTGCATCAGTTCCAAAGGAGACCTAGAGAACTATACAGCTGACACCAGACTTAAATAAACCAAATCCCACCTTTACAAACTACAGAATGGTAGACTCCGCTCAAAACCCAGCTGCAATGGGTAGGGCGGTGATTCTGCGACCCTTCACTGACAGAGGGCTCTGTCTGGCACCAGCTGGCTCTAATAAACACAATAAAGCTCCCTTGGTTTCTCTGCTAAATTCAGTCCCAGACTAAAACGAAAAGTCTAGAATTATTTCTAACCTGCATATAGATTGATTTTTTCTTTCCAAGATGCTACTAGCACTTCTAACATACCACTAAGAAACTTCTTGCCTGAGAAGTTTGGAAAAGAAAACAATAATACAACACGGTAACTTACCTGAGGTGGAATGATGTTCTCAATACTGATACCCACGTACACCAATCGCTCTTTTCTTTAGGAGAGAAAAAAATGAAAATAAGTTTACAGAAAGACTGCAGACTTCTAAAATAATGCTGTAATTAGCACCATTTGAAGCTATTGCTAGGCAGAAGCATCCCAAGAGAATGTTCCAACTGAAAACTGTTATTTCAGTTGGAATTATGTGCTAAATCTCATACGATTACATTTTCCTGCATGCATAATGGAAGAGATTTCACAGAATCACAGAATGGCAGGGGCTGGAAGGGACCTCTGGAGATCATCTAGTCCAGCCCGCTGCCAGAGCAGGGTCACCCACAGCAGGTGGCACAGGAACGCCTCCAGGCGGGTTTGGAATGTCTCCAGAGATGGAAATTCCACCACCTCTCTGGGCAGCCTGTGCCAGGGCTCTGCCACCCTCAAAGGAAAGAAGTTCCCCCTCATGTTTAGGTGGAACTTCCTGTGCTCAAGTTTGTGCCCAAATTTCCAAGGAGTTCTAACAATCAACAGTACTTGAAGATTGCGGGCACCACAGCAATGATCGAATTCGGGTGTAAAAAGCAATTAAAAAACAAATGAAAAATAATAATGTTGTCATCAAGATTATGCTGTCACATCCGTAACTACCACCAACCTTAGTGGCGATGGAAGATAAAATGGGCATTCAAAATTACACTGAAGTGGGAAAATTACGCAAAGATGGGATGCAATCCAAAATGGACAAGTGCCAGACTTTAGACCCGGGCAGGAACAATCAACTTTAGAAACACCAGGGAACAACTAAGTGCCTACATAGCAATTCCTTGCCGGAGGAGAACAGCCTGAACAAAGATCAACAGAGTCAAGCTGCTGCGGAAACAACTATGATGACAGACGGACAGGTGAACAGGAGAACAGCCGACAGGACGACTGAAGGAAGCTGTCCAAACCCAGCCAGAGCACTTGGTGCCATCAGACACCACACACACTTCAAGAAAGATGGGATCCAGCTGAAGAGTTCAGAGCCAGCCAGTAGGAGTTACTGGAGGGCAGCAGACATGCCCTGCTGAGAAAGGCTGAAAAAAGAGGATAGATTGGTCTAGAGAACACCAAACTGAAGATGGGGGAGAGAGAACAGAACTCAAATACAGGAAGGAGGCTTGTAAGGAGAAGTAGTCTGTCCTCCTTGTCCACAGTACATTACAGGATTAAATCAAAGTAAGTAAAATTCAAGTTTAGACTTCACTTGCCTCAACACTAGCATCCTGTATCATCTGAATTGCCCTGGGCACAACTCTGGCTCCTGGCCTCTACTTGCGGCTCCTGAAGGACACAAGTCTCCCATGGGTCTTGCCATATCTGTCAGTCCCAACTAGAGATGCCTTGGCTATCCAAGCACCTCGCACACAGCACTGGGTGCTCATCTTCAGGGTACTCAACTGAGATGTCAAAAAAGCAGCCTGTCAGGAAGAACAGCCAGGTACTAAACCAGACCGGAGTGGGAATCCAAACTACTATCACCATAGGTCCCTACTAGCCTTTTTCTAGGAAAACAAGGGATAATTTAAACAAATTAAGATACCAAAGAAAGTTGGTGGCATTTATTGGGCTCTCAAGGACTCTAAAAGCAATCCACATCTCTAAAGATTTTAAAATTATTGTGAATAACGGTATTTTAGACCATATGCTCTGAAGAACAATCCTGCGGGGGGAAAAGGTATGAACTAGACATTTGCCAGCAGACCTCCAACTTTCAGGATGCAGTGAAACACCATTAGGGTTGAGATGAACTCACGCAAGAACCAATCTTAACCTCCTCCAGGTTCCCGAGCTAAAGAGCCTCAATCAACCAGAATCAGACTTCAGGAGCTACAGCGGGTGGTTGCACAAGCACATATCACGTGGACTTGAGTCACAACAGGACACGTCATGTACACAACTCATCTCGACCTGTGCACAAATGCCTGAGTGTTAATTCTAGATGCGTTTACTTCAAATGTGCATTATTTCTTTGCCAAGAGAGGCATGTAAAAATTTTGTTTCCAATACCTTCATTAATTTCTAAAGGATCTAAGTAAATTTTCTGACTAGCCTTCTGCACTATCCGAACTATTATCCAAATAACCTCCTGGAGAACTCTTTAGTGAAAGAATCTAGTATAATATTACTTGCTTAAACAACATGAACAAGCACGGTTCCTAAAGTAATATTAACAAGCAGATTTTAGGTTGTTTTACAGCTAAAAAGACCATGAACTTTGACAACTCAGTATCATTAGATCTAAATTGAAATTCTGGCTGTGTATAGAAGTATTTGGTTTGGTCTCCTAATGCCAGTTCTCCAAACTGATGGATCAAAAAAAAGCCCCATCTTCATCCATCTGAGGGCCACAAGATTGGTTGGATGAGGAAGAATTTTGTCATACACCGTGCAAAATCACTATGCTCTTGAAAATGAATTAAAATAGCATCTTAAGGCAAGGCATACAACTGCTAAAATGAGAAAGGAACTAGAAATGTAAATATTGTAGTATTCAGCAAGTGCCTTCGATAGTTTCCTCCACTTCTCATTTCTTGTCATGCAAAACATCAAGAGACAAGAGAGATGGGAAAAAATCAGCTGTTTTTAAACATCATCAGTGAGGTTTCGAGATTTGCTTTTCTTCTGCCTGGCTTGAGCACACACTGCTTAAGAAACCAGCAAATGAAACAATCCAAGTGCAGTAAAGGTCTTAAAATGAAACGCAAAATGAAGTATCAAATGCATTCTTTATGAGCGGGTAGCACACAGAAGCTCAACACTTTACCCAAGAGTTCAAACATTTGAACCAAGAGGTCTCCAACGAGAGGCGTAGATAAGCACAGACCGGTTATAAACTCTTCCGAATGAATCCAGAAAACATTTTCTCTCATGTAAGCAGCTGCACAAGTTGCTACAGGGAAGTCATGAATGTGTGGATGAAAGGAAGTACTTATTCCATCTGATTTGGTCTGGGAGAAGCAGACAAGGAGTCCCTAGAGGGATTTTCTATTAAGGAGTTGGAGAGGCTCTAACACGAAGTAAAAGGGGAATCCATAAAAGCTTTAATGTCCACTCCCTCTCGCTGGTGGTAGGACATGATTATAGAAGTTAGCGTGTACGTGAGAAACCTGAACTTCAGCCAGGTTGTTGCGGTAGCACCTTGAATTCATGTACAGGGGGCTGGGGGGAAAGTACGACTTTGATCTATGTATTTGTAAGTCAACATGAAACCTAAAGTTTTCATTAAAAATGTCTGTGACATAACGCTTTGGGGATGCGTTAAGAATGGAGCTGAGCAGCTGAATGAATTTCAAGCAGATTCCTGAAAGCTAGAGAATAACTGAAAGAGCACGACAGTATCACTAGTTCAAAAAGCACGCTAATAACACTGGTTCAAAGAATCTATTAAGTGTGTGTGCCCATGATGAGCCAGTTGGTTTCTTCTCTTTGCCAAAAAGACAGACAACACGTACCGCGATTTTACTGAAACATTACATTAAAATATTTCTGTGCCCCAACCAACCAACCTGCTTTAACTTTCCCACCGAGCTGTAATAAGGACTATAATTTCTTCTAGCATTGTAATTCTTCAGCCTTGTTACCTTAAAATTTGCTAAAATGTACCCCCATGAAGCTGGAAGACTTCAATATTCAACTACTGTATCACAAAATCTTTTATAACCCAAGCTCTTTTCTCTTTTTAAGAGACAAAAAAAAAAAAAATAAAATCAGTCTTATGATATACAATCCAAAACATTAGGTTTATTTAATATGAGGATCAGATTGCAAAAATGGTTGTTAAACATCTGTTTCAGACAATGAAAAGTGCTGTAATAGCAATTGCGTGCTCTCCTGTAACCGCTAGAAGATTGTATTTTTATGCAATGCTAGGGATTTCAAGAAAGCAAGACAGATTGGAAAAAGCTGGCAGTCCATGTAGTGTTTGCCAGCAGAATATTTACCAAAGTAGGTCCAAAAATATTGCTCACTAGTAAATGAGTCTTCCCACCATTAAAGCGGAGCAGCAGACACAGTTCCTTTGTGCCCTGCACAGATGGAGGCTGTGTATAAGCTGAGCTCGCCCATAAAAATAGCTAATAGTTTCATCCCCAAAGCTGCAAATTCAGTGGAATTGGCAAGCCATGGATAATTTTACCACGGTGTGATCTAGATCCACTCCGAGAAGCAGCGATGTTAGGAACAGGCGGAACCTGATCTGTCACTATCATTGTTGCTGCTGCAACGGCAATAAACAGCAGATTTGAAGAAGCTGAAAACAGACAGGGATTGTGTTTTGCTCTTCCCAGCACCAAATCACTACATCCCATGGGATATCACTGTACCTGCTGCAAATACAAACCTGCTCAATTGCTTTCTTTGAAAGGGTCTAACCTTCTGGTGAAACTTGCCTTTTAAGACCCAATTTGTGCAAAGTTTTGTTTAATAATGCATACAGATGTTATTAAATTTTGCAAAGTAGTCAACATATGTCCTAAAAGGTATAAATTATGCAGACTGTGTTTCATGTCCCTTGTTTGCCAGTCTGAAAACTGCAGATAGGATGTTCCAAATATTAAGAATGTTGTTCACAGTTTGCATTTAGCCTTCAGAAAGGCAGGGGTGGACACAAAATTTCATTCAAAGCTGTAATTTAGCTGACCCCCTGCGCTGCAGCAATTGCATAATCTTGTAAATTCGGCAACGTTTAACAGAATTTAAAGCAACAAGACTCAAAAAACCACATTAATCTGGATGACCTTTGTACCAAAGTCAGGACATAACCTTGCTTTCAGCAGGAACTCTATGCATGGCTGCCGGCATTACTAACACATGCAGCTGAACCAGTGCTAAAAACCACTTCCCTACTGGTACAGGAAAGCTAAATTTATGTTCAGTCACCTGAACCATATACAAACGTATATAATAAGCAAAACAAATACATTCATTTTGCTTATAAACGAATCTATTTGCTTCTCTTTCCCAATTATTGGCTTTTTTTTCTCCCTTCTTGCAAGCTCTCCCAGCACTGCGCCACCGATAATTAGCGGGAAGTCAAAACTGGTTTTAGCAATTCCCAGTCTCGTCGCTACCTCCCCCCCCCAAGTCCCCGGTTATTTTAACGCCTGTTCAGTTATTACTACCCCTCTGCTGTGAATGCAACCAAACAGTAGTACCTGCGTTCTGCGCGCTCCTTCTTTTTTAAGACAACATCCAGATCTTGTAATTGTTCTTCTAGTTTCTCGCAGAGCAATTTCTAAGGGAACGAAACACAGTATTAGTTATGTTAATAACCAACTCTTTTCGCGTTGAACTAACGTTCAGACGACTTCATTCGCTGTATTTGTCTGGAAGAAGGGTGAGCGCGTTGCTACAGTGAAAGTTTCTCTTCGATGAAGAGGTCTTTACAACGAATACTGTTCTTCCTAAAACACGCGTGCTTCCCCATGAACTGCTAGAGAGATGCATCCTCCCAGTTACTGGCATTTACTGTCAGAAGCAATGTGCCTAAAGCAAGTATTAAAGATGTTTAGAATAAACATACTTGTAAATTAGTACCGCGTTTTTGTTGGTATTTACAACTCTGCCTCAGAGAAACCTGAGGATTTCCCAGACACACATAATACACATAGAGAAAGCCGAGCGAATACACCCAGAGCGATACCTGTTTGTCCCTTATCTTAATCTTTGGAAAACACGTGAGTCTGGGGACATGGCAATAAAAAGCAGAGATACACTTCAGCATCATTTTCTTATCAAACGTTCCATATCTTAAAACACCACTTAATACTGAAGGAGCCGTATGTAAAAATGACTTTTTTAAGGACAAATTGTGCCTTATTCCATGCTAATGCCCTCATTGTGCTATTTCCAAGGATGATCTTCCCGCTTTCACAAATCTGTCGTGTTTCATATTAAGAATTACTTAACAGCAACAGAGCTGCAATCCCAAATGGTGTAAAGAAAACATTCTTACATACTCAAGATCATCACTACTGAAAAACGCTCCTCAGAAGACAACTAAAAATCAAAGCTGGGTACAGCCGTAGCAAGCCATGTCCAGCGTGGCTACCTTTTTGCAGGGCAACAGCCCTTATGGCAAAGAATTTTTCTAAAAGCAAGGAAAGGGTTTGGGTTCAGGCAGATTATTGTGAAAATGTGCGTAAATGTTTCCCCATGAATTTAACAAGAGCATCACACACACTTCAGGCTTATCCTCGCTGGCACCATCCCTGCAAATCTTGCTATCTTAGATGTACGTTAAATGAAACCGGACGTGCGTACTATGGTTTGGGGTTGTTTTGGGGAAGAAGCAGCTTCTAGCCTTCAAAAAAGTGTTCATGCTTGTCTGTTACTTCATAGAATCATAGAATTGCCTAGGTTGGAAGGGACCTTTCAGATCATTGAGTCCAACCATCAACCTAACACTGCCAAACCCACCACTAACCCATGTCCCTCAGCACCACGTCTGCCTGGCTTTTAAATACCTCCAGGGATGGCGACTCCACCACTTCCCTGGGCAGCCTGTTCCAACTGTTGACAACTCTTTTGGTGAAGGAATTCTTCCTAATATCCAATCTAAACCTCCCCTGGTGCAACTTGAGGCCGTTTCCTCTTGTCCCATCACCTGTTCCTTGGGAGAAGAGACCGACCCCCCCTGGCTACACCCTCCTTTCAGGGAGTTGTAGAGAGTGAGAAGGTCTCCCCTCAGCCTCCTTTTCTCCAGGCTGAACACCCCCAGCTCCCTCAGCCGCTCCTCGCAAGACTTGTGCTCCAGACCCCTCACCAGCTCCATTGCCCTTCTCTGGACACGCTCCAGCACCTCAGTATCTTTTTTGTGGTGAGGGGCCCAAAACTGGACACAGCACTCGAGGTGGGGCCTCATCAGTGCCCAGTACAGGGGGACGGTCACTTCCCTAGTCCTACTCACCACAAGGACAACGCTGGCTTTCCCAGCAGGGGCAAACTATACCGTGAGGCTCATTAGAAATAGCAGCTTTCTCTAAACAGCTTCTGAGCAAATGTCTCTGAAGAAGGAGCAGCACTTCAGAAACAGCTGCTTGGCCACTGATCCATCCCTCCGGGACGATAACATGATGTTTCTTTTGGGAAAAATTAAAACATCGTATTTTTAATACTATGTTAGTGCTCAGGCAATTTAACCAAAGGTGGGAGAAGATCAGTGTGGTTGGAGATTCCCAGGTACACGTCAGCAGAAAAAAGAAAGGGAAAGGAAAAACACCTCACAAAACTCAGTTTTTATAATGGACAAGAGGGAAGATCTTTGTCCTTACTAATGGACAAGATCTTGTCTTTACTAACTTTACGTCTTCCGTTACTAATGGACAAGATCCCTAAAATCCATCACAGTCTATTTTTAAACAGAAAAATGATAAAAGAACTAATTAAAACTCTCAACAAAACCCCACAACCGCAAGCAAAGCTGAAAAGGAGAAGAGTGAAGCCAAATAGGAACCGTACGTGCTGGCAAGGTGGGCAGAACCACTCTCCGTCAGGGATTATCATCAAAGGCGGGCGAAGGCAGGCTGTGTGGTATCCACTGTCACACGAGTCACACAACAAAATCTGTGCAAACAAAATGAATCATGAGTATCTTTTGGCATTCATAACACGGAACGAGCTCCAGAACTATTCCTCCAGCCAACACAGAAGCGCTTTATAAATACTTTGGACTGTGCCAAACCCAAAAAAACCCTGTATCACTTATCACTAGATGTTGCCAGAGCCAGGGGTGGTTTTTATGGGGAAGTTTATGTATCACAGTCTCATATTTTAACACCAGATTTACTCTTATTATGTGTTCTCAGGCACCTCGTGCTACTGGACTACGTAGATTGTGTGCCCATAATGTGCAATCTGGTAATGCTTTCCAGATCCAGGACTAAGTGGAAAACTGCATCTGGACAAGAGGCGGTGTGAATGGTTTTCCCTGCACACTCATGTCCACATGAAGGAAACCTGGCCATTTCCTCAATCAGGATGATTTTATGTCCCAGACAGTAGAGAAAAAGCTTTGCAGACTCTTAGAGGTACACAGAACTAGGCAACCATAAGAGTTCATACTTAGCTGGGTAAAGCTTGAGACATCCCTTTCCATTAACAGTGAGGAACAAAGCCGGCATAAGCTGTGTGAGTATCTATTCAAATATTTACCTCCAACATCCTAAATTTCGAACTTTGCCTCAACTACCCTAGGATATCTGTCACACACCTGAGAGAACGCTTATTTTGTGGACTCACAGCAGGACTGCACGTTATGATTTCACAGAACTGTAAGGGTTGGAAAGGACCTTCTGAGGTCATATACTTCAACCCCCCCTGCCAGAGCAGTGTCACCCAGAGCAGGCTGCACGGGAATGCATCCAGGTGGGTTTTGAATATCACCAGAGACGGAGACTCCACACTCTCTCTGGGCAGCCTGTGCCAGGGCTCTGCCACCCTCACAGGAAAGAAGTTTTTTTTCATGTTGAGATGGAGTTTCCCGTGTTCCAGTTTGTGCCCATTGCCCCTTGTCCTGTCACTGGGCACCACTGAAAAGAGTCTGGCCCCATCCTCTTGCCCCCAGCCCTTTAGATATTGATGAGATCCCCTCTCAGTCTGCTCTTCTCCAGGCTGAACAGACCCAGGGCTCTCAGCCTTTCCTCAGCACAGAGATGCTCCAGTCCATTGATGATCTTTGTAGCCCTCTGCTGGACTCTCTCCAGTAGTTCCCTGTCTTGTCTCCTCTGTATTCATTGAGATTGTGGGCACAACCTCAAAGCCTCACCCAGATGAATTCTCAATGGGCTAAGACATACCTCATAAAAGACAACACTTCAGAGGCAGTAAACAGAAGAAATAAGTTCCTTCTCTCCTTATTAAACTCATCTACTCCTACATACAGACAACTCAAAGGACGATGTACCTCCATATACCACCAAAGCCCATCCACCACATCGAACACAACAGGCAACAGCAGCTTTCCCCAAACGCCTACCAGCTCGGGGTGATTGGGAAGGCCACACTTCTTGCACGGCTCATCGTCATCAGCAGGCGCAGCTTCTTCTTCCTCCTCTTCTTCCTCTTCATCCTCCTCATCAGAGTTTTTTTCACTCTCCGAGTCCTCACTTTCTTCATTACTGGAGTATTTCCACCTGCCACGTGTCCGCGTACCCGTCCACCGAACTTTGCTTCTCTATGAGACACGCCATTTCGAAGAGAAAACACAAAGGGAGCTTACAGGGTTTCTTCCCAGACCTTAAAAAATCCCTTTCTCTACAGTGAAGTGCTTCATTTCAATCAGAAGAATTGCAGAAAATTTACAACAGAGCATTTCAGCAAACAGATAATCTTTCAAAGAGCCTGTAAGTGCCACAGAATAGGTAGAGGGAGAAAAATTCTTATCTACCAGTCAAGAGAAACTTTCAAATACAGTTTAAAAGTAGGAAGATAAATTTGTCACTCAGGCCTTTTTTTTTCTGTTTTGACAAGGTCAACTTGCTTGTAAACACAGTAAATTCCACATTTAAACTTCCTGACTTTTTGAGGATAGCTTTCCTCAGTCCAAAGAGAATCTTTTCTTTTTTTTTTCCTCCTCATGTACAGTTTGTGTCTTATATTTCGCTTTAGGAACCATGTTTGCACTCTAACATGTATATTAAGTATTTCTGTGCTTTTCTCTAAGATGGGCATAGTTTTCTGAAATAAAATCACCGCACCTTTTAAGTACGTAACTTATATCCAGGTCTTCTTTCACATTTATAATTTTCCATCATTTTTCTAAAGTGAAAACTGATTCAGTTGATGCTCTTTTTTTGCTAATCAAAGGGGCACCTACCCCTTTGTATCACATCTACCTCGGTAAAACAACCGCATCTCTTACCAGGCATTTACATGAATTTATTTATCCACCTCTTTATTTTACATGGTGGAAAATGACATCTCTTATTCTCTAGATGTGTTAAGTTTCACTAGTGATTTGTTTAAAATACACTTTGAATGAAAAACAGACTTCAATTAAAATTCAGAATATTATTTTGTTTTCATTATAACTACTTTCTGCAACTAGGATATTTTACATTTCAAGGAAAAGATGAAACAGAAGAAACTTTTGTTCCCATTAACTGTTTCTTTTGGACATTCTCTCAACTCCTTCCCTCCCCAGACACTGAAAAAGGAAAATAACTTTTCTAGCTTTTCCAACGTAAAACATTTTTTAATTTTGACTGAACAACTCATTGACCTGTATCAAGCTGAATAAACTAAAATGTACAAGACATTCTATTTCTCCTGCAGGATAGACTCAACCAAAGAAGTATTTGTCATACTGGTAAAATTCTGTTTCATTTTCATGTTCTTAACATTAATTTCCAGCTCTTTACTGATTTCACTGTTCAATAAACTGTAGTAGCAACTGCACTTTAAATCTACGATAGTATTAGTTTAACTTTAGGCTTCCCCATATGTCACCATCATTTCAAATCTATTTTTTAAAAAACCCTTCTCTAAAAGAAAACAAATACAAAATAGTCTAGTAAAGATTGGGGTATTTTTCATCTCAATAATACGACAGAAGCTTACTAGTTTCAAACTTCTTCCTCTACCGTATTTATTTTAAAATCTGTCTAGAAAAGTAAGTATTTTTAGATCTCTGTATCCTTCAAAAAAAAGAGATCAAGTTGAAACTCCTTTAGCAACAGTACTTCAAAATTAAAACTACTTGCAGGACAATCACTATGATTTTGGTTTTTTTAATGAAAATTTTAAAATTAATCTTTGACTTTTTTTTTTAAATTTTAAAATTAATCTTTGACCTTTTTTTCTCCGTTATGTGTATGACAACACTTTTCAGTCTAAATGTTATCTTTCATTGTAAAATCAGCTGTTCATTTTATGAAGATCATTCAGCTTTGCTAAATAAGTGAATGTCTTGGTAGAACTACAAAAAAAAAAAATCAGTCCGGAAACGTGTAGCAGCAGAAAAATTAATAGGATTTCAAGTTGATATAAAACAAGTACACTTAAAAAGCTAGATTTTTTGTTACTTGTTTCTCTTTTGTACTCCATATCCAGAAAAAAAATGGAAGATAAATTAATAAATGGCGTTTATAATTATATAAAATTAGAAGCTATACATATGCAATTTTAACTTCTTATATTTACCTGACACACTTTTAAGACCTATGCTCCATAAGCAAAAGTTTATCCTGAAAGAAGACACCTTCACCCAAAGTAAAATTTATATCCCATGTGTGAGAAAAGCTAAATCATATCACGAACTCACCAAAACAATAACTTTAGCTTCACCTAGAAACAGAAGTCATAATATTTTTATTCTTCACCAGTTTTTGGTTCCTTTGTGGCTTAAGATCATCCTGACCGACCAGCCACCACCAAGTATCCATCTAGTAAATCCACAGGAGCTGGAAGTCTCCGTTCAGCCTCTCAGCCAGACTGACCCAGCTCTCAGCATTGCATTTCATAGAAGAATTCACTCGAGTTGACTTGGGCTACTCAGTTTAGGTTAAACGATAGATTTTATAAACCGATAAGTCAACACTCTCTTAGGGGGTGTATTTACATTTGTCGAGTCCACTAACTGGGTTGCAAAGCCAGTTCCTTGCAAAAGCTGGCCAAAGGAACAAAATCCTCAATATTCCTATGTAAACGTATATTCTCCTTATAAATAAGACTGTGGGTACTCTTTATTCCTGGGTAATAAGACTGTATTACCTTGTTAACCTTAGAATTTGACTCCTTCTCTTGTTTTTTTGCATCTTCTTTGCGTTCGGGTTTTTGTGCTGCTGCAGGTTTCTCCTCTTCCTCTTCGGGTCGTTTTTTGTCAGGTTTCTGATCCCGAGTCTCCACAACTTTTGGAGTAGGCTTGGATATTCTTGGAGATCGCCTTAATGTGCGGCCAATGCCGACCTCTTCTGGTGGTGTTTCTGTCTTTCTCTTCCGACTGGAGATCCTGATTGTTAATTTAATTCCTTCTTTCTGTCTTTCAGAAGTTATTTCTTTATTATCTGTTTCACAGCTTTCTTCTTCAGAAACTAGCTTATATTTAAATTTGCTTTTAGGTGGCGGAGATTCCTTTTTACTCTCCGAGGAGTCCTCTAGATTAGAAGCATGGGCATCATCTAATGAATCTGGTTCTGTCTTGGCAGCTTCCGGCTCTTCCTCTTGTTTTTCAGGGCTGGATTTTTCTTCTACTTTGCTTTCCTCGGGTAGAGCCGGTTTACTATCGGAGCCCTCCTTTTCCAAAACAGGCTTCTCTAAAGTCATGGGAGAAGCAGATGATGGGGGCGTCTCAGCAGCTTTTGGAGAATCAGGTTTCTCCTCAGACTCACCTTTACTTTTCAAAGTCTCCTCATCAGAGAGCGCAAGCTTGGGCAGGTCTGTGGGAGCAGATGGATTTGTGGACTTCTCTAACTTCTCTAAACATTCTTTGGGTGGCGGTAGTCTGTCCTTTTTGCTTTTCATGGCTAGTGTCTCTTCAGTTGTTTTGGCACAGTCTTCAGAGTTTGGAGACTCTTCCACTACTGTTTCAGTAGCTGTGCTGTCAAGGGACTCTTTTTCCACAGGACTAGATTCCTCCTTTAAAGGCACTTTCTGATTAGAAACCTCAGAGACCACAGCCCCTATCTCTTTCACCACCGTTACCGCGTTTTGCTCAACCTCGCACGCTTTTATAATTTTGCTAACCGAGTCTGATACCTTTTCCCCACTTTTTCCATTTTTCTCTTTTAATGAGCCGCTGTCTTCCTTTGCGCTACCAGAGTGTTCTGACTTATTATTTTGTATGACACTTGGGGTTATTTTTTCACAGCTAACCTCTCCATTTACTAGCACTTTCCCATCGGGACATAAAGCAGTAATTGTAGGGACTCTCTTAAAAGCTTCTTCTTCTGGTTTCCCTTCTTCCTTCAAGACATCCTTTGTAGGAGTAACGCATTTACATAGGGGCCCCTTTATTGGACTATCGTAGTCATCCGTCAGCTTGATCTCTCGCTTTTTAAGCGGTATTTTTGCCTGCTGGTCATTTTTAAGTTTCTCGCTCTCTTCCACAGATTTCTCCACCATTTCTTGGGGAGTTTTGACATTAACACAAAATTCTAACCTCTCTGGCTCACAAACTGCTATTTTGTCTGTACAGCTTTTTACTTCTTTTAAGTCTTTTGGTTCTATTTTGTTTTCCTTCACTTCTACTTTAACAGGCTTGACATTTTCTTTAAAGGAATCACTTTCTTCTTTGACAGTTTGCTTTTCTTCATTGTATTCTGAAGGTTTCTCTAATTTTACTATTACTGGCAATTTTATAATTTCTTTTTCTTCCACTTTCTCAATTTTCAGTGTATTTTCATCTTCTTTGACCTCAGGAAGAGGAAGGCTTTCCAATGCCATTGACTGCTCCTCCACCTCCTCTTTTTCTTCTTTGATTTTTAATTGATTTTCTGTTGACAGAGAAAAACAGCTATGAAACAACCAGGGCACCTACAGGATTACAAAGAACAGCCAGCAAAATAAAGGCCTATCTGAAAAACCCAACAACCCAAAGTCCCCCACAAATGAATCTTCTCTCATGGAATTATTAGGAGTCTAGCTTATCTAATGCTGTCATTTAATGAGTGAGTTCTCAATTTTTAGCTATAGAATCACAATTCTGTTTAGTTATATATCAAGAAAAACCTACATTTCAGAAGCTAGCAGAAGAATTCTAGATTTATCCTTCTTTATAGAGACATCTCAGCCTCTTCTTTAGTAGTACCACAGTACTTTCAGAGGATACATAAAACCTAAGTTCTCCGCGCACGAAGCATCAACGTGAAGTCTCACTTGAGTTTCTGGATTATTTCACAAACCAGGACGTGGTGGAAGATTCCACGGTCTTCAAGTGAAATTCCACATAGAAATCAGGCCCCTGTTTGTACCTGTTTTTATTTCAAGCAATACTTAACTATTGTATTTCAATAGTTCGGAGAGAAGACATCCAACATTATTCATCTAGATTCCGTAGGCAATGACTACATCTCCTATGTACTATCAAAACACAAATAACAGCCAATATTCTACATTCACTTCAACTGCCATTTCTAAAACAAGCACAGTCAGTGCCGCATATCCCAGAAAAAAACGCAGAGCTTAAGGAATTAGTTTATGCCTACTTTGCTAAGTCAGTTTTAAATTGTTAGGGCTTAAAAGTACAGTTCCAGCATTCAGAAGAAACCACACATCTATTTTCTTGCTATGGACTTAAGCCTATTATTTATAATTATCGCAGCCTCTTAATATCTCAGGGTTTTTTTTTTATTTTACCATACTTTTTGAGTCAGCTAGTGATAGAACTAATTAGGAAAAACCCAAATATAATAGCACTACCTATAACGTAACAGTATCTTCTACCATCTGGAAGATGTTATTGCAAAGGTGCCACAACTCCAAACAAAAGGATGATTTTTTTTCTTCTACCTCACCCCTCTCGCTCCACACCAGTGTAATTCTTTTCCAAGATGAGGGCCTCACAAATGGTTAGAAATACACAGGAGCAAGTACTTGACAGAAAACTTAGTTACATTAAAGAAAATAAGCATTTTAGAAACTAGAAGAGCAGTGAGGAAGAATTCATACATTTTATACTATTTTCAAATACAAAGCACGTATCCAAATAAGTCTGAGCAATTAGTACAGCAGGGAGAGATGCATCTCTAAGGCATTGGAAGCGATAACATCCTGAAGGCTCACGGCTGTTTTTGCCCCCGCCTTCACAGAAGTGGTCCCCACTGACCCCTTGTAACATAAAAGCTGCCTCTTTAAAGACATTTATCCATACGGTGAGGATGAGATTTTTTTTTTCCATGTCTGTTTTCTTCCACCTTCCTTTCATTTCTTTCTGTCTAAACTTTGTTCAACCATTTCTTCCTGTCACCTACTGCTTTCTCCCAAACTTCTAACATCAAGGATGACCAGAATCCCCAAACTTCTCGATACTGAAAAGCAACAGTTGTTCTACAGTTCAACTCCCCGAAATGCTCGTAAAGCATTTCATAAATAGAAAATGACTCAGTCAATGCACAAGTTGTCTTAACACTATTCAAGTCAATCAACCAGCCTAGTAAAAAACCATGTAAGCATTGGTTCAGTTTACCTTATTTTTATATGAACTAATTTAATGCTGTTTGGGAAGTGGCCAAAGCGAACAGGTATCAGGTCTTCCAATATGTTTTCACTGTACTGTAGAAGGGCTTTGAGTGCAGTCCTTGGACTAACGGAGAGACATACTAAAGCTGTTCAACTGAAAGTAGTACTCTCCGAATCCACTGACTGCACTTAAATCGCTGCACATGGAAATAATTCATGACTCATTACCTGGAACTAGTGCCTAGGAGTGATTTTGCATCAATACACAGCCTAATGCAAGTACTGACCCTTGTGAATGTGACATCGGATTTGGGGACTTATCTACAGTGGGGACATTTATTAAAATGTTTCAAATGCCTCCTCCTGAATTCAATGTAAAGTAAATCCACATCTGAAGTAGAGATCTTGATTAGATGATTTAAGCCGGCTTGGCCAATTTCTAGTGAGACAAAGATCAGTACCTGGAATTAATTCTGCAGTGTCAGTGACCGCATGGGTTATGTTGTCACTTATACGCACACTTAGATACTGGAAATGCCTTGGACTGACAGACAATTCTGCCGGTGTTCATCATTTACGACAATTTCTAGAGCAGTCTTTTCATGCTTCCACAACTCAAATTTTATCTAAATACTTTATTTATTTCTTCTGTTCTACACTGTTTGTTGCAAAGAATGAGAATAAAGTAGCAAGTCTTTCTCTTTGATACTCAGAACCAAGATGGGCCTTGGCTAATGCCATATATCAAATTATCTTCAAGAGATTTGAAGAAAAACGTACTATCAGAGTGGAATCCTTAAATCTTGTTTCTGATTGTGAAAATCTTTTCCTGTATTTTAACAAAATGATAATGCCAGGCAGTAACTGGGGTAAAACTACTTGGGATAACAAGCTTTTAGCTTTTCATAACCTGAAAAAGATGAGATTCTTGTCACATAAAATACTTCAGGCTAACTGATACTGATAGTAAAACCAATGCACAAACCAACAAGTCAAGGAAGTTGTTAAATGTGTGCAATGACATGATAATAAGGAAGGAAAAAAGAACAGTGGAGGCAGCTAAGGACCACTTCACTTCTAAAATATTTTAGTATTTTAAACTGTTTTAACTTAAGCTCATGTCTTGAAAAATCATGTAGATTATGATACATTTGAGGAAGCAACCTGTATTTTTTGATTCAATCTCAAAAGCAAAAATAAACAACACACCCAATACTGTATTGATTTCAATCATGGCATTGCACAAACGGATTTCTTTTCTTTTTAAAATTTTAATGTTGCTAGAACAGGAAAAGATTGGCAACAGTTCAATGCTCCACAATAACATACAATGATGAGTATTTACAATATTATACAAAACGTACAGCAAAAATAAAATTACTTAGAAAACAATTTATACACATCTCTCTTCTTATAGATACTTTTGAGCCTATATATGCACTAAAAAAACCTCCAATAAAATTTATAATTTCAAAGTACTCAATATTTACTTGATTTACTTTGAACAAAAACATTTTTTGCGGTTGTCTTTTTTTTTTTTTTTTTTATAAAGCCCTAATCTAACACAGTAACTTTTCATGAAGTTGAAAATTCTAACACTGTCAGAGCACAACATTTAAAATTTGAGAAAAGAAGGCAGAAAACCTTGTGTAGGTGCTTCTTCACCCTTTTTGGTGTCTTCATCTTCTATGCTTGGGCTTTCACGCGATGAATTCTCCTGCTGAGAGTTGTTGTTTTTCAACAGGGCAGGATCAATTTGTGCTTTCAAGAGCTCAAGGGTCTCGGCAAGCTCATTGCGGTTTCTAGATGACAGAAGAAAAAACATAGTGTCTGATAAGCCACTTGCTCACCCCAAAGGGATTCATAAAAAATAAACAAACACCATCTGCTGCCCTGAAAACCTGATATACGAGCATAGTTAAATGCCTGTCCCACCAAAGTGGCTGCAACTTTGCCATCAGAAACCTTCCAATTTACCCACACCAAAATCAAATCACTTTTTTGGAAGGACCTTATCTATCTCAACTCAAGTTCTGTTGCGTCTGGATCCAAGCTCCTACTATTATTCTTTTATTTATTACCCTCTTACCAACCCTCATTGCTTTTTCTTTGCAATTTCTTTTTTCTCCCAGCAGAGAGGAAGTTGCAGTTTTCTGCTCATGCACCAAAAGAGCAACCACATCATTCAAGTGAAATTTTCAAAGGCAGTTAAGTAATTTAGATACTTTTTGCAAGCATCTATCCTAAACACATGTAGCAAGCAATACAAAGATGTCTAGAAAACTCCAGCTACTCGGGTTATGATAATGAGAAATTGTCTGTACATCTCTACGTGTGTGAATCTCAGTGCACTGTAACTCTTATTTAAACTGGAAATCTAACTATAAACAACACCATAATGTATAATGAATTTAAGCGATGATTAAACAGTCATTTTTTTCGTAATAGACTAGAATAATAAGGCTCTTGCTTTTCTTTTCTCAAAGTCACTGCTCAGTAATTCATTTTGCCCAGGTTTACAGAAAAAAAATGAAGCCTGGAAGTACACGAACCCTGAGATGTGGAATCTCACGGGTGTAAAACCATTTCAGATTTTACAATGCATTACTGTGTTTTTTCGGCTGTGAGTGTGGAGCGTCAGAACTTTTTCAGCAGAACCCTGATTTCTTCTGCTTTTGGCATTGATCTCTGGAGTCTATAACGCATGAAGAGAGATAAACACCGCTCAGCTCTCAATTGCTTTGTTTAGATACATTTACTTTATCCACCCACAACAGCTGTCTAAATGTCACTGGTGGTGGTGCTTATCATTTTATGGCCCATTGATAGTGGTTTAAACAGTTCTGTATGACTCCCTTGGTTACTGAAGTTATGGGTAGGTAAAGAAGCTGCAGGTACAAAAATTAAAATTTACGAACAGAAAAAAAACACCTATAATTGGACTTCTTTTTAGATTTTTTTTTAGATCTTTAAGTCAGAGTTGATTCTGCTGAGTCCAGTTTAAAATCCGCTTGGAACTAAGCAAATTTAAAAAAAGAAGTTTACGTGGAGATAAATTAAAAATGGGTAACTGGGAGATATGAAAAAGATTTCAAACTAATTCTTTTTCCGGTAAGAAAGATCCCATATACTTTGCATAGAGTAGGATAGTGAAAAACAAAATATGCAAGAAGAATCACAAAACCCGTAAATTTGAAGCTAAAATATCTTTAAAATATTAACAGACCAATCTGCAGCAACTCAGGCACTGAGCCATGTACGTATGTCAGTCTGCATCAACGTCACACACCTCATCTTTAGTGATCTATGAGACGAATTCTACTCCAGAAAATTTTTCATGCCTATTTGTATTGTCAACAATTTTGTAGTTCCATTAAGTTAAAATGGCAATGTAATTCCCCCAAGAACAAAACTGTCCATTTGTAATTGTCTTAATAGAGCAGAAGGCAGAGAAGCAAGAGTCCTCCTCCATCTCCTAAGGCATTTAGCTGGCCAGTGAGTAACGCGGAGCCATCATCCTCTTGGTACCCTTTCCATATATCCATTGTAGCTTGATTAAGCAGAAAACAAATTACACGTTGGCTATTACCAACCAATCACCAAGTTATTTCTGTATATGGTTTTTCACTAAAACATACATGTGAAGGCAGAAAAATCCCACTGTCATGAATCCCACTCTGTGAGAAATGGAGATTTATTGAAATGAATTTCTGAATCCCAGTCACAAATAGCTAAACCCCCTAGAAAATAAGAAAAAAAATATATATAAAAAAAAGGAATACCTAACAATGCACTTCCACGTGGATCCATCCTGGTCATCCTGTTCTTCTATGTACATCCTGACATTATGCTCTTGATCCAGCTGATACCAATACATCAGGCCATCCTTGTCTCGACCAATGGGCTGAAGACGCATGGCATCGGCATCCTCCTCGTTAATTATATTCTTAAACTTTAGATTGTCATCAAACTGACATTCACAGAGATACTGAAAGAGTGAGAAAGTAGAAAGACTGTTAACATATCAAAATATAAACAGAAATAAGAAAATCAGCTCACTTCTTTTCAGTGCAATTGGAACTTCTTTTTAGGCCTCTCTATTGGATCCACAAGTTAGCTATAGCTACTGGGGTTTTTTTTCCAGACCATGTTGCTTTTAAATGAGACAAAATTTTAATTTTTTTTTTAATTTTGTTTTCCTGGCCAGCTTAGGAAGTTTATTTTTAATTTTTTTTTTTTTTTACTTAGTACACATGATCTCATTCTACAGTAACACACATATATAACTTGGAACCAACGCTGACAGTTTTCTCAAGACTTGAAAAGATGAATTCTCATAAACTTATCTAATTGCAAGCTAATAAACATTTTAAAAAGTGTACTGCATAAGCAAACAGTTACTGACAGTAAGTACAAAACAATTTTCATACGAAGTGTGAAAAATATGCAAAGTCTTACATTTAGTTTGGGCCCAACCCACTACCACGAGCATCGTGCCCATGACCAGATCAGCTCCGCATTTAATACATCTATGGTTCAGTCAAGCTAAATCTGCAAGATGTTTCAGTGGGTCAAAAAGCAAAATCTTCAAGATATTTAAATGAATACAGCAAAAGTCATTTAGAAACTTAATTGATGAACGTGTACCTTCAGAATCCCCAGTTTGCATTCAACACTCATTTCTAGGTAGCCTTTTTTTTCCATCTCCCAAGCCCAAGTGCTGTTGAATTCTTGGCATATCTGTCACAAACAAAATGAGATTGCTAGGGTTAGTGGATAAAAGCAACTTTATTTTTTTTTTATTAATAGTACCTTACTGTAGTAGCAACGATACACGATCTCTGCAGGACTGCAGGTCAGAAAGCCTCACACAGAAATAAAAAATAAAACTGGGGTAGGTCAGGAAGCACTGGCAAATCTCCATGGAAGAGTATATCATCGAGGTCGTGGTCACCACCAGCTTCTCTAAACATCTTAAACTCTGAACTGGGAAGGCATCCTTGTCTTTGCTGGGCAAAAATCTCCCATTTTTCTATTTCTGGCTTGCCTATTTAGAATATAAATTCTCTTGAGCAGATGTGATTTCTTATTACGTATCTTTACAGCAATTAGCACGTAAGCTGCCAAGCTCTCCTGGGGCCATTAAGTCCTACAACTGCACTGCAGATAACAAAGGCAACTGATATTCACTCCATGCTGTGGAATTATTGTTCTTTAGAAAATGCTGAATATCTTGGGCCTCAAGCCATTTGATAAATATTTTTAAATATTGTAAGTAGAGTCAATTTCAATTTACTTAAAGCAAATAAATTCAGTGACACCAATACGGTGAAAAAAACCCCAAAACATGGAAAAAAAAAGTGGCAGTAGAGGATAAATAGATTGAATCAGCAGGAACTCCAATAATAACGGTAGAGAAGGAATTCCTTCTCCTCCTAAACAACTCAGACATGCTTAAGACAACTCTCACAAACAGAGAAGAGCTGCTTATGAACTCAGGACACACAGTGGGATCTCCAGTTGGTGAGGCTGTTCTAGTGGAAATGCCCATTAAAAGGAGGCAAAAGCTAATCACAGCTCCAGCTCAGTCAAGATGATTTTCAAGTGCCAGCTTTGAATCACAACTGTTCAAATTAGCACACGAGGTGCCGCTGCCCTTCAATCTGCAAGGAAGCGAAGCTCTGCTGAATGGACTCAATCCAAACAGTGTAGTCTCCCAATCACCTAATTATTAAACACAAGATATGGTCACTAACCATAGAATGTGTTGAGTTGGAAGGGACCTTTAAAGGCCATCTAGTCCAACCCCCCTGCCATGGGCAGGGACACCTCCCACTAGATCAGGTTGCTCAGAGCCTCATCAAGCCTGGCCTTGAATGTCTCCAGGGATGGGGCCTCCACCACCTCTCTGGGCAACCTCTTCCAGTGTCTCACCACCCTCATCGTAAAGAACTTCTTCCTCATGTCTAATCTAAACCTGCCCTGCTCTAGTTTAAACCATTGTCCCTCATCCTATCGCTACATGCCCTTGCAAACAGCCCCTCCCCAGCTTTCTTGTAGGCCCCCTTCAGGTACTGGAAGGCTGCTGTAAGGTCTCCTGGGAGTCTTGTCTTCTCCAGGCTGAATAACCCCAACTCTCGCAGCCTGTCCTCATAGGAGAGGTGTTCCAGCCCCCTGACCATCTTTGTGGCCCTCCTCTGGACCCGCTCCAGCAGGTCCATGTCCTTCTTGGGCTGAGGGCTCCAGAGCTGGACATGAAGCTCCCGAGCTGGTCACTAAGCTACTTAAAAACTTGTATATCACATATGAAAGCACCTTTCTCTGGAAACAGCAGCAAAAATAACCCTACATTTCACCCACCAGAAGTACAGATCAGCTGATTTGTGTTGTAAAACTCTATGTGGGCTACAACCAAGACAGATGCTGCTACCCATCCTCTGTCCCCAAGGCCACCCTCTGCCATCCCCAGAACTGACCCAAGGTTCTTAAGTGACCCAAGGGCAAGCCTGCAATTACATCGGCTCAGCCACAGCATAAATCGTACTCTGACTTTATGCTATGACATACAGAGAACAGTGAGGAGAGTGCTCTCTGGTCACAATGAATCCCTCTGGAGAGCAGTTTTTCCTGCTCCGAGGTTAAGGGACATTACACTGGTACTTTTCTGAAGCAAAGCTGAAGCTCATAGTGAGGGACAATCGCTCCTCGCTCACAAAATGAGGTTACTCTGCTTTCTTTCTCATTTTCAACAATGAAGAATGCTGGGAAACTGAATATCAAACCCCTTGCTAAGGGCATGTGCCAGTCGCTGTTCATTACTTACTCATTAAGTATGAAAGCAATGATGAGAAGTTTCATGTGCTGCAGAAGGGTATGATTGTCAAAGCAACAGCTCAGAGACATCAGAGCTGATGAAGCATCTGTTCCAACTGAAATTACTACATTTTGACAATTAAAAACTAGATGATTATGCTTTCTCCTGACAAGTTCTGTCACAACCCTGAACTACAGATCTCATTGATTCGGGCTGCGCTGAAACGTGTCTGCCTTCATAGGGAGGGATGTTTCACACTGATCAAAAACCTCCTGCTTGTGGGAGCAGCTGGTTTCTGCGTGCTAAAGAGTGGTCAGCACCTTCCCACCCTGCAAAAGAGACACCGAAAATGTGTGTATCTCAACTATTTCCAAAGCAGCTACGATGGCATCCGACACTTCCTATTACCATGCTCCAAATGTTCACTTTAAACAACAAAAACAGGGAGGTGACAGACACTGCAGAGGACTCTGCTTGGGTGCGACTACGAACACCTGAATTCTAACAATCAGAAGAGACGTGTTGAGAACGTGCCAATTTCGGGGTTAAAGGTTCCAGACGGACCAGTCCGGAGAAATCTTATCTGTACAAAAATGCAAAATATGTTTGACAGTAAGCAAACATAAAGCATTTTGTCAGGAGACAGCGCAGCCTGAATTCATTTGTCTACGTGTTTTCAGAAAACAGCTAAACTGGACTGTTCTTCTTAGTTGTTAAAATGTTTAGGACAAGCCATTTCTCTACCTCGGTCACACATAACCATGTACATTATCTCCACATAGGAGTCTCAACTGCCACGTTCACTTCCTATCCCAAAATATATTCACAGAATCACAGAATGGTAGGGTTGGAAGGGACCTCTGGAGATCATCTTGTCCAGCTCCCCTGCCAGAGCAGGGTCACCCAGAGCAGGTTGCACAGGAACACGTCCAGGCGGGTTTTGAGTACCTCCAGAGTTGGAGAGTCCACCACCTCTCTGGGCAGCCTGTGCCAGGGCTCTGCCACCCTCACAGGGAAGAAGTTTTTCCTCATGTTGAGATGGAATTTCCCATGTTCCAGTTTGTGCCCATTGCCCCTTGTCCTATCACCAGGCACCACTGAAAAGAGTCTGGCCCCATCCTCTTGCCACCTGCCCTTTAGATATTGCTGAGCATTGATGAGATCCCCTCTATGTCTTCTCTTCTCCAGGCTGAACAGACCCAGGGCTCTCAGCCTTTCCTGAGAAGAGAGATGCTCCAGTCCCTTCATCATCTTTGTAGCCTCTGCTGGACTCTCTCCAGTAGTTGCTTGTCTTTGTTGAACTGGGGAGCGCAGAACTGGACCCAGTACTCCAGATGTGGCCTCCCCAAGGCAGAGCAGAGGTGGAGGATGACCTCCCTTGACCTGCTGGCCACGCTGTTTTTAATGCGCCCTAGCAGACCACTGGCCGCCTTGGCCACATTGGTGGCTCATGGCCACTCATTGTCTACCAGGACACCCAGGTCTCTCTCTGCAGAGCTGCTTTACAGCAGTTTGACTCCTAACCTGGACTAGTGAACTAGTTTGACTCTTAACCTGGACTAGCATAGGGTTTTTCCTCCCAAGGTGCAGGAATCTACACTTGCCCTTGTTGAACTTCATTAGGTTCCTCTCCGCCCAACTCTCCAGACTGTCCAGGTCTCGCTGAATGGCAGCACAGCCTTCTGGTGTGTCACCCACTACTCCCAGTTTTGTGTCATTTAGCAAATGTGCTGAGGGTGTACTCTGTCCCCTCATCCAGGTCATTGATGAATATATTGAAGAAGACCAGGCCTAGTACTGACTCCTGGGGAACACCACTAGCTACAGGCCTCCAACTGGACTCTGTGCTGCTGATCGCAACCCTCTGAGCTCCACCATTCCCCACACTGTGGGAGGGTTTCCTCACCACTTTCCCATCCTTTCAATGCCTGCTGAAGGAAGATCTTCCAAACTACTCCCTTAAAAGCTTGTTTTCTCCCTCTGCTTTCTGCTTCAATTCTCAGGCCACCTCACTGTCCACTCATCTATCCCACACTTCCTAAGCTTCCCTATGAGGATGTTATGGGAGACAGCGTCAAAAGCCTTGCTGAAGTCGAGATAGACAACATCCACTGCTCTCCCTCTGTCAGAATACCAGCCACAGCTTAAAGACAATTTTTTATGATGCTCTTTATAAGCATGGCAGTCAAATAAACCATAACTTATAAACAGTTGGTATATAAACAAAACATATTAATAATATATACATGCATAAATATTAAGAGCATGCAGGTTTCAATGTCCTCCACTTCAAGTTTCATCCTAAATAAGAAAATGGTCACATCTAGAATATATGGTTTTTTACGTAATGCATGTATGCAATGTTTTATCAAAGCAAGACATTACTAGTTTCTAACACAGGAAAAGCAGGTCAACATCACCTCTCAGAGTATGCCAACAATACGCTGAACAATACTGCAGGCACCTAGGAACGATGGTCTCAATGGTTCCACACCTTTTCAGTTTTTCCCTGCCTTGTGCGGCATTTCCCAATACTCTTCATTGTTTTTCTAAATTAATTACACCCCTTTGAAATGGGGACAATATTAGCATACCTCTCTAGTTATATTCAGATTCCTTTGTTCTTTGAGGTTCCTTTGAACCACTAGCTAGAATAAGCTTCAAGTTAGCTCTGGAGACTGTTAAATGAAGCAGAATTTATTACCGCTTACTTGGTCTTAACAGGAGCGTGTGGGAGGGTTTCCTCGCCACTTTCCCATCCTTTCAATGCCTGCTGAAGGAAGATTTTCCAAACTACTCCCTCAAAAACTTGTTTTCTCCCTCTGCTTTCTGCTTACCACACCAGCGGTAAGTGGCTTCAGTGGGGTAGGTAAGTTCACTAGTCAGAGCTGGGTTTTCTCAGCTTGCTGCTTTTCGGTATATTACGGAACTGAACACAATTCAGTAAGCACAGTACTCGGTAATATACACAGTACGCAAAAGTTACATAAATTATTGAATTATTGTTTTACAACATCATCATAAATACTCGACAACTGGTTAAGAGGTTAGATTTAACCTAAGGCCCTTCAGCAGGTTAGTTCCTGACATACTGCCAGTCCTACAAACATCCTCATCTTAAGACTACACAAACCTCAAGACAAATCCCTCTCTCTGTAAAGCTTATAGATGGCACTTCAGGGGACAAACTGCAACTGGATTTGCCAAGTGCCATTATTTGTACCATTGTTATTACCATAATGCTGCTATTTCTAAATAAGATGCGATCATGGCTGTACAGACAATACCAAGACTACTCTTTTGTGGATTAAAAGACACATGGAATATATCCAGAGGGGAAATGGTAACCTATTAATTTTGAATATATGCATATTTTTATTTTCGGAAGCAGTATAAATTCTTTAAACTGAAAAATATTTGCATGTAAGCTGCCAACAAAGGCACAGCCACAATTAAAATATCAATATAGAATTAGGTAAAACAATGGGATGCTATATTTTTGTGGATGCATTTTCATCTTAGCTGTGCCGTTCTAAGCGTGCAGATATAAATTGCGGCGATACTTCCATTTATTAACACATGCTACAAGAACTCTCTATGGTTAGTCCCTGTATGAATACCAACGAAATCACAATAATCAAATCATAGCCAGGTAACTGATACACAAGTGAATTGTTACTGTGGAAATCTCTCTGCTTAATTTAGCCCATTTTCAGGCTACTAAACTTTCTTTAGGGTCTTAATGCTCAAAAAAGTATTTTATTATCAAGTATGATGGTATACAATCTTTTACATGCAGAAGATATTGTCTGTTTTCAGAGATTTTTTTTTTCCCCAAGCCTAGGCAGGCTGAAAGTTAAGCTGGGACCTTACGCAACTGAAGTCTGGGCACACACATGGATGTTGGCCACAACACCGCCCCAGGCTGATCATAATTCATCCCAGGGGATTGCTGACACAACAGCTCATCATCACCGTATTCCAGCATCGCAGAATAATACAACGCGCATATTGTACCTTGATCAAATATTTTTCCCATCTGTCTGCTGTGACAGACTTCCCAATCTTTCTCATCAGTTTCAAGTGAAGCTCCACCAATTCTTTTGGAACTGCAGTATTGAGAGAGAAAAAAAAAAAGAAGTTATGAAGTCTGGTGCAAATATACTTCAATGCTAAACACCGATAATGCTGAAACACTGGGACAAATTGAGAAATTTTATTAAAACGTAGTAACATAAGCCTGCTGAAGAGCAGCCCCGCAACTGAGAGATGGAAGAAGGTTAATTTAATCGCATGGGTCTTTTTGTTTAGAATTACATTTACGATGATCATTGATTGCCCTTCCTTAAACTCAAGGAGACAGACCTCAGTGACAAATATGTACAAGCTCTGGCGGCATTAAAACAACACCTGGACAGGAACTACGCCAGTCCAACACCTACAGAAGTACTACCGCTAGCAGCGCACCTGCGGCTGCCTCCAACAACCCCAAAGCCATCTTCTGCACCATGCCTGGAATATTGCTGAATCCAAGCTATTTTTGGCTGGGTGCGTGGTACGGGAAAAACGTCCCAGAAACTTTGTCCTCACAGATGCAGCTTTGCCATATACTTACTCTCTTTTGTGCTGGAGGGACAGAGAAGGACTCGAGATTCGGGGCTTGAGGGATGGAGGCCAGACCTGCTGCACCAGTGCCATCACAGAATTACAGTTTTCTAGCCAAATTTTACTTATCTCTTAGTGTACACTCCTCAATACAATTTCAACGTCTCTTCTTAGCGCACAGCTGTGATTTATAAATCAATCTGGCACCACCAAGTGGCAAATTTGCAGAACATCAATTTTACAAGCTAGAGAGTAGTATAACATATTAAAAACATGCAACTGGTAATTATTAATGCAACTCTACATGTCGAGTGACATGAGCCTCCTTATTTGTCATGTGTTGAGAAAAACTTAAAGAAATGAATTTTTCAAGTATTTTTATTCCTATACTCTTTGCATACAATTTTATTTTCTGAAAGCGTTTTCATTACTCTGTGCACACATGCTTTAAAAGTTAAAACCCAAGAACATTTATGATCATAATTTATGATTTTTCTGCTGGTCCAGAAGCACTACTTAACATAGGATAAACAGCTGGGACACCAAATGTGTTTGCTCTAAACTAGACATTACCAAGACGCTATTTCTTTATACAACATTTGAGTACCTCTGTGAATCTTTCCAATATTTAACTTGAATTCTCCTAACTGATACTTGCCTTTCAATCAAATCCTATTTTCAGGTGAACCTAACGAGTTGGTAAAATATCAGTTTGATGAAAATGCGTGTGTCATTTCAGAAGTACATCATCTCTGCTGGTTCACAACCAGAAATTTAACACACAAATTCACTTCTTCAATAAATACACAAAGTAGCAGCCCGGTAAATGTTAAATAATTCCTTTAAATTTAAGTAATTTGCAACTCTAAACCAGCCTGACTGTTTCCCTTTTATTCCATTCATAATTCCCATTACCATTGTGTATTGAAAAAACCTAACACATCCTCTCCTTGGTCTTCCGGAAAATTGATGCATTTCATAATTTTAAATGACCACGTATTTTAAAAGGAACAAGATCAAAGGTCTTAACCCAGATAGGCGCCGAGCACTTGGCACTAACAAAATTAATCCCAAAGCATTTCATACACATGAGCAGTTCTATCAAAGTCAACTCATACAATTAAACCTCAAGCTTGTGTTTGTGTGACATGGAACTGAGCCAGAGTATTCAAAAGCCTTGCTGGATCAAAGCTCTTGTTCTGCATCTTTTTTTTTTTTGTTTGTTTGTTTTTAATCATATCTCTTTTTAATGGGTACATAGCGATTTGAAACCTAAAGATGCCTGGGTGATTTGTTTCAAACAATCAAATCCCCAGTTACCACAAAAATCTTTGCTAGAGTATTAGTCTTCGAAGAAACGGAGAATGTTAAAGATTAAAAAATTGGAAAGTAATTTTGCACACCTTTGATCAGCACTTATTGTCATTTGTGTTAGTACCTACAGAAAACTCACTTCTGAGATTCCAGCATTTCAGCTCTTGCATTTCTAGGATCCTGATGATGTACTGATGCGGTTATTTTCACAAATAAACACCACAAAACATTTCAAATTCACTTTCCATTTACTGATTATCCTTTTGAGACGTTTTTCGTGTATCATAACAATATTAATGACCAGATCTCTAGGCTGGCTTTTCTCCAGTAAGAGCTGAGAGGAATCGCGTTGGTGCTCGGAGGAATCACACACTATCCTCCTTGCTCTAAGGACCGAGGTGGGAGTTTCAAAGAAGAAAACTGGTGTCCAGTTTGCAGGCAGAAACCAGGGAGCATGCAAAGTGCAGCCTGACCAGCCAGGGCACCTGAACTACAGCAGGAGCCTACAGGACTGAGAAACAAACTCTACTGAAACCAAAGTAACTGTAAATAACGTATGGATCACACGCAGCAGTGTACACCTGACTTGCCCAGAAATACCAGCTCAGGGAAAGGTGGCAGGAAGGCTAAAGAGTGGTAAAAAAATCCATCCTTCCCCAGAACACTTATTTGACAAGGAGAAGAATGCACTAGTAAACACAACAAACCTTTCAGGCATCTCAGAAATGCTTGAGCCTCCCTAACTTTAAATTAACTTATTTTGTTCAGAATAAACAGATAATTCTTGACAAGAGTTCGTTTAAGTAGGACATTAATAAGGATCATTTTTACAACGCTCTGCTAATCCTACTTGTAACATACCAAAGATAATGAATGTGAGATGTAATTACTCTTGGGTTGTGTTGTTTGCCCTTTTTAAAATAACAACAGCAGACTATCATCTCCTTTGTAAAATACTATCTCCATTCAAGTGGGACCTACATCGCTCGTTTCACGAACTCATATAATAACCTAATAAAGCTTTGTTTTTGTTTTTGTTTTTGTTTTTTTCAATTTCACATAAGGGAAGTAACAACACATAGCATCTTTTTTGCATAATAGCCATTCTGTGTAATGTTTTGGCCAAAAAAGTGTGATGGAACTTATGCAAAAACCCCTAAATCTGAATGACGTTCTCAAACTTTTATGAAACTTTGATCTCTCTGGGAAGTCATACAGTAGCTCTCAAAGCTTCACAGAATACACTTGAGTGGTGGAGAAAATGCCAGGACTCCGCGCACAGGGCTAATAAAAATTGTACAGCCTATTTTAAGAAAAACTGTTTCAAAGAATCAAGTATAATTAAACCGTGGTGCCATCTGCTAGATATTTGAAAATACAGACTTTTCATAGGAAGAAGCCATGAGTCAGAAAGAATGAGTCACTGTATATACGATTCTAGGGCTTCTGGTGGAGTTTAGCCAATTTGTTAAGTCCTGCGCTTTCCTGGAGGGCAGGCTCTTGTCTGGGCATCACACAAAATCCTTTGAACACTGTTCTATCTACTCCGGCATTTCAGGGAACGTCCCATACATCAGTCACACATTTCTAATAAATTTGGGAAAGACAGAAAATTGAAACAGAAGAGAAAAAGGACGAACACGTGGGAAGCCCATCATCTGGTCAGAAAAGCTGTAACTTTCAAACACCTGCACAACCGCGGATTAAAGACCTGGTTGTGGGTACCAATTAACACCTTGCCATGTAACGATAACCCCATTTCACCTCTACTTATTTTCCCTGCCAAAAATTAATATGCTCACAGCTGACCACTCCCCTAAACAAAACTGAAATAAAGGAGAAGAACAGAAAGTGTAGATGACAGACAAAGCCCTGGGTCAGGAGGGAGGAAAGGCGGAACTTCTTGTTTGGAAAAGGATTACAAATTAAAAACCTCGGTATCAGAGCAGATCTGGAGTGCTGGACACAGAGGAGAATATCAAAACGATGTATGGAGTCCCTGGTACTGATGGGGATTGCAAAGCCTATGCCTCCTCTCCTCCTCATGGGATAAGGCAAAGGCACACTGAACCCCCCCTGCTGTGGGGATTTATAGGAAAGGAAATGAGAAGCAACATTTTGGGATGCAAAAGCTGCTGGCAGTTTTCATGCTTTACGGACACAAACAGGTCTTCCCAGTTACATTAGTAAAATCTTTTTCCATGATAAATGATAACAACTTGTTTTGGCAAGTGGAAGAAAAAAAAGTGACTCATAAGATACACAGAGCGAATATTTCTGTTAACAGTTTGCTCCTTTTCATCTCTCTCCCTTGACCAAAATTACCTCTGCACGCTATGATTTCACTGTCAAATAAAACCATGCTAAGCAGGTGGACAGCAGAGAACGACGGGATCATTTTATCTCCCACCGATCTCTATCCTACTCTTACGTGTATTAGCTACTGGCATCAATTTTCCTACTTCCACCACGTTCAGTTCCCTCTACTGTCAGTGCTGGAGGGAGTTGAACTAGAAGCATATGCAAAGGCAAGAGCATCCACTCAGGCACTTGGTGATGAAGAGTTACGAACAACATGGCAAGTGTACCACTTAGCCCACCACAGACTAACCGTGCACTTGATGCCCTTTACAGACAAGCCCTTAGGTGTAAATGTGCTTAAAACCAGTCGGGTGCATCCCTTATGAAAGGCACAAGAATACGGAATAGACAAGTGACCGCATTTCTAACATCTTTATTATTCTCCTCCATTTTTGCATGTGAGTCTGAAGTCCCAAGAGCAATTTGAGGCAGCAAACACTTTGTCTTCTATATTAGTTTCAACAGGAAGGACATGGACCTGTTAAGAGTGAGTCCAGAGGTGGCCACAAAGATGCTCTGAGGGCTCAAGCACCTCCACTGTGAGGACAGGCTGAGAGAGTTAGGGGTGTTCAGCCTGGAGAAGAGAATGCTCCGGGGAGACCTTAAAGCCCCTTCCAGTCCCTAAAGGGGCTCCAGGAAAGCTGGGGAGGGACTCTGGATCAGGGAGGGGAGCCATGGGACAAGGGGGAACGGTTTTACACTGGAAGAGGGGAGATTTAGATTAGATATTAGGAAGAAATTCTTTCCTGTGAGGGTGGTGAGCCCCTGGCCCAGGTGTCCCAGAGAAGCTGTGGCTGCCCCATCCCTGGAGGTGTTCAAGGCCAGGCTGGATGGGGCTTGGAGCAGCCTGGTCTGGTGGGAGGTGTCCCTGCCCAGGGCAGGGGGTTGGAACTAGAGAATCTTTAAGGTCTCTTCCAACCCAAAACCATTCTATGGTTCTATGGTTCTGCATCTGGTTCATTAAACAGCTAGTGAAACACTTGGGAAAAGAAAGGGGATGGGATCAGCAGCAGGAGCACTGGTTTATGGTAACATAAATATTCTTCTCTAGGAACTATCTAACTTGTTTCTTATCTCAACTCTTAGTATAAGGAAAATGGGAGATCCCTATAGTTGGGATTAAGAAGTTTATAGACCATAGAGAAAAATTATAGCCTTGGTACAAACTTGGCAAAATAAATAAATTGAAGGACAAAATCTCTAGTATGAACCAGGCAAAGTGTTAGAATGAACCTCTGACAAATAACTGTGATAATAAGGAGCCCCATATTCAGGCAAATTTGGCATAAAAAAAAAACGTGAAGCATTTGACCTCTTATAGTGTTTCCCAACATGAAAAAGCAGTAGTTCCTCTTCCAAAGGACAATTTAAAGATGTTATTTTTCTAGCTGACTCACTTGATGAGTGTTATCATCCTAGCAAGTTGTGTGTCCATAAAACCAAAAAAGACACACAGAAAAGGGGAAAAAAATACAACCGCTCTGCCTCCCCAGTGAATGAAAAGAACAATCAAACATGTTGTAATTAAACAGAAGATCAAAACAGAAAGAACAAGTCACCAAGTAGCAGTTTTATATCCTGTTCCTAGAAAGATTTTGGCAGGCATTAGAAACAAACAAACCACGCTCACATTTTAAATGACATTGTTATCCAAGGAAAGTACTTCAAAATGTGGATGCTCAGCAGCTAGATTGTTTTCATACAAATATCCGAGTAGCTTTATATCTCTTATCTGTACAAATACCTATTAAAAGTCTCTCTGGCTTGCCTGGGCTATTGGGAGCACATGCCATTCTAACATTACTCAGCACAGTTAAGATTATCTGGCTGATAAACCCCCCTCCCAGCCATCCCCCTGGATGTAACCCAGCACATCACCTCTTTCACTGCCACTTGAGGATGAATTGTGGATAGTGCTTTGAACTGGGACTGAAACGCGTTTTCCACCCCCAGTTCTTCTGGTTAGTTGTGTCACCAACCTAACAGACCTTGCTATCAGAGCTGCATCCTGACTTCACTGCATCGGTCCTCGCTGCAACCAGGATGTGACATTAAAATTCAGCTCTAAGATTAGCTATGAGGTTATTTTCAAATATTTAAAATTTATTGCCTATTTGTCAAAATTGTTATTGAGCACCCTTCCCTCCCATTTTTTTTCATTCTACCCTCTTCCATTGCCCACAAATCAATCTGATTATGGTTGTGCTCTCTAATAGCCACACTACCATCAGTCACCCTCTCACTCGACCTGAAACAGAGATTAAAAAAATTGTATGTATTGTCATCAGTGTAACTCTTGAAGCTGGATTTAAAGACGATACCGATCTAAACAAAATCCCCTACACAGCTGTTTTTCAACAATCCGTTAGCAGCTAGAAGATGGTTTAATCTTTCACAAGTCACCTCTGTTTCATCCTCTGCCTATTAGGTGCCTAGCAATGTTAGAAGCCTTTTAAGCTAATATATTAAGCAACAGCAGAAAGGTTAACAAAAGCAAGACTGATGTTAGAATAAAGCATAAAATTTAGGAAGAAAAGCATGCTGTACTGCACAATGAAAAAGAAATGGAGGCAGAAAAAAAAAAAAGAAAAAAGGAAAATTACTTTGAAAACAATGCAGGAAGAAATAGTACATGATCTATTTTAGAAACTGGAAATAGCCCAGGAAAGGAAAGACAGCAAATAGAAGCCCAGTTTACTGCCTCAAAAAATGTACTGAATAAAAAAATGGGCTCCAGTCCACAAACTCCGGACATGTGAACAGCAAGTGAGAAAAATCAGGCTGTGGCAGCAATGTGGAAACAAGCAGACTGCACTGAAAAACAGGTACTGAAAACACTTGAAATGTTACCAGATTGCCATTGTTCACAGTTAAATCACTTGCAGTGACCACACCGTGCATTTCTACCATCTAAAATCAAAGGCACTTGACTTGCTGATCCCTAATTCATGCATAGGCAAGCACTTGACTCCGAAACTGCTGGGACCACAGCCTATAAAAACGAAGACATGGCAACACAAATATCTTTCATTACGGCTAGTAAAAATCAGGAATTAAGATCTTCTAAAATGACTCTGGGATTCTCTTGCCTGCTGAGGCATCTCAGTCTCCAATATAACCAAGACTTTTGGACTAGGAGCAGAAAATCCTCATTTCCCTCCTTAGGGCTGAACTGTGTCATTTTAATTCTCAAATAAAGAGTAGGTGTGACAAAGGGGAAAGGTAATCACAGAGATTACACTTTTGTATGGACTCTGGAGTCCTTTGCAGCTCCTCAGTGCAAGTATGCAGCCCCACAGCTTCCCGATACACTGGAGTAAATCCACTCCAGAGAGATTTTTAGTAATGTGTTGGGGTTTTTTTCCCTGGAAGAAGACCCAGGCAGAGAAGAGCTGCAGCTGATGCCACCAGTGTGCCCAGTTTGGGCACTGGGAGCCAGCTTTTGGAGCGTGTTGCAGAATACACTTACCCACACCGCAGAGATGTAAGAAGATGCAAGGTGCCCTGTTTTGCCTGTGTTAGGCACCAAGGTGTCTTACAGAACGCACAAGCAGTTAGGAACCCTAGCGAAAAAAAAAGCAGCTTGATCAGATGGGATTCTTCAACTCTACAATAGGAAATGCTGAAGAGGCACATATTCGGAAATGCAACCCCTCCCTGGAAAGATCAGCAGCAAAAAAAAGTCAATATTAAAAAAAAATAAAATCAGAGCATGTTTAATAAAAATTCAATATTTATTTAGCCTGGAGAAAAGGAGGCTGAGAGAAGACTTTACGGCTCTCTACAACAACCTGAAAGGAGGATGTAGAGAAGTGAGGGTCAGTCTCTTCTCCCAAGTAACAGGCAATAGGACAAGAGGAAACAGCCTCAAGTTGCACCAGGGGAGGTTTAGGATGGATATTAGGAAAAAATTCTTCACAAAAAGGGTCATCAAGCACTGGAACAGGCTGCCCAGGGCAGTGGTGGAATCGCCATCCCTGGAGGTATTTAAAAGCCGGGCAGACGTGGTGCTGAGGGACATGGGTTAGTGGTGGGTTTGGCAAAGTTAGGTTGATGGTTGGACTCGATGATCTTAAAGGTCCCTTCCAACCTCGACGATTCTATGATTCTACGAAAATCAAGATTTACACCCAGATCTCAGTCTGGACTGAGGCATCTGCTGGCCATTAAAGTAATGGAAGACCAGTTCACACTTGCCAAAAAGGATGTAAGTGAAAGAAGCTGAGAAGGCAACATTCACCTTTTTGATCTAACACTAAGTAGTCACATAGCCATTCAAGAAATGGTAAAATTGAATTCAATGCCTTCGTTCACTTTCAGAAGGTTCAAAATTACAACTCCCACTCCTAGGCAAGCAGCTAGAAAAGAAATGCAAGATTAAAGGACCCAAAGAAAGGAGAAGAAAAGGAAGCGTGAGTCTAATTCCTGTGAAAAAGGAGCCAGAGCTTCAGTCCCTATTCCTGTCTCCCAGAATTTGTTAGGTATTTTGCCATTAAAATCTTGGAAAAGGCAGCAGCATAGCAGCAGGATTCACCTAAGACAATGCAGATATTTACACCTGAGCTGCTTCCATATAATCCATTTATAGCCCATGGAGAGAAAGACACTTTTAGGAAGAATCAGCTCATCCTAAAGTAAATATATGAGCTCTACTAAATACATTTGGTTGAGATTAATTTCGTTGCAGAGTGTCTGGCAAGTTTTTACCAGTGAAAACTGATGTACGCAACGTCTTGGAAATACAGGAGTGTTATCAGGTACCGGGGGGTACATCTCATTCTTAAACCGTTACCTACACTCTTATGCTCCCCTTTAGACACAGAATTACCATTGCAGATCTGACCTTAGTTCATAAGATTTATCCATGCACATACATTTCTGGCAGACAAAATCAATTCTCTAAGTATGGCAGTATTTAACTTCAAGAGAAAGAGCATGTATCCTGTTATGTTAAACTAAATTAAAGTATCCTCAGTGCAGTGAAATAAGTGAAAATCAAGATTAAACGTACGAGCGCAGAGTTGCATACATCAGTAGTTAAGGATGCTTCAGCTTCATTTAGCTTCATTCACGTAACAAACGTAACAAGCTTCTTTTAATGTGTTCTGTTAGAGGATAAGTTGAATGCAAGTCCTTTTTTAGTTCATTATATGAAAACAAGGACAAATTTAAATGTGTTTCAATTCCTTACTTTGTTTAGTTACTAGAAACACCACTCTGCTGTCAATTTTGCTAAATTTCTCAGGTACTGTCTGAGAGTTTTCTTTGGCATTAAGAGAAGAAGGATGTTGATTATGCTATAAAATCACTTTCTCCTGTATATCTCACTTGAATAAATAGGCACTATTAAAAAATAATAAAAATCACTTTTCTAAAACAAGTTTCATTACCAAGGTTAGAGGTAATCATTCCTCAGTCTTCACTGGCGAGGTGGAATAAATTGAAAGATTTATGCTTTTTCATATATCAGATGAGAACTTCTGTAGAGATATTTCTGCTCTTTTTTGGGTTCAACTTTAAAAATAGTGGTTTTTTCTCTAGTCCCTGGTGATCCAACCTGCACTTTAAATAAGTCTCATTTGTACTCTGGGATTCACCATTTCATCTTTCGTTTACACAAAAACTTTACTGAACAATATCCACTGGTGAATGTTTCTTGGCAGTAACTGTCAAATATCGCAGACACCTTTCTTGAAAACATAGGTCTCCCAATTAAAAAAAATATTTTTAGTTTATTGGACCCTAAAGAAGTGCAAGAATGTAACCGTGCTACAAAGATGTACATTTTATATCTCGCAAAACATTCAGCGGTGACTAATTTCTGTAGAAAAATTGAGTACCACTCAGTAAGCATTTGGTATTCTACAAAAAGCAGCATTATATAGAAATATAGAATCATAGAGTCATTGAGGTTGGAAGGGACCTTTAAGATCATCGAGTCCAACCATCAGCCTAACACTGCCAAACCCACCACTAACCCATGTCCCTCAGCACCACGTCTGCCCGGCTTTTAAATCCCTCCAGGGACAGCGGTTCCACCACTTCCCTGGGCAGCCTGTTCCAATGCTTGATAACCCTTTCAGTGAAGAAATTTTTCCTAGTATCTAATCTAAACCTCCCCTGGCATAATTTGAGGCCATTTCCTACAAGCATGAGTTTTCTTTAAGGATCAGCACAAGCAAACTTTGAAGTTGAAGCCAACGCCAGTCATCCTGCAACGCAGAACACACTTCCCCGTCAGCTGGAAAGAAGTAACTGTACATTTGTTCTGCTCTAAAGTAATGTCAGTTCATTAACTTATCAGCAGTGCAAATGAAAGTTTAAAATGTTTTAAAGAAATACCAGAGATCCAGAAAAAGATGCACCCTGTTTCAGAGATTTGGGCTAAACAGTCATAAGAGCGCGATGTTTCTAGCAGCTGATGAAGAGCCCCATGAAAGGCGGTGGTCACACAGCTGGATGAAAGTCATTCTACAGTTGAATTTGTGATCACAAGCCTACAATTTTACAAGTTTAATCCAATTAGCACAGAGTTTGAGGCTTCTTTTAAATGGTTTCACAGCTAGTAGCAACTTCTTCTCCATTATTTGCTAAGAAACCCAGGAAGCAAGTGAGAAAAGAAATTTAAGAAGCAAAACCGTCCAAGACAATTGCCTGACAAAGTGCTAGTAGTGCATAAAACCACGGTGTGGCTTTTCAGCAACTTTCTTAAGCTTAGGACTAAAATAAAGACTTACTGAGACTTAAAGAAAAAGCAAACCACTTATGTTGTTGTGCAAGTTGATATTTGAATCTCAAAAAAAGTGAGGATCCACAGAATTTTCATTCCTTGAAACACCCAACTCTTGAGTATAAACTTTTATGAGCAAATTCATGTTTTGACCTGCTAAAATATCTACCCCCGTTAACATAATCCTTTTAATTGCAAGAAACGGTTATAACTTTGGGGCTGTTGCAGCTTCACAGGGGTAGCCAAGACTGTTAACTTTGGGGTCAACATTATCTACTGTCTGTCTAGGCAGACTCCAAGCCCCAGACCAGTTTGCCAGACTGGGAGTGCTGCCAGTGCTGTTACCTCTCCGCCAACTCGGTCTTGGTTGCCGCCAGCCACCTTTTACACAACTTTTAATCTGAGCGAGAAAGAAAGATGAGTGTAACAGCCTGAAGGGACAATGAGTTTCTCGCTACTGTTTGCATACTGCCATCACTCAAAACTCGTGCTTTGAGATACAAACCCTCCAACCCAAACAATCACGCGGAGATGCTATCAGGACTGGGAAGAACCCGGCAGCTCCCGTTGCAGGCAGAAGGAGCCACAATATAATGCGCACCTCAATCTTTCCACTGAACCAGCTTCCCGAAAATGCAACAGTATCTGAAAAACACTAAAACTTGTGAGATCAGAAGATCCTTCCCTCCCTGTACAGGTAGAAAGAGAGAAGAACAAACCTTGGCAGTAGAAAAGGTGGTTATGCATAGCCGTTGGAAAAGAAAATGATGAGCCACACAGTGAGTATAATCCAGGACTCGGTTTGACAGTGACCACCATCTGCTGTTTCAGAACAAAACCCCACAGCACACGTATGAAACTACCTGCCCCCAGGTTATCTATAAATCCTCTTTTTAGATATAGCCTGGTTTAACTTAGAAGCAAGAAACTTCATGCTCTTAGTTTTATTTTTAAATATTTTCACTACAACTCAATATCCACTGGTACCTAAATCTTTTTGAGCTCTGGCCTCAGTAATAATTTGCAGCAATCAATTGTAATTATGGAACATATGAAAGGCATTTAAATGTGAATTAATTTTAAATTTCACTCAATACACCATTTTCCCAGTTTTAAATTATAAAAGGAACGCAAATCTCTAGGAGCCTTGCTTTGTATACTTTTAAAAGTCTCCTCTGAAGTTAAAAAAAATACCCTTTTTTAAAACGCTTTTTTTTCCCCCGCCCAGAAACATTTATACAGTCCTCCCGGTCCTACTGATCCATCTGCATTATCTTTCAAGATGGAGCAGCCACAACTGAGCACTAAAATCAAGACTCAGGTACACAAACAATCAACAAAACGGGAGGTAGGCACACATACCCAGAATAAAACATCCTCCAAGTTCTACGCATGATTCTCAGCCCATTCTTCGTGCTATCTGGTATTTTGTTAATTTTTAAACTCCAGCTCCATGTTAATAGAGGTGCTTTTCTCTGACCTATCACAATATACCTAGAATACTGCATTGAGCTAATAGCTAATTTAAAATATCCTGGAATGTATCAGTCATAAACAGTTCTCCTTCTAATGTATACTTATAACTCTGTTCCATTTGCAGTTTTGTTGGCCATTCACAATATTATTTTATCCACAGCAGTGCCTCCCCTTCGGCTGGATTAGCCATCTTTCACCTTAATCTTTTTTTAAATGACTCCTCTCCTTTCTGTTTTCTTGATAAATAAGATTAACTGCCCATGCCATAAAGAAAAATTGAGGAATTCTACTTTACTTACACCACAGTGACCAGAGAAATCCAGTGTCTCCCTTTCTAACCAGCTTCTTGTTGGTTAATCAGTTTAAGGTGTATGATGATGCTTTCCCTCTCAACCGATGACCTCTTTGGATGCTGACTCACGTTCAGTATGGCTGGAACGGTTGGGTGATGCATTCCTCAATGTTCCTCTAACCCTCTGCCAGGGAGGGTTATCAGGGGTGAACGTAAAGCAAATTCACTCCTCAGCTAGTTCTAACTTGAAATCGACAGCATGAACACAGACCATGACAACATCAGTTTGCATTAACATGTTGGGCTGTAGACTGCAACAACTAAAAATATCCTCTGTGGCTCACCTGATTCCTCCTGCCACAAAGAATCATGTTAAAGAAAGGGCTGGGCATGAAAGTTACTCTTCTGGTCATATCAGGTAAGGTTGCTGTGGAACATAAGTCAACCATTTTAATCAGTGACCTCCTTCAAAGACCTTGCCTCTATATGTAGGTATCTGTCTAGCACGATCCATCTATCCATGCTTCAAAAGAACTATCCATGCTTTCAAATAGATAAATTTATTCAACAGCAGAATATTTTTCTTTGGAGAATAACTAATACAACTATCAAAACTATGAAATTACGAGTTCATAAAGTTTACCAAAACCAGATGTAAAAGCTCCTTGCTTTTGATTCCCTTTGTTAAACTCTTTAAAATGTACTAGTCACTCTGTCTTCCACTTCTGTACTCTGAGTTTGTCTATTTTTACCAGCTGTATTTCTAACTTTTTGAGAAAGCCAAATGAGTATTTAGATACTCACCCAGGCTTAGGCCCGACAACTCACTATGACTTCACATTATTAGCGTGTTCCAGTACATCATTTCCTAATACGTCAGTTTTATCATATTTCATCCTTATTGCCAGACAGGCAGCATAACCAGAATAAAGATATCACAAATTAGTAATGACACCTTATGCAAAGAAGTTATTTAAGTTCTCAGCAATGTACTTATTTTAATCCTGATGATTTTAAGACACTCATGTTTCCTAGATTTTTTTCTTTTTACATCAGACACTTCTGTGTCCACATGCTCTCCAAATCCACCTTGGACCTTTTAGTTTCCTTCTTTCTGCTGCCAGCTATGAGTACGTTCTCCTGAACTTCACCAGGGTTAGACTTCCATCTTTCAAACAACTTCTACTCAGCATAAAAACTTGGAATATTTAGCCCTGACACTTATCTTCACCATCCTACTCCGCTTTGTCAGACAAGCACGCATTCAGAGACCTCTACTAGCTTTGCAAGCTGCATCTAAGACACAGTCAGCATTTTTATTCCCTGACCTATGACTAGTCCTTCTGGTCTCCCGTCTTACAAAGGTCAGGTCTTCCAAAAGCTCCCTTCTTATCATATCAATTTTTTCTTACCTGCTGATAGCCTTTCTTAACCTTCACACAGATTGCTAACATGTTATTTAGGAAGTCAGCTAATACTGTCTGCTACAGAATTTCACTAAGCTTAAATATGCATTTCAAGCGATAGTTTTGCCACTTACTGAATTACCTTTTTGCAAAGCAGAGCATTTACCTGTTCACTTTAGGCCCAGCTCCAGCTAGTTTCCTTTCAGCTACCACCTCCAGGCAATACTGGGGGCATTTGGGTGGATTTGTTTTGTTGTTGGATCCTGCCACACAGCCCTCCACCTTGGATGCTTTCTTGCAATGTATTGTTGATAACTGCAAGAACACCACAAGCTCTGGGATCAAACTAGAATTTCCACACTTCTATCATCTACTAATTAATAGGGCTTTTGTGAAGTATTGCATTTTGTTCTCAGGAGGAAACCATTATAATCCTGCTAGTCATTAATACTAAAAGGCAACGAACGTGCCCTGGCACTTGTGCTACTAGATAGCTGTAGATGAGCTGGAAAACTGCCAGGGCAGTACCAGAGGGACACTGAGAGGAGTAGAAAACAAAGTGATTACTCACACACAAACTTTAACACCCAATTTCATTCAGCATACTACTGGTTCAGGACTTCGCCAACCAGAACTGACCATTAAGACAGAAAAACAGTAGAGCCTAAGACAATCAAAAAAGCTACAGAGCTTCAGGCTGATAACCACCATTTTCTTCAAAAAGGAGATTGGCAAGGCTGGGAGTGGTGAGGTCCAACTTACTTGTTACTCATTCTTTAAATATCAATCAAGCCTGCGAGTTTAAGGGTAAGCAGTGCTTTTCTCCAAGGTACTACAAGATCTAAATGATCATAATGGAAAGAAATCTAATACTAAAGCACAGCTGCTGAAACACAGGAATCTTTAGAAATAGGTCTTCCCTCACTTTGAGAGATTGTTTTCCCCAGACCATTACAGACATCAACAGGGTCACAATTTCTCCTGTAGTTCTGAGAAATTCTCCGCCGCTTGAGCTTTAAGAGCTTTGTTTGGCTCTTGGGGAAGAGAAATAACTGTATCAGGCTAATGGCAAACTGCATATATGAGAGACTGACAAATGCTAGAGGTTACTAAGAAATACTTGTTAATGCTAAAGTGTTTGTTGAGTTTTTTAGAACAAGTGAAGCAAAGGAGAGTTCACTGAAGGGGAGAAAGGGTAATGAAATAGGGTAGAAAGATCACCTTAGTGTTAAGAACAGCCACAGACCTTGCTATTCCACAGCTGGAACAAACTCTTACTGCAAGGCTGGAGGAAACAAAAAAATATACACACCTTTGTATGAGTTTTATTATTTCTCAATGATTTTAACATTTAGAACCAGCTAGATGATTTTACTGAACTCCACAGCCAGAGCCATCGATGCATTATTCTGCCCCAGCACCAGTGGCCAAGTAGGGAACGCTGAAGAGAGCCTGCAGCGCAAGGGGAGGGTGCTCTGCACCGCTGCAGCCTGGCACCTTCTCTGCCATGGGATGGGTGATCTCTGCAGGGCACCGTGCAGTCCTGGTGCGGACTGTCTGCACCAGGAGGTACTCTCGGAATGCAACTTCAGCTCTCTCACCAGCCATACACCCGCATTTCCTCCCAGAGGAGCGTAACAAAGGTTGTGCAATGAGGATACCAGAGGACACTTGTCCCAGCTATAGCAGACACACATAAAGCACTGAATACCTCCACCAACTCCAACTGCCATAAACCTGGAGGAAGGCAGCTGTACCACTAAGTGTTGTAGGCCCAAAGAGAGATCTTGATGTAAAAATGGATACTTTCAAAGACAACTGGCTCTGAGGCAGCAATGAGCCACAATATTCTTCAGCAGGATATTTATTCCTCATCCTCTCTCCCATCATCTGCCCCTTCTTGCCAGTTCAGTCTTTCCGTAGCTCCTGTCCTCTCCTTCACCCCACACAAAGGAAGTCTTTATGTCATTGCCTTCTGCCTCCAGTAGGATATTATTAACAAGTCACTAAGTAGGTTCTCTTTCCCCCCCTAAACCTACCAGGCTTCTGCCCAATGGATGCAGTCTATCAGCTACTGAAGAGCACAGAAACACCACAAATAGTTATTCTGTTTTAATCTTCCTATCAACAATACTATGAGTTTTCCAGAAGTTCCCATGACCTTCTCAGTTTAGTACAGGCCACAAACAAGCTAGTCTAAATGTCAGCTTTGGGATGGGCTCAGAAGTGTGTGTACCAGGCAGTGGGCACTGATAATTGCACACCTGTATCTGCCAACTGATCTTACACTAGATAATACTAGCTTGAAGTGATCCCAAACAAGAGAAAAAAAGTTGCATTCACAGAAGGCGTAGAAAACTCAGGAAGCCCCTGAGTGACAAACATGGATGCAGGGAGAGTATTCTGAGAAACGCTTACAGCTTCTGCAGACCTCTGAAGTTGGCCAGGGCCAAGGACAAGGTACAGCACTAGAAAAGGATTGCTGGACAAAACGTAACTTCCAGCTTACATGCGATGATGGTGTCACACACAACTCACTTTGATGTTTATGAAGTTCTCTGATGTACCATAATACAGCTTCTTTCAGTAAACATCATCTTGCACTGGACAGAAAAATTTCCACCAGCATTCCCGGATCTTACTCACTTGTCCTGAAATCAGCCTTAAGACTGTGACTTGGAAGCAACGTCAGAAGTTCTTCCTCCAGTTCTGTGCCACCCAAACTGAGCTGGAATTCAACAAAGCCACTGAGCAAAAGCCTACCGCCCTTCCTCGATGGAGGCACGTGGTCCAGCAGAACCTGCATAACCCCTAGGAGGGATGAGCTTTGGCAGAGGCCTCGGATGTCCTGCCACAATTCATCTGTGCCTGGAGAGCAGCATCCCGAGTTCCTTTTTTCCACTGCACAAGGCATTCTGTCATCTCTTTCAGATGGGCAGTGCTACTGGAAACAGACCGAACTGCTTGTCTCCCCAGAAGTGCAGTGTCTTCCTGTCTCCTACGTAGGATCGTAAGATGATGTGGAGTCTAGTTAAAACTGGCATTGCCAGCCTAAATACGAGAGCACTCAGGTGAGTTGACATGGCAGCTCAATGCACATAAAGATAAGAAGTCTCACCACAGAAAAACTAATAAAATAGGAATAGTTAAAGATATGCATCCATGCTCTATTATGAGATAATTAATTCCACGGTAAACTTAATTCACTTCCTAAATGAATAACTGAAAAGCACGTGTGGATAAGACATGCTGACCTTAAAGTCATACTAATCTAAAGTGACTGAAGTGTAGAAAAGAGGAGTTTATTCTGCATTAGAGATTTATTTGCCATGAAGTCGTCACAAGAATGATTACCCTTGCTACTTAGTTTCTCAGAATTTAACCCTGTTACACTGTTTGAGAACTTCAGCTCCAAGCCACTGGAGTCCACCTTCAACAAATCAGTTAATTTTATGGCCAGAAACATTAGAGGTGTGGAACTTACATCATACTCAAAAATGAAACAAGCACAGAAATAATACACTGCGTTCTAAAGTTTACTAGATACACTTTTATTCTCCAATAGTTTGTTGGCAAGTTAAAAATATTGCATTTCACTAACAGGTGGTGGATTAACGACGTTGACATAAATGCTTTGGTTCAGTCCCTAGGTGCAGCGGGAAAGCAATGGTCTACTTATATTCCACAAATACACAAGTAAGTTCAGCCTGCATTCAGGTGATAACTACTTGACTGATTCAGAACAGCAGTTAAATTTCTTACTCATAAAGAAAAGGGTGTGAAAAGATATGAACAGTCAGACTGCAGAGCAGATGAAAAGTGTTACCTCTGACTAGCTGATACAGCTTTATGGCAGAAGCAAGCTTGTAATATCAACATATCCACACACTTTACATGTTTAATGAAGAAGATTCAGCAATATATAGTGCGTGAATAAACTCCGCCTATCCAGCATTACAGACACTACCAACATTAGATGTCAGAACTTGTTCAGTTACATAAAAAGACACCACATGAATTAATCTTTCTGCATTGAAACTAGATAATAAATCTCAAGTACAGTATCAATTATTAAATTTTAAGTAAAATAGTGTTTGACATTACTTCCATATCACATTTATCCCCTACTTTTAATACTAACCAATCTACTGCGGATATTACACGTTACTGCAATGTATCATGACTTCACTTAAGAGTCATATCAAACCCCGTAACTTCTGGTCAACAGTACACAAACTTGCTTGATATCAAACGTTAAATACAAGAAAAATCAATCACATCAACAGAACACACTGCTTCACTACCATCTTCCTTAGAAACGTACCTAATCGTGAGCTTGAAAGTCTGTCAAACTCCTTGCCATAAGACATGGTTGGCTTTTGCTTGCTGTATTAAACAGCTACAGGGCTTCAGGTATGTTTCTCCCATACAGACAGTCAACAGCAGTTTAAGCCAATGTTAATTGTTAATTTCTTCAGAGAATGCTAAGAACCCTTAAGCTTAATGCTGTAAAGCTTTCCAGAGGTATGGAATGACAATAAAAAAAACCTTGACATAACCCACTGAAATAGATGACTTGAGCGTCCAAATTCATTTGAAAAGAGAAAAGATGTTAGGTGTCTAGAAGATTTAGAAAAAATACAGCAGCTTGTAAAACATAACTTACTGCTTTGAAGCGTGGCAGCTCCAAAGACTATGTATTTTTTCAGTTCTACAACGCAGTACCAGGTATTCTCTACTGAAAAAAAAATTAAAGGAACTATAAATGGGTTGCACAGATTTTCCACAAGCTAACTGCCATTAACCTCAGTTCCCATTATAAAGACAGAAAATGGGAAAGGGAGAAAAGATTTACAAAAATGGACCTGCCACCAGGAATCTGCACCTCATGACAGAATCATAGAATGGTTTGGGTTGGAAGGGACCTTAAAGATCACCTAGTTCCAACTCCCTGCCCTGGGCAGGGACACCTCCCACTAGACCAGGCTGCTCCAAGCCCCGTCCAACCTGGCCTTGAACCCATCCAGGGATGTGGCAGCCACAGATTCTCTGGGCAACCTGGGCCAGTGCCTCACCACCCTCACAGGAAAGAATTTCTTCATATCTAATCTAAATCTTCTCTCTTTCAGTGTAAAACCGTTCCCCCTCATCCTATGGCTCCCCTCTCTCATCCAGAGTCCCTCCTCAGCTTTCCTGGAGCCCCTTTAGGGACTGGAAGGGGCTCTAAGGTCTCCCTGGAGCCTTCTCTTCTCCAGGCTGAACAACGCCAGCTCTCTCAGCCTGTCCCCATAGCAGAGGTGCTCCAGCCCTCTGATCATCTTTGTGGCCCTATTTCTTTCTTTACACCACTTAAAACATGAACCAACATGTAAAGAGTGTTTTTATTATCAAACTCCAAACAAACGCAACATATTCATACAGAATTAAGGAACAAACTTCTAGGCTGGGTCAATCTGTCAGGGTGATTGTCAAGAGACAAAGGAGATAAAGAAGCTTGAGCTGCGGTGAGGATACAGAAGAGTGCCTCAGACTGGAAATCCACCCACCAAAACACACTTGCTGTTTCCAAGACCACCTTTAGCATGATCATTACCAGCAAGATTTTGATGCAAGTTAGCTATTTTGCAGAAAGAATATGCAAAGCGTGCATACTTGTTACCATTTCAATCAAGAGCAAGTACAACCCCATACTGCTAAGAAAAACCTGCAAAAATTGATGAGCCAACACAGCCTAACACACTTTGGAAGATGCCATTCACCTCTGCGAGAGGTTCTCCCATTCACACACTAGGGAACCTGGCAAACCAGCAAGCGTTTTGCATAGTCATGTGTAAAATTAGATCTCTGTTGTGCAAGCTAACATTCTACTAGTATTTTCATTCACAAGAGACCAAGTGCTTAATTAACATTTATACCAATTCTCAAGCTATTTACTGACACAAAGGAGGTGGTGATTTGGCATCATGGTTCCTTAAACACAGCCCTAAACACAGATATAGTCCTTGCTCCTCTCTATCACATAAATTTACTATTTAAATTTGCAACTGGTATTCCATAGCAAATAAAACTCTTAGTAAAAAAGACAGCGTATATGTGTTAGAACAAGGAGAACAAGTGTTGGTTTCCTGTGATGATTTCTTCCAGTTTGTACAGTTTTGCCTTTGGAAGCAAGCAGAAGCTAAAGAGATATGGTACTGCAGCACGCTGTTGAGTGATCTGTACATACCTTCGTTTTGCATTTAAAAGTACAGTAATACAGGGGTAATGCCATCTCCCAGCCCTCTGAAGTTCCAGTTAAAACCATATATTAGGTTTCTTTTTAACAAATCTTACAAGAAACAATTCAGTTTTTGAGACATATCAGCTAGCAAATTTTGCTAGTTAACACTGTCACCATCTTGACAGACACCCAACTTTATTCTTTCCAAAGAAGTTTAAGATTGTCACAATTGCAACCCAAGCCACAACAGTGTACATAAACCAAGGATAACCATTCTCAAGGGGAAGATAATTATTCTTCATAAAATAAAATCTTCACCAGATAACCACAGGTGTCATTAATCTGTTTGACTAGTTGCAACTTTCAAATGAACCACCAGCAGGAAAAGTTAAGCTATTTTATTGCACAGCCTTCCTAAGAAGCAGACTAATTCCACGGCTACCAGTTTATCCCACCAGTTAATAGCGACGGGCAAAATCAACACCACACGTTCTTATTTTCCTATTCAAGCACTATTTACATTACCAAATCCCAAAGTACATTTTAAATTGGTTTGCACATTTCAAGACAAGACCATACCTGTGCACACACAGTTAAAACATCTAACCTGTTACTAATACAGGTAAATTTGATATCTAAACTAGTCAGACTACTAAGGAAAACTATTCATGCTGAGCACTGCTGTCATTGCCGTATTACCTCTCCTACCTGAGAATTTCAAGACAAATAGTAAAGTTCAAGTGCTGTCTGAGCACTTAAAAAATCTAAAATCCCTCTAAGAAATACTTGATAGCTTCCTAGCTGTCAACATCTGCTCAGCATCCCTTCCTGTAAGGGAAGGTTATACCTTGTTTCCTCAATAATGAACAAGTTCTTTGTTCTAATTATTAACAGAAAAGAAAACATGACTGTTACACAACTACTGAACAACACTCAAACTTGAGCTCCTAGTTCTCCTTGAGGCTCCTGATATAAAGAAAATAACTTCTACCAGCATCTTCCAAGAGTAACTCTTCAGACAAGAAAATATAGGACATGTTTAAAAAAAACAAACACAACCCCAAACCACTTTTGAAACTGCTGAGCATCAAAACAGTGTTAAAGGTAATCAAGACAAAACCCAAACTATTGATTCCTTTCCTTGATTGCAAAATGAATATGGAGAGGAGTTCCAAATAGCAGTTATCTGGCAGTTGAGATTTAAAACTTGGTCCAGATTCCAAGAAGTTCAGAAGAAAACACTTTGAGGTTTTGTAGCTATTTGCTTAGATTTTTTTTAACGTATTATTGTCAATGCTAATCCACTGTCAAGCAACACTGGTACCAAAAGTGAAACTAACTGTATATAACTGAAATCAAAATCCCTTTTGCAATCCAAGGAAAACTACATACAGTTGGTAAATAACAGATGTTCAGGAAAAAAAAAGACCACTTCAGTTTTCAATCAAAGTTTAGCAACTTTATGACATGTACCCTTAAAAACACCACTTTGGGGACAAATTTAAGTGAAAATCATGTAGAGAAATTTAGTCGCTGCAATCATTTTTTCCAAAAGCATAAAATATACCAGGTAACAGCTACCAGCACCACAAAGCAAGCCCAACGAGTTGGTTGTATCAAAAGAAAAGAAAACCCCTGTCACAAAAGTTATCACGCAAAGCGCCAAGAATCACTCAAGTTTGTTTGTCACACCTCCACACTTACTTACTTAGAGATGAGAAAATGCGAGCAAATACATCATCCACACCAGATGCAAGCAAATAATCCAAGTAATTTAGAGATTACATTTTCAGAAGCTAAAGTGATTCCCATTTCGGAGGGCTGTTCTAAAGCAGTGAGAATAACCTGCCCCCTATCAAACAGGAAGGGCAACACAGAGGAAAGTTTAAAAATCTGGCAAGTATCAAATTAACCCATAACGCAAATTCCATAATGCAAGTCATTTGAAAGCCTTTTCGAAAAGCGTTGTGCAGTAATCATTGTCCTACTGATAAACCTTCCAGTCATGCAATTAAAGTTACCAGGAAATATTTATATTTATTTTTTTTATCAAATGCATATACTTAAAACACAGGTCACCATCTCATCCTTTAATGTTAATTTATTCTGCGGTTCACATAAGAAAATTACTCGTACACACCCACTTATGTTGTGTCACACAGTAAAAGCATTAGTTTTCTTTACAAATGTTTCTTTAAAAGTAACATTTTCACTAAAAAGTCAAACATTTAAGTGTGTTGGTGGTTTTTATGAATGAGTTTTGCAACAGTTTAACAAAACAATGCTTTTTCTAATGAATCCTTTATATAACATAAGACAGACAGGACTGCTGGGGGAATTGCATATAAATGCTTATTTTCCAGAAAGGTAACCCTGTTTTTAGAAGTTAGAGGATCTTACACGTCTTTTTCATATTGATTAGGCACCGGACAACATGAGGAGACAACACATTAATCTCATCCCATCATATTTCAGCAGTGGCTGTTGTGAACTCACAGATAGGATGTCTGCACTTTGCAGAAAGCAACTTCCTTTATATGAGGAAGTACCTACACGCCGATTTAATAAAAAAAAAAAAAAAAAGAACGCACACAGGGTGGGTTTGGTGGGGAGGGGGGCAAGAGTGAGTGCATTTTGGGGGAAAAGCAGGGGCTGTTGGACCAAAAGCAGCCCTGAGCTGGGTTCCTCCAGCAGCAGGAAGTTTCTATGGGGCCTTGCCGAGCATGCGCCGTGAGCTCCACAGTCTCCCTATGTGGCAAGAGTGCAGAGGCAACAACCAAACCAATAATAGAGACAAGAGAGCAAGAGCAACAAGCACCTTCCCCTCTATATTCCTACCACCGCCTCCTCACAGCCCTCCCCAGGCTGCTCTCTTGGCCCGGGGCCTCCCACATCCATTGCACGGAGCAGGAATTAGAGAGTCTGGCAACCAAATCTGCTACTGGAGAGGGGGGGAGAGAGAGAGGAGGAGCAGCTTGAAAGAAAACAGTGGAGTGCATAACCCATCCCTCCACCTCGCACAGCTCAGGTGGTGGCGGGGAAGGAGCAAGCAGCCAGCTTATATCCCCCCCCAGCTACAAGAGGGGAGGAGAAGAGAGGGATGGAGATTGCACACAATGGCTGGCTGTGTTTGTGGGGAGGAGATGGCCTACAACAGCAGCCCTGGGGAGGGCTCAGGGCTCCTCTGTGTCCCCCCCCGCCATTCCTCACCCACACACACAGAGGAAAAGGAGGCAGGGGGGTGAAAGAGGAGCAGGACGTTGCCTTGTGTGTGTGTGCGCATGTGTCCCCTTCTTATTTCAGTGAAGAAGTAAGAAAGGACACATACATGGCGGGGGGGGGGGGGGGAGAGAAGGGGCGGAATGAGGGGGGCAACCCCCAAACTGCGGGGAGGGGAGGAGATGGAAGAGCCCAGCGCCAGACTGAACAAAAATAGTTATTTTAGCTTATCCCGCTTTCTGCAGGAGTTCTTCCCCCCCCCCAACCCCCAACACAGAGCTTGGGAGCAAAACCAGATAAACGGAGCGGGGGGGTGAGGGGGGAGTCAGAGCCAGCACTGAGGCGGGGGGGGGAGAACGGGGGGCTCCTTCCTCCCGTGGGGGGAGGCAGCTCACACGCACGCAAAAACAGCTGCTCCCCTCTAAATATAAAAGAAGAAGGGCCGTGCTGAGGGGGGAGAAGGCTCTCCCCCCCCCCCCCCCCCCCCCCAGAGGGCCGCTCCGGGAATCCCAGGCCCCTCCTCTCCCCTCAGCGCGCTCCACCCCCAGGGCCGGGAGGAGGCGGGGGGGGGGAAAAGCCCCGGCCCCCCCTCCGCTCCCCCTCAGCCGGCCGTGAGGGGGTAAGGGAAGGGAAGGGGGGTGAGGGGAGGGGGGAGTTATCCGGGCCGCTCACCCTGGTCTCCGGGCTCCTGCGGCGGCTGCAGGACGCGTTCCAGCTCGGGGAAAGGCAGCTCGGGCAGGTCCAACAAGGCCCCGTAACGCTCGAGGAAAGAGCACACGACGGCGAAGTTCGGCCAGGAGCCCGGGCAGCAAGGGCCTGCCGGAGGAGGGGGAGGCGGAGATGAAGCCGGAGGAGCCGCCGCCGCCGCCATCTTGGACCTGAGGATGGAGAAGGAGCTGGGGAGGGGGCGGGGGGAGGGAGAGAGGGAGGGGGCGCTGCCGAGCCGCGCCGCCACTATCCCACAATGCAACGGCGGAGGAGGGGAGGGGAGGGGGGCGGCAGCTAGAGCGGCGCCAAGGCGACACTCCCCCCCCCCCCCGCCTCGTGCGGCCAGGGGGAATGAAAACAAGGCGGGGCCGTTTACGTGACAGGGCGGAGGATGGGCCAATCGGTGCGGGCGGGAGGGCGGGGCCGGCAGGTAGCGCCGGCCAATGAGAGGGCGGGGGGCGGTCCCTCCCCTGCGGGAGAGGTGGAGGTTGCGCCCGGCGGGGCAGGGGTGGCGCGCGGCGGTGAGTAGCGGCCGTAACGGCCGTTAACGGCTCCTCTCAGGTTGAGGGGAGGCGGCGGGAAGGAGGTGAGGGGATGGTGGCTCCGCTCCGCTCCGCTCGGCTCGGGTCACGGCCCCACGGACGGCTCGGCGCTCCCTGGAGCGAGCTGCTTCCCTCCCGGCGGGGGAGAGAGGCGTGAGGCGGCGGGTCAGGCGAGGCCTTGTTTTGGGTGGGAGGGGGAGGTTCAGAGCTGTGCCGCCCGCCCCCTGCGTCCAGGCCCCCGCCTCCCGCTCCGTCCTCGCTGGTGTACCCCGCCCCGCCTTGCTTCTCTAGGTTCTCTGTCCGTTCCTCCTTCCTTCTTCTCGCCTTGTTTTTAAAATGCCCTGCTCCCCCCTAATTTCTTACAAGCTGCCCCCCCCCCCCCCCCCCCCCCCCCGTGACCTCCCCAGCAAAATCAGATTACCGAATTACCCAAAAATATTTTCCTAGTTCTTAAACTTGACACCTGCCTCCTCCATACCCGGTTCATTTAACCTTTTTACTTGCCTTCCTGCTGTCAGTTTTTAAACCCTGACCTGCTTTTCTAGCTGCTATATCGCTTCTGAAGTTGCATCAGCTGCTGGGAAGTTGCCCACCTTTGCGGAGAATCACCTTGTCTTTTGATACCTTACAGAAGTTGTTCTGCCTGAAACTTGACAGTTGCCAGTTTACTCTTTCACCTTTCTCCTCTTTGATCTCAGGTTGCGCCTTGGATTTTATGAAACGTTCTTTTCTTCTGTAGTGTCTCAATAAAATACTCTCTGGTGCATTGCTGTCGTTCACCTTTTTTATTATATCTGTTGCTGGTGGGTGCTACTCTGAAACAATATTTACCCTCAGAGAAGACAATAGCGCTGGCAGTTTTAAAATCCACCTGCTTGCCCCACTGTACTTCAGTCTCAAATTTCTTCTGTTTTGTTCTCAGCTATTCTTTTCTTCTGCCGTCCTTAGCCGCTGCTTCATTTCTTTCTTTCAGTATAGTCTCCTTGCATAAACGTGTATTTTGCCTCCTTTTAAGCTCTTCTGCTTTCTTTACTTCCTATGTTTTTAAACCCTCATATCTTTGCTCATAGATTCCTGAGTCATTTCTCCACTTCGCCTCTTTGTGTTTGGACTACTGCGATTTACAGAAATTACTATCTTAGGTTATATTTGAGTCATATAGTTCATGGTCTCTTTTGAGCTTAAGTGGTGCTGTATGTCTTGGTACTGTACATTTTTCATAGTGAATAATTAAAAATACAACTCATTTGTTGGGGAAATATTTTCCTGCTCCTTGGTGGTTGGACCATGCCTTGTGCCAAGAATGTCCAAAGTTTCTGTTAAAGAGTTTATCTTACTCCAATTTAAGATACTCTGATTAATTCAGATAACCCAACCTTACTGATATTCTCTGGCAGTATTATGTGAAATTGTTTTAGATTACAAGTTTTTATGTATGACTTTTAAGTTTTGTTCATTTCTGCTATTTTCTTTGTGCTGTTTGGAAAAGATTGTATGGAACCCTTGCTCTCCCATTTGCCATTTGTGCCTGTTTGATTGCACAGTCCCAGCCTTGTAATGCTATTTGGATTGGGAAATCTGATATTCCTCATCATTTTATTGTTCATTCACCTCTGTCTAACCTCCAGGTCTAATTCTGCTGTTTCCTCTTAAAAATAGCACAGGCACAAATTCTTTTCATTCTTCAGAGCCAAGTTCTGGTTGGTTTATTCGGCCTTTACTCTTTGATTGATGGGTGATTTCATTCTGTTGGGACAACTGCTGGTTATTTCTTCTGCTACAATCTCCTTTCAAGCAGATTTTTTGAAAAATAGTCTTACAAACCTTCATTTGAATCCATCACATTGTGGATGTGTAATGAGAGAATCTAGAATATGTGAATCCAAGCAAGTTTCACTCCCCTGTAGCTGCTTGCCCGGGTACATGTGCCACTAACTTCAAAAAAGGAGCAAGGAAGAAAGAATTGCCCTGTTGTTCTATGGAAGAAGCAGCTCTGGCAGCCTCAGTCCTGTGCCAAATCCGAAGTAACACAGTTTTTACTTCATGCAATGTTTGAAACGTTTGATACTGAGATCCGCTCCTGGCAGGACCTGTCTGGCTGTACTGTGTTTTTCTGTAGCACGTGCAAGATGGAAAGGGAGGCTTCCAGCAGGACTGGAAGCCTGGTAATCAAAAGATTTCTCTTTTGTGAGTGCTCTTTCTTTAATTCATGCCACCAGGGTTCCTATGATTGATTTTTTTTAATTTTTTTTTTCCTGGTGAATTTGAACAATCGAAAAGTAAAGGATGAGAAACTGCATATATGGAAGGATCTGCCACTGAGGGTTTTGGGATTGGCCAGGAGCAGGGCTGTTTTTACTGCAGAAAGAACCAATTTTCTTCATATTGAGGATTTCAGACCATCTTCCTTCTGAACTGGAAGGGCAGAAAAGTGACTCTGCTCTTGAGACGTGTCAGTTGAGTGCCATGCTGCTCTAACGCATTTCCAGGGTATCGCCGTGGGATTCCTCTCTTGTCCTCTGCTGACAAAATCCCATCGGCAATCAGACTGCAATGACATGAAGGACTGTGAGGAGGGCGTAAGCTTTCATGGTGGCATTTGAGGCAGAGTCCCTGCCTTACTGATGCCCAGCTGTGATTGTGATAACAGGTCTAAAAATTAATGCGGTTAATACCAAAAAACAGTTGGTCTATAGCAGCACTGATAAGCCTCAGCTGGAGCACTCTCTAGTTCTAGGCAACAGACATCAAAGAAAAATGCATACCAATTGCTGGCTGCCAAGGAAAAGGGGAAAATAAGCAGAGATTTAGAAAATATGACTGAAGGGAAGTGAAGTTTATTTAATCTCAAAGAAAGGAAAAAAGGCTAAGAGTCAAGTCCTCAAGAAAACAGAAGGCGGTGGAAAAGACTAAGGTTAAGCTGTTCTCCTTGTCCACAGTAGAAGGGATTAGAAATAATGGTTTTAAGTTGAAATAGTGAAGATTTCATAAACAGTGAAAAGACATTATTTGGGTTTTAACTGTCCTGAGATGCTATATAGGGAGACTTGGCCTCTGTAGGGAGTGAGTAGGGAAAGAAGACTTGGTCTCTGAAAGTCTTGACGGCTGTAGCAATATGGCAATGCCATTGTTCTGTTCATGACTTTTCTATTGGGTTGGTTTGTTTGGGATTTTTTTTTTAACCTTATTTACAGCCAAAGAAACAGTATATCTCTCAGATATTTTAGGAAATTATTATCATCTTCACTGTACGTTTTAGGGAGAAGATTAAAACCCAGATGTGAGAGGATATTCTGGGACCTGATCCCTGTTGATAGTTTTAAAAGTTGAGCACCCAATACTTGTACAGATTTAGCATGTAAAATGATTTGCCCAAAATCCTGCACAAAATCCCCAAGATTCAATTGGTAATTCCCCCAATTGGTAATTGAACAAATCTGCTGATCCTCAGTTCAATTCTGTTGTCACAAAATCAAGTGGATAAAGTCCGTAATAGCATTCCTTCCTAGCTCCTTTGGGCAAGGACAGCATTTTCTGTTTTTATTAACGTGCTGCATATGTTAGCCTGATGTTATGTATTAAATATCCTTTTTCCAGACTTTGGTTCAACTTTGTGATGTCTTCCCCTGAAATTGCTTCCCTTTCTTGGGGTCAGATGAAGGTGAAAGGCTGCTCTACAACATACAAGGATTGCAAAGTATGGCCAGGAGGAAGCCGCACCTGGGATTGGCGAGAAACTGGGACTAATGTAAGTTTGCTGTTTACTATCCATCCTGCATTTCAAACAGGACTCTGAGAGTGGTCCAGAGAACATTTATTAAACTTCCAGCTGGAAATTCATGGAGCTGCCTTTTGGTTTCGTTGAACTTTTCCTGGTAAAAACTCAGTTTTCAGAAGTGCCTGTGTGGAGAGGTCAAAGGACACACAAGGTCCTACGGGTGACAGGGTGTACCAACTGTTGGCACCAGTCCTCACGGCTACCTGACCAGACCATTTTCGTACACCTTAGAGTTCTCAAACTGCATTCTGCGTTTGATTAGAGAGTGCAACTGTGATAAGATGCTGGTAACAACCTTTTTTTCCACACTGTGTAAACAAAAGTTGTCTTGAGTGAGATAAAAAAAAAATTATGGGAAGTTAAAACAGATCAACAGTAACTGACCTTACGTGCTGGGAAGACAATAATGCATGTAGTTTAGTTTATAGCCTTTTCTTTGGGGTCCCTTGTACTTATTTGAGATGAAAAATGTGCAGATACAGTGTCATATACACTAGTTTCTCCATGAAGAGCTCACAGTCTGGCTAACCACACAATGACTTCACTTGGTAGGCATATACTAAGTGCTTGCCCTCACAATTTTTAAATTTTATCTGTAAATACTCTCAGAATTGTATAAAAGTACATGGAATAGTATTGACGTTCCAGATTTAGAAGCAGCATAATGTCTAATGTTCCTAATGCCATTAGGAACTCGATGATAATTCTTCCCGAATTAGGGCATGCACTAGGATAGCTGTATTGGCTAGAAAAAAAATCCATATTTTCTAAGCAAAAGTTAAAGCACAAAAGAACTTCATACTGGTCAGGTCTTAGACCCAGCACCAGCAGCTGTACTCACCCAGAGTTTATTTTGACACAACTGGAGGGCAGAACCTTTGGTTTTGGAATTTCATCTATAATCTTTGGGGGAGCAGAACTTTTTTTTAAGCTGTCAGAGTTCAGTTTACACAGAGTTTATAACGCCAAGAGAAAGGTGGTGTTGTCATGCAAAGGTATGTACCTTGCAGATAGATAGCTGTGTACGTAACCTTTTTCAGTGTATTTCATTTATGGTCTGATTATAAAAAATCAGGTTTTCACTGGCTGTTTGGAGGGGTGGTTGTGTTGTGAGAGTCACTTTTTGTTTGTTTGGCAATATTGTTTTCCTGGTTTGTATGCACATATGACTGGAGAAGCAGAACAGATATGGTAGCTGAAAAGTTCCCAACTAGTTACCAGCTCAACCACACTTTGATATTCATTCTGACCACTTGAAAACTTCGGTTTCAAATTATAACTACCTACTAGCATTTAGGAGGATGTGCTTTTCTTTTAAAGTTTCTAACAAGGGATATCTTCAGGTGACAGGTAAAAGCTTTAAGTCCATAAAAGTATTTAGAGAAGTCCTCCAACTGAAACAAGGAAAAAATGAGACTATGCTAAATTAAAATTGGAGGAGGAAAAAAAAAAAAAAAGGTGGGTTATTTGGAGAGGTAGGTTTTCTGGCATCCTTTGTATATAACCAGGAAGTAAAAAATACCTATTTAGGTTTTGCCTTCTGTAGGTCACTTGTAAAGCTCCTGGTTTAGGTCAGTTCCGTCCCCTTGCAGCTATGAGGGGTTAGGTGATTTAGTTTAACATTGAGTAGCAAGCAACAAATGTGAGGATAAAACTAAGCTTTTCTAGACTGTGTCTCCAACTCTAGAATAACTGTAAAAAAGTTAATCCAGTCGGCACTGGAAATAGTAGGATTCCTCAGATGCATTTTCTGCACGTTTCTTTACGGTAGACTACAGTGTGCCTACTTTCTTGGAACATGTTTTTCCTGGGGGTAGATGGAGCTGATGTTTGGGAAACAAGCAGTGCTGGTCATGGCCCACACTCTAGTTGGAAATAAATTGTTTCCTTTCCTGCTCTGCTATCAGACTGCTATGTAGAATGTAATTCTTTCATCGGGAAAATTGCATAACTGGCTCTGCAAGGTTCTGTAACTAAGCACTAATAGTTCTTATGGCCTTAACCCTTGGGGATGACAGGCAGCCTCCCTAGCTGGCTGCATTTCAGTGCCATCTGCTAATGGGAGAAAAGAAGGAGGAATTCTAAAGAAAGAGCAAAGAAAACAGGCAAAAAATTCTGCTGCCATTCCTCTTTCCCTCCAGCTGTCAAATCAGCAGTAACACAGTTATTCCCAAAACATGTGGGAGCCCCTGGATCAGAGCATCTCGTGTAACCGAAGAAAATCCTTTTGTTCCATGGTTTTAATATCTCAGGAGTACTTATCATATGACAGCAAACCTTCCCCATCAATCTAATTATTGTAATTGCAGTAAACCTTCTTTTTGTCTAAGTTTTGAGTCTGCTTTAAAGCTGCCAAAGGAAATGCATTATCAATTGTCATAAACGTGTATTTGCAGTGATTTGGTCTGAGAAAGCTCTGCATATTGAAGTGAATTCTGCATCCTAGGTGTGGATAGCAAATGTAAATGGACTAAGGGGAACACAACTTGGAGAACTGTAAAGGTGAATTGTTAAGCTGTGCTTTGACCTTAATTCATTGGAAGAATGCAGTATTGTCTGGAAGTATAGGGGATAAAGTTGTATTGGCATCTCCATAAAAATAACATTCACCAGTAGTCCACCATGGTGTTGCCTACTTTGAGTGAGAAACTCATCCATCTCAGTCCTCTAAAAAAACCTTAAGAATCCTACAAAAAAAAAAGGGGGGGGGGGGAGGGGGAGGGGCGGGGAGGGGAGGGGAATAGTATTTATGATTTAAAAGATGCACACACCAAGGGACCAAATTCTAGCCACAGGTTGTGCAGTGTCTTAGTCTTGGCCGTATAGAGATACATAGAAATTGAATCAAGGAGGAGAATTAGTGTGACATAGTAATGTTTTATATTAACATTACAGGTCTATTTGTGGATTCATATGTATGTAGCATACTAGTAGCAAATGAGTGTATTTCTTTAAAAACCTCAATCAACATGCTGTTAAAGCTCTTTTTTTTTTTTTTTGAGGAGTTTGGTTTCAAATATTCCTTTCTCAAAATTAAGAAGAGTGCAGAAATTGAAACTGTTAACTGAAATGAAGCTAACCAATATGTTTCAGTCCTCTTTGGTAAATGGGATTTGCAAAGTAAACAAGAAAAGAATCATTTTAATTATTTGAGAAGCTTTTTGTAATTAAAGTGAGTAAACTTTGACTTGACACAATCTTCACTACAAAGATTTTTGTTTGTTTGAAAACAAACAGCAGTATGTTGCAATTTATTGATTTCACTTTAACTTTTAATATTTGTAAAATGCTAGTTGTTAGACATAAATGTTTTAGAAATGTGTAATGCATCTCTTTATTTTTAACTGTTTAATAAAGAGTGATAATACTGCCATCAATTGATTAACTATCAACCTTCATCTGCGTATAGAATACCTTCTTTTAATTACCAATGTTACCTGCTCTATGTGCACAGAAAAGAGGGTGGTGTTACATTTTGGTACCGCTAATTTACCCTGCTAATCTATGGACAGTTTCAAAAGATACAGAGTAAGCTTTCCTGGTGGTTGCTCTCAGTACACAGGCTGTTCTTTTCCTCCCCTGACACTTAGCATTCTCCAGGAGTGCAACCAGCTGACCTTGAAGAAGTTGTCAAGAAGGGTGTTAAAACTGTGGTGATCGGTCGTGGCATGAGCGAGGCTTTGCAGGTAGGTTTTTGTTCCGTGATCAGCATAAATTAGAACTGTTTGTTTTCCCTCTCCCTCACATTAGGGGTGTGGGGGGGAATAAATCTATGATGCTTTACTAAGAGGGGAAAAAAATTCAGGATGCTGAATTAGTAGGACCGAGCTCCTGCAAGGAGCCACTCTCTGCCTGAAAGAAACATCATTTGAGCTCCTCTGTATTATTGTCAATGGCAAGCAGTAGACAGGTCTAAGTTCTGCAATTAAACTTAAACAAGGAGAATTTTTTACAGTGTCATTAGTCCCCCCTCTTAGAACAGGTTATAAACTAGCTCTCTAGCTTGCTGTAAATACTTGATAATTAGGCATTTTTGTTCCTAATGTTGGCAGGGTGTCATTTCAGTAGATGAACTAGCTACAGAAAACTCAGAAGTGCTGAGCTTCACTTCATGAGAAACAATTCTTAAGCTTTTTGGTGAGGTAACACCCTATTTAGCTTAATTACCTTTAGCTCCAGTTCTAGTTATTTTTCTGCATTTTAAACCATGTTAAGGAGAGATGGGAGGTGTGTATATACAAGTTGCTTTATTTAAGAGAAAAAAATTTGTATCAATCTTAGAAATACCTGAGCACATTATCAGTTTGGCTGCTATCAATTACTTAAGTGCATCTACCAACAAACACCGTCAGTACCTGTTTTGTTTCAAGCCTTAACAGCATGAGGGGAAAAGAATCTAATGCTTGCTCTTCCCATTTCCTTTTCACTTCTGAGGTTCCACCGTCGACTCTGGACTATCTGAAGAAAAACGGGATTGATGTGGTGGTTTTGCAAACGGAGAAGGCCGTGGCAGAGTACAATGCCCTGGCTGCTCGGGGTGTCAAAGTGGGGGGAGTCTTCCATTCCACCTGCTGAAGCATTACAGCTCGTTCCGCCTTCCTCAGCCACAGCCAAATCATGGACACACCTCTCCGCTGAATCAAATTACAGTCAACAGAGTGTGGACTTGTGTGCCAAGGCATTTGTGCGCTGACAATCTAAAGTGAAAGGACAGTTTATTAGTTCAGGATTTAAACAAATGGAGTGCTCGCAAAAGGGAGCTGTTAATTAAATCATTTAATTACAGAACCATTTCCATATGTTCTTGAGATTGACCTAATCTTTCTGTCCATATTGTGGCTACTTAACTTTTCACCTGTTGGCTAAATTAAGATACTAGGTTTTGAATACTTTTATTAGGAAATGGCTGGAAATGACATTATTGGGTATTGGAATGCAGCCATAAAATACCTGATGAGCATAATCAAGTGGTAGATATGAAGCAGTAGTAAAGCAGCACTTTACCACCACTGTATAAATAAGTTAAAAATAAAATAAATTTAAAAGTGGACCCAGAACATACAACTTTGCCTCCTGCTGGCAACTTGTCAGGATATTTGCTATGCAAATCTGTTTGTGATGATTCAAGAACATCACATAATTTAGCACTTTTGAATTTGACACTGAACCTAGAAAAAGGAGGGGAAAAAAAAGTCTATAGGGAATAAAAATAAAAGCTGGGCCTTAAAGAATTTTCCTATTAATTGTGAATTGTGCGGATTGAGTTGTGGAGTACGCATCTATTCAAAAGTCCCTGTGTGCTTGAAATCATTGGAAAGATTTGTCACAAAACTAGAGTTTGCAACATCAAATGTTGATCTTTAGGAAATCAGCCTAAATTGCTGCCAGCAAGCAGGGGATGGATGTGAGAATTCTTACTGGTCATCATTATCAGATGATTTAAATGTTTTGCCAACAAGCATATTATTACACTGAAACTATAACAAATTCTCACAGTTGCTGTTCTTAGTTGGCTTCTATTAGTATTACTAGTTACTACCTACTGTAGATTTTTTTTTTTTTTTTTTCCCACCAGGCTTACGAATTCTTGGTCTGTGTATTAAGTCTGTGTCTATTAATGAGAGCACAAAGATGTCAGTACAAAAAGCCCTGAGGCACTTGGAGCTACCCGAGCAGCAGCAGAGAGGCTTAGACTGCCATGAGAACTCACCGACTTTCCCAAGACCCAAGAATAACCCGTTACGAAATCCTACGGGTTTTTTTTTTTCTGTTTATTTGCTCTAGTAATCGTTTAAAACCTTTTATCTGATCAAATACAATGTGGTGTAAAAGCAAAGGGAAAAGGAGTACTTGAAAGTTTTATCTTGCAATCTCCTAATTACAGCAATATTTTCTAATTACAGCAATATTTTCTCTTAGTGTGGCTAGATTTGAGGCAACATCTTATCTAAACCAGCAAGAACTGCCTTTCCGGTTGCATCTGTGTTCCCTGACAGAGCAGCTGCCATTGTGCTCCTCAGCACTGCTGTGACATCGTTCTGGAGAACTTGCGTGGTGTGGAGTAGAAGGTGAACCACTGACCCAGAAGACTCTCGTCATCCCAGGAGGGTACCAGTAAACCCAGTTCTTACCAATCCACAGAGCGGGAAGACTTTTGGCATTAAAGTGTTGTTATTTTATAGCGGAGGTGGTTTGGTATATGATCAAAGTCATATATTTGCATTATTTCATGATTTTTTGGGCCTTAACGCAGCCTTAAATAGGAAAAGTCTTTGTAAGGCTTTTACTGGGAGGCCAATTCCAGTTTCTTAAGTACTGCAGCAAGCACGTTACACTGTGAGAAGTTGAGCAAACACCTTATCTTTCACCTCCAGTTTTTTTTTTTTGTCCTTTTTTAAAATATTTTTATATTTATGTGGTATATAACGATGAAGCCACATCCAACGAAAGTGCTCAGCCTAGGTCCTGCATTTGAGGAAAAATATGGTGGGCTCCTCATGCTGGTGCGCCGTGTTTCGTCCTCCCAGAAGGTGTGGGAGCAGCACAGCCCGTTTCCCATTGCCAGGTGACTTCCAGAGGTGCGTCCTACCCGGCTTTGTGCTGCAGCCTCTTAATTGTTCCTTTCATTTGGCAACCGGTAGGATACAGAAGATTCCACTTCTCAAACGGGGAGCTGCAGCGTGCAAAAAAAAAAGGGATTTCCCTTTTTAACAGTGAACTGCAAAGTTTCACTGCCAGCAGTACAAAATTTTGGTGTCAGCAAGGAGAAAATGAGCTGGAAGTCTTTTCCATCCGGATCGTCTGTTGCTGCTCTCATCACAGCTTCCCGAGTCGGCTTTGTCAGTTCCCACAAAAGCGGCTGCTCCGCTTGGGCTGCTCCAGTCACTGAAAGCCCAGTCTCCTTCTTGGTGCCTGAAATTGCTTTGCTGGAAACAGCTGGGACTGATTCATCAGAAAATTCAACCAGAGCTCAAAACGGTATCTTTATTAAATCGCTGCTTTCAGCCATAAATAATTTGTTAAAATTACGGGCTTGTCGCCCAAATCATGGAAGTGCGCTTTTAGAGGGCAGGACTTCTCGCTTTTCTGCCTCCCACCAGGAAAACGATCTCCCGGTCGGCAGTGAACTCCCACCCCGACGCTGGCATTAAAGTGGAGCCGCGGCTGGGCCGGCTGCCAGGAAGATTCCACCCAGCTGCTCCACCGCCGAGCCGGCCCAGCCCCGGCCCTTATCTTTGTGAAGCAGCACACGCGTGAGCTGGCAGCCGGGAGAAACAGGCTGTGAAAAGGCTCACAGACACGCCGAACGCAACACAAGCGGTGTTTCCGAGGGACATCAAGGCAGCTTTTGTGCAAAGCCTGGTATCTATGAGCCCTCAAACTTTCATTTCAAAGCCCTGCTAATACCGAATTAACAAATTGTGAACTAAAAGCCTGCTCACGCATTCCTAGTGCCTGCTACTAAGAATAAACTGGAAAATGCGAGTAAAATTAAGATGAAAATAGTAATTGGATTTCCGACTTGGTCAAAAGATTTGAGAACTGAGACAAGCAAGGCAGGAATCCAGAGGAAACGCATCTTCCAAGATGATGTCATATGGTCCTGATTTTCTTTCGTCTTCCCAGGAACTTGGTCTGTGCTTTCTGCAGGGATGGTACCCGCCCACTTAAGTTTTTCTGTGCTTTGAAAAATTAGATACATGAAAGCCACACCAGGCTCGAGTTAATATCGCATAATCTCCAATGTCATTCCAAATACATTTGGGCATTGTTTTGAGCGTTCTTGACTTGATAATTGCATTATTTACTTGTTAAGTTCTAAGAATTGGCTGTATGAATTTCAATGGACTTCAGGATTATGAATTTCCCATTAAAAGCGTTCAGAGCTAGCCTTCCCCCCCAGGCAGATGCCATGTATAATTAAAGCTGGAAAAAAAAAAAAAAGGGTAAACACGACAACACATTTTCAAGCCACTAAAATACATGCGAGTTCAGCCTTTTCCTCTCTCTGCCGGATTCTTGACCCGCTTCCCTTAGCTCTAACTGGGAGGTAAAACGGAGAGGTGAGGGATGTTTGAACATTGTTAGTTTTTAGCAAATTATTGGCCCTTGCTTCTAGATTGCTCCATCTCCCTGCAGCTGCAGCTCTGCCCTGGCACCACTTTCCTACGCTGGCAAAGATGAGTGAGAACAGAATCTCCCTGTACTTGGGTGGTTGTGATCTGAGTTCAAGGAAAAAGGCAACAGCTAGACTGAAACAACTACAACAAAAAAAAAAATCTCAGAATAATTTACCTTTTATACAAATTTCCTTTCAGATTTTCCCTCTGGTGGAACACAGTGTGAAAATGCATTTAAAAGAGAAAGTAACCTGAAATAGATGGGAGATCAAGGTAAGCAGTTAAAAAAAAAAAAAAACACAAACGCAACCAAAAAGTAACAAAACAAAAACAAACGCATATTCAGTAAGAAGGGAAAAGACAGAGAATGGCAGCAAGAGAAGGACCTATTAAAACATAACATATTTATATAAGGGATGTTTTACTAGGGTCTGCAGTGATAGGATGAGGGGCAACAGTTTTAAACTGGAAGAGGGGAGATTTAGATTAGATATCAGGGAGAAACTTTGCTGTGAGGGTGGTGAGCCCCTGGCCCAGGTTGCCCAGAGAAGCTGTGGCTGCCCCATCCCTGGAGGAGTTCAAGGCCAGGCTGGACGGGGGCTTTGAGCAACCTGGTCTGGTGGGAGGTGTCCCTGCCCAGGGCAGGGGGTTGGAACTAGATGGTCTTTAAGGTCCCTTCCAACCTGAACCATTCTCCAATTCTGTATTTACAAATCTGCTTACCCACATAGCAGCAAAAACAAAGGTAAATTTGAATCTTGAAAGAGTACAGTATTAAGGAAACAGCATTTGACATTGAATTTTAAGATCATGAGTGTTACAGAACACTTTTTTCCCACGATGATGAATTAGTCATCTGCTTGAATAGATGAAACTTAAGAAGAAAAGGAGAACCTATGATTTCTTCTGTAATTCAAACTAAGTCTCAGAGAAAAAAACTACAGGATGAGCTCAAGAAGAGAAGCCAACTGTGGAATACTCTCATTAGGAGATTGGAAATGTTCATAGCAGTCTTAAATTTTCAAGTGGTTTTAGACATCTTGAAATTACAGATGAAAAACTTCTCTATAGCCCTTCAGTATTTGATCCTTGGTGGTAACACTGAAGGCAAGCGATCTTTTCCCAGTATGTTCTATGAAAGCAGCTCAAGCACAGCACGGGGGGAGCAAAACAGTAGAAATTTGTTCCAGAAAAAGAGAGAAAGATGCCAAGAGCTTGATACTGAAAATGGGGGAAAAAAAAAAGAGTCCAGAATGGAGTAGCTGTTTGGTCATCTGTGACCTGGGAAGAAGTGATAAATCATAAGTCAATTACTGATATCCATAGAGCAGCCAAGACACCTTTAGGAAAGGCTGAGTTAATTCCCGGGTTGGGGGCGGGGGACGTTATCTGCAGGCCCGGGAGGAGCACAAAAACTTCACTGTGCTGCCCATCGACACTGGGCTGACAGAGAAGGGCGGCATTCAGGACTGAACAGGCGTTCCCTCGGGCCCTGGTCTCTGCTCCAACTATCAAAGCAGCAGCCGTGGCCTGGAGCATATGGAAAAAAGATGACTGAGGGGGGATCTTATCAATGCTTAGAAATACTTAAAGGGCGGGTGTCAGGAGGATGGGGCCAGGCTCTTGCCCAGTGACAGGACAAGAGGTAACAGGCACAAACTTGACCATAGGAAGTTCCACCTAAACATGAGGAGGAACTTCTTTCCTTTGAGGGTGGCAGAGCCCTGGCACAGGCTGCCCAGAGAGGTGGTGGAGTCTCCGTCGCTGGAGACATTCAACACCCACCTGGACGCGTTCCTGTGTAACCTGCTCTGGGTGACCCTTGGGGGGGTCTGGGCAGGGGGTTGGACTGGGTGATCTCCAGAGGTCCCTTCCAGCCCCTGCCATTCTGTGATTCTGTGACATCATTTAAATCAGAAGTCTTTAGTGGAATGACAAACTGCAGAAATACTGCTGAAGTGCAAAATTGAGGGGGGGGGAAGCGTGTAACAAGCTGGCTCAACTCACCAAGGGTCTGCATGGACCCAGCTTCATTAGAAGAGATTTGGAGGTTGTAGAGAGGTGGGGGGTCGGTCTCTTCTCCCAAGTAACGGGCAATAGGACAAGAGGAAATGGGCTCAAGTCACACCAGGGGAAGTTTGGTCTGGATATTTGGAAAAATTTCTTCACGGAAAGGGTTATCAAGCATTGGAACAGGCTGCCCAGGGAAGTGGTAGAGTCGCCAGCCCTGGAGGGATTTAAAAGCCAGGCAGACGTGGTGCTGAGGGACATGGGTTAGTGATGGGTTTGTCAGTGTTAGGTTCATGGTTGGACTCGATGATCTGAAAGGTCCCTTCCAAGCCAGACGCTTCTATGACTCTATACATCAAGCCCTGTCCACTGGGAATTGAACTGAGGGTGCCAACGAGAAATCGGCCAGTAACAACTTGGCTGTTACATGTGCAGGAGGCCGTCAAAGCAGCACCCTAAAGCCAAAATCCCAAAAACCAGTTTGTAAGAAAGGATATTTAATTCAAGAATACCTAAAGCAGCTTCAACAGTTTTATAGTTATGAGCCTTTGGACCACAACATGTCAGTGCTAAAAAATTAACTCAAAATCACAAAAAACTTGCAGTAATCTCTTATTAGCCCGGGACCAAGCCTGCATGGATGTTCACTCCTATAATAAAGAGGGAACAGATTAGCATGAGTTTTCCAATTTTATTGTAGGAAAGCGCACAAAGGGTTATTATTTACACTGATCTCTGTACAACTGGAAAGTATTTCTTCACTGCTGTGTTTACTTGCTAAAAATGCACCTTTTTTTTTTTAAACAATTGATTTATGAACATAAGTAACATTTCGCAGCTGCACCATGAAGTTTCACACATTAAGTGCTCCTACAAAATCCTACCAAAGGATTAGCTGCAAGTCACAGGAGGCTCCTCAGTCCGCTGAAGCCTTGCACACGGGAGCGATGCGCAGACACACATCCCACAGGAATGCTGGAAGGACCATGTTTTCAGTGAGTTCTTGTCCCTTCCTACTCCCAGCTCACCTCCTTCGGGGAACATCGACAAGCTGCCTGCCTGCTGCTTAACTGAGAGCCTGTCTGGCTACTTCAGAAAGACTCCGGCTGCCAAAACTGCTGCTGAATGGGAAAACTGCAGGGATTTTCTCATCTCAGTAAGATCAGGTAAGGGCCAAGATCACCATGTGGAAACAGATCCTGTAAAGCTTTGTGGGATGGGGTTAGTGAATTTTCAACCGCATTTTTCCTAAAGGCATACAGAGGCACAAGACACTCGGATTACAATTCGGAGATGAGTGTGTTTGACTCCACTTTATGTAAACAAACAGAGTAAAGTTTTGTTGCTGTAACTCAATCAAACTCCACGTCCTGCTAACGGGAGTGCTGCTGCTTGCACCAACAGGTTCCTCCTCCCCCCCTCACCGCCACCTGCGCCCTCCCCAAAACTGCACCAGCTTCAGTGCAGCTGTACGGGATGTAAAACAGCTCGGGATTTACCCTACGGCAATTGGCAATTTCACTTTGAGATGCGGTTCCGACACACAAACAATAGCACTTCGGAATATATATATTTTTTTTTAAACTAAGAATTTAGGTACCAATGCACAAATACGAGTTTTGGACATAAAAAAAAAAACCAAACAACTAAAAAAACCCGACACAAACTCCCCAAACTCCCTAACTTCATTTCAGAGTACTGGTAAAAATAACATTGATTTCTGTGCCTAAGCATTTACACAGTAAATACCTTTGTAAATACAGAGCAGAAAACCTAGAGGGCTTGAAGAGAAGCAGCTTTTGGTAAGTGAAAACTGAAGATATGGCCCAACGAAATACTCCTGGAATGCTGGCTGAGAACTGTCTCGATTTTGTCGATTCAACAGAGAAACACCTGCATTTTCTTGAAACTGTTTTTAACAAGCTGAATAACTCCCGTATTTGTTTATCTGCTTCTTAACAGAGGAGACCAGTCGTTCTGCAGCAGCTTTATTTTGACGGTTGACTTTTTTTTTTACCCAAGTATAAAACTGTTTTGGTTTGATTCGCTGTCCTTCCATGTAATCCAACAATCCCATAAATATATTTATTTTAGCGACAGCCTTCACCGCCTGGCAGGTTTGGGCATTATGTAGACTTTGACAGGTTTGCTGAAGGGTATGGTCCCCTCTATGCCATTTTCAGATTGCGGGAGAGCCTCCAAGCTCTCGCTCCAGCCAGATTTAGGAATTTTAGCAGATGCCTTGCTCCTGTTGGAATTGTAGGCCAGCAGCAACCGCACTTCGATCTGACATGGCTCTGCAGAGGTAAAAAATAAGAGAAAAATGAAAACATGACTCATCACACAGCGAATGACCGATACTGTATGAAACTTTATCTCGTGTGTGCTGGGGAAAGTGCAGAGCCCTTCTGGGCTGGCCAGAATCCAGTCTGGTGTTCAAAAATACAACTTTGTTGTTATATTCAGCACAGCAGAACTAAGCACCAGTTTAGATCCATCCCCTCTTTGTCATAGCTTAGAAAAAAAGAATCTCACTAACAAAGAGCAACTTTCAAACGTAACTGTTAACAGTTATTCCAACACAAGAATAATAAAATCATAAAAGACCACAAAAAGAGAAGGACTTGCTACCTACATTTTTACGGCAGGATCAAGTAAATCCAGATGATTTAACCCAGGTTGGATGGGGCTCTGAGCAACCTGGTCTGGTGGGAGGTGTCCCTGCCCAGGGCAGGGGGTTGGAACTGGATGATCTTTAAGGTCCCTTCCAACCCGAACCATTCTGTGATTCTACGGCATCTGAAAAGTCTCCCAGCAGAGGAGATGACTTGAAGATTCTCTTCTGTTGGAGGTTTTTACACCGCACAACAGCCTGGTCCCCTCTTTTACCATCTCATCAGCTAGAAAGATGTTCCTGATACTGCCCATAAGATGATTTCACTTTGTTCTTCTCCCAGTGGTCATAATGAAAACAGGCTTTCAGCCTACACAGTGTGACTCTGAGCAGCATGCTGGACCATAGCCCCATCAAAATGTTCCTTTCTAGACTGAAAACCATGATGCCTTTAGATTTTCCATATGGACTTGTACTGGTTTTGGCTGAGATAAAGTTAATTTTCCTTCATAGCAGCTCGCATGGTGCTAAGTTTCGGATTTGTGATTAAAACAGTGTTGGTAACACAGCGTTGAACAGTGCCAACATCCACGAGTTCCCTCACTTTTACCTTCCTGATTCTCTTCCCCATCCCACCGGGGAGAGGGGAAGTGTGCACCAGGAGGCGTGTGGGGCTGAAGCGGATACCAGGTTAAAACCAAAACCACATCCCTGACACCTAAACGAAACCTACTGAAACCCACATCATTTGAAGATGCAATGCCCAGGACAGCAGTGGTCCTCCAGCTGAGGCATCGGCCACACCAGACAGAACACATGAAATAACCTTTCTCCCCACAGTTATCCCAGGGTCCCGGAGACTCACCTTTTCACCGCATTGTCACCTCTTACTTGTAGTTTGCAGTCACCGCTATCGCTTCTGCTACACCTGTCAGTTAATCTGTGCTTTGGGCATTCTCCTTCCTAAGCACACACTTTTTACTGGCCTTCAGTAATTTCAGTTGTCTTGAACTCAGGCAATTTCTCCATTCTGAATTCCGACCTCATCCCCTGAACCCCTCCCAGCTTGGTTTCCTCTCCACATTTTATACGCCCAAGTGCCAACGTCAAAGTTAATCGTTAAAATAATGGCAGGTGAGAGACCAGAACAGAATCATTTGGGGCCCTACTTAAAATGCCCTTCCAGTGAGTGCTGCAGAAGCAGAAATAAGGACTTGATTCAGCTCCCTCTGGTACAGGATGAACCTTTAAATCCAGATACTTCCGGTTGTAGAAGGAATACCATTTTTAATACTCCATAACAAAACAAAGATCGCAGGATGAACGAGCACACCATGGAAGCGCTGTATAAAAAGTACGTGAAAGAACATGACACTAAACAAAACTTCGTTGGTTAAGAAAAAAAAAAAAGATCACCAAATCCTGTTAATAACTGCTCCAAAAAACACCCCACATTTCAACAAATGTGAAGGGATTAAAAGAAAACAGGACAAAGGGAGCTGTGAACAAACGCTCTCTGCTTTTGTTGTTTGAAGTCCACAAGCCAATTACTGAAGCACTTCCACGGGGAAGCATCAATGCCCACTGCGACTGCACGTGAATGCTGGGGTCGCGTATTTCATCACAGCTAAAGGGTGTTTTTTTAGGGCATTAGAAGGGTGAAAGTTTAATCAGCAGTGAAATTATACTGTTGAGTATAATTCCATTCCACACACCATTCCAAAGGTTCTCTGCCCTCCTCAAATACCTGTCAGATGTGAAACAATGAATTACAATGAGTCAGTTTACCACGACTCCTTGCCTTCAAAAAGGATGCAGACCTGATGCCTACAACCGATCTTGCTCCGCGCAGAAACAGGTGACCTCACCTTCAACATGGGCCCCCCTGTAAAGGCTCCCAGTGCCGGAAGACTGCACTCACAGCCCCCACGAATCACAGAATGGTTCAGGTTGGAAGGAACCTTAAAGATCATCTCGTTCCAACCCCCTGCCCTGGGCAGGGACACCTCCCACCAGACCAGGTTGCTCCAAGCCCCGTCCAACCTGGCCTTGAACACCTCCAGGGATGGGGCAGCCACAGCTTCTCTGGGCAACCTGGGCCAAGGTCACACCACCCTCACAGGAAAGAATTTCTTCCTGATATCCAATCTAAATCTCCCCTCTTCCATTTGAGGAGTTTGAGCCATTTTGAAGCCATTTCCCCTTGTCCTATCACTACATGCCCTTGTAAAAAAGTCCCTCCCCATCTTTCCTGGAGCCCCTTTAGGGACTGGAAGGGGCTCTAAGGTCTCCCTGGAGCCTTCTCTTCTCCAGGCTGAACACCCCCAGCTCTCTCAGCCTGTCTTCATAGGAGATGAGTGGTTGGACTCGATGATCTTAGTGGTCCCTTCCAACCTAGACGATTCTATAATTCTATGCACCTTCCCTCCCATGACAGCAGCCCCTCTAGTCACCTACGGAGCAGTACTACCCCGTCCACCGGGAGATGTAACTGCTCAAAGGCTGCAAGAATCTGATCAACGCAAAGGGCAGCATCAACAACAGCCGCAGACTCCAGGATCCTCAAAGCCCCCAAGACTGGGGGAGGGGGTACATCCAACATGCAGGAGACTGGGATCAAGCAAGACACACTCCTATCACAGAAACGTGCAGCGACACAATCACGTGAACTTGTATCATTAACGTTACCTGTCCAGGCTGTGTGCGAGAGGTAAACCTGAGTTATCAGCCTGTGCCTTCCAGGACCAGGATTTCGAAAGTCAGCTGGTTTAGGATGGATTATCTGTGCTTGTCCATCTGGATACAATACCTATGGAGGGGGGGGGAGGGAAACAAACAAACCACTAAACAACAACTGGGGATTTGCAGAGTGTGCATTATTTTGGTTTTTCCTGGTTGTGTTCAGAAGGCAGGAAGGTGCGCTTTATCTTGGAGCCAGGAGCCCAGCTGCCCTAGATTTAACAGCCACACGCTGGCCATTCAGACCCACAGCAGAGGGAGGGAAATGTACATCAGCATCAGCTTCTTCCTCTGCATTATAAACAGAGGGTTTCATTTCTTTGTGATGCAGTGAATCTGCATATTTCACTTGGCACCACACCACACCTGCCGCCTCAGCTGCATTTGAAACTAGCGATTCGGCAGCAGGAAGAAAGTTCAGCTGTAAATTGAAAGAGCCAAGAGCCTGCACATTTCTGTACCGCTCAGAACAGCTTCTTTTCCTCCTCCTTTTCCCACTACACAAGCTGGAAGTTCACCAGCACGTATTTGCGCTCACGTCCATAACGTGCCCAGCGCATGCGAAAGCACAGAACGGCATCAGAGTGCTCAAAGCAAAGTCTCAGGAACTGCAGGCACGTCAACTCAGCGCGCTATGTACAAGCCAGTTTCAGGACGTGTGTTTAAAACGCAAAAATCCAACACTGTGACTAATGAAGTGTACAATTATTTGCAATTTAGAAGCGCTGACATCCTTAAACCAACTCCCCGTCAGACGCAACCTTGTTTGCATTTATGACAAGCCACTGCTTACCTGAACTTTAACGGTTCCTTGGGGATCCTGCACGTGTTCCAGAGTTGCGTCAACATCCAGCGCCACTACCAACCCCGACGTGAACCTCAGAGGATTGTCAGATTCACCCGTAGGCTCAATGATATTGGCAGTAGCTCTGTGGAGCTATTGGGGGCAAAGCGGTTGGCAAAAATAAGGCAGGGAGAAGAGGAAGAAAGAAAAAAAAAAAAGTCAATCATTACTGTTCTTAATGGAGAAATTGTGCACGAACTTTGGATTCTTTCAGATACTGCCAGGAATTACTAAGTCTTTTGTATTTTTAGCAGTGATCCCGAGGATGCTAGGCAAGAAGAAGAAAGCCTTTGAAGGAGTAACACTTGGAACTGACCAAAAACCTGAATCCTAAGAGCTTCACGGTATCTTAGGAACTAAGCAGATGCTGAGACGGTCTGCAAGGATATCGCGTTTAATTCTCGGTGTTAAACCGACCTGCTCTGGAAGAGGAAGGTGGAGGAAGGTACTTTGTCGCAGCGTTGTCTGAAGAATCTTGACCACTTCCGAAGGCTTGGATGTCACGAGTCTGGGCATTAAGTCCAGCAATTTATCTACAAAACTGCCTTGCATATGTGGGAGCTCAGAGATGAAACATCTGCATTAGGAATAAATGAAAAATCAAATACCTTTTTCAACATTTTCAACAGCATTGTTATTTTCAGCCAAGCTACTTAATCCTCACATTTAGTTATAACGACAGAATTAGATACGTAGATTTCTCTTCTGATGCGTGTCTCATACATAAGATAAAGATTATTTTGGCTAGTGATGTTGGGACCATGTGCTCAAACTGACAACATCCAGGGGGAAGCAGATCTCAGTTTTTATGTCCTTCATCAACACAGAAGCCTAGCAGGCAAAGGAATCTAGATTCACAAAAAGGGAGCTGGAAATGCTGAGGTGCCCGTCAATGCCACGTTAAGGAGAAGCGGATACCGTAGGGATTTGTCTGCTCAGACTGCACGTGCAGCTGTAATGCTATTTAGACAGGAAGAGTGCTAATTAAACGAGACTACGGGCAATTCCAGTACTCTGTGCTCAATCTTGATGTCTCAACAAAGAAATGGTTGGGTGAAAGAGCCAATCCTGCTCTAGTTGCCTTGCCAACTTCCAAAATCGGTACTTCTCAGGGATGACATGCATATGCCCAATTCTTTATGCTGTGCATCTGGCTAACTGAACAGCTGACTCATCACGGGATCTAACATACCCACACACCCAGTACGCGACTTGTCTGACCTTCTGCTGCAGCAAAGTTTCCAGAATGGTTTTTCTCTAACGGTATTTATGAGATGATTACTTATTACACCCAGGAAGTGAAATTCTAATAGTGAACTACGACCAGTAGGAAAAAAAAAAAAAGAAGCTAGTTCTAGAGGTCAAGAACAAAGAATAAAATACCTTCTATGGTTTGGGACAAACGCCTCTCACAAGAAGAGCATTTGATATTTCTTATTCTTTATACAGGAGTAAAATCAGGCTACTGCTTCTGTGGAATTCCTCACTGCCTGTAGGAGTCACATTCCTGAAAACAGTGGTGAGTTTTGCTGCTCCCGAGACTTGGTCCAAGGAAAAGACACAAAGCAAAGCTACCAAATGAGCTAAGCGTTAGGGAATGGGTAGATTTAGTTCCCTCATCACTTAACCAGTCACGACTTCCAAACATATGGACCACAAATAAATGGGAATTTAATCAGAACTAGAGACGGAATTCTGCTCGGACAACTCTGGATACCTACGTCTCTGGGCAAGCTACCCAATTCCCTTCTGAGTCGATGGAAAAAAAACTGAGCATCCTTAATCTGACCTATTTTAGACATCCAGATTTGGGCAAAATAAAAGAAGGACCTCTCCGGTGAGAGGAGAGCTGGGCGCGTGCTTCATGAGCTGTGGTCTACAAAGCAAACGTCAACACCTGGGCGAGATAACTCCCACCTTGAGTGTGTAAACAGTTGACTCACTCTCTCCTTTAAAATTTAGAAGTTTGGGATGAGGAAAGGAGAAATGCCTTTTTTATTATGCTCCAGGGAGAGCTCGTCCATTGATCCCATATTTAGAAGGGAATTCACTTCTTGCTCTACCATTATCTCATGACAGCAGGCCCCTGTGTAGGACAGCAACAGGGGAAGGGAGATGCGAAGAGGTGAAGAACAAATGGAATATTCCCCGATGAAAACAGTGGGGAGACCTTCATAGAATCATAGAATAGTTTGGACTGGAAGGGACCTTTAAAGGTCATCTAGGCTTTCTAACAAAGGGAAGAAGCCATGGAGTTTCTCACCTCTGAAAGGAATCCACTTCTTGCAGGAATTTTTCACACATCCCAAAAAGGGGTTCCACTCTGGAATGAAGATAACATTCCTTGTTTTACTGTTAAATAAAGAAAACTGGTTCTATGGCTATAAGCATTTAGGTGTTTTGGAATCCAGTTCAAGCTCCTAAAAACTATAAGATCTTACAATTTTGAGGCCAGAAAGGCTGAGTCACACAAACATTAGTTGCAGTTCAGTCAAGAAGACGATTCTTTTCTGATGCTAAAACCTCAGTAATTAATACTTAATGAAACAAACACAATTAATGCATTGATACACAACTTTTCCTCGTTAAACGGCTCCCAAATATCAACTCTAAGACACATTCTTATGACGTTTTTAACCTATTTACATGTTCATAGCTGAGAGAACTCGACCCCCTAAACATGTCTTCCTAATAATTTTGTCATCTAATTTCGCATCGTGCCCCACTACAGCTACACCAAAGGCAAAAGAAGGCTCTTCACACTGAAGTAGTTTAGCAAATCGCTATTGGCATGCCATGAAGTTTTATGCGTCTAATTTATCCTTGCTGGTTTTTTAAACAAAGCCTGAGGGAACTAAGATACAGTAAACCCTAAGAAGGTCCTTTCACCAGGTCGTCCTTACCCTCTAGTGGTCCGTGCAGTCACTATGAGTTGTAACGCCTTCGCCTGCAGTCTCATGTGGTGGATAATGACTACTTGTCTACTTTCCACGCCGCTGTACATGAACTCCATCTTATAAGTTTCTTCCAAGATCTGTCAGACAGACACCACAGGGGTAAAAAAAAAACCAGCCCATCAGACTCTGCTAAACTCTTGCACAAGCACGATCGCAAAGGTTCTGGTATTTTTCCTCATACCAAGGATCACATTAATCCACGAGTCTCATTCTTCTGGTGAAATTCTTCACGGTATAAAGTGGCACCTAATACTAAAAGGTTATCTTGGCTATATTAAAGAAACAATTCATGAAACTTGGCCTGAAATCAAGTGCTCCCTGCATTGGCAGTCTATCTTTTGACATTGCATTTTAAATTTCTAGGGGTAGAGCACTCGTCGACTCCCACCGGCTACTCCGGAATACAAAACGTGAGCAGCACAACAGGGCGAGCTCAGTGGTCCTGCTCAGGTTTACATTTTTGAAGCCAATATGGGAACTATCACAAGATAAATATCATTCTGGGTTATTTTAGATAGACGGTAAAAAGCTCAGACACGACATTGCACAGTTTTACCCATTGTACTTTATCTGTCAAATAGGTGGGCTTAAGTAGACAAGAGAAGTGCTCAAATTAATACAGTGAGTTTAGTAGGACTGTATAGAAGCCAAGAACTTGCACGTTATCTAATAGGAAATATTCCCTCCCCTTGCATTGACGGGAAGTGATCTACATTCGCAATCACAACAGATCAAACTTCCCAGGGGATTCACTTACTACTGAGAAGGGCACCCAAGACAGACAGTTCAGTTACAGAAGATTTAAAAAGCTGATAGGTTTTTGTTTCTACTCATCCCTGGGGACAGCTGTCAACAGCAGAGAAGGTTTCGATGCACAGCAGTACCTGCCTCTTATTACACCTTAATTAACTGAAGACTCAAAATGTCAGCGTAGTTTCCCAGCAGATCCATGAACTTGCTTTTACCCTGGATTTGTTTCTGGATTATTTAATAGCTTGTTCTCTCCTCTACCTTTTCTTAGGGCTTAGCTTCAGTTTTTCCAGGATCGGATCGCTTATACGTCACAGAATCAGAGTAACTCAGATTGGGTGGGACCTCTGGAAGTCATCTAGCCTGGTCCCATCCTCACAGCAGGTCTAATTAGTTACTCAGGGCCACATCAAATTGTGAACACTACCAAGGACGGAGATTCCCCCCACCTCTCGGGGCAACCCTGTTACAGTATTTAACCACCTTTATGTTAAATTCCCCACCCCCCCCCACCTCCCTCCCCCCGGCTTTGTATCTAATCAGAATTTCTCATCTTCCAGTTTGTGTCCGTTGCCTCTTGTCCAGAGCAGTCTGGCTCTGTCTCATCTATATCCTATGATGAGGCAGTGGTAGACAGCAATAAATCCACCCTTCTCTTCTCCAGGCTGGACAAGGCCAGTTCCATCACCCTCTCCTTGCAGGGAATGTGCTCCAGCCTCCCACCACTTCAGTGGCCCTTTGCTGAACTTACCCCAGTTTGTCAGCGTCTTGTTTCTATCAGGGAGCCCAAAACACAACACAGCCCTCCAGATGTGACCTCCCCAGAGCCGAATAGAGGGCAAGGATCACCTCCCCAGACCTGCTGGCTACGCTCTTGCTTTCTTAGCCCAGGATGCAGTTGGCCTTCTTTACTGCCTCATATTCAACGTATTGTCCCATGCAGAACATCACAAGGCTCCTGTCATCCTCATTCCCCAGCCCGTCCACGCCAGCCTTAGCAGCCATGCCCTCCAGCATATCAACTGGCTCCCCAGTTTGGAGGAGCCTTATCATCCACGTATTCAGCCAGAATCATAGAATGTGTTGGGTTGGAAGGGACCTCTAAAGGTCATCTAGTCCAACCCCCCTGTAGTAAGCAGGGACATCTTTAACTAGATCAGGTTGCTCAGAGCCTCATCAAGCCTGGCCTTGTTTGGAATCCTGCCAGCTTGGTGAACTCCTTGTTTGGAATCCTTGTTTGGAATCCTGCCAGCTTGGTGAACTCCTTGTTTGGAATCCTTGTTTGGAATCCTGCCAGCTTGGTGAAAAGGGAACAACAGGACACTGCATCAAAGGCTTTGCTAAAGCCAAGAAATGTGACAGCCACTGCCCGCCCCTTGTTCATAGCACCAGTCCCCTCATCATAGAGAGCAATGATATTGGTCAGGCACAATTTGCCCTCGGGAAACGCATTTTTGGCCGTTCCCATCATCTCCTTGACCTTCACTTGTTTAGAACTGGCTTTTAAGAGGAGCTGCTCCATAACCTTCCCCTGGAGCGAGGTGAAGCCAAGCACCCCACAGTTTTCTGGGTCTTCCTTCTTGCTCTTCTGGAAGATGGGTGTGATGTTTGCCTTTTTACAGTTGTCATGAACCTCCACCACCCGCCTCTCATCTTTTGAGGATGAGAGAAATTACTCCACTTTGGGGAACGAAGATTTACTCGGACAGATTACGGCAGCGGAAGGTCAGAAGCGTGTTATTGTTGCATGGCCAAGGAAGGGCTCGTACCCGAGGACTTGCCTCCAGGCAGACCCAGCTGCTTCTACCTCACCTGTTTCGCTGCAGCAGATGCTAACGCGTTCTGTTTCAGGTACAGAGGAGCTGCCACGTTCCACAGCTTCTCCTGCAAGGCCTGCAGAAGAAAACCACGAAATCATGATAAATAACCAGTTCGGTCTAAAAGTCTAAACATTAAACCCCTGCGCTAGAGGGGCTTGGGAGCAGGGAAGATGCCCCATCTGTCGGCTGTACACCAACAGGCTGGCTGAAAAAGCAGGCCAAAGCTGTCTTTTGTGCTTTTAAATACGACACGGGGAACCACGGTCTCCAAAATATGTATTGTTCTACAAATACAAAGAGATAACCTATACAACTATACATATAAAATAGGAGTTGAGAAAAATATTAACAAAACTATGAATTAGAGACTGAACCAAACTTTGTACTTTTAAAGAACTTTATGCAGAATGCAGTCGCTTATTAGAAAAACAACAGCCCACCGCGTTATCACCTGCCTGAGGCCAAGATCAGGGCAATCTCCGATTGCAGGCAAAAAATGGAAACAATAACAACTGTCCCCAGAAACACACCTACACACTCATATTTCTGAACTTTCCTGTTGATAGTCTCCTCCCCACCAAAGCTCCCTGAGTTCCTAAGAATACTGAGTGTAAAAATCAGCTACTGATATTTGTATTTAAAAAACAAACAAACAAACAACGCCCAACCACACCCTATTTGCTTTTTGACGTATATTACAAAAAAATTAAGAAAGCTTGACTAGATGATTTATATCACTGCCTCCTTTTTGAGGCTGTCTCTCCTTAGATACAGCGACACACAAGCTGGCTGTAGCCACAGCTCAAGAACATACAGGCTATATCCTTCACGTAGGCTGGCCCCAGAATCCCAGGTAACCACCCCTAAAAATCACGGGGTATGTAGAGCCTTTAAAGGTCTGGAACCTTTTGACCCTCAAAAGGCTGGGAAATGCTGTCACAACAACCCCATGCAGCGCTACAGGACTGGGGAGGAGCGGCTCGAAAGCTGCCCGGCAGAAAAGGACCTGGGGGTGGTGGTGGACGGCCGGCTGAATACGAGCCAGCAGCGTGCCCAGGTGGCCAAGAAGGCCAACAGCATCCTGGCCTGTATCAGGAATAGTGTGGTGAGCCGGACTAGGGGAGTGATCACCCCCCTGTACTCAGCACTGGGGAGGCCCCACCTCGAGTGCTGTGTTCAGTTTTGGGCCCCTCACTACAAGAAGGACATTGAGGTGTTGGAGCGTGTCCAGAGAAGGGCTACAAAGCTGGTGAGGGGTCTGGAGGACAAACCTTATGAGGAACGACTGAGGGAACTGGGGTCGTTTAGCCTGGAGAAGAGGAGGCTGAGGGGAGACCTTATCACCCTCTGCAACTACCTGGAAGGAGGGTGTAGAGAGATGGGGGCTGACCTCTTCTCTCTGGTGACAAGTGACAGGACAAGAGGAAACGGGTTCAAGTTATGTCAGGGGAGGTTTAGATTGGATATTAGGAAACATGTTTTCACTGCAAGGGTTATTAAACATTGGAACAGGCTGCCCAGGGAGGTGGTGGATTCCCCATCCCTGGAGGTGTTTAAAAAAAGGGTAGATGTGGTGCTTAGGGACATGGTTTAGAAGTGGTTTTTGTCAGGGAAGGTTAATGGTTGGACTTGATGATCTTGAAGGTCCCTTCCAACCTCAGCAATTCTATGATTCTATGAAGATACTTTTTTCCCCCCAGCAGCTTCCTTCTGTTGGGGAAATCTACTGCAAAGGGCTGCTCTGACACTTGGGTTCTCTCTGCCATATCAGAATTTCTAATGGTGTGATATTACGAGTGACTTTTCATTTCAGCCACAGGCTCCTCTACATCACTGAGGTACTTTCTGTTCTGTGGCTCAAGCCAGGCATGGCTGGTGTCGTGCTTATCTCCTTCCAAACAGAGCGCTCCTCTTTGCCAGATACACAAACCATTGTTCTCTCAGCTACCAGACGCTGCTTCCTCCAGCCAAACCCCGGAGAAGGGCAACAAAGCCACCTCCAAATGCTGGTCCTCTGCCTGGACAGCACATTTCACTTTGGAAACAGTTTTGGATTTAGCTAGGAACATACTGAACTGTAACACCGCTCACCTAAAATGCCTTCTTTGGGTGATAAATGTAATTCCAAAGATTTGAGGGTTGACATGAGCTATGCCAGCTGGCAGCTACGCAATTAGCAAAGAAACTGAAATTCCTTCTTGGTTTTACATAACAAAGCTTTTATTAAGTCCCTTCTGGAAACCTGTTTGTTGCTCGCTTTAGTTCTTCCTTTACATGTGTATAAATTACATTCAAACACCTAAAGAACGCCAGGAGACTAACTGAAGTACCAGCTGATGGCTTGAGAAGCGAAGCAAAAAATTAGTTGCTGTTTGCAGCAAAGCAGCTGCCTTTGAAAGGAGTCGCTGCCAGGGCGTCAAAGCAACCACTTCATCCGCTAACGCCAAACAGATAGATCATTTCAGCGCTGTAAAAGAAAGCACGACTGATATTTTGCTCAAGCAAGTCTAAAGAATTCCTTTGGCACTGGTGCCCAAAAAGCTGTCTACAAAAGACTGTCTAATAAAAACTCCACTTCTAGCAGCAGTTTAGCAAAAAGCATTCTGGTGGCCACTAGCAAAGAAAAATTACTTTCATGACGTGAAAGGCTACAGAGCAGTTGCCTCCATCGTGGTTTCTGTCAGAAAATAAACTCTGCATTGGCAAAAAGCACGTGAACCAACACAAGCCTGAGGTACAACGGCGGAGATCTGCACTGGCGTACTCACTGGCAAAGTTACTGCATTCGTTATTTGCGACAGAAGGGAAGCAGGAATACCAGAAATCCACGGAACCTGCACTTTCATCACGCATCAGTTTTCAGCGCAAACATCAGAACATGAAAGTGCGCCACTAAAATGGACTGGGGCCATTTTTGAAGAACAGCCCCGAAAAACCCCAGATGAAGTCAAACCTTGATGAGGAGCAGCTGACACTGAAGGTACGTTGCAGTGAAATCTGCCATCCCTGCCAGTTCCGACTGCAGTTCTCCGAGCCTCTGAAGATCACTGAAGCATGTGGAAAAAAAGGAAAAGAAAAAAAAAAAGCCACATTGAGACAGCAAGTTAATCTAAATACACCGCGAACGCAGCAACAGCAACGATGAAGCCAGCTACTTCTGCGCTTTGCTTTTTCTTATCCTTCGAACGAGCACCAGAAACAGCAGGAAAACACGCACGACAAAAGAGTTTGTACCTTGGGACTCGGCATCTCCTTTCTTCCCGGAGGCTGAGGCGAGCAGAGCGGTGGAAGCAGTAAGTCTGTCAACCCACGTTACTCTGCGGCCCTACGGGAACCGTAGAGCCTCCCAGTCCCAGATTTATCTTAAAACACTCCAGCCTTTTTACAGCAGCTAACGACCCATTTGTGTTACACTGCTGGGAAATCCAACTATTCACGTTGGCTGGGAAAGGTCGTTTGGAACACGCCCGGGCTCACACAACCAAGCGTATTTGAAATCTAGCTCCCTTTTTAAAACAAGCTGAAATCGGATGTACCGACATTTCTCCGAGCAGCTGTTGTGCGCTGTCCGGTGTAAGTATTTCTTGTAAATTGTACAGCAATCGAAGTAGCTTTTAACTTCACATAAAAAGAAAAAAACACCACCAAAAACCAAAACAGACAGTTAATGGATCCCAAAAAGGCTTTAGTTCTCTACTGTTAGACATGTTTTAAAATCAAAAGTGTCTATTAAGAAAACAAAACTCATTTTTTGTTACGGAACTGAAAATAGGTTATATGACATGGATTCAACGTGTCTCTGTTCTCTGTATTTTGCTTTGATCCAAAGTGCCCTAAATTGTCACTCTACTTCCACATTTCCTACAGTATTATTAAAAAGAATACTTTTTCTTCAGCTGACCCCTTCCTTTTGTTCATTTTAGATTTATCTTTGTATTTACGATGCAATTCTGGAACTTTGGTTTTGCCAAGCCTGAGTGCTCCCACATTAAAAAAAAAAAAAAATCCATGAGATTATCTGTATAATTTGCAGCCAAAGAAAATCCCCCCGAAGCAGAGAGGCCGTGTCTTCCTTCAATGCAACACCAGAGCCAGACTGAGCCCTACACAGCGACTCCATTTCATCTTTTCCCAGAGAGAAAAGGCCAGACTCCTGGATGCTTAACTCCCATGTCAGACTTAACGCATCACAACACACCAACAGGGAAGACGATGTCGCCTCTCAGCTAACGGCTAGGCAGATATTCCGTTTCCCAGTCTTCTACGCTTCCCAATTCCGCTAATGCTATTTCCTTACAAATCCTAACCAGATTTCACCATCCCTGCAAGACAAAAAAAATGCCTGTTGGGAGAGATGGAGAAACGAAACCACAGAGACCGATTTGCTAAAAAGCCCGTCTTGCAGTTTCAGCTGCAGAGCCTGGGGGGGAGAGCGTCAGGCTTGAGCGTGGTTAGAAATGTAAGTCCCCAGTAGACACCAGCTCCACAAGGTCTGCTCTGCTTCCCCTGCTGACAACGACAGAGGAGGAGGGAGTGATGTCCCACCGCAGAGTCCACTGCTGTGAGCTTCTCCCATCCCTCTCCTCTCAGCAATCAAACCGCTGGTGCGGGAAACTCCTGTCCTCTGCAAAATAACCTTCAGCGCTTTTTTTAATTTTGTTTGTTTTATCTTAATTCCTTCCTTCTCTTAAAGTTGGAAACCAGCAGCTGGTCTAGTACGGTTCCTGGGTGGTGACCCCAGCAGGAAAAAAGCCAAGCTAATGATTTCCATCAACTCCAAAGCATCCCTGTCCTGTACTGCACACAGGTCGACACGATTCCTACGCTCCAAATTGAAAACATTCACAGCCTGTGAGGTTTCCAGACCTTCATCCCGCCGATAAGACTCTGGATGACGTGCCAAGACGTTACCTGTTTCAAGCACTTAGTGCGTTAAATGCTTTGAGACTACGTTTTAGGCTGCACATAGCAGCTTCAAAACAGCTGAGGACAAACCATATACTTTTCCCAGCTGGGTTGTCAGAGAGGAGCACGGTTTATTTGCCATCGCAGCGGGTGTGAAAGCCATTTACAGCTACGCATACAGAAGAGGCAGCTATTTTAGAAGAAAGAAAAAAAAAAAAAGAAAAGCTTTTTGGAATTCCATATTCCAAACAAAGCATTTTAGATTGTTTTCCTAACTCTCAAAATAAGGCTCTTTTCCTCTTCCCGAGCAAAGGAATCATATCGAAAGGATCCTTTTCAAGTGTTTTGTTTGTGTAAATGAGTCCAGAGGTGAAATGGAAGAGGCAGCATAAAATCCGCGCTCAGAAGCCACATTGTACACCCTTATCTATACAAGAGCAGACAGCAACACACAACAATATTGTCTATTCCAGGAAAATCTCTCTCCGATTTTCAAACTGATGAAGAATGCCAAAGTCCTTTAGAAGTGGGACTGGCGATAAGAACCCAACAAAGCAGCAGAAGGTCCTCTCCTGCTGAATGAAAGGCCACAGGACCTGGAAATTAGACGAGCAAAGGGGAAAACCTCTCTCTTCCCACAGAAGTGAAACAAAAAAAAACACCCCTGAGCACGTACAGTAGAAATAATATAATCAAAACGAGGGACTCATACAGGGACAGAGAACTACCAACGAGACACAAGGCTGTCATCCGTAATAACTGCAGGTGTATTTTACCATAAGCCAACAGTCCAAGAAGGTCTTGCCATACTCTGAAAAGATGTTCCCCTAAAACACACGCTAATTATGCAGTGGGGCAGCGCCAGTATCAGTTTTGTTTCAAACAGGCCATGAATACCTTTTTATCCCAATGCTCTCCAGAAGAAGGCTCAGACTAAGCGTCCGATGGCAAAGTACGACACTGATACTCAGAAGCAAAGCACCTGCTTCAGAGAAATTGGGAATCCTAACCCGTCTTCCCACGACGCAGCCTTACCGGATGGTAAATTCCAGCAGCTCCTGTATGCCCTGCGGGTCAAGGTGCTGAAGGTTGTAAACCCTCTCCAGGCTCTGATGCAAGAACTGCTGGGAAGGATCTTCATGCGGTGTGATGCTGGGAGAGACCGGGGAGGACAGCAGCTTTCTACCTGGCAACTAAGCAAGAAGAAACACACGCACGCAGGAAAGTCTAACACAAGTAACATCACTGCAAAATGCTGCTGCCTTATTTAACAACTACCAGCTGAGAGCTGGGATTTATTTCCCAAATTCAAAGTTTCTATCAAGGATTTCAAGTCTACATCTTTTATCTTTGCTAGTTAATAATCTCCATTTCGTAGTCCACTTGCAGCTAGAGATCTTCAGGTGAAACTTCAACACCCCTTTGAGGGAAACATCTTCCTCATCTACTAACCATGACACTGCGAAGTCAAGGGAAGTTCAAGAGCACACCAACCGCAATTCATTTTACGAGCTGTACTACGACTTACGATCAACTTCAGTCCCACCTGTACTTCCATGCAGGAAAAAACACGCTTCAAAGCAGCGGAGAACATCTCACCCATGAGTAAATCGTTTAGCTAGGGCACAAGTCAAATGGCGGCAGATCTACAAAGGCTAATCTCCCCTTCCCCACACAGTGAAAGCTACAGAAAGCTCCCAGGAATCCCACCCTCCCAGTGTTCTTTCCTAACCAGCAAACCATGCGCTGTTCTCACTTGAGAGCAATAAAGTTACTATTCTCCCCAAAATATTACAAAATCCACATTGTAACAATTTAATATTTGGCTCTCCCTCCTTAATGTACATTTGACTATTCATTCGCTTGGAGCTTGGGAGAAAAAAAAACTTCTAGAAGCCAAGCGTTACACATTCTGCAGCCCCTACTACAAGAGAGATACGGACGTGCTGGAACATATCCAGAGAAGGGCCACGAGGATGATCAGAGGGCTGGAGCACCTCTCCTGTGGGGACAGACTGAGAGTTGTGGTTGGTCAGTCTGGAGAAAAGAAGGCTCCGAGGAGACCTTATAGTGGCCTACCAGTACCTTAAGGGGGCCTACAAGAAAGCTGGTGAGGGACTTTTTAGGATGTCGGGTAATGGCAGGACTAGGGGGAATGGATTAAAACTAGAGATGGGTCGATTCAGACGGGACGTTAGGAAGAAGTTCTTCACCATGAGGGTGGTGAGACACTGGAACAGGTTGCCCAGAGAGGTGGTGGAAGCCCCATCCCTGGAAGTTTTTAAGGCCAGGCTGGATGGGGCTCTGAGCAACCTGATCTAGTGGGAGGTGTCCCTGCCCATGGCAGGGGGGTTGGAACTGGATGATCTTTAAGGTCCCTTCCAACCCAAACCATTCTATGATTCTACACACGAACAGACATGGTAGAGACCAGTGATATTTGTAACAGGGCGGCGAAGTGCAAACCAAAGTGGTTCAACTTACTCTTAACGGAGGGACCAGATGAGAGAGACTGTCCCGAAGATAGGCGTAATGTCTGAACGTGTGATCAGAGAAGAGGGCGGGCATTGTTGGGCAACTTTTCGCAGCGTTAAAAATCAGAACCAGAACAGCAATATCTATTGAAATGGATTGTTAAAGAAAAAACAAACAACAGCAGGAAGAGCTCCTTGGGGACGGCAACTTAAAACAACAACTCAACAACCCCTTCTTTGCTGGAGACGGTTTAGGAAGTTCTTTACAGTTGGAGAATGTGTAGCAAAACCCGAAGAGGCAGCTGTCTGAGCAGATGAAAACAAACCAGAAAGCACAACCATTACAGGATGAGCCATACTGGAGGCAGGATGTTAATGCCAATGTGGGATGGCTCAGAGGCGACACAAAGGACAGGAGCCAGGGATTATAAATGCGGAACACGCTCATTAGGTGGAGTTTCACTCTTCCTCAAAGCCTACACTCTGCTTACCAGTTTGGCACCCAAACACCACCTAAAATTAAACATTTACCTCTGAGTTTTTGAGAACTGCTGCATTTCCTATGACGCCCTGAAAAACACCTCTCTCACATAGACTTAAAAAAACCCAAAGAATCAGACACGGGAAGATGATTCTGCAATGGAGAAGATGTTTTCATAGTCTGAGAGCCTGAGAAATAGAGGGCAGCCAAAGGCTTAAATCAGTTGGCCCAAAGGCTGGGGCATTCTGGAGGGGTCTGGAGCACAAGTCTTGTGAGGAGCAGCTGAGGGAGCTGGGGGTGTTCAGCCTGGAGAAGAGGAGGCTGAGGGGAGACCTTCTCGCTCTCTACAACTCCCTGAAAGGAGGGTGTAGAGAGGTGGGGGTCAGTCTCTTCTCCCAAGTAACTGGTGATAGGGCAAAAGGAAATGGCCTCAAGTTGCACCAGGGGAGGTTTAGGATGGATATTAGGAAAAATTTTTACACTGAAAGGGTTGTCAAGCATTGGACCAGGCTGCCCAGGGAAGTGGTTGAGGCACCATCCCTGGAGGTATTTAAAAGACGGGTAGACGTAGTGCTTAGAGATATGGTTTAGTGGTGGTTTTGTCAGAGTTAGGCTGATGGTTGGACTCGATGATCTGAAAGGTCCCTTCCAGCCTGGGCGATTCTATGATTCACCTGCACAGGGCTGACCCCAAGTGTAAGGTCTCTAAGAGGAGAGCGTGAAAGGATCCCAAAGCAAAGCTTATGCTTGTCTGGGCACTAACCTGCACGGGGAAGAAGTAGGTTCAGCCACAGAAGGGACTGAATCCACGTCTCCCACCTCCTTAAAAGTCTTCTGCATCCATGGGCTGCCAAGCATAAAAGTTTCCACTTTAGCCAAAAGCCCTTCCAAATTTTCAGCTGAAGCTATTCATCTCACCAGATTCAAATTTGCTAAGTGCTTTGAATCAAACAAAACCATGTTTTTAATTAACAGTTTACACTGGAAACATACCATTGAAGCCTACCTTGTACTTTCTGGCTCCCAGGCCTGTCTTCATATAAGGTATCCCCATAAAATACCTCCAAAACATTCTCTAAAATAATATTCTTTGGTTCAGGGCAGGAAGGTGCATCGAGATAAATAACAGCTTTCTCCCCACCCAAAGATGTTCCTTCAATTCTCAACTCATAGGGCAAATTTACTGAAATCATTACTCACCCACCTGACCATGGATTAACCTTTCCCTCCACCCAATTCTAGACCTTTTCTGTTCTCACAAGGTATTTATTTAATCTGTACAGAATGTCTAGCTGATGGCCTGGGACTGGTAAGAGAAATAAAGAGTAGCTTCACAGAGGAAGAGCGTTGTTCCAGTCCAACACGTCTCAGCATGCATCAGAAGGAACACTACATTCTGCAACCGCACAGAAGGGGAGCAAGGAGAATAAACAATGGAAAAATGGTATTTTGCATTTCCAAGGCACCTCCTGTGGTTAAGGATAATGGTATTACAATAATAGTTTGTATTCTCAAGCACTAGAAGAGATAACATTAATATAAGGATTTCTGATTTTGAATTATTTCAAAGAGATGGTAAAATTATGACATTACAGGGATTCAGACACTGCTGTACTAAGAGGCAGCGCTGTTCTGTTCTCTGCTAAACAGAGAGGATGGAAGTTTTACTTAAAAAGAAAACAAAGAAACCCCCTCTTCTCATTTAAAAGCTAAAGCATCTTCAAAATTAGCACAAACTAAGCAAACGTTTTCACATCAGAGGACTCATCTGCAATGCCTAAACCTTGACAAATTGCTTGATAAACAGATTATTCATCGCAGTATTAAAAAAGGCTAATTATACCACATTGGTATTTATGAAGATGGTTCCACATAAAAGTTATTCCATCACTTGCTGAGTAATAAAACTAATCAGCAAAGGGGTTCGGAAATAGCTACAGGATTGTCTGCTGCGGTTTGAAATGGTTTAACAAATGTGAGCACCAGGAAAATACGAATAAAATTTATTACAGTCAAAACGATCAAGTGGCTTCATTAAAAAGATACAGGCCGGGTCATCCATGTCTGGTTCAGGCGTGTCAAAGAACGGATGCGTGCTCAGCAGCTCTGGGACTAACGGAAGCACCAAAGTGGGATGCCTGCTTCCCAAGAACTTCAAGCATCTGAAAATACACAAATTGAAATATTTCTTAATATAACGTACATTGCAAAATACAACATGTTTTAAAGCATTATTACTTTACGTTGTAGCGGCGCTTTGAGGTGGTGGTCAGCATCAAAATCCTACTGCCCGTGTCTACTGTCTCTCCGTGGCTGAGTATTTGCATTAATGTTTGACAGGATCCAAGAAAACTGAGAAGACAGCTTGAAAAAGCACGCAGTAATAAAAATTGTTTATTTAAACTGTCTGAGAAATAATAAACACCTGGAGCTACGCAACCCAAGAAAATCTTTGATACTGTACGCTAACAAATGACTGTATTTTTTTTTCCTTCAGAAATAAAGGAATGAGGAGGTAAAAACCCAATCAAATAACAAAACCCAAAACCTCCAAACTCACAGAGCAATGTAAGAGCACACTGGAACACCAAGACGACTAAAGTAAGTGTTTCCAATAATACCCACGAATTCCACCTCAAACCACGTGTGCTGGAGCATCCCCTCCTTTGTTACTTCCGTTTAACAACCAAAAAAACCCCACACAAACGTTCATTGTTTTTGCTCGGACAGAAAAAGACCCTCCAACACCACAGTGCCACGCAGCCACGACTCACGTAATCAACTGCTGGTAAATATTACTATTTAATGCAGTGTCAAGTAAGCACAAAACACTACTTGCATAGAAGAGATGAGGTTTTAAACTGAAGGTTGAATTAATCTTTTCTGGGAATGCTTTGAGGGCTTATAAGAAGGCTCTTTCCAGGAGTTGTCGTCAGTTCTGGATTCCCAGTACAAGCGAGAACAAAGAGTTTCTACATCAGTCATGAGTACCTACTATACTTAGTATATCCACTATTCCAAATATATCTAGAATAACAGGATTGTATGCCAGCAATACCTGTTACCTCCTTAGCTAGCTCAATATTTGCCTAACGCCTCAATTACTAAAAAGAATAGGAAAATAAGTAGACACACAAGGCCACCGAACACACTCACTTCCATATGGATTCTCTGTCCGTGGGATACTTAGTTAGGTTTTTCAGCAGCTCCACCAGTGCGAGATGGATGCCTTCTTTAGTTGAGACGTTGGTGCAACACAACAGTTCATGAAGCGCTTCCCGAATGTCCCTTGAAGAATCCTAGAAAAAAACCCAACCAACCAGACACCTCTGAGCGCTGAGAGAGAAGATGTGCCTGCGCACACATTTGCTTTGAAGGCAGCAGTTCCTGTTCCTTGGCTGAATTAGTACTAGAGGCACCCGAAAAATAGTGCACTTCTCTAGTTATCACAGCTAAGCACAGATGAAGTGACAGCCCAGGCAACTGCTGGAGGGTCTCCTGCTGGTCCATCCACCCACGTGCTTCCTTTACTGGAATGAATGGGAACTGCTTCACCGCTGACCACCTCGAGCACAGCAAGTCACTATTTGGTTTGGGTGGTGATGTGCCATGGCTGGACAGAACAGGTTAACAATGATTGTCTATAGGATCAAGGAACTTGACCTAACTATGGGTTTATAGATAAACAATAAAAAAAACCCCAAAACCAAAACACACTAACAAATTTGGTCAGGAACTTTATTGCAATCATACGGGATCCCTAATGTACCACTTCTAAGGTCATATTGCGCCCATTTTATTTTTTAGGCCAGGGCAGGTTTGTACAGAGGAGCTTATGCAATCTCCAAGCAGTATTTTTAGAAGTGCTGTGGCTGAACTCCAGCTTAATTAATTACATTCCTTCTGCCAAAGACCACCTCGCTGTTCCGTATCAATGTATTATACTTCCTTGCTATCAGCGTTTGTGTGGCACTGCTGGACAGAATCCGAAAATTTGACAGGATACAAGAACTGGCCACGTTTCAATGGTGGATTTTTTTTTTTTTAAATTATAATTTGCTAAGTATCAACAGCTCATTCATCACTGTCTTACACAAAAGAAAAAAGAACAGCCCTCTTGTAAAAGCTCTTAAATGACAGCCAGCACCCACAAATGATCAAAGGAGGAAAGCACAGCAGGGCTGCTCAGCTGTTCCTGATTTTGGTGGTGGAAGGCAGACAGTGACCAAAGAGAAGACATACTCTAAGGACTGGAATGAAACGACCATGGAGGTCACATACTCTAGGTGAGCTGCACGGACCACTGGAAGGGCAGTATGGAGACACGAGAGGCAGAAGAATACGAAAAGACAGAGAGAAGCACAACTCAACAGAAATGGGAGATCAAGGACAACAGGAAAAGCGGAATATAAAGCCCAGTGAGAAAAGCAAGGAGTAGCTGATAGAGTTAATCAGATAAAGTCAAAGCAGTGGGATGAAAACAGAAGTTATCCCCGTCCTCAACAGTTCCATATTTACATTCTTGGAACAAGTTTAGGCACAAAATTTAATGCTACTTTTCCAAATCCTTTATTTTGATACTGGAAGGCGTATTTTACAGAAAGCGAGCAAGCCCCTTTCAGAATCAGACAAACCCATTACGAAATTAATCATTCTCACACTTTAGCTATCCTAATACCTGATTATCACTATGATGATATAAACCATAACACAGGTATGATTTATCATGCATGGTAAGTCAGCACAGAAGCGTGAGACAGAACCCCAGTCTAACTACGACGTTTTTCATAGAATCATAGAATCATTTAGGTTGGAAGAGACCCTTGGGATCATCGAGTCCAACCATCAACCCCACTCTACAAAGTTCTCCCCTACACCATATCCCCCAACACCACATCTAAACGAGTCTTAAACACATTCAGGGATGGTGACTCCACCACCTCCCTGGGCAGCCTATTCCAGGGTCTGACCACTCTTGCTGGGAAGAATTTTTTCCTAATGTCCAGCCTAAACCTCCCCTGCTGCAGCTTGAACCCATTCCCTCTTGTTCTATCGCTAATTACCTGTGAGAAGAGACCAGCACCAACCTCTCTACAATGTCCTTTCAAGTAGTTGTAGGGAGTGATGAGGTCTCCCCTCAGCCTCCTCTTCCTAAACAGTCCCAGCTCCTTCAATCACTCCTCATAAGATTTATTCTCCAGGCCCTTCCCCAGCTTCGTTGCCCTCCTCTGCCCTTGCTCCAGCACCTCGAGATCTCTCTCATATTGGGGTGCCCAGAACTGGACACAGTTCTGGGTATAAAAACTGGTTTTTGTACCACAAGTCCCCAGCTTGAACAAACGCAAATCAACTACATAAAAATTTGAGGCACCTAAAAGTTATTGCTGCATTTTCAAATCCGGATCATCTTCCACAGCATTTTTTTAGACTGATGAAAATAGACTGGCTGGGTTTGCTTCTTCCTGGGGCACGACTGAAAGAAGCCACCGTTGCCCTGGGTCAAGCAAACAGCAGGTGAATAGAGAAACAGCAGATTTGCAGCACCACCCGAGGCTGGGAGACTTCGCAAAAGCAGACGAGACTCACCTACCACATGCAGCTGAATCAAAAAAAAAAAAAAACACGCCTTCAGGGCTACAGCTCAGCAAATAAAACAGGTTTGGCACAACACTGTTCAGAGAGCCAAAATCTCTTCTCCTTCCCGGATCGTTTGATCAACCAGAAGAGCAGCTGACTCGTGCTTTCCCCTGGATCCTGGCTGAGCACTGACTGGGAGGATGCCGGTTGGGAAAACCCAAAATTATACGGCAGATCATGCTAACAAACTCTCTGAACACTCAGAAGAGAGATCTCAGGCCCGTGCCCCGTCTCTGTTTGGTGAGCGAAGGCGTAGCCAAAGCAGCTGAACAAAGGAACAGAAGGGAAATGAAGCTGTATTCGACATGAGGTGGCACAGAGCACCAAAGCTCAAAACAAGACAGAAGGAAACACACGTGAGGCAACAGCACAGTGATCAAGGGAGGAGTTTTTAAGCTGAAATTCATCTATTTCAAAAGTATTTAGTTGTCCTGGAGATTACAAGCTAATAGACCTGAGGAGCCTTTGGGGGTGTTCAAAGAAGAGGGGAAAAAAAAACAGTAACATAAAAAGTGGACAGTTTCAGCTCAGAGGAAGGGGCTGATTCGCATTATATGATTATAACACCTCAAAGAAAGCAGGAATGCAATTTTTTTCCTCCCTCAGGAACTTCTTACCTCCAAGACAGCTAACACAGTATCCAGCTGGTCTTCCCGCAGCGTGATGTTGTTGGAAATTTTTCTCATTGTGTGTATCGACTGCAATCTCACCTCCTCAATTTCATCGTTAAACATGTCAACCAAAAAATCCAGGCATTTCTCCGCAAAAGAAGGCGAGGACTGAGCCAACATACAAAGGGCTTCAACCGCAGCGATGCGAACCTCTGTTAAAAAAATAAAACGGGAGGGAATTAATTGTTAGCGCTGTTTAAAAGGACATACTACCCAACAGCCAGGCCTCATATTATTCAAGGACTGGGCTAAGGACAGGAGATGCTAAGGAAACCCTGATAACGACGGAAACTAAGCAGGGACCCAGGCCATTAGGGACCTTTTCCACAGGCAAGTCTCCAAATCAAAAGCTTCACCACTAATAAAGCGTGTGCTGCTGCCGTAAGCACCCGCAGAGGGACTTGCAGGTGAAAGAGAGGTCTCTTACCCAGCAATAAATATTACGTATTTCATAGCACGTTTTGCAAGCGTAGCTATAACCCCGGTATCTTAAGCAAACTAATTTAGATAATTAAACTCGGCTTGTTTTATTCTCCCTGACGTTTTGATTGCTCGGAGCACTCGCTGCATTTTTAACTTGCTAGGTAGCACTTTATGAATTGCTGAAAAGCCCCAGAGTATCGGCGTTTTGGCAGTAAACAGAATGAAATTCCTCTGCTTCACGACTTCGGATTCCTCAAAAGAAAGGAAAAAAGGTGCCACCTAATTATTAAAATTACTCAGAATTTAAGCAAAAAAAAAGCATTAAAAGGCGTCCAGAGTGTATTCATACTGTAAAACATGGTAGGAATTTGAAAAATAGCCAAATATAACAAGCTTAAGTGGAGATGAGATTCTCTTCCCTGCAGCCATCCTCACTAGCTTCCATAACATTTATGTGCCAGGACCATAAAAATAAGCATTAATCTGACGTCTTGCAAACATTATTCTTTTAGACACACTTTTATTTTTCATCCAAATTAGCTCATCTTGGAAACATTTACTTAAACTCGCATGTAGCTTTTAGGCCTATTGTTCTTAAAGAACATATTCGATTCCTGATGATTCTGATTAAGCAGAAAAATGCAAACACAGCAAGACCCCTGCTTATTCTGTAACGAAGCTTGTGTCACAACTACGAGTCTCCGCGGTCATTAAGACCAAGGTATTAAGAGAAGAAAAAAACATTTTACCAATATTGCTTTCCTAAGCTGACACACTAATTTAGATTTAAGTTACAACATGGAATTCAAGAAATGAAGCAGCGCTGCACGTAAGGAAGAAGAGAGCTCAGCGGTATGTAAAAACGCTGTAGTGGAGGGAGAGATCTACATTATTTAAAGATCTATAATTTAAAGATCTTTCCATTTTACCACCATCAACCATTTTACCAGTGGTGTACCTACGGCACAAGAAACTGGGGAACGTGTTTCACAGGTCCGTGGACTGAGCCAGTGAAAGATTTTTTACTGTTAGTCAGAAAAAAAAAAAAACCAACAAAGTTGCATTTTCAAGCTTCGGGGAGAGTTTAGCTATTAGGAAAATGTGCTTTTATTTGCAGGAGTCACGAACAATAAACTGACTTTTACAACACAATCTACAGCGATATTTTTGTTATGGTGGTTTTGTACTGTCTAATTTAGCCTCGTCATTTCAGTAACATTAAAAGCAAATTGAGGAATAACGTTCAGAGCTAGGCATTTTCACGGTTCTATGCAAATACAAGCCATTCTCAATAGCCTTAAGAAAATATAAATCTTCCCTTTTCCATGGGAAAGTTGGGTTGGGACGGGCAGCACACAGACTTCCCCAAGGCCATCAGCACGGGCAATGCTACAGGTAAACCTCGGAGCTCAAGAACGTCTGTGTTCCAGTTTGACACTCGTAATTCATCCTCTTTAAAAGAAAAGAACTAATCTAATGGAAAGAGACTACGGCCTCCAAGTCCATCATAGGAAAATCACAGAGACCAATACAACAGCACTACGGAACAGGTAAACGTGACCTCAGAACGTAGCTATTTCCATTAAAGAAAAAGAATTATCAGTAACATGGCTAAAGATGTAAGCAAGACTTCACCTGAAATTTAAGTACCCGAAAACATGCAGATCCAGTTACCAATTTTCGAGAATAATGCATTCTAGCTGGCCAAGAGGAAAGCTTTTATGGCAGCCGAGACTAAAAGGAGCCCAGGCTGTTTATTCCCTTGCAACATGAAAGCTGGCTCTTAATTCATTAGGGAAGCCAAGCCCCGAGAGAAGCAACGACTATTTAATCTGAAACCTACCACTGGCTACGAACAAACAGGTATAAATTGGATAAAATCGGGCTGGGAATTAGAAAACTTCTGTTTGCTGGAGCTGGCGGATTCTGAAATATTTTGAAAAATAGGTGGGTTTGTCTCCACTAGTTCTAACCTTTGTTAGGCTGGAAGCTGCTCTGTTTACAAAATGAATGATTACTGGACTCCACAGACACAGGTTCCTTGTAGTGCCATGTTTTAAACAACAAGTTCTACAAATTTTGATTTTCCGTCCTGCAGAGAAAACACCAATTTCAAACAGCAGCAACCAATGTTGCCAATTTAGAGCCGCATGCACTGTTAAATTTAAGTCAATTAAAAAAATAATCCCAGTAGCTTTCTGCATAATATAATAATAATAATATAACCACTTCTTAACAGGCATTTTACTAAAACTTTACCATTTCTAGGAAGCTATTTGGTTTTGGCTACTCAAAGGAACGTTTCTATCCAAAATTCTGTGCAGCGCTGTAGCAGCTTTGAAACAAACACTGTATCAGAGATCACAATGGAATAAAACCCCACCACCCTGAAGTCCACAATTTGTTAAAAAAAAAAAAACCACCCACACAATAGCCAAGCGATCTAATTTGACACCAAACAACCAAAACCCAAACCAAACAACCAAAAAAGCTTATTAGCCAGCACACATCTCCTCCTTCAGTCATTCCACAGTAAGTTAACACTTACCATACATCTCATCTTCCAGGCCATGAACAAAGGCCCCACAAGCTCCCGACTCAATCAAGTTTACAGCACCCGTATCGATTTCTTCTTTGGGAGCATCATCTCCCCATTTTCTGCCACTTGAAAACTCCCCGGAGCTGTAGAGTTCTTTGGCTCTTTCATGCGCTGTGCGCTTCCTCTGTCCAAACAAATTTTTCAATTACAACCATGTTACTTTAAATCACAGAATCATAGGATGGTTTGGGTTGGAAGGGACCTTAAAGATCATCTCGTTCCAACCCCCTGCCCTGGGCAGGGACACCTCCCACCAGACCAGGCTGCTCCAAGCCCCTTCCAACCTGGCCTTGAACCCCTCCAGGGATGGGGCAGCCACAGCTTCTCTGGGACACCTGGGCCAGGGGCTCACCACCCTCACAGCAAAGAATTTCTGCCTGAGATCCAATCTAAATCTCCCCTCTTTCAGTTTGAAACCGTTACCCCGTGTCCTATCATTAAACTTCCTGATCAAGAGTCCCTCCCCATCCTTTCTGTAGGCCCCCTTTAGGTACTGGAAGGCCGCTATAAGGTCTCCTCGGAGCCTTCTCTTCTCCAGGCTGAACCCCCCCAGCTCTCTCAGCCTGTCCTCACAGCAGAGGGGCTCCAGCCCTCCCAGCATCTTCGTGGCCCTCCACTGGACCCGCTCCAACAGGTCCATGTCCTTCTTGTGCTGAGGACTCCAGAGCTGGACACAGTACCACTACGACCGAACAAAATACTAAGTAGTTTTCCTGGATTTGAAAATAGATGTAGCCAGAGGCTTAGTTATTGACAGAGACAGGCAAACGCTAAGAAAAGCAAACACTGCCTTCTCTTCTATGAGTATTTCTAGTTGTCAGTAACTCTTTGTACTTTTGATGTTGGAAAAGGATAACAACTACTATATTTTAATTAACATCATCTCAGACATCCAGTATAAGAAAAGCCAAACTGGGTCAGAAGAAAGGCCCATCTAGTTAAGTATCCAATAACTGATCTGCAAAACCAGATGCTATCGCTTTGCAGTGCAACTTGTTAAACTGCAATTAAATACTTTAATGACTATCAATACTATACAGAGTTCAGCAACGCGTAAAATGCGATACTCATTCAGCACGCTCGATCTCCTTTCCCTCCTCACCGTAAAGAAAGCTGTGCAGCCTTTTCTTTAACCGACTTTCCAAAGCAGCCCACAAAAACCTAGCAGCTCTAGCTTCATTGTTCTTTTGCAGACAGAAAACCCGAATGTATTATCTCAAGCGAGTTGCCTAAGGAAGGAATTTTACTGATAAGTTTTGCTCGTAGGGCTCAGGAGTCCCAGTCTTTAGCTACTCACATCTCTTGAAATGTTTAGGTCTACTGGTTAGATCTTGCAGGATGTTTCCATAAGCTTGCTCCCAAAACTAGGATGCAATCATTCCGTACACAATAAATAAAGCTTTTAGCCAAGAAGGCTGCCAGAATAACACAAACGTTTACCTCTCATCTGCAAAACCTGAAGAGCCTAGAGCTGTTTATTACAGTCTCAGCTAATGAAATCTAAAACTAGCAATTGCTTCGTTGACTTTAATCTAAAAGAAAACCTGTCACCATCAATTAGCTCTCAGCAGCCCTGGGGCAAGGACGTGGTAAACAAACACACTCAACATGAACGTACCTGTTGTGCGATTTTACTACAATACACACAGTAAAAACAAAGCCAAACATTTACGTACCCTCAGATCTGACATGAGCTTCTTGTCAAGGGTCTGCTCTAAGAAATGGGAGCTAACTTGTTGCATAGAACCCTAAACAAAAAAAAAAAACCAAACCAAAACAAAAGATATCAAAAGTAAGAAACACGATTATTCTGAATTACACCATATAATTTCCTGATTTATCCCAATGTGGCATCCAATCTTATCCACTCATTCTAACGTCAAGCTTTGTACAATGCTTGGCACTACCAGATGTCAGAGTCTGAAGAAGTTTACTTAAGATGGTCCAAACATCTTATTTTCCCACTGAGGCTAATATGGTCTTTCTTGAATTCAGTAGGCTTATGTGTCCTGTGCTGGAGAAGCAGCGGGAGGGAATTATGACAAGTACTTGTTTTTTTCTGGGATACCCGACCCTCTACTCTCAAGGAAAGAATCACTGCAGAGTTCAGCTGGGAAACTTTTGGGTTTCCTCAACCTCTCTCCTTTCTTTCTACTCAGAATTTTGGTAGAAATTTACCTACACAGTTTTTAATCCACCCCCCCATTTCTTTTCAAATACATGTGAAAGGTAAAGTAACATAACATAACTATTTTCAGACAGAAAAGAATACAACTTACCAATAACTTAGCAGCTTGCACTCTAACAACCCAGGAACCATCGCTAACCATATGACAGATTTTTCCAAAAGCATCATCAACCAAGCGAATTTCTTCATTGGAAGAAGGAATTGGGACGATGCTAACATAGAGAAACACGAATCAGTATGCTGATCTTACACCGTGCTGGACTGCATCAAGTAAGAAATGATGAATTCCTATGGATGTGAAGCAAGTATCGGGGGGTTGGACTAGGTGTTCTCCAAAGGTCCCTTCCAACCCCAACCATTCTGTCATCAGGAACCAAAGCTTCATCCGGACTTATCAGGTATCAGCAATTTGCACACGACGGTTTTCTAACAGCTACTCCTGAGACTTACTGGCACAAAACTCTCACGATTAGGATAATTACTATGCCCACATTTTGAGTCACTTTGCATACAGTACATACCTTTCAGGGTAAAGCTGACTGAGGACCCAAATCAGCTGAACTGCGGCACTACGCACTTGCTCGTAATCGTCCGCCAACAGCTTGCAGGCCTGAGGGAAGATTCACAGTCCAGAATACCTGAAACATCTCCCCCTGAGCTGTCATTCACTTCCCACAGTAACCATGAATCGGTTAGGACAGATTACAAAATCGAGTCTTCCTTTCCACTCCCTAGTATTTCCAAGTTTGGTTAGGTAGACTAGTCCTAATAAAGTCAGTCAGGCACATGCTGTAAGACTCCAGAATTACCTGTACTACTCAGGAAGCACGAAATGTGCATCTGGAGTAGAATTAATTTGATACAGGCTTCAGCTGCGCAACCTTATTGACATAAACATGAGCTTCATGTGTACTCTCCAGTGAACAAGGGTTTAAGACTTCAAGATTGCCAGGTGACAGTAATAATTACATATTCCCATGATTATCTCCCCCAATAAACAATATATTCCAATCAAAGCATGTGCTTTAGTGCTTTTAAGCACAAGAAGACGCAAACCAGATGTTTATTTCCACTGCCATAGGGCAATAAGGAATACAGACAACCTAAGTGCAGAATACTCCACTTCTGTTCAGTGCCCTCCTCCTCTCAAAGCACATTGTCACAGAATCTAAAAAGCAAGATATGCAAACAAGTACAAAATAAATATAAATTAATACAAGGTTTTACCTGACTGTAAATAGCCTGCTGCAATTTTAATCCTCTTTCGTGAAGCTGCAGCTACAGAAAAAAAAAAGCCACAAGAAAGCATAACTATAGGTTTAAGTGACACAGACTAAGTTTTCACTACTGTTTTTTCTGCTTTGAGTAAACGTAGTTGCTTGTATTTCTTGATTGCTGCTATAATTAAAATATTTCATTATCTTGGACAGAAGTATTTTAAATAATAACCTTGATTTCAGTATAATTTCTTTAAACTTCACAGCTATTCATACTTTGATTGATTAGGAAAACACAATTTCTATAAACACCGTCTGTCCATTCTCCCAACCTTCAAACAATTGTTTAGTGTTAGCCACATTAATTACACAATTATAATAGACATAGGTATCTTCAAAATAATTAGTTTACTACAGCTTCTGTAACACAGATCCAAAAGTAGCATCGCCAATGAATTTTCATGCCCCATAAACCTTTTCAATTGCCAAACCAGAGGAATAGCAAAAACCATCCTACTAAACATTGTTTTTATCTGAAATAAAGTAGTATCATGAATCTGACTTACAGACAAAGGGATAAAATCTGGTGGAATGCGGTCGACAAGAAACAGTTGCATTTCTGTATCTACTTTTTCAAAGTACAACAAGCCAGTGATAAAATTAAAGAAAAAAAACACAGAGTAGCAAGGAAAACCACGATCAAGAACCCCAGATGCGGTTAGTGACCCTGAATTCATTCAGGATGTTTCCATGCAAAAGCAGTTGTCTTTGCGCTGTAATTATAAATTCAAGGTCATAAATCTGGTTCTGGATTTGGTTGAATGCCATAGTGAAAGTCGCTCAAACGACTTTAAAAAAAAATAAAATAATTGTATCAACAAAAATCAGAATGGAATGAAAACGATGAGTGCAGCCTCCAGCAGAGGGAGATCCCAGACAGATTCAAGTGAAATCTGATCCCCTCAAATGCATCCTGCTTCTTTCTTTGGAGTTTAATATCATTAATTCTAATACCCTTAATTAAAATACTCTTGTTGACCATCACATTAGCTGAGATACTGTAATAAACTTTAAGGGTAATAGAGGAACTTTTATATACCCACATACTCACAGGCTGCTCGCATTAAGCAAAATTCTCAAGTGCACGGTCTTTGCTTGTGTTTCTGCAAAGCTAAAAGCTTCTGAAGGGTCCCCACGCTCCAGCCCACGTGCAAACCAGTAAACCTCACAGACAATTAAGAGAATGCTAATGAACATGACCATGGGGCAAAACATAAGTGTTGTTTAAAAACAAACAAACAAAATTCTTTCTGGACTTATCCCACAGGTTTCCTGTCATCAGCGGCTCTCGTGTGTGTCAGAGTACTAGTGGCTTATTGTAACTGTGGTAACGGATGCTGAATCGAGAAATACAGATTTCACACTAAAAGTAAGAGCCTACATACACTTAAAGAAGTCTTCTACATACACTCAAAAAAGCTTCTTCGTCTATAGCCGAAACAGAAATTGTTACGAATCACTGAACTGCCCTTTAAGATCTCACATCACTCTCATATTTCAAGACCTAGTTTATTTTTCCAGGTAATTTTGATATGCTAGATGGACTTTTCCTAAATTAATTAAATAATCTCTAATCCAAACCTCTCTGGATTAATTTGCAGCCCCCCCACCAGCTTCCATATAGAACCTAAACAGTTTATTCCACTGTACCAGCAACACTTACCATGGCTTTTATAGCCGCAGTCCTAACACGAGGGTCCTGGTCATTAAAATGGTCTCCTATTATCTTCTGGACATCTTTGGCAGCCTGGCTTTCAGCTTCTTTTGCAACACCTTTTTCCACCGGTCCAAGACAGCCAATTAACTGAAGACACTTATTTCTTACACCATGGGAAGAATCTGTCAGATGCTGTGGAATGGAAGAGTAGATGTAACTGGATTCTTATTGTTCTTTCTCTCCTTCGAAACAACCAATACTAAGATAAAAAAACGTTAGTATCATAACAGTTGGTTGAGAAAAGTGAAAAAAAATTTAAACACTGACTACATGGGGTTTTTCTGCAGCAGGGATGGAAGTTTCCTGCCCCAGGGAGGCTGCCTTACCTTGCAGGCCACCTCGACCAGTCTCATCCTGACAGATGGATTCTCTGTGAGTTTTGTGCCGATCACCAACAGGGTGTCCAACAGCTGAGCAAGGACTTGGTGAGACTCTGCAAAACAAACCAGTGAAAGGCTATGTACCTCTTTACTGAGCTCCTCACCAGCTACAGAATCATAGACCCATCCAGATTGGAAGGTCCTCCTGACGCCTTCTCCTTTCCAAGGCCAGAAGCAGCCCAGTTCCCTCAGCTTCTCTTTGCATATCATGTACTCCAGCCCCCGACCACCTTGGTGGCCCTCTGCTGAACTCACTCAACCTTCCCAGCACTTATCTGGCACTAGGGAGCCCAAAACTGGATGCAGTATTCCAGATGTGGTCTAACCAGTGCTGAGTAAAGGGGAAAAATCTCTTCCCTCGACCTGCTGGCTACACTTCTGTTGATACAGCCCGCTATGCAGTGAGCCTTCACTGCTGACTCACATTTGGCCTACTCTTCACCTGGACCACCACAGCATTCTTACCTTTAAACTGGACAGATATGGGTTTGATGGGTGGACTGTTCAGAGGATAAGGAATTGGCTGGATATCCGTGTCCAAAGAGTTACAGTCAATGGCTCAGTGTCCAAGGGGAAACCAGTAACGATTGGTGTCCCTCAAGGGACCGTATTGGGACCAATACTATTTAATATCTTCACCAATGACATAGACAGTGGGATCGAGTGCACCCTCAGCACAGTTGCAGATGACACCAAGCTGAGTGGTGTGATGACACGCCTGAGGGACAGGATACCATTCGGAGAGACCCGGACAGGTACAAGAAGTGAGCCCATGTGAACCTCCTGAGGTTCAACAAGGCCAAGTGCAAGGTCCTGCATGTGCGTCGGGGGCAACCCCCAGTATCCATACAAGCTGGGGAATGTAGGGATGGAGAGCAGCCCTGCCAAGAAGGACTCGGGGGTGCTGGTTGATGAGAAGCTCAAGATGAGTCAGCAATGTGCGCTGGCAGCCCAGAAAGACAACCATATCCTGGGCTGCATGAATAGAAGCGTGGCCAGCAGGGCGAGGGAGGGGATTCTGCCTCTCTGTTCCATTCTCATGAGACAACACTTGGAGTACTGCATCTAGAATTGTGGTGTCCCCGGCACAAGAAGGACATGGACCTGTTGGAGCAGGGCCAGAGGAGGCCCCAGAGATGCTGGGAGGGCTGGAGCCCCTCTGCTGTGAGGACAGGCTGAGAGAGTTGGGGGGGTTCAGCCTGGAGAAGAGAAGGCTCCGGGGAGACCTTACTGTGGCCTTTCAGTAATTAAAGGGACTTTATAAGAAAGCTGGAGACTTTACAAAGCCCTTTGGTGACAGGACAAGGGACAACAGTTTTAAACTGAAAGAGGGTAGGTTTAGATTGGGCATAAGGAAGAAATGTTTTACGCCGAGGGTGGTGAGCCCCTGGCCCAGGTTGCCCAGAGAAATTGCGGATGCCCCATCCCTGGAAGTGTTCCAAGGCCAGGCTGGACAGGGCTTTGAGCAACCCGATCTAGGGGAAGATGTCCCTGTTCATGGCAGGGGGTTGGACTAGATGACCTTTAAACATCCCTTCCAACCCAAACTATTCTATGACTCTATAAATGACATTAAAGTAAAATTAAGCTGCATCAAGTAAAGCACACACAAACTGTGAATGTAACATAGAACATAAAAATGGAATTAGATGAAGCCACAAACAGGACAACCCGCATTTTACTGTCCATTACAAATCCAATGCTAAGAAACTCACGCCTTCTTGCATTAGCTCTGATGAGCTGGCCTGCCACACAGTAAGAAAAAAAACCTCCTCTTCAAACAAGATTCCACTTCAAGCAAGGCTGTCCTCTAGAACAGAGCACTTGAGAAGCAACAGCTCTCACACAGAGATGCATAAGCAAACTTTGCACTCCCTTAAAATAAAGGTATACAGCGGGCAGGTCTGAAGAACATTTTTGTCCTCCTCAGAACGTGGTCATCATCCAGAAAAGCAGAAAACAAGTACCCTCAGCAACAATTCCCAATGATAAACTTCAGATGCAAGGGCCTTGACACTGTCCTAAATCCTTAAAAGACAGCGTGATTTGATCTCAAGCACCACCTGAAAAACGAGACTTACTCTCATTTTGAAGAGTGTTAATGGCATCATCCATAATGCAGTCTGGGGAAAATCCTGCAGTCTTCGATAACAAGCCCAGCAAGGAAGCAATCTTCAGTCTTACAGAGGCATCGTTCTCCTGGAAGGAAACAACAGACACCCTCAGTCACTTTCCAGTTTGAAGAGCATAAAACATGACACGCAGGCAGGACCCATATATAATTCAGCACAAGGTTCTGAATTTTACCAGGACGTAAATACAGAATGTTTACATGGCAGCTTCCAGTACATTTCAAAATGATTCTTTTACTCATAAGTCCTCAAAACTGTCTTCATACTGTTTGAAAATCTAAAGTTTAAATAAATCAGGTTTTCAAGATGCCGGAAAATTCAGTGTTCATGTCTTTGTAAATTTTTAATGAACAAATGGAAGGATTTTAGGAGATGAATTAAGACCGATGGTCTCTCGACCTCTGCTAAGCAGTGGGGTCTGTGGGCTACAGAAAACAACTGTTTCTCTTAGCAGTGGGGAGGAATCCTGCCAATCTGACAGCAATAAAGAAAAAAGACAGAAACCCAACACAGCAAGGTAAAAAAAAAAAAAATAAATAGAAGCATATGTTAGCTGCATACATCTACCCATTTAAGCAACAACAAAAGCTGGCACAGGTGATAATTACATAAATAAACCTCACAAATTAGTATTAATTTTAGAAGTTCATGCATTTCAGAGTTATTATTTTCAGTCTTCTACAGACTTGTGCATACAAGACTTCTGGTCGTAACTAATTCATTGTATTGCCAAGGATATCCAATACGGGGTAGAAAGACAAAAAGAAGTCTGGATTTCACAGTTAGATCTTACCAAGCAATTGTGCAATGCTGAACATAGAGGTGCAGTGATATTACAATTACAAATATTGTATTTGTATAAGTACAAATATCTTTCAACAGGTGCACAAATATTACAGTTACAACTTTTGTCTTTCAACAGTGTTTTGGAGAGATTTCAGTGTCACACACACCCCTCAAGTGACAAATGCGATACCCACGGGAGTAATCTCTTTCTCAGCTGAGCAGCATTTTCTCTTTTCAGGGTCAAAATTACGTGCCTGAACAACAGTTAGTGTACAATGCACGGATTTCTGCAGTATTGTGGTGTTTACGCATTTGGTGTTTCCTCTCCATTACTCGCATTCCTTTAAGAAAAGGACAACCCACTCCATGAATACAGAAGAAATCAATGAGAAGGGCACATCTAAAGGCACTTTTAATAGTCTTATAAATAATGTCTGCAGTGTTATCACTGCATTACAATTGTAGAATCATATAATAGTTTGGGTTGGAAGGGACCTTTAAAGGTCATCTAGTCCAACCCCCCTGCCATAAGCAGGGACGTCTTCAACTAGATTGGGTTGCTCAGAGTCCCATCCAACCCTACCTGGAATGCCTCCAGGGATGGGGCACCTACCACCTCTCTGGGCAACCTGGGACAGTGTTTCACCACCCTCATCGAAAAACATTTCTACAAGCAGCCTCCAACCCTAGGGAGCATTTTCTCCCTCCTTCTAATGGTTCATGAGCAGGACATCAGCGAAAGTTAACCTTTTAACTTGCGGGTCTGATTGCCATCTCCACAACCAAAACACCTGTAAGTGAAGGTGCCTCCAACCCCTTGTCCTGACCACCCTCAGGAATCAGGAAGGGACTTTCAGGATCATCTCAGGACACTGTCTGAGGACACACCATCGCTGACAGCAACACCAGCTTACAGTACCCTGTCCCCCTGGCTTTCCACCACACACTGCAACACACCACCTGCTCAGCTGCATTAATTCAACTGTCAGCAGGGCCATGGGAACTACAGGTGGGAAAACGGAGAAAAAAGGAAAAGCCAGATTATTTTTCTGATCCATTTCAGAGGCCATCAGGACTGTCTGGGGACCACCCTATCATAATATGAAAGGATGAAGGAGCAGGAGGCTGCAGCACCACCTTAAATGAAACAATAGCACTACAAATAAATATATTGTTACACAACTTCCCCCGTGGTTACAGCTTTCAGGGTTAGGTTTCTGAAAGATCAGTTCAAGTGCAAGTTTTCTGGAGATACTAAGAAAATCAGTTCTTAAGAAAATAACGTCAGCTACGGGACTGCAATGTTTTTTAAAAGCTGGCTTCTGTAGCAGGCTGCGCACCGAAAATGTGACCTCATCTATAGGTCTGAGAGTCTTCTAATAGAGGCTACAAAACAAACTTCAGACACAAATAACCTGCATTATTTGGTGAGGAACCACAGTTTTCTTCATAGAAGAAATAGATTCCTTAGATTCCTTAGGCTGTACACTCTTTTGAGTGGAGGCCAGTCCAACGACAAAAATAAGTTCCCATCAAAAAAATATAAACCAGTCTCAACACACAAGCCAAAGTAGGTGGAGTAGAGAAATAAAAATGCAGCTTTGAGCTTTAGTGTAAGTTCAAAGCAAAACAGACTCAACTGTAAAAAGAAAGACAGAATAGCACAAGGACAGTTATGACAAATATTTCAGCCTACAGTACAGCTTTGTCAGACGCAATAAAGTTTTTCTTTATCAAGTGAAGGATCAGTATCTGGATACTACGAAGTGTATATTGCTTCTGTCATTTATTTGTTATTCTGCTGTTAAGATTTTTTTGTTGAAAAGTTTTTCGGAGGTGTGATTTTAAAGGTGCTTTGTTCGCACCATAAGCAATAGCTAAAAAGTTTCTCTAATGCTAGAAGAAATTAAGAGCAAGGTAAGGAAACGTCAGTCAAGAAGGATTCACGTAAAGTTGAGCCAGCTTTGGACAGCTGGGTTCCCTGGAAAACTTCTTGTCATGTCTCATGTCCCTTGTTAAGTTAATTTAACCCTAATCACGCAGGCCACCTGCAGGGATAACACAGTCACACCGTTGTCACAGGCTCCTGAAATCCTCAGCAAAGGGACAGAGTAACATGATCAGGAATCACTTGGGTAAAGAACTACGGTCACTCACTCTCTTCACACAGGTCTTCGAACAGCCCAGGCTTTTGGCAACTGGGTCAGAACCAGGAGGAGCCCGTGACTTTGTATTCCACATCCAAACCCAAGAAAACAAGACCAGAAGGAGGATTCTGGAAGCACGCTTGGCTCCCAGCTTCATCACCTTGTAGTAATGCTCCAGTAGGATCCTGACAACCCCTTCCACGCTCTCCACTTCCACAGGCTTCCTGGCAAACTGGAGCAGGTACTGCAAGGCATCTGCAGGCGAGGTGGCTTTGCACAGGTCGACATGGAGCGCCGCTGACTTGCTGGGCTTGGTCAGCCGCAGCTTCTTAGCGGACAGGTCCTCATGCTGCTGCTGCGGGCAGAGGGACACAGTTCAGGAACACAGAGCAAATCCTGACCCACTGCTTCCCAGAGCGAACACTGGCTCAGCACCAAGCCTGAAGAAGCTCCTATGCCCCACAGCAGTCACCGGTCTCTCCCTTATCTGTCTTAGGAAGGAACACATCTTCAGCCCCCTGTAGCTGCTCCTGTCATAGAATCATAAAATCATAGAAGTGCCTAGGTTGGAAGGGCCCTTTCAGATCATCAAGTCTGAGCATCAACCTAACTCTGACAAAAACCATCACTAAACCATATCTCTAAGCACTACGTCTGCCCGTCTTCTGAATACCTCCAGGGATGGTGCCTCAACCACTTCCCTGGGCAGCCTGTTCCAGTGCTTAATAACCCTTTCAGTAAAGAATGTTTTCCTAATATCCAATCTAAACCTCCCCTGGCACAACTTGAGACCACTTCCTTTTGCCCTTCCTTTTGTCCTGCCCTGGTAGCCCCTATCCCCGGGAAACACTGTCTCTCTTAAATTTTTGAGAAACTGTTCATAGAATCATAGAACCATAGGGTTGGAAGGGACCTCTGGAGATCATCTAGTCCAACCCCCCTGCCACAGCAGGGTCACCTACAGCAGGTTACACAGGAACACGTCCAGGTGGGCTTTGAATGTCTCCAGAGTTGGAGACTCCACCACCTCTCTGGGCAGCCTGTGCCAGTGCTGTTAAACCTACAAAGGCAAATTCTGGCCCTTCCAACCCCAAACAACCAACCCAAGGCAAACGCGACTTCTCCCCTGCCCACCAGCCTGGAACAGCCGAGAAACTCGCTGCCATAAAACTCGCTGCCGTTCCCCCACCCCCGGCAGTCATGACCCTCCCCAGGCCGCCCCCTCCCCGCCCTGAGGAGAGCACTCTCGCCCTCCCGCACACAACTGAGCCAGCCCCCTTCCCTCCAGGCAGCCCCCACCTCCCTAAACCCGGCGCCAACCCCTCCCGCTCCTCACTGGCCGCCCCGGCCCTGAGGCCCCCGCCCCGTGGCGGCGGGCAGCACTCCGAGGCTAGGCCCCGGGCTAGGCCGGCGGCTTCTCCCACAGTTCCGCCTCACGGCGGAGCTCGGAGCCGTTCCCCCCCGCCGCGCTCGGCCCGGCGGTGGTGCGTTACCTGGACCACCTTGGTGAACTCCTCGTACACCCGCTTCTTCAGGTGCGCCGCCATGCCGCCGCCCGGCCCTCCGCGGCCGCCGTAAGCGCAACCCGGAAGAGAAACTATAGAGTCGCCCGCAGGGAGGCGGTGAAAGAAGGGTCCTCTCTTTCCAGCTGGAAGTCGCGCTCTATGGTCAAGCGGCCGGGCCCCGGATGGGAGTGGTGGTGGCGTGGCCTCCCGTTGCCATGGGAACGCGGGCTGGACACTGCGGCTGCGGCCTGGGGCGCCCCGCAACCAAACCCCGCCAGGGGGTCGGCCTTGTCAGGCCCGCGCAGTTTTACCCCAAAATACCCACCGGTTTCGTTATTATTTGAGGTTAGACCATATAAGGACCAAAACAGAATAATGGAATCACAGACTGCTTTGGGTTGGAAGAGATCTTTAAAGGCCATCTAGTCCAACCCCCTTGCCATGAGCAGGGACATCCTCAACTAGATCAGGTTGCCCAGAGCCCTGTCCAGCCTTACGCGGAATGTCTCCAGGGATGGGGCATCTACCACCTCCCTGGGCAACCTAGGCCAGTGTCTCACCACCCTCACAGTCAAGAATTTCTACCTAGTATCTCATCTAAATATCCCCTCTTCCAGTTTAAAACTGTTGCCCTTCGTCCTATGGCTCCCCTCCCTGATCCAGAGTCCTTCCCCAGCTTTCCTGGAGCCCCTTGAGGGACTGGAAGGGGCTCCAAGGTCTCCCCGGAGCATTCTCTTCTCCAGGCTGAACCCCCCCAGCTCTCTCAGCCTGTCCTCACAGCAGAGGGGCTCCAGCCCTCCCAGCATCTCCGGGGCCTCCTCTGGCCCCACTCCAACAGCTCCGTGTCTCTCCTGTGCTGAGGCCCCAGAGCTGGAGGCAGCACTGCAGGGGGGTCTCCCCCGAGCGGAGCAGAGGGGCAGAATCCCCCCCCTCGCCCTGCTGCCCACGCTGCTGGGGATGCAGCCCAGGCTGCGGGGGGGTTTCTGGGCTGCCAGCGCACGTTGCCAGCTCATGTTGAGCTTCTCACCCACCAAGACCCCCGAGTCCTCCTCAGGGCTGCTCTCCATCCATTCTCCGCCCAGCCTGGATTTGTGCTTGGGATTGTCCCCACCCACATGCAGGACCCTGCACTTGGCCTTGTTGAACTTCATGAGGTTCACATGGGCCCACCTCTCAAACCTGTCCAGGTCCCTCTGGGTGGCATCGCGTCCCTCAGGTGTCATCCCATCCCTCAGGTGTCATCCCATCCCTCAGGTGTCTCAACCAGACCACTCAGCTTGGTGCCATTGGCAAACTTGCTGAGGTTGCACTCAGTGCCACTGTCCACCTTGATTAGGAATTATTGAAATCCATTAGCATAAAGATAAAACTTCAGAATTAGGGTATTTGGGTGGGAAGATGTCAGTAAATAAAGCACTTTTGTATCATTCAAAGAGCTTTTAAAAGCTATTTATTTAACATCTGAGAGATTATTGTCCTTAACTGGAAGAAATCCATTTTATAAGAAGTAAAGGAAATACGATCGTAATCAAATTAGCCATTATGATTTTCAGAGTGATTAAAACCAAGCTAACAGCCATCTCCAGTACAAAAATAAACTTTCAAATACTAAGATTTTTAAAACACGATGTAGGACCCAATGCGTGTTCTCTGAAGGAGAATTTGCACTGAAGTCCCAGGTTGTCGCTTCGATAGTGCTTCCTTCCTGTTAAATCCCGGTGGGTTTTCCCTATTCTTCCAGAAGCTTATATAGTTAGAAATAGTATCGTAATAATAATGAATGTCATAAGAAAAAGATTAAAATAGTGCGGCCTGAGAGAGGAGTGCATGTCCTTAGGTTATAAACTCCTCTCACCAGCGCTGGTATTTTTGCCTTTTGTCGATCCAGGAGCAGAGCTGAGGTTCTCTGTCTTTTCTTCAGAATAAATAATAAATAACAGTAATAAATACATTGGCTAGAGAGTAGGCTGTCTTCTGGAGGAACAAGAAGACAGTATGGGACACTGAATCCTTCTTTTTAACCTAGGTTCTAGTGTGGAAAGCAGTGAGAAGAAGACTTTTTACCTTCTCATTAAGGATCCAAATTTAAGTCGAGCATGTGTTAATGCAGCTGTCAGTGATTCCATCAGGAATTGCGTGTATGTGACCTGTTCCCATTTGCACTGAGAGACCAACTCCACGTGTCCACAAGACATGACTGGGATTATTAATTTCTCTTAGGTTGAGTGAGGTTGGCTTGACCCTCAGATCTTGCCCTCTGAACTTACCTAATCATCAGCAATGCTGAAAGAGTAAAATTCCTCCTGTTTCTGATGCCTTTTAAATCGTACAGTTATCCCCAAAAGCACAAGAAAAAAGTGCTCTTTAATTTGGCAAACAACCAAAGGAGATCCTTTCGTTGGGCCATGTCTTTTTTTCCTGTCCATCACGTAGTCCATGGCTTAGTCTCCATGGCCCAAGTTCATTTGTTTTATAATTGTTTTCTCCTGTTCCCTATCAATGGTGGCACTTTGCTACCACCAGGTGAACAAGAACTTGTAGAAGAAGTCATGCGATTTGAAGCGAAAACCTTTTTCAGCAACGTGGGGCTGAAAGGATATTTTATATCCTTTGGCTTCAACATCCATTTGAATGCAGTCCAGCAGATCAGAAATACTTGGCGCTGCCTTCCAGGGGCCAAACTTCACCACGGATTTTTTATCCATGTCCAAGCTGTTCAAGGCATCCTGAGATCTGGCCGCGTCCTCCTCAGTTTTGACCACGCACACGATGACGCTGGACCGGCGGGACGCGACCGCTTCTGCCCTGGCGATGCGGATCATCAGTTCGATGTTTTCGCTGTAGTTGGGCACACGAGCCAGAAACTGCTTCCTCGCCACGAGCTCCCCGAAGATCTGCGGGGAGTCCTCAAGCTGCTTGATTAGAGGTTCGATGTCATAGAACAACGCCTCCTTGTAGACGTCCTGGATGCACTGGGTGGGCACTTGGTTACTGCGCAGGTACTCCAAGATGTATTTGAAATAGGTGCCAGGCCTGTCGATGAAGAACCTTCCTTCAGAGTCAGTCCTGAGTTTGGGCTGGCCAGTGAACATCTCTGCCAGCTTGGAGCCAGGGTGTTTCTTTAAGGTGCTCAGCGTTGTCGTGTACATCTCCCCGCCGACATTTAACTCCACGATTGGTGACAACTGCAAGTATCACAAGGGGACAAAAAGCCATGTGCATTACCTGTCTGAGGCTGTCTGCGTGGAGATGTCAAGGAAAAGAAAAAAAACGCCATCGCAGCTGGAAATTGGAATGGTGGTGTGAAGCCCCCACCCCTTGGGGGACAGATGGGAACATCCAGCCCATTTATTGCTAAAAGCAGATGCAGGGTGTTTATACGGCCCTCATAACCAGAGCAGCAGAGACTGTGACATTTCTAAGTGTCTGAGTCCTCACCACATCTTTGGGATGTCGGAAAATGTTGTTTTGCCAGTGAGGAAGAGGGACAACAAGTACCCTGCCCAGGGAAGCTATTGGTGACTACAGGATTGGATGTCGATCTCCTAAATCCCACACAAGCATTGTCCCTGCTGGCCCCTGTCCTTTCAGCGAGGGTGATCTGACCCCTCACCCTCCCCATGGACAGAAGGACAAGGACAGAGCTCAAAGCTGTGCAACTCCATTCCTCCTACCCAGGCTGGTGTTTTCTCTTCAAAGGAGGAACTAAAGCTCTTTGAAACTTTAGAAATGGGTGGAACTGGCTTCCGCTTGTCTGGGGGTTTAGTTGTAAATACTGAACTGAGACACGAAAATCCAGTATGTCAGAGGTGGAAGACAGAAGCTGTTTAGCAAAGCACTTTAAAAACGTATGATAGCTTTAGCTAGGAAGTAAAGGAAATACTTCATGCAACTGACGTGAATTAAAGAAGGAAGAATGTAAAGTTTGGATTTTTTGTTTGGATTTATTTTATTTCACTGTGCATTAACACCACTGCCTGGCATGCCTGGAAAGCTCGACCTGGTGCCTCTTCTGATGACCTTCCTGATGGTTCAGTGCTGAAGAGTTTTAAGAGCCTCCCTTTGCACTGAGCCATTTTTTATAACAGTCAACAGAGAACAAGGAGGGGGAAGAAAGGAGGCAGTTATTTCTCCTCCCGCCGTCACTGCTGTAATGCAAGTCACATGCTTGGCCAGGACCACACCTGCCATTGGGAAGGCGTGAGTCAATAAACAACCCTTTTTTCCAGGAGCTCACCCGCTCTTTCTTGGATCCGATCACGCAAGGATCTGCTTCAGTGCTGCTAGTCACATGCCTCAAGTGAAGCATGTAGTTCACAGGTGCAGGCCCACGGGATGATGTGAGCTGTTCTGACAGCTCACACCAAGAGAAGGGGGAGCTCCTGCTGTCCTCTCCCCTTTCCATCCTTGTAGGTGCTTCTGTTGCTCACCTCCTGCCAGCTCTGCTTCTCCTTCATCTTGCTGAGCTGAATTGGCTCACAGAGGATTTAACAAGCACCAGAGCTGGCAAAAGGAAGGGACTAGGAACAGACAGCCTGGAGCAAGGGGAGCCCTTTCACTTGAAACAGCAGCAGGCGATCAGATTTAGCAGAAATTTTGCTCACAGCCTAGGCAAGACAGGGAAAAAGCCAGAAGATTCAGGCCAAAGACCCAGCTGGAATATTGCTTTGCCCTAGTGTGGGTGGCTTCATCTCGAGGGCAATCATTTGCACTAGGGCCAAGGAGACATAAAACAAAATTATTCTGTCTGAGACTATCTGGTGATTTCCACCCACTGAAGAGCACAGCCCAAAGCTGTTTCTGTAGCAAAGTCTCTCAGATTTGCCATTAGTCCGAGTGATAACAACAGCTTTCCCCGGCAGGGACCATTTGACAGGAGGGTCTCATGTTTTTGAGCCTTTGCTCCTTTTTGAGATGGCAGGTCAGATGTTTCATACCCTTTGTCACTAATACAAATGGATAACATGTTCTTCATTAATACAGTAGCCCGACTAACCTTATGTTCTGAGATACTGATTAAGGGTTTTGGCCTGGGACCAAACTGGTTCCCAGCAGACTGGGAATACTGGCACCAGCTGATTCCCAGCTCTCTAATTAGCCAGTGAGGTGACACTTAGGAATTCATTCCACCTATTTGTGCCCCAGTTTATTAACCTGCAAAACAGTTACCTCCTTGGGGCAACTGCAGTAACTTGCAACCTATACCTGAAAGGTGCAACACAAGGAGGTTGGATTTGTTAAAGACGGAGAGGTCAGGGGAAGAACAGAGAAAGCAAACTGGTTAGCAACAGACTGAGGGCAGAGGGGAAAAGGAAAACAGCATCTGATCTTGTCTCCGATTTCTGCCTCGTAGTACGCTGCGTGTCTTGAGATTGCCATTAATTTTCCTTAGAGCTAGAAAAACTACTGCTCCCAGCTGATGATCTTGTACGTCTACAACACAGGGCAGCTTTTGTGTCATTAGAGACTCTAAGAACTGTGGACCCCCCCCCCCCCCCCCCCCCCCCCCAAAACTCACAACAGGCTTTTACTTAGGGGGTCTGATAAATTAAAGTTAACATCAAAATAATTCCACCTCTTGTCAAAGGAGAAGAAGAACCCCTCTGGTTATTTGCTGTTGCCAGATCTTGTGTGACTGCGAGGGACGTGGCCCTTTGTGTAGGCAAACTGGTGCAAACAGGTCGGAGTCAGACCCAGCTTTTTACCTAGAGTCGTCGTCTTGGTCACACATCTGGCAAGCCCCGGCGTCTTGAAAATAGCAGATGGGAGGTAAAAACCCCCTCTAATGTAGCGCAAAGGGGATTCTCTGATCCCACTGGAGGATTGTGTCCCCGAGCCCGGACCTTACTCACCGTGTGCAGGCTGCCGGTGACCTGCTTCCCAAGGGGCTTGTGCTCCGACGAAATGCTCATCTCCCCCGGGAGGTGACGGCTCAGCGGTGTGAGAAAACCTGCTGCTCTGTGCTCAGGTCCTGCCCCACGCACAGGACGGCTCCTCGCCACGCTCCAGTCCTCTTTCACTTGGGTTTTTCTTCCTTGGGTCTGTTTTTTTCCAAGCCGCCAGCCCAGCCGCTGCCCCGGAGACTCCAGTTTGCTCCAGGCACAACCCTGGAACAGGTCGCAGGTGTAGGGAGAGGGGAAGGAACAGCCTGAAAGCGGAAGTATTTGCTCATTAGTTTTCTGGCAACCAGCGAGGTGCTGGGTGGACTCGGGCTGGCTGCCAGCGCACAGCTCCTGTAATGCTATCCGTGCGGTGACTAAGAGACAAATAATCCTTTCCAAAGGAGGCCCAGTGCCCAGAGCACCTCCGAGGAATCCCGGAACGTGGGACTCTGCCTTCTGAACCGATTGTATCGAAACCAGTAATCATTTTCACAGCCTTTTGGCCTCCGTGCACTGCAGAGTTTATCCCAAACCACCTCATTGATCCCATTTGTCATCCCCATCGATGTCAGATCAGGGCGTCTACAATCTGTCCAAGGTGGTGGCGTTTTCTTCCTTGCCAATACAATCTCCGGGCACTGTGTAATTTGTGCAAGGTAAATAAAACCAAACCTGAATCTCTGCTTGAGCCTGAACTCTTCTTTTCAATTGCTCATAAATATTTGATTAGTATCTTTGCATGGCACTCTTTTCTAATATCCTGTATGCACCAAATATCCCAAGTGGAGAGCACCACAGATTTAGTGGTAGTGGGACTGTTTCTCGCAGCACTGAAGCACTCACAAGGATGTCTGTGCTCTTTCCATTTTTTAAATGCAGAGGTTCATACCAGAGTGAGCCTAAATAACCTCTCTGGAACCATACCACAGGCCTGCAAAGTCTCCTTGGTTTTATTCTCGGTGTTTCTGAGTGCACTGTTGCTTTCAAATTTGTCTTCAGGCCGCTCATTGCTTCTGCGTCTTTGTTCTGTTTTGCCATGGACATGGTTGTCCAGAGGTGTAAGTCAACGTTTGTAATGAGGCACAATATCTTTTATTAGATCAGCTGATATAGATGGATAAAAACATCTGTGCTTTAGGGCACATGAGGCTTTCTCAGGTCTGTAAGCTTCTGTTTCAGCTTGTTTCAGGGTTTTTTTTTCCCATTTTTTCCCAGTTCTCCAGGTTGTCAGTCTAATAAAAAGTGTCATCTCCTCTACCAGCCTTGCCTCACTCTCTTCCATTTCAAGCTGCTTCCTGATACCAGCAATCAAAGAGAAAATCTTAGACAAATACAGCGCTTCCTAGGAATCTTCCTGGGGGAGATTTTAATGATCAAAAGTGACGGTGTGGTATATAAGGAAACCATTTGCACAAAATCTGCATTGTGCTCATGGACGCCAGCTTTGCTGGTTTTGCATCCTCCAGGGGTTTTGCTGGATCTTGATCTTCCCGGAATAGAGCATCAATCTGACCAGAAGCTTGAGGCACAGAGGAAAAAGTGTTATAATTTGCACTGATTCACTCACCTTGAGAATAAAGCCAGTCCTCACCCAAGGCTCCATCAAAGCTGGACCCAGAGTCTTTTGAACACTTTGTGCATTTTGCTGCTCTGAAGCATCAATAATAACCTGTGTCTGAGTTACCTCTGCTGCTTTGAATAGAAGGACTTGAATTTTCCCTTTGCCAGACCAGAAGAATTAATAGTGCTGGATGCACTAGGGAGGGCTGCTTGGGAGCCCAGGGTTTCTGACTTGTACTAAATTTTTAAAAATCAACGCTTATTAGGAAACAGGGAGAACTTGAAGATCTGCATCTTCTGTGTCTTTAATTCCTGCAAATCCCATTCTTTGGGCTGGCTTATGTAGGTGCTTCAGAAAATATCCTGGATGTAACTGACAGAGGTGGAGTTCAGACTCCTTCTACACAGCACGTCTTCGATGCTGGAGGTGATAACCTTTCCTTCTGCAGCTGCAGAACTGACTAGACGGGTGGACCGTCACCGCTCTGCTCCCACAAGCTTGTGACTAGGGAAGGGGGAAGAGCGGTAGAAGAGGTTCAAAAGCTCATGTGGAAGGTGTCCCTAAACCAGAATCAAGGATGGCTGATAGGGTTCGATAAGCAAAAGGACTAGTCATTAGCTGACGTCCACAAGCCTTTTCTACTGCTAGGCCAGCCACAGCTGGTCCTTCAGTCTGATGAACGTGCTGGTCTAGTTCCCCCTCTCTTTTACTCCTTTTTTATGACTTGGCCACTTTTGCTAGCACATTATAGGACAAAGAATAATCCTGAAAGTCTGTGAAGTATTTTGGCTGGAAGTCACCGTGTATGTGAAAAGTCTGATTGTTATTATTTGTGGTGCTTCTGGGACTTTTTAATCCCACGAACTGCATGACTTGCTTTAAGATGGCTTTTTTCAGTCCTGCTCTACAAATTACTCCCAGTTGGACTTTTTTTCCCCATTTCAAGAAGGGTTTCATTTAAACTGCCAAATTCATCTGATCTCAAAAGAGGCCTTAGGAAGAACTTCTCACAGCCCAAGCCATTGGCATATCACTGCCTGCCCATGGAGGTTTGATGCCTTTTTTTTAGGCGGTCACACCAGAGGTGGCATCGTGGGCCACACATCTTTGGTGTCACAGCTTGCTGGGCAGGCGTCCGACTCTTCGTCAAAGCCCTGTGTGCCTGCATTAAGTGAAAACAGTCGCTCTTGCAGTTTGTCAGTCCTCCTTTTACCCCATGGTCAAAGCCATGCTGAGGAAACCAGTGGGTGGGGGAGCAGCCCATCATAGGCAGAAGTGGGATCAGGGGTTTGGAGGGGACCGGAGGAGGCAAGGCTCTCAGCAGTCCATGCTGCTGGTAGCAGCTAGCTGAGGCTGGTTTGAATTTCATTCTTCCCTTGAGAAGGAAGTAAAAAGCCAAGACCGTGAAAATCTCCATAGCCTCGGGCAACCAGGGTCCTGGGATTCCCACAACCAGCAGCTCCATTGTAGCTGCTGCTCCACACCCCCTGGAGAGGTCTTGGCCACAGCTGTGCTGTTTCAGTGAGGTTAGTGAGGTTTCTCCCTTCAGGGAATGGGATTTGATTTGTATTAAGCTGGAATTTCCACCCAGGATCTCTGTTGGGCTTTATGTTCGTTACTAGTTGGCCTGGCTCTCTGAAATCCTTCATCCTTGGGGCCTTTTAAAGCTGCGTCTGATGCACTGATGGTCTGTTGGGGATCCACCTGCTTGCTGTCGGGCAGAGAAAGAGAGCTTTGAGGGTGTTTGTAGAGGAGATCAAGCAGGATCAGCAAGGTCCTGTGCTCAAAGGGGAGGCTGCTGAGACCTATTGGAGAGGCCGGCTGCCCAAATGGCTCACGAGCCATGAGGACATGGAAGAAGAACCAGTTAAATGTTCTCCGTTTCTCTCCTGGCTCCTCGAGCACAGCGATGCTTCAAGCCTCCTGCCTATTCTGCTCGAGGTGGCCATTGACGCTGACATTTTTTCTGTAGACAATTCAAAAGTAGATTTCCCTCAGCCCACGTGTGGGGGTTTTTTTTTTATGGAAGAGGGATATTTCCAAGGTTGTAAGGTCTTTCAGGCAGGGACCATCCTTTCACTGTCTTTGTGGAAAGGATTAGCCAGTGCCTGGACCTTGTATGAGCAACCACAATGTGAATCATAAGAATAATCATACTAATGGTGAGAACTTTGTGTCTGCCAAGGAATGAATAACAATGGCTTTGTGGGGAATAAATGTGTGGTTTTTGAAAATTGTATAAGTATGTACATAACAATGAACTGGAACATCTCTATGCTGGTACATACATCTGCTTGGAAGGTAGTATTATCTATAAAAATATTTATAATAGATTTATTTCCTTAACACATTGAATTGACAGCTTCTGTTTAATAGAATTGGGTCAACAACATTCAGATTTGGGTTTTATGCCCTAGTACAAGTAAATACACTAAATCCAAGGGGAAAAAAAAAAGAATTACATGTTTAAAGCAGGAGGGGAAATGGGAATTTTGGATGTAGGGAAGCAGCTGGGAGCAGCTCCGGTTTGCCTTTCTGCTCTTGTTCCCTCTTCTCCAGGATCTAGGTTTCTCAAGGAGAAAAAGCCCTTTTACTTTGGGCAGTTTTCCTGGAGTGTGGAGGTGACAATCCATAGCTGATCTCCAGCCTTTGTGTTATATTCCAGCCGCTAGCATTATCACTGCTGGGAGTGATGATAGATCAACAGAAGGGGCACCTAAAGAAGGTGATTCCCAGGAACCATCTGCTCCAGGACATCTTAGCGGAGGAAATTCCTGTGAAGAGCCAGGTTATTTTAAGCAGCGGTGGATGGGTTAGCAAAGAAGGGAGGCAACAAACTTGGTGCGGCTCTTCTGAACAGTAGGAATGTGGATAGTATTTGATCCAACTGGGACTTGTCAGGGCATCCCAGTCTCTGTCCTGGAGTTTGCCAGGGGATGCACCAAGACAAGCCAGGTGTCTCGCAAAGGTCACGGGAAAACCAGATTTTTTTTTTTGTCTTCTGAAATACATTCACTGACTCCTGCAAATTGCCAGGTTGCTCTGGTGACCTGTGCCCAGCCTGCACCATTTGTGAAAATGTTGCTGAAAAGCGAAACCAACAGCATTTTTCTTTAGGTCTGCTCAGGAATTGCATGGGTGCAGCCAGGCTGGTGGCTCTGCAGCCCAGGAGCCGCTCCTAAATCAAACAGCCATGCGCTGTGCAAACACCATCGGCATTTCTACCCGCTGCCTTCCAGCCGTTTATCAGCTCCACCCACCTTCGCGGACCTGGGGAATGCATGGCTGATGGCTTGTATAGCGGTCTGAGCTGGCTTTGGACAGGCCCCACGACACCATCAGAAGCCAAGGAAGCAAAATGCCTCCTGGCCAAGCAAATGCGTGAGCCATCCCCAGTGGATGAATGGGGGAAGACATCCTCAGGATACAGACTTAACCGCTCATTGGCATCGGTTAGAACAACCCAACAGGCCCATCGGTGTTCACATTCTCCTGATCCTCACGCCCATTGTCTTCTTTCCCGTGTTTATATCATGTTCAGCTTATCTTAGGTTGTAAGCTTTCCTGCAGTAACGAAGGAGCCAAACTAGATATATCAATGGTCTCTTCTCCCCATCTTTATCTCCTCATATGCTTTCCCTTCCTGAGCTCTCTCCCAACCCTTGACATGCCACGTGGAGGGTGTAGGGCAGAGCTGGGTGCCACTATTTCCAGGTCCCCATCACACAGCAGTCCTACTGAACACGTTAGCATGGGTCCATTCAGCTGGTCACTCCCTCTTGAGGGACACTGGGTTGTCTCCAGTCCAAGTTCAGGCTGATGCTGTTGGTCTAGTCAGAAAAAATGGACAATCTGCAGAAAAGAGGATTATTTCAATGTAGTCTATGAAGGGTGGCAGCCCAATCAGTGGGTTTATGCCTGGTCATGTTGCTGAGGCTACAATTCGCTTCTCCCAAGCTGGTGGTAAGAGAGGAGAGGCTGGGCTAGTCATGGAAAACCAAGGCAGAGAGAGAAGACTATTTGCTGTCAGCTCAATGCGCAGAAATAAGGAGGGAAAGAGACTGTAGGACAGTCGGTGCCTCTTGGGGTGGTTTTGAGACTGGGCAGAGATTTAAGTGTGACTGAATTCAAGATAGCATCTACCATTGCTCAGGATGTCAGGGCAGGGGATGTGGTGGTGTTAAGGAATGGGGAATATTAGTGGTTCAGTTTAAATGGAATTAATTGCTTAATCGCTTAGTGCTAGGCCACATTGGCATAGTACTTATATAGAACTTGCTTAGCATTAGTAGCTAAGGTTGCTGAAGCCTTAGGCTGCAAGCTGAGAGCTTTCACCGAGATAAGTTGAATTTGTATTGAATTTCTACTTAGTCACATAAAGGAAGGCCCTGAGACCCGTACAAACCAGGAGATAAGGAAGCTACAGCCAGCAGCAGAGGCTGCAACCCAATTAGAACAGTTAATGACCCGCCTGAAAACAGGGAAAGAATCCAATGAGGATGAAGAAGACCCCAGACCATAAACTACCATTGGACCAAGGGGCGCGTGCAAGGCAGGTGAAGGACAGATGCATAGATTGTAAGGGTATGATTGCCCAGGAGTTTCTTTGTTCTGGATCCCCCTCCGGAGGCACCCAGCTCGAGCTGTCCTAGCTGCTGGAACCACTCAAATTAATTATTTCTTTTGGGATTCTTGCCTAAGACTCTGCTACTGGAAACCCAGGGTGAAGAAAACTTCTCTAACAGTGGGGGGATGCTTCAAAGCCACAGTGCGTTTTGTTATTAAATTGTGAAATAAGTTTTATTTTCTGTTCTATTTATTTTCTGTTCTATTAGAGCTTCACTAAAATAAAAGCAAGAGATGGAGTTCCTGCTTTCCTGTTTCTTTGCAGTGCTGTGGAGCTTCAAAGTGCTGCTGAGCAATCAGGGCCCTACTAAAGGGGTTAACGTGAGCACGAACTCATGACCAAGGGGTGGAGCTGCCTCTAGGTGGTGGAAAGAAACAAGGGAACCCTCTGCAGAGCATTTGCTCATTTTAGACTGAGACTTTTAGAACTGATGACTCTGTGATTTCAGTCTGAAGGATGTTATTTCACTCTTGCGGTGTGGCAGATTCATGCAACACATGCAACACAAGTGGAGCCTGCAGCCCAGGGCATGTTCGCAATCCTCCTCTCACCACAGATGCTCGGAGATCTCCAGCTTCCTTAATCAAAAGTGCGAAGCCGATGGAGGACCAGTGTTTGTTCAGTCAAAGCAGCGCTGTTTCAACAGCTGAATTTGTTTTACAGTGGCCTGAAGAGGCAAGGGGACACCTCCCTGTAGTGCCCAGCTCAGTAGGACTTCCCCAGGGTGGTGCGTCTGGGAGGGAAGGAGTCACCTGGAGGTGAGACCCAAACTCTGCTGACGGCTCCAAACCCCCTGCGAAGGGCTTCCAGCCCCTGCTTCCCCGTACAGCGAGGTCTTTGCCCCTGCTGTCCCCACAGCTCCCAGGGATTGGAGACAAGCAAAGCCCTGCCTTCCTACTCACCCCAGCTGAGCATCCCCACCTCCTACTCTGCCCCGGCTCCGGAGGGTTCACAGCCAAGTAGGGAGGAGGCAGAATTATTCCCTGGTGTCGCTGGGGCTGTCAGGGATTGCAGCAGGTTGTCCCCAGGGCTGCGTGTGGTGGAGATGGTGCTGGGTATGAAGGGCTGGATGAGTGTGGGCTGATGGAAGGGATGTGCAGGTACCGATTGGGTTGGGGAGCTGAGGAGCTGGGAGTCCAGGAGAGGATGGGATGTTGGGGAAGCAAAAGAAGGACTTTGGGAAGCAGGCTGGGATCCCAGCACCGGATAATGTCAGGATTACACCAAGATTTTGCAAGGCGTGAGAGTCATAGGGCTAGGGGAACTTCCATCCTAACACAAACCCAATTCCCACTCGCTGACGGAGAAAATCAGATCACCTCCCCGCACTGAAGCGTTGCCTCCGTGGCCAATGTCCCCTCGCTCCTCGTGGGCTGGGGGACAGTAGCTACACAGAAGCGACAGCTGGTAGGAAACACAGGACACGTTTGCACAATTCTTTGCACTTTATTTACATTATCAAAGAGACTGATTGCGAGGGTTTAGGCACACACAGAAAAAAAGCATCGCTTCAAAGTTACAGATGCTTTTTACAAAGGAATAACACGAAACACTCACTTCTGCCCCGCAGAAATCCCCCTTGGGACGGGGGTGAGACGAAGCAGCAAGGTTGCCGACAGGATCGGACGCAGGTCGAATCGGATGGTACAGGCAGTGCCTGGCGGACAGACGGCCAAGCTCTGCGCTCCTCACGAAGGATGTTCCTCGGTGGGACTTGGCGCAGGAGAAGAACTGCCACTGGGCTGCGGACAACAGATCACCCTGCGGGGATTACAAACACGGTTTGGCCAAGACGTCCTCATTCCTGGCTGGGTTTCCTCCAAAAGAAGGGTTAATGTTGTAACGTCCCTGTTAATGCTCCCTGTTGTTGCTGTCGCCTCTCTGTGCTCTCCATTTCACTACAAGGACCTTGGCCATGAGCCCTGGAGGGGCACAGGGATTTCTCCCCAGGGTATCTCAGGGGTGAAAGTCCCACCAGCATGGAGAATGGGTTTGCTTTCCAGACTAGGGGAAGATTGAAGTGTCTGAGCTGTTTGCAGGGGACATGGCAAATTTAGACATTTAGAGACCTGAAAGTGCCAAATTGCTCCCTTAAAATGACTCTGTTGCATTTTCCATCAGAGAAAAAAGAGAAACAGCCAGAGCAGCAGTGTCTGACAGCTCCTGGAGTCCAGAGCTCGGGGTCCTCCAGCCACCTAGCCCTTTTGTCTCTGGGATCTTTTGTGTCTGCCCAACAGCAGTCAAACATTGCCTGTGCTGTGAGCTGGGGTGTAATGGGGACAATGTGGAGCTCACACAATGACCTTTGCTCAGTGGCACAGCTTGCACCAGTGGGAAACTGAGAAAGACAAATCCAGGAGCATGTATCTGTTGAGCAATGCAGACTCATAACTCCTGGGATTTGAGGGTGTGAGGCAAACATTGGAAAACCACCCAGCTGATGGGGCAAGAGGACAAAGTATGTTACCCCTCAGCCAGCATCTCCCTTGGCACTGCATCTCCCCAAACTCTTACCTCAGAGGCTGGGGGTGCAGGCTCAAGAGCTGGACTGATCTTCACTGAGGTTGATCTGCTCCAGGATCTGGCTGTACCTCCGGGTGAGGGCTTTGGTGTTTTTGGTGAGGTCTGTCAGAACCTGCTGCAAGCCATTGACGTGATGGGAGAGACGCTCTTCCAGATTGCTGTCTGCACCCTCATCTAAGGCTGTATCACCATCAGTGACGGTCGGGATCGGGTCATTAACAGAGGCCAGGCCTTTTTCCACCATGGGCTTGATGGCCTTGAGGAGCTGGTAGCGCTCGTAGAGGTCTGTGTGGCTGCCCGGAGCTGGGGCCGTCCCCTCCTGCTGTGGGAAGACCCCTCGGAGCAGGCTGGGGAACATCACCTCCTGCTCCATCTTCTCGGTGGCGGAGAAGTACTGCTCCATGGCCCCGCTCCCACGTCTCTGACTGTGCTGGTGTGAGCTCATCTTGGGGTGCCGCCTGCTCCCTGTCCCCACCGAGGGCTTTTTATGCAGAGCCGGGGGCACGTCCCTCCTCTGCTGTCCCCTGCTGTCCTCTCCTGCCAGCCCCAGCCGGGCTGGACATCCGCGGGGCCGGGCTTGGCTCCAGCCCAGCTGGGGCTCGGCCACGCTGTGTCCCAGGCTCTGTGCCATCTGTCCTGGCCCGGCATCCCAATGGCCTTTGCCCGGGTTGGCTGGGGGACCTGTTTTGTCCCCACGCCAGGAGTGGGGTGTCGGGGACCTCTCCCAACACATCCCATCCTGTCCCCACCATCCGTACTGCTCCTGAAGCACCAAGAGAGTGGGTGAAGCACCTGCCCCCCAGTTCTGGCAGGCTGCAGGCAGCACCATGGGAAAGCTGCATTCCCAAAGACTTGGGAAGTTTTGAGGAAGGAAAGGAAGCGATGGGTTTTTCTGGAGAGGGGGAGCCCCGGTGAGCCCTGCTCCAGCCACCCCCGTTCTTCAGGGCTGGCTCACACAGCCCACACATGGAGAGGGGCCTTGACACTTGCTAAATGAAGAAGGTGATAACAAACAAGTCATACTTGTCTGAGGGGTGTTTGCCCCAAAGTGGTTATGTTAGGGAGGAAGATGACCATCAGATGGATAAATAGAGACCAGGACAAAAGGAACTTTTCAAACCAAGAAGGTGTCAGCCTGAAAGGAAGCATGAAAGCTCCCAGTGTGAGGGAGAGACCATGGAGGGACAATGGCAGGAGTCAAAGCCTGTTGGACACCGCCAAAAGCAACCCTGCTGGCACCCCAACTTCCAGCCAGGCCTGGCCAAGAATCCTCCCAGTTGGATGCTGTGAGCAGCCTGCAGCCATCTCCGGGCTGACAGGAGTCGGGGGGACCAGGCAGGGACAGAGCCGGAGTCAGTGTTGGAGAGCCTGGAAGGCGCCTCTGGAGACGGTCTAGTCCAAGCCCTGCTCAAGCAGGGTCATTGATGGGACTGTGCCTGTTTGTGCTTTGGGTATCTGCAAGGATGGAGACTCCACCACCTCTCTGGGCAGCCTGGGCCGGTGTTTGACCACCCTCACTGAAAGAAAAAGGAAAGTTTTCTCTTAGGCTCAGATGGGAATTCCTGGAGTTCAGTTTGTGCCCATCGGCTCTTGCCTTGTCACTGGGGCACCAGAGGGAAGAGTCTGTCTCCATCTTCTCCGCACGTCCCATTAGGTCTTTGTACCCATGGATAAGATGCCCCTGAGCCTTGTCTTCTCCAGGCTGAGCAGTCCCAGCTCTCTCAGCCCTTTCACCACCTTCCTGGCCCTTTGCTGGACTCTCTCCAGTATGTCCATGTCTCTCTTGTACTGGGGAGCCCAGGCTGGACCCAGCACCCAGCTGTGACCCCAGGGCTGAGCAGAGGGGAAGGATTCCCTGCCTCCAGCTCCTCCTGGGAGGCTGGTGGCCGTCTTTGCCCTGAGGACGCCTTGATGGCTGACGGCCAACTTGGCCAGCCAGGGAGCGCGACCCGGGGGTCGCGGGTGGGGATTTGTGGGGTGCTTCCCCCTGTCACCCCAGGAGCGGGCGAGAGGCAGCAGCAGGGGCCGGGGCTGAGGCCAGAGCAGCCCCGGAGGCAAAGGCAGGGGGTGCAGGCAGGGAACCTGCCCTGCGGGAGGGCTGGGGGTGCTGGCAGCGCCCCCGTCCTTGGGGTGGTGTGTGGTTAGGGCTTCTGGGGACTGGGTCGAGCAGGGTATTTGGAATTTCTTATTTATTTAACGTTTTGGGTCGAAACTGTACCTTATCTCTTGCCTTCCTGATACTGAGCCTGCATGCCCAGGTCACTGCTTTCTGCTTAATTAGATGTTGTTGAACAGCTGTAAATAAACCTGCGATTCTGATTCGCTTCACCAATGTGAATGGAGAAGGCTATTTCCCCGTGGTGGCTGGCAACAGCGCCCGTGCCCCGGGAGCCTTTCCAAGGTGACGCGGAGCCAGCATCCCCCTGGCATGGCCGGAGAGGGCCTGATCTGCCGCGTCTGCCCTCGTCCTGGCGGGGACCGGTGCTGGGTATTTCAAGGACAAAGCCCTTCTCTGTGACCATCTCGTGTCTCTTATCAGCCCTGTCCAAGAGCAGTGGCCAGCAGCAGGGCACCGTCGGGGGTGACGCATCCCCGCGGCAGCGTGATGCAATGCCCTGCAATCCGATGAAGCAGAAGTTTCCTGTGAAACAGAGGGGTTGGGGTTGACTGGCCAGACGGCAGCTCACAGAGAGGGACCTGGGGGTCCTGGGGGATTGCAAGTGGCTCGTAAGTCATCAGCATGGCCTTCCAGCTGTCCCACGTCACAGACCTTTTCTGGGAACATCTTGCGTCCCTTATCAGTCATGTTCAGCAGCAGTGGTGAGCGCTTCCCTGGATGTCCCACTCTAATACTTCCCTGGGGCCCCACCAGCCTCTCCAGCTGCCCAGCGCACAACCCAAGCCAAAAGCCATTGATGGAGGTGACCACAGACCTTCCTCGCTGTGACCAACCTTCTTCTCCAGGTGACGCAGGTCCCGTCCTTCAGGTCCAGCCAGGTAGACCACCAGAGGCACATCACCTCCTCCGTGGTCCTCACCTCACCAGGAAACAACGTCCCTCCATTCCTCATGGTTAAACGGAGGCAGAGGAGCTGCAAAGGCGGGTTGGAGACCAGAGAGGTGGTGGAAGCCCCATTCCTGGAAGTTTTTAAGGCCAGGCTGGATGGGGCTCTGAGCAACGTGATCTAGTGGGAGATGTCCCTGCCCATGGCAGGGGGGTTGGAACTGGATGATCTTGAAGGTCCCTTCCAACCCTAACAATTCTGTGATTCTGTGTGAGGCCTCAGTTCATCTTCCAGCTCCACTTCTCCCCTAGGCTGTGCCATCGTGCCCCAACTTGAGGTGGCATCGTAATGGGGTTGGCTTAAGCGTCTCCCAGTATTCCCCTTGTGTGTCACTGTTTCTGGGTAAGTCAGAAGGCTGCAATGTTGCCAGGGCTGAGGAGCAGCGTGGGGGCAGATCTGTTCTGAAGTCCTCACGCTGCCTTTGGGTAGTTGTGTTTGCCTGTGTTTTGGGGGAACACGGAGCTCGACAGTCGCTTTCATAGATGCCGTGGTTGCCCTTTCCCATAAACTGGGAGATTCAGGGGGCTTTTGGCCTAGAGCCAGGGTGAGCACTGGGTCCCATCTGCCCAAAGCTGGGCTGAACACCATGGGACCCGCTGACCTCCACTGGGCAGCAGCTGGCCGTCAGCCCTTTGAGGACACACAGGCGACATTGCCCGGAGCCGTCTGGATGCAGTGCAGAGCAGGGTTGGTGCCGAGCCCCCGGGGAGGTGCAGTGAGCTCCCCAAGTCTCTGTGGCTGCAGACCCAGCATTTCGGAAAGCCTACCCCCGCCCCCCATCCTCGTGAGGCACACATCTTCAGCCGTGGCTCAGGAAGGGGGAAAATGCCACCACACCCTTCTCCCCGAGTGTCCCCATGTCATCCCTGGCACCCTCTGCTGCCAGATCCCACCATGTCTCTGCCTCCCCTGACACCAGCAGGGCTGTTCTTGTCCTTGCCTCAAACCCACCCAGAAGCCTTTCAGGTGTGGGGCGGTGCTGGGTCTGGTCCCCAGCTGCCCCCTCCAGAGCCCCTGTCACCCCACCTTCTGGCTGCTTGGCCACAGGTGGCTGAGGTCCATGTCCCTACGGCCTGCAAACAGGGAGGACAAGCTAAAGCCAATGTGGTCTTGACTGCCGGAGAAATGGCCTGAACAGGCGAGAGGAGATGGGAACCCCCAGAGGGACCCAAACGTGGACATGGGGCTGGTGTCCCAGCTGTGGTTGCTTCCCAGAGGGGCTGAGACCTGCAGCTCCCCTGACCCTCAGGGACGGTCCCCAGGCTCAGCCCCACATAGGGCAGCTCGGAGACAGAAACCCCGATGGGCAGGAGAAAGGAGTGAGGGGCTTTGGGGCACAGGGCAGCACCAGCAGCGGTGGAACACCCCCGGGCAGAGCTTTGAAGAGAACCCTGAACCTGGTGACTTTCCTGTATGGGTTGATGTCTCCCTCGCTCCCTTCTAGGGGCACAGCCGCAGTGGGGCTCAGTGTTGGTCTCACTGTTGCATGTCTGGGCTGTGCGTTGGGCAGATTCCCACCCTGTTGTGCACAGAAGAGAGGCGACAGCTTTTGCTGGTGTTGCTGTTGACATAAGGAAGACATTTTTTGGATGAGGGCGGTGAGACACTGGCCCAGGTTGCCCAACGAAGTTGTGGATACCCTGTGGTTGGATGAGGCTTTGAGCTACCTGATCCAGTGGAAGATGTCCCTGCACACAGTAGGGGATTGGGCTAGATGGTCTCTGAGTGTCCCTTCCAACCCAGACCATGCTGTGACTCTGTGATTCTTTGTCCCTTCAAGTCCCCCATCACTGCACTGGGAAGTCCCCTCACGGCAGAACCAGGGTTCCCCTGCCCCACGCCGGGGCGCTCCCCAGGGGCCCCAGCCAGGGCAAAGCACCACACCGGCAATGGCTTCTCAGGGCTCATTTTATTAGCAAAGAGTGGGGAAAACGCCCCTCAGAGTCCAGGTACCAGCTGGAAAAGGGCTCGGCGGTCACAGGGACCATTGGAGGTCAGAGCCACCGCGCAATGCCACTTCTTTCGTGCTGCTCTTTGAAAATAAAGAGGAGGGCACGAGGCGTGTGGCTCTTCCGATGGACCTCCCAGCACGACCAGATGCTTCTTCCTATGAGGATAAGGCACCATCTGGTTCTCAGGGGGTCACAGTTGTCTCTGGCGTGCGATGCCCGTGCTGGGAGATCAGGTGCCGTGGTGCGGGGAGAGCGAGCGGGGCTGGGGAAGAGCCCACGATGGTCAGCGATGGGGACGTCCTCTCCTTCATGCCACCAGCACCCATCCTGCAACGGCAGCTGTCCTTAATCCCAAAGGCCATCCCAGCGAGAGACCCAGTCCACCAGCCCTGGGACGCCAGACCCTGAACCCCCGGAGTCTCTGCACGGAGGGATGGGATGAGTGCCCTCCTTCAGCATGGAGCTGGAGATGTGATGGCATTTGAGGGCCGACCCCCAAGAGCTCCCCACCCCTGCAGTCTGAGGGACCTCCCCAGGGATATCGGCCACCCCTTCCCCCGCTGGCCCTGGGCTGCGTGTCCCCCAGCTCTTACCTGGTGGCCGCGGCAGGGTCACCAGCTGGGCTGCCCCTCGCTGGGGCTGACCTGCTCCAGGATCTGGCTGTACCTGCGGGTGAGGGCATTGGTGTCCCTGGTGAGGTGGGTGAGGACCTGCTGCAAGCCGGCCAGGTGGTGGGACAGCCGCTCCTCCACGTGGGCATCCATGGTGTCGTCGTCATCCAAGGATGTGTCGGGGTGTGTGTCACTCTGAAGCTGGTCGGTGATAGAGGCCAGGCCTTTCTCCACCACGGGCTTGATGGCCCTGAGGAGCTGGTAGCGCTCGTAGAGGTCTGTGTGGCCGCCCGCAGCCGGGGCCGCCCCCTCCTGCTGCGGGAAGACCCCTCGGAGCAGGCTGGGGAACATCACCTCCTGCTCCATCTTCTGGGTGGCGGAGAAGTACTGCTCCATGGCCCCGCTCCCACGTCTCTGACTGTGCTGGTGTGAGCTCATCTTGGGGTGCCGCCTGCTCCCCGTCCCCACCGAGGGCTTTTTATGCAGAGCCGGGGGCACGTCCCTCCTCTGCTGTCCCCTGCTGTCCTCTCCTGCCAGCCCCAGCCGGGCTGGACGTCCGCGGGGCCGGGCTTGGCTCCAGTCCAGCTGGGGCTCGGCCACGCTGTGTCCCAGGCTCTGTGCCATCTGTCCTGGCCCGGCCTCCCCGTGGCCTTCGCCTGGGCTGGCCGGGGGTCCCGCTGCGTCCCCATGCCGGGCGAGGGGCAGCGAGGAGGAAAGGCGCCCAGGGCTTCTCCTGATCCGTCCCATGTCCCCCGACACATCCACTTCTGGGGCACCGGGAGAGTGGGGCCAGCTCCTGCCCCCCGCTGCAGGCAGCAGCGCTGCCGGGTGGGCGTCACCTCTCCCCTCTCCTTGCTGCCATGCGCTTGGGACGTGAACCCTCCGGGGACATTGAGCAACCCCCGTCCGCCACTGCTGGCCTGAAGGCGGTTGCAGCCGCCGGTGTGGACAACCTCACTGGGGATGCGCTGCCACGTGGAGTGCCATGAGGGATTCTGGGGACATGGGATGGGGACATCAGTGGGACTAAACGTGGTGATGGAAAACTCCCACAGCCACTGCACGGAGCCGTCTCTGCCCGTGGTGGAGCACAGACGGTGCCACCACCACCCACCACCCCCATCCTGGGGCAGAGGCCATGGCTGGGACAAGGGCCAGCACTGCCCGTGCCCGCGTGTCCCTGCAGCGCCTGGCAATCGGGGAAAATTGTTCTATTTGGGGAAAGGCCACAGGGTCCCGCGTGCCTTTTGCAATCCTTGGTGGTGGCAGCTCTCCCACTGCCCCCCAACATGTCCCAACCAGGTGTCCACACTGCTGCCTGTCCTCTGCCCCCCTGTCCTGTCCCCTCTGCCGCTCTTGTCCCTTCCAGGGTGGGCTCAGCGTTTCTGGGTGTCCTGCTGTGTGGCCCAGCACTGCACCAAGGTGGGCGGGTGCTGCCAGCCCCATGCTCTTGGGGTGTCTGGGCCACCATGGAGCTTCCTGGAGGTGCACAGATGGCCTAGTGTCTCCCCAGGGTGGGCACGGCGGGCTGCATTCACCCTGAGGCTGGAGCTTCACCATGGAGTTCTTGGAGGCAATGTTGGTTGCCACAAGTGACAGTCGTCAAGCTGTGCTGGGAGATGTCCTTCCCTCTGGGGACATGTGGGCAGGTGTCACCCCAGCCAGCTCCTGGGAGGGGGCTCGATGCCATGACTCCCCGGGACATGAGTTTCCTCCCCAGGCATGTCCTCAGCCCATGGGGACATCTCTGACCCAGCACCTCCACCTCTCTCTGGGGCAGCTGGGCCAGGGCCAGCCCAGAGCAGGGCTGTGCTCAGCACCCCGGCGCTCTGGAATCTCAGTCGCCTGCCTCTTGCTGGTGCCATGGGGGGATGTGACAGCAGGAGCTGCTATGGATGACACAGGGACACTTGTGTGGTGGCATTTTACCCCCTCTCAGCCATGGCTGGGGACAGGCTCCCCAGGAGTTTGGTGGGTTGGGGCAGGCTTTCCCAAACACAGTGTCTGGCGGCACAGGCCCGAAGATCTCATTGCACCTCCTGGTGGCCCCAGTGTCCCTGAGCAGCTTCCCACGGGCCCCCCACCTCTGGGGCTGGGCACCCTCTTTCAGCTCAGCTCAGCCCCAGCCCTCTCTCCCTGATCCTGCCGTTGCTGCGGGCAGTGGTGGCTCTCCCCAGCCGCTCCCCAACCTCTCCCAGCGGGATGCAGGTGCACTGGTTTTTGTTCTTGGAGGCACAGGGAGGGTTTGGGGATGATTCATGCCCAAGGATGGGGAGCTGGGGAGTGACCTGCGGATGCAGAGTACCCCTCCTGGAGTACTGTGTCCTGCTTTGGACTCCTCAGCACAAGAAGTACATGGACCTGTTGGAGCGGGGCCAGAGGAGGCCACGAAGATGATCCAAGGGCTGGAGCCCCTCTGCTGTGAGGACAGGCTGAGAGAGTTGGCGATGTTCAGCCTGGAGAAGAGAAGGCTCCGGGGAGAGCTTACTGTGGCCTTCCAGTCCCTAAAGGGGCTCCAGGAGAGATGGGGAGCGACTCTGTAGTGATAGAAAGAGGGAGAATGGTTTTAAACTGGAAGAGGGAGATTTATATGAGATCTCAGGAAGACATTTTTCACTCTGAGGGTGGTGAGCCCCTGGCCCAGGTGTCCCAGAGAAGCTCTGGCTGCCCCATCCCTGGAGATGTTCAAGGCCAGGTTGGATGCGGCTTTGAGCAACCTGGTCTGGTGGGAGGTGTCCCTGCCCATGGCAGGGGGTTGGAATGAGATGATCCTTAAGGTCCCTTCCAACCCAAACCATTCTATGATTCCATGCAGAGCCCCCGTAGCCTCCTGACCTGCTGCCCCGAGTGCTGCATCAGCTCAGGAAGATGATGCCAAAGCCAAAACAAGGGGGTAGGGGGACAGAGCGTCCTCTGTGTCCCCCTGCAATGTCCCTCCCAGCAGCTCCACGGTTGTCCAGAACCACAACATGGCCAAGCTCCTGGCCAGTGCCTTCACAGGACCAGCAGCACCCACACAACTCGATGTAGCGCTGGGTCCCATGGCAGGACACCCAGAGATGCTGGGGCACCCGGGAAGGGACAAGAGAAAAGGAGGCTGAGGGGAGACCTCACTCTCTACAGCTTCCTGAAAGGAGGGTGTAGCGAGGGGAATTCATGAATTCAATTCATGAAAATTAATTGGGTTTTGATTTTAGGGTTTAATTGAACCCCTAATTTGATGACAGACTGGCCTTCCTGGGATTGCGCATTGGGGCCAGGGGAGGTTGAGACTGGATATTAGGAAGCATTTCTTCACCAAAAGGGTTATCAAGCATTGGAACAGGCTGCCCAGGGAAGTGGTTGAGGCACCATCCCTGGAGGTATTTAAAAGCCAGGCAGACGTGGGGCTGAGGGACATGGGTTAGTGGTGGACTTGTCAGTGCTGGGTTAATGGCTGGACTTGATGATCCTAAGGGTCTTTTTCAACCTAAATGAATTGCGGTGGCAACAGGTCTGGAGAGGAGAGGGCAGGCGGCAGCGCGGCCCTGGCTGGGACACGTGGGGGTGGTGGGAGAGCTGCCGCCACCAAAGGTTGCAAAAGGGATGAGGGACCCTGCGGCCTTTCCCCAAATAGAACAACCTTCCCTGATTGCCACACGCTGCAGGGACACGTGGGGACAGGCAGTGCGGCTGTTGCCCCAGCCATGGCCTGTGCCCCGGGATGGGGACAGTGCAGGGGGGGAACCGTCCACACCCCCCCAACGGCAGAGATGGCTCAGTGCTGTGGCCACAGGAGTTTCACATCACAGTGTCAGGTCCCCGTCCCCATCCCTGTCCCTGCCCAGCCAGGGGAGAGCCTGGGGGAATAGGAAGTTTCTGGGGACGGCCATGGCTGGGACCAGCTGGCTCCTCTGTCCCCAGGATCCCACGAGGGACCTCCTGTTGCAGCACATCCCAGTGGCATTTTCCATACGTCTGCAGAAAGGAGTTGCTCAATGTCCCCGGAGGGTTCACGTCCCAAGCGCATGGCAGCAAGGAGAGGGGAGAGGTGACGCCCACCCGGCAGCACTGCTGCCTGCAGCGGGGGGCAGGAGCTGGCCCCACTCTCCCGGTGCCCCAGAAGTGGATGTGTCGGGGGACATGGGACGGGTCAGGAGAAGCCCTGGGCACCTCTCCTCCTCGCTGCCCCTCGCCCGGCATGGGGACGCAGCGGGACCCCCGGCCAGCCCGGGCGAAGGCCACGGGGAGGCCGGGCCAGGACAGATGGCACAGAGCCTGGGACACAGCGTGGCCGAGCCCCAGCTGGGCTGGAGCCAAGCCCGGCCCCGCGGACGTCCAGCCCGGCTGGGGCTGGCAGAAGAGGACAGCAGGGGACAGCAGAGGAGGGACGTGCCCCCGGCTCTGCATAAAAAGCCCTTGGTGGGGACGGGGAGCAGGCGGCACCCCAAGATGAGCTCACACCAGCACAGTCAGAGACGTGGGAGCGGGGCCATGGAGCAGTACTTCTCGGCCACCCAGAAGATGGAGCAGGAGGTGATGTTCCCCAGCCTGCTCCGAGGGGTCTTCCCGCAGCAGGAGGGGGCGGCCCCGGCTGCGGGCAGCCACACAGACCTCTACGAGCGCTACCAGCTCCTCAGGGCCATCAAGCCTGTGGTGGAGAAAGGCCTGGCCTCTATCACCGACCAGCTTCAGAGTGACACACACACCGACACATCCTTGGATGACGACGACACCATGGATGCCCACGTGGAGGAGCGGCTGTCCCACCACCTGGCCGGCTTGCAGCAGGTCCTCACCCACCTCACCAGGGACACCAATGCCCTCACCCGCAGGTACAGCCAGATCCTGGAGCAGGTCAGCCCCAGCGAGGGGCAGCCCAGCTGGTGACCCTGCCGCGGCCACCAGGTAAGAGCTGGGAGACACGCAGCCCAGGGCCAGCGGGGGAAGGGGTGGCCGATATCCCTGGGGAGGTCCCTCAGACTGCAGGGGTGGGGAGCTCTTGGGGGTCGGCCCTCAAATGCCGTCACATCTCCAGCTCCATGCTGAAGGAGGGCACTCATCCCATCCCTCCGTGCAGAGACTCCGGGGGTTCAGGGTCTGGCGTCCCAGGGCTGGTGGACTGGGTCTCTCGCTGGGATGGCCTTTGGGATTAAGGACAGCTGCCGTTGCAGGATGGTTGCTGGTGGCACGAAGGAGAGGACGTCCCCATCGCTGACCATCGTGGGCTCTTCCCCAGCCCCGCTCGCTCTCCCCGCACCACGGCACCTGATCTCCCAGCACAGGCATCGCACGCCAGAGACAACTGCGATCCCCTGAGAACCAGATGGTGCCTTATCCTCATAGGAAGAAGCCTCTGGTCGTGCTGGGAGGTCCATCGGAAGAGCCACACGCCTCGTGCCCTCCTCTTTATTTTCAAAGAGCAGCACGAAGGTGGTGGCATTGCGCGGTGGCTCTGACCTCCAATGGTCCTTGTGACCGCCGAGCCCTTTTCCAGCTGGTACCTGGACTCTGAGGGGCGTTTTCCCCACTCTTTGCTAATAAAGTGAGCCCTGAGAAGCCGTTGCCGGTGTGGTGCTTTGCCCTGGCTGGGGCCCCTGGGGAGCGGCGTGGCGTGGGGCAGGGGAACCCTGGTTCTGCCGTGAGGGGACTTCCCAGTGCAGTGTGCTGACCAGACCCAGCACCGCCCCACACCTGAAAGGCTTCTGGGTGGGTTTGAGGCAAGGACAAGAACAGCCCTGCTGGTGTCAGGGGAGGCAGAGACATGGTGGGATCTGGCAGCAGAGGGTGCCAGGGATGACATGGGGACACTCGGGGAGAAGGGTGTGGTGGCATTTTCCCCCTTCCTGAGCCACGGCCGAAGATGTGTGCCTCACGAGGATGGGGGGCGGGGGTAGGCTTTCCGAAATGCTGGGTCTGCAGCCACAGAGACTTGGGGAGCTCACTGCACCTCCCCGGGGGCTCGGCACCAACCCTGCTCTGCACTGCATCCAGACGGCTCCGGGCAATGTCGCCTGTGTGTCCTCAAAGGGCTGACGGCCAGCTGCTGCCCAGTGGAGGTCAGCGGGTCCCATGGTGTTCAGCCCAGCTTTGGGCAGATGGGACCCAGTGCTCACCCTGGCTCTAGGCCAAAAGCCCCCTGAAGCTCTCAGTTTATGGGAAAGGGCAACCACGGCATCTATGAAAGCGACTGTCGAGCTCCGTGTTCCCCCAAAACACAGGCAAACACAACTACCCAAAGGCAGCGTGAGGACTTCAGAACAGATCTGCCCCCACGCTGCTCCTCAGCCCTGGCAACATTGCAGCCTTCTGACTTATCCAGAAACAGTGACACACAAGGGGAATACTGGGAGACACTTAAGCCACCCCCATTACGATGCCACCTCAAGTTGGGGCACGATGGCACAGCCTAGGGGAGAAGTGGAGCTGGAAGATGAACTGAGGCCTCACACAGAATCACAGAATTGTTAAGGTTGGAAGGGACCTTAAAGATCGTCTAGTTCCAACCCCCCTGCCATGGGCAGGGACATCTCCCACTAGATCACGTTGCTCAGAGCCCCATCCAGCCTGGCCTTAAAAACTTCCAGGAATGGGGCTTCCACCACCTCTCTGGTCTCCAACCCGCCTTTGCAGCTCCTCTGCCTCCGTTTAACCAGGAGGAATGGAGGGACGTTGTTTCCTGGTGAGGTGAGGACCACGGAGGAGGTGATGTGCCTCTGGTGGTCTACCTGGCTGGAGCTGAAGGACGGGACCTGCGTCACCTGGAGAAGAAGGTTGGTCACAGCGAGGAAGGTCTGTGGTCACCTCCATCAATGGCTTTTGGCTTGGGTTGTGCGCTGGGCAGCTGGAGAGGCTGGTGGGGCCCCAGGGAAGTATTAGAGTGGGACATCCAGGGAAGCGCTCACCACTGCTGCTGAACATGACTGATAAGGGACGCAAGATGTTCCCAGAAAAGGTCTGTGACGTGGGACAGCTGGAAGGCCATGCTGATGACTTACGAGCCACTTGCAATCCCCCAGGACCCCCAGGTCCCTCTCTGTGAGCTGCCGTCTGGCCAGTCAACCCCAACCCCTCTGTTTCACAGGAAACTTCTGCTTCATCGGATTGCAGGGCATTGCATCACGCTGCCGCGGGGATGCGTCACCCCCGACGGTGCCCTGCTGCTGGCCACTGCTCTTGGACAGGGCTGATAAGAGACACGAGATGGTCACAGAGAAGGGCTTTGTCCTTGAAATACCCAGCACCGGTCCCCGCCAGGACGAGGGCAGACGCGGCAGATCAGGCCCTCTCCGGCCATGCCAGGGGGATGCTGGCTCCACGTCACCTTGGAAAGGCTCCCGGGGCACGGGCGCTGTTGCCAGCCACCACGGGGAAATAGCCTTCTCCATTCACATTGGTGAAGCGAATCAGAATCGCAGGTTTATTTACAGCTGTTCAACAACATCTAATTAAGCAGAAAGCAGTGACCTGGGCATGCAGGCTCAGTATCAGGAAGGCAAGAGATAAGGTACAGTTTTGACCCAAAACGTTAAATAAATAAGAAATTCCAAATACCCTGCTCGACCCAGTCCCCAGAAGCCCTAACCACACACCACCCCAAGGACGGGGGCGCTGCCAGCACCCCCAGCCCTCCCGCAGGGCAGGTTCCCTGCCTGCACCCCCTGCCTTTGCCTCCGGGGCTGCTCTGGCCCCAGCCCAGGCCCCTGCTGCTGCCTCTCGCCCGCTCCTGGGGTGACAGGGGGAAGCACCCCACAAATCCCCACCCGCGACCCCCGGGTCGCGCTCCCTGGCTGGCCAAGTTGGCCGTCAGCCATCAAGGCGTCCTCAGGGCAAAGACGGCCACCAGCCTCCCAGGAGGAGCTGGAGGCAGGGAATCCTTCCCCTCTGCTCAGCCCTGGGGTCACAGCTGGGTGCTGGGTCCAGCCTGGGCTCCCCAGTACAAGAGAGACACGGACATACTGGAGAGAGTCCAGCAAAGGGCCAGGAGGGTGGTGAAAGGGCTGAGAGAGCTGGGACTGCTCAGCCTGGAGAAGACAAGGCTCAGGGGCATCTTATCCATGGGTACAAAGACCTAATGGGACGTGCGGAGAAGATGGAGACAGACTCTTCCCTGTGGTGCCCCAGTGACAAGGCAAGAGCCGATGGGCACAAACTGAACCCCAGGAATTCCCGTCTGAGCCTAAGAGAAAACTTTCCTTTTTCTTTCAGTGAGGGTGGTCAAACACCGGCCCAGGCTGCCCAGAGAGGTGGTGGAGTCTCCATCCTTGCAGATACCCAAAGCACAAACAGGCACAGTCCCATCAATGACCCTGCTTGAGCAGGGCTTGGACTAGACCGTCTCCAGGGGCGCCTTCCAGGCTCTCCAACACTGACTCCGGCTCTGTCCCTGCCTGGTCCCCCCCACCGCTGTCAGCCCGGAGATGGCTGCAGGCTGCTCACAGCATCCAACTGGGAGGATTCTTGGCCAGGCCTGGCTGGAAGTTGGGATGCCAGCAGGGTTGCTTTCGGCGGTGTCCAACAGGTTTTGATCCTGCCATTGTCTCTCCATGGTCTCTCCCTCACACTGGGAGCTTTCATGCTTCCTTTCAGGCTGACACCTTCTTGGTTTGAAAAGTTCCTTTTGTCCTGGTCTCTATTTATCCATCTGATGGTCATCTTCCTCCCTAACATAACCAGTTTGGGGCAAACACCCCTCAGACAAGTGTCACCTCTTCATTATCATAGAATGGTCTAGGTTGGAAGGGTTCCACCTCCCACTAGATCAGGTTGTTCAAAGCCCCATCCAACCTGGCCTTGAACACCTCCAGGGATGGGGCATCTACCACCTCCCTGGGCAACCTGGGCCAGTGTCTCACCACCCTCACAGTCAAGAATTTCTCCCTTATATCTAGTCTAAATCTCCTCTCTTTTGGTTTGAAGCCATTTCCCCTTGTCCTGTTGCTACAGGTCCTAGTAAAAAGCCCCTCTCCAGATTTCTTGTAGCCCTCCCTCAGGTACTGGAAGGGGCTCGAAGGTCTCCCCGGAGCCTTCTCTTCTCCAGGCTGAACCCCCCCAGCTCTCTCAGCCTGTCCTCACAGCAGAGGGGCTCCAGCCCTCCCAGCATCTCCGGGGCCTCCTCTGGCCCCACTCCAACAGCTCCGTGTCTCTCCTGTGCTGAGGCCCCAGAGCCGGAGGCAGCACTGCAGGGGGGTCTCCCCCGAGCGGAGCAGAGGGGCAGAATCCCCCCCCTCGCCCTGCTGCCCACGCTGCTGGGGATGCAGCCCAGGCTGCGGGGGGGTTTCTGGGCTGCCAGCACACATTGCCGGCCCCTGTTGAGCTTCTCACCCACCAACACCCCCGAGTCCTCCTCAGGGCTGCTCTCCATCCATTCTCCGCCCAGCCTGGATTTGTGCTCATGACTGCCCCCACCCACGTGCAGCACCCTGCACTTGGCCTTGTGCAACATCACTTGGGAACAGAATCAGACCCTGGTGACAAGGCGAGGAGAGGGACCCAACTGTCCCACACCTCGGCACTGCACCGGGCAGGAAGCAGAAGTCAGGGAATCGCAGAATTGTCTAGGACAGAAGGGACCTTTCAGATCATCTAGTCCAAACAGAATGGCCCCCAAGGCACAGCGAGAGGCTTCCCTGGGGAAGAGGCCCTGGAGAAAGCGCTTTTAGACGCTGCACAGAGCAGGAGGTCGCACCAAGCGCGCACAGGGAACGCGGCAGCGCAGGAGGAAGCCGGGGAGATGCTGAAAACCAGCACAGGAGATCAGTAATTTGATAAAAGAAACATTCACAACCGGAGCAGCCTCAACTGGAAGCATCTCAAGCTCCAGAGGTGCCGAGCACCCTGCAGTGAAATTGAGAACTGCAGCTCTTCAGCACGGCTGGGAAACATTTGGGTTCAGTACGTGGAGTCGGGAGCCAACAACCAAGTGAGACAGTCAAAAGGTTGGATGCTGATCGCCAGCAAAGAAAAAGCGACACGGGAATGCAAAATGGATACGGGAATTAATTACGGAGAGCATCTATTTTCGCTAGCGGGACAGAATTAATTTCACAGCGAGATTCTGGCTACAGCATCTGCAGGGGCTGGTCCAGAGCGTGCCCAAGGCTCAGGAGAAATGCCAATGAGAAATAAAAAGGAGGAATTTACATAACTACTTTCTGTTTTTTGAAAAAAAAAATAATATATGCTGTATGAACAATCTTCCATTTTCACAATTAAAACAACTGAAAAAGTGGTGAATCAAAGTTATCCTATCACAAATATCAGTTATATATATATATATATATCAACACACCATAATGGAACAGAAGAACAAGTAATTAAACACTTAAATATTTAATCATAGCTTTTATTACGTGAAAGCGAGTAATGGTTCATTTTCCAAGCCATGGACGGTTGAACAGCTACAGCCGGCCCGCTGAAGCTGCCGGTGCGGAATTAGCTCAGCAGCTGCACCCTGCGACATGCCACCGCTGGCGAAATCCTCAGCGAACCGGGTAGAAATCCTCCAAAAGTTCTCCTATTTTCCTCTTTTCTGCAAGAGGAAAAGGGTGGGGGTGGAAAAACCTAATCAGCACTTGAGAGCGATTCTGAGGATTTTTAATATTAAGTCTTAAGGTTAACAAAGCCACCAAAAAACTGGGTTTTTTTGCTACCAACAGCAAACTATTAGCTTGCTGCATAAACGAAACACGTAACTCCTTTTCCATAGGGCTCTCCACAGACCCTCGTGAAGAGATCTCAATATTAACGGTTTTTTATTCCTACATATTCTTTCCAACACGGGATGATGCGGATCACAGTCCAACAGCCAGCGTCACCTAACTGTGTTTTATTAGAAGATAAGACAATTTTCACCAAAATCTGCCGTTGTATTGCTATTGCTGGGCGTAGTGACTACATTCCGTAAAACACTGTTCTTCACCGAGGCTCTAAGCCAGCAGGAGCCAACAGCGCTTCACGTTTCCTGCCTTTTCTATTCATTCTTTTTTCACTTGCTATTTATTTTCTGAATCTTCATCACACCATTTTAGAAATCTACACACGCTGCAGTTTTACAAGAATAAACAGTAAAGTTATGATTTTACAAGAATAAACCCCATGATTTCTCATCTTCATTACTTTATTTCTTCTTTAGCGGCGCAAATTTGATCTATTCTTATTTTTTTTTTTTTGCCTCTGCCTTTTCTATATTAAGATAAGCTTTTAGGAAGAAGAGTTCATCATCAAGGCAGCTGATAGCAACGGCTAGTAGAATAGAAATAGCTAATAGAAAATATCTATTTTCATATCATAAAATCTTTAATACTGTTGCAAAAGATTGTGAATGAGCAGGAACGAGTTAGCAGTCAGTACGACTTGCTAGAAAAGAACGGATTCTGCAAGCAGCCCAGCAAGATCTTTACATACATTAGCACTTACTAATCTGTACATTATGGCAGGCTGAGGACTTTTTTAAAATACCAAGTTTTTATACCTGTTGCCTTAAAATCTGCCGGGTGCTGCCTGACGTACTCAAACAACTCTCTGTCCAGTTTGGCATGGATGTACTCCGTACGTTTAGCAAGGTAATAGCCAACAAACCATCCCACGGTAGTGAACAGGACCTGGCGGTGAACACCTGCAGCAGGAGGAGGAATGTTCCCCCGTCTCAGCCCCTCTCCCGGCCCCAGGCGGGCCCCCCCCGGCTTTCCCCAGCCCCCCCAGACACAGTCCCCAGCTCCTCGCTCCCCGCTTCTCCCCCACGGTCAGCCTCTCCAGGTCCCTCCAGCACCCTCACCTGCAGACCTCCCACGGACCTGCCAGCCCCCAGAGAGTGTCCCCCCCTTACCTCAGGGCTCCTTCCCCGTCCTGTCCCCACCATAGCCCTCAGAGAGTCACCCCAAATCCCCTCTGCCCCCATACGATGCCCCTTTCCCAGCTCCCCCACAATTACCTCCAACCCTCCCCCCCCCGCCAAGAGACCTCTCTCACCTCAGGACTCCCTCCCCTTCACTCCTGCCCCTACAACCCTCACAGAGTCACCCCAAATCCCACAGAGGACCCCCCTTCCCCTTCCAGCCCCTCACCTCACGGCCCCCTCACCTTCCCCCTGCCCCTATATCCCTCAGAGTCACCCCAAATCCTACATATTCCTTTCCCAGCTCCCCTCAATTCCCGCTAACCCTCCCAGCCCCTCACCCCAGGGTCACCTCCCCTTCCCCCTGCCCCTATATCCCTCAGAGTCACCCTAAATCCCACATACCACCTTACCCAGCCGCTTCCCCCCCCCTCATCCCGACCACGGGGTCATGTCCCCTTCCTCCCCTCTCTCAGAGTCACCCTAAATCCCGTGTACTCCCTTCCCCAACTCCCTCCCTCCCTACGCCCCCTCAACCTCCTCCACCCCCCCCCCCCACCCCCTCACCTCAGGGCCCCCTCCCCTTCTCCCCACCCCTATATCCCCCAGTCACCCCAAATCCCACATACTCCCCCCCCAGCCCCTCACCTCAGGGCCCTCTCCCCTTCTCCCCACCCCTATATCCCTCAGTCACCCCAAATCCCACATACTCCCCCCCCAGCCGCTCACCTCGGGGCCCTCTCCCCTTCTCCCCACCCCTATATCCCTCAGTCACCCCAAATCCCACAGAACCCCTTCCCCGACCCCCCCCAATCCCCTCTGCCTCCCCAGCCCCTCACCTCAGGGCCCTCTCCCCGCCTCCCCACCCCTATATCCCTCAGTCACCCCAAATCCCACAGAACCCCTTCCCCGACCCCCCCCAATCCCCTCTGCCTCCCCAGCCCCTCACCTCAGGGCCCTCTCCCCGCCTCCCCACCCCTATATCCCCTCACGGCCACCCCGAATCCCACATAACCCTTCCCGCAGCCCCATCTAACCCCGCCATTCTCTCACCTCAGGCTCTCCCTCCCAACCCCCGGCCCCTCACCTCATCCCCCCGCCGCCACCATTCCCCTCTCCCAGCCCCACCGCACCGGCTCGGATGACGGGCCGCTGGTTGAAGCCGTTGTCCAGCAGTGCCGCCACCCAGCCGGCCAGACCCAGCCAGGCGGAGCCCTTGTTGATGAGGGGGGGAGGCGGCAGCGACCGCGACTCGTCCGGGAGGAACACCATGGCGGCCGCCCCGCCGAAGGTGACCGGGCGGAGCGGTGCGGCAGCCCGCTGCCTCCGCCGCGCCCGCCGCCGCGCACTCGGGTTCCGCCGCCCTTCGCCGCTTTTAGTTATTTCACCAAAAAAACCCCCAAAAAACAAAAAACCAACCCCAAACAACAAACCACAGAAAAAACCCAACAAAAGACCCCACCACACAAACTCACCCCCTCACCGGATCAGGTGGCTTTAGCGGGGGCCGAGTGCTGAGGCCTATGGGTGAGGGTGACGCCGCTTGGCCCCACTGTGCGGTGCCGGGGAGGCCAGTCTGTAATTAAATTTGGGGTTTAATTAAACCCTAAAATCAAAAGAGAGTTCCTTTTTAGAGCTCTTCTTGACAACAGATTAAAGGCTAACACTACAGTGCCGCTAAGGGGTTTTTTTTTTATTACTGTAAAAATCACATTAAACCAGTTGCAAGAGCACCAGGATTGAGGAATCATAGAATCATCTGGGTTGGAAGGGACCTTTCAGGTCATGGAGTCCAACCACCAACCTAACACTGCCAAAACCACCGCTAACCCATGTCCCTCAGCATTATGTCTGCCCGGCTTTTAAATCCCTCCAGGGATGGCGACTCCACCACTTCCCTGGGCAGCCTGTTCCAATGTTTAATAACCCTTTCAGTGAAGAAATTTTTCCTAATATCCATCCTAAACCTCCCCTGGTGCAACTTGAGGCTTTTTCCTCTTGTCCTATTGCCTGTTACTTGGGAGAAGAGACTGACGCCCTGTGGAATAATTACTCAATTGGCCAAGAATACAAAAGTACAGCATTGTTCACACATTAAGGAAAGTCATAATATCAAGAGGCTTCTGAGGTAGAATACAGCCGCTGCTGGCACGCGAAGAGTGCAACATCTGCGATTCCCTGTACAAGGTTGTTTGCGAAACTACACGAGGGATGGAACGGAACACGATTGTTCCGTGGCCTTCCCTTGTGACGAATGGCAGATATGGGAACGAGATGGTACTACGGAACAGGTAAGTGGCCTACTTGCTTACTACGAAACAGATAAGCGGCCCTACTCGCTACCCGAGTCAACATTTCATCAAATGTTGATGAGATGCTGTCCTTTGTGCGAACTTTACTCATTACAATGTACCAAAAACACACCTCCATCCCGGAGGCTACCTGCCCCCAAGGTGCGACCACCCCTCCTTGAGTACGCCGATCATAATAAAAGTATTTATGACTAAAGCCACTCAAACTCCACTTTGAAGATAAAAAATAGTATAAAAATAGCCCGAGAGAGGGGGGATATCGGGGAAGACACCATCGCGAACAAGTCAAGGAGAACTCCATCACTGACTCCCGGGATCAGTCAACGGGCTGAGCCTTTCTTCCCCCCCATAGGGACGCCTTTGGGTAAGACTTAGATTATACCGAGTGCTTTCTCGGGAAACTTAGAAATTTCTCTAGAGAATCTCTTTCCTGCATTTATAGCCAGGCTGTATCGTTTATAACTTTGTCATGCGTTTGATATATGTAACAATACTTTCATTTGCACGTGCTTTGCAGACAGTGTATTTATCACCGGCAATCCTAAGAACCCATAGATCTGTTGTTTAGATAAACTGCACTGTTTTAAGTAGCTGGTCGTTTCGGTTTCTCATTGAACGCAACCAAAGATTCGAGAGTGGCCGTGCTAGTTCATGAGCATGACTAGACTGAAGGTGCAGTCCATGATTAGTGTATCCAAATCGTAATAGTTTAATACATATTAAATGCGATTGGACTGATAATGCTGAATTGGGCATCACTCAGAATTTAAACCTAGCCGCACTGAGCCTCCCACCTCGGTGCGGAGTGTTAGAACACACGGGGGTTTATCTTCTGCCAAAACCGCTTTGCCCCTTTCCACGCAACAGGCAGGAGACACCGCAGTCAAGGCAGGACTCCTTGGAGGATTTGGGCTCTGTTTGTAAAGGTGCTGCTGGAGAAGAGCATGGAGGGGTTTTTTGGGATATTACCATTCCCCTACCCCAAACAGCACCTATAGATGGATAAACACAAGCATTGCGGATGCCGTACCCTGCGTGGAGCTTTGAGGCTTATCTGGGTGGAAGCAGCACTGAGGCACTGCCAGCAGCCACAGCACCTAAAAAGAGCACGGCAAAGTAGTTAATGGAGTAAACGAAGCAGAATGTAATGAAAACGAGAGTGAAAAAAAGTCTGAAAATGAGCTCACTGGCCATGAAAAGTTAAAATGTACAAGCTATTTGGTTACACAAACGGCCACAGCGACTACTCTACTGTCCGCCCACTGCCCTAACAAGACCCACGTTGTATTTTAACGTCCAAAATATTCAAAGAACGCAAAGAGCACAAACACGCCCTGGGTTATCCCTTCTGAAGGGGGCCACCTTCAACTAATACGGAAGGAACTTCAAAAACTGCTGGAAAAAAAAAAAAGAAGATAAAATCCACCCCTTCTCCCCTCCCAGTTTCCTGTACCAGTGCTAGGCTCCAAATCACACCCCAATTTCTAGAGCAAAATCTTGAGATTCTTATTTTTTTTTTTTATGAGGAAAAAAATCCGCAGAGGCAGAACACGACATACCTCATCCTCAGTTTACTAGAGGAACTAGGGACACTGGGTCTTGGGTCATGGTTGCAGTTTTATATGAATTGCAAATAAATACAATTATCCAGGCACATTCTTTTATATTGTTTAATGATGTTAAAACAATATCAAATTGAGGCATATGTCCGAAACGAGGCAACTTGGTCTACAAAAATAAGCACGATTACAAGAATATTAAAACCTCTTTGCAAAGACCATATGGAAGAAGGAGCTCAAAGGGACGCAGACACACAAAGCAACAAATATAAAGCTTCAGATTGGGGTGTTCAAGAGTTTGACAAAGCACCTCAGGACAAGTTTCCAGCTAGACACTACACCCTTACTTGTGCGGGTGTCCCTCAAAAAGTAGGGCTTAGACATGAGATAAAAAAAAACTGCAAGAAATGCTCAGACAAAAAAATATCAAGTTTTTAATTTACATATTCCACAGATTGCAGTTACAACGTTCTCTTCTACACAGCGATGATCCCTTGTAATTTGCCACAGTGATTTTTATTCAAATGCAAACAGCAATGGGAAAGCCAGGCAGGTTTTCCTCGGGACAGATGTCTGGACCTCGTTAAGCTTCACAGTTTATCCACAGCAAGTGGCATCTTGCCGCGCCCCAGGTTATTGCAACGAGCGCTTCTGATCAGAGGTATCCTCGTTGGGCAGTACAGAAGTGCTGGAAGAAAGACTCGGCACGTGGCGATGATACACGTACACTGTGTTTTATCGAGAGTTGTAAGTCCTCGTGACAACCCCTCACCGTGCCCGACAATCCCCTCAAACGTGGGCCTGGTCCCAACACCACGGCTTTACTCGGCCTTTTGTCTGACAGAAATTCTCTCAGTCAAGACGGAGATGTAGAGTTTCAGCCACGCGTACGTAACACCCAGGGCACAGTACACAGACGTCAGCAACAGAGGGACGAAAGGGAAGTGCTGTTTCCAGGGCGTCAGAGGAAATATAATTTCACAGAAGATTTCCAAAGGCACTAGTTGGACGAGGTAGAGTGTTTCCAGCCAGGTAAGGAGAGGCCTCTCTCTCCTGTCAGGGGAATTAAAAAAGAAAAAAAAAAGATAGTGTTAAAATACATGATGTTAACTAAAAATAACTTGTTTTTCAGCTATCGCTGGTGACCAGTGCAAAGAATATCCCCCAGTAGTTCACAATAAGGCTTTAAATAAAGGGAAACCTGTGATAACAGAGACTACAGCTAAGTTCCTTATCATCTCATTTTCACACCAAGTTCCAAGATGCCCTGGACTCCAAGTAGAAACCTCAGCAGCTGCTCTGCTTCACCTCAACTGAACACAGACCTTTGTACACGGATTTGTTACACAGAAGTTGTTCTACGTCCAGAGACTGGAAATGTCAGATTTATCTTAACCTCTGCCCCTTCCCCCCAAGCTTTCTGCAGTACGTACGAGCCAATCTCTCTTGCAAAGGACATCGGTGGTTGGGCTTTGACTGCGGGTAGTTTACAGGGGAATTCATGTTCTTCTGGAATTTTGGTTTTTTTTGGAAAGTTAGGAACAAGAAACTTGCAAAAGCTCCATCTCTAGACAAAAACTAATCCCCTACAGAGGTTTTTAGTCAGGGCTCATGAGACAGAATGACTGAATTCTGGAATACTGAGGCGGGGGGAGGGGGAAAAGCAGTCTGGTTGAAAGAGCAGCCTACGAAAAGCAGGCGACTGAAGCACTGCATAGAGGCTTACAGCATTTCCGACATCCTTCATTACAGCTTGGCTTTGCCATGAAAAGTTTGGGAAACAGGAACATGGAAGACTATAGGGGTTGTAAGGACAAGGGCTGTCTTTGGTCAAGTGTTCAAGAGATCAATGGCCTGCAAAAATACACAGGATGATGTGGGCAATTATATGTTGTGACAACCAGGCGTTTGTAGGAGATTTGTTGACAAATTACAGCTTGTAAATGCACATTATTGTAACCTGCCCCTTCCACGCATGAAAATACTAAGTACCACTTCAAAACCACACAGTAGTATTTGTTAACCGTTAGCACAGACAAACAATCATCAGAAAACTCACTGTAATAAGTGTTCTAATATCAAATTAAATCCTCACAGGCTACAGCACTGCAACTTTGTGCTTTAACAGTGCATCAAGCAGGCGGGGATTTACAGCCTGCTGCGACTAACCACGTAGTTCTCACAATTCAAACCTAACAAGTAGGTGCTATAATAACCCTAACTTAGGCCTTGCCTCCCGAGAAAAGAGGCAGCATCGTATTTTGACTAGTAACACTTCAGTTTGGTACTTCAGCATCATTTCTCTGCTGTTTGCCCATGACAACATTGTTCTCTGTGACAGAAGAAATGGTTTTGTTCTTGGCTTTGGGAACACGTTTCTTTAATTACCTGAACAGAGATTTCAGGGAAGAGAAGCTATACACAGTGAACAGCAACATAAGCAGTATTTTAATTGGAAGTTCTGAAAAACAAGAAACATAATGTACTTTTAAAATTAATTATAAAAACCCTTTGCCATATAAGTCACAGTATCTTTAAATCCTACTAGTCACCCTTGCATTGTCCAACTGAATTATTTTCTCCAAACAGAACTAAATGTTTTACTGCTTAGGACACCCCAAAATAAACATAGATATATGCTAAAGCAGATGCCAAGCATTTTCTATACACTTGTTTAAATCATCTACAAGCATACTGAACGTGCTAATTACAATATGATAGCGCTGCAAATAAGATTTTCCAATTAAAAAAATAAATCAGGAATTACTGGGCTGGGAAGTTTAAAAAATAAATGTGACAGCTAAAAATCAAAGCTGTCTAGTTCTAGGTTGTGGTAAACAAAAATTAAGTAATAGAGAAGGCAGAGAGCTTCTCATTCCTCAAGGCAGCAGCTTCGCCATTGCAAATAAACAGCATCATCAGACCAGAAGAGCGCGAGTGTCTGGATTTGACCTCTCCCAGAAGGATGACAATCACCACAGTGTTGTCGTAGCTAGGATGGCCTAGGGTTTAAGTGAAGCAAAAGGGGAGTTAGGGGAGGAAGGAACGCACAGCTTTTGGTCACAAAGAGAAATCTGTCCCTAGACACACTGATGCTGCTGCATGATTTTTTGTTTCAGTTTAAGCACGTTACTGACAGGATGAAGTAGCCAGCTGGAAAACAGCCTGTCAGGTCTGCGGTTTCAAACTGCCTTTATCACTTTTGCTTCACATGGTTGTGTTAGACAGGGGGAAGTATCGCCTATGACAATTTCCCATTTCTATTTCAACTTAAAGCCTATGGCTCTTCCATTTTTTAAACCAACATTTCTTTTCACTACTTGGAGTTTGGATTTACGGAAACAGGCCGACATACAGCCCCCTGCAACTTTCAACTTATTACGTAAAACAATCCAAAACCATTACCTGCACATCATCTCTGGGAAAAAAAAAGAAACAAAACAACAAAGCAGTAAGATGAAAGCACAGAAAGAAGGAAAACATTTTACCTGGTGATGTGAACAACAATGGAAAAAGTGAGAAGTGCCCTGTGGTTGTCAGAATCAAGTAGATACCAGCATCCTTTGCTCTCTGAACAGACAACAAGCTAAAAGTGACAAGAATTTGTTACGCTTTTGGCTTTTAGCAAAGAAACTTAATTTCAGCGAAACGCTACGCAACTCACAAGAGACCGAAGAACAAGTCAAACAGTTTCATAGTACCCCAGTCCCTGTGATGAAGTCTCCTGCTTCCAAACCACGTGGCCTCAGAGATAAAAATGCAGGAGAAAAATCAGCCAGGAAAGCCTTCCCCAGAAAACCACCCCCCCCACTGAACACAACCATCAGAAAGGCCGGGAGTTTTCTACAATGGGCTTTTTCCTTGTCAGCTGGCTGTCAACATTGTCATCCGTACTTTTTCTGCTTCCTTTTGTTTTTCCAGTAGTGTTAATTCCCTCCTTCCCACAATTCCCACTTCAAGGGTTTAAGCAGCACTAAACCTCTCAACAGGAAAATACAGTTTGTAGCAATACTGGTCAGGCAGCTTACGAACTAGAGCCTCACTTCTACCCAAAATAGGCATTACGTTCTTTCAGTAGAAACCGCGTACTGTTCTTGTCAAGCACAGCGCAGAAGGTCCCCTTCCTCAGCTGGCTCCTGCACAATCTACCTACTGTTTTAAATATGAACCACAGCACTCATCAAGGCCTGAACTGCCCAGCAGCTAAAGGACTACAGTATTTTTGCATTTGTCCCTGCCAGAGTAGATCTCTAAATTTAACTATTCAGAGAGAAAAAGAACTTCGTTAACTACAAACGCTTGCCAAACTTGAGTATGACAGCAGAGTCAAATGCTTCAAGCCAGGCAAGCCAATTAATTTTTCTCTTCAAACTGCAAAGCCGCAAGACGTGCAACAAATATACCTTGGACTTTTGGGGTGCAATGACTGTACTGCACAAACGCAATAATAACAGTGGAGGAAACAAAAGACCTTAAGAAAACAGGCTGCTTTCATCCACCACGTCACGTGAGTGAAACGTTTTATCAAGCCTGCTCCTGAGCTGTCACTAAGAAAAGGAGGCTTCAAGGGAAGCTAAATGAATTCTTTTAAGAGCTGCGGGTCCACATGCAGCCTAAAATCTAAACCCCATTCTTTCATAAGCATGGTTTGTTTTGACTTTGGTTTTGGTTTTTTTTTTTTTTTCCCCATTATTCTAACAGTGATCAAGTATCTGAATCGAAGCACAGAGATTTTCTGTATACTATGCATCTTAATACAACGCAGCATTCAAAGAGACACAAAAGCGTACTGAGTGGGAAGGCCTGTGTGTCAGACTCCTAAACCAACGGCTTAATCATCCCAAAACCATACCCTTCTGTTCTTGGGATCATCTGTAAATCAGTACAAAGCTTTGCTGTGCCCCACAGAACTGATACAGCAATCAGCTACTCCCCATAAAGCTCTACTTAAAGCTTCTGTCAATGCAAACTATTGTGAAGTATAAGCCAGTGTTAATATGTTGTAAGACACTGTTTGTTTGTTTAACACCACACCAGTTTCCTACATATGCTGTACTAGCACCAGCGCATTCTATTGCCAAGGCAGCCACATTTTATTGTGCCTGAAATTAATTTACTTGAAGCGCACTTAAACTTTACAGCTTAAGGCATTCTATAAACATGCTCATTTTCTGAAATATACTGAAAACAAAGTGATCCTCTTTGAGGATTCCTCAACAAGTGGCTGCAGGTTCAGTCTGGCCAGTTGCTACGTACAAAAAAAAAAAAATCACTTACCTTAAAGGCAGAATAGCAAGGAGTATTGCTTTTTCATGCACGTGCCAGCCGAACATGAAGGAGCTCAACGCACAAAGAACAAGGCACTGAAGAAAGCCTCTGGGCCCTTGAGGTTTAAACCAAAGACAGAAAACAGAGGGCTAGAAACAACAGGCAAAAACAGGACTTCAGTGAAAAGTCTGGCAATCCTGAACACAAACCACTGTCCAATGAGACTTTTTATTTTTTTTTTTCAATGTTAATAAACACCACAACACCAAGTTTGTGTTTGCGCAGCACAAGCATTAGATAGCACTGGAGGAACCGTATCTATTTGGATATATGAGTAGAGCCTTAAGGACTCCATCAATGTAACAGGAGAGGTAAAGTAGACTGAAAGACTACAGCCAACTCCCCGTTATTTGTGTTGCAAGAACTGTCTTTGAATCTATGCCACTAAACTCCTTTTATTAAAGTTACTACATAAAGGTACTGAAACAAAGATTTCCAGCCAAAGGCTAGTTGCTTGTTGTAGTGAAAAAGACTCTGCATCCAGGTAATTGCTTATTGAACCTTCAATTCTTTGCTTGTCACATGAAGAACACTAGGCTTAGCTGTAGCTAATGCTGTTACCAACACCGTAAGCTGCCCAAACAATTCCATCAGTATCTGTACTCACATCCTAATTCAACTACCTTCTATCACAAAAGGTTACTTCTAGCTCAGCATACAGAGTGGTTTTGATCCAACATTGCTTTTAACAATCTTTTAACCACTCTAGAGTTGACTGGGGCCATCGTTTTAGCCATATTGTGTATCCAGAAAGATATTAATTCTACATTTATGCTAATAATTTTTTTATTTTTGTTTTTAAAGAAAAATTTTAATTACAGGGCAACAAAAAAAAATGTTATTTGTTCTTACCAATATAGATATGAAAGTACAGATTAATGTTGCCAGTGGAGTCACAGAAGGGAGGACAGTATGCTGAAATTCTTGAACCAGCCCTCCTGTCATTGAGGCTTTAGGAATTTTTGTGGGATCAAGAAAGTTACACTTTAAGCCTAAAAAGCAAAACATAAAAAAAAAAGCACAAACTGATAAATGTTAACGAAGAAAGTGAAGTAGCTGAATTGGGTACACAGCCACGTCTTTTCTTTTCAAAGGATAGCAGAGAGGAATGATTGATTTCTGACCTACTGCTGGAAACTTATCATGCACTGGCTTATGCAGACAATCAGGCGATTTAAGGCAATCTGAAAATGCAATTTACTACCTGCATTTCAAATAAGGAAGGAAGATTAAAATCCAGAGAGGTCTATCTGCATTTAGGCACCATATAGTAAGATGAGCATACTGTACCAAAAATTGTTAGTGCTTTATCCATGGCATTGTACAAAGCCCAGAAGTTAGGGGCCCAATAAGCATGGCAGAGGCCTCGCTTGAAAGGAAAAAGCCGTGAAAGGACTTGAGGCAGCTGCCCCTACGAAAACAAAAAAGAAGAAAGAGATGGCCTTTTTTAGATGAGACATGGTTTATATTTTTATAACACAGTTTTCTAAGGGTTCAGGGAAATAACAGGTGAAAAAGGGGTTATTACCAACACTATGAAGGGACCCAATGAAAGAGCAGAAACAAGACAGACAATCAATCCCAGAAGAGTTACGTGAAGCAAACTGAAACTTCTCCACTTCAGGGATCCATCTACAAGAAACACAGGGATTATGAAAACACTGTTGCAAGTAGAGAGGGAGAGAAAATGTCACATAAATAGTGAATTGCTAGCACCTATCTAAAAGAAACATACAGCCTTTTATGTCAGTACACTCAGTTGCTTCCTTCAACAGTTAGTTTGCATTTACTTTTTCCACACTGTAGCCCCTCCATTATACAAACTTCCAGTATTTTCTCTTTCAAGAGAAGCACCTTCTCTGTTCATGTGAGGAATATCACACATGTTTTTCAGTGCTAAGAAGTGGAAAGGAACTCAAAGGAGGACTTTGAAATAGCTTCGGATGCTACCTAATCGCTTCATAACAATAATTCTTATGGCTTCAAACTGCCACCTGCAGGTTGTTCTTGTTGGTTTTTCTTAATAAAGATCTCCCTAGAAACATGAATTTTACATAAATGAATTTCAAAGATCTTTAAAGATCTTACTAATTCTGCTACCCAAGCAAAATTTTCATTTGACCCACAGCCATTTCAGTCCCATGGTATCTGCATATCTTGAGTCTTCCCCAGGCCCCACTAATTAACACAATCCCCCAAAAGCAAGTGAGGAAAAACCCATCTTACCTGCGTTATTTGCAGTAAAACAATAGGATCGCAACAAATAAATGCCATATGCTGGGGCCACATACATGTAGATATGTTTAAAATGCAGAAGAACAGCAAAAAGAAGAGCGCCCTCCAAGTATCTTTTCTAAAGGAAAAACAAAACAAAACCCAAGCTTTCTCTACTTGTTCTCATTTTGTACTACTTTCTAATGATCATCTGTTGTACTCCCAAGGTGACAGGACAGCTGTCATAGGCATAAAAGCAAACGAGTATTTACTTCAATTAACAAACATACTCAGCACAATTGGTATAGAGAAGGAAACTATATTGTCACTTGGAAAACTGGGATAGGCTTCATCTCCCTGCAGCTTCAGAAGTATGTTTTCGAAGGACTAGTGACTTGGGAGAAGGTAAGGCGGCAGGAAATCATGCCGCGTTGCTCAGGTATAACACAGAATTTCGCTTTCTCACAGGGAACTACAATGCCACAGCATCAGCAAGCAATTATGGTTGAGTTTCCAGTACTCCTCTTCCCTCCAAACTCAAGAAATAGTTAGACATGCAGCTTAGTACACCTCAAACTTCCAACCGCTCTCAATGACTTCATTGGGCTGCTCATATTGAATGCAATTAATGCACCTAAAATACACATGGCAAGAAAACGAAACAGCCACTCAAGTTTACCTGGCATAGTCGGGCAACAGAAAGAAGCATCAGGCCAAACAGAAAGCCATTGTACTGAAAGTGAATATCTGAACTTGAGTCAAGGAAGGAATAAAGCAAGCTTTCTTTACTACTATCAGTTCTCCGGGGAAGACTCAAACTTATAAACAATAAATTCAAATTAAAATGGAACTTAAATCAAGAAAGTAACCTTAAATTCACTCCACATAGACATAAAATTATTACTTAACCATACGTGTAAGCGCAGACACAAAATCTAATACATTATCTTGATGAAAAGAAGCACAACAATCTGACCACATACGTATCATGCAACTTAAATGATATACACCAAAACAAATAAGAGGTTAATTCTCCACTTTCTGAATTTTTAAATATTAAGTTTCTGCCTCACATTGATTAATGGATAGAGATGGCAGCCCTCACTTATCACCTACCATCTGCAAACAGGCAACTTAAAGACTGGGACAGACAAAATTGGTCCTTCCTATGAAAGAATTACTGGGTTCCCCCCCCATTCCCTCCCCAGCTCGATCAATGCACATTGTGTCATGACTGACTCATGATAAGTGGACTTTCCAAAGATGTTTTTATATCCTAAAAAAAAAAAAAACCAACCCAACTTGCTAATTCTCATGTAACATTAACCAATTGAAAACAGCCTGAACGTAAAGCACTTGTAGAAGTTTTCCTTGCTACGGGACAAACCTAGAACCACAGCCAGGAAAAAAGATGCTCTCTGCTAATACTGTAGGCAGGTGCAGGAGGAGCAGCCAGCAGGAAGAGACATGCTGCTGCCAGACTGGTCCTCCCGCAGTTCTGGCAAATTAGACTAAAAACTGAACAGTTTCCATTTTGCCAAATAATAATTCTAATGAAAACCTGAAGCTATTCAAGTAACCCCAGAAACACAAACAGTAGCGTTACTTGCTGTGATAGTAATAATAATATTAATGGGTTTGTGCCACACGCTGTAACAGGTTGTTAAAAAAGCAAATAACACAAAACCACAAACAACCTGCAATGGTTTGAAAGGATACGATCCACAATTAACAACCCAAAATTCCACAAGAGCAGAACAGCAAGAATAAAGGTTGGTTTTTCCAGGATATCCTTTGCAGCTCGTTTCCCATTTACACATCTGCAGCACCTGAACAAGAGCAGAAGAAACAGAAGCCTTAACTGAAACAGCCAACAAAATGTTGTTGCTTTCAAGTTGACAAATGTACTTAACCTGAAGAAAACTATTTTATTACGATGGAAGGCAGTGATAAAATTCTTGCTAAATCCATCAAGAGAAGACAGCTTCATGAATAAATTTTAATTAAAAAAAAAGGATGTTAAATTTCAATAGCTGTAGCTTTCTACATGCTAAAGCTTATAAGCTTATGTTAAGCAACTTAGTGTCAGGTTCAAGACTCACATTCAGTAATAACCATATAGTTGTCATAACCTGTTTGCCATCAACTTCTCCTGAATGAACAACATATTGCTACATCTGGAGACAAGGTACCAAGTTGTATTTAGGGTCCTCGGTTGGACATTGACTCCGTCCTGTCTCCCCCCACCTGCCCCCAATATTATGAGCTATTTCAGTTGGTTAAACACTATCTTACTGCTTCTCAGCGTGAAGCCATACAGTCCATATTATTTTTGAAAGCAAGGTTAGATCAGATTAAGAAGTTGTGGATGGTTTGTGTTGAAATACTATTAGTAGAGGCATTTTAAGAAAGCCAGCTCCTGCACGCATTTGAGTCAAAACAATAAAAGGAAAAAAGTCACAATGCAAAGCTAGCCCGTTTCAAATAAAGAAAGTAAATAAAGGAGCTTAGGTAGTGCTCCAATGCAACAGAGAACTTTCTACTCATTTTTTGAGCAGACAGAATAAAATGAGGTAAGACTGTTACAGGTTAAGGTAGGCAACATAGTTCTTGAAACATCTTTCCCCCTCTACTGTTTAGGTGTAAGATAAACACTTCACAAAGTCAGGACACACTGAAAACATACAATCTTAATATTGTTAAATTAGACTTGAAATAATCAATTTATCATCAAGAATACCACAAAACACTGGAGTGACTTAGCATATTGGATGATACTGGCATTTTATCGCAAGTTTCCATTATGCTTCTACTCTAGAAGAACAGAGTAATAAGAAAAGTAACAGGAAGAAACAGTTGGGTGCACTCAAACTGTCCTGTAACTCCTAAAAAAGGAACCCAGCGACAGAACCAAAATACCTGTAATGAGAATCAGCAGCTAATGTCTGAATGTGATCAAATCTGACAACACGTACAGCCATAGCACCTCCAAGAACAACAAAAAGTTATTTTGTGTTTGTCAGCGTGTTACAAATTTCTCCTTGAATAGGTTACAGCAACTTTGATATTTCCATGCATTTATAAGCTTATTTGTACAAATAATTATTTGTTGTTACTGCAAAAAAAGTCCATATATTAGTGACTACCCACTGTCCCTAAAATTAGAACATTAAGACTTACTCACGAACTGCATATATGAAAAGGATATCTGTAAAAATGACAGAAAATCTTTGGAAGAGGATGGTTGCACGACTGGTGTAGTTCAGATTTTCAATAACCAACATCTTGGGGTCAAAATACTTGGCAACGTGCGAAAGTGCATATTCAAACCAAGCAAAAAATGGTGGATAATCCAGGGTCCATTCCGAAGTTGCCTGAAGGCAAAATAAGATTAAATAGTTTAACACAATCCATGCTGTTTACAGTCCTTCAGGTACAACTCATCACAGCAAATCAGCTGATTTATTTCATCTCAGGAGCCTCTATTTCACAGAAACTACTTCACAATAAAATAGCCAGCTCTGTGGTGCTGGACATGATTTGAGCTGTTCTTCTGTAGCACTGGTAGAGGGAAAGGATGTCTTTTGATTAGAAGAAAAAGATTAAAGGACATTTTGTGTATCTGCACCTAACCAGTATATAACTGTCTGTTCTTTATAAATCAACTTACAGTAGTAGGGCAAACATTTAAAAAAAACCCTCAATACATATAAAATAGCTCACAGTGAATATTTGTCTACATTAGAAGAATCACCAGCACAATCAGCCTTATTAAGGTCTCAAAATTATTTTTACTCATTACTCAACAAGTCTTAATTCTAGTAAGACCTCATTAAGATCAAATAGTATTATTTGATCTTTTCCCATATGGACTGTTATTATGCCCAGACCAGTGATAACTCCTTGGGTGTGGAAACAGGAGAGGAAGAAGGAGGAACAGAGCAGGTTGGGATGGAGTATATTTGTCAGTGTGCATGTTCCCAAATGCTTATGTTCTGCTGCTGAAAGGCATCCTATGCTTTGGCACTGGGATCATGCTGCCATCACAGAAATTTGTTTTACAGTATATGAACAGCCTGTCAAAGTTCTGACTCACACAAATCATTTACTCATGGATATACTGTTCCCAGACGTGGAGGAGTAATCCAGACTATGATATTTATCCCAGAACTCCAGGAGACACTGTAAAATAGACTCAGCCTACACAACTGTGTTTTAACCTATCACCAATTTAAAGGTGATTCATCTAGATTAAAATCGATGCATGCTAGTAGTACCCAGCAGAGGCTCAAAACTTTAAGACAGTGATTGATTTCATAAATGGATATATCCATTTATACGATTCATTCTTTATCATGATAACTGCGTATCATTAACGACAAGAGCAAAGAGAGTCGCAATTTAAGACTACCATGCAACTTGCTCCTGTGCTACGCAGCCTTTCTAATAATCCATGTGCCTTAATTGGCTTTTCCATTTTGCCTTCGTAAGTACCAGCAGCTTCCCCAAATAATTCTCATTTTTTAACTAAAAGCTACACTGGGCCAACAAATCATGACCGGTATGTTTTTGAACCACTGCTTTACAGCTGCCAACCACCAGTATGCATGGCACGAGCTTTCTGCAAATAAAAGGCTTTCTCCTCTTGCATTCACATAGACTGACATACCAAATAAGCCTATAATTTATGAACTGCTACAAAAACGCACATACTTACTTCATAGTACCACTGAGAGAGGGGTAAGTTGTGAGTGATGGCAAGCCAATTCCTATGTACTTCAAAATCTGTGGAATAACTACAGAAGGTTTATATTAAGAGCCACATACACGCACTTAAAGGACAAACACTTCAGAGCACGTCACCACAGGTAGATAAAAAGAAAGCCCACACTGATCAGCCCTAGGACAAGACTTTGATCAAGTATCTCGAACAGTAACAAACATGCTGCCTGAACTTTGTGCCAAGAACATACACAGGTGACTACAGGACAAGAATTATTTATAGCTTGGCCTTTTCTGACAATTAAAGCCAAAATACCAGGTTCTAACTGAATTTTTAATAGCAATTTGATTTTTTTTTTTGAGAAGGAAAGAAGCTGCAGTGTCTTTTAAAGACAAAAAGCGTTGTTTCAGTACATTTAAAGGCCCTCCCGAACAACAGCCAGGCAGAATAGGCTGTAAGCACCTTCAGACACAAAACCAAAGCGGTTTCACACCGCCGAGGGGACTAGGAAGCAACGCCATCCTGCATCTCCTCGCTCCCCACAAGCACACGAAGGAAATAAGGACCCTCAGGACACCAGGGGGCCCCCCCCCTCAGGACACCGGGCCCCCCCCCCTCTCAGGACCCACGGCACCAGGCCGGCCCGCGCCCCCCTCCCCGTCAGCCCTGAGGGGCAGTGGAAGCCAACAGCCGGCCCGGGAAGAGGGCTGAAAGGCCTCCCCGACTCCCCCCTCAGCAGCTCCTTACTAAGCGGGGATGAGGAGGCACTTGAGGAAGGAGACGCCGAGCGCCAGGGCGCGGAACCAGCTGCGGCCGCCCGCCGCCATGACAGGCCACGCGCTGACAGACGGGACGACGCGTGCGCGGCGGGAGCCCGCCGGCTGGATTTAAAGCGCAGGCACCGCCCGCCGCGGCCGGGTGCGCATGCGCAGAGCTGCCCACCCCCCCCCCCCCCCCCCCCCCCCCCCGACACACACACCCGGCCGCTGCCTGGGCTGGGGGGGGTGGAGCCGGGGATGCCTTTGTGGGGCTAGGGGGCTTGGGTTGGGGGTCAGGAGTGAGGCGGGATTGGGTGGTGTGGGACCAGGTATGGAGCTGGGTGGTGTTGGGTCTCAGGGATGTGGGGTTGGGTGGTTTGGGTGCACAAGTGGGGTTGGGTGGTGTGGGACCAGGTGTGGAGCTTGGTGGTGGTAGGCCTCAGGGGTGTGAGGTTGGGTGGTGTGCGTCCACAAGTCGGGTTGGGTGGTGTGGGACCAGGTGTGGAGCTTGGTGGTGGTAGGCCTCAGGGGTGTGAGGTTGGGTGGTGTGCGTCCACAAGTCGGGTTGGGTGGTGTGGGACCAGGTGTGGAGCTCGGTGGTGGTAGGCCTCAGGGGTGTGAGGTTGGGTGGTGTGGGTCCACAAGTGGGGTTGGGTGGTGTGGGACCAGGTATGGAGCTGGGTGGTAGTAGGCCTCAGGGACGTGAGGTTGGGTGGTGTGGGGCCTGGGTGATGTGGGGTTGGGTGGTTGTGGGACCAGCTATGGAGCTGTGTGGTGTTGGGCCTGAGAGATGTGGGGTTGGGTGGGGGTAGTCTGGGGTGATGTGGGGTTGGGTGGTGTGGGACCACCAGCGAGGTTGGGTGGTGTGGGACCAGGTATGGAGCTGAGTGGTATTGGGTCTCAGGGATGTGGGGTTGGGTGGTGTGGGGTCTGGGTGATGTGGGATTGGGTGGTGTGGGACCACCAGTGGGGTTGGGTGGTGTGTGGCCTGGGTGATGTCGGGTTGGGTGGTGTGGGGTCTGAGGGATGTGGGATTGGGTGGTGTGGGACCACCAGTGGGGTTCAGTGGCATGGGGTCTGGGTGATGTGGGGTTAGGTGGCTGTTGGACCAGGTATGGAGTTGGGTGGTGTTGGGCCTGAATGACGTGAGGTTGAGTGGTGATAGTCCTGGGTGACATGAGGTTGGATTCTGTGGGACCACCAGCAGGATTGGGTGGTGTGGGACCAGGTATGGAGTTGGGCCTGAGTAATGTGGGGTTGGGTGGTGGTAGTCTTGGGTGATGTGGGGTTGGGTGGTGTGGGGTCTGAGGGATGTGGCGTTGGGTGGTGTGGGACCAGGTATGGAGTTGCGTGGCTGTGGGACCAAGTATGGAGTTGGGTGGTGTTGGGCCTGGGTGAGGTGCAGTTGGGTGATGTGGGGTTGGCTGGTGTGGGACCAGGTCTGGGGTTGGCTGGTGATGTGTGGAGGTCAGGGGTGAGGTTGGGATGCTGCAGGACCAAGTATGGAGTTGGGCCTGAGTGCTGTGGAGTTGGGTGGTGTGGGACTACCAGGGGGTTGGATGGCGTGGGGCCTGGGTGATATGGGGTTGGGTGGGATTGGTTGGCTGTAGGAGTTGGGTGGTGTTGGGCCAGGGTGAGGTGGAGTTGGGTGATGTGGGACCAGGTTTGGCGTTGGGTGGTGGTGTGTGTGCGCCAGGAGTGGGGTTGGCTAGTGTGGCACCAGGTGTAGGGTTGGGATGCTGTGCAACCAACTGTGGAGGTGGGTGGTTTTGGGTCTCTCTTTCCTCTGGGCAGCTTCCAGGTATAACGTGCTCTTTCAGAAGAAAAAGCTCAGTTTTTTAATACCTGGAAGAAACTGCCAGCCTGAAGCATGGATGCATGCAAGGCTGATGCCTTTTTGCTTCTTGACGGCAAATCTTCATCTATCTAGGGATAGCACCTTGTAGAGGCTGCATGAAATCATACAGATAATACATAAAACTTATTTTTTTCCCCTGTACAGCAGCAATTTATTATGGTTTGTTCCAACTCGGGGACTAGAGACAAGTTCAACAGCGATAAAGCTGTAGGGTTTAGAAGGGTTTTCACTGGAGAAATGAATCCTCTGTTTAGAAATGGTTGAAACATAAATGCGTGAATGCATTTAAAATGGTTTTGATTATTTAGGAAGGCTTGATCATCCAAATTTTCTACAACTGCACTAGTTTTTGGGGAGCTTCCTACAGTTCTTGGCCACGGGGATGTCTAGGTAAGCATTGCGATGACGCGCTGTTAAAATCCTTTGAGAGAGGAAAAGCTACAGATTCAGCAAGCATCGCTGCATGCACTTTCCTCGAGAAACGTATGTCAGGCAGAGCATCTCCTGCTTCGTTCATGTTTTATTTAGTGTTTTCTAAAATACATATTAGTAACCGTTCACAAAGGAGTTGCAGGGAGAGAAATGCAACCAGGTTTTTAAATGTGATAGCCACATGTCTTAGCAGAAAAGTGCTAAGAAATAAAACCCATTTTTTGACACTTTCCAAATAGCATTCATTCAAAACCATGGCCTTTAGTGGATTGGGGATCAAATTCTGATCAATGGCAAAATCCTACAGTTAGGAGTAGGAGCAAGAAAGTAAGAGGGAGGGGAACGGCAAGAGGAGGAAGAGAAAAGGAATTATTCTGTACAGCCCTCCCTTACAGCTCCTTTTTTTTTTTTATGAATTCATAGGGAAACCATCCCTTGTGTTACTCCCAGGTGAATCTGAGAGCATGATCTGTGTATTTATGTTCGATCCAGCCATTCTTGCGCAGAATATCTACATGACTGCGGGTACTAAATCACATATGATGATTTAGTACGGGGCCACGTATCAGCACTGCTTGTACCCTGCCCGTTTATATCCATCAGTGTGTGGATATGGCAGTCATTACATGTGGCAATTAGGCACGGACTCTGATGCACAAGCAAAATCACTTTAATTCCCCCAACCATCCCCTTTTTTTACAGAGCTCGTAGTTCTCCCCTCCTACATCCTTCTTATCTGCTCACACAATGCATACCATATATGTTGTAACAAAGACTATTTTGTCTTTGGCAAGCCGGCCATCAGCATTGTCTCTTCTTCTTCGCTTATCATGGCCCAGGTCCTGTGTTAGGACTTGGTTACTTATCCCATGGTTTTCTGCTGACGAGAGCGATAAGATCTCCAGGGCTCCCTCCAGGTGCCACATCAGCAGGTTCTTCGGCATCCACAATTACAGAATGGTGGTTAAATTTCAAAATGTACTGAAATTTGGAGCAGTGACACCACATTCAAAGGGATGGGGTGAAAAGGAAACTCCCCAAAGGATCTTCTTCATCACTTCTCCATTTAGCTGTGAAGTATCAGAAGATCCTAGCTTTTTTTTCCTCGGCCCACGGCATGGACCCCACCAGCCTTTCCTAGAGTGGGAATAAATCTGATTGATTGCAGGTATTTACTGCCATTGAATTCGCGCAGCGATTTATATTTAGCAACCCAGTTAAAATATGGGTAAGTACAACAAGTACATATGTTTGGTGATTTCAGGCACATGCAAATTGAAGCAAAGCTGTCGACTCCTGACAAGTTACTAGCATAACTCTTGGCGTGACCAATATTTCAGTTGCATAATAGGAGATTAAAACTGGAAGGAACCAGTGAGTCATTCTAATCGCAGCCTCCCTCTGTAGGAAAATCTTTGTCTCCATTGTTGTCTTGCTGTTTTTTTTTTTTTTTTCCTGAACACATGATTTTTTATTCTCTCTTCTAAATCCTGGGTTTCTTGTTAACGTGAATTCTTCCAGGTCTAACTTTTTACACCCATTTCTTTTATTTCCCAGCCACCACCTGCAGCAACAAACACTCCTCTCACCAACTCCTAATGACCTTTAACGACAGCTGCATGAACTAAAGACGTCTTAGTATTTATGTATGGTTTCAGTCCCCTCATTGTAACTGGATATTATTAGATATTTAAGAGCTATCAAGCCTAAAAACACATAGAGAAATCCATGAGTGATTCTTTCTGGACTCCACTAAGATGCTTCATAATAATCTTTCTATCATATAAGAAATCCCTCTGTGCTATGCACATGCCCATATCTGAAAATGCCATTAGACTACAGCTAATAACTTTTTTATCATCTGCCCTAAATCTCGTATTTTTCTGCTCTAACACTATTGATCGCTTTGTGCAGTGGCCCTCTTAAGGCCATTAAAAAAAAAAGTGCAGGACAGCATCATTTTGTAGGTGAAGATGTTGAGGGAGATGGGCATATGGCAGAATCAGAACAGGAGTTACGCACCCGATGTGGGTGAAAGCACCCTTCAGACTTCAAGGCAAAAAAACCTCACTAGGTCCTTTCCTTGTTCTCAGGACCTTACAGGAAAAAAAAAAAAAAAAGTTTGTTCCTAGAGTGAATATTCTACTCAACAGTGAAATAATTTTTAGATGTTACTGGTAATAAATGCCAGGTGCTTGTCGTGACTGGCGATGGGATTGCGCTGTACTTAATATGGCTTTGTGCATGTTCACTTTTTTCTAATTCAGGAAAACTCTTGAGAAGAAGAATCATCTGTGCTGTTGACTGGTAAAACAAAAGCAAGTTACACCTCTAGGGCTCAGAAAAAGAAGGTGAAAAAAAAAAAAGCCAGCTATCTAGAGAAAAAGGGAACAAATGTTTTGGAGAGAGAACGTTCCTATAAACAGTCATTATAACGTAAGTCACAGACTGCAAAATTAAGGAGCAGATATAAATTTAGCTTAGTGTGTAGTTTGAAATAGCAACAGCTTTTGTATAACATATGTTTGACTGCAATCACAAGTGATTCACTTACTGCTTATTTCCCATACTCGATTAGAACGACAGTGGCATTATAAATAGGATCTCACGCTTAAAGATGTTTATTCTGCTTAACAGTTTAGAGGTATCTCAAGTTTTTCTCCCAATGCTTGTGTTCACTCCTGTCTTTATACTTTTTGGAAATTTTGCATCTCTCTGCATACAGAAGAGAGATATTTTGCATCTCTCTGCATATTAATAAATGACAGAGATTTGTGGCCAGGCGTATCTTTGCCTGATATAGTCACCTGAGCACAGAAAAATGCATGTTCAAGTCATCCATCTCTTGCATACCAGATTGATGGGTTAAAGCACGCCAGGAGAAGCCGAGTTCAGTTGTTCCCTCAGTCTGTAGGGACTGAAACTCCTATTTCCATGTCAGCAGAATGACCCCAATTACTGTCTAGGCCAGGTTGGGGCACTCTTCGTTTCTCTTTTAGACTTTTAAGAAACTGCATAACTGCTTTTTGTGTGGGTGCTGCTGCAGTCTGAAGAAAAGGGAGTGGAGGCAAAGGGGAACAGTAAATGCTCTAGATTAAGCTATGCATAGTGCTTTTACGGACTCTTGCTTGCAGAAAACGCAGTAATGATTCAACTCTCCCAGGGAATGTTTTTATTTTGCTAAAACAGAATGGAGCAGCACTGATCCAGAGCTCTAAAGGGTGTAGATCAGGCTCCTTCCAAACGAGATTTAAGCCCACTGCTCTTACCTTTGGGTAAACTCAAGCTGACAGGAAACAAATTACTACAGATAAGTATTATTTTAATCCTGACATACAAAAACCCATGTTACAGATCATACTCTCAAGGGCGTGGGCTAAGAAGAAATACTGCCAACAGGCCTCAAAAGTTCTGTTAGCATAAATTCGGCAAAGGTATATCTGTTACAAGGCATAGATTTGATGAAAGAGGGTTCATGTATGGCATTTTACAGATCATAATCGTATTACCTGCGTAGATTATCACTGTGAATGTCCAACTGAGTGGCAAACTCGTGTCAGAAATAAGATTCACAAGCAGTTGCTTTGCTTTGTCAGTGGCACGGAGCAACCCCTGGAACAGCTTACTCCCGCTTTATAATTCAGGACAGGGATGGGGAAAAAGAAGTTCTTCCTAATGAAACTAAAACTAGAAGAACATGGTGACTTAGGTTGGAATTTAGCCACGAAATCCTGACAGTCCTCAAGATTCACAAAACTTGCCAGGTTTAATGGCTTTTAGGGCTTCAAGCCCAGTCAGTGCTTCCTAACAACATGGTCCCATGTATATCATGCAGGTTTAGCACCCAGTCAGACAGGGGACGTGGTTTGCAACAGGCTGCCAATAGCTGCAGAATGTGCATTTTTACCATCAGCATGCTGATTTGTGTTGTTCGTGCAATTACAGCTTGGGACAGTAGAAATATATTTATCTCACTGTATTTTACAGCAGTAACAAAACGCTTCTTTATGCTTGTTCACAGGTCAGCTTAATGTAACGACAGACTAGTTACTTTGGGAAACTCGTTACAACATGAGCAATACTGAGCTTTGCATCCCTGTGCTTAGAACTTTTGGAAGCACTAGAATTCTAAACACACAACTTGGTTATTGCATTTTCCCTTCTATCTCATTAGCGATAGTGAGAAATGTTCCAGAGGGTGTCTCATGCACACGTAGCAATCTGGTTATGGAAAGACAGCTAAGATACTTTTAAACATAATTAGCTGAGGATGAACCACCTTCAATGTGGCACAAATGACGTTTAGGGCTAATACGCAGCTAGTGGATTATGCTCTTCATTGTACCACAGACCATGTGTGTAAGAAAGAGCTTGACCATTGTCATCGCCTCTGGTTTCCCACTGCCTTACCTCCGACAATCTGACACTAAAGCCAAGCAAGTGCATAAAATGCTACCTTAGTGACCTGACCATTTCACAATGACGTAAAAAAAATGGCTCAATGCACTGGGATGGGAAAAGCGAGCCTCTGGTTCTGCAATGAAAAATACTAGGTGTAACCTGATGGGAAAGTTGTCTTGTCAGATGGAATCCATCCTACCCAGAGAGCATCCCATGCACTCCAGGCACTGCTGACAGAAGACGTGCCCAAAAGAAGGCCATACCCAGGGAGAAGAGGCTCAAACATTCAGAAGGTATTTGGGGACCTCTGCCCTCTTAACGTCTCCAGCTAAGAAAGTTTTTTCAGCAGCATCCTCCAGACAAATACAACATTGTAAGAGAAAGAAAAGGACAAGTTGTCTTGGCTGCCTTTGGAATGTAAAAGTAAATGTTTCAGAGCATCCAAAGCAAAGTTCCGCACCAGTCACAATCTTCTTGGTTTTTAAGAACACCATTCTATCTGCTATGGGTTCCTTTGTCGTTCCCCGTGCCAGTCACATCATTCAAACATGGCTTTCCTGACAGCAGAACAGAGCAAGGTCTTCCTCACAGGGTTCAGAAAATGAAGAGTCAGCTTCAGATGGTGACAGAAATCCTTTGTTGAACCCAAAGAGACAGGATCCCTTACTCATTTGTGGTTTGCACCATCCTTTACAGTTATTTTGAGAGTGTGCATGTGGGGAGGCTTCTTCTCTGTGGATCCAACCAAGCTTCTTGATGCTCTGCACAAGTGGTATGGCAAGACATTGAAAAATGTGCCCCCTGGGCTGTCCTCTGTGCTGGAGCTCCATGGCATCTTTCACCGCATCTGATCTCCAGAAAGCCTTCCAGACCTTGATTACTGAACCCTCACATCACCCTTGCAATATAGGTTAAGGATCACGCCCATTTTCCAACTGGAAAATGTAAGAAGGACAAAAGTTAAGCGATTTTCCCCACAATTGTACAGCAGGTCAGAAGTGGAGGCAGAGACAGAACCAATCCTTAATTCAGACGCTGGACAATATTCCTTCCGTCTAGAATATGGACATATTCTGAAAGGTCGTATTGGTAAATACATTAAAGGAAAATCATCTCCCTGTTAGTGACTCTTAATCCAGATAAGCATGATTCTGAATTAGGCTGTAAGTGTGTTTTAAAGGGAAACACTTAACCTGTGTTATCTCCATGCTGGCACCATAATAAACAGCCATTCCTACTTGTACCGAATTAGGCGAATAATCTTATTATTCATGAAATCTGAAGTATGTGGATGAGAAGAATCTATGCAGAAACCATCACTCATGGCTATTTTTAGCACTTCTTCCACAAACACTTGGAAACTATTGATTTGCTTATTATCTGGCACCACCCAGAGTCTCTTTAAGTTCTGCCTGGTGTACTCCTCTTCTGGAAGGCCTTCCACACTTGCAACCCAATCCAAGGTCAAATGGTTGGGGTCCTGCAGGTAGCTGGATATTGAAGAGAGGTTTCCGTTGAAGCAATAGTAAAGTTTGGAACCGAGAAGCTTCAGGAACAGACATGACGTGGAGAAGATATGAGCACTGAACACTTCCATGTTGGAGGAAGACAGGCTGTAGATCTGGGGTGCTTCTCGGACAGTGAAGTGAACAGTCTGGGTCTTCTGATCGAGGGTGATGTTGAGCATGGCATTCTTCTCCGCTTTAGAAAGCTCCACCTCCTTCTCCTGCAAGGCCTCAATCAGTGGCTGAATTTGATAAAAATCTACCTCCCGTCGAAGTAAGCCCATTTCCTGAAAGTCTTCAGGGAGGTCCAAGTGAGAAGTTCGTAAGAAGTTCAGGATATAACGGAAGATTTTGCCATCTCTATCGATAAAGCAGTTGCCTTGGCTGTCCTTCTTGGTTGGGATCTTCCCACTAAACATGGCCCCCAGCATGGAGTCTGGAAAGCTAGTCAGGGTGGACAGAGAGGTGGTATAGAGTTTTCCTCCAACATTGAGCGTGATGGGTTCTGACATGATGGAAAAGTCACGATGCTGGAACTAATTCTAAAAAAAAAAAAAATAAAAAAAAGAATCCAACACCACACATTTAGCTGTATTTGAGAGGTTAAACTATAAAGATAAAGAGTCCTAAATCTATACGGGTAACTACATGGCAAGAATTCATTACAGAAATTAGAAGTGGAGAATTACTTTTCGAGGTTGTATCTTCAGAACAAGCATAAGGATGTTTTTTCTCCTAACAGGCCTGAACAGGACTTTGTTTAGTTCAGTTTAGTGCCAGAAATCATGAGTCTTCCAAAACTTTACAGTCATGGGAGTCGTGGGAGAGTGAAATCTCTCCTATGGATGCTTACAGCAGAATGACTTCTGTCTTCAAAGCAAGAGTTGTGTCCTGGGCTCACCTGATCCCATCTCCCTCATGAAAAGAGAATTTAGAGAGGAAAAAAAGGACAGGACAAGAACCAGTCACATCCCAACATCTTCCATGTCATCTGAAGATATAATTAAAGCAACAAAGCTGTTGCAGCAGAATCCCCTGACACACATTTGAGTGCAGCCAGCCTAGCAGGGAGCCAGCGAGCAGTGCTGCCTTAAGCATGCGACAGTCTGCGGTTCCATTCAGTAAAAAAAAAACTACCAGGCTTTCTCCTTCCAACGTGCTTTACCCTAGAAAACATTTCCTAATTAACTGGGGCCATGTCCCAGTGGACGTAGTTGCCACGCAGCTTCTCTGCAATCAGCTGAGACGAAAGGAGGATGCGATTTTATGGTGCAGTTAAGCATCACTGCCTCTGAAAGGGACGTAGCTCCCTCTGCCCTCCACCATACCCTCCTCCTCCCTTACGCCAGCTCTGGTACTTATTTGACCCCGCAGTCAGCCAGTTTAGGGAGAAAATCCCATAATTTTCTTTTCAGGATATGTTTCTGCTACATCTTGGAAGCAGATGAACGCCAGGGCTGGAGCAAGGGAAGAGGAAGGAGCTACGTAGCCCTTTCCACTGCAGATCAGCTCAGCTGCCTTGAAAAGCTGGGCCCTCATTCCTGCTAGATGATGACCTGCAAATCAGTTTTTCCAATCAACAGTTAATTCCCCGTTTTATATTTGACTTAATTGCCAGGAAACCCATCAGTGTTTGCTTGCAGAGCTAGGAGGTAGCTCTTGCTGTAGTAACTAGTCACTCAACAAAAAGCTGCCAAACAGCTGCCTTAAAATGAAATTTAAATGCAGGCATTTTCCTAACTAATCACAGAATAATCATAGACCCTACAACAGTATTATCAGCTCTGGAGTCTCAGCAAAATACAGACAGGAAGAATGTCATCTTGTGCTGGAATATTGGTTCTTTTATGGCTGCTAAAACCCAAATAGTAGTGGTAATGGCACCCTAAACCAAATAAACTTCTAGATAGCAAGCACATTTTGCTATGAAAAACTTGCCCAACCTAGGGCAGCTAATGAACAGGTCAAATGAGAATCTGTATTTCATTTCTAGTTTAAGACTAACATTCTACTCTGTTCTTTAGCCCCCGGCACACAGTGTATATCTCACTGCATATTAATTAATGGAAAGAAGATCTCTAAATCCCCTGAGTGCTCTGCCTGTGTGTCCCATAGTCCCACGTATCCAACAAAATTGGCAAATAAAGGCGCATGCGTAGACCAACACAACACCCCCTCTACCCTCATGACCGAAGATCATCCTTGTTACTAACTTCAGCCAGATATACCCTGGAAAAAAATTACTTCTTTCACTGTTAAACTCCCCTCAGCACTGTAGTCTCAGGGTACTTCCCACTCTTGAAGACTTTTACCGAATTTAGAGTCAAGAGCTGTTTTAAAACAGATCACACAGAGGCTTCACCTGGTCTAATTTCTGTAGTATGAGAGACTGCCGTGCTATTTTTTCCCCTAAGGGCTTGCAATATGTCTGTAAAAGCATTGCTACAAGCACAATCTGACATTCACAAAACCAGCCTAAAATGGATTTTTTTTTTTTTTTGTTCAAGTTTCATCAAGGAACAGAAATGTTCCCTGCAAATAACGCAGCCCCGATGATGACGCCAAAGGCCGTGTTCATTGTTTCCCTCCTCTGCTCCCACTCAGGCTGATTTAGACTAAACAACCCAAATTTTTTCTCTACTTTCTTCGTAGGCCATGCTTTCATTTGAGCCCAAGCCTGCTTATCTGCACCACGGGAGTGGTTTTCTCATGCTCTCCGCCAGCCTGAGCCAGACGCAGAGCGAGACATTTCCCTCCATGTGTAGGTAACGGCCTTCACTTGGCAGAGCCCGTTGCCAAGAGTCATGACGTAAAGACCATCAGACGGTCGAAATGTTCAGTGACAGGATACAGATTTTCATTCCAAATTCGAGATCCACCCTAGGTTTATTCTGATCCAAAGACTTGCTGTCTATACGTGTCAAATAAGAGGCAGACATCTCAGTCCAAGCTGAACAGATAACGTTAAAATATCTTGTAACTGGTTTCTTTATCAGCAGTCTCAAAAGAGAGGCTGCCAACAAAATACCCCGACCATTTCTGCTAATGGCTATTCTGCACTCTACAGACTCATCCAGGCTGGATTTCAGTCTCCCAGGATACCAGCTTGCTTTTATCTTGCCCCCGCACTGGGTTAAATTTTAGACATTTAATGGTGCAAACATCTGGCCCATGGATAAGGCTGCAGGGTAACTATTGCACAGCTGTTGTTCATCAAATGGAATCAACGTATGACAAGTTCAACATCTGCTTTTGCCTAATTCATCCCATTATTTGCAGGTTTATTATCTTCACAGTGTGAAGATGAATCTGATAGCCTGGCAGCCTCGGAAGACCCAAAAACTGCAGCACAAACGAGCGTGTAATACGTCTGCTGGATTCATCATCAGCCTGGACTTAATGCATTGGCCAACTGACGTTACTTCAAAGCAGCTGGGGAAAGTAAGTCTATCTTTGCTGCTTTTTTCTAGTAAACTTGTTTAGGAAAAAAGCTTTTCATAAACCCGTAAAAATGAAAATTAAAAGGGTTGTCAGTTTTCTCTCTTTGCTCATCCAACCAGCACTTGCAGTCCCTACCCCGGTTTATCAGGCCTGCGTACTCCGCTAATGCAATAGGAAGGTTCTCCAAGAATGCAGCGCGGAAATCACTTCTGCTTGGTGGCATTTCCGCAAAGAGGAGGTACCAAGAGAGCACCTGATGTGGGACATGGGTGGCTATAACCTGCGGTCACCAAGGATGAGTACGACTTGGGTTACAGTTCTTGAAAGCCGAGAATTAGAGTAAAGCCTTTTGTGTAGCTGCTCCCTGAGTAGCAATTTGTCCTGGTTTGAGGTAAAACAGAAGCAATTTTCTGATTTGTAATTTTACTTTTTAGCTGGGCCTCTTCTAACTGACTAAAGTCTGAAGTTAACAGCATATTGTTCAGAAACTGTTCGCTCTCAGAGTGATGAGACCTGATTATCCCAAGGAATGGTGCGCACAGAGGCTCTTGCTTATACTTATTGCTATAACAACCAAGGTCAGATAACTTCCCTGTTTGTCCCGTTGGAGGGTCAGAAGCGGAGAAGCGTAGAGGGGTCCCACCTGCAGGGAGGAGCGGATGGGGCAGGTGACCCCAAACTGACCAACAGGGTATTCCATCCCATCGGCATCACGCTCAGGATAAAAACTGAGGGATCAAAGGGGCAAGGAGGCTCTGGCTCTGGCTCGGGCTCGGGCTCTGGCTCGTCTTTCCTTCAGTGGCCGACGTCTGAGGAGGACCCTGTCTGTTCGTCTGCCTTTGATCCCGATCTGAGCATTCCTGACTCTCATTCCGGAATTCAGCTCCTGTCCGTCGCTGACTCCAGTCTGGGACTTTCCCTGTGTCTGCTGGTGACGCGATCGTCATCCTGGGAGCTGGATACGGTTTTGTATATATTGTAGACTTTTTTTTTTCTTTTTCTTTTCTCTATTATTATTTACTATTTTCTTATTTATTATTATTTTTCATTAAAGTAGTTTAGTTCTTTTTCTAAACTTGTAAATCTCCTTATCTCTTCCTCTCCTCTCTGAGGAGAGAGGGAGGGGAGGGCCATCTGTCATTCTCTTTGGCCAATCCGGCCAAAACCACGACACAATTAAAATTCATTCAGATTAGGTCAGCTACAGATCTAATTTGAGAGTTGAAGATGCAAATTTAGCTGAAGAGCGCAGGATTTAATTTGTGCTTTTAGAGTGACTTGTATTTAAATACATCTTTCTTTTAAAAACAGACATATTTAATATGATGGGCAAAAATAATCTACGGTTGATTTAAAGCCATAGTCTTTTCAGGTGATGTAAATTGAGAGAAACAAGCGGCGGTGAACTTTTTGGAAAAGTCAAACTACTGAAGAGAAGCTGCTGTCTGAGCATCTGAGCATTTCAACAGACCAGGGTTTGTAAATTTAAACGGATTTTATTCACAACATCCCCAGAGGGTACAAAGAGACCATTTCTGTAACAACCTTCTCCCCTAGAATTTTAGCTCAGCAAATAATTGGTTCGAACCTGGGAGAGTGATGGGGGTTGTCGCAGCAGGAAGGCGTTAAAGAATGTGTGAAATGACAAAATCTACTTATTTTCACTTCACGTATTTAGAACCATCAGCTCGGTTCCTTCGTTACCCATAACACTTCCTTTGTTTGCTAATTTTAAATGTAGAACAGCTTTGGATAAGCTTATTTCCCTTCTTATGTATTCATCACATTTGAGAGTGCTTTAATTAGCTAATAAATAAAATTCCGTATACATAATTTAACTGAGTGCCTGTTTCGCCCAACTTGGCAAAAAACCACAAGCGTACAAGTAATCATCCAAAAAAAAAAAAAAAAGCATCAGTCACAATTTGCCAACGTAAATAAAATGTAAATAAACGGCACAAATATTGCTACGCATTTAACCACTCTGAAAAATGGGCACAGCTGTCGTCTACCCTTTTTAGCCAAAAAATGCAGCTTAATGGGAAGTCTAAAGTTATAAATATGTCTATATGGTTTTCAAAGAGACACGGATCCTTCCCTAAGGTATATATATGCATAAGGTGTGTATATATATATGTACAGCCTTTTTATAAAGCCAATTTCTATCAGGATTTTTCTGGTTACTTATTCAGATTCAGAAGGATAACTTAGATCATTCCGGTTACAAATAATTTACCCTGAAACAGCAAGTTTATGAAACGCCAAAGAGCTGTGGTGTGCCTGGTTCTGTTTAACAGTCTCATCGAAGATCTGAAGAAAACTCTCTCTGCGTTAACAAAATAAAGCTAACACTAACGTATCCAAAGCTACAACTACCAGCAGGGCAGAGACAAGGTACTAAAATCAGAAAACTAAAGAAGTTGTTTTTATTTGGGAAAACGTGTAGCGATGCCTTGATTTCCCTGACAAGTAAACCCTAATATAAGTATTTCTTGGGAAAATCTAGCTTGGGAAAAGCAGTGGTCATCGGTTGCAAACACAAATTTCACTTTACAAATGGCAGGGAAGGAAAATGAATCAGTTCTTTGGGATTTCACAGGCAACGCCCGTGATGGGGTTAACAGGCTTGATCCTAGTGTCGCTTAGAGAATCTCATTAATTAAATGAATTAAACACAGAGCAGCAGAGCAAGAGCGATGTGTAATTTGGTACAGACCAAAACTTTGGAAACCTGTATTTAAGACCACGAAACACGTGCAGCTTCGCTAAGAGATAGCTGAGGAGTAACAACAAACTGCAAAATAGGCACACACCGAAAAAAAAAGAAAAAAGGAGATGAATTATTTAGGCCGGCACAATGAAGGATGCTTAAGTGGCAATAACATTAAAGCAAGCCGGGGAGCATTCCTGCTAAGCATCAGGAAGAGCAGCCAGACTAAAAACCTCTCCGGCTTTTTGAGCGTTGCCCAGGAGAGCCGGTGAAAGCCACGTGGGCTGGATAAACGTCAGGAGAGGCTGATCAAGGGATGCATCAGGGGAAGTCAGTCTGCACCGGGAGGGGCAGGATTGATTTCAGCTAAAAAGCAAGGATGAAGAAAGAAGTATCTGGGCACCTGTACGGCAGCTGGCGACTTTAAATGTGGTTCGGCGGGAGAAGATGGTTGTTCACAGGATGGGGCTCCAGTCTGCTTCATTAGACAGCGTTAATGGCAAACATAATCAGCCAAAACCATTTCTTTCTGCGTAATGCTCATTCCGCTTTGGGGTTTTGCCCCAGGTTCCTCACACTCGGCACGTATCGCTTTGCTCCATCGCCTCTTATTAAAACCCACGTTTCGGTTTGAGGTAAAAATTCCGGTTTCCACGAAACATCCGAGTCCTGAGAAAATAAAACCTGATGAAGTTGTGAGCTCCAGCCCCGGGCACGCCCAGCCCCGTGGCACTTGCTGTGACAGCACCTGCAGACAAGTTCCGTGCCTTGTCCCTGCTCGAGGGGACGATTTCACAGAGGGAATCCAGACCCTCAGCTACCAGTTTGCGCCTCGCTGTGTTCCGGGGACTGCAGACGAGGCAGTCTGAAGCCTGGGAGTCACCCCATGAAAGCAGAAAAATAACAAAAGGACGAGAAAGGGAGGGCAGAAACAAAATAAATAGTATTTAGGGGATTAAAAGAAAAAGATAAACAACTCAGCTGACCACTGAGCAGCCAGCAGTAGGCAGCAGATATCAAGTGAGAGCTGGATTTAAGGAAGATTTTAGGACAAAATCTGTCATAGGGACAGACTCACCCTCCCTCCACGTACCCCTGATGCATGTTTATTTATCTCAGCTCATCCTCAACCACAGAAGGTTAAACATTTACAATATGGTTTCTACACCCTATATGCTTTTTTATAGGAATCTTCGAGAGGAAAACTCATGTTTTCCCATCACTGCAGGACGGACCCACTTAAATTTCGGATGCTCATTTAATATCATCCCCTCCAATAAATACAGTGCGGCGCTTAAAGGCTTAAAATTCAGCCGGCAAAGCAGAGCGTGGCGTGTCTGCCAGCAGCAATATATCCCGAAACGCAGCGCCGGAGGGGGGCCGGCAGCTGCTTTTTGTTTCGGGGCTGCTGTGAGCCACTGGAAATTTCCAGCCGGGGTTTGGGGAAAAGGCCGCTCACCCCCGAGGCCGGCGCGGGGGGGACACGGGTGACGAGCTCCGGGAGGGGACTCAAACTCCCAGCAGGCGTGTGGCAGGAAGCGACGGCTCACCCTTCCCTTCTCGCTGGAAGAGAGGATTGTCGTATCGATCTGCCGGCGGATGCGATACCCAGCGATAGACACGCCGACCATCCACCTCCGGAGCGCAGCTGCTTACCCACCACTTATTTATATTTGTTTATATTTAATTTTTTATATTATATTTAATTTTTTAACCGGGCTCCCTTAGACACGGAAACGCTCCTCTGCCAACAAGACGCACAAACAATGGGAAAGCGCAAAAAACCGGGAGTTTCATAACATCCCTGGTTTGTTGTGGCTGCAATGCTGTGGGTCCATCCCTTCCCAGACCTGCAACCTTGATGCTCTTGAGCTTCTCCTGGGCTGCTTCCTTAGGGATGCGGGTGAATGCAAAAGGCGGCAGACGCTGAATTTAAGCAGTAAAGAGATGGGGGTAGGGAGATGGGGGCAGGAAAATAGAGGTGGTGCCCTGTTAGTAAGAGGAACGAGCGATACAAAACAAAGGTCAGGTTCCTCTTGAGGAAGAAGAAGAGGAATGAAAGCAGCGGGGCAGGGTGGGGAGGAGGAGGAGACCAAAACGAAGGTCAACAGCTACTGAAGGAGAACAGCAGAAGCCAAGATGGAGGGGGAGAGCGAGTGCAGAGCCAGAGAGATGCGACTGCAGCGAGGTTTGGAGACTAAAAGACAAAGTGCTGTGGTGCTCGGTGCTCTCCTGGTGTGACCTGGTGGCTCAGGGGCCATTGTGTGGGCCACGCAGATTGCCAGGAGGGCATTGCCACCAGCTGCCAGGAAGGAGCCCGTTTGGGGTCTCATGGCAGAAGGTGCATCACTTTTCCTTCCAAGCAGCTGATGTAACCCTTCGTACAGTCCAAAATGCCATCCCCGGCAAAGGTTTTCACTGATTTCTAATGCCCTGTGCCAGCATCCGCATTGGGTATCACTTGGCACCTCTGGAGTATCTTCCAGATACTCTTTACTTTGTTCCTGGACCACTTCACCCACACACATGGTAGCCCACCACCTGCGCGCTGCTCGATGCGCGCCCGGGGTGGCTCGGCTCAACCATCCAGCTTCCACCCCGTCTCCCACTGACCCCGCACCTCCAGGGCACCCCTGCAATTAAGAAGGGCAGCTAATTGCCAGCGGGGATGCAGCTGCACGCTAGCAAAAAGTGCTCAGAAATAACACTAACGAGGTAGGGGCCATCCAAATTTAGACCCTTCGCAGGGTATGTCGCCCAGCCGGCCCCACGCCACCGTCCGGGGCTGGCTGCAGCCCAGCTGGACCCAGAGCCAGCCCCGGTTTTGGGGAGCTTGGATGAGCTAAACCGCTGTAAATCCTTTAATTTTGGAGATGTTTCACTGGAAAGCAGGTGAAAGGGAGGGATGCAAAGTTTGCGGAGTGGCGCTGAGCCCTGCCCTGTTAAGGGCAACCTTAGGCTGGGCTCCTCCCCACGTAGCCAGGCATTCGCGTTATGAAATGAGCTTAAAATACTAAAAAAAAAAAAAAAAAAAAAAAAAACAAAAAAAAAATAACCCCACAGAGTAGGGGATCACCCGTCCCTCCCCGCATCCCACAGCGTTTCCCCGCGGAGCGGCAGCCACCCAGCCACCGCGCCTCAGTTTCCCCACCTCGGGGGTGTGTGTGTGTGTGTGTGTGTTACGGTGGGGTGACCCCAGCCCCTTCCCACGCCTCCCCCCCGGATTCCCCCCCTCCCATCCCCTCCGCGGTACCCACCTGCGCCCCCTCCAGCCGCCGAGCCCCGTCGCTCGCCGGGCGCCGCGGAAGGCGGAGGCGGCGGCGGCGGGAGGAGGAAACGGGGGGCGCGGCGTGGCTCGGCCCGGCCCGGCCGCCCTGGGATTTGTAGTTCCCCGCAATCCTCGGCCCTGCCCCGGAGCTGCCCGCAGGACTGCGGCTTCGCTGCCGGCCACGCCGCAGCCTCACCGGCACGGCGGCGGCGGGAGGTAACGCGGGGCGGGTGGGGAAAGGGGGGGGGGGGGGGGTAGGGGAGGGCTCGGAGGGGCAATGTGGGGTTGGGGTGATCGGAGGGAGGGGTGCGGGGGGAAGGGGTGCTTGGGAAGGGGTGCAGAGGGGTGGGCTGGGGTTGGGATGCGGGAGGGATGCTCGGGAAGGGATGCGGGAGGGGCGCTCGGGGTGAGGGATGCGGGGGGGGGGGGGGCGTTCAGAGGAAGGGGTGCAGGAGGGGTGCTGAGGGGAAGGGATGGAGGAGGAGTGCTCGGGGTGAGGGATGCAGGAGGGATGCTCGGGGGAAGGGATGCAGGAGGGATAGTCTGGGGAAGGGATGCTCGGGGTGAGGGATGCAGGAGGGATAGTCTGGGGAAGGGATGCTCGGGGTGAGGGATGCAGGAGGGATGCTCGGGGGAAGGGATGCTCGGGGTGAGGGATGCAGGAGGGATAGTCTGGGGAAGGGATGCTCGGGGTGAGGGATGCAGGAGGGATAGTCTGGGGAAGGGATGCTCGGGGTGAGGGATGCAGGAGGGATAGTCTGGGGAAGGGATGCTCGGGGTGAGGGATGCAGGAGGGTTAGTCTGGGGAAGGGATGCTCGGGGTGAGGGATGCAGGAGGGATGCTCGGGGGAAGGGATGCTCGGGGTGAGGGATGCAGGAGGGATAGTCTGGGGAAGGGATGCTCGGGGTGAGGGATGCAGGAGGGACAGTCGGGGGAAAGGGATGCAGGAGGTGTGGTCGGAGCGAGGGATGCAGGAGGGATGCTCAGGGGAAGGGGTGCAGGAGGGGCAGTCAGGGGAAAGGGGTGCTTAGGGGAAGGGATACAGAGGGGAGCTCGGGCGAAGGATGCAGAGGGGCGGTCTGGGGTCGGGATGCAGGAGGAATGCTCCGGGGAAGGAATACAGGATGCATAGTCAGGGGACAGGGGTGCAGGAGGGATGTTCGTGGTGAGGGATGCAGGAGGGGGGTTCGGGAGAAGGGATGCAGGAGGGATGCTCGGGGAAAGTGATGCAGGAGGGGTAGTCGAGGAAAGGGGTGCAGGAGGAATGCTCGGGGTGAGGGATGCAGGAGGGGGGCTCAGGAGAAGGGATGCAGGAGGGGTGGCCGGGGAAAGGGATACCAGGAGGGGTGTTCGGGGGTCGGGATGCAGGGATTGCTTGGGGGTCGGGCTGTTCTTAGGGAGGGATGCTCGGGGGAAGGGGTGCAGGAGATTGTTTGGGGGCTGAGCTGCTCGGAGGGAGGGATGATGGGAGATTGGGATGCAAGAGGGAAACTTGGGGGTCGGGATGCAGAAGGGATGCTCGGGGGTAGGGCTGCAGGAGGGGTGCTCAGGGGTTGGGATGCTCAGTGGGAGGGTTGCTTGGGGTTAGGATGCAAAAGGGAAGTTTTGGGGAAAGGGGTGCAGGAGGGATGCCCAAAGGGAGGGATGCTCGAGGGAAGGGGTACAGGAGGGGTATTTGGAGGTCGGGCTGCTCAGAGGGAGGGATGCTTGGGGGGGAAGGGATGCTCAGGGGGAGCAATGCTTCGGGTAAGGATACTCGGGGACTGGGATGCAGAAGGGATCCTCGAGGTCACAATGCAGGAGGGATGTCCAGGGGTCGGGATGCAGGAAGGAGCTGGGAGTAAGGGGTGCTTGGGGGTCAGGATGCAGTTAGGGTTCTCAGGAACTGGGATGCTCAGAGGTAGGGATGCAGCGGGGGTGCTTAGGGGTTGTGATGCAGGAGGGTTACTCGGAGGGATGCTTGGGGGTCAGGATGTAAGATAGGGCTTGGAGGGGGGTTTGCAGGAAGGAAGGTTGGAGTAAGGGCTGCTCGGAAGGTCAGGATGCAGAAAGGACGCTCAAGGGAGGGATGCTTGAAGGGAAGGGTTCTGGAGGGGTGCTCAGGCGTCAGGATTCCCAGAGGTATGCTCAGAGAGTGGGATGTTCTGTGGCCAGGATGCAGGACGGAACCCTGGAGGAGGGATACTTGAGGATTTGGATGTTTGAGAAGGATGCTTGGAGGGAGGGATGCAGGAACAACGTTGGCAAGTGGGTGTATGTGCCTGCAGGGCTTTGCAAACCTGTTTGCAAGGCAGCATCGTGTTATGAGGAACTGGTCAAGATGGGTTCAGGTTTTCCCCAGGGAAGCTGACCTGGGGAGAGACCCCCAGGGATGTTCCCATTCCACAGGGTTCCAAAAAACCCTAAAAGTGAGGGTCAGATTCAGAGCAATCCAGATCCAAACCCCTTTCAGGTTAAATCTGCCCTGGCTTGGACTTTGTAGGTGTTACCCAGGGATAAAAGCAGACATTGGAATATTTGCCATATTTGCCACTTCTGTGAGCTTTTCAAAATGCTTTGGGAACTCAACTGTATCCTACAGTGTATCACGGAACTCATGGCAGAGAAATTTCCGCTTTATGCCCTACCTCAGGCTGAAAGTATGGAGCAAGGGGCTGAGCTTTCACCTGAGGGGGTGGATTCAGAATGCCGGGGACATGTTGTGATGGGGTCCTTGAAGTTTGCCCATGGTCTCGCTTCACCCTCCTGGTTTCTGGATTGGTTGATACAAAGCCAAATATGTTGGGAGCTGGAGGGAAACTGAGGTCTCAAATGAGTGTCGTATCCCATTTTTCCTGAAGGCACCATGGAAAAAATTGGAGATCTCTGTATCTCCAAGCAGTGAGGCAGCGTCTGATGAATCCCAGCCAGCGCTGGCAGCGTCGGCTCTCGGTCTGGTATTCTTTGGTGAACAGGATGTGGTTTTTTCCTTGGATTAGATCCAGGGGTTTAATTTCTATACACAGACAAAAGCAGACAGAAATCTGAAGAAAGAAGAGTGATGTTAATGCTATAAATACCTTCACGAAAACAACCAGCTTTCCGGAGTAGATGTATTTACAGTCTCCAGGGATGATAATAGAAAGGACATCGGCCTGAAGGTCAGTGCGGGATCCAGGTGCTCCTGGTATCAAGCCCCATGGAAGCAGGGTGGCACAGCCCTGGCTGCGAGCTCTGGCTAGGGACAAAAGCAGCAGGTTTTTGGGGGAAGGAAAGGAAGATATCTTCATCTGGGGGATGGGAGGAGGAGCGACCACCCTGGGAAAAACTTACCTTGCGTGGGCAGGATTAAAACCTTCGGACGTCCAATGCCAAATACATTCAGAAAATGAAACAGCAACTGGGCTGAGTTATTTTTGTCTGTGGTTGGTGCCGGGCTCAGCCACAGAGCCAGTGGTTTGTCACTGCTGGTCTGGAGGTTAGAGCAAGTCCTGCCTTATCTGCCTTTCGCTGCTGCTGGTTTTCAAGGCAACGGGAGAGAGGAATTTAATTCCTTGTACCTGCATCCATACCAGGATGGCTGATCATACGCTAGTGATGGTTTTGAGATGCTTTATTAGGAAAGGAGACCGGTACCTACTAGAGATGCGTATGTTGGCTGCAGGGGAGGACCGGAGCTGGGAGGAGGAGTCTATCCGGAGAAAGAGAGGATGAAATGTTAAGGCCTTGGGCTTTATTTGGTGTTATTGCTCTCATCGCTTTGACATCCAGCCAAAGCCTTTTTTTTTTTTTTTTTTTATTTGATAACTGAGTGCCTAAGAGCGAGAAACACAGAGCAAGAGAAGAGACTGGGGGAGTTGTGTGCACCAAGGGGACCGAAGAAGCAGCACTGGAGAAATAAGAGAGCAGGGAACTGAGATAGCTGGGTAGGTGTCGTGGTTTTGGCCGGATTGGCCAATGAGAACGACAGATGGCCCTCCCCACCCTCTCCTCAGAGAGGAGAGGAAGAGATAAGGAGATTTACGAGTTTAGAAAAAGAACTAAACTACTTTAATGAAAAATAATAATAAATAAGAAAATAAGAAATAATAATAGAATAATAAAAAAAAAAGTCTACAATATATACAAAACCGTATCCAGCTCCCAGGATGACGATCGCGTCACCAGCAGACACAGGGAAAGTCCCAGACTGGAGTCAGCGACGGACAGGAGCTGAATTCCGGAATGAGAGTCAGGAATGCTCAGATCGGGATCAAAGGCAGACAAACAGACAGGGTCCTCCTCAGACGTCGGCCACTGAAGGAAGAGAAGAGCCAGAGCCTCCTTGCCCCTTTGATCCCTCAGCTTTTATACTGAGCGTGATGCCGATGGGATGGAATACCCTGTTGGTCAGTTTTGGGTCACCTGCCCCATCCGCTCCTCCCTGCAGGTGGGACCCCTCTACGCTTCTCCGCTTCTGACCCTCCAACGGGACAAACAGGGAAGTTATCTGACCTTGGTTGTTGTAGCAATGAGTATAAGCAAGAGCCTCTGTGCGCACCATTCCTTGGGATAATCAGGTCTTATCACTCTGAGAGCGAACAGTTTCTGAACAATATGCTGTTAATCTCAGACTTTAGTCAGTTAGAAGAGGCCCAGCTAAAAAGTAAAATTACAAATCAGAAAATTGCTTCTGTTTTACCTCAAACCGGGACAGTAGGACAGCCCGTCCAGCACTGTTGGCCAGGAATTATGGCCGTGATAAGCCACTTGGAGATGGCTGATAGAGTTGTGTGGTGTGGTTGAACGGATTGATAATGTTTTAGAGGAAAAAGGAATTGATGACATACATGGTACTGCAGAAGAAAGGAAAAGGGTCTGCAGCGGTCTGTGGATCTGAAACACCAATAGATTTCAGTAAAGGTAGGAACTACCATATGGTAACTTTAGGCTGATTGCAAACAGATGTCTTTTGGTTAGTTACTTTTTAGGGACCTCTTAGAAAAGCGTGTGGCCAAAGGAGAGAAACTCTCTATTCCCAAGGTGGAGCTCCTGCTGTACAGCAAAGCCACGCCAAATGCCAGCGGTCCAGTTGGGAGAGGATGCTCCAATAAATCTTTATTTTCCAGAGAGGACAGGAAGCTGCCGAGCGGGGTGGAAGGTCCTGCGGAGCGTGGGGACAACCTCCTGCTCCAAATCTGCCGCTGCCTGTGGCTGAAGGGGAATCTCCATGGGTGCTGTGCTAAAGGGCGGCTCTGATTCAGAGCACCAGGGGACAGGAAAGCACGAAGAGCCTCGCCAGCCAGAAGTAATTAGCTCTAGTGAGTAGGAGACACTCAACACAACTGCAATCTGTCGCTGGAAAGCAGTTTGGGACAGGAAGTGGAGAATACGTGATCTCCTTGAAAAGAGAAGGTGAATTTAGAAAGGCAGATTATAATTACGTGCAAAAAATTTGGCCAGGCTTCTTGTGCTGGTGATTTTTCCCCGTTATCACTGCAGATGGGCAGAGTCTCACTTCTCTTTCTAAAAGGGTGTTTAGCTGGGGTTTTCTGCAGTTATTAGCTCTGAGTTTCTGCCCAGATCTCTTAAAAATGGACCTGATCCTCTGCTTTGCCGTGGCACTTTATTGGGTGCAGCTCTGACCGCATCTGGAGCGAGCAAAGCAAGGTGGAGCGTTGCCGTTGATGTATTTGCAGGTCTGGAGAGGTTTGGCCGCTGGGTCCACCACAACCTATTGCATCTCCTTGGGCAAATGGTTTGCTCTGGATGTGCCTCAATATTTTACATTGCTGCAACAGCGTGATGAATGGGGGCTGACCGGCCGGAGAGCAACTGGGAGTCCCAGTGGACAACAGGATGACCATGAGCCAGCAATGTGCCTTTGTGGCCAAGAAGGCCAATGGCATCCTGGGGTGCATCAAGAAGAGCGTGGCCAGCAGGTGGAGGGAGGTCATCCTCCCCCTCTGCTCTGCCCTGCTGAGGCTGCATCTGCAGTACTGTGTCCAGTTCTGGGCTCCCCGGTTCAAGGACAGGGAACTGCTGGAGAGGGGACAGCAAAGGGCTACCAAGATGATGAGGGGACTGGAACAGCTCTCTTAGGAAGAAAAGCTGAGCTTGGGTCTTTTCAGTCTGGAAAAAAGAAGACGGAGGGGGGATCTTGTCAATGCTTATAAATACTTAAAGGGCGGGTGTCAGGAGGATGGGGCCAGGCTCTTTTCAGTGGTGCCCAGTGACAGGACAAGAGGTAACGGGCACAAACTTGAACACAGGAAGTTCCACCTAAACACGAGGAGGAACTTCTTTCCTTTGAGGGTGGCAGAGCCCTGGCACAGGCTGCCCAGAGAGATGGTGGAGTCTCCGTCTCTGGAGACATTCCAAACCTGCCTGGACGCGTTCCTGTGCCACCTGCTCTGGGTGACCCTGCTCTGGCAGGGGGTTGGACTGGGTGATCTCCAGAGGTCCCTCACAACCCCTGCCATGCTGTGATTCTGTGATACCTGCCATGTCGCTTGAGCGAGATATATATTTCCTTGTGTATATTCCTATAGATATATATAGATAGACATACATATATTTTGTAGCAAGTGGGTTATATTTCGGTTGAAGCCTCCAGGCATTACTGCAGTGCAAATAATATATAAGGTAGGCTGAGGCTTTAGACAGTAATGAGTCGCTGGGTGCCCAGAGAAGCTGTGGCTGCCCCATCCCTGGACGTGTTCAAGGCCAGGTTGGATTGGGCTTGGAGCAGCCTGGTCTGGTGGGAGGTGTCCCTGAGGTTGGAACTGGATGATCTTTAAGGTCCCTTCCAACTCGAACCATTCCATGATTCTATGAAATAATTAAGAAAGAAGTAAAGAGAGAAGCAGCAACTGTGTCATTGGGAGGACTCGAGGTAGAAACCACAGCATCAAGTGGCTGTGAGTGTTTGACGTATACACGGAAGATCATTGAACTGGAATCGCATCACTTACTTACATTAATTAAGGTTATTTCGTCAGAAAAACTAGACCTCAGCTAAACAAAGATCATAACCCGATGTGTAAACTATACTAGATCACGGGGAGGCAGAAGTAGGAGGTGCAGTAACATGGATGAGGGCCCAGCAGTGGCCTTTGTTTGATGATTTCCAACACCGTAGGGAAATTGCAATTTCTTCCTAGTTATTTAGAGGGCTTTGTAGCCTTTTAGAAAAATAGCCATAGGGAAATGATAGGAATGACTGCCGGTGACTGTCCGATCCCCGCTGCTCAGGCTGTATCTATTGGATGTGGTAGTGACGAGTTGCAGGCTGTGGTTTGTCCTCCTCGCTTAGACGAACAGGCAGGTACTTTGGACCAAAAAACCCCCCCTTTTGCCTATATGAATCAAGGGGACATTCATTGCCTGCAAAAAAAATCATTAGTACACAATTACTTTCCTGTTCCTGGAAAACAGACCTAGAGAGGTGTGTGGCAGCAGAGGCTGGTCCTTTTAAGAGGTTGCATTCCAAGTCATGGCAAATTTGGTAGAAATTTTTGAGAATACAGTATTTTCCGTGTGGTATTTTGCGCTCTGGCAAGGCCCCGTGTGTGCTCGCTTCCAAACTGCAGCAGCTCAGCACGCTGCGGGATTGAGCCCTAATTGCCTCGCTGCCTGGAGGATGCAGCAAGAACAACAGTAATGTCTCGGCTGACATAACGGAAACCATTTGAGCAGGAGTTAAGGACAATAAAAGGTGAGTCTCGTTTCTGAACTTCCAGACCTCCAGAGAATTCAGGGAAGCAGGTCATGATTTCTTCTTCGTAAGTTAAGAAGCAACTCACTTCATTTATCAGTCTGTGTTTGCATGGTGGGATTTTTTTTCCTCCTTTAGTGGTATTTATCAAACTATATAGGATGCCATTGTAGGAAATGTGCTGAATTTATTACCAAGATTTCCTAAAGGTACATCTCAGATCTGTTTTTTTCAGAGCTTTGTAGGATCTGGGCTGTAGGAACTGATACTGCGTTCTGCAAAAAATACTAAGGAGCCTTTACTGGAAATCTGCTGCTGGCAGGGACAGGGGAATGAATTGATTTAGAAGTAATTGGATAGACTTCAAGTGAAATGAATCCTAATTAAAGAAAAAACACAGGCAGAAGGGAAATATTAGGACACCTCTAAACAGTACAGATTATGAAGATTAGACCCAAGCAAAGCCCAAGGTGACTCTTCATCCTGAGACTGGTTTTGGGTTGTTTTTTTTTTTTTTTTGCGGTTTACACAGTTTGGAGAGTGAAGCTAAGCTGGTCGATGCTGCTCTTTCCTTATATTTCTTTTCCCTCTCTGGTTTCTAGAGCGTGGTTGGGTATCTGTCCTTGCAGGGACACATCTCATGGTAAGCAACGCCTGTTGCAAATGTTGGTGAGATACTTCATTTTATTTGTGGCTTTAGAGCACATTGCCTTGGAAACTGTGTCTGGGCACATGAAGGAGGAGGTGACTGGGAATGACCAGCATTATTTTACCGAGGGTAAAACATGCTTGACTTAAGTGATGGCATTTAAGGATAGACTGATAGATCTGTGGATGAGGGGAGAGCCATGGATGTTGTCTGCTTTGACTTCAATAGGGCTTTTAAGATGATGTCCCACAGCGTCCTTGTATCAAAGATACAACAGAAGCCACGGTCTAGATGGGTGGACTGCTAATTGGGTAGAAAACTGGCTGGAACTATCCTGGGACATTTCCTTTCTAATATTTTTATTGACAACCTGGAGGAGGAGATGAAATTCACCTCATCGGATTTGTGAGTGATCCCAAAGCTGGGGGAATAGTCAAAATGCTTGAGGGCAGGGCTGCCATACAGGGGGACCAGGACAGGCCGGGGCTGACATGGACCTCGTGGAATCCAGCAAGGACAAATGCGAAGTCCTGTACCTGGGATGGACTCACCTGGGATGGACTAACCCAGCACGGACTTACCCAGGATGGACTAACCCCTTGCACTGGTGAAGGCTGGAGACTGACTGATAGAAGCTCCCAGTACCTACAAAGAGGCTATTCAAGAGCTGGAGCCACGTCAGGAGAATGAGAAAAAAAACAGACATCAATTGAAACAAGAATTTCCAACCGGAAATAAGGAAAAACTTCCCCCCAGGAGCACTGGGGCAGGTTGCCCAGGATGATCTCCATCCTGAGATGTTTTCAAGACCTGAATGGACAAAGACCTGAGCAGCTTGGTTTGATTTCCTCTTTGTGTGGGGGTTGGTCTAGAGACTTCCCAAGGTCCCTTCTCTCCTGATCCTGTGATTTTACCCATGTTGCTCCTGCCAGTTGTTCACCGGGGGAGCAGAACAGTTTTGTCAGGTCATGGGATTTTTTCTTTTTCACTGCAAAGCTCATTTTGTGTACTTTCTGTTTTATGTGAGCTACATAACAGATGGGAACCTCAAAGCAACTCTTCGGATTAATAATTAACACTTTGACCTTCTACAGCATCCTCATGTGCTGCAGGAACTCGGTTCTCTTTACAAGCAGGAGGGAGCCGATCCTCCCAACTTTCTGTGAGTTATTATTGCCAGTGAGGACGACGAAGTGCAGAAAGGTTGTTCTACTTCAGGAGCGCTCATAATAGAAGCCTGATTATCTGAATATTTGGTCTTTTTATTTCAGTATTAAACAGAGGAGTGCCAGGGACCAGATCTCCAAGGCAGCATTCGGCTGCCCAGCAATGAAACTGTCCTTCCTTCTTCTGCGGTTCCCTGGGTTATTTATGACACAATTCCAATTTCTACAACAAATGAGACAATGATCTTACAGACAACGGCCTCCTCCGCTGCAAACCCTGATTCATTCTCCAGGCAGGTCCTGGGGGGAAAAAAAATAAAAAAAGCTAATATGAGATCCTTTAAATAATATCTCTCTGAAAGCATCTGAAGCTGTGCTGGGGTTGAATTAGCCATCTTAATTCCTAACCTTTGACATGTGAATAATCTTTTAGTATAGAATGTTCTCTTAGTGTAGTTTTAAGACTGTAACTTTTATTATTACATATTACAAAGCAACTTGAATGTTGTTTTAATATAGTTCTAAGATCGCAATATATATTACAAATGTCTCCTTTTTAGGGGCTCCCTGGCTAGCATCCTCCATCCTGACTTTGTCTGGCCCACACCCAGGGAGCAGCTCGGTGTACCCTGCTACACAACAGAAACGTGGGCTTGTTTGTCCCCTCCTGCTGATACCAGGGTAGCTGGAAAGGTGTAGGTGGGACTGTATTCCCTAAAGCCCAACCTTGTACTGGAAAGTCCTTTGTTGGCGAGGAGAGCATGGACCCTCCACCACAAGATCAACTCAGGTGGCACTCCCTGCGTGTCTTCGAGGCCCTAATGTCAATATGAGACATCATGACATTTCCTAAAGAGGAAAACGGTTTGTCTTTACAGTCCTTAGATACTCTCCATTGGGATTTGTCTGTCTATTGCCTATGGAAGGAGGTTGTTTCAGCCTTGTCCTCACTGCACTATGTCAGATGAGACTTAGTTGCGCTCCAGGCAGCAAAGCTGGGGTGACCCATCCTCACGTCCCTGTCTGTCATCAGCCTGAGAAAGAACCAAGCTGTTTCAGGAGCTGCAAGTTTATCTCAAAATTCAGATGGAAGTAGACTCTTTACATGGAAAATATGGGTGAAGCTTGGCAATGCTAAAGTAGGTAGAAGCCCAGTCATACAGGGGACAGCAATGGGCAACCATCACCCCCAAGAAGGACAGTGAGGCCACCCAACACCACAGCACCAGTGTGCTGTGGTCTGTGGTGATTTATGGGGTTAGATCTAAAAGGTCTGTAGCTGTTTTTTGACCATCCTGCCTGTGTGGTGCTTCCACGCTGCTGTGCCAGGCTTAACATGGATTGCTCCAGGGAAGAAACCACATAACGGTGAGACAAAACCAGTGAGCACTGTAGATCCTCCTGTCTCCTCCTGATCCATTATCTATCTGCCACATGTCCAGGGTGTCAGGGCGCAGGCTGTGAAGCTGCAGAGAGGAGGAGAAGGGGATACCAGCTTGACTTCAGGTCTGTGCCAGTCTGGCCAAAGTGACCACTGAGCTACAGCTAGGACAGTCTCCATCTCTGGAGACATTTAAAACCCACCTGGACACGTTCCTGCTCTGGGTGACCCTGCTTTGGCAGGGGGTTGGACTAGATGATCTCCAGAGATCCCTTCTAACCCCTATCATTCTGTGATTCTGTGACAACTGTTCCTGGTCTGTCTGCAAGCCCTGTCTGCTCTCCATGTTGGCTTTTAGCCTTTGCTGTCACTGTGGTACTTTCCACTTGAGGTGAAAAGACATTACTTGCGGGCTTTTATTCTCTCCTCTCACCTTGTCCTCATTTGTTACTGGTTTAATGCAAGCTGGTCCCTCAAGGGTCCTGCTTATGTCTTCTATCCTGTGAAAACAATGCGATGAGGAGCATTAGCTCTGCCATATCTTGTTAGAGGGAAGGCAGCAGTGATGCTTGGTGGGGAAAAATAAACCCATTACATGAGCAGACAACCATACGAGTCAACAGACAGGAGACAGAAAGGCCAAGGTGGTGCCTGGAGAGCCATTGCAGTGCAGGCTGCTGTCTTTGCTGGATGGGAAGGTGGTCGTGCATATGCCATGGGTTGTTCTCATCCAGTGAGATTGTGGGGGAAGCAAAGATGAGAAGAGGTGATGTTTGGTTGAGTGGGAAGACTTCCCAACCAAGCAGCTGTGAGCCAGAGCTTGAGGTTTGTATCTGGCATGGGTTTTCCTTCTCCAGCAGCAAGCAGCTGTCTACCAAGAGAGAAGATACTCGCTGGCTCAGATATAGGGGCTTACTCCAGGGATGGGATGGTCCTTGGATGGCATCCACTGAGGTCCCTTCTGGATGTCATCTGTGAAAACCATACTTGGGGTACATGCCACCTGCGCGTATATTTTTCATTAATATAACACTACCCATTTGAAAAACTTCAAATGCTTTCCAAGTGCTAACAAAGGAAGTTTCAAACAACCCCACCAGGAATTATTGCTGTGCGTTGTCCTCATTTCACAGATTAGGAAACTGAGGAACAGAAAGTCGGTGATTATTCTTCTGGTCAGACACGCGTGAGCACGGATGGACCTCTCCTGGCTTCATCCCTCATTTAGGTAACAAAGATGGTACCTTCCTTCTCCCTCCCCCACAGATCGTTTCAGGCTATGGGCAGGAAGGGATGTTCTCCAAACGTGTATTTGTGCAGCACATCGCACTGGGGGGACCTGCTGTGTGTGAGCCTTTATATAATCCCTGTAATATGTTTTAAGAAATCCTGGCTGTCTAATTTTATCACTCTGTAAGGGGGTTTTGTGTGCAGGAGTCCATCCAACACCTGGTTATAAATGTTCTGAGCTCTTCCAGGGAAATCCTTAGGGTTTTTTTTAGGCAGTTTCTCCTCTAACGCTTTATTGCTGGTGAATTTGGGCTGTGAAGAATGGGAAACTTTGCCTGACTCTGCAGTTTCTCTCCCTTCTCACTTTGGTCCTGCATACAAATGCGGCAGGTCCCTGGGGAGCAGCCAAGACTGCACCACTCAGCCAGGGTGGTTGGCAGCACCGCATAAATGTCACATGTACACCTCTGCTATCGCACAGAGAGGCTGCAATCCCATCTCTGCTTCCTAGGGCTTTTCTCTCCTTCCTAGAATGTAAGGACAAGCACTGGGGGCATCTTTGCCTCTTGAGGACACCTGGATTGACACCACCAGTGGAGTGGAAGACCTTGGCTGCCCTAATTCCCCACTCAGCCCCTCTGTGGGTCCGTGGCAGGCTGTCTCCAGTGGTGATTGGATTTTGTGAAACATGGGGCACCATCTTGAGTTGCTGAACCCATCGAGGAGAGGGAGCTCATCCATTCCTAGGGTCCACTGTAAGATTGCAGTTGGTTGTTTATAAGATAAAAATACTCAAATATGTGATTAGTCTGAAGAAGTTCTGTATTTTTGTGTATTCATTCAGTCTGGGGGCTTTAGTTTCAGTCAAAGTTTGCCAGAGTGGAAACTTCTCCGAGTGCCACCATGAAAAGGGCACAAGAATTATCATCTTCCTAGTGGTCCCACACAGATCTCAGTCTTGGCTTCTTTGACCTCCCTTGCCAACCTGGGCATGAAAGCTCGGCAGAACCTGCTTGAACTAATCTGCTGCTCTGTTCCTCTCTTTCAGCAGCTGGGAGCAGAGATGGACAAGATACTGGAAGCTGTGGTGATGTCCTCATACCCCAACAATGTGAAGCAAGGGCTTGTGAGGCGCGTCATTGAGGCAGCGAAGCAGCCCATGGACAGCGAGCAATGTTGGTCCATGCTGGAGCTGTCTACCAAGCTTTATCTCACAGGGGACACCAAGTATAAAAGAGAGATAGGGAAAGAGGTTTTGGAGGTCTATGGCCACTACCACCCGGAGGAATTTGAAGAGTTCTTCAATGTCCGCTTCCTGCTGAGTCTCCTCCAGGAAGGCTATGGACCTCTGGGGAAGAGAAGCCATTATGTACTCGATTATATTCAATTAGGACTGCAGTTTGTCTTGGAAAGCCCATCAGCAAACAGCATCTTCAGTTTATTGAGGATCGAGGTGCTCCGGAAAGTCTGCGAGAGGCCCAGCCCGAAGCAGTGTGCGAAGATCAGCAAACTCTTAACCCAGCATCCTCAGTGCATTCCCACGGGCAAACATCAGGTCTTGTTTTGTCAGCAGCTGATCCGGTGCATCGGGCAGTTCCAGTGCGTCTCCGAGGGGGAAGAGGACATCATGGAGTTTTTGGAGCAGGTAAACAAAGTGAGCGGTCTGCTGCAGAGGATCTGGAGGACTCAGACCTCAGCCATCCTACCCTCTTTGAAGGAGCTGTTCGCTATCATTTCTTCAACAGGTAATTTAAAAAAAAAAAAAAAAGAAAAGGCTGAGAATGTAAATGTTGGCCCTGATGAAGTCAAATTTTATTAGTTCGCTGTCTTGCATGGTTCTCATCAACTCCAGAGATGCAACCACAGCTGAAATATAATAAACAAGTGTCCTTAAAAATTACCCAGGGCTTTAGGCTAGGAAAACAATATCCCCTGGAACCATACAGAGTCTGCACACAGGAGTTCTTAACTGGGTTGAAATATTTGCAGCAAAAGTTTGTCTGTTCAGCACTTTCCAGCATCAGCTGGGCTTAATGGAAAGCAACTCATCTGCAGTAGGTTAGAGTGGGACCTGAAAGCTTTTAGAAATGTCACTCTCTATGGCTGACTTGATGGGACCCCAAAACCTGATTCTTACCGGGAACCAAGAGTAAAGCTAAGGAGTTATTTCTCACTGACCTAGAAGTAGGAAGCCCCACTCTCTCTCTGGAGGGTGGCTGTATCTTAAGATGGGACAGAAAATGTTTATCCAACTTCTGGGGCCTTTAGATTATTACAGAAAGTCTCAGAAGATTTTTGGAGGTACTGGTGACGTGAAAGGCTGGACTCATTGCCAGCAGGTTAGCTCCTGCTCCAGCTATTCCTAAGCCCAGAAGGAGAAGGGTTTTTCAGTGCCCTCTGTATGAAAGCCTCATCCTTTGGAAGATGCTCCAGGCAGGCAAACCTGCAGTTGCATCCCGTTGCAATTATTTGCAGTGCTCAGTATAAGAGCTCACAGAGGAAATTTGGGACCCAAGGTTGGGCCAAGAACGTTCTTGTGCTTTGGGCTGTGTATGACTTTATGCAGCAGCCCAACTGCTATGACCCGACCTCGTTACGTGCTACACTGGGATTTGGGGAATTGTCCTCCTAGCACAGCTAAATGCAAACTCCACATTGCTCATTTACACCAGCTGACTATCGGCTCCATTTACGTGGGCAGAAATGATCTGGCTTTTAGAGACAAGAAATGACCTCATGTGCCTGGTTTTCCTGGTGACTAACATCTTCATTGCTGGCGCTCATCCATGTCTTGCAGAGGAGCAGGAAGCGCCATCCAACGCCTTGGCCAGCGTGGTCCAATTTGTCCCTCTGGAGCTCATGGATGGCGTCATAAGAAACCTAACCAACGATGACAGCATCACCGATGTGCAAATGATGACGGCCATTGGCAGGTAGGAGAAGCTGCAGTAGTGAACATCATTCTCAGTTTGGAAAAAAACCTGCCCCAAAGCTGCACTCGGTTCCTCTGCGTGGTTTTATCCCAACCAGTCTGGCTGGTGCTGTCTAGTGGGGAGTGTGTGGGGAAAAGGGGAATTTCTGGATCCTTCCTTCCGGCCCTGAGGGCCTAGAGAACCAGAATAAAGACTTTTTATTTATTTTTTATTCTTTTTATTATTCTTTTTATTATTATTATCATCATCATTATTATTATTATTATTATTATTATTATTATTATTATTAGGTTGGTTTATTTTTTACTAGAAATAAGTAGCGTTATGAGGTGCTCAGCATAAAATATCTTGAAGAGTTTTGATTTTTTTTCCAGAAGCTGTTGAGGGCCTTTTCTTCACAAAAATCTCCTTTACAGAATTTTATGTTGATCCCCGTCTCCCTTCAGAAGAACACCCTCCTAAATCACCAGTCACGGCTAAAAATCTTGGAGAGGGAGGTATGCCCAACTGTTTCAATGATCCCATCATTTGACCTTGTCAGATGAATGGGGCGCTGCTTGTCTAGATCTTGGTCCTGTACAACGTTCTGTGCAGGCAGAGTCAATGGAGACGTCAAGGATGAAGAGTAGTGGGTGATGTACTACCTGATGTGCTAGACTTGGTCTTTGCAGAGCCAGTGCCCTCCTTGGCATCACCAGATCTTCCTTGCACACTTGTGTCCAAGTCCTACAGCTCTTCTGTGCTCCAGTGCCTTGCTCCAGACCTGCTTAGGAGCATCTTCAACTCGTGCTTGCCTTAGAGCTTTCCATTTAAAAGGGTGACGTTCACATGCAGTAGCACACACACAACCCAAGGGAGCTGCTGTGACTTGATTTCACTGGAAACATCTCTTTTCCTCTTCTTATTACAGGATTTGTGTCCTGCCCCCCCGATAAGGTTACATGACCGAAACACACGTTGTTCCTAATGGGAACTTTATGTATGCAGAAAGAAGTTGCTTCTTTTTGACTTGCTGGAGAAGGTCATGGTTTTCCCAGAGTCCAGAGGAACCCAAGAAAAAAAATGACGTTATCAGTTCAGTTCTTAACCCTCTTCTCCATCTTTTTCTCCTTCTGGGAACCTGCTGCTGCGAGCTCCAGGCGATAAATCCTCTAAAAGCACCAGCGTCTAAATATAGAGGTTGCAAAATCAATTGCATCATTCTTCAAAACATTCTTTGTCACGCAGAAGGATGAGTAAATGATTACTCAGAGTTAGCCAAACATTAAGCAGAGCCTGCAAAATGTAATTAAGAGCACTTAAGAGAAATGCGGAAGTTTTGGCGGCGTGTTTATGGCAAACCGGTGCCCCAGAGAACTGCGTGGCTGTTGGCCTTTCAGTGTGTGCTCCATGCCTAGAAAATCAAAGAAAATGTACAAGTTGAACAGATCTTTCAGCTTCGGCTCCCTGACAAACTGGGCGCTCAGAGAATTCTCTTCCTCCAAAGCCTGACTTTGGGAGTTAGCAGCAGGGGATTAAACCGGACGTGGGGTGGAGCTTCTGATCAAGCCTTTAAAGAACAAATAGTGGTAAAAAAAAGCAAGCCTGGCCCCTGCTGGTGTAAATGTACACCACAATCTTTTTTAGAGAGCTTCTTTTAGAGTTTGTCTCCTTTCAGATGAACTCTATTAAAGTCTATCCACGATTTCAGAAGTACTCCCTGATTTGTTGGTGTTTTTTTTTTTTTTTTTTTTTTCCCCCTGGGTGTGGATCTGATCAAAGGGCCCGGGTCCAGACGAAGAAGACATCTGCCATCACACAGCAGTGCAGGCACTTGCTACTTCTGGAAATCAGGATCTGAGCTTTTAAAAGTTTAGCATACCAAATCAATGGCTCCTTTGGAAAAGCGGGGCCTTGGCTTCCAAAACATTTGTGGATCTTGCAATGTGGAAAGTGCAATGTGGATTTAAAATGTAATTTCTTCCTACTGTAGCAACACGGGCAGGCAGCAGGCAGGACTGTAACAGCAGCTAATGTTGGTAAAAAATAGCTTAAAGGTTATTTTATGCGTGTGTAAAAGACCATAGGGTGATCTGTGGATCCATCTCCCTGCTTTACAGGCATCGACATTACAGACCCCTTTCATGAATGTTCAACTACACTCCTCAAAGCAGGAAAGGCTTTTGCTCCCAGTGCTCTTCTTTCATATCTGTTCCACTGTTGGGTTGCTTTAAAGTCAGCCCACATATATTTTTGGCCAACTTATAGTTCATCTGCTCTTATGCCAACATAAATAGCTCTTTTTCTTCCCTGGTGTTTATTCCTTCGATGTATGCAGGCAGAGCAGCCCCTCTCCATTTCTGTTTCCCCATGGCTGTGCTGAACAAGGCAGCTTGTTTTAAGCTTTTCTCGCAGGAAAAGTTCTTCATTTCCCTGACCACCTTAACAGGCTTTTTCAACACCTGCTCCCACTTCAGTTCATTTGTCTTGGACGTGGATGGTGAGGTTTGTGCGCCATGTTCCAGGTGTGGTTCATCATGGCCTCAGAAAACAGCTTGAGAGGTCATTGTTTTGACATAGAAAACACCTTTTCTTTTGCACCACAGCACGGTGCTGGTCTTTTCCATGGCTACTGTTACACTGAGAACTCATAGTCACCCGGTGTCTGCCTGGTTGTCTTCAAGCAGATGAATTACTGTCATGTAGCATCCATTTCTTGTGCCTTGCATGCATTTTGGATTGATGTATTTCCCCCCCACATTCTACATTTCAAAGCCTCAGGGTCTTCCTCGTGATGCCTTGATCCTCCTCTTGTGTTGATGATGCCTCCCAACTTTGCATCATCACAAATTTCACAGCCATGTTCAGGATGTTTGTGCTACCATCATTAGATCCTGAAGAACATTGCTTGTAACCTCCTCGCAGACAGCCAGTCAGATATGATCTGCTTCTGCCCTTTGGCTAGAAATTCATATATTGTGACAAACCTGACTTTGGCATCTATGGTAATCCCCTGTGGCATGCTATCCCTTCTTCCCAGGTATCCCCTCATTGCCTGTCTCCGTTATAGGAACCTCTTCCTATTCTTCCCACGTAAAGCACCATGCCAAAGTTAATAGAGTCATTAAAACTCACCAGAGTTGAATTTTACATGATGGAAATCACCACCTTCTCTTGCTCGGAATTCACGAGCTCTTCATGTTTCAGTTTCATATCAATTGTTGTTGCTCTCGTTTCCATTCTCGAATCTTTTATCTGTCTCCTCTTTGTCACCCTGATCAATTCCTTCCTCTTGCTGAAAACAGAGGCAGAGAATGTGTTTAGTTTGGAAGTCACATCTAGAGGCCGAATCATATCTTTAATCACCATCACATCCTCTGTATACAGTGATTGCTTGGCTTTCCTTATTCTCCTCTGATGCGAAAGTCTGTGGAAGCTTTTTCGGTATTTACTTACTTATCCAACTTGGCTTGACTTTTGGTATTTCTCAACATCCCAACATACTCTGCTCTTCAAACTTTCTTTACTGGCTAGCCTTTTATTTTTCTGGTTCCATGTAGACTTCACTTATTCCTGCTCTTTGCCGTGTGGTGGTTAGTTATCTGTGTTCTCTTCATATATTTTGCGCAAGACACAGACTGATAAGCAAAAGGGACTGATAGTTGGATTGAGGTGGGAGACCGAAGATCTAGGATATCTTCAAATCAAAGGTACTGAAATGGTTAGCAAAGTTTGACCCTTGGAGACGCCAGGCCTTTGTTACTTCCCATTTTTGTTTAACATTAAATTTAAACCGAAACGACCCGTCATCACTCAGTCTGAGGTTATTTTTTTTATGGGTGACTTCTGTAAAGTACTTATTACTTGCAGAAACATGACAACATTTTGGTTGAGTGGCTATAGAAGCAATTTGTTAGCTGTGACATTCAGGAATATCTGCCTTCTATTAGAGTTACCAGTTTTCAGTTGGGTTTTTTAATGTTTTTTTGGACGTGATCCACACAGAGAATTCAAAGTTCTGAATCTGAGTGTTTTTTCATCACCAGTAACAACGCAGAGATCATACCAGTATCAGTTGCTCTCTAACAGCGACAATGCAGAGGGCTCAGTCAACACCTCATGCAGATACAGATATCCATCACTACCCCTTTAGATCTGCCTTATGATTCTTTGAAAACAGAGGCTGTCCTTCTAGTGTGTCCTCTGGAAGATTTATTAGGAAACACACAAAACAGAGCTATGGTATATAGAACATCATATTGGTGTTAAAAACTCCAACGCAAGTTGACTGAAATTAGTGGAAGAAACCCCCACTTTCTTCTGTGGATTTGGATCAGGTCCTCTGATGAGCCACAGTGCGCTGATGACATTGGGATGATTCACCTTCAGGCTCTGGTGTGCTTTGAATAACATGTGAAATGCCTCATGTGGAGCCCATCTCTTACTTGGTCATCCCACTGCCTGGACACAAATTTGGAGGAGGTTTAACCCAGAGCAGAGCTTGGGTTTCACAATATGTGCATTAAATTTACTTTAAGAGTTTGTATTTCGTTTCAGGATGATCGACTGGGTGTCGTGGCCCCTGGGAAAGAACATAGACAAGTGGATCATTGCTCTGCTGAAGGGTCTCGCTGCAGTGAAAAAGTTCAGCATCTTGATTGAAGTTACTCTTTCGAAAATTGAAAAGGTCAGTGGGCTCTTTTAAAGACCAATGTGGACAGCAGACTTCTTGCACTGGAGATATCATCTTGCCTCTCAACCGAATGAGGATGAGGTGTGAGTCGAGATGTACTGAAAAGAGAAAAGGGGTTTTGATGGGACCGTTGTGCCCCCTGCACCCTCTGCAAATGCTGCATTGCTGTGTATGGGGTGATGGGCTGATGCCATTTTGCGACCAGGAATGGTGTTCTCCAGAACAACCTGCAGTTCTTTAGGTCTTGGTTTGCAGAGGTACCGATGTCATAAAGGTTATGAAATAAAACAGGCCAAGGATTTTCAAGCCAACCAGTTTTCTTCCCAAACTATAGAGCTCTTGTTCAACCTGCCTTTGGGAATGTGACATGCTCTCCTTCAACTGTGCCTGGATTGGTTGGCATGGGCAAAATACATACCAGCGAGCATGTCAACAGTCTGCACAGTCACAGGTCAGGTTTCAAGCCGGTGCCCTGGCCTCAGTTCATTTACTAGTGTAGATGAAGTCCCCTCTGCCATTGCCATCACCTGTTTCAGCAGCGAGTACTTTCTGCTCTCTGAAAACCACGTGACCAAATGCTGAAATTGGATGCCACTTCAAAAACATTTTCCATGCTGTGATCCTGCTGTTCACTCCTTCATAAGATGGGGATACCACCTGCCTGAGCCTCCAGTGGATGTCACCGTAGAAGCTATCAATACCATAACTATCAGTATTGGAACATTATCAATAACTGCATTTGTCCCTGTGATCCCCCACGTGCATTGAGCAATGGGAGAGTAGCCAAGCATCTCCGGCTTTTCTTTATCTTACCTTTTGTTGTTAATGCATAGGAAAGGGACACAGCCCTTAAAATAACATGCGATTCTTGGAAAGTCTCAGAAGTATGGTCTGAAAGGGATAGAGGACATCATTGCCAAACTTATGCCATTTCATGTAAAGTAGGATAAATATCATTACTTAGGCTTTGAAAAAAGGCCTTTACTTTCTCTCTCTGCCTGAAAGGTTGGTGATAAAGTTCCAAATGTCACAACAAAATGGAAGAGGCGCATTTTAGGAAGTCTAGCATAGCTCTGTGCTTGCACGGCCTCGTCCATCAGGAGGTATGGAGACACAGTGGTGTTGCAGAGCTCTGCACCTCGCTGTGCCAGGCATTGCAC